>JARPMR010000010.1:5002804-6458638 GCA_029955525.1 Oeneis ivallda | reverse complement strand
TCTGTTTGTCTTTTTTCAATCATAATTCACTTGTTTTTGTTATACTCCTTTGCTTTTATAATGACGAGTAAATAGTAGCTGAGCATGACGTATTTTATTTATTGTGTATTTTTGTTCCGCACTGTACATTTTACGAGAAACTCGCTCGTCTTAAATAATAATTATCATGCATAGAATAACACTTATGATACGCGAATCCAATACACGGGGATGATTGCGTATTCTTGTTGCTTTGATACTTGTCTTTGTAGACTTCCCAAGTTTTCTCAAGTCTCCGCTGCGCGCTGTTGTTTCTTCACTTATTACTTGAGACTTTGCAATGGAAGCTCGGGAGCAATTCCAGTTTTATTCGAGTGTAACATTTGGGTAATAATGCTCTCTGAGTGCTCTCATATCCGTGAGAATCTAAATGCTACGTACATACCCGCAATTGAGCTTATGATTATTGCAACGTGTTCTTTCCATTGCAATAAACATTGTGCTTTTTTTTAAGTTTTCTAACAAAGAGGTAATAGCCAAGCGATTAAGACATCGTTCTCCTTTTCGAGGAGTCCGGGGTTCAAATTTTAGTTATGAACTTCTAACATCTCGGAGTTCTGTGCGTTTTAAATAATTTAATATAAAAAATTCTTTTTAAAAAACCAAATTCAATCTTCCGCGCCACTATACAAATTATTGTTGATATTTAAAAAACCGCTCGACCGATTTCGATGAAATTTATATGGAACCACTTGGAAAGTATACCCTTTCAAACAAAAAATAATTTTCCTAATCGGTTCAGGCGTCTTCGAGTAATCGGTGAACATACATTAAAAAAAAGATTCCTTCAGATTTTTTTGAAGTCCGTTAAAAATGTATCGCTTATTTTTTAACGATGAAGGAAAAAATATGAGAAAACCTGCATGCCGGACAGGTTTCCATAATGGCCCGGGAACCGGTAACACAAATTTTCCCATCATGTGGAATCGAAAACTCTTTAGGGGGATAAGTAGTTAACTATTATAGGATTAAATTAAGCTTGGTATGCGTTAATTTAAATAGCTGAAAGAATGTAATTTTTTTTATGCAAGGATGGCCAAGTCCCGAGGCCAGTGCAGTGGACTATGAGCTATAACCCTTCCCATTCTGAGAGGAGATTTTTGTGCATAGTAGTGGGCTGGATATGACTTGAGATAATGAATTACCTACCGACCAATCCAAGTAAAAAATGAGGCCTAATTATTATTTTTTTCTAATAGGCAAAAGCATTACAAGAATAAGTGATTTATAAAGTGAAAATAATGCTCACGAAGACTAGAAAATTGCGAGAATACCTTCTGTAAGCTTAAAATAGAATTTACGTAGGAATTTAATGAGATACCCACCTCGGATTAACGAGCTGTTGTAGCTTGTAATACTCCAGCAAGAATTTGTTTTTAACCGAATTCAAAAAAGGAGGAGGTTATCAATTGGTCGAAATCTTTTTTTTTATGTATGTCCACCGATTACTCGAAGACGCCTGGACCGGTTTGGGAAATTCATTTTTGTTTGAAAGGGTATACTGCCCAGGTTGTTCCTTTAACGGTTTTTAAAATATCAACAATAAATTATATTACTTTTTATAGTGTGTGTGTAATGTAGTAAAGCGGTTGTTTGAAGACGGTTGCTTAATAAAGGATTTTTATATTAAATTTTAATCTAACAATATCTATATTTTAAATTCCTGGGAAATTGCGTAAATTCATATTATTCTTGTGTGTATAAAATAAAAAAAAAATCCGCTGGATTCAAGCGACGTAAAACCGATATGTATAGAATTCCCTACAAGAATCTTAAGCTTAGTACTGGACATCTGTGTGTTAATAAAAAAGAAGAAAATACTAATGTGTCGCTTCCCTCAAGCTTACTCATACAGCAGTTGAGGTGTGCCTAGAATGTTCGCGCAAAATAAAGCTTCGAGAGGCTGCTGGGGTGCTATACTTAGTGTGGATCCAGCTAAAGACACAAGTTAGACACAAACAAAGCAAAGCTTTGGATCTAACTAATGCCTTTTGGTAGTAAGTTACCTCGAATTTGCCAACAATGGTCAGTCTACTCAAAATAATTAGACCACACTCGACTAAAGACCAGTTTCAAATAAACTCAAACTGAATCATCGAACCTGAAAGCTCTGGGTTACAAGTTGAGTTAAATTTAAAGATAAATGAAACTATTACAGCGCTTTACAGCTTATCGTAGTTTCAAAGGTCCTTTTCGTCTGCACAATAAGTTATCTCGAGCAGTTTCAATGCCTTTATGTTAGTCGATCCGACGTAATTATTATGTATGCGACTCCGACAGGATTTGGCGACAACTCGTATATCGTAGCCTTATACATTGTGAAATTTGAGATCATGTCTTGTCTTTGTTATCCGTTTGAGATTTTTTTTGTTGAACAAATTAATTAACAATGTTCGTAGGGTCGCTAGATTTGAATATCGCCATAACAGGGGCAGAGTGAGGAAGGACGTCAATAATTGTCAATGTAGGCCAACGAAATTGAGCTTTGTGCTTCAGAAAAATTCCGGGAAAACTGATTTGGGTAAGTATGAACTTTGATATTTTTATATTACGTTTCCCTTCGATCGAGAGCCGCTTAAAAAGTTTTTACATTTTCATGCATATTCAAAGGCGTAATACAGCGTACCGTAAGTATAAACAGTGATGTATTTATTTATAGTGTTTCTTTGATGTTCGCGGAACATTCGGCGTTATAATAATTGTAGTTCTTATGGCGGTCACCGTATGTTCTGCATAGTTGTGTATGGCTGTGCATGGCTATGCATGGCTCCAACCCGTCAAAGCAACCTATAAGTACCACAACCTATAATTTTGTGCATGCTACTTGTTAGGACGTAAGTTTTATCCCATACCATCGCATCGGATTGTAAGGAAACGCTCTTATTCTGTGGCTTCCCACGAAAAGTTTCACAATAAGTTGGTGAAAGCTTAACGGCTTGGTGAATTCATGAATTTGTCGAACCTTCAAGTTGAGAACTGTCAACTGAGGCATTTTGTACATATCACATTAATATTATTATAAAGGCGAAAGATTGTGTGTATGTTTGTTACTCTTTCACGCAAAAAATACTTTACGGATTTGGCTAAAATTTGGAATAGAGATAGATTATACCCTGGATTAACATACAGGCTACATTTTATCCCATACAATTAAAGGGTTCCCGCGTGAATCAAAAAACCTCAATCCGCGCGGTCGCGTGTCGCGTCTCAAGTCGCGGGCATCAAAGGATTTCGACGGGAATTTAAATTGACGTGGAAGGAATATCGGGCATCAGTTAGTATCACATAAAACTAAATCGCATAATTGGTTTCGTTGATTCAATGATTAAAAGGATTTAGGTACGTTTAAGCTATAATTCCAATTATTAGCATGCAGTATAATACACCATTAGGGTGAAATGGGTAGCTTAAATTAATTGATATTTGTTTTTACATAATAATTAAACAGGTTTTTGTTATAATCCCGTTATCAAAACCTACTTCACCTTTAACGATACTCGTTATTTTTAGTAATGAAACTAGATGATGCGCGCAACTTCGTTCGCGTGGATATAGGTTTTTTTAATTTCCGCGGGAACTCTTTAATTTTCCGGCATAAAATGTGTAAATCCTAGGTATAAGCTATCTCCATTCCAAATTTCAGTCAAATCCGTCCAATAGTGTTTGCGTGAAAAAGTAACAAACATACACACACCCATACAAACTTTCGCCTTTATCTATACTTATAAAAAGACTTGTCCTGACTGACTGACTGACAGACTGACTGATCTATCAACGCACAGCCTAAACTACTGAAGCTTGAAACTTGAAATTTTTGCAGTAGGTTCCTTGTATGACGTAGGTGAGCACTAAGAAAGGATTTTTTGAAATTGGACCCCCAAGGGGGTTAAATGGGGGCTTAAAGTTTGTATGAAAGTCCGTAATTTTTCAAGTTATACCCATGAAACTCAGTATTTGGACTTTAAATTAAAAATAAAGAATTACGTGTTTCACACTTTTTGAAAATTCCACCCCCAAAGGGGTTAAATAGGGGTTTAATGTTTGTATGATCGTCCTTCATTTTTCAAGTTATTTTTCAAATTATGTTTATGAAACAGTATTTTGGCTCTCAATTAAAAATAATAAAGGACGTATTTTATATTTTTTGAAAATTCTACCCCCGAAGGGGTAAAATATGGGTTCGTAGTTTGTATGAAAGTCCGTAATTTTTCAAGTTATACCCATGAAACTCAGTATTTGGACTTTAAATTAAAAATAAAGAATTACGTGTTTCACACTTTTTGAAAATTCCACCCCCAAAGGGGTTAAATAGGGGTTTAATATTTGTATGATCGTCCTTCATTTTTCAAGTTATTTTTCAAGTTATGTTTATGAAACTTAGTATTTTGGCTCTCAATTAAAAATAATGAAGGACGTATTTTATATTTTTTGAAAATTCTACCCCCGAAGGGGTAAAATATGGGTTCGTAGTTTGTATGAAAGTCCGTCATTTTTAAAGTTTTACCCATTAAATTCGGTACTTGGGCTTTCAATTAAAAATAAAGAATTACGTGTTTCACACTTTTTGAAAAGTCTACCCCCAAAGGGGCTAAGTAGGGGTTGAATATTTGTATCATAATCCTTCATTTTTCAAGTTATTTTGCAAGTTATGTTTATGAAACTTGGTATTTTGGCTCTTGATTCAAAATAAAGAAGTACATATTTTACATTTTTTGAAAATTTTATCCCCAAAAGGGTAAAATAGGGGTTGAATATTTGTAAGATAGTCCTTCATTTTTCAAGTTATATCCACGAAACTTGGTATTTTAGCTCTTGATTAAAAACAAAGATGTACGCATTTCACAATTTTTTGAAAATTCTACCCCTAAAATGTTTAAATAAAGGTTGAATGTTTTTGTACGAAAGTGCGTCATTTTTCAAGTGATATCTATAAAACTTGGTTGTTAAATAAAGTTGGGGGTTGAATAAACGTATGAAAATCCATAATTTTTCAAGTTAGTCATATCGAGCAACGGATCTATGTGATTCTTTGATGAGTTGCAGACCTGCAGTGTTACAGGTTACTTTTATCCCGATAAAACCAGCAGTTCCCACGGGATTTTTAAAGAACCTAATTCCACGCGGACGAAGTCGCGAGGGCAACAGCTAGTAATATTATAGTGTGATGTGATTACACTCGTGGGGGCCTAGGTCACCCGCACGGTTACGTCCTTACTAATATCATAAATGCGAAAGTGCGTTTGTTTGTCCTTCAATCACGCACTTCAACGAAGCCGGATCGACGTGATATTTTGCATGGGTGTACTTTAGGACTTGGAGAGTGACATAGGCTACATTTTCTCCCGGAAAATAGAGGGTTTCGGCGGCATTTTATGTCTAATTGCATGCGGAAGAATTGAGTATAGAGTAATTTGACATAGGCTTTATACTCAAAATCAATCAATAGGTACGTATATTTATGTTGATTGCAAAAACCCATTAAGAATCCATACTATCGAAACCTGCATTGCTGTACGTATTAAAAGCCTGTACTCTGATGAAATTCTCTTTTAAATCAAGTGAGTTATCACCGTTGGCTCTGTCGCTAAAGTGGTTCATTTATCATTGGGTACTATTCGATATTGGTCGTTTTATGAAAAAAAAATTACGGCCTCCCTGAAACAAATTATTAAATTAATATTAGTATACATATTTTATTTTAAACTACACAACGCTGATTGTCGAAGAACAACTCACACCTGACTGCATTTTTCTTTCAAAAGCGACTTTGTATCGACTTTAAAGTCCATTGGTTGATAGTTGACAGCAACGAGCATACCTAATATTACCGCTTGCCCCATTGACTCCTCGAGCTTATCATGTTAGGCTGAAGATTTAACCTCTTTTTGCAACATTAATGGAGTTCGTTGACCTGCCATAATATCACATTCAATTATTATATGTAATAACTATGTTCATTTCGTAAATATATATTCAAAGAAAAATTATTCAAACAAATAATCTTAATATATATAAATTACGTGTCACGTTGTTTGTCCGCGGTGGACTCCTAAACTACTAAACCGATTTAGATCAAACTTCGTAACTATATGTAATTTGGTCCAACTTGAAAGATAGGATAGTTTTTTTTGATTATGATAGTTTATTTTTTTTATTTATATAGATAAGTTGGCGGTACGAAGTTCGCGGGGTCAGCTAGTAATCTATCTATCTTATCGTAACTTATTTCTTATATATAAATAAAAATGAATGTTGGTAAGCGCATAACTCAAGAGTGGATGGACCAATTCGGTTAATTTATTTTTTTGTATGTTCCTTAAGGTCCACGCAAGATTTTAATAAAAATAAAATAAAAAACAAACAAAAAAAATTTAATTTTTACTTTTAACTTTTGACAGAACGAAGTCTGTCCGGGTAGCTAGTTTAATATAAAAAAATCATTTTAAACAATCGACTTCAAACTCCCGCTTGACTACATTACACACACACTATACAAAGTATATAATTTATTGTTGATATTTTAAAAACCGCTCGACCGATTTCGATAAAATTTATATGACCACCTGGGAAGTATACCCTTTGAAACAAAAAAATAATTTCCCAAATCGGTTCAGGCGTCTTCAAGTAATCGATGGACATACATAAAAAAAATCCGACGAATTGAGAACCTCTTCCTTTTTTGAAGTCGGTTAAAAAAACAACATTCAAAGACTAAAGAACAAAAACTTCTTTACATCTCATAGCAAAGGATTACAAAAATTAAAACGTTTATTATGAAAAATTTGTGATTAAGTAATACTTATTATTAACTATGCTACAGGTGCCACCAACACGTGGACGTTTGTAATCATGTGTAATAAGAAGATAATATTCAAGTGAAGCAGTGATAGCCTAGTGGTTAGGACTATGGTCTCCTATTCGGGGGTCGCAGGTTCGATCCCGGGCATACACCTCTGACTTTTCGAAGTTATGTGCGTTTAAGAAATTAAATATCATATGCTATACGGTGAAGGAAAACATCCAGAGATCTCCATAATGTTCTCGAAGGTATATGAAGTCCGCCAATTTGCATTGGACCAGCGTGGTGGACTATGGCCAATAACCTGCTCTGAGAGGAGATAGTGCGCAGTAGTGAGCCGTTGATGGGTTGATAATGACGATGATGATGGTTCAAATGTAAAACTAAAATTAACATGGAACTCCAAAAAGCATGATTTCAAAACGAAAAGTATTTAAATTTTTCAAGTTCTAGCATATGAAAAGTTGCATGAATCATAAATTATTGGGGCGAAAAGCTATTCTCATATTTTTGCTAAAAATCCGTGTCGCAGAAGCCACTTAAAAAATATGTACGAAAATGTTTTAAATGTTCGCTCTACCCGGATAAATCTTTTCAGTGGATGTACTAAGTAAACTGTAAATTGTAAAAGTTTAAAGTATAAATAAAATAAGTTGTTTTACTTTGCACCGGCTCTTAAATTGCATGCAAGTGAAAACACCATAAACTTTATCTCAAGAGGCATCGAGTTATATACGAATGGAGCAACCGACCTCATTAGAATAAAGAACGAAAGATCATCATCATCATCATGAGCAACCCATTAACGTCTCACTACATAAGCGCAAGTCTCCTCTCAGAGGAGGGTTATAGGCCGTAGTCTTCCACGCGGGCCCATTTGGTAGACTTCACACGCCTTTGAGAACATTGTGGTGAACTCTTAGGCGTGCAGATTTCCTCACTATCTTTTTCTTCACCGTTGAAGCATGTGATATTTAATAGTTTAAAAAATCATTAATAAAAATAAATAATTTTGATACTGATAAATGGTTTATTCAGTTAGGCCACATGTCTTTTACCTTAGGTTTGCTTTTCCATATTATTTTAACTGCTATATCTCTGATTTCTAAACTAAATTAAATATTAGTTGCGTCATATGATTCTGAGAAAAATGGCGATAGATTTATTTTTTTAAGCAAATCCAAATAAATTTAAAAATATGAAATTCGAATTAGTCCGCTAGTCCGCGTTAGGTAGGCTAAGGCTATTTTACGGGATATTATACCATCTCTTTTCTCTATTATATGGCAACTCTGGGCATGCAAGTGAAAACACCGTAAAGTTTATCGCAAAAAGTGACGCAGCATTTTACGAGGTTGTCACACATAATTTTTAACCGCTTGCCATAACACGTTGAAGGCCAGGAATACAGATCATTTCTCTTGCCTTTTATGCAGCGCTGTGTGTAGGTAAAATATTGTTCCAAGTTTTAACAATGTTATGAAGAGACTAAGGCTACGTTTCCACTAAAGATGTGCGAGGAAGCGTGGTAAAGTGGAAAGTTCCCGGTATGTCTAACGATGGACGATATGAAAGCAAATGACTTGGCAAAGAAAATTACAACTTTTAGGAATTGTGTTAGACTCAGTTTTGACTTCCCTACTTGCACCTAATATTTCAGTAAAATGTAGTCCACAGAAAGTTAAGTATTTACTTAAGTATTTTTCCTAATTATGAATTGAACTAATGTTCGCCCCCCATCAAATAAACAGAAAGCTTGGGTTAGGAGTGGGTACGATAGTAGTGCAAAAAGTGGAGATCGAACCGTCAACCTTTCACTATTTCAATTTATTCTCAATTTTTAGTTCGCACCTTAAACCGTTAAGCTATTGAGGATAACTTGAATTATTATTATACCCAATCAAAAAACTACCCTAAAGAAAAAATAAATCATAAACAACCGTATGCGGAAATAAGACGCTAGTAAAATTGCACAAAAGCTAAAACTTTTTAAACGTTCGTTAAATGCCAAATGACCCATGAAACGCATATTAGTATGCCTTTTGTATCCGAATTCCCTTTGCGAATCCAAAGTGAATAAAAAAGCGGCAGTTACAGTGAAACATGTACACAGCGTGCAACTATAAGTGAGACTGCGTTGGTTTCTGAACGTAATGGTCCTCACCTACTATATTTTACATAGAGCTAGAATCAAGCGAGAGTAATCTAGTTAAGCCCGAGTGTTTGGAAACTAACAAGAAAATCTCTATTCAGGTCTTCAATATAACTCCGCTACGAAACCGTAGTGAAGATTGTCCTAAAAACTCTAATTAGATTTTTTTAATATACTTTGGGCTTACTATCTGACTAGTAGCATGAATGACAGGTGAATACTTTTCTAAATGACTCAACTCAACCTTTCTTATTCTGAGAGGAGACTTGTGCCCAGAAATTGGCCGGTAATTTTGACTATGAATTAAGTTCTCTGTAATTTAACATTGACTAAAATAAATTTTCTATTCTATTTTCTATTTTCTAATACATTCTATTTTCTACTGCTCTTATACAGTGAGCGTTAGCCTTAATACAGCAAACGCTGTATGTGGGACCATAAAGCGGTTTTAGTTTTATTTTTACGTAACATTTGTATTGCAGATTCCTTTGAAACTACCACTACTACGGTTAGTACCCCTTCACAATTACTGTAGTCACTAAAGGCGTAAAGAATATTCATTTTATAATTAGGTCCTCTTTTTCTCTAATTAAGAAAATTACATGTCGGCTTGCATGGAAGTAGGAATTACGACTACGTCTAATTGATACACAAACATATAAAGGGAAAGATTGATGCAAAAAAATTAAGTGGCACTCGGGAACTGCCGCGGTAAAGCTATTGCATAGCAATTTTTATCAACTTATACAATTATAATAATTATGCAATAAATTTTTTTGCATAATAAAAATTATGCAAAAAATAATTAAAAAACAAACAAACAAGAAAAGCGCACTATCACTACTTCGCGAGTGAGATTCGAACCTGCGACATCATAGACCATACGGTAAAGAAAGCGGTCGCTCGCCCACTGCGCCAAACAGAGCTACTTGCGAACCTCTAAAATGTTGAACGCATACTGAACGACGATGTTAGGTTTATTTTCGTTACGGAATTACTTGATTCTGTCGCCGCGCTCAAACTGTTTGTCCTAGTTCAAAGCCCGCGATAAAAGCTTTGCAATACCTTAAAACTTGGCAAACATAGAGTAAAAGACGTTTTCGCGGTATGAAATAAGTGTCTATGGAATTTGAATAGAAACTCAGCCTTTTCCGTCTGCAATCGAAACTACCTATTATAGAAAAACTGAAGATATTTGAATTTTAAATAAAATAGTACTTAGTTTGTATATTACACTCAAACGGAATAATTAAGCTATTACGTCCAACGCCACCTAATAACCAAAATGACTAAGTGACCAATAAAGTACAATTACGTACATTCGCACATTATAAATTATTCTATATTACAGTTCCCAGCGAAATACAATTTGTGCATACTATATTGCGTCACTATTAAGTACATTATTCAATTACGAGTAGGTATATTTTTCATACATTTGCTCTTAAAATGAATCTTGTTTCAAAACTTTTAGGTTAACTTTTATGCAGATTATTTATTTTACCACAATATATCTGTTTGCATACACTCACATACTGTGTGCGGTAAGCAGTAGGTAAAGTTGTTGCATCCTTCATCTCTATCTACCAAAAGACAGAACAGACTGAATTTGGACACTGGACAAATCTCTTTTATGGACTTCCACAGGTGTCCCACACTCGGGCTTGTGGCGCCTGTATCCAGCCTCCCTATAAATCATCAGATTTTGTCAGACCTACTAGTGAGCACTACACAGTATTTGACTTTAGTAAGAAAATTATACTGCGTGCAATAATACACACATCAAAAGTGTCTAGGGATCAACATATATTTTTGCAATAACTTTTCTCCTGATTGATATTAATTAAAATTTTCTTTAAGGATTCATCAAATAAAGTGTTTTCGTTTGTCACAGTAACGATAAACCAAGTCACATTTGCATTAATAAAGAAATTTGCCATTTTCCTAATAAAGGGATTTTTGACATTTGAACCACTAACATTAAAGTTCGAAAAAAAGACTGAAATAACAGTTTTCTTTAAAATTTTATTGGGTAACTTAAACAATTAATAATCCGTGTTTCTACCGCGAACACTAACAACACAAGAACATCGGTTTGGCATACTCAAAATGAGTTCATCCAAATCACGCTGTGGAATGGCCGCCCATGTTCGTTGCAACAACAAAAAAGGTCTTCTTGCCACTGGATACCCTCCATATTCGGCAGAGCTCTTCTCTGTAGCATATCCCATGCATGCTCAATCGGGTTCAAGTCTGGCGACTGAGCAGGCCAGGGCAGGACATTGATGTTAGCTGCGGCGAGAGTCTGTCTTACAACTCTTGCGGTGTGCGGTCGTGCATTATCATGCATTAACTGAAATAAGGGACCGATTTGCACTTGTAGAGGAACGATGACGTCTGATACAATCGTCTCAGCATAAATTTGAGCGTTGAGGTTGCCTTTGATCCAAATCAACTCAGTTCTTCCGCCGATCCAAATACCCGCCCATACCATGATGGTTCCACCACTATAAGGATGGACTTCCTGGCAGGATTTTAATCGCTGATTATGAAATTATGAAATGCACCAAAAAGGATCCATATAAATTTATAAAATCATAAATTTATTACAAAGCCACATCTCAATCTCAAGAAATCCGCATAAAAATGCTTGATCCCTAGACACTTTTGATGTGTGTAGTTATTTTTGCAACTGTTGTATAATAAGGGTATTATAACACGAATGTGGGTTCACATGAGAGTTTTTAATACCTAATTATCAACATTTGCATACAAGACTTTATCTACTTTCATGCACTTCTTCAGAAAATGATGTACTACCCTTTGATATTTTCCAATTGATAAAATCTTGATACGCTTTTTCATAATGCCTTTGCGCACAAGACATCGCAAAAAAAACAAAGGAGTGTTATTATGAAATTCAGTACATTATATCATCCGTTTGGATGATATTATGGTTATTAGGACATTGGGTTTTTTAATGTTGGCAATAAGCTTAAGCAAAATCTTTTATAGAGGATTTAAAGCATGGGAGTAGATAAAGTAACTTAACACTTACCAGAGGATCATTGACAACGAGGTTTACAGTTTAATTACAGCGTAAGAATTTTATTATGAAAGCGTATCTCAGTGTGGGATTTTAAAATAAAATTATACAAAATCTGTCGGTACTTGTGGCATGGTATGATGACGCGATACGTGAACAGTGACTGAATGATTTATAATTGGACAATTTAACGGTGACCCATGAAGATATCAATTACCTTTATTGAATCTGGTAATCGGGTACATTAATGCTATCGAATCGTAATGTCAAATCAAGAAATACAACATCAAATCAAGTCACTTATTGCATCGAATAAATGATGAAATGAACAGTACCTACCATAGTAAGTACGATTATATTAATTATTATACTTAATACTAGTTAAGTAGTTTTGTACTTATAATATTCAGTGTGGATTTGTATATTATTAAGAACTAGCTGATGCCCGCGACTTCGTCCGCATGGATTTAGTTTTTAAAAATCCCGCGGGAACTCTTTCATTATCCGAGATAAAAAGTAGCTCTCCCGGTCTGAGGAACCACTACTACATCCATAACTATACCCATGCAAAAAATCGCATCAATCCGCTGTTCTGTTGCGACGTGATTGAAGGACAAACCAACAAACAAACACACTTTCGCATATATAATATCAGTAATGCTTTATTATAACACTTTTTATAAATGTCAAATTTTTTACCATACTTAACCAAAGACAAAATTACGTTTAGCTGTCATTTACGTTTCGTTATTCCACTGTCATTTGCGTTTTGTTATTCCATGTCAGATGCGTTTTTCTTATACCACGTTTTATAGTGACTTGACGGAAACGCGGTCGAACGGGATAAAAAGTATCCTATGTCCGTCTCCTGGTTCTAAGCTACCTCTCTACCAATTTTCAGCCAAATCGGTTCATCCGTTCTTGAGTTATAAATAGTGTAACTAACACCACTTTCTTTTATATATATAGATTATTTGCGCTACCTACCTCTGCAGCATCGTTGGCAACCTGGAAAAGATCGCTAGGTAGCGATAAGGCCACCAAATATGTAACATAGTTTTTTTGTTATTTCTGTGTTATATGGTGAACAATAAAATATATTCATGCATTCATTCATTCAAATTCAAATTCAAATTCATTTATTTGCTTAGATTGAGTAATGACAAGATCTTAAATAATAATAATTTACAGCGCTTCAATCTGCCACTGAGTAGCATGCAAAAGATATTATAAAAAGATTACCAGTAAAATCTAAAATAATAAGCAACTAGCTGATGCCCGCGACTTTGTCCGCGTGGATTTAGTTTTTAAAGTCCCTCGGGAACTCCTTGATTTTCCGGGATAAAAAGTAGCCTTGATGTTGACCCGAGTAACCACTTGATGCTACCACTGTATAAAATTTTGTAGAAATCTGTACGGTAGTTTTTACGTGAAAGAAGGACAAACAAACAGACAGTCAAACAGACAAAAAAAAATTTATCTTCTGTTTTGATATCTGTATCTTGAACACAATTAGAAGCAAATACCCTTTTTTGAATCTATTTCATGTACAGAATTGGTTTCGTTTCTGTTTTATTATATGTATAGATGTCACTTAATCTGGGCACACGGGACTCGTACTTATTTCATTAAATCATAATTCCTATATTATCGTCAATGCACATATCTATCAATAACATTGTTCCAACTTACAAGCCATCCTAAGATGTCAATACATTGTGTCATTCTAAGGTTATATTATTAAAACTTTAAAAGACATTTTAACTAAGAAATTATTTAGGTGTTTTTATCGTCCAGAATGTCGCGTTGAAGTAGGTATACTCATTAGATTGCCACATTCTGCTTAATACCGCAAATGTTTCCCTTTGTGGCATACTATAGTAGCATGCGTGTCACAATTGGCTTAAGTTTGACACATTGTGTTAATGAAGCGTACACCAGGCTCAACGGATTTAAAAAAGGTCAATTAAACGAGTTTATAGGCGTTATTCAATCAGTTGCTCATTAACGTGTCAGCCCTTTGCGCTGAATCCAAACTATTAAATTATGTTAGCGGAATTAAGTAGTAACTAGCAGCTCGCTGTACACCTGAATTCAGCGGAAGCTGTCGAAGCCCCTGTCGCCCACATGAATGAGGTACACATTTTATAACTATCACTACCTATAAACATACATAGACAATAATATTATTATATGTATTATATTACCTTAGATTCCATTAGTTTTTTAAAATTAATTTTAGAATGTCAAAAATCTTCATAACATTCAATTTCTGTACATAATTCTACACAAGTTATAAGTTTACATTTAAATTTTTTTATACAAAAATGAGAATATTTTTCCCGTGTGGGCATGACAAAAATCACTATATTTTATAACCAAAGGAGATTTTAAAATAATAATAATTTTGAAATGCCGTAGAAAATTTGTATAGAAGTTGGTTGTAGAAGATTGTTGGTATTTTAAATTAACCCTGCACGAGTGGTAGACTCAAAGACAGAATTGGTTCATTTAGCGATAAATGCTTACAACGTTGATACGTGATATCAAGGCACACAAAATCATTTGTGCTTAGATTTTGTGTGCCTTGATTGTAGATTTAAGAGATTTCATAATACCACAACGTTTTGTGGTCATTTAGAGAAGTCATTACATAAATAAAATATTCTCAAATTCAATTCAATTCAATTCAATATCTTTATTTTTCGGTTTAGGCTTGTGTCAGCTTCGGTCAGTATAAAATATTTTAGTTCCTTATTGTTATATGACGATGTATGATTGAAAAAAATATTACAAAATAAAAAATTAGAGGCAACAATGGCATCATTACATCTGTATTTATTCCTTTATTTTTATTTAAAATGTACATACGATTTATAAAAAAAATAATATAGAAAGTTCAATTTCCGCATTGTAGAGACAAAATCTCCAGTGTCAGAAACCTATAACGTCCGTAAAGTGTGTTTAGGGGGATTTGCGTGGTGTTGCTTGGTTTTCCGGCAGCTGTGTTTTATTGAGAGAGCGGCTATTGCATAGCAGTGTACTATGCAATGTTGTATCTGACCTAGCTAAATACGCTCGCTAAAATACAATTGTTTTAATGAAAAATAGGTATTCAAAGTAGGTGAGTAACGATAGTAAACGAACAACTGTCCGTGCTATACTTAACGAAATTGTGGAACCGGAACTGGAAGCGCACCTGCACTCACCGCAAACTAATTGGCTGATTTGCTAACACCTGACAGTTCGAGTGTAATTCCTGTTCCTAGTTCTAAAGACTGATTCACATTATGCCATTCTAGAGACAGGCCGTGCCATGGAAAATGTATACCGTCTAAGCTGGCGCAATGGTGAGATCTTATAACTTAGAGGTCTCGGGTTCGATTCCCGGCGGGGGTAATTTGGGATAATAATATTTTATTTTCTGAATTGTCTCTGGTCTGGTCAGGGGACGCTTTGGCCATGGCTAGTTATCACCCTACCGTCAAAGTCGTGCCGCCAAGCGATTTAGCGTTCCAGACCGATGATGGCTTGTAGAATCCGATTAGGGCTATGGGTTGAATGTCTGCCATACCCCTTCCAAGTTAGCCCGCTACCATCTTAGAATGCATCGTCACTTACCATCACGTGAGATCGCAGTCAAGGACTATCTTTAAACTAACTAACTACTAACTTTAAATTAAACAATTAGTAAGTAGGTACATGATTGAAACAACGATCTCGGTTAGAATTCTTGCTCTTGTCTACGTGCTAGCGACGTTACTCCTACCGCCGCGCGCTATAGCCTTATAATATTATGTTTCAAAATGTACTGATACAATTTAATCCAGTAAAGGAATACAAGCAATGATAGCCTAGTGGTTAGTACTGCGGTTTTCTATTCAGGGGGTCGCAAGTTCGATCCCGGGCACGCACGTCTGGCTTTTCTAATTTATGTGCGTTTTAGAAATTAAATATCACAAGCTTCAACGGTGAAGGAAAACATCGTGAGGAAATCTGTACATCTGAGTGTTCTTCATAATGTTTTCAAAGGTGTGTGTTGTCTGCTAATTTGCATTGGGCCGGCGTGGTGGACTATGGCCTAAAATCCTTCTCTGAGAGGAGACCTGCGCTCAGTAGTGAGTCGTTGATGGGTTGCTGATGATTATGGAATACAGGCATGCGCATGACGTGTACAGTAATCAAACCAAAGTTGTAAAGTAGGTACTTTATATTTGGATAAAATTTTAAACCTTCAATTAATAAATTTTGGATTTGTTGAGTCGCATTCAGAAGGAACTGGGAGTCAACAGTATAAATGTATCAAGAAAATAATATAAAACATATAAAATAGTTATCCAATCAAACAAAAGTTTGAAAACTGCGATCCCACTACGAAAAATTGGATATATAAACATCCGTCAAATATATTTTTCATCATACCTATTCGAAAAACGAATATTGGCTTCAGAGGACAGCGGGAGCAAAATTTCATTTTAACCCCATGGGACTTTTCATTTCTCTCTTCTGATTGGTCCGCGTCAGTGCTTTAGTATGCTAAAGCACTATGACGCGGACCAATCAGAAGAGAGAATTCAAAAATGTGTCGAAATTCAAAAATGTTTGAGAAGCTGTTGTCTACGATAAGTCACGTGATCAAATGTGTCGATTAGACATACACGCCCATACTTCCAACATAAATATTAATGTTTAATTATTTCATAAAAATTTATTTGTGTTTTATTTAAACTTTCAATATACGTATTGGTAATGTCTATACTCTATACATAGTAGGTTGATACTCCTAGCTTTTTCTCATAGGTAATGATGAAAAATAATGTGTGTCATTCGGGGCCAAAATTTTTTGTTCTCGGGCGGCGTATATTGAATTCCTCGCTACGTTCAGGATTCTACTTTAGAATCCCTCGCTGCGCTCGGGAGTCTACTATACAATCCTTCGCTTCGCTCTGAATTCAAAATAACGCCCTCGGGGAACAAAAAATTCCTTTGGCCCCATATAACACAAATAACTATTTTTCATATAAAATGTAGCCTAATATGTCACCCGGACCATCATAACAAATCGACTGACACCTCATTCATCAACTGACTACTAAAATCACAACCCTTCAGACTTTGCAGCAGTAGTTTAAAAAATCGGCCAAGTGCGAGTCGGGCCTCGCTCTTTTAGGGTTCCGTACTCCGTCCAAATCATTTTTTAAAACTAGATACATATTTAGATATCTTAGTTCTTAGAAATTACTAAATTAGCATATTGGGAAAAATGCTCGTTTGTTTTGATCACAACGTACAAAACGCATTATAAATCGGTATTTTTAGTATTTCTTGTTTAAATACACTATATACTACATAATATACCAAAATTTCAAATTCCTAACTAGTTTAGTTTTTGAGATAGACCCCCTAACAAAATTGGTCTAAAACCGACAACTTTGACGGCGCCCCCCATTTCTTCATATTTGAACTCCACTTAATGAGTTCTAGACAGTGACACCCCACATGCCAGGGTAAAAAAAATAAAATTTTGTTTCGATTCCTTTTCCATGTATGGGAGGAGCCCCCTTTATTTTTTAATTTAATTTTATTTTTATTATTTTTTGTTAGCGGCAATAGAAATACACATTCTGTGAAAATTTCAACTGTCTATCTATTACGGTTTATAAGATACAGCCCGCTGACAGACGGACGGACGGACGGACGGACGGACAGCGGTGGCTAAGTAATAGGGTCCCGTTGGCACCCTTTGGGTACGGAACCCTAAAAATATAAACACACTGTAGAAAACTCTATAAATGAAACACTATAGTAACGCCTATTATCCAATCTGCATATAAGCGTGATCAGTGCAACCACGTTGATGTATTGTAATAGCTAATTCGGCGTTTAATTGCAAATGCCGGTCCACGAGTTACGATATTAGTTCCGGTGCTTGTGACAGCCATTTACAGTGCTAGCTATAGTATATTATTATTGGTAAAGTTGCTACTGCGATTTAGCTTACAGTTTTAATATTTTGCTGCGCTTCCCTCCCTTACTGTGTCACGATGATAACAATTTATTGACACACAGACAGACTTTACAAATTTATAAAATAAATTAATAATAATACTTAGTACATCTCTTTTTAATACTTTATAAGAAATCTAGTAATTTTTATCAAATTATAACACGATAGCGAATTTTATAAGGAGCTAAGTATCTATAAAATAACTAGCTGACCCAGCCACGCGTTGCTGTGACCCAGTAGGTATAATAGATTAAATTAATATTAAGATAAAAACTATCCTATCTTTCAAGTATGACCAAATTACAGATAGTTACGAAGTTTTATCAAAATCGGTTCAGTAGTTTAGGAGTCCATCGCGGACAAACAACGTGACACGTAATTTATATATATTAAGATTATCTTATTGTCATGATGATTATAATCATTGGAATTAATTTAAAAAAAACCAGTACGTGATTTCTGTCTGTTGATAAAACTAGATGCCTAGACAGAAAGCCTGATATAAGACTAAATCCTGAATTTAGACGAATCGATTTCATAGGCGAACGAATAAATAAGTCGGGTTCGCTTCGATCGACATCAAATGGGATTATTGTAAGCGCCTTGTTACGCCTTCGACAGATGTAATGGATCCATGTGAAATACATCTGCGAGGCCATACATTTTCGTTTTCCTTTAACAGATCCCAGTACTTCGAGTAGTTACTTCCTGAGGTTATATTACGTGTATATCAATTTCAAACTAGGATATTAATAACTATGGTTCTAGTGAAAATTAATAGACAATTGAACACTCTTTGATTAAAAAAATTTACTCTGGTAATTACTGAATATCTCTAGAATTTTGTGAGGAAAAAAATTGACACTGTGTTTTAGTTATAAACATACCATACTACTTACTATTTAGTGAATGTGTCACTGTGGTATTTTTTTTAATAAAATAATTTGAAGATTAATTTACTAAGGAGAATATCCATTACAATAAATAAATAATAGAATATACCTAATAGAATATCGTTTATTCATTGGCATCAAAAGAAACAGAAAAAAACAAATAGAAACACAAATGAAATGAACATACAGAGGTACCTAAAATCTAATTTAACCAACGTCTACTATGAGTCATACAAATGAAAGGGTCCTAGCTCAGCTAAATGCTGTGGATACCTTTTACAGATGTCGTGACAACGACGGCAACAACGACATAATAATGGTACCTACCTAATAAGTTGAGTGAATCATGATTTGGAAAAAAAATTCTTACATAAAAATCTTTCCCCTGCGACGAATTCTGACATTCATGATCAATGATCATGAATTTTTAACAAAATAATTGCCTGAGTACACTTAGCGTTACCACCCTGTATGTATGTACCCAACGTAAATATTTTCATGGTAGGTATAAGGTATTAGGTATATTCTATCTACGTATCGATATAACAAATACAATACCGCCACCGGCGGAAATGGGGCTACTTTATGTCTGCCCATCTTAAGATAGAAGTTAGTCTGTATGCATTTTTGGAACTTTCCTCATTGTGGAAACACTGCATATTATATAGCATAGTATTTACTGTATTGTAAATCTGTTTTGAAAAGAGCAACCGCCGAGTTTCTTGCTGGTTCTTCTCGGCAGGAAAGGCATTCCGAACCAGTGGTAGATTCATTGACTATTCAAAAGCACTTGTAAAAGTTTATTTGAATAAAAAATATTTCTATTCTATTCTATTCTATTCTAATAAGCTTCTAAAAGTTCTTTCTTCTTCTTCTTTGTCTACCGATAGACGTCCACTGCTGGACAAAGGTCCCTAGTATGGACCTCCACAGGCCTCGGTCTTGCGCCGCCTGAATCCAGCGGCTCCCTGCGAGTCGTTTGATGTCGTCGGTCCACCTAGTGGCGGGGTCTGCCAACACTGCGCTTCCCGGTGCGGGGACCATCAGCTCTTCGAACTATGTGTCCGCCCATTTCCACTTTAGTTTCGCGACTCGCTGAGTTATGTCGGTGACTTTGGTTCTCCTACGGATCTCCTCATTTCTGATTCGATCCCGCAGGAACACTCTGAGCATAGCTCTCTCCATCGCCCGCTGAGCGATCCTGAGCCTACTTATGAGGCCCTTAGTTAGTTCTAAAAGTTACTTTGACGTTAGTATTTACGCAGTATAAGACTTAATAAGTTCTTTTCGTTTCATATTTCTTGATAATATTATTTTCTTTTACTTTAAATGTTACCGCTTTAGAATAAAATTTCAAAGAGGCTCTATTCGTCGAAATAAATGTACAATACACAAATTTCTTTCATGAAAGCGTTTTGTTTGACTTATAAGTATACTTAGGTACTTCTGTGTTCTAAAATATTAACTTCAAAGTAAGTGAAACAATTATTCTTTTTGTTTGACACTCTGTTTCTATTGTTTCTGAAATATTTCTTACTAATATGATAATTTAAGCAGTGATAGCCTAGTGGTTAAGACTGTGTTCTCCTATTCGGGGGGTCGCAGTTTCAATCCCGGGTACGCAACTCGGACTTTTCCACTTTTCCACAACACAAGTTCTTTCTAGTGTGAAGACCAACGGCAAAACCAATGTATTATTTTATTCTTTTTGGTTATAAAGTTTTTTTTTTCGGAGTCAAGTGCGGTTAAGCAATTAAATATCACTTGCTTCAACGGTGATGGGAAACATCGTTAGGAAACCTGCACATCTGAGAGTTCTTCATAATGTTCTCGAAGGTGTGTGAAGTTCGCCCATTCGCATTAGGCCAGCGTGGTGGTCTATGGCCTATAACCCGTCTCTGAGAGGAGACCTGCGCTCAATAGTGAGCCGTTGATGGGTTGCTAATGATGATGATGATTATTATAATTTATAAATGCGAAAGTGTGTTTGTTGGTTTGTTCATTTGTCCTTCAATTCAAAGGAGCATCGGATCCAATTGTGTTTTTTGTTGATAACCTGGAAAGTGATACCTACTTTCTAACCAGGAGAAAAGCAGGGGGATTTTTAACCGACTTCCAAAAAGGAGGAGGTTCTCAATTCGGCCGGTATCTTTTTTTTTTTTTTTCTATGTATGTCCACCGATTTCTCCGGGATTACTGGACCGATTCGCGTGATTTTTTTTTTAATCGACAGAGGATGTTTGCGAAATGGTCCCATAAAAATATTCACCTTCAACTCCTCAAGCCTGATGCTGCAGAGATATTACTCACCTAAAACTATGGTGATTTAGGAAATTTCGATTACGAATTGATATTGTAGGTAACAAGTATGGCCTACATCATGGAGCTCCAGGTCCTAGCTCCTCAATCATAGGATACTACAATTAAAAGCTTAAAATAATTTTTTTTTTTCAAAAAACTTACTTCTAACGCCACTACAAAGTATAAAAATAATTTTAGTTTGTCCACGTTTGTTGAAGTCGGGCGGGCCTAAAATACAAACTATGAAAAGGACTCACGATGCTCGTTCGACTTCTACAAACGAGTCTCTCATATTGTATAGCGTCGCGCATCGGTTTCATAGTTTGTATTTTAGGCCCGCCCGACTTCAACAAACGTGGACAAACTAAAATTATTTTTATACTTTGTAGTGGCGTTAGAAGTCGGTTTTTTGAAAAGAATTTTTAAAAACCCTAATTCAACGCAAACGAAGTTGCGAGGAAAAGCTGTATTAACTCGTAAATACAAACATTATTTATTGGCTTTGTTACTTTAAAACTAACTCAACGTCACTATTTATGAGAAGATAATGAGAAAATGACTTACATTATCAGCTACCCTGTAAATACTCTAAAGGTAATTTTTTTAGGCTTTCTCTACAGCTGTAAAGAAATAAAAAATATTTTGATATAATTCCCCAAACCAGAAAAGAGCCTCAAGAGACTTTGACTCCACAATACATAAAATGCAAAGTTTTGTCTTTTCTTGGGTCGTTGGGGTCCCAAGGTGTTGGATTAGCGACCCCGCACCGGGAAGAGCAGTGTTGGCAGACCCCCCCACAAGGTGGATCGGTGGCATCAAACGAGTGGCAAGGAGTCGTTGTATACAGGCGGTGCAAGACCGAGGCCTGTGGAAATCCGGTAAGCCCTTGAATGCGATCTCAGTAGAGGTAAGTAACTTGGATTGGAAGGGATAAAGGAGATTGGCGAATTCCATAGAGTTTCTGACCCAGACGAACTGAACCGTGGGCCTCAAGCCCACGTTCACGAATCAAACTTCTCATGCTTGTTCTAGGAACAAAAAAGTTCATCAAAGTCTATCAAATAAAGTCAGGAGAAAAAGATAATCACTTGTATTGCCATGTAACGGTTATTTATAATGTGTACTTGTGAATAATTATATTTTTGATCCCCATCTTCTAAAAATATCGGGTTTACACAGAAAAATACGCTGAAAAATATTAATTAAAAATTAAATGATTTCCGAATCTGAACGGTTTTTAAAAATGCTGGGTCAAAATTCGCCAACCTCCTTTAAAAAAATCCATACCCCTAATCTGTCTCTAAGCGGCATCGTACTGGTACGCGAAATCGCTTGGTGACATGACCTTTGCCGGTATAATGGTGACTAAATTAGCCTCGACCGAATGCCGTACCTTTGATTTGAGCAGATTTTATTACATTCTGATTTTGAGTTATGTTTGTAAAATAAGGGAACCCTGTTCTTTGTGCATAAAAGATAAGCCTAGTTCACCCTCCGAGTCTCGAATCCGTCGCTCCGCTGTTGCGTGATTGATGGAAAAACCAACAAATAAACAAACAAAATACTATCGCATGTACAATAAATAACATTAATTATGGTAAAGTTTAGGTAGGTACCCAAGTTTAACTGTGAACCACACAAAAAACAAAAAAAATATTCTTGGATAAGAATTCAGTGGATTTGTTGGCATGTATTGATCACGTATGTCGAAGTCCCAGCCTCTCTCTGGGAAGCGTCTTCAGAATAATCTTATTTGGCGAGGTTTGGCCAAACAAGACGTACTTACATATTTATTTGCTCTTGATGTGTGATACCTTGATCTGAGATTCAAAAATCCATATACGTAATAATATTAGCTCTGATATGGGGTGCTGGGCCATATACGAGTATATATGTTACGGTAAATGTGATTAATTGAAAATTATTAATAATTACCGATCATTATTAATAATTACCAAGATTGATGGTAAAAGTAATAAATTATTCACTTTTTTCGGTGGTTATTAATAATTACACCTTACTCTTGGTAAATTTAATAAATTTTTGAAAATAACATTCGCTTAAAGGTAAACCGTCGTAAACTTGGCCATCGCGATGGTCTAACAGGGCTAGGGGCGGGTGATGTGTTCGGGTATACACGATGCGACGGAATTACTGACTTATAATCGAATACATACATGATATTTTTTAAGCAATACATTATTATATTATATTAGAACTAAATATATGTATTAAAACTTAACCGAGTATTGTATTCTAATGCAGAGATCTAATGAACAAACTAAAATAAATTTAAACAAGGGTCTTTATTATTATTTATTTATAATTCGCATACATAATTGAAAGCAGGCAATACAAAAACACACTGAACTTTCTGTATTATCAGACAATTCTTTATTCAAACATTCCTATGATGTATCATGCGATTATACCATGTTCAGCTGTCGCTAGGAAAATATCACAAGTCAGTCTCTGCCAGCGGACAGCGGCAGAATACCCGATTGGTTGAACGCGCTCTCACCCCGCGTCCCGCAGATCATCAGGAAAGCCAAGTTTACAGTGGTTTACTCATAAAAAATTCTAAGTCTATGGGTTTACTTATACTTAGCATTATTTTGTTTCGATAAACAAAGGCGGGGAGGGGTTGTGACAACTTGCGGGGGCAAGGCAATAACGCGTCATTTTTTACCATTCATTTGTTTTGAAAGCACGTGTGAATGTATGTGTGTATAACTTGTGGATTTGTGATAAACCTAGAGCTCCATGATGTAGTCCATGCTTAGTGGCAAAAATATCAATTCGTTATCAACAATTCCTAAATCCCCGCAGTGTGGGTGGGCAGTACCCTGCAGCATCAGGATTGAGGAGCTATAACCTAGAGCTCCATGATGTAGTCTATGCTTAGTGGGTACAATATCAATTCGTAATCGACAATTCGTCAATCCCCGCAGTTTGGGTGGGCAGTACCCTGCAGCATCAGGATTGAGGAGCTATAACCTAGAGCTCCATGATGTAGTTTATGCTTAGTGGCTCGGTAATCGAAATATCGCTGGCATTTTCTAATATGTCTAGGTACAAGGAATCAAAATATTGCCTTTGGGCGGCACCATTAGGACCACCCGTAATCCGTATAATATACTTGCATCTGGAAATCCTTACTCTTGGCTCGGTTGGCCACTTTTATATAACCACCCAGAAATGCTTTTACCCGGAAATCCTTACTGTTAGTTAGGTTCATCAGAACTTTCATTGTTATTTTTTTATGACAACGTAGGAATACTTGCACCCGAAAATCCTTACTGTCGGTGAGGTTAAAGGTGGCTGGAGAAAGGAGTCGGGTGGGGTTTAGAGACGTTGTCAGACTGTTTCTCGATTGTTTTATCACTTTTACCAAAGACAACAGTGAATTATTAATAATAACCGATAAAAGTGATGAAATTCATAGTATTTATCAAATTTACCAAATGGTGAAGTAATTATTAATAATTACCGAAAATTATTAATAATTATCACATTTATCACATTTACCGTAACATATATACTTCGTCCGCGTGGCTTAAGGTTCTTTGATCCCCGCGGGAACTCTTTAATTTTAAAAAATGTAACCTATGTGTTAATCCTGGGTATGAGCTATCTTCATTCCAAATTTCGGCCAAATCTGTTTATTCGTTGTGGCGTCCCGCGTGAAAGAGAAACAAACATCCATCCATCCATCCATACATCCATCCTCACAAACTTTCGCATTTTTAATATTATAGTAGGAATGGTAGGATTAAAGTTCGGCCGTTCAGAGAATGCGTTCCTGACACCTATCACCTAGATTTAGAAAAATATTGTTTACCAAGTTATTTGACACTCAGTTTGGCACAAAATTATAACATTAATTGATTATTGATATAATAATGTTGTTTTAATGCTCATCAATTGTTAAAACGGTAAACAACCAGCAATAATATTTTTATCGTAACTGCAACGCCATTACAAAGTTACGTCGTCAGTTCAATCGCGACGTGTCAGGAACGCATTCTCTGAACGGCCGTAGTATAGTAGGTAATACGCTCTCCGGGTCATAAAATATTTATTGCTTAAGATCGTAACCCTTTCAGTCCAGAGACTAGACACGATGTTTTCCTCACGATGTTTTCCTTTACCGTTAAAGCAAGTGATACTCAATTGCTATAAGTCTTAAGACACACATGATTCTGAAAAGGGCATTTGAGCTCCGAACATGCGTCATGCTCGTGAACGGGTTCCGCCGGCGGGAATGGGGCTACTTTGTGTCTGCCCGTCTTAACATGAATTGAATTGTAGTTTTTTTTTTGGAACTTCCCCTCATTGTGGAAATGTTATATTTTATTCTAACACAGTTGCATAGGTTAAATCGGCTTGACATCCAGCTGCCCACAAGATAGTATAAAAAACTTATTACAATGTAATAGCTTCATAATAATATTGTAAAATGATTATTTTGAAAAGAGCAACTGCTGAGTTTCTTGCCGGCTCTTCTCATCAGAATCCGCTTTCCGAACCGGTGGTAGAGTCATGACTTGTCATAAGAGCCACAGGTTGGCCTACGTGAAATAAATAATTTTGAATTTGAATTTGAATTTTAACCCCCATTAAAAGGAGGCCGAAGTCAACCACTAGGCTACACCCACCTTATATTATTAATATTGCTGTAGTGCAATTCAATTGCTTAGAGCCCCAATCGGTGTACTCTCTTGGTAGCACACTTACGTCCACCGCAGACTAATTGAATGCTTTGCTAACATTCGGTCGATCTGCCCCACCCTGTGCCCGCTTCCATTGACTAATTGCAAAGGACTGTTCCAATTTAGCGGTGGGACTTGAATAAAGAGGCCATGTTTAAGTGGATTACAAATTGCGGCAGAGAATTGCACTTGAATGAGATTTTTCCCTTCGCATCATTTTAAGTGGAGACTCGTGCCCAATAGTTGGTCCACGATGGGTTCAGATGATGTACAAACAAAATGAAACAAACAATATGATTAACAAAGTCCTCCCTGTTGTGAATGAAACGGGCACCGCTGTCACCATGTTGTGAATGAAACGAGCACTTGCCGAGAACTAACTTTATTTGTAGGTACCGATAAAACATCACGACACTCCCGACCGAATGCAGCCACGGCGACCAACCTACTCAGAGATTAGCCATCTGCTCTGGAGGCAATAACGCAAAAGTGTATGCGCAAACATAGGTGTACTCTCATTCCCTCGTTCTGATGATGATGGTATGGAAATCCGACACGACCGGAGAGAGATCAGGCACGGGATCAACGGCTTTACGTGCTCTCCGAGGCACGGGGGTGACACACCGCCAACTTCCTTTGACAGAAAATCCCAATACATTTTGGCTAAACACTAGACCAACGAGGCAGTTGTTATAATGATAAATAAAATTATACTAAAACAATCTTTATTCCTTGTATATACGTTACTCAGCGTTTATTAAATTGGCATTTAAAATAATAAAACGGTGAACAAGAATATAAAGATTCCTTCGTTTTTACGAATAGTCGAAAATCTAATTTAATATCCAAATTATACATTGGTAATAACTTCATCGCATTATTTATTGAAACATGATAAAGAAAATACATAAAGCGAGTGACTTAAGAATTCAAATTAAAGACTCGGTATCTTATTAGAATATGTAAGTGATTTCATTTTCATCATAAAATATTCGCAAACATTTAATTAAGCAGAAAATAATATTTATATTAAAAGGAATGCTCATTTGTTTGTACGTTCAAAGAGAATAATAATGTTGGAAATATATTAAATAAAACTAATCATTACATATTTAGAGCCGTGTTTACTATTATCCAACATACATAAGTCAACATGGAAAAATCACAGAATCGAATATGTCATAGGAATGTGTTCTAATTTCAAAATATATATAAAACCTTCACTCCTCCTAACGCATTCCTAGACTATTGATGAGATTCTCCAATCTTTGGGATGGCAGCCCTTTAGTTAAAATATCAGCTTCCATCCTCTCTGTATTCATATAAATAATATGAACTGTTTTCTCCTTAACGTGCTGTCGAATGAAATGTGTTCTCAAATCAATATGCTTGGTTCTATTGCTTACAATTTCATTCTTGCACATCTGTATGGCCGCTTGACTGTCGCTATATATAAGTACACTATCTTGCTGCTTACAGGCAATGCTATTCAACAACATTTTTAAATGTATAGCCTCCTTTATGGCTTCTGTTAATGCCATGTATTCCGCCTCTGCCGTAGACAAGGCTACTGTTCTTTGTTTTCTTGATTCCCAGCTTATACATCCGCTAGAAAATTTGAAACAATATCCTGTGTAGGATCGCCTGTCCAGTGCACACGATGCCCAATCTGCATCTGCAAATCCATAGATAGGGCATTCAGTTTTCTCGTAAACTATTCCGAGTTGTAAAGTTCCTTTTAGATACCTTAGTACCCGTTTCGCACATTTAAAATGTTCTTCGCCGTAGTAATTATTAAATTGTGATAAATAACTAACGGCAAACATTATATCTGGCCTAGTAGCCACAGCAAGAAACATCAATGTTCCAATCAAATTCTGATATGGTAAGTTTTCTACTTTCTTTTCCTTTTTATCTAACTTTAATCGTGCTTCTATGGGTGTACTGACTGGTTTACACTCCTCCATGTTATATTTACAAAGAACTTTCTTAATATAATTTTCTTGCGATACCTTAATTTTTCCTTGTTTGATATCAACTTGTATACCTAAAAATTCGGATGGTTTCCCCAAGTCTTTCATATCAAACTTTGTCGTTAGAAAATTCTTTACCTTTTTAAACTTCTTTTTTGATGTATAAGCAATCATTAAATCGTCAACGTAAAGACAAATTAATATTTTATCTCCTCCTTCTTTATAAGAATACATACAAGGATCTGCCGGTGATGGTTCGAATCCAAAAGATTTTAGTTCTGTGTCCAACCTTTTAAACCATTGTCTTCCAGATTGTTTCAAACCATATAATGCCTTTTGCAATTTACAGACCTTTTCGCCTTTTACATTCCTTAGGTCTTCCAACATTCTCTTGGCTTTAGCTAATAAGTTTGAATTTGGATTGCTACTTTCATCATTTATAATTTCAATTAAATATTTTTCTAAATATTCTGGTGTTTTCATTTGAATTTCCTCATCCAAATCACCATTTAAATATGCAGTTGTGACATCCATCTGATTCAGCGAAAGATCTTCTTCTACAGCTACTGCTAGTAGTAATCTTAGTGAGCTCAGTTTTGCAACAGGTGCCCACGTCTCATTATAATCTATTCCAGGTCTCTGGGTAAATCCCCTTGCTACAAGACGAGCTTTCTTTCTGTGTCCTTTGTCTTTCAGAATCATCTTAAAATCAATAATATTTCTAGTTTTATCTTTAGTTTTAATTGTCCACATACCATTTTTCACATGTGACATCATTTCTGACTTGATAGCTTCATGCCATTCATCGTCCATTTCTGAGTAGTCTTCAACGTCACAACTATAAGTATACTCATTACTTTGTTTGCTATAAGGAACTTCTTCATAATAATCTTCTAAAACATAACTTTTAAACTAATCTGGTTGCTTTCTAATTCTTTTAGGTCTTTCATGCCTATTAGGTATAATTTGATCTGGTTCTTCTTCAGGACATGAATCATAAACTTCGGGCTCAGAATGTGAGTCCTCTACACTTTGATCCATTATTTTATTTTCCCTGGTTTCTCTTTCTACTAAGACAGGTAAGTTATTTTCAGCATCCTTTTGAGCAATTAAATCTTTTTCTTTATTATTTTCAAAAATATTTATTTCTATTTCAGGTTCCTCACGTTCCAATTCTACTACCTCAATTTGTTTATCGTAGTAAAATTTTTCTAAGACTTTCACGTCCCTACTGACAATAACATTTTTCTTTTTAGGCAAATATATTCTAAATGCTTTAGCATTTGATGCATATCCCATAAAAATACCTTCTTCTGCTTTGGGTGTAAATTTTCCTTTCCTTTTCTTATTGAGGACAAATGCTTTCGCACCAAAAACATGTAGGTGATTTCCTGAAGGTATACGACCAGTCCATTTTTGATATGGTGTCTCACCTTTCAATGCTTTTGCCGGGCTTCTATTAATCAGATAATTCGCTGTATTTATAGCTTCAGCCCATAGGAATTCTGGGATATTACCTTCAATTAATAAGCATCTTGCCTTGTCAAGTAGTGATCTATTTTTTCTCTCACTTAGACCATTTTGTTGGGGTGTATAAGGCGCAGACAGCCTTCTCTGAATACCATGTTCCTTTAAATATTCATTAAAATCGTTATTACAATATTCGGTTCCATTATCCGACTGTAAAAACTGTATTTTTTCTATATTGGATAGAAGCAGGCGTTACTTTGCGGAAGTCCATGATTAGCAAGAAAAGGGTAGAATTATTTTGCTATAATCCGCCAACAGAAAAAATCTGTATAATTTTTACACTACTCTCGACGTACGTTTCGCCCCGACACCGGAGCATCCTCAGGAGATGTTGACTCTACAACGATGCATTGTCTAGACAATGATCTCCTGAGGATGCTCCGGTGTCGGGGCGAAACGTGCGTCGAGAGTAGTGTAAAAATTATACAGATTTTTTCTGTTGGCGGATTATAGCAAAATAATTCTACCCTTTTCTTGTATTTTTTCTTTCATTTGATTTTCTACCTCGGTCTTGTATTGTTTAAACTTATTTAGTACTTCACTTTTATTTTTCATAAAATATACGTAACCGTATCTTGTAAAATCATCGATAAAAGTGACGAAATATTTATTTTCAGCCAAAGTTCCACAACTCACAGGCCCACAGACATCAGTGTGTATTATTTGTAAAGACCTTGTAGATTTCAATTCTTCATGTATAGGGAACGGTAAAACTGTCATTTTCCCCCTAATACAAGTTTCGCAATTACCTAACATTTCATCAGGGTTTAATATTAATCCGCGCAGCAGTTTATTTCTTGATAGTAGTATTAAATCACTTTCATTTATGTGACCAAGTTTCTGGTGCCATCTCATAATATTATTTTCTTTTTCAGGTACTAAATTAGCATTTTCAATGACATTTTTAATGACATTTTCCACTTTTAGATAATAGAGTCCATTTTCTCTGACAGCTGTAACTAAAACCTCCCCTTTGTCATCCATAATAAATGCTTTATTTTTCTTGAACAAAATTGTGTTTCCTTTATCAGTAATTTTTCCCACAGATAGTAGATTCACTGATAATTCTGGTACATACAATGTATCATGGAGGTTATACTGCGTATTTTTCATTTTAATTTGAACTTTTCCTTTACCCGCTATATCTGTAGTGTGATTATCTGATGCTAGTTTAAGAGAACCTGTTTCATCGTGTATATTAGCAAAATTCTCTTTTACTCCTGTCATATGGGATGAGCACCCACTATCTAAGCACCATTTATTATTATTTTCTATGGCTGTACTATGCAAACAAGTCGGTAATATGCCGAAGTTTTTCTGCTGCTCAACAGATGAATCTTTTCCATTTCTTTTTATAAATTTAGCTTTCGACCAGCACTTAGATGCCTTGTGCCCCCTCTTTTTGCATTTGAAACATATCAGTTCAGCAGAATTAGTTTTAAAATATTTTTTATTCTTGTTATAAAATGCACCTTCAACCTCTCTGCTTGTGCAACTTTGTCGGGCGTCACTCTCTTCTATGATTTTGATTTTTAAATCTTCAGGGTTCGGTAAAACATTCCTCGATTCTATAGCTATTCTAAAGTTTTCGTAGGAGGTTGGTAAACTATAAAGCATCATAATACTCAGCAGTTCTGGATGAATACTTACTTCCATGTTTTGCAATTTGTCTACAATATCCATGAAATTATTAAGGTGATCCCGAACATCTTCATGTGCTGTCATCTTTTTTACTACTAATTGTTTTAACAAACCAGCTTTTCGTGCAGGCCCCATGCTTTGGTGAATAGACATCAGTTTATTCCACACTTCTTTTGAAGTAGTGCAACCACTTACTTGTTTTAGCTCATTAGGTGACATGAGAAGTAATATATCAGCCTTCGCCATCATGTCCTGTTTTTTATCGGCAACTTCGCCTGTTACGAATTTCCACAATTCATTTTTAATAAGGATGGCTTGAGCTTGTACGCACCACGTATCGTAGTTGTCCTTTTTCAGCGGTTCAATCCGATAATTTGTAGACGTCGTCATACTCGATTATTTTTTGAGTTTACATGCGACTTTCCGCTTCCACAACCACTAACCACGCTCTGCTACCAAATGTTGGAGATATATTAAATAAAACTAATCATAACATATTTAGAGCCGTGTTTACTATTATCCAACATACATAAGTCAACATGGAAAAATCACAGAATCGAATATGTCATAGGAATGTGTTCTAATTTCAAAATATATATAAAGAATATATTATATTCGGTAAATACATATAATAATATTATAATTAGGTAACAAGTTTTTGTAAAACTTTTTGTTTTTGCGATCACAACACTTTTTGATTGTTTTTAGAACACCTCTCTGCAGTGGAACTAATCCTACTAAGATTTTGTATTTTATTGTAAGATAGAAAACTCTTCAAATAAAAAGGGAATGATTTCATTATTATACAGACCTCAATGGAATTTTCTTTATTCAAATAATTAAAATAAATAATTAATAAACGAATCTGAATCACATTTTAATCTTTACATTAGGGCAGTGATATTTCGTTCTCAAGAGTAAAGTTAGACATCAAACCCTAGTGACTTACGCCTGCTTAAAGCAAAATGATCGAATTGAAACAAAGAGGTCATGATTTACTATTAAAAAAGTAATTAATATATATATAGCTGCTGGGGCTGATTCACTGACTGATTCACTGATTCACTGATTCACTCACTCATTGATCACCTCTCCTGTAAAATTTTGTATGAAAAAATTTTTTTTCACTGATGGTTTCGTATAGAGGAAAAAAATTCATTCGGAGGAAAAATATGGAGAGAGCTGATGATTGAGGATTTCGGAGACGGGTGAAGAGCACGGCCAGGGTATCGAAGATAGGTGGGGGGTGCTCGAACAAATGTCACTCGAAACCTCATCCAATTCGCAGTGAGCTGAAAAAAAATTCAAAATGGCGGAAAAAAGATGGCCGCCATACAAATTTCGTCGGTGTCTATTTCGGGGAGTATAAAAGATGGAAGAGTGGTTTCTTGGCAAAAGATGATCAGGACCCAAAGGTCTATTTGATGAATAGAAAAAAATCCAAGATGGCGGAATTTTTTTTTCTTCATACAAAATATATGGCGAATATTGAAGGGACTAGAAGCTGAGAACAATGCAACACTTTGATACGGTTCCTTTTCAAAATTTGTTTTTATAGAAGAATTCTCATTCTGACAAATGATGAGATATGCTGATCGAGGATTTGGAAGGTGGGTGAGGAGCACGGCCAGGGTATTGAAGATAGGTGGGGTGTGCTCGAACAAATGTCACTCGAAACCTCATCCAATTCGCAGTGAGCTGAAAAAAAAATTCAAAATGGCGGAAAAAAGATGGCCGCCATACAAATTTCGTCGGTGTCTATTTCGGGGAGTATAAAAGATGGAAGAGTGGTTTCTTGGCAAAAGATGATCAGGACCCAAAGGTCTATTTGATGAATAGAAAAAAATTGAAGATGGCGGAATGTTTTTTCTCCATACAAAATATATTAAGGCGAATATTGAACAGACTAGAAGCTGAGAACTATGCAAAACTTTGATACGGTTCCTTTTCAAAATTTGTTTTTATAAAAGAATTCTCATTCTGACAAATGATGAGATATGATGATCGAGGGTTTGGAAGGTGGGTGAGGAGCACGGCCAGGGTATTGAAGATAGGCGGGGGCTGCTAAAAGAAAAACTACTCGGAACCTCATCCAATTGGCAATGAGCTGAAAAAAGATTCAAAATGGCGGATTTAAGATGGCGGCCATACAAACTTCAACGGTGTCTATCTCGGAGAGTATTAAAGATGGAAGAGTGGTTTTTTGATAGAAAATGATCAAGACCTAAAAGTCTACTTGCTGAGTAGAAAAACCGCGGTCCGCTTGCGGGCCGCGCACCCACGCGCCCTACTAGTAATATTATATACCTACTACCCATAGCAAACTTAAGAATTTAACTAACGTAATTAGAAAACATTGTGACTATGTGTAGGTACGTCACTGGGATATGTATACGGAGTACAATGAGCGAAATACTTTTCTAACAAACTTTTGCTTAATGTTGGTATTTCTTGTCAGCTGTGGCGTTTCGGCCAAATTAGCGTTGCCAGACATTATAATATATTATATTTGTATAGAGCTCATCAATACGACACAATCAAACTTAGCATTTATTTCGTTGCGGTATCTGATGACGTACATTAGGGGGGTCCAGATCACCTTCTCGCGTGTCTGCCAAGCACTTTCGGCCAATGAGGAACGGGCAGACAGGTTGATTGGATGCGTTCCGGTATCTGGTAATACCTAGGTCATTTTGCATACCGGAAGTAGAACTTTTTTCGCAATTTCGGCCAGTTTAGGTTTTTCCAACATACTCAGTCGTACTTAATAAAGTCATGGGCAACACCTATTACCTATCTCGTTCCGATATCTTATGACGTAGGTAAATATGCGGTCGCCACTCGTTCTATTAAACGAAGTCGGAACATTAAATTTCATGAGTTCAGAGAAGTGGAAATGTTATTGTAATGCATTTTTAACTGTCAATTTTAAATTCTTTCCGCGAAGAGAAACTAAGATCAGAAGATTTATCATGCTCGTGTAAATCAAAATGAAACCTAAACTTAACTAAAAAATAAACACATAATAATATAACTTTATGTTTCTCTCACCTAAATTCAAAGTCAAATCGTTTATTTCATGTAGTCCAACCTATGGCTTTTATGTAGGGTTGCCATCCGTCCGGGTTTCCCCGGATTTGTCCTAGTGTAGAGGGCATCCGGGGAGCGTCCGGGCGGGGCTTCATTTGTAGTCCGGGCTTAAAAATTTAAAGTCTTGGGCCGCCCGCGACTCAGTACTTCTACGATTTTTGTTTAAGAATTTAATTTAATTTTGTTAGGTTTAATATTTTAACAAGGTTTTGTTTTCAAAATAGAGTAAGTATACTAAAAATTTGTTTTATTTTAAGAATAAAAAAAATCCAACTGATAATTAAAACAATTTGTAACAAACTATAATAAGATTTTGTTTTGTTAGGTACATTTAAAATGATGATAAAAGATGACAAATTTTTTTATTAGACTAAGTTTTTTACTACACTGACTATGTTTAAAAAAAACCTGTTGATATGTCCGGGTTCTGGGCTCTAAAATCCGGGGTTTTCACGCGTCTTGTCCTGGTTGCCAAATTTTAGAAATGGCAACCCTACTTTTATGACACACCACCAGTGTGGAAAGCAGATTCTTATAAAGTATCAAGTAACATAGGTAAAAAAATACCCGTGTTACTACAGATAGTAAGACTGGTAGTAACACACAGAATGAAATATTATCCGTCATTGAGGTTTATTTTGACACAAGCTCTCCAACTAGAAGGATTAAGGGCCGATTTCACCAACGTAAAGTACCTAAGTCTTATCCGAGCGTAAATTTGACATGTTGACAGTATTTTCAATACAAAAACTGTCAAAACGCCAAATTTATTCCTCCATCAAACGTCAATCGACGTTGATGAAATCTGCACTAAAAGGGTTAGAAACCTGGATTTCAATTTTAATCTTAATACTTGCGGACCAAAACAAAAAAGGAATGGGAAAAAATATTTAGCTGACGTATAATAACCAACATCTTCATCACCCTGCAACATCAGTTGAGAAGATGGAACTCAAAAAAAACCTTCGAAAGATTATAAACACATTGACCTACAATTTATAACTATAACACTATTTCAAAATAACACTAACTTAAGTTAGTCATAAAAACTACTCGTAGTTGATATATAATTCGTATACCTTCCAAAAATTCAGTCGGAATTTTCCTTCGAAAATTCTTGCAAACGTTTGAAAATTTGGCGATAAACTTTAATAGAACGTCTCGGAAAAGCACTATCATGCAATTTTAGCTTACTGATGGTGCAAGTAAATGCACATTGTTATAAAATGAATTTTCTAGGCCGTAAATAAAATTTTAATATTTCAGCTTTCGCATTAATTATTAATATTTAAGTTTTTAACCCCTGACTTTTTATTTCCTACTTGAAAGTAAGAACCTATGTTAAGTTAAGTTAAGAACCTATTAAGTTAAGTGAGAAGTAACCTATTAAGTATTTTTATTAGTTACTTCTAGAGTGGAGAACGCGTACAAGTAAGTCTAGTGTGGGGCACCCTCCAGCACTAGGACTGACGATATAGAGTGGCGGATAGTGGCTCGATGAAGAAGGCTGAGGACCGGGTGTGATGGCGTTCACTGGGAATGGCCTATGTTCAACAGTAGACGTCCGCTGAAATGATGATGACGATTAAGTATAATTATCAATATTATAATGATGATATCCTCCCGACCGAATCCGATCACGGCGGCCAACCTCCTTAGGCCACGTTTTCGCATAGGCGTGGCGTTGCGCGTCGCGCGGCGCGTCGCTCGCTCGCTCTCGCTCGCCCTCATACCTTGGCCATATCGCGCGACCGCTCACGCGACTAGACGCGCCGCGAGAAGCGCAACGCCACGCCTATGCGAAAACGTCGCCTTAGAGGTCAGCCATCTGCGCGGGAGATATTATAGGGCACAAGTGTGTGCGCAAACACAGGTGCACTCTCTATTCCCTCACTCTCATAGTCCAATGGGACGGAAATCCGACACGACCGGAGAGAGATCAGGCGCAGGACCGACGGCTTTACGTGCTCTCCGAGGCACGGGGGTGACTAACCACCAACTTCCTAACTCCGGGCCAGTACTGAGAATTTCTTTGGTAGAAAACCCCAATACTTTTTTTTTAACGGCCCGACCCGGGATTCGAACCCGGGACCTCGTCATTCGCAATCGAACAAGCTGACTACTAGACCAACGAGGCAATTATTATAATAATAGGCTATTATTCTACTGTGCTATTATCTGGCGGACATTACCTACTTACCGAACTCCAAAATGAGTTCAACAACAAAAAACAGATTCTTCGAATGAAAAAAATGTATGCAAGTTTTGGGTTGTTATTACTATGTTTACTATGTTACTATGTTTTTTAAATGAATATAAAGTTCAAAAAGAAACGTTATAACCAGGTTATAACAATGTTAGCATCGCTTTAATTGTTTTTTTTTCAACGTAGCTTCAAAAATAAATTAAATAACTGCGAATGTTTCAATGAAAATTGGGGTAGACACAATACGGAATACGTTTTGTTCTATTTGTTGGAACACGGTGCTCGTAAAATCGTTATACCGAAACTATTTTATTTATTCTCTACTTTTGTTTTTATTAAAACATACTCAACAATAGCAATAATAATAACCAAATTTTTTGTTAGTCAACCATGACTGTAGTACAATACGAATAAATCGCTCATTTTCTCCTTTTCTGCAATACAACAGTATTGCAACAGTAAGTATACAAAAAATCCCGGTTTATAAAAAAATGTTGGGTTAGCTTTTAAAAGGTTTCAAAATTTTCAAAATCTTATTTTTTTTTAATTTTTCTGTGAGTTTACTATTCAACTAATGTAGTTTTCAAAACACCGTCGCAGAAAATGAGCGAAATAAAAATAAGCCGCCAAAAATAAATTTAATTTGTGGTAACTTTAGCGACTTAAACTAGCGGCACGCTATGATGGCCGGTTTGACACATTACAATAGTGATGTGGAATGTCAATTTATTCTCGAACAAAAAACAATTAAGTTTTGTTTTTGTACCTGATTAAATAGGTTTAATAAAACAAAAATGTATATGTTTATTTAATTTATTTGAACGAACTGAATATTTGAATGAAAATGAATATACATACTTTATATGCACACAAGAAACATATGAATACAAAAGATACCAAAAAAGGTGCCACAAAAGGCCATAATTAATCAGATTCGTCCATACTACTATTTTCACTGTCGTCACTGCTATCATCACCTACATTAATAATTATATGTTCGTTTTCTATAATATTATCTATTTTCACATCTCTTTCATAATCTTCCCTTATTAATTTAACAGTTCTATTCACAACCTTTTCCCAGTCTCCTTTAGTCACATGTTCACAAGCTTCTTCTAATAATTTTAGCATTTTTTTTGTGGTAAATGGGGGTTCTGTATTGTGTCTTGCAGCATATCCCTTAATTTGAGCCCACACCAACTCAATCGCATTATACTCACAATGGTAAGGCGGTAACCGTATAACTCTGTGCCCATGTTCTAATGCTATTTCGTCAATGACGTATCGGATCTTGGTTGGTTTGTTTTCTTTTAAAAGACGTACTAATTCCGCTTTTAACATATTCATGTTTGCATCTACGCCATTTTTACGAAGCCATGCGACGATATCAGCTTTCTTTTGGGATTGGGCAGGTGGCTTGTCAATTTGCATCGAGTGGTATGGGGCGTTGTCCATAATTCTAATAGATGGTTCAGGGAGGCTACACAACATTGAGGTAAACCATTCAGTAAACTTTTCTCCATTCATGTCTTCATGATAGTCTCCAGTGGTTTTTGACGCAAAAGCCATGAGAGAACCTTCGACAAACCCGTTGATGGTTCCGGCGTGACAAATTATAAGTCGCGATCCTTTTCCTACAGGAACTTTGGAAGTAGATGCTGCTGTGTCATCGTTCCAAGAACGGCCTACAGTATGGTTAGCATTAAGCCATGTTTCATCCAAGAACACAACATTTTGCCAATTTTTGATTTCTTTCACTTGCCGTAAAAAAGTATACCTTGCCATCGCTATATCAAATCTTTCCATCAATATTTTGCGTTTGTTACATTTTTTGTATCGAAATCCAATGGTCTTCAAAATCTTCGTTAAAGAACTTTCCCCACCGAAGAATAATCCAGCTTCCTTCAGTGAATGCACCAACTTTTTTCTTGTTGGATACTCCTTCTGTAAATAGTAGCCGTAAACATGTCTTCGGATAGCATCGGCATCAAAGCTATCGATGCCTACGACTGGTTTTGCTCGTTTTCTCTTTTTTGGTGTGTGAAGTTTATTTTCTTCTGTGCCAGTCTCGCCATATTTTTTTTTAGTTATCCGTCTAACAGTTCGTTGTCCAATATTAAGCGCATCAGCTACGCGTTCAACCACTGACGTTATAGGTAAAATTGGCCCTCCATTTTGAGCTTCACGATCGAAATAGTTACGAAGGCGTATTACGAACTCACGTGTCTGACTATTTAGAACAGTTCTCTGCGTACGTTCGGTCATATCGACGAAATCCACAACAAAGGGCTTGAACAGAGTCCAAATTAACGAGCAAGGGTCAACAGTAATGCAGTATCAATATTTGAAATCCAAAGCCAGGTCAAAACTATATCACAATCGCATTGCACTGACAGTTTATACTTTTCGAAGCAACGTCAATTCGAAACTGCTTTGTTTTGCATTGAGCATTGACGCGAGTTTGCCGGAGGTAGTAGTTGTGCTAGCCAGCGATCCTATGTGACGATCGTATTAGATTCCATTTTTAAAAATTTTCAATTTAGAAAACCAAATGCCGAGTTGTGGTATATATCATATAAAAATAAAAATTTTACCTTTTGTATGAAACAGCTGATATTTTTTTGCGATTTCAGAGGTTTGTCCACATAGTGAAAATTGTTCATATTCACAAGTACATTCACCCCTTAAATGGTGCAAACTGATTTTTCTACACTTGTATACATTTTAGAAATCAATTTAATAAATAAATTTTGAGTCCTAAACCTAAAACTACATTCGATAAAATTTATGAATCTCTGCACATCACTATCGTCAATAAAGTAATACAATTATTTCCTTCAAAGTCGTTATCAATTAATACGGAACTTCATGAGCGGACAAACGTCAAACCGGCCATCATAGCGTGCCGCTAGTTTAGTGCCGATTTCACTAACGTCGAGTAACGTTTTACCGACGAATAAATTGGGCGTTTTGACACTTTATGTATTGAAAATACTGTCAAAATATCAAATTTACTCTTGGATAAGACTTATTTATTCCTCGATTAAACAGCACGATGTCGTGATGTTTAATCGAGGAATAAATTGGGCATTCTGTCAGTTTTTGTATTGCAAATCTGCCAAACTATTAAAGGGTCTAGCGCAAAGATGTTTTAGTCACAGAATAATAATCACAAGGTAAGAACTCTTCATTGCACGCTGGTGCAGTTTTCCTATGCTTATCCGGTTAGACCCTTTACGCTCGGATAATACTTATTTTACTTTGGTGAAATCGGCCCTTAAAATGGAAAACATACTTGATAGCTGGGAATTCAAAATTGTAATACCATTGTAGTGTACAAACGCTCGAAAGTCTTGCTAACGAAGTGGCAATTCAAATTGCATAGAGTGCAGACTTGCGGAAATGCTAAGTTTGTCTTTAGCGCGCCACTGCACCGGTTACATTAATAACTCGTTAAATAAGCGCACAGTTTTCAAATTGTTATTCAAGACAAAGGACCTTACTGTGAATATTGTTTCCTCGGCGGAATTCGCACAAATTCACGGAACCCGAGAGTGCTGTTTCGGAAATAAGTGTCATGACAACAGTGTTATGCCGCGTGCAGATTGGTGAAACGAAACATGCAAGACAACTAGTTCACACACATTTATATCAGCATGGACTCAATGTTGCACTCTCAGTCTGCGTACTATATTAGATTTTTTTCTTGTGGGCACTGGGCACCATACAAATGAAGTGTGATTCTTATTTGAATAAATATGATGATGATGTCAGCCGCCAGCGAGTTCGTCGGATTAAATTTTCCTGAAATCCCGTGGGAAGTCGTTGATTTTCTTAAATAAAAATGAGTACCTAGTCAATATCCTTCTAGGTAGCAGAAGTCGGAGCTATGTTGGCCTCTTGGCTAGGAATGAGATTTTTCGGAATTATGTGCGTTAAAGCAATTAAATATCATGCTTCAACGATGTAGAAAAACACTTTGAAGAGACCTGCACGCACGAGAGTTGCCCAAAGTTGTGTGAAATCTACCAATTTCTAATTGACCAGCCAGCGTGGTGGACTACGGCCTATAACCCCTCTGAGAGGGGGCCTGCTCAGTAGTGAGCCGTTGATGGATTGCTGACGATATTATAGTTACCTATCTCCTGTTCAGTTCTCTCCTGGTAAATGTGGACTCTTCGTCAGCTAAAAAACATAAGGTAAAAGCCATTTCCAATATTCGATTATATATCAGTAATTATATTCTACGTAGGTAACATTTAACAAAGCAAGTGTAATATCGATATACCTACTGTTCAAAGGGATTCGGGTTTAATTGGCATGTGGTGTTAAACGGCATTTACTGAGACTAATTGCTGACACCTATACTAGCAAAGGTTCTTCATACCTACCTACCTATTCTATAATAATAATTATACGGAAAAGGTAATCCCTTTTCCGCTCACACGCCCATTCAAGTACGCCAGGCAAACATTCTTTTTAGTCACCACGCTATGTAATTTAATTTTTATGAACATTTGAAGCATCACGGTAATACAATATCTGATGTCGGCTCTTAGGGAATTAGTTTATTTATAAAACAATTATTATATTATATTATTAAAAAGCTACATAATATTGTAACATTTTTGGTCTTGAGCAACTGCTTCTCAGAATCAGCTTTCCATTATTCCATTTCCATTCCAAGACATAATTTTTTTTTTGTGTACCTAATGGGCCCTAACAGTGTCCTGATGAAAATTAGAAAATAGAGCCGTTGTTAAATAAAGCAATTATTTAAGTAGGTAGGTATAATAGACAATATTTATATACGTACAATATTTACGTATTCAGAATATTATTCAAACTTAGTGGTTAACGGGATAAACTGTATACTCGTGCGAGAACACCGTACCAAGTGTTTCTCGAGTTAATATTTACATTAACGAAATTAATGTGAAAAGCAAATAAATGTTGTGGGTGTAAAACAAAGGTACGTAGGCGGTACGTTTCTTGGTGATATTCTCGTAACAGTGCCTTTTGGGAATATACCTACTTAGTATGTATATTGCTTACTTACAATCCTAGTTTTATTTTATCCATGCCAAAGGAACCTTTGTCTAGGAAAGATATAGGATAGTTTTATCTCCGAAAATAAAAAAAAAAACTAATCCATCCGTATGGATTAGTATTTTTTTTTTAAATATGGCGATGTGTTATGGCTTCGCAACTTCACCCGTGTGAAGTTCACTTCACCCGTGGGAATATATATTCCCACAATATTTTTAATGTCTTCCAAAAATATTGTAGGGATCCGTTTGTGAAATATGATATTTTAAATATGTGTTTTAAATAAAATATTATGTGTCGTGTGATGCGGGTTGTTACGTTCCCTCAAATATGGTTGAGCGAAGCAATGGCTGGGTCATGCTCGTGAACGGGTTCCACCCGCGGGAATCGGGCTACTTTATGTCTGCCCATCTTGGGATAGAAGTTAGTCGGTATGCATTTTTGGAACTTCCCTCATTGTGGAATACATATATAGCATACATATATACATATATAGCATAGTATTTACTGTATTGTAAATTTGTTTTGAAAAGAGCAACCGCCGAGTTTCTTGCTGGTTCTTCTCGGCAGGAAGGGCATTCCAAACCAGTGGTAGATTCATCGACTATTCAAAAGCACTTGTAAAAGTTTATTTGAATAAAAAATATATTTCTATTCTATTCTATTCTAAAGTGCTAAATTTTATTAGTCCCCTCCCCCCTCTGCCAGCTAAATGGTTGTATATAGGATACATGAAAAAATTTACAGCAGTAGTATATTATAAAGAATTTTATAGGAAAACTGTCACGGCTAAGTAGGGTTCATAAGTTAAGGAGTTATATCTGTTTTTTCTACGTTAAGTATTACACGTAGTATAAGTTGCATATTTAGTAATATATTATAGTATTTAAGCCATGGAACTTAAAATATATTCAATATTCATAAATAAAATAAAAGCACTATCCTAGGTCAGCAATAATATTTGTGACTTGCAACTATGGAACCCTACACTGCGCGTGGTCCTACACGCACTTGGCCGGGTTTTTTCTACTTTGGATGAAGATCTGATAAATATTATCGGAGATAGAGGATATAACTCTTTACGGATAGCAGTAAGTCACTCTCATAAGAGACAACGATCGAATACAAGCATACTATATCATAATAATATGAGGGTTTTAGCCATAGATATAGGCAGAACATTAACCTCTAGGCCATGTGTTTGTACCATTGTGTTTATTTTCTAGCCTACCCGTGCAAAGCCAGGGCGGGTCAACTAATAATTAATATTATTCCCCTTTCTTCTCCAAAAATGTATGTATGTACTACAATATTTCACTATTGTGTGTAAATCGTCGACCATTATGTTACTACTTACTGAGATTTTAGAATTTAAATTATATTAACAAAGTTTTAAGATCTTGCAAATTATGAGAAACACGGACACCCAATTCAAGAAGTTACAATAACGTAGACTGGAAATGAAGTTACAGCTAAACTACATAGCTTACAGTTTAAAGTAGTTTCGAACCAAGTTTTACCAGGTTTGGCCGCAAAATACAATACCTCAGGCAACTTCAGTCTAGCAAGAAGTTTTACAACATCCTCGAATGCTGTTAAGTTTTGGTACAATTCGATGAATTGCTACAAGCGCTCATCTTAACTTTAACAGCTTAATCTATACAAATTATCAAGCGAGATAAATGACTGAAAACGCTGAAGGTGATTTATCGTTTGCATCAAGTAGCGAAACTACCTATGCTGAGATTTGACTAGGTATTAATCTATCCCTTTTTCTTGTGATTTTTGATCGCAGGAAACGAGATTGCACAATTATTGTCTTCGAATACACAACATACTAGAACAATATCAACTCTTTGCTTATAAAGATGAAAATTTTATCTAACTAAAAAAATAATACATTAAAGTGTATGGATTACATAAAACCTAACGTAAGTACTTACCCCTTCCCCCTCTCTTATTCTTCATTCAGACTGCATCATCACTAATTTTACCAAAAGTTGAGATATAATTTTTTAGATGAGAACCCAAAAGTGTGCGTAGGAACTACTTACACTCTTGCTATAATAAGCGTATTTGACTGAAATTTTTTATATATTTAAAATAAAGTTTTTAAATATTATAACCTTTATAACACTATGCCATTTGAGATCTTTAACTAGCCTCGGAAATATAGAGCTTAAAAGTTTCCTGTTAGACAAAGAGAACGCTACTGAAGTGTGACGTCACAAGACAGTAGGTATATACAAATAAAAACATATATATTTTTATATGTTGTTACGTTCCCTCAAATATGGTTGAGCGAAGCAATGGCTGGATCATGCGTCATGCTCGTGAACGGGTGCCACCGTCGGAAGCGGGGCTGCTGGTCTGCCAGTCTTGACATGTATTGAATATTGTACTTATGTATTTTTGGACTTGTTCTATAAATATTATATCATCGTATTGTTGGAAATATTCTATTCTAACAAGTTGCATGGGGTAAATCGGCATGGCATCCAGCTGCCCACAAGATATTATAAAAAGTTATTAAAATGTAAATACATATTACCTACAAAAAATATTGCAAAATGTGTAATTTTGAAAAGAGCAACTGCTGAGTTTCTTGCCGGTTCTTCTCAGCAGAATCCGCTTTCCAAACCGGTGGTAGAGTCATGACTTGTCATAAGCGCCACAGGTTGGCCTACATGAAATAAATGATTTTGAATTTGAATTTGAATATGTTTTTATATGTACATATAAAAATATATATGTTTTTATATGTATACACTCTTCATATAAAATTTCGTTTTTGAAAGAGATAGATACAGTTGCAGTCAAATAGATTACAACTTGTTTTTTGACCAATTTATTTTCTGATTTTACAAATTTTTATTCTTACATGTTACATTTTCAATAATAATAATTAGCGAATATGAACTTTTTGACATTAGTCACAACCTAATTGTGCAATATTGACAATAGCAAAATTTTTAATTTTTTTATTTATGAAGAAACTTGCAAAGCCTCTGTAAAAACATTTCGAGTTAGAACTGAATACCGAAATATGGATGCAATAGGCAAATGGATTCTCGACACAAGGGAGCGGGCTAGCTTTTCCAAATATTGACTCCCGAAATATGCTTTTTTGCAGTTTTACGGTGAATAAGAAGTAAAGATATAAAATTGATAATTGTAGATTAGCAACTCTCGGAGTGCATCCATCTGCTTTTGTTGTCTATGTTTATACTGACATTACGTCATCTTAATGTCATTTCAATTGTCAAATGTCAATTGCTGTCAATTATGGTTTTTTTAAGTCAAACGTCATCATGACTAAAAGTAAGTCGTGTAAGTACGTGTCATTGTCAAAAAGGACGCCATATTGTTGCGCTTTTATTTTGAAAAATAATTTCGCATTGTACTTCGTAAAAAGGACCTTTTCCTGAGACATAAAGATACAATAATCACTATTTCATGACCCCGAACATTTTGAAAGACCGTACAAATACCTGGCCCAAGCTCCATATATAATTGAAACAACCCCTTTACTTCTGTATTTCATAATTTATTTTTTATCTTCATTTTATTATCTTTTTTCCTATATCGACGTACGTTAGTTACATTCTATAATAACACATCTTTAGCATTAATAATAATATAAGTAAGAAAACCTACCTAAGTATTGTTTTCCTATAGAGTAGAAGTCTTAACAGCGTTATAATATGTTTGCATGAAGAATAGCTCTACTAACTTTACCTTAAAATGTGACGGTGATGATAAAAATAAATGAAGTCCAATGCGCATAAAATATAATAGTCATGTAATCCTTGACCAATAATAATGAAGCTATATTGTGCACGTAATACGCCATATATCATGGTATTTCGGTCTCCACTGCACGTACTTTCACTATAACTCGTGGTTGCAACGAAATTTATTGCCATTAACATCAGAACACCGCCACCACGGATATTTATTAGTAAAACGTTGCAGATTATATACTTAGTATTAAGGTTTAAACTTAGGGTTTCGTAGTAAAATAAGAAGAGGCCTCTTTAGTTTAGGGCTATCATTCAGTCATGCCTGTTCGTCATTTGATACAGCTGCAGCTAGTTCATTCAGAAACTATTGAAATTGCCAACTTGAAATTTTGAACTTGAAACGACTGTAAGCCTTATGCTCAAATAAAAAAAAACAGTTATATGTTTCGCAACCACCTTCCTTCCAAATGCAACTTACATTGATTTTTGTTAACATACCTAAGCCGGATGAAGATGATATGAAGGTTCTATGATCACAGAATGCAATTTAGTCATAAGGAGTGCAGTATTATGGACCTATGATGTTACTATGATGGCAGATAATATGACATCATACTTATTATACCTATGATAAAAATATGATGGTGGACTATTTTAATGATCTTATGAATTTCCATAACCTTGTACTTTGTGGCATAGATATCAGGGAAGAAATAATAATAATTAAGGGAATAACAAAGCAAGAGTTTGTTAACCGAAAAGGCCTGTAATCTCTCAAGGGGCTTACAGTCTTTGCAGAGCAGATTATTTGAATATATGAAAAGGTTTCCTGGGCGATTTTCCGGACTTGCTTAAGGACAAAATTTTGCGAGTGTATCTACTTATTATAAAGTATCTACTTGTATCACTTGTGCAAGTTCTGTCAAAATATAAATTGGTCAAAAACTACGAAGAAAAAGTTGGTTGAAAATTAGAAAATTAGTTAGTTAGAACCAAAGAAAAACTATTGCAATCGATTGGGCAACTAATTCTGAACAAACTATTTTCAGTTTTCTCACGACAATTCATCGTGCAGCTGGCACTACAAATGTGGTTTATTATTGTTTTTTATTTCGTTGAAACTATCACCGTTTCGAAAAGCAAATTATTTTGGCAAGAGCCCGCAAGAAACTTAACAACAACGAAACGAAAGATCTATCGTTAAAAATGTAATTTAATATTCAATAGTAACTCACAGACAGTAGTCGCTAGAGGGGATTGAATTGTAAAAACGGCACGAAATAGCATTTCAAAGAAAAAAATCCAATATCGAGGAGATTCGGATGATAGATGAAACACATTAGCGACAGCGCAAAGGGCGATAACTCACCCGATATAAAAGGGAGAATTTCATCAGAGGGTAGGCTTTAAAATTTATACCTTAAACAGAAAGTTTCAATTTTTGAACGCTTTATAGGTCGCGCCATTTTGTGTCGATGAATTCATCTTTATTTTTTGTACAGGCTCATTGGACTAGGAGTCGATACTACGTGACGTTATTGAATAAATACAATTGTTTGATTTTAAGGGGCTATGGAAATTTTGCACAATTTTACGATGGAGAACTTTCAGAAACAGACATTAAAGCAAGTTCAAGCAAGTTCACGCTGCCCACAATAGATGGCGTTACTAAATTTTGCCGCAAATATTTTGCTTCTCTTCTAGAAAACTTTGTTCCAAAAATTAAAAACAAAGAACAAAGACATGATCTGAAGGAACCCCTGAACCGATAGTTTCCCTGTTTCGTTTAGCCGCTAGGCCACCAAAGCTATGATGGAATGTGTGTATTAAACGAAGGCAAGAAGCTTTCGCAACAGGGGTCGTGACGGAAAATTCTTACACTTTTTTTTCGCTTAGCCTCCATCAGCAAAACCGTCCGAAAAGGAACTTCGTTCCAAGAAGATAATGATATATGCTTGTTTACATACTCTGTAAAACAGAAAAACTAAGTATTTTTTTAAATTTTATACAGAAATTCAGTAGCGTAAAATGTACATTTGCATAACAAGTATTAGAACTAACTAGTATTAGAAGAGATTTGCTGCTAGCACGCTGCTGAAATTAACTGCGAGTAAAATAATACCTGGCTTGCATAAGAATGCCATCTGGCCTTTTATTATAACACTAGATGGTGCCCACAACTTTGTCCAAGAGTATTTAGGTTTGTGATTTACCAAAACAAAAAAGCTTATGTCCATATCTAGTATGAAACTGTCTTTATGCCATGCCAGTGTTTAGACTTACAATAAACTATCTTTTGCCTGTAGCTTCGATCGATTTTTCATACCCCTATTTTACCCCCTTAAATTTTCTAAAATCCATGCCAAATTAAAGCCCGATCCGTATAGTGGTTTGAGCTGTGCGTTGATAGATCAATGTCAGTAAGTCAGTCAGTCAGTAACAAAAAAATTATTATTTAAAGTTTCCTCTTTTCATAAGGAAACGCATAACATCAACGGGATAAAATGTGAGTTCATCATCATCATCGTCTCAACCGTTAGACGTGTCTCATCGTGTGACATAGGTCTCTTGAATGATAGCCATAGAACGCGATCCATCTAGTGGGGGCCTATCAACGCTGCGCCTCCCGGTACGAGGTCACCATTCCAGCACCTTGGAACCCCAAAGCCCACCGATCCTTCGAGTAATGTGCCCGCCCTATGCCACTTCAGCTGTGTCGGTAACTGTGGTTTTCCTACGGATCACCTCATTTCTCAAAAAATAGATTTAAAAAAAACCTCATTTTTGAAATGTGAGTTACTCCTTGTATAGAGCTCTAATCCTTTAAGCGGAGCAGAGCGGAGATATAAACAAAGAGGTCTAAGTTGTAGCGCACTTGCCTAGAAGATACCTATTTACACTTGCCTTGAAGATGCTCAAGTTATAGGCACGTAACAGAAAACAAGCACGCCGGGACGCGCTGTCCCGGCGTGCTTGTTTTCAGCGTTCACACCTATGCAGTTTGTACCAATAATGTTTATCAAAATCTTCTCATGTAATTAGAAGCTGATTGGTCCACTGAGCACGTTTCCACTCTACTGCGCTTCACTGGACAGACATCCTTACAACTGAAAGCCTAATGGTCTTTACGTCATCTGGTTAGATCTCCCAGATGACGTAAAGGCCATATTTAGCCATTCGGGCTTTAGTCCATCCTGTAGTGTTTGCTGGGGGTTTATGGAAACAGATGGAAACATAAAACGGCGCAATAATGTGGTGTCATCTGTCGGAGCCGTTTAATCTGTAGCACGGGCCGGCCGCTGGCTGGTTTGGTGTCGTTATACACACATACAGACACACATAACAGATTGCGACACCAACTCAAACTAATGGAAAAATAGACGTGCTATTGGTCTTTTTTACGACAAAAAAGAGGGTAGTTATAAAGACCGCTTTGTATGTGTGTGTGAGTATTCGCAGAGTATAACTGATTTAAATACGGTTGTTTTTATTTGAAAGTGGATTGAACTGGGATGGTTCCCGATGAACCTCGTTATATACATAGTACGTTCCCTCAAATGTGGTTGAGCGAAGCAACGGCTGGGTCATGCGTCGTGCTTGCGACATGTATTAAATAATTGTATGTAGTATGCATTTTTAGAAATTCCCCTCATTGTGGAAACACTGCATACATAGCATAATATCTATTGTATTGTAAACTTGTTTCAAAAAGAGCAACCACCGAGTTTCTTGCTGGTTCTTCGTGGCAGAAAGGGCATTCCGAACCAGTGGTAGACTCACCGAGCGACGATTCAAAAAAGTTTATTTGAATAAAAATATCTCTATTTTATTCTATTCAACCCTAACACAAATTCAAAACAATTTTCATTAAACATAACTATGAGCCATCTTAGGTTATACGAAAATATTGTGCAGCGTTTTTCTTGTCGGTGTATAATTCTGAGTCATACTTTTATTCCTAGACTAATCTATGCTTCTATTTATTTAATCAACTCAAAAGTTAGACTTACTATGTCCAATGATACCGTAATAATAATTATGGTTTCCTTGACCTGATGCATAGTGTCGTAATCGACACAGAGAGACAATTCGTAGTAGATCTACTCTTTGAGTATCTTCTTTTTGTACGCAAGTGTCCATAAAACATCGTAACGCAAAATGTTACAAACGAATAAAGCTGAAAACTCGTTCACTGGCACGGACGGAATCGCAAAGTTAGACGTATTTAGAGTCAGAAATTCCGGTGTGGCCCCACGTCCTCGGGCGATTCGTGTACATATTTCAATTTAACTGCCGCCTTTTATTCGCTTAGAAAGCGTACCGAATACGAAAACAAAAGAAGTAATGTATAAGTGCAGCGGTAATGTAAAGAGGTATATTTCGTCGCCCCGCTTGCTTCTGAGTAAGCGAATTTTTCGTCTTTGTATGACTGAGGCATGAGTTTCGGTCATAGAATTCTAATGTATACTACTGATTTCTAATGTATTTGGTTTAGGTACATACATCTTTGCAAAATAATTATTTTAGTTTCGCTATATAACAAAGAAACCCATGGGCGTTGGGGTACCTTGTTGTTGGAATGGGATATAACACCGCTCTTTTTGCGTCGGGGGTCAAAAAGGGAAGAGAAAGGAAGCTGTTAGTTGCTTACGGATTATCCGAATTATGTCATTTAAGAGCGACAAACGCTCGAGTTACACCGAGTTACGCGAGTCGTCGCGATTGTAATGTGAGCATCAATCATTGTTAGCGAACTCCCCCTCCGTCGACCTTCGCGAGTTCGCACCTCGAGAGGTCTTTAAATATACACGGGGTACCTACAATATTTCAAAGTAATGTTCGCATGGTTAGAGTAGATTAACTTTAAAAGATAATGTAGAAGTACGAAACAACCTCTTTTCTTCGTATCCCATTTCTACTAATACTCAAAAGCGAAAAAAAAAATGCATCGACGACAACACACGACTCTCAGGGATTCGTTGAACACAGGCGGCGCAAGAGCGAGGCTTGTGGAAGTCCATGCCAAAGACACAGCAGTCAACATCTATCGTTTTGCAAAGAAGAAGGTGTGTTTGTAAGTTTATTTGCATATTTTTTTCACAACATAAAAAAGATAAAGATTATTTTATTTGCTCGAACATGGGTACAAAATCAATTTAATGTATGTGTGCGTATGTATATGATTGTTCATTTGTCCTTCAATCACGCAGCAACGGAGAAACGGATCGATGTGATTTTTTGCACTGGTAAAGTTGAGGACCTGGAGATTGGAGAGTGATATAGGCCACGTTTTTTCCGGGAATAACGAAAGGTTCCCGAGGGTGTAAAAACCTGACTCCACGTGAGTGAAGTAGCGGAAATAAGCTAGTAAATGATATACCTATTATTTATGTAAATGGACAAAGAACATGAAGACATTTTCGTGAAGACAGGTGAAATATTTGACACTGTGCTAAAGTAAAAATGCATCAACCTTTTCACCCCACTAAGCTCCTTTTAAGTGAGAGCTTCTTATGTACTCGTAGTTTTATTTGAATAAATAGCTGAGCTTCTCTCAACGGAGGCAAGTGAGCATTTGTTTTCACTTAACCGCTCGACATTCCCGTTTAAGGGGCAATGACACTATTTTATTCTATTTTGTCTACAAGACTATTTTTTATTCATAACTAGATATCCCTTGACTGCGATCTCACCTGATGGTAAGTGACGATACAATATAAGATGGTTGTGGACTAACATGGAATGGCAGTTTTTAGTTAAACTTGTAGGTACTCCTAATCGATTCCTACATGATTTAGCGTGCTGGAACGCTAAATCGCTTGGCGGCATATCTTTGACTACCGTGGTAAGAGCCACGGCCAAAGCCCAAAACCTCCCACAAGACTACTCAGAGACAGATATAATATTTTAGACTCTATGTAATGTAAGTTTACTCGCAAAATAGCTCACTGACAAAGAAACGTTAGAGGTGTGTGACGGGGATTCGAACCCCGGACCATCTAAAAAGAAGTCCAAAGTGTTAACCAATAGGCTATAGAATAAAATAGAATAGAATAGAATAGAATAGAATAGAAATGTTTTCTATTCAAATAAACTTTTTTACAAGTGCTTTTGAATCGTCGATGAGTCTACCACTGGTTCGGAATGCCGTTCCTGCCGAGAAGAAGATTACTATCTTCACTATTATTATGTATAACGCCCGCGCCATCGTCCGCAAGTTCCCGCGGGAACTCTTTAATATTCTACGATAAAATGTATGGGTATGAGCTATCTCCATTCTCAGTCAAATAGGTTCATTCGTTGTGGCGTGAAGTAGTAACAAACATCCATCCATCCATCCATCCATCCATCACTCCTCAAAAACTTTCGCATTTATAATTTTAGTAGGAATTAGGAAGTAGGATTCTAGGATAAAGTATAGCTTAAGTGCCAATCCTGGGTATGAGCTATCTTCATTCCCAAAAAGGAGCAACAAACTACCATATATTCATCCATCCTCACAACTTTCGCATTCAAAAATCACAAATATTATTAATATTATAAATGCAAGAAGTAGGATTAACATACTAGAAATATCATCATCAACATCAGAAACCCATCAACGGCTCACTACTGAGCGCAGGTCTTCTCTCAGAGAAGGGTTTTAGTTCACCACGCTGGCCCAATGCGAATTGGCAGACTTCGCACACTTTTGAGAACATTATGGGGACCTCTCAGGTGTGCAGGTTTCCTCACTATGTTTTCCTTCACCGTTGAAGCTTGTCATTTTTTTTTGACGTGATAACGTCAACAACAACGATAACCAGCGTGCAAGCGAGAGCGCGGAACAAGCGATAGAGAGGCACTATCGGCCCAAGCGTTGGCTTGTTATACATTTATTCATCAATGTTTCTTTATGACGTTATCACGTAAAACTATCGTCCGTAAACCACCACGTACCACTAGGAATATGATTGCTCTTTTATTAAACCACCAAAAGTGTGGATACTTTCACCATTATCCAAATTGATGCCCTGTAACCGTTTAGGCTGCATAACGAAAGGGGAGCGAGCTGTTAATCGAATCTTAATGTCATCCCACTGCAGAACAAGGTTATCGTTTCCCGAGCTCTTTTAAGCGGAACTTCGTCGCATCACCTCCGATGGAAGCCAATCTAATTCTTTCCTCCTATCAACCGAATGGAATATTAGATTTGGAACGCATTTTAGACGTTATTCTACGCTCCGGTAAGTTGCTTTTTAAAAATATACTATAGATGTTCCCACTATATGTGTCAAAAACTTTGATGACTAAATTTTAATATTTTTACACTAAAAACAAAGACGTAAATAAATAGATATGCCATACTCCGTACTAATACTTGTAAATTATATTTTTTTTTTCTTGAACTCAACGCAACTGCTTCTAAAGTTTAACTTCTCTTTTAATTAATTTGGATATTAAGGGCCATGCCTTTTATCCCAAGAGCCGCGCATTCTTAGTCCAAGGGCCCATATATCTTTAGTTTTCAATGGAAATGATGTTACAGAGATGTGATATTATAAATATTATTATTGAAAGATTTCTAAAATCTACTTTACTGAAATTTTATGAGTTTTCAACTCGCACAATTGCATTTTGTTCGTGTTTTTTTTCTGCAAGACCAACTTTTTCAACAAAAGAAACCTTTTTAAAATTCAGCCGAGTCGGTGTTGGCCCGAAGCCCATAGTTTAGTGACCCCTTCGTTAGTACGTATTACCTTCAGATTAGCTTTCGGCTCGGCGAAAAATGACGCGCGTCATTGCACTCAGTGTGAACATACCTTATGACATTTAATAGCCGAGCACGTTATAAATACTTAAATAGGTCATCAACAGGTAAGCGAATGCACATAATTGCTTCTGTATGAATCCTCTTAATTGTAGTTTTCATAATTTCATAAAACGGATTACGTTCCTTGCGTTCCGATAATGAGAATCGCAATTCGCAAGCGTTCGTGTTCCGCATCAGGCAATTTAACTTCTCATTAAAACATTTTCATTATTCATAAATGTCATCAACGATATTATTGAAATGAAAACTTCTTTAGGCGCGTTGAGCACTTTTTTGGGTGAGCAAAAAACATGGATTTCGCGTCATCGTCACCTTCACAATCGTCACCTGGAGATTTCAGTAAGCGTTCAACATTTTAGAGGTTCTCAAGCAACCTTGTACCGCTGTACAGTCGGCAAGCAGCCGCCTTCTTTCCGTTTAATGTATGATATCGCAGGTTCGAATCTCACTCACGAAGCGTGAGAGTGCGCTTGTTTTTAGGGTTCCGTAGTAAACAAGGAACCCTTATAGTTTCGCCATGTCCGTCCGTCTGTCTGTCTGTCTGTCTGTCTGTCTGTCTGTCCGCGGTTTAGCTCAGAGACTAGAAATCTGTAATTTGACAAGGGTATAAATAACAATCACGCCGACAAAGTGGTGAAATAAAATTGTGAAAAATATTTTTTTTAGGGTACCTCCGCTACATGTAAAGTAGGGATGAATTTTTTTTTCTCGTCTATCCCATAGTGCGTGGTGTCGTTGAATAGGTCTTTCAAAAATATTGTGGGTGTGGGAACACCATTTTTCAATTCAGGGATCCGTTTGTGAAATATGATATTTTAAAGTGCTAAATTGTATTAGAGTCAAGTGTCCCCCCCTCTCCCAGCTAAATGGTTGTATAAAAGATACAAGAAAAAATTCACAGCTGTAGTATATATAATGAATATTAAAGGAAAACTATCACGGCTAAGTAGGGTCCATTAGTTAAGGAGTTATATCTGTTTTTTCTAAGTCAAGTATTACACGTAGTGTAAGTTGCATATTTTGTAGTATATTATAGTATTTGAACCATGGAACTCAAAATGTATTCAATATTCATAAATAATAGCACTAACCTAGGTCAGCAATAATATTTGAGACTTTCAACTACGGAACCCTACACTGCGCGTGGCCCGACACGCACTTGGCCGATTTTTTTAATTATTTTTAATTTTTTTTTATATATTTGTTTTTAATTATTAGCAAATCTAGTTTTCACTTCTATCGGCAGTCACTATGACTGCCAATTTTTTTTATTGAACAACTTACGAGCTATAAAATTCCTCTTCAGTTTTGTTATTGTATAGCTACTAGAATACTAGATGATACTCACTGCATTGCGGCAAAGCTGCATCAATCTTTGGTACAGTCTCACTTATGGTGATACGCTGAATTTACGTCACCCTTGCTGCAACGTTGTATTTTAGCCAATCGACAGAATATCGCTAAATTTGACGATTGCGATTATCACACTGCAACGCAAATACATTACAATAGGCCGGTTTGACACATTACAATAGTGATGTGGAATGTCAATTTATTCTCGAACAAAAAACAATTAAGTTTTGTTTTTGTACCTGATTAAATAGGTTTAATAAAACAAAAATGTATATGTTTATTTAATTTATTTGAACGAACTGAATATTTGAATGAAAATGAATATACATACTTTATATGCACACAAGAAACATATGAATACAAAAGATACCAAAAAAGGTGCCACAAAAGGCCATAATTAATCAGATTCGTCCATACTACTATTTTCACTGTCGTCACCGCTATCACGAGCAAGGGTCAACAGTAATGCAGTATCAATATTTGAAATCCAAAGCCAGGTCAAAACTATATCACAATCGCATTGCACTGACAGTTTATACTTTTCGAAGCAACGTCAATTCGAAACTGCTTTGTTTTGCATTGAGCATTGACGCGAGTTTGCCGGAGGTAGTAGTTGTGCTAGCCAGCGATCCTATGTGACGATCGTATTAGATTCCATTTTTAAAAATTTTCAATTTAGAAAACCAAATGCCGAGTTGTGGTATATATCATATAAAAATAAAAAATTTACCTTTTGTATGAAACAGCTGATATTTTTTTGCGATTTCAGAGGTTTGTCCACATAGTGAAAATTGTTCATATTCACAAGTACATTCACCCCTTAAATGGTGCAAACTGATTTTTCTACACTTGTATACATTTTAGAAATCAATTTAATAAATAAATTTTGAGTCCTAAACCTAAAACTACATTCGATAAAATTTATGAATCTCTGCACATCACTATCGTCAATAAAGTAATACAATTATTTCCTTCAAAGTCGTTATCAATTAATACGGAACTTCATGAGCGGACAAACGTCAAACCGGCCATCATAGCGTGCCGCTAGTGTAAGTCTTTGAGTTAACTACGAGTTAACCCCCATCTCACCTAAGCGATGTGTTATAGGTGCTCGTCTATGTCGCATAGGAAATGCTTGCACAAAACAAATGAAGCCTTTGATACGTTGCGGAAGACGATATGGTTATTTAGGCACTTCTATTTTATCGTATACCTACTACTACCTTCTACTACCTACGAAGAAAAGCTAGAGCCATAAGAGTTGCAAGTAAGGTGTATACTATTTACGTCTCCAGGATGCAGATGCAAGTACTTAGGCTTCAAATACCGTCAACATCAGTTAAGTGTTTGAGCCGTGACAAAATAACAGTCAGATAGATACCTAGAGGTGTAGATAGTTAATAGATAATATTTCGCATGTATGTACATAGGTATGCATTTGGTATGCATTGCCATGTATATGGTATGGATGTCTACTTGAGTGAAAATAAAGGTGAACTGTGAACTCTTCTTCCGTGTATTTTTAATAACGGTCGTTTTAGTTTGTGAATTTTTTAATATTGAACTAATGATCTGGATTCTCAAACATCGTCACAACAAACAGGTACTGCCACCGTGACACTAATCGTTAAAAATAGAATGAAACTATTGTAGGTACTTGAAATTTTATTGTTGTGTAGGTTTCTACCATTGAATCTAAATAGGTTTGTAGGTACTATAATTGCATTTAAATTCAGTTGCAAAATAGTTAATTAAACAATGTTTACAAAATAAAAAATTTCCTAATAAATGGATACTTGCTAAGATATTAGGAAACATTACCCAATAAGGTAGGCATCGATGCCTATTTTGTTAATACGCTTTTATTAGCTTGGTTTAAGTATCTATCAATCTATGTAACCGAATTTTCGGACTCGATTTTCATCCCCTTTAAAAGGTCGGATTGATTTGAAACTTCGCACACTTATCAAGGACCGATGACAATGCAATAATTTAAATAGTTTGTCCCATTATCTTTCTTTGCCAGGATCCTCAGGAATAGCTGATGATGGGGCTGGAAGATGAAACTCTGCAATAAAATGACGTAACCCTATCGAGTTTGGGCTTGCTTGATTTGTCTTGACAAGTGCTCTGGTTCCAGATGATATCCAGGGTCTGATGATGAAGCTGAAAGTTGCTTAAGGGAATTCTGTAATGAAACTACGTAACCCTATCGAGTTTGGGCTCACTTGATTCGTCTTATGAAGTACTCTGGTCCCAGATGATATCCAGGGTCTGATGATGGAGCTGAAAAGTTGTTAAGGGAACTGTAATGAAACTGTGTAATTCTATCGAGCTTGGGCTCGCTTGATTCATCTTGACAAGAACTCTGCTCGTAGATGATACCCAGGGTCTGATGATGTAGTTACTAAAAGCTTGTATTTAATTTTTTTTTATTTCTTGTTTACCCGTTACAACCCGGCTAGCCACAGAACCAACCATCGACAGTTGATATAAGGCAAAAATTTAAAAGATCTGCCGTAGGCACTACGGTTATACGATCAGCAAAAATTAAATACGGTTTACCATACAACTGTACTGAGACATACATGACCTAATCATCAAGACTGCTTGTCTTACTACTCGCAGAATAAAGTAGTAGTTTCGTGTATTTTTCGACTTAATAATAGTTTAAAAAGGCACACTTTTGTAGATAATCGAACTAAAAAGTAGAAAATAAATAATAATTTCAAAAAACTAAAAAACACGCTTTTGTAGATAGCCGAACTAAAAAGTAGGAAATAATTTTCAATAAGTTCAAAATAAGAATAGTGATTAACAAAAAAAAAATTTATTATAAAAAAGCGTGTGGTGCTTGATGTGAATAATTGTTGTAAATAATATGTACCTATTTGTAAAATTAGCGTCATCATGAAAATATCTGATAAAGCCACCCGCTTTTTTACAAAAAAATATTTTTTTTTATTAATCTCTCTATTCTTATTTTGAACTTATTGAAAATTATTTCCTATTTTTTATATTTTATATATTATTTTGAAATAATAATTCTATAAATAACTAAATTATAACTTTGTCATTGACACACTTGAGGTTAGCGTGTGGATTTCATTTAAGGACAACATTTTACACTATTGTTAATTATTATTCTGTTTAGTGTAAACACAATAGTAGCTCGATACTTCGCAGCAACAGTTCTTCAAGATTTTTAATACCTATAGGTACCTATACCAGAGGAACTATAAAGAGCACAACCCTGTGGAGTGCGATTAAAGCGGCAGCTAGTTCTTGACTGCAGCGATCTTACAATGCAGTAATGTATGGTATGTTTGTAGTTCCGTATGTTCCACCGTAGCACCTAAAGTACTGAGCCGATTTTAATGAATGAGTTGTCATTCGATCCGTTATTATGGTCCCGATAACATATTATTATGCAAAGTTCTCTACGAATAAAACCAATAAAAGATGGATGTTACAATACCAATTTTCGATTATCGATTTGCCGTAGCTCGGTTACAGTTTTTTAATTCTTTTATCTTGTTATGCTTGCTAGCAAATCATCATCATCAACCTATCAACGACTCACTATTGAGCGCAGGTCTCTCTCAGAGAAGGGTTATAGGCCATTTTAACTATTTAATGAGCCATAGTCCCCCACGCTGGCCCAATGCGAATTGGCGGACTACTATACTCCTAGCAAATAGCAATACTTAAATTCCAAATATTTTAAACGTTTGCTTAAAGTTAAATCAGATGACAATAATAATTGAACACATTTGGTCTGATTAAATTATTGCTCTAAAGAATAAATGTTTTTTTTTAAGATAACAGGAAACTATGGTACCTAGATAACTACTTAAAGCAAATACTAATTAAGAAAACAATGACAGACTTTAGTATTCTGCACCATAATTACACTAGCGGCACGCTATGATGGCCGGTTTGACACATTACAATAGTGATGTGGAATGTCAATTTATTCTCGAACAAAAAACAATTAAGTTTTGTTTTTGTACCTGATTAAATAGGTTTAATAAAACAAAAATGTATATGTTTATTTAATTTATTTGAACGAACTGAATATTTGAATGAAAATGAATATACATACTTTATATGCACACAAGAAACATATGAATACAAAAGATACCAAAAAAGGTGCCACAAAAGGCCATAATTAATCAGATTCGTCCATACTACTATTTTCACTGTCGTCACTGCTATCATCACCTACATTAATAATTATATGTTCGTTTTCTATAATATTATCTATTTTCACATCTCTTTCATAATCTTCCCTTATTAATTTAACAGTTCTATTCACAACCTTTTCCCAGTCTCCTTTAGTCACATGTTCACAAGCTTCTTCTAATAGTTTTAGCATTTTTTTTGTGGTAAATGGGGGTTCTGTATTGTGTCTTGCAGCATATCCCTTAATTTGAGCCCACACCAACTCAATCGCATTATACTCACAATGGTAAGGCGGTAACCGTATAACTCTGTGCCCATGTTCTAATGCTATTTCGTCAATGACGTATCGGATCTTGGTTGGTTTGTTTTCTTTTAAAAGACGTACTAATTCCGCTTTTAACATATTCATGTTTGCATCTACGCCATTTTTACGAAGCCATGCGACGATATCAGCTTTCTTTTGGGATTGGGCAGGTGGCTTGTCAATTTGCATCGAGTGGTATGGGGCGTTGTCCATAATTATAATAGATGGTTCAGGGAGGCTACACAACATTGAGGTAAACCATTCAGTAAACTTTTCTCCATTCATGTCTTCATGATAGTCTCCAGTGGTTTTTGACGCAAAAGCCATGAGAGAACCTTCGACAAACCCGTTGATGGTTCCGGCGTGACAAATTATAAGTCGCGATCCTTTTCCTACAGGAACTTTGGAAGTAGATGCTGCTGTGTCATCGTTCCAAGAACGGCCTACAGTATGGTTAGCATTAAGCCATGTTTCATCCAAGAACACAACATTTTGCCAATTTTTGATTTCTTTCACTTGCCGTAAAAAAGTATACCTTGCCATCGCTATATCAAATCTTTCCATCAATATTTTGCGTTTGTTACATTTTTTGTATCGAAATCCAATGGTCTTCAAAATCTTCGTTAAAGAACTTTCCCCACCGAAGAATAATCCAGCTTCCTTCAGTGAATGCACCAACTTTTTTCTTGTTGGATACTCCTTCTGTAAATAGTAGCCGTAAACATGTCTTCGGATAGCATCGGCATCAAAGCTATCGATGCCTACGACTGGTTTTGCTCGTTTTCTCTTTTTTGGTGTGTGAAGTTTATTTTCTTCTGTGCCAGTCTCGCCATATTTTTTTTTAGTTATCCGTCTAACAGTTCGTTGTCCAATATTAAGCGCAACAGCTACGCGTTCAACCACTGACGTTATAGGTAAAATTGGCCCTCCATTTTGAGCTTCACGATCGAAATAGTTACGAAGGCGTATTACGAACTCACGTGTCTGACTATTTAGAACAGTTCTCTGCGTACGTTCGGTCATATCGACGAAATCCACAACAAAGGGCTTGAACAGAGTCCAAATTAACGAGCAAGGGTCAACAGTAATGCAGTATCAATATTTGAAATCCAAAGCCAGGTCAAAACTATATCACAATCGCATTGCACTGACAGTTTATACTTTTCGAAGCAACGTCAATTCGAAACTGCTTTGTTTTGCATTGAGCATTGACGCGAGTTTGCCGGAGGTAGTAGTTGTGCTAGCCAGCGATCCTATGTGACGATCGTATTAGATTCCATTTTTAAAAATTTTCAATTTAGAAAACCAAATGCCGAGTTGTGGTATATATCATATAAAAATAAAAATTTTACCTTTTGTATGAAACAGCTGATATTTTTTTGCGATTTCAGAGGTTTGTCCACATAGTGAAAATTGTTCATATTCACAAGTACATTCACCCCTTAAATGGTGCAAACTGATTTTTCTACACTTGTATACATTTTAGAAATCAATTTAATAAATAAATTTTGAGTCCTAAACCTAAAACTACATTCGATAAAATTTATGAATCTCTGCACATCACTATCGTCAATAAAGTAATACAATTATTTCCTTCAAAGTCGTTATCAATTAATACGGAACTTCATGAGCGGACAAACGTCAAACCGGCCATCATAGCGTGCCGCTAGTTTAACTATATTAAACGTTATAGAGAAAGCGAGCGTTGTAGGACAAAAATAAACTTCAGAGAACAGAATTGTGTTAAACTCTAGCACGTTAGAATAAAAACAATTCCAATCACAACGAACAATGCGCTGCAATCTCAACTTAGGTACACGAAATTTACTCCACTCTACTTGTCCTGAAACTAACGCATACTCGTAGGTGCTTAAAGCCAAAGCACACGCGACACTCTTATTTATTTTATTGACGTGATTACGTCTTATAAATCGATGAACACCGGCTGCACGCACGAAAAAGTATCACGTTCCGCCTGAGCCTGAGGGTGCAAGCGAGAGCGCGGAACAAGCGATAGAGAGGCACGATCGGCCCAAGCGTTAGCTTGTGACTAGAGAAAATTATAATTTTCTATTAACTCCTTCTTTGTTTTATACAAAATCATAATAATTCAGTGATAATTATTCAATTCAATTCCTAAAAGTATGCAATTTTTCATCAATGTTTCTTTAGATGTTATCACGTAAAACTATCGTCTGTAAACCGACTTTACAGACAACCAATTTTTTTTTTCATTTCATTTATTTTTTACATTTTATTTTATTATAGTAAACCTATACTATACTGTGTACAATGAGATTACCTATTCTAAAGGACATTGCAAAATAATTTTGCTGACATCGTACTCAAAGGCTAACTCAGCATGCAAATGAAAGAACATGCCTCTTTTTTTGAGATTAACTTCCAAGATTTAGCTTCTAAAAATAGGGAAAATTGTAATTAAGAATAAGTGCCCTAGTGAATAAGTGTGACGTAACCCGTGAAGGGTTTTTAGGGTTCCGTACCAAAATGGTAAAAATGGAACCCTTATGGTGAGACTTTCTCCGTCTGTCCGTCCGTCCGTCCGTCCGTCTGTCACAGTTGATTATTTCAGTAACTATTAAAGCTATCGACATGAAATTTGGCATAGTTCTGTATAATAGTGGCCCAACATCATTGGAATAAAGAAAAATCAAAAAATATTTTTAGTTTTATTAAAAAAGGGGGAAAATCGGGGGTTTGAAATTTCAAAGTAAAATAACTATACCGAGTGGGGTATGATATGAAAGGCCTTTACTTGTGCATTCTAAAGCAGTTTTTTATTGATTTCTATATATAATAGTTTTTGAGTAATCGGCCAAAATGTTGAAAAAAATACCGTTCCCCCCCCCCCGCTTATCTCCGAAGTTTACCAATCGAAAAATCTGAAATAATTATGGTCAATAGAAGTTTATGTATATTTTACAGGAAAAATAAAAGGAACGCGAAAATTATTTTAGTTTGATTAAAAAAGGGGGAAAATCGGGGGTTTGAAATTTCAAAGTAAGATAACTATACCGAGTGGGGTATCATATGAAAGGCCTTTACTTGTGCATTCTAAAGCAGTTTTTTATTGATTTCTATATAATAGTTTTTGATTAATCGGCCAAAATGTCGAAAAAAATACCGTTCCCCCCCTCTTATCTCCGAAGCTTACCAATCGAAAAATCTGAAATAATTATGGTCAATAGAGGTTTATGTATATTTTACAGGAAAAATAAAATCAACGCGAAAATTATTTTAGTTTGATTAAAAAAGGGGGAAAATCGGCGGTTTGAAATTTCAAAGTAAGATAATTATACTGAGTGGGGTATCATATGAAAGGCCTTTACTTGTGCTTTCTAAAACAGTTTTTTATTTATTTCTATATATAATAGTTTTTGAGTAATCGGCCAAAATGTCGAAAAAAATACCGTTCCCCCCCCTTATCTCCGAAGTTTACCAATCGAAAAATCTGAAATATATATGGCCCATAGAGGTTTATGTATATTTTACAGGAAAAATAAAACCAATGCTCTAACTAGCATAGTTTTTTTTATATTAACAATAAACCTCTACAAACAAAGTTAACGATAAATAAGCAAATTAATATAATATTATCGTTTTACTTTTACTTTTGGAGTACGGAACCCTCGGTGCGCGAGTCCGACTCGCACTTGGCCGGCTTTTTTTTTATTTTTATTTCAAAACTGTTTTAGTATATTGCGAATTGTTGGTACGCGTGCTCCGTCTATTTTGCCGTTCTTTCTTGCATAGCACGCATAGCTGATGGTGGCACGTATAGCTGATGCTAAAAGTGGCATGTGTGCTTTGGCCCTTATTTGTACATTGAATTAAAAGTTTAAGTTGCATGTGCGATATTATTATGCTTCAAATACAAAAGCTTAGACGTTTCTATACTTCTATGATGTATGTAACTCCTTCTTCTGTCTTTATTAGAAGCAAGAAGTTCGGAGTTCAATCGCCTTTTGGGTTATTTAAGTTACAATTGTAAATTAGTAACCACATAAGTTGCTTGAGCAACAAAAGAAGCTTTGATCATTTCCCGGATACGGATTATCGGAAACCTGTCGAAAACAGTAGGTAAATAAAATGTAATTGGTTCATTCAAAGTGTTTCATTCGTACCCAGAGCTAAGCTTACATTGCAGTCGTTCTATTATGTAGAAGCAATAGCTTTTAGAACAAAAGAGCTCGTTGCTACTAAATTTCAATCGAGTTAATGAAACGAACGATCTCCATTTCGAACGGGATTTTATATGCCAACGAGTTCAGTGTTCCGAACGTGGTGATCGTACTTTTAACTGATGCCCAGAATACAATAACCTAAGACCTTATATACCCATTAGACGCCTAATATACAGGTCGAACGTTTTCAGACAACACGTTAGGCAACACGAACTTATATTAATTGAAGCCCACTTTGAACAACGGCCTTATATCATAGGTATGAGGTCGTTGGCTAGTAAAGTCCAGATTGTGACCTTGACTGGACCGCCGACCGATAAGCATTCAGTTCTCGCCACCCGCGCGCCTTCGCTGGTTGACTGAATCGTTTGCGTAGCGAATGAATAGGCTTCTGGTCTTTGCCGGCATAGCCCGGGCCGCAAAGTACTCTAAATGTAATATTAATGGAAGGGATTACTATATTGTTATCTAGCTGATGCCATGACTTCGTCCGCGTGGATTAGTTTGCAAAAAATCACGTCGATTCGTAGCTCTGTTGTGGCGCGTGATTGAAGGACAGACCAACAAACCAATAAACAAACAGACTTTCGCATTTATAATGCGAAAGTGTGTGAAAATATTAGTACGATGGAAGGGAGTTCCCCACTTTAGCGGTTCGCTTCAGAAACGTTGAACTAAAGCATTTCGTACGAGTAGGTAGGTTTCGACCACGTAAGGATGCCAACTCTCACGACTTCTTGAAGTTCTGTCTTCAAATAGTGAAGGGTGTCACAAGGTTGTTAAGTTTCTGAGCGCATTCTCCAAAGTATGATGAGAGAGATTCTTCGAGCTATGTCGGTCTAATTCTTCTAAGAATCTTCTCATTCCTGATTTGTTCTCTTACAGAAGCACTGAACATCTCTTTCCATTCGCCCGCATGGATCCGAATGTGTGATCAGCATTATTAACCTAATGAGCTCACTCGGAACTTTGAATGATTCGAACAATTCGAACATAAATTAACGGGAAGCTGAGGTAAACAAGAACATTTTGTGCAAACGTTTTCGAAAATATTATTCGACGCTGGCTATGATAAATATGAGAACAAAAGTGATGTAGGTAGCTATGAATGGAATTATGTAAACTTTCACTTCCGTACAGTGTAAAGCCGATGTTTAAACTTGGTATGGTACACAATAAATTATTTTGATACGTTAGCATATCTACCTACGATTATTGTTTCAGTAAATGACTCCCTTATTAATGTGAAATTGATGAAAGTTAATCCTTACTAATACGAAAGTGTGTTTCTTTGTTGGTTTGTCTTTTAATCACACAGTAACGGTAATCCTAATACCTATAATATTATGTGACTATAAATACCAAAGTTTGTGAGGATGGATGGATGAATGTTTGCACTCTTTAACACTACAACGAATGAACCGATTTTCCTGAAATTCGGAATGGAGGTAGCCCTGAAGTTAACTCATAGTCTACATTTCATACTACATAAGAGTACATAAGAGCCTACATAAGAATTCCCGCGGGAATAAAATAACCTTAATGGACGTGGACGAAGTCGCTTGGCTGACGATTTGGCTGAAATTTGGAATGGAGATAGCTCATTCCCAGGATTAACACATAGGCTACTTTTTATCGCGGAGAATTACAGAGTTCCCGCGGTAATTAAAAAACCTTAATCCACGCGGACGAAGTCGCGGGCATCATCTAGTTATATATGTGAATATAATTATTTGTAAGTTCCAGTAATATTACATACATACGTGTCTAATTGAAAACCTCAATTTTTTAAGTCAGTTTAAAAGGACTATCTGATTTTCTTTCTAGCTGTTTGGAGTTTGATCCACTTTTTTTTACGGGATTCATCATCGTAAAAGACGTTTCTACTTACTAACACTTCAGTATAAAGTACCTACAGCTGTATTCATACTGAAAGTGAAAGAGACGAGTCGTGCGCAAAGCATAATTTATGTTATTATCAGTAGGGATCATTGTCATCGACGTAAATGTATCCAAAGAAAAACCGAAAACGTATGGTGTGGAATTTATTTTGACGCGAACGTGACAATTTTACAAACTCGCTACGAAATCATTTACACATGCGTTATTTTCCTTACAATGTATTTTTTTTTAATTAGAATATTATTGTAGTTAGGTATTAGGTAAATATTTATACTCTTTCCACGACCTCTCTGGCGTCTTAATAAAACTAGTGGTTCGCCCCGAACTGAGACCTCGCGGTATCCCATAATTCCCATAAGGTAGTTTTAACTATATTATATTGTAATTAAAACGCGCCGAATCTGATGACGTCAATCGTCATCTGCTTTCGTGGATGGGATGCATATTTACAATATTAAAGACAGCGCCATCTAGTAACAGTATAGTGAAGTTTTGTTAAAAACATTGATGCCTATTAAAACTCAAATAATTTCGTTTCTTTATAATATTTATCTAATCTTAGTATTTGTTGTTCAAGTACAGAATATAACTCAAATTATGTGTAAGTTTCAAGTTTTAAAACAAAGTGGTTTTAGAAATCTAGCCTCGAATACAATCTCCACTTTGAAAGCCCCCCATTTCGTATGGGAGCCCCCCTGAAATAAAGATTTTTATAACTTTTTAAGCCATTTTCGGCTGGAGGCCATCGGTTTACATATCATATCTAAAATTGAAGTAATTACGTTCAGTAATTCAGAAGTTATAAGGCTGTGACAGACGGACGGACGGACAAGTGCAAATCGCTCTAGTAAACTCAGAGACCTTCGCTTCGCTCGGTCGATAACTGGTGTGTCAGATTGGTCTCGTGTCTGAAGGGACGAACCTGATGGTAAGTGTCGATGCAATTTAACATGGTAGCGGGCTAACTTGGAAGGGAGTAGGTAAGGTAGGTAAGGCATTTGGCAGGAACCCGTACTTGCCTTGAGAATACGGACAGTAAAACACAAACATCGAAAATTGAAAATATTATCTACATAATATTTTGTTATCTATTTTGATATTGTCCAAAATTGAATAGACTGACTTGAGCACAAATCTTTTCTTTTACTTTTTAAAACAGACGTGCCGTTGTTCTGAGAGCGATATCAAAGAACGTTGAAAAATCATTTTATATTTCACTTTAGTAGTTCGTGTAACGAACAACAGTAAAAATATTTTCCATTCTCCAGCTTCGTTCCTCTGGTATGAATCTAAATGGAACTAAAATTATTTATTTGAGCTATATTATTGCGAGCTTTGTTATTATGCTTACGGCTACTTTAAAAAACTATGATACTAATATGAAATCTACTACAAAAATCACAAAAATTTAAACACAATATTATGTGAAGTGGAGAAATTTTTTCTTAATTTTTCACACTAAATAATAATATTGTATATACTAAAGCCCTTCTTTCATCAAAAAAGTCAAAATAAAGGAGTTAAAGTCAGTTTAAAAGCTAATGTAAAAGTTGCAGATATACCTTGTGTAGGTTGTAGTAAATAAGTCCTTTTACAAGAGTATTAAGGGATCGTTTTAATATTTCCAATTAATTCAATTATATACGAACGTTTCCAATAACCATTATTGAAATACAAATAACGTAAGCCGATTTAATTATATTCTGAACAGCCCAACTAAGAGATCATAATTAAGTTCGAGGGACAATTTACAATGTATTATTTATTTATTCCGTAAAAGGATTCCGTTAAAGGATTTTAATCGAACTTTACAGGTTCGCAATTTGTGTTAATTAAAATATTTTGTTATTTTAATGATATTACAGTGAAATATCCCTCTGCATTATTTATCAGTCATCTTAGTGATGTTATCACTATCACTAGGTACATATTATGAAACAAAGTCCCCCGCCGCGTCTGTCTGTCTATCTGTCTGTCTGTTCGCGATAAACTCAAAAACTACAGAACGGATTTTCATGCGGCTTTCACCAATAGATAGAGTGATTCATGAGGAAGGTTTTAGTGTATAATTTGTTAAGGTTTTTTGTTCATTAGTTGAAATATGACGATAATTGTTGACAATGTCGGAATTTCAAGCCGCTTGGGAGCTTTCATCGAAAACGCTGCCTAATCCCTTTGAGATATAACAAAACAATTGATTGTGGTGGTATGGTGGGATAAGTCTTTACAGAAAAGTCTGCGATGGCATAATTATATCTATCTTTTAAGGTTAGCTCACTATACCCATTTTAACTTCTTAAAAAATGGCCGCATACCATGCGGTATCGGCGGTAGAGTCATGAATTGTCATAAGAGCCACAGGGTAGCCGTGGTGTACGTGAAATAAATAATTTTGAATTTTGAATTTTGAATTGGAAATCTATTTAGACGGATACAGTATTTATCCTTATCAACTTAAATACGTTAGTTACCATAAGCATTTCATGCACATTATTATGTAATAATGCATTACACCATACAATTTAAATGAATATCTTAGGAGTTATCGCAAAATAAAAACGAACGCGCGTCAATATAAATACGCGGATTTCAACCCGACGCGCGGACGATGGCGATGACGGGACTCGACCAGTGACCACCCCCGCGCGCGCCGCGTTTTTGCTTTATAATATTTATTACTAGCTGAACTTATCTATTATAAATATTTTTGGTTTGTTTTTTTTTTAAAAACCTTCCGTGGACCTTAAGGAACATACAAAAAAATAAATTAACCGAATTGGTCCATCCATTCTTGAGTTATGCGCTTACCAACATTCATTAGGGTTCCATATCAAAATGGTAAAAATGGAACCCTTATGGTGAGACTTTCTCCGTCCGTCCGTCCGTCCGTCCGTCTGTCACAGTCGATTATTTCAGTAACTATTAAAGCTATCGACATGAAATTTGGCATAGTTGTGTATAATGGCCCAACATCATTGGAATAAAGAAAAATCGAAAATTATTTTTAGTTTTAATAAAAAAAGGGGGAAAATAACTATATTGAGTGGGGTATCATATGAAAGGCCTTTACTTGTGCATTCTAAAACAGTTTTTTATTTATTTCTATATATAATAGTTTTTGATTAATCGGCCGAAATGTCGAAAAAAATACCGTTCCCCCCCCCCCCCCTTATCTCCGAAGTTTACCAATCGAAAAATCTGAAAAAATTATGGTCAATAGAGGTTTATGTATATTTTACAGGAAAAATAAAAGCAATGCGAAAATTATTTTAGTTTGATTAAAAAAGGGGGAAAATCGGGGGTTTGAATTTTCAAAGTAAGATAACTATACCGAGTGGGGTATCATATGAAAGGCCTTCACTTGTGCATTCTAAAACAGTTTTTTATTTATTTCTAGATATAATAGTTTCTGATGAATCGGCCAAAATGTCGAAAAAAAATACCGTTCCCCCCCCCCTTGTCTCCGAAGTTTACCAAGCGAAAAATCTGAAATAACTATGGTCAATAGAGGTTTATGTATATTTTACAGGAAAAATAAAATCAACGCGAAAATTATTTTAGTTTAATAAAAAAAGGGGGAAAATCAGGGGTTTGAAATTTCAAAGTAAGATAATTATACCGAGTGGGGTATCATATGAAAGACCTTTACTTGTGCATTCTAAAACAGTTTTTTATTTATTTCTAGATATAATAGTTTCTGATTAATCGGCCAAAATGTCGAAAAAAATACCGTCCCCCCCCCCCCCCCCTTATCTCCGAAGTTTACCAATCGAAAAATCTGAAATAAATATGGTCAATAGAGGTTTATGTATATTTTACAGGAAAAATAAAACCAACGCTCTAACTAGCATAGTTTTTTTTATATTAACAATAAACCTCTACAAACAAAGTTAACGATAAGTAAGCAAATTAATATAATATTATCGTTTTACTTTTACTTTTGGAGTATGGAACCCTCGGTGCGCGAGTCTGACTCGCACTTGGCCGGCTTTTTTTTAATTTTTTTTATTTATATAGATTTAAAGCCGAGCGATACTTCTTTTAGAAGCCTACGTACTGTTCAATATGCTGTTCAATATAACTTATGGAACATTTCAAGGAGTTTGCAAAGCATAGGCGTAATATCGCCTAATATCGTCGCTAGTGAAATTAATATAATATGAGTATAAAAAGTATAAAAGTTTTATTTAAATTCCGTGAGAAATCTTTTACTTTTCGGGATTGATGCCGTTTCAAAGATTAGCCCGAAAAACGAATAAGCAAACAAAGAAATGCCCTCTGACATCTGCGGTCTGCCTTACCTTTGCAATTAAAGCAGGATTAACATCAATGTGGCATTGAAAGAAAGCGATGTTCGATCACCCATCCAATCACTAATTTTAGTCATCTTTGCAACAACTGTAATCTACACCTGTTCCATGGTTTGATTTTGTGGGAGCAATCGGTCTAGCATCCAGTTGTTCACAAGAGAAATCAAAATGTTACGTTCTAATGTTCTTATTACATTGTAATATATTACAATGTAATAAGAACATTAGAACTTATTACATGGAAATATTTCATAACATTTTGTTTTGAAAAGAGCAACTTCTGAGTTTCTTGCCAGCTCTTCTCAGCAGATTATTTTGCTTTCCAAACAGGTGGTAGAATCTTGACTTGTCATACCAGTCACAGTTTGTCCTATAAGAAATAAATAATTTTGAATTTGTGACCGTGATGACGATTCATTTCATCTCATCATCTCATCAGGAGCATATATGTATTTACAGTTCAAAACAATTATATTTTCACAAAAATATTCGAGGGCATTGAAAAAACCACAGAGGTTTGGCCTCAATTACGTCCGCACCCAGCGTCTTACATCGTACTTAATTTAATTACATACTTACTTACACAATAGGTAGGTACATACAAAAACGCTTATTACTATGATGCCAAAGAACTACTTTCAACTTTTAGTCTACGTAAGAGATTCAGTCCAGCGCAGCGGTTGATGAAATGAAAAATGAAAAAATATTTATTTGCCAAAAGAAACAATTTTAGAAAGATTGGTACATCCGTTGAGACCCACACTAGGTAATCCTGTATCGTGGGGCCCAATTCACCACTATTAACAATTTATGTTTACAGTTGACACTCGGGTGAAATGACAAATAAATTAAGACTTAATTATACTTACATATAAATTACAAATTATAAAAGTTTGGAAAAACAAAGGTAACATTTCAGCTAAAGCTAATTCAGGTTTAGATATTCTGATGCCCTTATTTCAGAAGAAGATGATGACGCTTGCCAGATGCCATCTGATGAAATTAAACGATAAAGTCGGGGTTGGTAGTCTCTTGCTTAGAAATTCTATTCACTCAGTTGCTAGTTGGCACTACTGTTGTATAATGGTATTTCCATGTACGATTTTCCGATAAATTCCTGTGATTTATGAAACTAACCCATTTTCAATTGTCGAATATCTATTTTCTAGCTATGATGCATAGTAGTACAAAAACGAATTAGTATTGTGCAGAAAATTTATCGATGTTTGCGTCTTTGAAATATTTGTTTTGATTATTGTTGAATTAATGTTAATGGACTCCATAAGGATCCAGTACATTAATTCTACAATGTTTCCAAAGACGCGAAGTCTGCCAATTTGCATTGTGGACTATGGCCTATAACCCTTCTCTGAGAGGAGACCTGCACTCAGTAGTGAGCTGTTGATGGGTTGCTGAGGATGATGTAATCTACTGAATGTAGAAAGTACAAAATCATTATTTATCATTAACTTTAGTTTAACAAGTAGTAGTCCAAATCACATTGTGCTTATATTGAAGTGAATAAGGCGCAAAAGAATAAAACGAATATTGTATTACAAAAAAAATCATTTGTGAGAAGCATTGCTTTCGGATGATTGCATAGATACAATGTTTTTCGGATGCGTTTATTTATATCTTCTATCTATTCTATTAATATAATAAAACTGTAACAGGTCCAATTCTGTACATTGAAGATATTTTGAAAATTTTTGTTTGAGGGCACTCTGTAATCGATACTGAAGCCAAAACAATTTTTTTTTAATTTTTTGTCTGTCTGTCTGTCTGTCTGTCTGTATCTTGGCCGCGCATCACGCCGAAACTACTGGACGGATTTAAATGAAACTTGGCACGATTTAAGTTAATACTACGAGGTATAATATAGGATACTTTTTATCCCGAAATTCAGCACGGTTTCCTTGGGAGAGGGGATGAAAGTCAAAATGTGTATTTCGCTGAAATTCATTAAGGCTTATTCCGATTTAATCCATTCTTTTTTTGTTAGAAAGGAGGTTCTTTAGAGATTGTCCTGTAATTATTTCAAGGTCGTCAATTTCGTAGTTCAGAAATTATAGACATCACGATCTTCAGTATACGGTCCAAATAACTTGAACCCCGGAATCTACAAGATACTTTGAATGAACGGCTCATCTTAAGCTGGTAATAGTACTTTATCATATATAGCCATCGTGGATAGCCCTATTTTGTCAAAGTCAAACTACTCCAAGGCGTCAGATTTTGCCAAACGATCATTATACCTACATACTACATAGTAGGTATTTTAAAAACTAAATCCACGCGGATGAAGTCGCGGGCATCAGCTAGTACTTATAATAAAACTGTAACTGGACGATTTCGTGTCTGTTTGTTTGTCCTTCTTTCACGTAAAAACTGCCGCACAGATTTCTACAAAATTTTATGCCGTGGTAGCTTATTACTCGGGTCAACATCTAGGCTACTTTTTATCCCGGAAAATCAAGGAGTTCCCGAGGGACTTTAAAAACTAAATCCACAAGGACAAAGTCGCGGGCATCAGCTAGTTTAATTGACCGAGCGAAGCGAGGTCTCTGAGTCTACTAGGTGAATTTGCTCTTGTCCGTCCGTCCGTCCGTCCGTCCGTCCGTCCGTCCGTCTGTCAGAGCCTTATAACTTTTGAATTACTGAACGTAATTACTTCAAATTTAGATATAATATGTGAACTGATGGCCTTCAGCCGAATATTGCATAAAAAATTATAAAAACCTTTATTTCAGGGGGGCTCTCATAGAAGTGAATGCGAAGTAAAAAAAAATTATCGCGTTATATAAAATTGTAACATATCATAATATTAAAGATAATTTCGAACCGAGTACAAAAATATTTTTTTTTTATTTTTTCCTTTAAAATTGACGAAATGGGGGGCTTTCAAAATGGCGATTTTATACGCTCGCTTGAAGACGCTCTCTAGCAAAATCCGCTACGTATTTTCAACCTGTTTTATTTTTATTATTTCACTTATATATCCTGTACTTGAACAACAAATACTAAAATTATATGAATATTATAAAGAAACGAGATTATTTAATTTTTAATGGGCATCAGTAATTTATATAGCATCAACATAGCTTCACAATAATGCTAATAGATGGCGCAGTCATTACAATATGCACTATTCCATGGAACTAGGAGATTACGACTACGACCTATCCCAAAAACAGTTTTGCGTCGACCATTATTATTTAGTTACATAATAATATAATACCATATTATTCAATTAAAATTATTTTTTAGTTAATTATCAAACTTATTGAAGTTTGATATTTAACTAAACAATAATTTGATGATTTAGGTATGTTTGGTGAAAACGGGCATAATAATAATGTCAGGTTTGATCGTCATGTATCGATTGAATGAATAATCATGGGATATCGTTACCGCGAGGTCTCAGTTCGGGGCGAACCACTAGTATAGAAGATTAGATAATTTTTGCCACGTTCTTTAGAAAGATCTGCCTTACTATTGTGTGGCACAACGCATGCCTCTGAAAGACGTTCTTATGCAAAGAGGCTCTGTTGCTGCACGATTGAAGGACAAACCAGTATAAATGCTTTGGGTGCTGCCCACAAGCTACTAAACCCGCACAAGACGTGTCGCACAGACTGCTTGGACTACTAGTCATATAGTTCAATACCTGAGATCAAATTATTAAAACCTTTCACTATTATAAACGTGTATGAAATTTACTTTGAAAAGCGGACGTGGAAATTTTGCATAATTGTGGCTGGAACCATTCTCCTTTGTGAAGGTGGCTGGTTTGGAAGCGTGCCACGTTCGACATTACGATACTTTAAAATACCACGAGAAAGCTAACCACAATGCGGGCTGTACCAAAGGGTGTTTTTCCGTCGTAATTCAAAATAGTGCTCGCCATTTCTAAACCTATAGTGCTCGTTATAAAACGGAAGAGTGAACGGTGCTAGGTTGTACTCTGTTACAAGAGAAGTGCATGTTTATCAAAATAATATCAGTTTATGTGTTTTTTCACTCTATTCATTGCCTGCCAATCCGCACTTACCACTTGGCCTGCGTTGTGGACTTTGGCCTAAAACTTTGTTCAGTAGAGGGGTATGCTTTGTGATTAATGAATGAATGAATCGCTACATTGGTTTAAGAGAAAACTTTTGCAGTCATGTGCTATTTTATTTATTTCCGGGTAGGTTATTATAATCCACACTTCCTTCTCGGTCCTCCCGGTGCATGAATTAATTACTTAAGAACGACTTAGGAATTAATTAATTACAGGAAGTAAATGAGCAAAGGTAGCCTCTCAACTATGCAAGTGATTTTTCACAACAAAAACTATTTTGAAATGCAACAGTTAACTAAATAGCCGCGTAAACTTGCTCAAGCAAAGAGAAAAGCCAGTAACTTGACAAATTAAATTTAACGACGACGCCGAGTTCTTTCTTTGATACATTTTACATTCTCTCCCCAATTCCAGTTCCTACTTTCAACCAATAAGTATAAAAAAGAAAGAAAGTTTTAAAAATACCTGCTAAGCTAATCTACAACTAAGTCTTTAAAATATTATTAAGAGTCACAATTTTTGTTTTTACGTATGTATGTTTTATTAGTATTATAGTTTTAAGTTCTCTATAAGTGAGCATTGTTCTTTGAGAATAAATTCTTTAAACCTAAATCGAAAAAGAGGTGTCCTATTTAATTTTGTTATTTATTTATTAGTTTGGTTGTTACCTCTGTAAATATCTACGTGCAGTTTAAATCTCTGTAACGGCCTTGTCGGTCTAGTAGTTAGCATGTTGGACTGCAGATGATGAGGCCCTGGGTTCATTTCCCAGGTGGGTCGGGACAAAAAATTAATAGAGTTTTTGTCCACTTTTCAGTAGTTTCCCGGCGTTAGAGAGTTATGGTGTGTCGCCTCGTGCCTCGGAGATTACATAGAGCCATAGATCCTGCGCCTGATCTCTTTCCAATTATATCGGATAACCATCCGTCTGTTATACCTTGTTCCTCTGACCAACGAGGGTCTAATGGTGAGCACGTTCGGCTACGGATGACGAGGTCCCGGGTTCGATTCCCGGGTCGGGCCAAAAAAAAAGTATTGGGTTTTTCTGTCAAGAAATTCTCATTACTAGCCCGGAGTTAGGTAGTTGGCGGTTAGTCACCCCCGTGCCTCGGAGAGCACGTAAAGCCATCGGTCCTGCGCCTGATCTCTCTCCGGTCGTGTCGGATTTTCCGTCCCATCGGACTATGAGAGTGAGGGAATAGAGAGTGCACCTGTGTCTGCGCACACACTTGTGCACTATAATATCACCCACGCAGATGGCTAATCTCTGAGCAGCAGGTTGGCCGCCGTGATCGGATTCGGTCGGGAGGACATTTATTATTATTATACCTTGTTTATAGGAAAACTTATAATTTACGATAGTAAGTTTATTTTTAAAATGCCTGCCAACCTAAAAGATCTAGCATTATTTCAATTAGATTTTACATAAAATTCCGATTCCAGACGAAATTATTTAGAAAGCAGAGTATTTTATGCGTGCATCTGCATCACAAACATTTCGCCTACTTTCACCTGCATATATCTCTCTTCGGAATAGCGAGCGCTACGCGCTGAATATTCAAGTTTTTAGGTCAACGAGACACGCTAAAAAGATAAACATGAAATTATGATAAACATGCGATAAAAACAAATACGCTTCGTTTCAATTTATAATTTATGGAATGGATCCTTACTAAAATGTCTTTAAATTTCCTTACTAATAATAAAATTTTAAATGCAAAAGTGTGTTTGTTGATCCGTGGGTTTGTCATTCAATCACGCATGGGTATAGTTGTGGGCTTGGAGAATGGCATAAGCATACGCTTTGTTAAAAATAATGCGGTAGTGATCTATCACTCTCACACCACCTCTAGGTGACGTCAGCAGTATGAGCAAGTGCTGTACCTATGGACGCTTGTACCTGTGGACACAATCGATTCCGTCGAAACTAGCAACCCTAAAATTCTAATTTAAACGCGACCGTAAAGCTTTGTCAATGGTTGACAGTTCGCGTTCAAATTAGAATTTTTAGGGTTTTGGAGTTTACTCCTTAAGAATCGATTTTAGGCGCCCGGTATGAGAAAAATCCGAGCAGTAAAATCAACTTATCAATGACCTCGTTACGTTTTTCACAACGATGCAAATTTCTACCCTAACGTTGAGTAAAAAAGGTTGGTTTTCGTGCGAGAGCTTTCCGAGGGAAGCCGTGACCTCGTTACGTTTTTCACAACGATGCAAATTTCTACCCTAACGTTGAGTAAATAAGGTTGGTTTTCGTGCGAAAGAGCTTTCGCTTCGGGAAGCCGAGCGCGCCGCTCGGACCCGAGTCGCGCGTAAACTCCAGTCGTGCGTCGGAGCTGACACACTCGTGTCTATTTTCTTTCTAATTTCTTACGAAACATCATTTGCGGTTCCTGTGTATTCTATTAAGAATTTAATAGAACTGAGTAGTGACCATACTGCGTTCTTTAATTTAACCAGTGGTCGCTCAGTGGACGTAACTATTCATTAAATTTTTATTTCTAGGCAATATTAAAATTATTTGACGATAATCATTACTCATCTGTATTAGCCACTACAACTGTCTAACAGTATGCGACTAAAAACTATTTAAAACTATAATATGAACGTAATTAAATTAAAGTTTTATGAATTAATTTAATGTATTTTGTATAAATCATAATAATATAATGTCATTGTTGGCTGCCTGCACTCAGTTTCTCCATAAATAAACTGCAACTATGCCAATTCTCAAACTCCTCCATGCGCGCATTATGCTTTAAATGGGGGTACGAAGTTTTCTACTCTTCACGTATTATTCTATAAATTCTCTAGAACATGCTCTCAATGCTCAGTTTCATGTTAAAATGAGACAGATTTACTTCAAGGTATATTTGTGTCACTTTTTAACTCTGTTTCAAGTCGGAACCAAGTCAGCACGCTCTGAAGCTGTAGACTGACTTGTACCGTATGTTTGTAATGTACCATTCGAGGCGATCTTGTTACAATACGGCGACACAGACTGACAACTATCCAATTTTGTACTAACCCTACTGCACTGACTTGTAATGTAACGCTCAAAGGGAATTCGCGAAAAAACCGATTGTTGAGTGGAGATGTGGCGCTCGCCGCGAATGATACATTACAGCTAACGTTACAAGTCAGCCTTTAGCTTAAAGTTTTTACAAGGGTGACAAAAAATTGAAGGTAGATTGATCTTGCATGACTTTAATGAGGTTCCTGGTCAGTCTATAGCTAGCTTAAAATGACCCCAGGCTAGACTGGCGTGGATAGCTTAATTACAAGCGATAGCATTTCTGCTGGAGCTCAACCGCGGCTCCATTTCTATGCTAATGTGGCCACCGCACACGGCTGGCTTTACGATTAACTTTTAACTGTTAAGCGCACGTTAATTTCAACTACCCCCAAAATTTTGAACTGCATAAAGCTTAAAAATTATTATCTACTGGAGTTATGATGGACGCTGCTGCAGTTTATAGCCGCTAAAAGAGAATAATATTATTTTTTTATTTTTATTAATTAATTTTGAAAATCTTTATATATAAGACATGGCTTCAGAAATACAGTAAAACCTTAGTAAAATAGTGACAACTTTACAAACACAGCTCAGCCCCGTAATAATAATATTTCGCGGCATTTTGTATTATAAATATTTTAAATGCTAAAAAAAACAATACAAAATGTCGCGAAATATTATCAATACACTTCTGTCTTTGATCACCTGCAGCGCCATCTAGTCTAGCCCTAGCCAAAACTTCAAGTGACAACTATCGTAGAAAGAGAAACGATACAACGAAGTGTAACTTGGCTACAGGGGCTGCAGCTGATCAAAAACATATAAAGTCAGATTGATTGGATTTTTGGTATTCTTGCTGCATCAGTGTATAATATTATATTTAAGCCCATAGCGAGAGAGCGTCGGGCAATCAGAGCTGATAGCAATTGTCAGGTTAAGTAATGTTTTTATCCTTTTCACATTTCGGAATACGTTGGCAATATTTCGAGACCTGACCAAATTAGCTTCTTTACATTTCACGCCAACATATATACAAGCAGTATTAACTAAACCGTAAAATTTTAGAACCGCCAGGTTCTAAAATTATTAAGCTACTAGCTGATGCCCGCGACTTCGTCCGCATGGATTTAGTTTTTAAAATCCCGCGGGAACTCTTTCATTATCCGAGATAAATAATAGCTCTCCCGGTCTGAGGAACCACTACTACATCCATTACTATACCCATGAAAAAAATCGCATCAATCCGCTGTTCTGTTGCGACGTGATTAAAGGACAAACCAACAAACAAACACACTTTCGCATTTATAATATCAGTAATGCTTTATAGTCCGGGAGGAATCGGCGCATGCGTACCGAAAACTATTCCACCTCAATTTTTTTATGCGATCCTCTTCAAATGGCCCTCCTAATTATATAAATGCATGTTGCCAGGGCGCCACCTGGTGCCATATTGTTTAAACCGAAATTGTTTAAACAATTGCAAGGAATTGTTATTTTTCAACCGGACAAATTTTTTTTTATATTTTTTATTGAAATACCAATAAAAAAGGTCCTATGACTTTTCACGATAAAATTAATATTTTTAAAGATATGAATTTTTAAAGGTTCGAAAAATCTCAAATTTGGGTACTTTCGACCTATGAAAAATATATTAAAAAAAAACATAATGTTTTAGTAATATTTTTTTTTTAATTATCTATACATTAGTTAATAATATTGTTAATAGAGATTTAAAACATTTCATTGTTTATATCTTTTTTTTAATTGTTAATTTCGCGCGCTCACAAGTATGCGTCGCTTATAGTCTAGATTTCCTTACTTGAGTATTCGGGTAAACAAACACCTCTTGATATAAATATCACTTATTTACACACCAACCACACATTTTGAACTATGTTTAACTGTCTAGATCTGTTCATTAAACACATTCGTTACGATTTACACTTGAATGTTTAGAAAAAACATTCAAATGAATGAATAATAGTTATTTATGCAACTGTTGTATAATAAGGGATATTAAATAAAACACGAATGTGGGTTTAGTATAGTGGGAATAGTATCACACATGTGAATCATATGTGTGTCATAGTATCACATGAGTGTGATACTATTATCACACTCGGCTACGCCTCGTGTGATAAACCCACGTTCGTGTTTTAATACCCCTTATTATACAACAGTTGCATAAATAACTATTATTCAATTCATTTGAATGTTTTTTCTAAACATTCAAGTGTAGGTAAATAGTAACGAATGTGTTTAATGAACAGATCTAGACAGTTAAACATAGTTCAAAATGTGTGGTTGGTGTGTAAATAAGTGATATTTATATCAAGAGGTGTTTGTTTACCCGAATACTCAAGTAAGGAAATCTAGACTATAAGCGACGCATACTTGTGAGCGCGCGAAATTAACAATTAAAAAAAAGATATAAACAATGAAATTTTTTTAAATCTCTATTAACAATATTATTAAGTATTGTATAGAGAATTAAAAAAAAATATTACTAAAACATTATGTTTTCTTTTAATATATTTTTCATAGGTCGAAAGTACCCAAATTTGAGATTTTTCGAACCTTTAAAAATTCATATCTTTAAAAATATTAACTTTATCGTGAAAAGTCATAGAACCTTTTTTATTGGTATTTCAATAAACAATATAAAAAAAAATTATGCGGTTGAAAAATAACAATTCCTTGCAATTGTTTAAACAATTTCGGTTTAAACAATATGGCACCAGGTGGCGCCCTGGCAACATGCATTTATATAATTAGGAGGGTCATTTGAAGAGGATCGCATAAAAAAATTGAGGTGGAATAGTTTTCGGTACGCATGCGCCGATTCCTCCCGGACTATTATTATAACACTTTTTATAATTGTCAAATTTTTTACCATACTTAACCAAAGACAAAATTACGTTTAGCTGTCATTTACGTTTTGTTATTCCACTGTCATTTGCGTTTTGTTATTCCATGTCAGATGCGTTTTTGTTATACCACGTTTTATAGTGACTTGACGGAAACGCGGTCGAACGGGATAAAAAGTATCCTATGTCCGTCTCCTGGTTCTAAGCTACCTCTCTACCAATTTTCAGCTAAATCGGTTCATCCGTTCTTGAGTTATAAATAGTGTAACTAACACCACTTTCTTTTATATATATAGATTCATACGCGTAAGGACTGTTTGAAAAGGATGGCACAATAATTATTAGCTAGATTATTAGGACTGTCAACTTAATTTACATATTATGTAGCACTGAAGTAGTTACGTAGGTAAGCAGTGATATCCCAGTGGTAAGGACTGTGGTCTCCTATTCGGGGGGTCGCAGGTTCGATCCCGGGTCGCACCTTTGAATTTTCGGAGTCAAGTGCATTTAAGCAATTAAATATCACTTGCTTCAACGGTGAAGGAAAACATTGTGAGGAAACCTGCACACCTAAGAGTTCTTCATAATGTTCTTGAAGGTGTTTGAAATCCGCAATTCGCATTGGGCCAGCGTGGTGGACTATGGCCTATAACCCTTCTCTGAGAGGAGACCAGCGCTCATAAGTGAGCCGTTGATAGGGATGCAAATATCGAAGTAGGTACCATTATATTCTGATTTTCATGATCCAACTAAGTGGCTTGTAACCACAAGGGTCGTTGCTGTTATTTATATTGCTCAGAGGAACATCTTCATTCTTTCACCACGATGAATAATGTAACGGAAAAATAATGAAGCCACGTCTTGCCTCCACGAGACAGCTGTCAGCGCTGTGGATTATGGCTGCTGTAATGTACTCGGGGAATCGGTATTCACTCAGGGAGACTGATAGCTGGAATTGAACTAGGCAAATTGTTTGACATACCTTGAGACATAACTTGAAAATACAGTCTTGGTTCGAGTATTCATTTATTAATTGCATCCCAATATAATATGTATTTACAATGATTCTTAAATTTAAAATTAGATTTTATAGATTATTTTTACATCGGAACCCCGTTGGCACATAGCAATTGTTGGGTTAGTAGAGAGACGGACGCTATAATATTATTCATAAAAAAAACATTTATTAATAGGCTTTGTATATTAGAAACTTTAAAGGAGTCGATAAACGCTGTACTGAAGTACTATGCGGAAGGATCTGGGAACTCACAGCATTATTATCCCAAGAAATTTCTACCATTATAGAATCAACGGGGGCAAAACATTCAGCAATGAGGAATACGATGCAGAGAGTGAGAGACGAACCTACTAGTACCTACCTATTTATCTACAAAAAACTTGTACCAACCTTTACTAACACATATTTCAACAAATAAATAGATTTTGATTTTCTCGAGTTTAAACAAAGTTCAGTAATTGACGACATCTACGGTGCGCAGGCCTGAGTTCGATTCCCGGAAGTACTTTGGGAATTTCATAATCTCAGTCTAATGCCAGCGTACTACAACGCACAGCTCTTCTCTCAGGGTGAGTGAGGGTAGCCATAAAGCTTGCCAAGTGTGGATTGGCAGGATTTAGACACCTTTGAGAACATTATAGAGAACTCAAAGTCATGCAGGTTTCTTCAGAATGCTATCACCGTTAAAGCGAGTGCTCACTTTAACGGTGATCTTTTCACTTTTTCATATTTTGACGCACTAAACGCATCCAAGTTTTATACTGTGTTGTTGCGTTTGTGGAATTATTTTATAGGACGGCTCCGTCACACCTAGAAGCAGTTCAACGAATGTGCAACTTGCCATGTGACATTTTCAAATATTTTACAAGTCATATCTTAAAATGAGTATTTGATTTGAATATTAGTTTCAATTCGATGCCTTAAGATGGGTAGCCTAAGTATGTCACACTCTCTTTAACATTTCTGCGGTGGTGTCGTGTGATGCGGGTTGTTACGTTCCCTCAAATATGGTTGAGCGAAGCAATGGCTGGGTCATGCGTCATGCTCGTGAACGGGTTCCACCAGCGGCAATGGGGCTACTTTCTGTCTGCCCGTCTTAACATGTGTTGAATTATAATTAGATATAATTACGTATGCTTTTGTGGAACTTCCCCTCATTGTGGAAACTCTGCATACATAGCATAATATCTATTAAGTATATTGTAAAAGTATTTTGAAAAGAGCAACTGCCGAGTTTCTTGCTGGTTCTTCTCGGCAGGAACGGCATTCCGAACCTGTGGTAGACTCATTGATCATTCAAAAGTACTTGTAAAAGTTTATGTGAATAAAAAACATTTCTATTCTATTCTATTTATTCACATCACACAGAGACTTACTCGTCTACACCACACAGTTGCAATCTCTGCACAACACGAACAGCCTGAAAATAGTAAAACACAAAGCGCATGCATTCCCCACAGCCGCACACACTACATAGTGTATCGTGCGACTGGTCAAACCACTTGATGGCAGCTCACGCCATATGGACACCCGGAGCGTGAAGTGGATAATACACAGAGCGGAGCACACTCGATTTACGTGATTGTGTGACTCGATTGTTACAGTGGGGTTTGTCGGATGGATTTAATCATCTATACCCTAAGGCTTTAGGCACCCTGTGGAAGAAATTAAAAAATATGAAGACACATTATTAGCGATATGAAATAATGCAGATATATTTGGGTTAAATAAAATTGCCTTACTCACTTCAAAGTTAGCCCACTACCATCTTAGATTGCGACGTCACTTACCATGGTGTGATCGCGGTTGAGGGCTATCTTGACATGTATAAGAAAAGCCTTTGTAAATAATTTGAGCGTTTTCTGTTTCCTGGAGCCTGTGATGACTTTCATATCAAAACTTCAAAGTTAATCAAAGTGCTATGGATCGGATTATTTTGACCAATGTACGAGTATATCTCGGGAGAATCTGCAGTTTCTTTTTGAATCTGCTTTCCAAACCGAATTTCTCAATAGAGGATAGGCTGATGATGAAGACTGAGATTCCCGAGTACTCCTTTTAAGAGAACCGGGGCTGGAGGCTGTCAATGTATTAACTATCGTGATGCTTATAGTAGAAGCTTCTCCTTCAACTAAAATAACTAAGTTCTTAGTAGATTTCCGGAGTTGAAGTATCTCGTTAAAGCAAGTTAAGCATCAAAGGCGTAATTACAGTGTCGATTCCGCTACAAAAACTTCGGATCCCTTTCAGTTCTAACTTAAGAAGTAACTTTTAAATAAGTCTACGCTGCTTGTTGAACTGAAAAGAACAGAAAAGAAATACAAACTATCTCTCTCATTCCTTCGATTTGATGGATATTCTAAAACTTACTACAGTTGTTTCGTAGTTGAGTAAATTGATGGAACTATATTTATCTAAGGTATGGTTAGGTGTGGTTGAGTGAGCATGTGATAGCCTAGGGGTTAGGACTGCGGTCTCCTATTCCTGGGGTCGCAGGTTCGATCCCGGGCACGCACTTCTGACTTTTCGGAGTCATGTGCATTTAAGTAACATGCTTCAACGGTGAAGGAAAACATCGTGAGGAAACCTGCACGCCTGAGAGTTCTCCATAATGTTTTCAAAGGTATGTCAAGTCTAATATTTGCATTGTGGAAGCGCGGTGGACTATAGCCTGTAACCCTTCTCTGAAAGAAGACCTGCGCTCAGTAGTGAGACGTTAATGGGTTGCTCGTAATAATGATGATGATGGCTAAGAACAATTCATTAATTCCATAATATACCTTGATATAAGATTTGATGAATTACTTGATGTCACTAGCCTAGGCCTAGTTATAGCCTAGCTAGTTAGCCTAAACCTTAGCGTTTTAAGTGTTACCTATAGAGTATCTCTATCTACTAGCTGAAATCCGTGACTTCCCGCGTGCGACTTTCTGATATTCCGGGATAAAATTTCCCTATGTTCTTCCTAAAGATGCCAGCTATTTTCCTACCAAATTCAAATTGTCAACATCGATTCAGAGCTTTAGAGGTGGTATAAAAAAGTAACGCACAGTGAAACATTTTTGCGCATTCTAATATTTGTATGAATTTGATAAATCTAATACCTACTCGACCAATAAGACAAAATTACCTACACCAAAGAAAAATAGAATTATTAAAATGTATTACATACTTTTCATTATGTACATCTCACATAGTCTTATTATATATTTTACTACCGTAAGATATCTCATTAAATACATTAAGGAAAAATATTATTGAGATAATAATATTATACTACTCATAATTTGGTATCGGTCCATTTACCGTGTTTGGTATAGAATGAGAGTTCAAGGAAAAAATAAAGAGATAAACTTATAAGAAAATCTCTTAAAATAACAAGAAAGAGAATCATTAAGAATTTCACTTCCATGTTCATTTCAAGTTCTTTTTGATTTTTTTCATTTCGCGATGGTTGAAATTTCTTATTATTTTATTAATTTGTTGGTAGATTTATTGTAGGCGTTAAGTCGACAACATAATTACTATTATTCTCTTTAAACTGAATTCCTATATTATCTCTAATAGATTCAGTTTTCGCTTCACTGACCGCTCCCAAAATAACGTCCTGTTTACAGCACTTCGTATAATATAATTCCAGCTTTGTGTTTACTGTCCACAACTTCACAAACAAGGTCGCCGCCGACGGCTGCCAGTTAATTACGGATGCGCCGCTCTTAATAAAGCTCCAGTTTGACCAAATTATTAGTCTATCCCAGTAAGGAGCCTTGTGTTTTCATGTAACTAACTAGCTAATCAGTGATAGCCTAGTGGTTTGGACTGTGGTCTCCTATTCGGGAGGTCATAGGTTCGATCCCGGGTATGCACCTCTGACTTTTCGGAGTCAAGTGCGTTTAAGCAATTAAATATCACTTGCTTCAACGGTGAAGGAAAACATCGTGAGGAAACCTGCACATCTGAGTTCATAATGTTCTCGAAGGTGTGTGAAGTCCGCCACTTCGCAGTGGGCCAGCGTGGTGGACTATGGCCTATAACCCACCTCTGAGAGGAGACCTGCGCTCAGTAGTGATCAGTTGATGGGTTGTTAATGATGATGATGATGATGAACTAGCTAACCGGTCCCGAGATTAGTAAGAAGATTTAGATTGTTAACTTGCAGCAGAGTCTTCTCCGTTTGGGCTTAGCTTCGGGCCTGGAGGTATAGCCTTCTTGCCTGAGTGAGGCGCGGAGAAGAACCCTTCCCCGGTGATGAATAACGACCATGTTGGCTAAGGTAGAATACACTAGAATAGAATAGTTTTTTCTTGAAATTAGATTTTAACAAAGTACTTTCGGATGAAAGATTATGTATATATTCATTATAATATAAAGAATATAGATTATATTATAATATTAGTAGATAAGATTATATTTTCTAGATGCACTTTTATTGGGTACTTTTTTATTATTATTTTTTTTGGGTTAAATTGGTTAGTGTTAAAGTATTTAGTTGTTTAGCATGAGTGCACGGTATGTAATATGTTATTTTGCTAAGAGCGCGAACTCGCCAACAAACTGCATACGCAGTTTGGCGGGACGAATTACTATGTATTCATTATTGTGCATTACTTGTTAAAAAAAAAAAAAAGATCTGCCTGGCTTTGCTAAGGGCCTCGTCTAGGCCTAGTCTGTTGTCATTTGTCAAGTCCATGGCCCACGCGCTGTGGGCGATAGCGTCGCTGCTACGCGCGAGGGTGCAGATTGATAACTCTTTGTAGAAATCAAATTACGCCAAAAATTATCCTAGATGGCGTAACAAGGATAGCAATTTAAATGAAATCGAAAGAGTATCGGATTTTATTGCTCTGATTCGTCTTCTTCTTTGTCTCAACAAAGGTCTCTTGCATGGACTTCCACAGGTCTCGGTCTTGCGCCGCTTGAATCAAGCGCCTCCCGGCGACTTGTTTGATGTCGTTGGTCCGCCTAGTAGGGGAGGGGGATGCCAACACAGCGCTTCCCGATGCGGGGTTGCCACTCTAGCACCTTGGGATCCCAACGATCATCAGTTCTTCGAACTATGTGCCTTGCCCATTTCCACTTCAGTTCCTCTGGTTGATCTTATTTATTTAATTCTAGGATCAAAGTACAATTTTTATAAAATCATATCAAAATAGAGTTTAGAGTTTTAGTTAGCGTAGATTGTTTTCTTGTATTATTATGTGGGAAAAAACGTCTTCAACTGCATCTGGCGGTTTCCACGAACCCTCCTCACAAAGTAACAGGATCCAATACCTAATTGTGCGAACAGCTTTCATATTGGTAAGTATATATACTTACCAATATGAAAGCTATTCTATATGATAGATATAAACCCACTAACCCACTTTCCCGTGTTTATTTGTTGGCTTTTCGGGTTGTCCTTATATTAATCTAAGCGATTTTTTTGCCTGGGTGTAGCTAGGACCTGGAAAGTGACTTAAGCTACTTTTTATGACGGAAAATTTAAAGAACCTTAATGCGTTAAAGCAATTTGGTATTTTTCAAAACTTAAATCCCCTTGAATTAAGTCATTGGCATCAGATAGTTGGCTTATTTTTTGTACTGGTAGTTATTATAAAATTTTGTTGTTAATTTCACCAGGTCAAAACGTGGCGATTCCAAGCACGATTTAATACCAACCACTGAAGTCAAGGTAATGTGAGGTGGAATTCTACCAAATTCTCACGTTCCCCGCCCGATGTAAATACGCGGAACATGGAAATTTAGTATTTTTTTTTTCATTGTATCGTTATTACTTTGTTTGGTTTTGCAATTATCATCTGGTAGTATGAAGTATTTTATGGTAAAAAATTACCTGAATTTACTACCTTACTAATATTATAAACAAGACATAAACGTACATAATAATTATAAATCCGAAAGTCAAATGTGCTTGGCATGGAACCCGTAATTCCCCGATTAGGAGATCGCAGTCCTAACCACTAGGCTATCCTAACCACTGGACTAGTTTTAGTAAGTTCAATGCAAAACATTTTTGGAATACTGGAATAGGTAACTATTTAACGTAGCTCAGTGGTACGCTACGAACATGCTACGCTTGTTTAGCTAGAGATCAGCTGATTTACGAGTAGATTAGCGAACATTCGAAGCTTAGCTAAATAGCTACACTTTAATTACGAGTTTAATTAGCGCAATTCATTCATCGATCCGCATACAGTACAGTAATTTATTTTAATTGAATACAAAACAACAAACGAATGGTTTAAACTAAAAAAAACCGGTCAAGTGCGAGTCGGACTTGCGCACCGAGGCCTCCGTTCTCCAGAAGTAAAAGTAAATCGATATTAATATTTTTTGACACATAATATTATTTTGTATAATCGTTAATGTGCCCCTAGTGTTAACTTTCAATATTTAATATTATATTATTATATTAATTTGCTTATTAATCGTTAACTTTGTTTGAAACAAAGTTAACGATTAATAAGAAACAAAGTGTTTGTAGAGGTTTATTTTATAGTTTTTCTGATGATACCCCACTCGGTTACCCTCCCCCCCCCCCCAATTTTCCCCCTTTTTTAATAAAACTAAAAATAATTTTCAATTTATTTTTATTCCCATGATGTTGGGCTATTATTATACACAACTATTCCAAATTTCATGTTGATAGCTTTAATAGTTACTGAAATAATCGAGTGTCTCAGACGGACGGACCGAGATAATCTGACCATAAGGGTTCCATTTTTACCATATTGGTACGGAACTCTAAAAATATTATGGAATTATGGTGCAAATTTGGTTGTACAGAATTTACAGAAACTAAGCTAAATTGATAGCGTGATACATGAATTCTTTCGAATTACTATTAAATAATTCAGTGGGGCTACATAATACAACATATCGATAAGTAGTGGTTTTTCGTATCGTATCGAAAGAAAATTCCTGCCTCATTGATTTTAGATTTACAATTACTATTAATTACTATTAAGTAATTCAGTGTGGCTACTTATTACAACTTATCGGTAAGTAGTGGTTTTTCGTATCGTATCGAAAGAACACAGAAAGAAGAGAGACTTTAGAGTTACAACATTTGGCAGCTGAGTAAAAGTGAACGCTCTAGCATCTAGCTCTAAGCATCTAGGTATCCGAATAGGAGCACTATCCTATTCGGATAGATGCTAAGAGGTTTTCCGCAAATTCGGACATAACGCGCTTTACCTTGCATTCCAAGTGCCAATATAACTTAGGAGCCAGTACTTGTAGAACACGATGTCTTTGATTCAGTTTTTAGTGCCTGGGAATACAGTAACATTGAGAATCGTCTGTAGTGTAAACCCACATAATAATATTTGTGCTACATTTCGCTTCGATTTTCGTGAAAAGCTACAGAGCTATCTGAGAGTTGGTAAGTACATAAATCTAAAGGTTTTAGTTTTTTACTTTATCAATATTTTCTGAAAAACAACTGAATATTGTATAAAACCTTTATTTAGAAATCTTTTATGTTTTAACTGCTAATTATAATTAGTAGGTACTATATAGTTAAAACAAAAAAATATTAAGTATATTATGGTTACTGCCATTCGTAAGAGCCTGAAAAATAAAGATGTTTAATTGAATTGAATCACTTCAGAGCAAAATACTAGTAATGTTTGAAGGTATTGATTCCTGATCTAGGGGGTGCTACAGACCTTCTTTCATATTATATCATAATTTGAAAAAATGTAGGTATAACTTATATCTTATCCGTGTCTGATATTTTCACCGAGAAACGAAATAAATCATTTCACATTTCCAAGAGCCATATGCGCCGTGTTCTTGCAAATTGGCGCGGGTTCAAATGCATAAAGGCGAACATATTTTTCCTATTCGAAATAAGTAAATACTAACCGGGGATTTGGGAATAAAGCTCGTACCCTATTTATTCAGGGCTGCCGTATCGAGGTTAATTACGCCTCGGTTTTGTTCTTTTTATTATAATTTTTTTATAAGAAAAAGTTGGGAGTCTGTCCAATAAGTCAGTTTACTTATATGGGTTACTTTTTTTTCATTTATTCCACCTTTCCATATTAATTTGTGCATAGTTTATTTTTGATTAAAATCAAATTTATTTTTATTTAGGTAAAATAACAAACTGCTTGATTCATCGATGAGTCTTTCACAATGTTGTTTCAAGTTTTTTCTATTATTCAATTTACCTATCAATTGACTTATTGAACAGACTATATCTTTATTCTTTGTACGCTAAAGTTAAATAAAGTTTGTATGATGTGGAAAAGACTCCTTGATGCAACGGGAAGGCAAAGTCAGGCAATTCATATTATTAACAGAGATAGCACCACATTAACAGTTGGCACTGGTTACATGTGTCACAAGTAAGTAACTTGCGGGTCTTAAAGAGATTTTAGCTATCAGATGTACGGATGCGTGAAAAATATTTGCAGACAAACTTTGAGGTTTCCTCCACTCACATGCACATTATTGATATGACATCACACAAAAGTATACATAATAATTATATAATAATTTTACGCACACACCATCATATTATTATCATCGGCCTACAAAAAAAAAACCGACCGTTACCTTTTTTTTGTTCAAAATAAAATTAGTCTAGTTTTGGCTACCCCACCCACTTGCATTAGTTCAAACTAGTACATAAATAAAACAAAATAAAAACATGAATTCATGAACTAATACACTCGTGTAGCAAATAAACTACACAGCATCGCAATTAATGCGTTTGGAACGCCTAGTTTTAGTTGAAAGCAATTCATCAAACGCTCTCTGCAATTTATGTTCAAAGGTAATTTATAGAGTTCGAATATAGGCGCATTAAAGCGAATACGTAATGTTAGTTAGGAATTAGGTACAAGTTCAAATATTTACAGTAAAACGAGGAATGTTTAAATATATTTACGTATACAACGTGAATTCTAATTAATAAAGATAATAAGCCGCAAGTTCATAATTATTGTACTACTTGATTATGAAAACAGTTACTGCAGGGTGTCGGCAGTTGCCAGAGGCCCAAGTGTTTTTCCAATCTTTCAATTTATTTGGAAAAGGGATGAAATTATTCTTCGTCCCTTTCTCGTCCATACAAAAACACTACACACACATAATGTATATAAAATCTAGTCATTAATTGGATGTAGACCTACCGCAGAATACACGACAGCTTACGATTAAAGTAATCTTCGTACAGTCTAGTTTCATACTTCGTTCTTATTCCTGGAATGACAATTCCTCTTAATTGCTTCCTCGCTTCTAAGACGTAATAAAACGTGAAAACTTTCTGGCATCCGTCTTTCCTGTACCTGTAGACTGGCATAACTTCGAAGTAAGATTAAATAACATTATATTTCTTCTTAGCAAGCGCGCTCTACTTTACATTGCATCGTACCTTTATATCAGGTATATAAGTGTATCTACAACTACATGTGTATCAGGTATATATGTCTAGTATATTATATTATTAGGTAACTTGATATACCAGTACTTAATGAGTTCAAATGATCATGAGTTTAAGCAAATATGTGAGATGGCTAAGTTTAGGTATAGGTATTATACTGCCGTTTACCGAGAATAGGATGGCACGATGATTGGCCGCGAAATAGGACAAAATCAAATGATATCGTTAAACAAATAACAATGTTATTTATTGAATGAATTTTAATTATAATTAATATCTAAACAATCAAACAAAAATGATTTACTTACTGTTTTAAGTAATTAAAACTAAAAAATAAAAAAAATTGTAGTAGCGTTTGGAAAAAGCTTTTCCGTGAATTTTTCCAAAGCAAAATAAAAACCGGTCAAGTGCGAGTCGACCCAAAACTTAGGGTACTTCCGGTTGATTGTCAATTTTGGTCAAAAGTAAGGTCTTAGAGCACAAGTAAAGGGAAAATTCCGTAAAATAAAAAAAGTTGAAAATTAAAGTAAATTTTGGTACTTAAGTTTTCGCGAAAATCTAAAGCCCGTATCTTTTTATTGTGTTGACTCAGGATCTTGATTTTTATACACCTAATAGAGACTATAGACCTCAGTGGTGACACACGGACCGAAAAGAGAGTGATCTTATTAGGGTTCGTTTTTTACCTTTTGAGTTACGGATCCCTAAAAAGTCGTCAATTTTAACTGTGTAAATATTTACGAGTGAATACGAAATTATTATATTTATGGCCTGTTTCACCATTTGCTGATAAAGTGCCTGATATATATCTAATAGATAAAATATCTGCTGGATAAATCTGTGTTTTTGTGTTTAACTACCAAACTGACTTTATCAGATCCTTATGAAATAGATATTTAAACGCTATCCGTCAGATAAGTTGTGGATAGGCTATCAGAACTTTATCAGAAAGTGGTGAAACTGGCCCTTATAGTTTTCATGATACGACGAACCAAGTGTCTTTCCCATCCCGTTAATAGTTCACAGGAAATAGTTATGACGTTACACTTTCCTCTAAAAATTGCCGGCTTATCGGTGTTTTATAGGATATATTTCGGTGAGTGTGCTCTTCGACCTTGTCCCCCCTTCACCTTTTTACCACCGCACTGCAAGACATCGGCAGGGCTTCCATCCCTATATCGTTGATATACCATCCACGCGCACGAAGCGGTTCAAGTCTTCATTTCTGATTCGCACGGCTAGGGTCTTCCGAGATCTGTGTTTCCTAACACGTACAATTTGGGTATCTTTAAAGCAAGAGTGAATAGGCATCTTCTAGGCAAACGCGTTCCACCTTAGGCCACATCATCACTTTCCATCAGGTGTCAAGTGATCACCTTGACACCTGATGTCAAAGTGATCAGGTGACACTGATCACTTATAAGCGTGTGCCTATAATGTATAAAAAAAACAACAAACTTTAAGCTTCAGAGGTAGGTCTGTAATGACGAGCCTCACGAACTTGTATGTAGCGTGCATCTCACAGTAGTAATCATTTACTCTAACGTCGGCACTAGTTTGTCAGTTGGCAAGATTCCAAGTAGGTGGTAGCTAGCTACGTATGAAATGTGCACCGAGTTGCAAGTTTATGGATTCGGGATATCAGATTATCTATAAATTACATGGCGTCAGCAACTAGCTGCTTCTAAGTGCGCTGTGTAGAGTTGGGCGAATGTGAATGATTCATTCGAATGATCATTCAATTAGTTCGCTGTTTGAATTATTCGATCGTATATTATACTGTTCGAATCCTACTAATATTATTATAAATGCGAAAGTTTGTGAAGATGGATGGATGGATGGATGGATGTTTGTTACTCCTTCGTGCAAGAACAAATGAACCAGTTTAACTGTTTGGCAATTTAACTTGGTACGAGCTATGGATATAGCTTATACCAAGGATTAACAAAATGTAGGCTTTTTATCCCGGAAATTGAAAGAGTTCCCACTGGAATAAATCAACCTTAATCCTCGCGGACTAAGTCGTAGGCATCAGCTAATAATCGATAAATTCGAATAATTCGATTGTAATTTTTGAACAATCGCCCAACTCTAGCGCTGTGTATGAAACATTTCCTTGCTTATACTCGAAGATAAGTTTTGCTGAGTTCGTACTGTTATCGGAAGTGAATTCATAACTTTTAATGAATGCATTCGCTAATTTGAATTCGTATGAAACAAGTTTCGTTGATCCCACATCCCGACTTCAAATTCAAAGCTACACATTTCTCAGTGTCAAGAGTGGTTTCCTTTCATTAGTTACATTATGGTGAAGATTTCTCGGAGGAATAATAAGGTGGGCTCTGAGAAAGTTTTGGATACAATAGTCTTTAGAACATCTTTGCCGTGAAAGCGTATTACTAAATACATATTTACATAGTTTCATCTTTTGATTTAATTTAATCAGGTTCCGTAAATTCTCCGTAGGTACTATCAAGTACCTTAGTTCAACTCTGGTTCAACTTTTTTGTCCCAGCAGTTCAACTCTTAAAAGAATATAGATGCAGTTGAAATACTGGGAAAAAACATACTTATTATGAGCTAGCTTATTTGCACTTATGTTAAACAATTTTGCAATTATCGTTGGATTGCCGTCGTAATTTAATCAACTTACAAAGAAACAAAATATAAATTTAATTAAAAAGGTTTTCTCTTTAGTCCGTAATGAGTATTACCAAATTATTGGTTAATTAAAATAAACCTGTAAACACCTGTATCAGCCATTATATTCTGGACTGAAAACGTACTGAAAACAATGAACGAGTATAATCACCCCGTGTTGTAGGAAGATTTCGATACAAAAATGAAGGTTATTCGTTCTTACCTACCTACCCCGAGGCGCCAACCCTGTATAAAGTTGACAAGGATAGCATCCTTAGTATGAATTTGCATGCCTCGAAAACGTGAATAGATTGCGAGTATCCGGACATAATGTGCAAATGCAGTAAAATGGATATAAATTCCCTTGTTTTATGAAATGAATGAAATGAATGAAAAACACTTTATTGCACAGCACATTATAAAGAAATAAAACTAAAAATAAACTTAAAAATAAATAATAACACATGGTAGTACAAATGGCGGCCTTATCGCTAAAAGCGAACTCTACCAGGCAACCACGTTGCAAAGGATATGATGATCAAAGAGAAAGTGAGGGTGCACGCAAGTTACAGTTTTACAGCCGCGATAGGAAAAAGCTCTTTACTTTGACGTTATACGAGTTGTTTTTCAATCCTAAGTTTCAAATTTCAAAATATGTGCGCACACTGCAAAGTATAGAATGGTTTAAATCGGTTTGTTGCGCGCTTGCCTAGAAAATGTCTATTCACTCTTGATTTGAAGGTACCCAAATTGTAGTTTCTCTATTATGTATGTTTGTATTTATGTATGTATATATCTATATATATATAAAAGAAAGTGGTGTTAGTTACACTATTTATAACTCAAGAACGGATGAACCGATTTGGCTGAAAATTGGTGGAGAGGTAGCTTAGAACCAGGAGACGGACATAGGATACTTTTTATCCCGTTCGACCGCGTTTCCGTCATGTCACTATAAAACGTGGTATAACAATAACGCATCTGACATGGAATAACAAAACGCAAATGACAGTGGAATAACAAAACGTAAATGACAGCTAAACGTAATTTTGTCTTTGGTTATGTATGGTAAAAAATTTGACAATTATAAAAAGTGTTATAATAAATCATTACTGATACTATAAATGCGAAAGTGTGTTTGTTTGTTGGTTTGTCCTTCAATCACGTCGCAACAGAACAGCGGATTGATGCGATTTTTTTCATGGGTATAGTAATGGATGTAGTAGTGGTTCCTCAGACCGGGAGAGCTACTATTTATCTCGGATAATGAAAGAGTTCCCGTGGGATTTTTAAAAACTAAATCCATGCGGACGAAGTCAAATTGCTACTTCATTTTCCATACAATTCTGCATTCTACGGAGGCCGCGGGCCCGCAACCGCTGCGGGCGCGGGCCGCGAACCGCGCCGTGAAAACAAAGTCTAACGGTTTGATCGAAAAACTGCACCTGAACGATGTTCCGTGCTAGAACCTCGACTTTAATTTTTTCACAGTAACAAACTTCATATATTATGATAATATTATAATCTAGCAAACCAAAAAAAACTATATAATGCATTCACTACCGCTTCTCTAACACTAGAAAAGTTCTACGTAAGTTTCACTCCGACACCTTTCATTGACTCTACACAGAATCGCAAAGACGTTCAGTGCTTTGTGCGTTGTACCGCAAAGATTTTTCTGGTTTGGCAGATTACAGCAAAAAAACTTTGTTGTTCCTTATGTACCTTGGAATTCCACAAAGTAACGCGTGCTTCAATCAAATTTTTCCTCTTTTTTTGTATCTTAGGTATTATTTAAAAATTAATATATAATACCTAGCCAAACTTATTTTTAAAATATTATATACCTACCTAGATAGTTCGAACACCATTCAAAATGAAGTGTTTCATGTTCACACAAAATACCGAAATGTTTAGAGGTGTAAATTTCACTGTAATATTTGCACTGTGTCTACGTCAATTGTAAATAGAAACTAGATTTGTATTGTGCGGTCTAAATTTCCAGTGATGATTGTTTTCATTAATATTGTATGGTTTAATACTGTACTCAGTTCTGTGAAGCCTTTGTTACTGAAGTCTAAAAGCGTTTGCTTCATCTAACAAACATACTAATTGTATCTAAAGAGACTCTATTTACTTTGATATTCAACATTAATTTCGCTATCCTTGTTTAAAGTTTATAAAAGTGCATACATTATGTACTTATGCACCTTAACATACTATTGTTGTAGTTGTGTTGTGACGTCACAAAGCTTACAACTACTAATTGGTCCATGAATTCAAACACGTGGCTTTAGGTTTTAAAAAATCTTAAAATAGGATAATGTTTGTTCCAAGAACAATAAACTCTTATTATTCCTGGGTCAAAAAGTTAATTCGTATAAAGAATATTCGTCTTCTCGATCAAATAGCTTACTCGTAGTTAACTTCTTCGGTATATTGTGTCTATCCTGTCAAAATCGATTCAAAGATTGAGCCGGGTACCGGTTATCTACTTAAATGAACATTTTCACATTAATTTATGTTTACGGTTCTAATAAGAAAAACGGTAGATATACTGTAAAAGGTCCGAGTTCTAAAGCAAAGCCCTGTACTTTAATTCAATTTACGAAATAACTGAAAATATTTACTTTGGATTGTTTTGTGTTGAAACAGAAATGATTCTAGAAAATTAATTCATTCGGGCCGAGGCCTGTTACATTTAGCACTCTAAAATATTAATTTACGGAACGTGTTTCTACTTGAAACTAAATATAAATAAAGTATAGGTATCAAACATATTTTTTTAATACAAGAAGTAGGTATAGTTATTATAATAATATCAGTGAAGTAATATTCTCCTGATCCAATTTAGGCCACGGTGGCTTATGTCAACGGAAAACAGTCGAGTAAGCAAGATAATTATTATGCATAAGTGTGCGCACAGACAGGTAGGTAGACTCTCTATTGACTCACTCCCATAGTCCGATCGGACAGTAAAGAAACGATCTGAGAAAGGACAAGGATCAAGTCCAGGACTAACGTCTTTACGTGTTCTCTGAGGCAAGTGAAGACTGCTTTCAGCTGCGGATTCCGGTCCTAGGTTTGATTTTTAGATTTTTCTGTCCGGAAAAAAACAGTAGAAAATTTTTATAACCCATTACTTTGCTTCCGGAAACTCTAGGGCTTGTTTCTGGATACGCGGTGCGTGGTGCATTTCGTCGCGAAAGTCATCGCGTTGCCGCGTACTACGCCAGTAGGGTGAATACAAGATTGGATAGTTAACTATAGCATTACCATCAAAGTAAAATAAACCATAACAGTATTGAGTTAGAGAGCAATTTCGTGTATGTATGCTTATACGTTTACGTAACAAAAACGCTGCAGATTAAAATCGTCTGTATTGAATTTGTGACTTTAAATCGATACTATTATGGTTCATTTTACTTTAAGGCTAATGTCATAGTTAACTATTACGATCAAACGAATTAAAACTCGGACTAACCACACTGAACGCTTCTGCATGGACGCTGTCATACTTGGTCATTTGTTTGAATTTCCCGCGCGACGCGACGCACCAGCACCACGCGCCGCGCAACGCACCCCGTCTGCAGAAACGAGTCCTTATGAGCGCGTGTAACCCCAAAAAAAAATCAGATTTCGCGATGAGATAAAACATAGCCACAACCTCATGTGAGGCGCAACAAAAGAAAGCGTTTTGCGCGGAATAGGAGTGTAGTAAGCGCCAAATACTTTGTAACTCGTAAAATATTCATTTTCTTTTCAATTCACTAGGCTACTCTCTTGATAATATCAATCGGAATTTAATGTAAAAATTTTGGCTCTGTAATATGCAACACATTGAAAATAAATGAATATTGGTTAAAAATTAGACCTAACTTCGCGATTTTTTATTATCGAACAAATTTCATCATTTTATGTTTTTGCCCAAACACGTCCCTTGGCAGTATGATATAATTCTTGCGTGTTTTTTTTCGGATGATTGAAACTTGATCTACTACTGTAAAAATCAAATCTGTTTACTGTTAACGAGCGCACACCCACTCTTAAGAGTTTAAAATGTGGACGCAGCACATTCCTTTATGAAAACTTACTTAAATAGCTATACTATACTTTACTATAAAAAACTTAGCTATACTCACAATTAATAATCGCAAATTACAGGTAATGATTATCTTGAATAATAGATTTGCACGAGGGCTTTACCTGAGCAATTACCTATCTAAACGTATAAAAAGACTTCACGAACTCAACTGACTAGCCAGTAAAGAGAAGAGATAGAAATAAAAAAGAGAATAAGAGAAAGAGAAGAGGGATGCTATTCATGTAGGTATAGTTGTTTTGTTAGAAAGGTATAATCTGATGTTATTTCCGCATTTGTAAGGCGTACTTGTATGGAAGTATCGATTTGCTGTAAGTAGTAAAGACTCTCCAAAGTCCATCCATCACTTCTTTATGCTCCTAACTGCAGTAGCGAGATTGCTCTGGTCGTTAGCCTCGTGTACTCTCTTTGCATGCAAATGTGAGTGATTATCTTTCAATAAGCTGTGGCCATATCTTATACGAACCTCTAAGTTGCTTTAGTAAAGTTATTGATTTATGATGGAGGCTGGCGTAGGTTATTTTCATACAAATAGCTCCTAACGTAATCTATAAGTAAGTATTCGCATACAACTTAGTTTTGTTTGATAATGTATAACGTGGTATCTACGAGTATTTATACCTAAAAAAGTCAATACCATGACTGACTGATGGGTAAAGTATGCCCTAGGGCTACAATAAGGAGGAACATTTTTAAATTCCATCCCTAAAGGGATGAAAGGATGAAGACGGGTGTGAAAGTGTCTATGAAAAACCAATTTTTGAAACTGAATTCACGCGGACGAAAACGAGGTAATCAACTAGCTGATTCATATAGTGGCTAGTGTATGTACCTAATTTTCGTGCAAATGGCTCTTTAAAACCATTATTAAATAACTTATGTGTTTGCAGATACAACGACTTTAGGTAGTAGGTACCATTTTCTGATAATATAAAACCGTCTCTACTCGGATACTTGTAGTTAAGTACTGTTTCTTGTTACTAAGCCGTACCGTTTCTAAGAATTGATTTGAATATTGATTTCTCAAGTCCGCTGTCTAGCAAGAAGTTTGACCATTAAATAAAGACTTGTACATACACACATCGCGCAACGAAAGCGGTGAAGATGTATTATATGTATGTACTTCATATTATATGTAAGTTCCTACTTTCAAAGCTTTATATTACGGAGAGTATACAGGATTCGTCATTACTGTAGTCACGTGCTGTCACCTTCTTGCTTTGAACTCATTATCATCGTGTTTTCAACCAATAGAGCTCTATCGCCGGTCTAACACGAACTTGCACCGCTTACTACATTGGCTGTTAGTCACTCGCTTCAGGGTCGTCTGTTTACATAATGGAGGTATTTCACGGCTGCGTCTCCCGGTGTGGAATCGCCGTTTGAACATTAGGGCTTTAACGTCTATGTCTAGTTTCTCTAGGCATCATACGCGATTTGATCCAGTAGGGATACTCCATCTCTCTCCATCGACGGCTAAGTGATCCGAGTTAGATTTAGTGATATTTTGTCTCTTTCTCAAAATGATACATATTTATAATAAGTATCCTAGGTTCTGCAGTGCTTTATATTATATCTAGTTCCTCGTAAATCAAGTCGAACATGCGTACTCGCGCGTTCAGTGTGACGTCCATGTTGGGGGGTATAAGCCGTTATTGAATGTCCAAACCATTCAACATTGACTAACGAATTTAAGGTCAAGCTCAAACGATCTAACTACTTGTGTCTTGTGAACGGTGGTCGGTGAGGTCGAAACGCCATCTTGGATTTGCATGAAAAGCGAAGTGTATAAAGAAGTTATGATAAACTAGCGACTGCAGTGATCTCGTAACAAAACGCATAGCAATCCTAAATCTTTGATAGATCGCCTTTAAACTTTTTAAAGATTTCTTCGACTTCAAAGATTTATTTTTCGGTTCGAAAACATTTTGATTTGGAACTTGTCAATTTCAATGGTGAAGTTTAGTATTTTTTTATTTTTACTAGTTTGCTTTAGTTAGTGTGGAGCATAAACGTGATGTTATTTGCGATATGATTATGGTTTAGGAAACATACAGGTAAAATTTTTGCCGAAGAATTTTTTGTTATTAAAATTATAATAACTGGTGCCTTCGATATCGTTCGCGGCTATTTACGTAATATTTTTTAATCGTGTGGCTTTTTTCAATTTTGTCGTATGAAGTTTCTTGCAATCATCAACAGGATGAAAGCTATCTTCTTGCCAAATATATATTATCAAAATCGTTTGAGTGGTTTAAGGTACTTAGACCATTCAAGCGCAAAAAGGTTACAAAAATTTACATCGTTTATTTTCGAATTTACAATATTAGAATGGTAGAAGTATGGATATTGTAAAACTATGTAGGTAATCACAATAATAATGAAAATATTTTACAAAATTATTGTGTTAAAATTACCTAACTACCTAAGAACTATGAATTCGTTATTGACCTTTCGATATACTCACAGAGACGGAGAAGTTTTCTAGAGAGCTTTTTTGGCATCATATTCCGATATGAGGATGTATTTTTAAAACCAACAGAGAGCATGGAAAAGTACTCAATTTAATTAGAACTCTATGAAGAACACCAGCTCAGTAATCAACTGGGAGACATCGACTGTGCTTACGTAGTGGACTGTAAACACACTATGTGGATCACAGAGGGCTTCGGGAAAATCAAACAGAACATGAGAACATTCAGGATATTTCCCATTTTGTGTTTTCAATCAAAGAGCTAATGGATTTTACTCTAAGTATGTATTTTATTTCTCAACTGGCATGCTCTACTCTGCTTAAAAATGTTTACTATTATTTTTTAACAATACATTCCATAATAACAAATTCATATTGATTGTCTTTTTACTAAAAATACTGCCTCATAGGCACAGAAGTGGTGTAATAATGGCATCGTGCTTAAACTGCTTAAACAATAGGTGTCGTGTTCGTTTCTCGGACAGCCTTTTTAAAGTGTATATCCCGATTATTTTTGATGAATATTACAGTCTTACGAAAAACACTGACAAACTGACTTGGATTAACTGATGCTTAAAATTATTATTTTTTGATAGTTTTTGTACTGAAAATGTGTCAGGTTTAGAATAAACATGCTTTTAAAGTTTGTTGAAATTTTTATGCCCAAGGCGCCTGTTCTAATTAAGCAATATTTATTTGTTTTTAATTTCTAGGTTTTTCTAGTAGGTATTTGTAAGTAGGAATTGATACTCGGGCAGTCGGGCACCTTAATCTGAGTATGTCTATAATATACTTCAGACTTCAGAACTTTGTAAGGTCATGATTTCGATAAAAGGTGTGGATATAGTGAACTAAAGTATAGCACTTGATAAATTATAGGTAAATAAATTGTACAATCAAGGTTGAGTGGTGGCAAATATCCTTTATAAAAAACGGATTCAAAATGTAATAGAACCCACCAAAAGTATTTTTTACATTTCAATACATCTTAAGAACAAGTAGGTACTTAACTGAGTTTTGTCATCAAAATTTCTGATGGCACTTGTGAACATTTTCGCAGTGTGAAGTGCTGTAAAATTCTGACATCAAGTAGTAATTGTTTCTGAGGCGGAATGGCGAACACTCTTCAAGGTTTTTACATAGTACTGAATTTCTCGTAGTCTTCTTGTTTTAGCGTTACTACAAGACTTGTGTTATTCTTATGTTTATAAAACTTTTTTGAAGATTTATTAATATTCTGTTTCTTTTATAAACTGGCCTTAAGATGGAAGCGGGCTATCTTGAAAATAAAACTGCTATAAGTTTTATTAAACCGTCAATTATTTATTGGTTTGGCGTGATATCGTACTGGAACGGTTAATCACTTAGCTGTAGAATAGAAATATTTTATTCAAATAAACTTTTACAAGTGCTTTTGAATAGTCAATGAATCTACCACTGGTTCGGAATGCCTTTCCTGCCGAGAAGAACCAGCAAGAAACTCGGCGGTTGCTCTTTTCAAAACAGATTTACAATACAGTAAATACTATGCTATATATGCAGTGTTTCCACAATGAGGAAAGTTCCAAAAATGCATACAGACTAACTTCTATCTTAAGATGGGCAGACATAAAGTAGCCCCATTCCCGCCGGTGGCACCCGTTCACGAGCATGACGCATGACCCAGCCATTGCTTCGCTCAACCATATTTGAGGGAACGTAACAACCCGCATCACACGACACCACCACAGAAATGTTTAAAGAGTGCGTGACATACTTATGCTACCCATGTCAAGGCATCAAACTGAAAACTAATATTCAAATGCTAATTTTAAGACATCACTTAGACACAAATAAAGTAGAAACACTGAATAGCACAGGATAATTTTGTTACACAGGTTGATTATTACTGTCTCATGAATCGCTGGAGCGAGTTATATCCACGCTTTTTTGTCATTAATATAGTCTTCAATTGTATAATATGCTTTTTCCATGAGAGAAGTTTTAATTGCTTTCTTAAACTTGTGTAAAGGCAAGTCTAAGATCGACTGTGGAATTTTATTATAGAACGTCACGCCCATTCCCACACATGTCTTTCGGACCCTCTGGAGGCGCAGTCGAGGAATCACGAGCCTATTTGGATCTCTAACCTGCCTATCGTGTAAATCACCCTTTTTTTAGACTAGATAGGTATCGCCTCTCTTCTGACCAAACCAGAGAAATTTCTTTCCAATTAACCACGTTAACCTTTAAGGCTGTTGTGTTTAAAATTCCTTTTAAAGCTGTGAAAACATGTTTTTTAAAAGCCAAATCCAAGCGGATGAAATCTTGGGCATCGGCTAGTTTCATAGTCATGATATTATTTAGTTAATAAGTAACTGGGTGACCGAGCTTTGCTCGTTTTTTTTGGTAAATCGTGTTATTTGGAAATTATATATTTAGAAAAAAAAATAAATTATAATAAAATTCATAGGGGAAAAATAATTGTCTGGACTCGAACCAGGGTCCTCTGACCGGACCGCTCGATTTCCTAACTGAGCTATTGGAACTTTATAGATGACTAGCTGATGCCCGCGACTTTGTCCGCGTGGATTTAGTTTTTAAAGTCCCTCGGGAACTCCTTGATTTTCCGGGATAAAAAGTAGCCTAGATTTTGACCCGAGTAATAAGCTACCACGGTATAAAATTTTGTAGAAATCTGTGCGGTAGTTTTTACGTGAAAGAAGGACAAACAAACAGACAAACAGACAAAAATTAAATAAAAATCTGTTTTGGGCTCAGTATCGATAGTAAAGCATCCCCTAATTAAAATTTTCAAAATATATTAAATGTACAGAAATCTTCCAGTTACAGTTTTATTATAAGTATATAGATGGCAAAATTTACCTTTGTATTCTAATAATATTGTAGAGGTTTTTCATTGCCTGAAGACACATGGATAAAACGACGTTTTCTAAAAATGAAACCTAGCTAGATCGATTTGTCCAAAACCCCCTGCATACTAAATTTCATGAAAATCGTTGGAGCCCTTTCCGAGATTCAGATTATATATATATATATATATATATATATATATATATATATATATATATATATATATATATATATACTACACGTATTAACTCATGTCGCCACATCGTGTCGCTGCAATAGCGGCATGCCCAGTTCCACAACAAGTTTATCCGTCGAAACTAGCAACGGGCAACCGTTCTGTAGCTGAAAATTTTAGACCGCACTTCGTACATATTCAAAGTAAGTTAATGCTACGGAACAATTTGAAGTTAACCGTTAATCCAGCCGTGTGCAGTTCAGCGTGGAGCATTAGCATAGAAATGGAGCTTTGGTGGAGCTCGAGCGTGAATTCTATCACTTGTAATTAAGCTGTCCGCGACTGCCCAGCCCGGACAGTTTCTATCTAGGCTCGGACGATCTAATGTTCTGATCAGTCTTGTCTCTACATAGAGTTCAACTATAATACCATGGAGTGCCCCTACAAAAGCCATGTACATAATAGGTATATTATGTTCATTCAATCATTCGCCCTAATCGCGCGAAACACTTTAGTTCAACGTTTCTAAAACGAACCTAAGGTGTGGAACGCGCTTCCAGCATCGGTGTTTCCTGCCACCTATAATTTGAGTACCTTCAAGGCAAGACTGACTAGGCATCATAAAATCTAGCCAGTCATCAGTGCTTTTCATCATAGATTGTCGGCAAGCGCATACCTATTTCGAAATAAAAATAAAATCAGTCGACAAGACGCCCCTAGTGTGACCTTACGATTGATAGTCTCAACCCATCGCTGGCCTACCACAAAGTAAAGATCTCCTTTCGAATCAGAAGGGTACGGGCCATAGTCCATCACGCTTACCAAGTGCGTATTGGTGGACTTCACCAACCTTTGAAAATAATATTGAAAACTCCATAAATAGTCACATACATACAAAATTATGAATATTACTAGCTGATGCCCGCGACTTCGTCCGCGTGGAAAAAGTTTTCAAAAATTGCTTTTTCGTTGCACTACGCCAGTATCTAGTCCGTACTACGTGGTATAGAGCTACAATAGCAACCCACAATCGACATTTTCTTCAGCCGATACCCAGCAGCATAAAGAATGAAGAATTGGTACTTGGAGTTCAATGATGCAGCCCAGTGGTGTAACAATGAGGGGAGGGTGATTCCTAAACCAAATCGAACGATTGTGAAATTAGGTGAATAGATTGATGTCATCTAAGAATACAAAGTTACTGTACGAAGTTTTTGTAAAAGCAAAACGGAAGCTCGAATTTTTTTTACGGCAGCTTGCCACTGCGTAGTTCATACTTGGTACCCATTACCCATTTAGGTGAGCAGGACCCAGCACCAGCAGTTACAGTTTTATTATAATAGTTAGATGGATGAGTTAGGATTTTGTTTGTTTGTTGTTTTTACATTGTTTTTTTTTTAAATATATTATTAAACGTTTTGTTTTTTACTTTATTTTTTATTTAAAATATGTAGTTAATAATTAATTAATTAAGACTAATTAAGATTAATTAATTAAGACTAATGTATATTATTTTATTCTTATTTGTTAATCATAATTATTTTTTATTGTTAGTTAATTTATTGTTATTTATATATTATCTTTTTTAATATCGTTTTAAACGTTTTATATTTAAATTTATTTTTTTATACAATATTCTTTAAAGCATAATTATATTTTATACTGTTTTTTAAATGTATTTTTTGAACGTTTTATTTTTTACTTTATTTTTGTGTATAATATGTAGTTAATAATTATTTTTATTTATGTATTAGTTTTAATTAATTTAATTTATAATTAATTAAGGCTTATTAATGTTCATTATTTTATTCTTTTTCGTTCGGATGGATGGATGGATGAATGTATGGTTGTTACTGCGATTTGTACTTGGTTGTGACTTCAAAAGGAGGAAGTAGAATACCAATATCCCACAGGAACTGTTTGTTTTCCCGGGATAAAAAGTAGCCTTTGTCACTTTCCAGGTCCTCAACTTTACATGTGTAAAAAACCACGTCAATCTAAACTCTACAAATGCGTAAATAATAGCGACATACATACACACATACAACATACATACATACATACATACATACATACATACATACATACATAAATGCCGCGTAAATAAAAGATAAATATGTGAAAAGTAGCATACTAATATCCCGCAGGAACCGTTTGTTTTCCCGGGCTAAAAGTAGCCTTTGTCATTTTTCAGGCCCTTAACTTCACCTGTGCAAAAAAAAAAATCAGCCAAGTGCGAGTCAGGCCTCGCTCTTTTAGGGTTCCGTTAAAAAAAAATTAAATAAAAATATTTCCATGTACCCATGGAAATATTTTAATTTAATTTAATTTTTATTATTTGTTGTTATAGCGGCAATAGAAATACATAATATGTGAAAATTTCATCTGTCTATCTATTACGGTTTACGAGATACAGCCCGCTGACAGACGGACGGACGGACGGACGGACGGACGGACGGACGGACAGCGTAGGCTTAGTAATAGGGTCCCGTTGGTACCCTTTGGGTACGGAACCCTAAAAAAATCACGTCAATCTAAAACTCCATTGCGCGTATTTTGAAGGACAAATGCGTAAAAAATAGCGATGCTATCCTGCAGGAACTGTTTGCTTTTCCGGGATAAAAAGTAGCCTATGTGCTATTCCAGACTATAATCTATGTCTGTGCCAAATTAAAAAGTAACAAACATCCATCCATCCATCCATACATCCATACATCCATCCTCACAAACTTTTGCATTTATAATATTAGTAGGTAGTAGGATAATAAGTCGGTTAGGATATAGCTAATGTATTTGTAGTTAGTAAGAGGAAGATACAAACATACACACATACATACATACATACATACATACATACATACATACATACATACATACATACATACATACATACACACACACACACATACATACATACATACATACATACATACATACATACATACATACATACATACATACATACATATATACATACATACATAAATGCCACGTAATTAAAAGATAAATATGTGAAAATTAGAATACTAATATCACTCAGGAACCGTTTGTTTTCCCGGGATAAAAAGTAGCCTTTGTCATTTTTCAGGCCCTTAACTTCACCTGTGCAAAAAAATCACGTCAATCTAAAACTCCATTGCGCGTATTTTGAAGGCCAAATGCGTAAAAAATAGCGATGCTATCCCGCAGGAACTGTTTGCTTTTCCGGGATAAAAAGTAGCCTATGTGCTATTCCAGACTATAATCTATGTCTGTGCCAAATTTCAGCAAAATCCGTTCATTCGTTGTCGCGTAAAAGAGTAACAAACATCCATCCATCCATACATCCATACATCCATCCTCACAAACTTTCGCATTTATAATATTAGTAGGATAGGATGCATACATAGACAGCTAAAATCATAACCCTTCCTTTTGGCTTCGATGTAGTCGGGTAAAAATAGTTTTATCTTTTCACCCATTTACTGTTTTTGGCTACTTTGAGTTGGTGCAGTGCTTTTAAAATCTCATTTCGATGAGTACTGGCAGTAAGCATTTAATTACAGGCTAGCCTCAATTTGGTGGTATGCCAAAAAGCCTTCAGAGCACACATGTACGACGTCTCATGGAAAAATATACTTTAACTTTATAGATTTAAGACTGTCAATGGAACATCGAGCTGTGTTGCTAGGAATGCTAAATAGTTAATGTAAAGTCACGCTTTGAGGACAAGCACAGGTGCGAGTCGAAATTAGAATGAGGAGGATCGTACGCAGATTTGGTGAAAGTAACGCATACAAAATAGCCTCATACCGTTTTGGAGCTCCGAAATTTTAGAACTCACTTTCAGGGGTAGCGATATGAAATGAAAATTTCTTTGTGTAGGTTGTGTTATATTTTTCATGACACACATAATATGTATGACACTTAATGTATTTATTTTGATATCTACTACGTATGGCTAATAAATTAGTATAATTTAATATGAATAATTCTTTTTAAACAACCGACTACAAACTCCCGCTTTACTACATTACACACACACTATACAAAATATATAATTTATTGTTGATATTTTAAAAACCGCTCGACCGATTTCGATGAAATATGGGATCACCTGGAAAGTATACCCTTTCCAACAAAAAAAAATTTTCCATATCGGTTCAAGCGTCTTCATCGCCCTCGGTAACCCAGGTACTATTTATATAACCACATATCCTTGTATGGTATCATTAAATCAAATGCTGGCATCATCTGGTGTTAAAATATTATTTAGCAGGTAACGGGACATGTTTTAGTATATAAATAAGCGCACTAAACTCACACCTCATTCACTCCTCTCAACTGAGGTTTCCTGGTAGAACACCGTACAAGGCTGCATACTTATAGTTTATGTTATGTATAACTTTTTTCTCTCTCTGGTGTGTGCAATTGAGTTATTTATTTATCCAGGGTAAATATTTATCCCGGATAATTATTTATCTAACCAGGATGAGTGTACTGCTCGAGTTAGATGACGGAATGCTCCAGCAGCGGCTTAAAATCTTTTGCTGTGTTATTTTTAAAAAGCTCGTACCGATTTCGCGATTAACTTGTCATTCACGTATTAAGCAACAGCAGCATGAAACATGTCAAGTACAGTAATTGCGCAATCCCACTGAGCCGTGCCAGCGCACTGGCGTCTCGGCAATTTTCAAAGTTATTTTACCAACTTTACCAACTTTCGAGCTCCGAGTTAGTTTAGAGTTTTAGTGCTGTGTTTATCTGTAATTCAGCTCTGAAGTAGAACACGACTTTTTTGGTGCATTGGTGCGGGTATTGGCTTTTAGCTTTCAGTATTGTTTTTTAATAGCACATATTTTAACTTAATGTCGAAATCCTACCAATATTATAAATGTGAAAGTTTGTGAGGATGTATGGATGGATGTTGACTCTATAACTCCACAACGAATGAACCGATTTAGCTGAAATTTAAAATGGAGATAGCTCATACCCAGAATTAACACATAAGCTACTTTTTATCCAGGACAATTTCAGAGTTCCCGCGGAAATTAAAAAACTTTAATCCACGCAGACGAAGTCACGGGCATCATCTAGTGTTATATAAATATTCATAGTTATAATCAAAATGTAACATTATATGTATGAACTAGCTTTTTCCCGCGGCTTCACTCACTTTAAGTTCGATTTTTCAAACCCCTATTTTACCCCCTTACAGGTTTAATTTTCAAATATCCTTTCTTATCGGATGCCTACGTCATAATAGCTTAGTATGCCTTTCAGCTCGATCCATTCAGTGGTTTGAGCTGTGCGTTGATAGATCCTTTTTCTAAAATTAAATTAGAAACCTTTGTTTTAAATATATAAAAAAATTACAGTCAAATACTCAATCGTTGGCAAGATAGCCTATAACTGCTTGTTCAACTGACGGTAAGTGACAAGCCAGTTTAAGATGGTTGCGGATTAGCAGAACTTAGAAGTGTATGGCAGTGTAAATTAAACCCATGCACATACCTAATCGACTCCTACACGCCATTATACCGGCAACACGCGTCCTTTACACAAATAAATACAATAATAATTGAATTCATCATCATCGTCATTAGCAACCCATCAACGGCTCACTACTGAGCGCAGGTCTCCTCTCAGAGAAGGGTTATAGGCCATAGTCCACCATACTGGCCCAATGCAAATTGGCAAACTTCTCACGCCTTCGAGAACATTATGAAGAACTTTCAGATGTGCAGGTTTCCTCACGATGTTTTCCTTCACCGTTGAAGCAAGTGATATTTAATTGCTCAAATTGCACATAATTTCAAATAATTTAATTATTTTAATTTAATAAATTAACATTACATTTACATGGTACACAAACATGTGAAAAATACATTTAATATGAAACTATAATGGCTACAGTAGTATAAAACTGTCGCGCAACCATTAACGCTTACATTCGAGAATAAGGACAGGTACCGACAAAGCAAAAGTATACAATTCGTTATAAAAAGTAAAATTAACACGTAGTCACGTACCTACATACTGACAAAAGAATAAAGAACAATACGAAAATAAATGAAAGTTGAAAAGTTAAAAATACATTAAAATTTCCTGTAAATTATATTATGCATATTATATGTATAAATAAGTGCCTGCGAAGTGGGATCGAATCCCGGACCCTCCGGAGAAGGCGGTCGAAGTCATACCAACTAAGCTATCATCGTTTATCCACTACCTCTCTAAACGGTACTTAATGCTAAAGTTTATATTATTCACCTCAGGTTTCCCAATAATAAAATATTACAGTGACAAATTCATATAAATGCGAAACCTCTCGCTAGTTATTACGAATGCAAATCAAATAAAACCCGGTTCTACTTTTATCAAAAAAATTGAATGGGATAAAAGAGTTACAATGCCTATAACTGGTTTTATTGTATCAAAATGTACCATTTCGCGTTTTTAATCGCTCGAGCGCTTAGCAAACACTTTTCAATAATAATAAATCAGTTTATTTTCAATTATGCGAACTGAAAACATTTGTGTTTGTGATGAAAATGTTGTTACAACAATTTTAAAACAAATCTTTGTGTTTAAATATTCACGAGTTAACCGATAAATGGGTAACAGCAAAATATCTGAGGGCTAATTATAATGATCGCACGTTCCGGAAAAGACGTATCGCAAAAGACGCTCATGCCTAAACGTGTTCGTCTCAACCCTGATAAGACTTTCATAGCCGAACATATTGATCTATCAGTACCTACAAAATCTCTCTCCACCAGAACAGTGGGTGATTTATCAATGTTATTTTAATTTATCCATATTTATTTGCAGGTACCTACAAAGTTACTTTTAATTATACAGGTGTGTTTGTCACTGCTTCCACGCTATTGGGTCATAACTCATAAGTCAACCAATACATTTCTTTAATAGCCGCTCTTCAATTATATTATAATACATGCGGCTCTTGCGAAAATTGCCTCCTACATTAGTATGCGACCAGTACTGAAATACAAAGTCTTGTGCGTTTTTCAAAATTTTTTATCCGAATACTCGATTATGGATTATTATTACTTTGCATGAAGACCTTTCGATATTCAAACAAACAAAAGGTAAAAACTGTTTTCCTTCTAGAAAATCTTGTTTCATACACTTGTAAAATGTCAAAATAAAAAAAATATTGCTTCGCTATAATATTATTTACCTACTACCGTGAATTGTCAAAGAATTATGTTTATTATAATGATTAACCCCCGACGCAAAAAGGGGGGTGTTATAAGTTTGACGTCGATGTCAGTCTGTCTGTCTGTCAGCGTGTGTGTGTGTGTGTGTGTGTGTTTGTCTGTGGCATCGTAGCTCTCAAACGGATGGACCGATTTCGATGCGGTTTTTTTTTCATTTGAAAGCCAGTTTCCTTGCGGTGGTTCACATTTCGGGGGTGTTTTAAATTTTAAATTTACGCTTGTTTTGATATCAATTAATATTGGATAAAGGGGTGTTGACCTTGAGTCGAAAGATTTTACCATTTCAAAAACTCGAAGGAATAAATTAAAGGGAAAATGTATAAGTATCTCTCAGTAGGTGCGCTTTTAATTAGATAATTACCATTAGAAAATAAGTAATATTTAGATATGGATCATTATTTTTAATTTTACTAAATACTTTATTTTATTCAAATAAACTTTACTTTTACAAAGTGCTTTTGAATCGTCAAGTGAATCTACCACTGCGTTCAGCAAAATATTATCTAATCTATATATATAAAAGAAAGTGGTGTTAGTTACACTATTTATAACTCAAGAACGGATGAACCGATTTGGCTGAAAATTGGTGGAGAGGTAGCTTAGAACCAGGAGACGGACATAGGATACTTTTTATCCCGTTCGACCGCGTTTCCGTCATGTCACTATAAAACGTGGTATAAGAAAAACGCATCTGACATGGAATAACAAAACGCAAATGACAGTGGAATAACAAAACGTAAATGACAGCTAAACGTAATTTTGTCTTTGGTTAAGTATGGTAAAAAATTTGATAATTATAAAAAGTGTTATTATAAAGCATTACTGATATTATAAATGCGAAAGTGTGTTTGTTTGTTGGTTTGTCCTTCAATCACGTAACAACAGAACAGCGGATTGATGCGATTTTTTGCATGGGTATAGTAATGTATGTAGTAGTGGTTCCTCAGACCGGGAGAGCTACTTTTTATCTCGGATAATGAAAGAGTTCTCGCGGGATTTTTAAAAACTAAATCCATGCGGACGAAGTCGCGGGCATCAGCTAGTTTACGATATATCTGTAGCTTGGCTCATACATAATATTATTAATGTCAGTAAAACTAACGTAGTAGGTACATTAATTGCTTGCAATACGATTCCACATTAATGAAATGCCTTTAATTTGGCGCTCAGTCCATTAGCATAACAAATTATGTTATACATTATTAATTACTGCAAACATTTTCACACCTCCGCTTCATGTGATGAAATTTTACACTTAATTATTTTAGGCCTTAACGAACGACGTGTTGTTAAGTTTTAAATAGCTAATAAACTTGAAAGATATTTAATTAGATCGGTTGGGTTAGGTTAAAAACTGAATTAACTCGATTTTCCATTCAAATTATTCTGGCTAGGGAGTTGCTGGCAATTTCAGTATGCAAATACGCATTTCGATTAGATTGATAAGTAGGCTAGAATGGGGGCAACTCTCCGATTTGTTGTCAAAAAACATGGGCAGTCATGGGCTCTGAAGAAGTGAATACATACATGAATCTCACTCATAGTGACAGAAATATCTTCGGTGACGCCAAAAATTGCTTAAGGCGCCTTAAGTAGTTTCGCTTCAAAAATTAAAAGCTGTTGAAATTTTAATATTTTTAAGAATAGTTACCATAAAGTATAATAATAATATTATATACCTACCAAGAATATTAAGGTGATAAGGGCCTGTTTCACCATTATATGTTAAAGTATCTGATATATATATATATATATAACAGATAAAATACCTAGCTGTTAGATAAATCTGCTTGACTTTTTTTTAGAGTTTATCTGCTAGATTGTCATAACGAACACTTGTGAAACAGAAACTTTAAAGCTATCTGTTAGACAAGTTGTGGATAGGCTATCAGGCAATTTATCAGAAAGTGGTGAAATAGGCCCTAAATATTTTTCAAAAAAAAAATAAACAAATCTTTGAACGGAATTGGGTATTTGACTGTTGTCAAAATGTTGATAGTAATTATAATCGAAAATGTAACATGTAAGAATGACATTTTTTTTTTATGTGTACATCATGCGATCAGTCGCCAGACTATGAGCAGATTCGTTCTGGGAATTAGTATCGTTCGGAGACAACTTCCCCAGCAGGAAGAACTCTACATGTCCTATGAAGCCACACTATCCAGTATATATCCAGTATATAATTTAAAACCGCGGGATTCCCTTCGAGAAAAATTTAAAGAAATAGGCATTCTTACAGTAGCTTCACAATATATTTACAACAATATAATATTTGTCAGACAAAACATCGTGAATTACAAAAAAAACGGCCAAGTGCGAGTCGGGCCTCGCTCTTTTAGGGTTCCGTTAAAAAAATTAAATTAAAATATTTTCATGTACCCATGGAAACATTTTAATTTAATTTTTTTAATTTAATAATTTTTATTATTTGTTGTTATAGCGGCAATAGAAATACATAATATGTGAAAATTTCATCTGTTTATCTATTACGGTTTACGAGATACAGCCCGCTGACAGACGGACGGACGGACGGACGGACGGACGGACAGACAGCGTAGGCTTAGTAATAGGGTCCCGTTGGTACCCTTTGGGTACGGAACCCTAAAAAAGGGTGATTTACACGATAGGCAAGTTAGAAATCCAAACAGACTCGTGATTCCTCGATGTCGCCTCAAGAGGGTCCGAAAGACATTTGTGGGAATGGGCGTGACGTTTTATAATAAAATTCCACAGTCGATCTTAGACTTTCCTTTACACAAGTTTAAGAAATCAGTTAAAACTAATCTTATGAAAAAAGCATATTATGCAATTGAAGACTATTTAGATGATAAAAAAGCGTGGACATAATTCTTTCCAGCGATTCATGAGACAGCAGGTGGTAATTGAACTGTTTAACTATTCTATTGAATGTTAACTTATTTTGAAAAGAGCAACTGCCGAGTTTCTTGCTGGTTCTTCTCGGCAGGAACGGCATTCCGAACCAGTGGTAGACTCATCGACGATTCAAAAGCACTTGTAAAAAAGTTTATTTGAATAAAAAACATTTCTATTCTATTCTATTCTATATGCCTTCTCTTTAAGCGGCGTATCGCTTCTGGCATCGTTAATTGTACTGCTAGGTCATTTGGATGACCAGACAGCCTTGCCTTGTAAGTACAGTTGAAATTCTTAATTTCTTGCTTCACTGTGTTCACATTTAGGTGTTCATGAAGTTCCGACGTCCGTTGGAAACTTGTTTTAAAATATAGTTTTGCGATCTTTGGATGATTTCAATGCTGGAATCGCATGCTGATCCCCAGAGCTGTATTCCATATGTCCATATTGGCTTTATAGCTGTCTTATACAACAGAAGCTTATTATCCACGGATAGCTGTATATAGATAGAATAGATAGAGATAGCTGATAGATATAGAATGACATTTGTAAAAACAAAAAATAAATCGATAAAAAACCAAATAAGTTATAAGCTGTTTTACTACGACTGTATATTATTTCTCATTCTAAAACGAAATTTTCTATGAAGAGTGTATGGAGCTTTGTGTTTTGACGTCACAACACAATAGCTCTCTCAATAGCTGTCTATCAGGTAAATTTAAAGCTCTATATTTCCGAGGCATTGTGTTATAATTTTTAAAAACGTTATTTTAAATAAATAAAAAAATTTCAGTCAAATACTCAATTCCATCAACTAGAATTGGTTACATGCCAATTCTAAGATTCAGCACTGATATTTTTTATGTAGCTTTTAATGTTTGTTAATTAAATTTACAATTAGATTTTCGTTAAATAAAATTTAAATAAGTAGAATTTGAAGGACAATATATTATTATGTTTCATTTGAAAGTTTAATTGAAAAAAAAAACTAATATTCTATCTATTCTGAACATGATCAATCTTCTCCTTTCCCATGTAAGTAAGCTTAAGGCTTGAGTTAAGATTGGGCACGAAACAATGTAATAAAGGGTTCAACCGCCGACCTTCGGGTTTAGTCGGCACCTTAACTGTTGCGCTATTGAGCCGTCCGCACTTGCAGCGTCGTTGTTGCCAGATACGCATTACACATTCATTTAAGTGCTGCGGTCTATGCCTGCAGTTGTGATCACGTAGTGCGGGAAGTCCCTAGCCCAGATCTCGCTTCAGAAAAACGCAGTAGAAAAAAGTGCGAGTAAGACCCGTACATGAAGAATTCCGTACCATCGTAAAAGATTTAACACCAGCTAATTGACAGCTAAATCTCTGAGTTTACTAGAGCGATTTGCACTTGTCCGTCCGTCCGTCTGTCAGAGCCTTATAACTTTTGAATTACTGAACGTAGTTACTTCAAATTTAGATATAATATGTAAACCGATGGCCTCCAGCCGAAAATGGCTTAAAAAGTTATAAAAACCTTTATTTCAGGGGGGCTCTCATAGAAGCGAATGCGAAGTAAAAATTTTTTTTTGCGATTCATAGGGTTTCTCTGTATCATTTTAAAGACAATTTGGAACAGAGTAGAAACGTTTTTTTTTTTTTTATTTTTTTCCTAAAATTGACGCAATGGGGGGCTTTCAAAGTGGCGATTTAATACACTCGCTTGAAGACGCTCTCTGGGAAAATTGGCTATATATTTTCAAGCCGTACTTATTTTTTTACTTCACTTGTATCCTGTACTTGAACAACAAATACTAAAATGATATGAATATTATAAAGAAACGAGATTATTTAATTTTTAATGAGCATCAGTAAATTTCACATAGCTTCACAATAATGCTAATAGATGGCGCACTCATTAACTATTCCATGGAACTAGGACTACTAGGAGCTACGACTACGATCTATCCCAAAAACAGTTTTGCGTCGACTACTATAATTTAGGTACATAATATAATAACATATTATTCAATTAAAATTATTCTTTAGCTGTTAAATATCAAACTTCAATAAACTATTAATTGCTGCATTTTGTATATTTTCTATTCGCGTCGATATATGACGATTTGTACAGATGCCCCTAACCCGTTTTCACTCGTTAGTACCTACATAAAAATTCAATGTTTTCACTGACGTTCCCTAACCTTTACGGGCTACCTATGATAAGGTAGGTGATGATTACTGTCAACTTCTTTATCACGATCCTGTACGGGACACCTAAAAGGACATTGGGACGGATGTTAGGACTTAGGATTGTGTTTTGGAGCTACCTACGTAAAGAGACTCCTACATAGGGGATGATTTAGGTATGTTTGGTGAAAACGGGCATAATAATAATGTCAGTTTTGGTCGTCATGTATCGATTGAATGAATAATCATGGGATACTGTTACCGCGAGGTCTCAGTTCGGGGCGAACCACTAGTATTCTTAGACCAGCTATTAATAGATCGAGCTGAAACAAAAGTGTTTTGTATCTATTTTTAATTTTTAAATTATCAAAAAACTATCTACCTTTAGGCTCATGAGATAAAGCCTGCTGACAGACGGACTGATGGACGGACAGTGAAAGCTTAGCAATAGGGTTCCGTTGGCACTCTTTTGGTACGGAACCCTAAAAATGCTATATCTCTTAGAGAAAATAATATATAAACTCCTTGTAAAAATTTCACCGCGGGCATCCCTAGGGAATGCAATCGCAGACAAACCGGTAACAATGCCTGAATACAAAATCAGAAATGATTTTTTTATTTCTCTAGTCTTACTTTATCGAGTCTCAAGATAACTCTATTGAGACTTCGGTTTATTGTGACTTCGGTCTTTGATTATTGTGTTATTAAAATATATCTGTAATATTTTATTCAAGATATATTTTTATTCAAGAAATATTTTTATTCAAGAAATATTTTTATTCAAGAAGCAGTGATAGCCTAGTGGTTAGGACTGGTCTCCTATTCGGGGGGTCGCATCGATCCCGGGTACGAACCTCTGACTTCTCGGAGTCAAGTGCGTTTAAGCAATTAAATATCACTTGCTTCAACGGTGAAGGAAAACATCGTGAGGAAACTTGCACATCTGAGAGTTCTTCATAATGTTCTTGAAGGTATGTGAAGTCCGCCAATTCGCATTGGGCCAGCGTGGTGGACTATTGGCCTTCTCCGAGAGGAGACCTGCGCTCAGTAGTGAGCCGTTGATGGGTTGCTAATGAATGAATGAATGAATATTTTATTGATAGGCCGCTAAGAAATAAAATAATGTAACGTGACAAGAAATAATAATTATTACTTAGTTTTTAGAATATGATCAAATATTTAATTTTTTTGGATAGGCTATGTTTGTGTGTACCTGTGTGTGTCTATTCTCTCGAAGCAGCTTACCTAATGGACCGATTTTGATGCGGTTTTTTATGTTTGAAAGCTGACGTAATCGAGGTGGAATTTAGCTGTAATTTATGAAGATCAGACGTTTGAAGATCATCAGCTCATTTTCTACTCGATTAAAGGGTCTTACTACTTCATACCATTTTCAGACGTATCGCCCGATGGCAAGACACCCCCGTGGTACAACGCTGAATGCGCTGCTGCAGAGGCTCGTAAGCATTCAGCATTTGTATCATGGGCGGACGCTCGCGCTCTTAAAGATCCGGATGTCAAAGTCAAGAAAAGAGAATTTAATAATGCAGCCAAATCCTACAAGAGGGTCTTGGAGAGAGCTCGCTTCAGTCGAACTAACCGCATCGGGCGTAAGCTGGCCACTCACCCCAGTGGTAGCAAAGCTCCACTCCCTGACGACCTCCCTGGCTCAGTGGTGAGCGCTGTTGCCTTATAACTGGGAGGTCTCGGGTTCGATTCCCGGCGGGGTCAATTTGGTAATTTATAATTTCTGAATTGTCTCTGGTCTGGTCTGGTGGGAGGCTTTGGCCGTGGCTAGTTACCACCCTACCGTCAAAAACGTGCCGCCAAGCGATTTAGTGTTCCGGCACGATGGCGTGTAGAAACCAATTAGGGGTATGGGTTGAATGTTCACTGCTATACCCCTTCCAAGTTAGCCCGCTACCATCTTCGACTGCATCGTCACTTACCATCAGGTGAGATCGCAGTCAAGGACTAGCTTGTCATCGAATAAAAAAAAAAAAAAAAAAAAAAAAAAAAAAAAAAAAAAAAAAAAAAAGCTTTCTGGTCCCTCGCGAAGTCGGTTGAAGCGAACTTTTGCCGTCCTTCGCTGCCGCCCCTGCAGAAACCAGATGGATCACTGGCTGTTTCTGCAACAGACAAGGCTAATCTTCTAGGGTCTCTGCGGAAAACTCACGTCTTAATGCTGGAAACAAATGCACGCCCACCCTTCCAGCTTGCGACTCCATCATGCCAGAGATACGCATACACCAGCAAGAGGTTCTAAAAACTCTTCGTAACCTCGACGTGAGCAAGGCCAGTGGCCCTGATGGTATACCTGCAGTTGTCCTGCGCAGTTGCGCCCCTGAGTTATCTCCTGTACTAACACGCTTGTTTCGCCTCTCTCTTGAAACTGCTCAAGTCCCCAAGTCGCGGAAAGTTGCAAACGTGCAGCCAGTACCGAAAAGGGGCAGTCGTGCCGACCCGGCCAATTATAGACCAATAGCAATCACGTCCATACTCTGTAAAACTATGGAACATGTGCTTAATAATAAGCTCCTGGCATACCTAGAAGAAAACGATCTTCTATCTGACCACCAGTACGGCTTTCGGAAAAACCGGTCCACGGGTGATCTTCTAGTGTATGCCACACATACTTGGGGCGAAGCCATTGAGAAACAAGGTGAGGCACTCGCCGTGTCTCTTGATATATCAAAGGCTTTTGACCGGGTTTGGCATGACAGTCTTCTCAGTAAGCTTCCGTCATACGGGTTACCCACTGGCTTATGTAGCTGGATATCTGATTTCCTGAGTGAGAGGTCATTTAGAGTTGTCACTAACGGCTGCTCATCTGACCTAATGGCTGTCAACGCCGGTGTTCCTCAGGGATCTGTTCTGTCCGCAACACTTTTCCTGCTGCACATCAACGATCTTCTTAAACCCGGTATCTTTGGGTACGCTGATGACAGCACTGTTACGGACAGATACATGTCCAGCTCTCGAGCCAGTGCTACTGAGATCCTTGAGCATAGAGAGGCCATGGTGAACCGCATTAAATTAACTCTGAAGGAGGTGTCCGATTGGGGCGACGCCAATTTAGTTAAGTTTAATGCCACTAAAACTCAAGCGTGTTTATTCACCGCCAAAAGGAGTCCCTTTACCTTGACTCCTACTTTCCAAAGTGTATCCATACCGATTAGTGACCATATTGAACTCCTGGGCATTGACATCTCGCCCAATCTCAATTTCGGGAAATGCATCGAGTCAAAGGCCAAAACAGCAGCCAAAAACTTGGTATCCTAAACAAGGTGAAGCGGTGCTTCACGCCTGAGCAGCGCCTGACTCCCTATCAGGCTCAGGTACGCTCAGCCATGGAGTACTGCTGCCACCTCTGGGACGGCCCTGCCAAGTACCAACTCGATGCATTAGACTCAGTAGATCGCCGTGCCCGCCGAATTATAGGTGATCAGTCACTAACGCAGGCAAAAATGCTCAGTCTACAGCACCGTCGCAATGTTGCCTGTCTATCGGTCTTCTATCGGATATACTCTGGAGAGTGCGCTCAAGAACTTCACAACCTTGTGCCCCCTTCACCGTTTTACCACAGAACATCGAGAAAACGTGAGCGTTGGCACCCTTACGTGGTTAAATCCAACCTAGTCGCACAAAACGCTTCAGTTCAACGTTTCTGAATCGAACCGCTAAGGTGTGGAACACACTTCCAACATCTGTGTTTCCGGCCACGTATAACCTCAGTACCTTCAAGGCAAGAGTGAATAGGCATTTTCTAGGCAAGCGCGCTCCAACCTAGACCTCATCAGTGCTTTCCAGTATTGATTGTCGTCAAGCGTAAGCCTATCTCCAAATAAAAAAAAAAAATAATAAAAAAAAAAAAAGTCTTAGGTACAAACTTTCACTGGTGAGATTGATTTGAAAGGTATACTGTTACTTCAGATTATTTGCAAGGCAGGGTAACTTTGAGCTGATGTTGCAGCATCAAGTAGTCTGCGGGATACCCAACTCCTCAGAAAATTACAGCAGATATAGTGTACTTATTTGGGTTCATTAGAATGTTCTCAATGAGTTCGTGTTAGATAGATGATGTCTGCGATTGTCTAAAGTAGAATCAGATCAGATCCATTGATCCGTTATCGTATTCGATGAAATTAGCGTCAAAGTAAAATAAACCATAACAACATTAATTTAGAGCTAAATTTCTTGTATGGATTCTATACGTTTGTCGTTTACGTATGTACGATACGCTCCATAAGGCTCCATATTAAAATCGGTTGTACTGAATTTGTGACTTTAAATCATCCATCAAGGATTATATTATACTTTGACGCTAATGTCATCGAATACGAATACGATCAATGGAATAACTTTTTAGACAATCTGGAGGGGGGGGGGGGGGCAGATGATGGAGCAGGAAACTGTGTAACAGGGTATCAGGTATATCTTACACAGTCCAGCCATTCCAGCCATAGACATAGTCCAGATTTACATGTCAGGGGCGTTTTAAATTTTTAATTTACACTTGTGATGAATGTGGTGAAAAAGGTAAGGTGTGGTAAAAAAGGTGTCCACCACGATTCGTTGGTTAGGGTGACACAGCCTACATTTTATAGGAACCAAATCATTATGACGCATGCTACATCCAATTTACCGTAGTTGGGTTTTTTAACGTTTTTCTTGTTGTTCTCAGCAACAGTGTTGACGCCGGAGGGCATCGCGTGATCTTCATTTGTAGCGGGATGATTATGCCTGTTCATTGTTTGCCCCAAGTTTGCCCCATTGTGTTTCTTGTACGCTTATGTTTTAATTTACTATGAAAAATATTATGAGGCCAACGGAATAGCGCCCGACATAATTGAATTTTGCTGACAATATGACGTAAAATGGAATTTTAGACGTTGTTGCGACTTAATTATATTATGGTGTAATTTATTTTATCTTAACTTTTGCTCGCGACTTCGGCGGCGTGGAGTTAGGTTTTTAAATATCCTTGGGGACCCAATAGGTAACTGTAGGTACCTACTATAGTCATTATGATATAGTACCAAGTGGTAATACATATTATTAATAATAATTGAAACATCAATAGACCGAAATTGAATAGTTAAAGGTGCGGACAGAAAACTGTGACAGTTCGATCCGGACCCGTTTGCCTATTGTCGTACCCTTTTCTAACACAAGCTTTTCACTTACTTGAAGGGATTTAAAAAAAAGAACAGCAGTCTATACACGTCAACAGTCAAGTCGATCCATAGATGCGTGTAGAATGACAAACCAACAAACGAACAAACCCATAAACCAACAAACACAATATCCCAGAATTATAGAAAGTTTCTTTAGATGAGAATAGTCCGCATTTAATGCTACATGGACTTAGCTCGAATATAGGTACTACATAGTGACTTCATGCATTTTGTACCTACTTGGTCGTTTACTTTACAAGCGGCATTAAATTGTTATCAAAACTTTATAATATTCTTAGGCAAACTTCCAACAAAAGATGTCTCAGAAATATTAAATTATTAAATAGAATTATTAAGAACTTAATATTCTAGGCGAAATAATGAAAACGGCGCAGTCCTTATCTCAAAAATTTGCTAGGTATCAAATTAGTTTAAAAATTTGTCCAGCCACTCAATAATCAACAATAACAATCTCTTAAAAAATAAATCTATTTTCTTTTTATTCGTTTTTATACATTTTTTATAAAAGTAACACATAAAAGCAACAATAAAAGCACCCCCAGGGATACAGTCAGATTATTTCATAGCTAATTATTAAATACCTACTAAAGACTGGCCCGGGACTAATTTCCGTCCTTATTGTGGGAGTTTGTTTATTTGAAGGTCGACGCTATAAATAGGTGTTTCGTTTTCATTTTTAGTCTAGAAGTAGCCTCGTGTCAGATTTTATTATATAAAATTATGATTGTAGACCTCTCTTAAAATTGGTTAGAGTCTGTACTTAGTTGTTACTTAGCTTTTGCTGACTATGTACTATAATAGCTTTCATCTGCATGGAAGTTAGTTACTGATTTTTATTCGTGACTATTATTTATACAAATTATTAGGTAAACAGATTATCGTTAGTCTGTAGCTATTTAAATGGGTTATAAAAATGATTGTGTACAGCCAATATAACAAAAACGTCTCAAGCCTTAGAGCATCTAAGCACACCAAAAAATAAAACAATAACAAATTTATACAAAGCATGTCAAAAAAAATTTAGTAGCACACAGTTAAAACATGATATTTTGCTGTACAAAATCTATTGCTTACATATTTTTTTATTCAAGCAATAATAACACCAAAGCCATATAAACCATGTCAAGATCGCCTCGGAAAATCATTTTCGTCCTAATAATAGAAGTTTGTTTATTTGACGGTCGTGGCTATAACTATGGCCGTGGTTATGGCCGTTTGATATTAGCCGCGCCACTAACTATAGGAAAGTAATAAGTAGTACTCTTTTAAAAAAAAAGTTTAATGAAATTCATTTCTGTGGAATCATTAATAAAAAATATTCTCTTATTGTTATCTCGATCGAGGACTATGAGCGACGCGGAGTATTTCTTCATTTTCAATCAGAGAAATTAGGTCAGTGGAAATAGATTCTTGTTGTAGATTCTATTATTATTAAATGACGAGCTAATGGCGAGTGGTTGGAACACGAGAAGTACCTAGGTAGGGGCAAGTGTGGTTCCTATGGACGCTTGTACCTGTGGACACAATCAATTCCGTCGAAACTAGCAACCCTAAAATTCTAATTTGAACGCAACCGTAAATCTTTTTCTAAGGTTGACAGTTCGCGTTCAAATTATAATTTAAGGGTTGCTAGTTTCGACGGAATCGATTATGTACACAGGAACAACACTTACACATATAGGTATATTATCGCTGAGCAGTTTGAGAGGTGCTTTAGAGAAGTGCTTTATCAAAACGGGAAGTAAACATCGAACAGGTGGTACATATTTATGGAAATATAGACTTTAGGGGTCCCGAGGTGGTGGAATGGCGACCCTGTATTAAAAAAGGCAGTGTTGGCAGAATTCCACTATAAGTTTGTAGATTAACTGATGATGACAGGCAAGTTGCAAGGCTTAAATACGAATCGTTACAAGCTCTAAGCTGCTGTAGTGGTATTCTCTAAAAATGATTCCATCAATATAACGATCTCAATGACCTATGATTGGCTGAATTTATGGCGTTGTTGCTGCATCAACGCATTTTAACCAATAGCGTGAGAGTACCAACCAATCAGAGGTCACAATCGTTACACTAATTCAATCATTTTTAGAGAATCGACACACATATAAAAGAAGCGAGACCACGACGTGTGAAGTTCCTACAAGAGCCTTGGTCCAAAAGTATTTAGATCGGTTGACAATGAAGACAAAGGCAACGAATACGATGATGATTATAATCTTTTGTAAAGACTAACAGCTGAGTTCCTTGCCGCTCTTTTAAGCCTGCTGCTTTCCTAATCACATCATAGAGTTTGAGCTGTTCTATGCTAGTCGTTTTCAACTGACGAAAAAAAGGAGGAGATTTTCAATTCGTCGCGTTTTTATGTATGACCACGTTGGTTTAATACTCAAAGATAATACGCATAACTTGATCAACCTTTCTTTTAGCTTTGCCATAGTCAAGTAAAATTGAACTATATGTCTCCCTTTGGAATAATGCTTAAAATAATTCAAAGGTTTCCTAGGTTTACGTTACGTTAGTACCTACGTTGTAAGCAGGAGAAAAGTATTAAGCATAATATGGCGGTGGCCACTGACCACATCATCTAAGTGAACCGATGAGCGAAAGCGAAGTTTATATCTAAACGTTCATCATATTAATACTATGATCTCGTTAAGTCTAATGAAAGTGTACGCGTTAAAAAAAATATCGCCACTGCAATGCGAATACATCTAAGATATCATCATCTCCTACAATATGAATATCTTCTATAATTTGAACAATTTTTCTCCATTTATGAATATAACTTCTACATTTGCTGAGTAAATGTAAATATGTTATCCAAACGATAACACTGTACAGTCTCGGTAGAATAATATTAATGTTGAAACAATATAGGGCTAATTGTAGAGCTAACTTAACGCACAAGCTTGTCTAAAATGATATTATCGTACCAAATAGCCTGCGAGTATTTGTACTAATAATTCAATAGGCCCTTATTACTTACTGTGACTTATAACTTTTATTAACGGAGAATTACACCCTGGCTAAGGAGATCAGGTTGCCGGGACTCAAGGCGACAGGTTGAAAAATCAACGGACTATCCTAGCCTAGTCTAATAACACCGCCTTTGATTATATAAACATATAATCAAAGAACACCGCTAAGTATTTGCATTCTGGCTGCGAGCAAAGAGATGGTGAGCGAGACTCCTGGGATAATATTATTTATTATCTCAGTCAGCTAATGATTATTATTAATATAATCCTTCCTATCCTATCCTATCCTACTAATATTATAAATGCGAAAGTTTGTAAGAATTGAACGGTGCCAATTCAAATTTCATTTTTAATGAGCTATCTCCATTTCAAATTTCAGCCAAATTGAATCAATTTGGCTGAAATTTGAAATGAAGATAGCTCATACCTAGGATTAACACATGGGCCCAGCATACATTTCATTCCGGAAAATCAAAGAGTTCCCACGGGAATTAAAATACATTAATCCATGCGGATGAAGTCGCGGGCATTATCACCTAATTATATAGGGCATTATCACCTAATTATATAATAATAAGTCGTAGTCACAGATTAGGTAATTATGACTTAATACGCCTCATTAAAACGAGTAAGTTCTTGCCAATAAATTCGTGTTTACTTTGGACATCTACCTAATCGAATAAAAGGTGGCTCTTTTTTATTTGTTTTTCATGAATAAATCGGAAAAGTTTTAAATTAGTTGCTGCTCTCCTCAAAGGTTCTGCGTGCACCTAAATCTTATTACAACTTGTTGGACTTAATGAAATCTCTCAGTACTAATAAAGCCTAAAAAGTTATAAATATACTAGCTGATGCCCGCGACTTCGTCCGCATGGATTTAGTTTTTAAAAATCCCGCGGGATCTCTTTCATTATCCGAGATAAAAAGTAGCTCTCCCGGTCTGAGGAACCACTACTACATCCATTACTATACCCATGCAAAAAATCGCATCAATCCGCTGTTCTGTTGCGACGTGATTGAAGGACAAACCAACAAACAAACACGCTTTCGCATTTATAATATCAGTAATGCTTTATTATAACACTTTTTATAATTGTAAATTTTTTTACCATACTTAACCAAAGACAAAATTACGTTTAGCTGTCATTTACGTTTTGTTATTCCACTGTCATTTGCGTTTTGTTATTCCATGTCAGATGCGTTTTTGTTATACCACGTTTTATAGTGACTTGACGGAAACGCGGTCGAACGGGATAAAAAGTATCCTATGTCCGTCTCCTGGTTCTAAGCTACCTCTCCACCAATTTTCAGCCAAATCGGTTCATCCGTTCTTGAGTTATAAATAGTGTAACTAACACCACTTTCTTTTATATATATAGATTTTTAAGACTGCTGGTCATAATTTTTAGCACATACTCCTGTATGTTACATTAAAGTTTGGGTTTTTCAAGAATCTACAACAATTTTAGTTCTTGGCCAAATACTGATTAAGCGATTACTTAAGAGTTTCAGTAGGTACGATTCCGCGTTGTTGTTCAGTTGGTTCCAACATTTGCACCATCGTCATCACCAATACTGCCGATGCATCCACGAGTTGGATGTTGTAGTTCCAACATTTGCGTAGTGTAGAATCCTTGGTTACAACAAAATTAACTCCGTTAATGTTATCGTATTCCCTGGCATCGCCTTAAGTTAATTACTTAGCTTAACTTTGTACTTGTCCTGGACAATCCCTGAAAAGCCTTACCATCCCGAAGGGCTTTGAATATAGATTACAATTAACGATGCTCCCAATTTCGACTTTGTGCCCAAACAATTTAATACTGAACTTTGAAACTGAACTGACGACGGCGAATTTTGCCGCGCTTTTACTTTTTTTTTATTCGATGACAAGCTAGACCTTGACTGGGATCTCACGTAATGGTAAGTGAGGATGCAGTCTAAGATGGTAGCGGGCTAACTTGGCAGGGGTACGGCAGTGAACATTCAACCCATACCCCTAATCTTGGTTACCCCTTGGTTTCTGCATGCCATCGTGCCGGAACGCTAAATCGCTTGGCGGCATGTCTGACGGTAGGGTGGTAACTAGCCACGGCCAGACCAGAGACAATTCAGAAATTATAAATTCCCAAATTGACCCCGCCGGGAATCGAACCCGAGACCTCCCGTTATAAGGCTCGTCTATAAATATATACGATATTTAATAACTCGTCGTTAACTGTAAATGGATAGCTTTTATGCATTGATTTTTATCTCGTTGGAAGTACGTAGTCTTTTTACTAATGATTGTAAATGCTTACTAATATTATAAATGCGAAAGTGTGTTTGTTTATAAGGACAAACTATGTCCTTCAATTGCGAAGCAACAACGGAGCAAAGAAACGACGTAATTTTTTTCATGAGTCTAGTTGAGGACTTGGAGAGTGGTGGTAGCCTAAGGGTAAGGCAGTTTCAGCTTATACCCCTAATCAGTTACTATACACCATCATGCCGGAATGTTATATCGCTTGGTTGCAAGTCTTTGACGATAGGTTGGTTACTAGTCACTACCAAAGACTCCCGCACGAACCCATCTAATAACGATTTTCCGTTTCAGATATTTTGCAGCGATAAGCATTTGCCTGGAAACAGAAAGCTAAATTGATTGGGCGCCAATTTTCTAACACTATCGAGAATTTACAGCCTTTATCAAAATTAGCGCCACTTTGGTTTAATCCCGGATGATCCCTGGAAAGCTGGCTATCGTAAATGGTTCAGAATTTAGATTAAATTTAACGACGTGATCCCAATTTCGGCTCGCAGTACTCAAACAATTTAACACTTGGATAATGTGGCTCCACGGGATGACAGAGATGTTGGTTACGCCATTGTTTTGTAAAATTAGGTTATGAAAGCCTGGATGAATTTGCTCCCATAATATTATCACTGCAAATAAAATCAGCCTGCGTTTTGCCGCAGGCTGCCTACTGTTGTGTTAACGTTCTGAGTAGTGCGTAGTAAATCTATAAGAGTGAATTCACACTATTATTATCATTAGCAACCCATCAACGGCTCACTACTGAGCGCAGGTCTCCCCTCTCAGAGAAGGGTTATAGGCCATAGTCCACTACGCTGGCCCAATGCGAATTGGTGAACTTCACACACCTTCGAGAACATTATGAAGAACTCTCAGATGTGCAGGTTTCCTCACGATGTTTTCCTTCACCGTTGAAGCAAGTGATAGTTAATTGCTTAAACGCACTTGACTCCGAAAAGTCTGAGGTGCGTACCCGGGATCGAACCTGCGACCCCCCGAATAGTCCTAACCACTAGGCTATCACTGCTTGCTTGTATTATTATAGCCAGCAGCATTTAGTCTAACTACCGAACCTAAGCGGTAGAGCACACAGTCGACTGGATGAATTTGCACGCGTAAATTTAGCCACTATTTAGCTGCAAACTTTGGTAACGTGTGAATGGTCTACTCTGAATAGTATTCGATGCTAATTGTTGGCTCACAGTGAGCCAAAAACTGTCCACACGCCCGTAAAGTAGTTTGAGAGGTAGACTTAAACGGTAGACCCAGACACGTGACAGTTAAGTATCTCGCCATCGACTGCTACTTATGGCCAAGTGTCGTGGATTGCGGTCACTTACTTCAAGTGTTTTCTATACATTTCCATTGCTGATTAAAACAGCCGTATGTCAGAATCGGCCGGCAGACTGCATGTCGCTGATTGTGAGCTTAATGTGAACATTCTCTTATAGTTACAGATTGTGTCAGATAAAAGAGCTAAATGCTACTATTGTAGCGAAAACGTGACGCGCGAAGCAATAGCACGGTAGCACGAGAACTTCCGTCACCGTCGCCTTTGTGACCTTCCTCGTTCTACTAAAAAAGATTGATAAATCACTCTGCTCTTTTTAATAAAATTTAAAAAAAGTTTGTCAAGAAACAATTGTGTACTTAGTAAACAAGTTATTCATTTATAGAATTTATTACTAAGATCAACTAGATTTTCGAGAACTCACAGATCTGTTAGAAACTTCAGATAGGAGTTATTAAGGGTAACAGCGGAATTGCATGCAAAGTTACCCAAGTTTGTTGTCTTCAACTGCAAGAACTTGCGTGAGGTTTGACGACAAACGGGGAAACAAGCGAAACATCAAATTGTTTATTGTTGTTTGTGCTAGTGTTGTTTGTTTTAATTATAATTATTGTTGTTGTTGCAAATTGCAACATAACAGTAAAATATCGCCGTCAATTCAAGCAATGTCAGACTCGCCTAAAATATTCAAATACGTAATCAAAGTTTCCAACAGTGATGTATACATAATATAAAAAAAGCTCATGATTTCTCAATGATAGATGGAGAGAGCTATGCTCGGAGTATCCCGACGAGATCAAATCAGAAATGAGAAGATCCAAACAAAAATAAACTAAATTTCAATTATTTATTTTGCTTATTAAATGTTATTATGTTTTCTGTGATATTAGTACAAAGGTAATAATTATTTACTCCAGTCAAATTAAAGTCGATATAAGATCACAAGTAAGGTAAAATAAATGAAATTGACGTTAGACCAATTTAGTGGTTTAATCTAGTCCATATTATTTCCTTTGAAAGGAAGTGGCTGGGAATGGGGTGCTAAACGTTCACCCTCGGCACATAAATCGTTGGTTACAGCCCAAGGGCGGTAATAGAGACGATTGTTATATCACTGTGGTTCTACGAAAATTTAATTCGATACGTTATTTTTTAGTTACTGCTAATTACTAACTAAAAAATAACGTATCGAATTAAATTTTCGGGTTTAAGGCAGAGTCTGATGTGAATATAAATACACTATGATTTTTTATCTTGCCAGTAATTTTTTACACTTATAAAGTAGGTACCTAAATATCTGCGATAAATATTTTCTGGCTTTCTAGGTCCCATCGACGCTCTTAAGCCCAATTTTATGTCGGTTTTTATTTTAATAAAGTCCTTTTCAATAAACCAGTATCTTTTGGATTATTATCTGCAATATTGTTCTGATTAGTCTCTTAGCACTCATTATTTAGTTGAATAATAATCTGCTGTTAATAATAATTAAAATCGCACATTGTCCACTTGATTGCTCCGGAGAACGGTTTATGGAAATTGTATTTTAATTGCAGGCGCGACATAGTCTAGGGTCACGTAACTGATTTTGCAGGCTTATCTGTTTTGAGTCTATTCAACATGATAATACCTCAGTATAAGAAAACACAGTAGTTCGACGCCTTTGATCTCGGTGTAAATGCCGCCGATGTCTAGACATCGGTAATTAGGCTAGGGTTGTCACAAGGAAACAATTCCTATTAATATTTATATTTTGTATATGTCAGATAACATCACAACACAATAAGCAATATTATTTTAAACAATAATAATAATTAATCAATTATCAAAAATTAAAAATAAAGAATTTAAAATTATTAGTTGAATCCTACTTCCTACTAATATTATAAATGCGAAAGTTTGTTAGGATATCTGAACGGATGGATGGTTGGATGTTTGTTACGCTTTCACGCTACAGCGAATGAACCGATTTAGAGATAGCTCATACCCAGGATGACATAGGCTACTGTACATATACAGTAGCCTATATTTAATATTAATTTAATTATAAAATATTAATTTACTTAATATTATAATTATTATATTTTAAGTACCTAGATAGTAGATACCTACCTATAACTCAAAGTGAGTATTTAACCAACCTATAGTTTAACGTCTCAGTGAAACGGATGGATCAGGATGTGGTATCACCTGATAAAGAATGTCCTCGAGAATTCATCAGAGTCGCACTCAGATTTCTAGTCATACAGTAAGCTACTGTACATGTACTAGTGGTGGTGGTAGTGTACTGTACATGTACCAAGCTGGCCAAGCCAACTCGGGACGCTACCTTGCTCTGCACTTACTGCACCCACCGCATATTGTCCTGTCTATACGGCTTCATGGAACCTCTGTATGACCTATCCTTACTCTGTGATAATGCAGACCATTTATTATTTAAATTTTTTCTATTCTTTAGATGTTTTGAATTTTAAGTGATAACTTAAGTGAGCACTCCATGTATGGGATTTATGGTAGATGTAAGTATCTAAAGTTTGATTTTATTTTGATGTTGATCTTATCAAACTTTCTTCTACTTATATAGGCCTACTTTTACTGGGTTTGAAAGTTTTTCATTGACATTCAAATATAATTAATGAAACTTTGTTTGTACGGGGTGGGCTAGATACGCGGAGCTCCTTTGACATTTTCTGTAATAATATGTCTTTCCTTTGAATAATCCGAGCTCATTATAGAGCCAGACTTTTATGAGCAACTTCACTCAGTTTGTGCATTTCAGAGTAAAAGTTTTCCGACCTAAAATGTGAGAAGTACTTCTAGGTAAAACGTCAAGACACATTGGTGCTAAGTTAGTCAAAACCAATGGTCTTCTGAAATTTCACAAATTATACGGAACTTGTCTCCATTGTAATACTACGAAAATATCACCGCACTCAATCTTGAATGTGAGCGACAGGTAAATATGAGCAACGTAGCGAGCAAGTTACGCATTCCATGCATTGCATTGGGGTCTAGGGTAATTATTGTACTACTCCGTAAACATAACTGCATTCGATTTTGACTTCGTATGATGCAAGCAAACGAGAGATAAATGTGAGAAACATAGTGAGCAAGTTACGCATTCCACGGGACGAAAACGCATTCCATGCATTTTGTTGGAGTACACAATTAATGTACTACTTTGCAAGCATAACTGCAACATACGATGCAAGCGAGCTAAAGATGAATGTGAGAAAATATTATTCATTCTACTAGGCAAAGCGCATTCTATGCATTCTACTGGAGTTCATAGTTACGATTATAGCTGTGTTGGTAGCATGCAAATGCAATAGATGCATATAGTACGTAAGAGATGAATGCGTAAAAATTTTCGGGGCACTTTATTTTATTAATGAAATACTGGCACCGAATACTGGGCCAAACGCACTCCATGGATTTTACTTTCACACATTTTTCTTTCACAACTGATCATTCTTGACTGCGTACGATGCGAGCGAATGAGAGGTTTAATGCCAGAAATGTAGCAACTTATTCCACAAGGCAGCAAAACTTAAAATTTTGTAACATTAGAAAAGACGCGTCATGACTCATGACGCGTTTAACCTACGCCCATATATAAATGCTTTAAGCTCAGAAAGCTTGTGCTTAAGCAGCACAAAGACAAAGACTCTTAATCTTTGTCTTTACAGGGGAAAAAACTATGGCCCTGTCCACTAACCGATTAGAAATTGGATTTACAAAGAATAATAGTCCTACTTACTTTCCTGCTTATCGTTGATTAAAATATTGCATGCCGTCCGAGATAACCAATTTCTTTATCTCTGTAGATGGCGTGCCAAAACGCAATTATAATAAATTATTTTGATTACGTCGGAAATATAATAATTCGGTGTATGATATCTCACAGTTTCTTTCAAAGTGCCAATAAAGTAACTTGTTTTTTTTTATTCGATGACAAGCTAATCCTTGACTGCAATCTCACCTGATGATGGTAAGTCACGATGCAGTCTAAGATGGTAGCGGGCTAACTTAGAAGGGGTATGGCAGTGAACATTCAACCCATACCCCTAATTGGTTGTCAAACAAATTTTGTTTAAATGAAGTAAGTTGTAGCTTTTGCCCGCGACTTCGTCCGTGTGGGTAAAATCCCGATCAATACAAAATACATATAGATAGACAATACGTAAGTAGAATGTTCAAAACACAGAATGTTCAAAACGCAAAATGTTCAAGACGCAGTGTTCTGCAAAACACAAAATTTTCAGTAGGTGTACCTACGCATTTTATGTAAGCAAATAAAATCAAGTGTTACTCGTCAATTGGACGACACGATTCTGGATCTCAGCCGATTGACGAATCGGCTGAGATCCAGAATCGTGCTCTGGCTCGCTCAAGACTCAAGATGGTGTTGAAATGAGACACAAATATTTCTATCTCATTTTAACTCAGTCTTGAGTCTGAACTGAGTGAGAGTGACATCTATAGATCTCAGTCTAAAAACTCTCTCCCGCAATCAATAAGACCTACACACCTGTATGATTGCTCATCTATGTTCTATAATTGTGCTATTTTCATCCCGTATAACATCAAACATCAAAGCAAATCAATTAGGTCACAGGACGGAAATGCTCTGAACCTAGTAGAATAACATAACATTAGTTAGCTATGCAACTAAAACTAACGAACTAGCTTCGCAATGCATTTATTAAACTAATTAGATTGATGAGGTATCAAACATTTTAGTCTTCCAAACATTTTAGTCTTCGTTAGCGATAAGTTCAAGATTTAGTCAATAATTGGCATAAGTCTGATTGAGAAGTTGGGAAGTTCTAAGAGATTTTCGTGACTTTTGCAACATTTAGAATGTATTATTACTTCTTCTTCTTTTTTCTTCTTTGTCAACGATAGGACAAGCAAGAGACAAAGGTCTCTTGCTTGGACTTCCACAGGCCTCTGTCTTGCGCTGCCTGAATCCAGCGGCTCCCTGCGACTTGTTTGATGTCGTCAGTCCACCTAGTGGGGGGGTCTGCCAACACTGCACTTCCGGTGCGGGGTCGCCACTCCAGCACCTTGGGATCCCAACGACCATCAGCTCTTCGAACTATGTGCCCGCCCATTTCCACTTCTGTTTCGTGATTCGCTGAGCTATGTCAGTGACTTTGGTTCTCCTACGGATCACGTCATTTCTGATTTGATCTCGCAGCGATACTCCGAGCATAGCTCTCTCCATCGCCCGCTGAGTGATCCTGAGCCTTCTTATGAATCCGTGAGGCCCATAGTTAAAGCGACTATGTTACCATGTGTGTTATTGTTACTAATACTATAAAAATACGAAAGTACATCCTTCAATCATGCAGCGCGTGACGTGATTATTTGCAAGGGTGGCGGGTGATTTGGACCTCGATAATGACCTATGTTACTTTGTTCACGGAAAAAAGAAAGGGATCCTTTAAAATTTTGAAAACCTTACTTCACGCAGAATAGATGAAAACACAGCTTGATTTAATAAGTAATTTTTTTTATCCTTACTAATATTATAAATGCGAAAGTGTGTTTGTTTGTTGGTTTGTTAGTTTGTCCTTCAATCACGCAGCAACGGAGCAACGGATCGACGTAGTTTTTTGCATGGGTATAGTTGAGGACCTGGAGAGTGATATAGGTTACTTTTCATCCCGAAAAATCAACGAGTTTTTAAACTCCACTCTGACAAAGTAGCGGGCGTCAGCTAGTATAAAAAATATTATACGCGATGAATTTAGAACCTCTTCCTTTTCTTCGTTGGTTAAAAATTGGCATAAGCAAACAGTAAATTTGTGCTTATTTACTGTGAAACTAAAATAAAATTCCATAGTCGTTTGGCTCTTATAAGTTCCTACACGACAGCTTACACTATTGAACTGAGCCATTGACAGCTTCCCGAAGCACTTTACCATTGACTGGGTCTCGATTAGCTCTATTCATCCGCGGCTGCCTCCGGCCTTCAGGACCTTTGTAGTCGCCACACTCCAACCTGTGAAAGGTTGGGGGAAACGAAAGAAAACGGGAAAACGAATGAACTAGTATAAATAACTACCTACTCACGTTTAGCAATTACCTTTATTAACCGACTTCAAAAAAGGAGGAGGTTCTCAATTCGTCGGAATCTTTTTTTATGTATGTTCACCGATTACTCAAAGACGCGTGAACCGATTTGGAAAATTCTTTCTTTGTTTCAAAGGGTATACTTCCCAGGTGGTCCCATTTAAATTTTATCGAAATCGAACGAGCGGTTTTCAAAAAACCAACAATACTATATTATATACTTTGTACCTTGTAGTTGCGCGGGCGTTTGAAGTCGGTTTAAAAAAATATTATATTTAATTACTAGCTGATGCCCGCGACGCTGTCCACGTGTATTTAGTTTTTAATATGCCTCGGGAACTCTTTGATTTTCCGGGATAAAAAGTAGCCTATGTCACTCTCCAGGTCCTCAATTATGTATACAAATAATCACGTCGATCCGTAGCTCTGTTGCGGCGTGATTGAAGGACAAACCAACAAACAAACACACTTTCGCATTTATAATACATATTAGAAAGGATATTTTATAAGGAAATATTGAGGATATTTTTCCTTGTCCGTATCAATACTTTAATATTAAAGTAACGCGAAAGTTTATTGATCTAAATAAGTATAATATTATGTCTGTTACCTTTAGCACGGCTCAACCGCGAATTAAGGCAACAGCTTTGTCTATTACTTTAATTGAAACTCTTGAATGTGTGTGTGAATAGTTCCGCTCTTCCACCACGCGATTATCAGTACAAATGAAATTATTTTGAAAATTGAAATACATTTGAAACGTAGTTGGATACATTACAAATATTACGCTACCTGTACTCTCTGGAACGGAATATTATTCAAGTTAAGCATAGATAGTAATAATCATTCTTAAAAAAACAGATTTCACTATTTTGTTTTACCAACTAGCTGATGCCCGCGACTTTGGTAGCCTATGTCATTCTCCAGGTCCTCAAATATACCCATGCATAAAAACAAAGCGATCCCTAGCTATGTTGCGGCGTAATTGAAGGACAAACCAACTAACTAACAAACAAACAGTGTCAAATTAATATAAGTAAGATAATCTACTTACGTAGGTACTAAACCTACGAGACGATAATTTTATTCTATTTTATACATTATAATATTTACTCATCAATCAATCATATTGATCCACTTATTGGCTCCACATTGAAACGTAATATTATTAATTACCTCGTCCCGATTAATGATAGCTAAAATTTAAGCAGTTTAATTAACGTCTGCCGAATGTTTGATTAATATTTTGCCACTACATATTATATCTATACTGCTAATTATAGGAACGCGCGATGCGAAAGGGGGCTAGACGGAAAAAATTAAGACTAAATTGAACCAACACTTTTTTGAATGTGAATTTGGCATTGTGTTCAATATGTTCACACTACAATATTAGATCTCCGTAGCCTTGTGGTTTCTACAGTCGCATAAAGGTCGGTGGTTCGAATCCCAGCTCGACAGACTGAATTTTCTATTTTCAATTTTATTTTAAACTAGCTGCCCGGACAGACTTCGTTCTGTCAAAAGTTAAAAGTAAAAATTTTTTTTTTTGTTTTTTGGTTTTTTTTATTATTAAAACCTTCCGTGGACCTTAAGGAACATATAAAAAAATAAATTAACCGAATTGGTCCATCCATTCTTGAGATAAGCGCTTACCAACATTCATTTTTATTTATATAGATAATTTCTACATGTGGAAATTTTTCCCTAATTTTTTTATTTTTATTATTAATTTATTATTAAAAGGAACTTCGTTCCAACCGAGTGTTCCACGACACTCACGCATTTTATAAATGTGAAAGTGTGCTAGTTTGTTGGTTTGTCCTCCAATCACGCTGCAACAGAGCTACGGCTTGAAGTAATTTCGTAATTTTCATGGGTATAGCTGTAGTCCTGGAGAATGGCAAAAGTTTTATTTGTCCTGGTAAAACAAAGGGTTCTCGCGGGGTTTTTAAAACCAAACTCCACTCAAAGGGCCAGTTTCACTAACATAAAATTAGTTTTATCCGAGGGTTTTGATATTTTGGCAGATTTTCAATACAAAAACTGTCAGAACGCTTGTGCTTGGGCGTTGGGCGAGGAATAAGTTGGCTTATTCTTCGGTTAAACGTCACTCGACGTTTAACGGGAAATCGGCACTAAAGATTGTAAATATGAAGAAAATGTAGTTTTATCTGCCTCTTCATTTTTCAAATGAAAGCACTGCACTGGTTTCGACAAAATCAAGATGATAAAACTCCGTGGGAGCACCTTGATATTCCGGGTTAAAAAGTATCATATTTAGTATTTTATTTAGTGCCGATTTCACCAACGTCGAGGGATGTTTATCCAAGGAATAAATTGGACGTTCTGACAGTTTTTGTATTGAAAATACTGTCAAAATATGAAATTTATACTCGGATAAGACTTATTTTATGTTGGTGAAATTGGCCCCTAAATGGGTTCTTCAGCTGCTTATGACTGAAAAGTATTAAGATAGACAAACAAGTGGTACTTTCGCATATCCTATTCCTATAATATTATAAATGCGAAAGTTTGTGAGGATGGATGTTTGGATGGATGGATGTTTGTTACTCTTTAACGCGACAACGAATGAACCGATTTTGCTGAAATTTGGCACTGACATATAATATAATCTGGAATAGCACAGAGGCTACTTTTTATCCCGGAAAAGCAAACAGTTCCTGCGGCATAGCATCGCTATTTTTTACGCATTTGTCCTTAAAAATACGCGTAATGGAGTTTTAGATTAACATAATTTTTTTGCACAGGTAGCGCTAGTTCAGACACGGCGGGAACCGCGCGATTATAGAATCGCGTGGAAATCGCGCGGGTCTTATTTATATGAGTTATTTAGTAATCGTTCAGACATAACCGCGCGGTTAATCAAACCGCGCGGTTACCGCAACCCAACCGCCAGAAAATAGAATCGCGCTGCTTCCGCGCGTTTCTATTACTATGGAGTCTTTACTTCTCGTTCAGTTGCGTTGCGGATACCGCGCGGTTAGCACGTCGCAGCGTGAAGTGGAGAAGAGACCTGCAATATGGGATCTTCAGTGTGAAGATTACTCAAATAAAATTATCAAGAATCGAGCTTGGCAAGAGTTGGTGGAGATATTTGGAAATTGTGAAGACACGTTGGAAAAAAAGAATATTTTAAGTAAGTAGGTTTATTCACCAAAAATGCACTGACAGAATTATTACCTATTATGATTATTATTATGAAGCGCTAGTATATTATACTCTCGGTATTTTTTACTTTAGTAGCAGTGATAGCCTGCCTCCATTTTCAAACTGACGTTATCCCCGCACGAAAATCGCATAATAACCGACGGTGTCTGAATAGCATCACAATTTTGCGGGTTCAAACCGCGCGATTCGAAAACGCGCGGTTCCCGCATGTCTGAACTAGCGCGTAAAGTTAAGAGCCTGAAAAATGACAAAGGCTACTTTTTATCTCGGGAAAACAAACGGTTCCTGCGGGATATTAGTATACTACTTTTCACACATTTATCTTTCAATTATGCACCAACGGAGTTATAGAATGCCGTGGTTTTTTGGATTGGCATAGTTGATGACTTGAAAAATGACAAAGGCTACTTTTTATCCTGGGAAAGCAAAGAGTTTCCGCGGGATATAAGTGTTCTACTTTTCACATATTTATCCTTAAATTCGGCGCCAACGGAGTTACAGATTGAATGACGTGGTTTATTGGATAGGCATAGTTGAGGACTTGAAAAGTGACAATGGCTACTTTTAATCCCAGGAAAACAAACAATCCCCGCGGGGTATTCGTATGCTACTTTTCACATATTAATCCTTCAATTATGCGCAGGCGAAGTGACAGATTGACGTGGTTTTTTTGATAGGCATAGTTGAGGACCTGAAAAGTGAAAAGGCTACTTTTTATCCCGGGAAAACAAACAGTTCCCGCGGGATATTCCTATGTTACTTTTCACATACTTATCCTTCAATTATGCGCCAACGGAGTTTTAGATTGAAGTTTTAGATTATTTTTTAGCACAGGTAAAGTTAAGGGCCTGAAAAGTGACAAAGACTACTTTTTATCCCTGGAAAACAAACGGTTCCTGCGGGATATTAGTATGCTTCTTTTCACATATTATTTATCCTTCTATTATGCGCCAATATGCATGCATGCATGTATGTATGTATGTATGTATGTATGTATGTATGTATGTATGTATGTATGTATGTATGTATGTATGTATGTATGTATGTATGTATGTATGTATGTATGTATGTATGTATGTATGTATGTATGTATGTATGTATGTATGTATGTATGTATGTATGTATGTATGTATGTATGTATGTATGTATGTATGTATGTATGTATGTATGTATGTATGTATGTATGTATGTATGTATGTAGGTATGTGTGTATGTATGTATGTATGCATGCATGCATGTAATGTAAGTAAGTGTAATGTAAGTTTATTATAACTGTCTATCTATTACGGTTTACGAGATACAGGCCGCTGACAGACGGACGGACGGACAGCGGAGGCTTAGTAATAGGGTCCCGTTGGCACCCTTTGGGTACGGAACCCTAAAAACCACGTTGACTATATGCACTTACACTTTATATGGTGAAATATTATAACTGCGAAAGTGCGTCGGTTTGTCCTTCAATCACGCCCCAACAGAGCTACGGATCGACGTGATTTTTTGCAGTGTACCTATAGTTGAGGACCTGGAGAGTGACAGGCTACTTTTTATCCCGCAAAGTCAGAGTTCCCAAGGCATTTTAAAGGCTAAGTTCACGCAGACGAAGTCGCGGGCATCAGCTAGTATAAAATAATAAGTAGTATCTAACTACCTATGCATAGTATGGATTGTTCTAGATCAAATCAAAAGAAACACTCAAGCATCTCAGCATAAAGCCCAATAAACTGCAAGCCAAAGAGTCTACAGCTATAAAGAAAGTATTTTCTCTTGAACGTGTTGTGTTAGGTATTTTATCCCAGAATTATTCCCAAGCTACGTGCCCAGGGTGAGGTTGGATGGATTGAGGTCTGCTAGATTAAATTATCAATACTTAAGTACTTCGATTCCCTTTACCCTGAGTGGTTTGAAGGATTAGTTCATTATTATTTTGAGTTTGACTTATCTTACTTCAATATACTTACTAGGTTGTAGGCAAGAAGCTTAAATATTAGGTTCTTGTCAAGACTGAAAGTTTATCTTTAGGGATATACCTAAACCTACCTAATGGTACTTATTATGGGTACTTACTCTTGGTACTACTAGTAGGTCCGGTAGTACCACGAAAGATTTTTATTGCCCGTGGACAAGATCTCGTTCTTTAAAAATTCGAAAGTGTGTTTGTTTGTTTGTTTATCCCTCGATCGCGTCACAAACGGACATGCGTGATTTTTTTAGTTTAGTTAAACTGATGCAAAAAATCACGCATCTCATCACAATCAATCACGCATTCTCAACTGAGAACCTGGAGATTTATATCTGAGGCTTTTTATTCCGGAAAAACAAAGATTTCCTGCAAGAAAAGGCACATCCACGCAGACGAGATCACAGGAAAAAGCTATAACAACTAAAATAAATTGTCAGGTCTTAAATTAGTGCTATCTCTTTTACATTTGAAGCTTTTTGTAGATTTGCTCACAATCTCAAAACTAAACTGGCAACTCTAAATTCCTTTTTGCGATATTGTGGAAAAGATAGCACTTATTAGGTATGTCTATCAATTTTGTTTTTTCTAAGCCTTATAATATAATATAAAAGGTATACAACAGAATTTATTAGTATCATGCGTCACCTACTATGTCTTCAAGTTTTCTATGTTTAACACTTTACCACGATGCTAATATTTTGCTCCGAGTAAAATACGAAGTTGCATCATTGTTCTACGACAAAATGGATGTTTTGACTGAATTATACATAGCAGAATGATGTTATTAGTTGCCGTCGGCTTTTGTCGAGTAAAGTCCATATTTAGCATTGTTGTTAATTAAATATACAAGAAACAATGGGTACCAAAGTGCAGCTACGCTAAAATCATGTTGAGTTCATGATGATATTCTACTCTTTGAACTGAAAATTGATCAAAATAGTACTAACTATTTAGTTATAATATTTTAGAACAACATCGTACCTACCTAATAGGTAATAATGATAATAGGATTATAAGGTTATAAGGTATAGGATTGTAAGGATAAGGTAATAGGATTTTAAGCTTCCGTAAGACAAGGAACTCTTGATATTGAAATTACAAAGGTTTTCGTCACAGCTAAAGTAGTAAATATTATATTATTATACTTAATATAGGCGCTTACATATTATTATTAACAGCACGGCTATTTTACCCCTAACGAAATCGCCTCCGGTAAAATATTCTTACCTTAAATACCGCCATACTACAATAGCTGCCTGGTCTACAAAAGGTACCTATTGTGTTATATTCTTTCTTGCGGATGACTTGATAATATTTTAATAATAAATGAGCACTCCACCAGCCCACCGCTTCAATGATATTGTTGAAACGTGAATGTATTGGCATATTATTAGTAACAAGCGTTACTTTGCAAAAGTCCATCATACACGAAGCTCAACAAGCTTGATTTATTAACGGCAGAATACAGAAGTCTATTATGTCTGACACGAGGCTAGTTTAGCTAGGATTCATAGAATGCTAGTCATTATCATCATCAGCAACCCATCAACGGCTCACTACTGAACGCAGGTCTCCTCTTAGAGAAGGGTTATAGGCCATAATCCACCACGCTGGCCCAGTGCAACTTGACAGACTTCACACACCTTTGAGAACATTATGGAGAACTCTAAGGTGTGCAGGTTTTCTCACGATGTTTTCCTTCACCGTTGAAGCATGTGTGTGTGTGTGTGTGTGTGTGTGTAAGTAACAGCTTAAACGGACATAACCCCAGAGGTGCGTGCCCGGGATCGAACCTACTACGAGCCCCGGAATTAGTAATTGTACTGGTGAAAGAAGGGCTAGCTTAGGTCGCACTAAGCTAGCCCTTCTTTCACCAGTACAATAATATAATTATGTACAGGTGGAAGAAGAGCTAGAAGGTTCGTAGTTAGTTTTTTCATAATAATGTATTACTAGACGATGCCCGCGACTTCGTCCGCGTGGATTAAGGTTTTTTGATTCCCGCGGGAACTCTTTACTTTTTCGGGATAAATTGTAGCCTATGTATTAATCCTGGGTATGAGCTGTCTCCATTCCAAATTTCAGTCAAATCCCTCTAGTAGTTTTTGCGTGAAAGAGTAACAAACATACACACAGACACACAAACTTTCGCCTTTATAATATTAGTGTGGTGTGATGTGATTTGAAGTGTGAATGTGAATAGTGTGAAGTGTGATAGTGTGAAGTGTGATGTGATACTGTGATGTGAAGTGTGATGTGATGTGATAGTGTGATGTGATGTGAAGTGTGATGTGATGTGAAGTGTGATGTGATGTGATGTGATGAAACACAATCTACATAAAATAAAGAAATAAAATAAAAAAATAAAAAATAATTTCATAGTCTAATAATATCTATTATCACTAAATAGCAATGTCCTTAGTTTCCAGACCTTTGGAATTTTCGTTGAATTGCTGTACGAGGTAAATATCCCTTACATATAACTTTTCAATGCCTTACGACTATTTACTTGAAACGAATTTTTCCACAAATACAAGAATCACGTTTAGAACTAGACTATAGGACTATAGAACTAGAAAATAAAACTGTCGGCGAGATGCCTCTGACAATATCCATTGACTGGACTTCGATTAGTTCTATTCATCGGTAACTTGCGTAGGCTGAACTTTTGGGATGACCTTTTGCCCTAGGCAAGGTCTTTCGGAATTTATTCAATCCTTTCAAACACAGACTTTAGACTGTTTTTTTACTCCCTGTTCTTTAAAGCTAGCGAGGTACGCAAGGATTTTAAGAAGTTATCCTAAAAATATAATAACCATAAAACGCTAAACGCATTGTTATAAGAAGTTGGAAAATATGATAATGAATATCGATTAGTCCAAACTAATCGTCCCAGCGTTTATGTGCTTCCTGTATTGTATGCCACCTGTTTTCATGTTTGTGCTATTGTTTTTTGTTTTTTTGTTTTGTGTTTGTGCCATTGTTTGTTTTTTTCTATTTTCTTTTAAATTTGCATTTCGTTTATTTTATTTTTGTATTCATTTAATTTGTTAATAATTGAACATCTGTGTGATGACGTTTCCGTGATTGCACTCACATAAGGCTCCAACTGAAAACCAGCGCTGCAGCTTGTTGCAGCATGATGCTGAGTGGGAGACCTATATTTGGTCACATACAATTGTTCTCTTAATTTCTTAATTTTGTATAAATGGTGCTGATCAAATAAATAGTTTTCCTTCTTCTTCTTCGTCTTTTTCTTCTTCTTCTTCTTCTTCTTAAAACTAGCGCAAATAATAGAGATACATGAGTGTAATTCTGGAACAGGTCCGGGCTCATAAAGTTGAAGTATTGCTGATGACACCACAGCCAAGCGCTAATTTTTCATCACATAAAAAATTTATATTGTAATGTATAAACCCTATGGTACCATATTTAGCTATTTTAGCTTAACTGTTAAACACCGCAGGATCGAATCGACGCGTATTTGCGGTTATCCAGTCTAAAACGCTGGCATTAATTACCTTAAGCATTAGCTTAATGTACCTCCTATTAATTATAAAAGCGGCTACATTATCAGCACTAATAAGGCACTAATACCTTAACCAACCAAGCTTCAGTGGTTCTTTACTTTTATCATTAAAATTACTTTTTCATTTTTGATGAATTTTTTGCAGTCTTTTTTGCCATAATGCGTAAAAAGCAGCGTCTCTCCTGCGGCACTTACGTAGAAGCGACAACGGCATCCGGGTAATTGCGGCCAGGCCTGACTGCCCTATACTTCACCACTGTATATGTATGTACGGTAGCTATTGGGCGAATAAAATAATTTTGTGCTTAATTTGTATTTAATAACAATTCTATGGACGTCGTTGGTCTGAAATAAAGGTTTTATAATTATTATTTACATTTATTTCATTTATATCATATAATTTACATTTTTAAATATTTGATTATAAAAAAAAACATTTAAAAATATAAAAAATAGCGGTCCACCGGCCTCGGGAACAGGGTCCAAGCAACCGGCGGTCAGGGCCCCAGAGAGAGGAACCTCCTGACTATGCGAGCCGTGTCCAGGAGAACAGCCTTCTGGATCTGGCCCTTGACCCAGCTACCCAACGAGAGCCTCGAAAGATGTTGGTCGAGGCTCTTGGCTATAAGACCATTAGCGGTGACGACTATCGGTACAATGATTGCTGAGTCTACATTCCACATGGCGACAACCTCGTGCGCCAAGTCGAGATACTTGGTGAGTTTCTCTTTCTCGGCTTTCACGAGGTTCTCGTCATGCGGGACAGCAACATCAACAATCATTGCACGGCGCTCTGATCGATCTATCACCACTATGTCAGGCTTATTGGCTACAATAGTCCTGTCTGTAATGATAGATCGATCCCAGTACAGTGTGATATGACCATTTTCAAGAACTGGGTCGGGCACATACTTGTAGTACGGTACCTCCGATTCCACAAGATTGTATTTCAAGGCAAGTTGCTGGTGGATAATCCTGGCCACTTGGTTATGTCTGTGTAAGTATTCGCCGTTAGCCAGATGAGAACAACCAGAGACAATGTGACGGATAGTTTCTCCAGGACGGCGACATGCCCGACATATGTCTACCGTTCCATCCTTCACTATGTATTTTCTGTAATTGTTCGTCATCATGATCTCGTCCATAATTGCACATACAAACCCTTCGGTTTCCCCAAAGAGGTCACCAAAGCGCAGCCAGGCCACGGACGCTTCAAAGTCAACATCAGGCCCATGGAGGGCCCGATAAAAGCGTCCGTGAAGCTCCTTACCTTGCCATACAACCCTGCGGTCATTGGTACTGAGCACCACAGGTATGCGCCAGTTCTCTTTAGCCAAGGAGAGCGGCGTCAGACCCCTGTCCACTGCGACCACATCGCGGTGCATCTCCGTCTCGGCGTGGAGAAAGTACTCCCTGAGACTGCACACCTCGCGGTTGTGGAGGGTTTTGGCATTCAAAAGGCCTCTTCCCCCACACTTCCGCGGGATGTACAGCCTCATCACCGAGGAGCGCGGGTGATGCATCCGATATGTGGTCAGCAGTGCACGAACTTGTCTGTCCAGGGCGTCAAGCTCAGTCTGAGTCCACCTGAGTATGCCGAAGGAATACATCAAGACCGGCATGACCCAACCGTTGAAGGCGCGCACCTTATTGCCGCCCGACAAAAGGCTTTTCAGCACTTTCTTCAGGCGGCCAAGGAAACGCTCCCTCACCGACTGCCTCATGTCGGCCTCTCTGATACCTAACGCCTCCGCCATGCCTAGGTATTTGTAGGTTTCAGTTGGGGGGAGCGATCTGAGGTATATGGAATCCGAGAGCTCAACACCCTCAGATTCCACAATCCTCCCTCGTTTTACATGCATGACCGCACATTTTTCCACACCAAATTCCATCCTAATGGAATCACTAAAGGCTTTAGTTACCTTTAGTAACTCTAGTAGATGTGATTTGTTGGGGGCAATGAGTTTTAGGTCATCCATGTAAAGGAGGTGTGATATAACCTGACCACCTCTCCTCAACCGGTAACCTAGCCCTGAATTCTCCAAGAGAGTGCTCAGAGGATTCAGAGCCAGGCAAAACCACAAAGGACTGAGGCTATCGCCCTGGAATATGCCTCGCTCAATCCTTATAGGCTCCGCGTTCCCCAGGGTCCGGCGACACCCTGGATAGTGAAGGACTGTCCTCCACTGCCCCATACACGTCTGTAGGAAGGCGCGTAGTACTGTGTTTACTTTGTACAGTTCCAGCACCTTCATGAGCCATGTATGGGGCACAGAGTCGTAGGCCTTCTTATAGTCTATCCAACATGTCGACAGATCCTTTCGGGAGCGCCGAACCTGTTGACAAATGGCCATATCAATGAGGAGAAGCTCCTTAGTACCACGGGAGCCATTCCTACATCCGTTCTGAGAAATAGACATGATGGATTTTGTATTGATATGATCGTTAATTTTTGTTCTCAGAATGGATGTAAGAAGTTTATACAATGTTGGTAGGCACGTGATCGGCCTATAATTTTTGGGCTCCGTGGTACTACCTGACTTATGGAGCAGGAGGGTAATACCTGTTGTCAGAAACTGGGGTAGCGACTCTGACTCTAGAGATGATTGGAATTGGGATGCCAAACGAGCGTGCGAGCTGCGTAGCCACTTTATCCAAAAGTTGTGCAGCCCGTCCGGCCCGGGGGATTTCCAATTGGGCAGGGGACGGGCTGCAGTGGCCACGTCTTCAGGGGTGATAGTAACTAGGTCCATTTCTGGAATTTGATCGCACGCTCTTTCTACATCCCACGTCCAACCACCCTCAGTGTGAGCGACAGGCGCCGACCAGATGTTGCGCCAGAATGAGGTCATGGCTTCATCATCCGGTAGGCGCGTATCGGTGACACCTTGGTCAGGGTGTTCCCAACCTCGGTATACCCGCCTCTGATCGCTTCGGAAAGTGCGATTCAGGGTATATCTCTCGACCCGGCACTTGTATCTGCGAATACGGCTAGCCCATGCTGAGACCTTCTGTTTCAGGAAGTCAATGCGCTCAGTGACGCGCGCCTTATAATCTTGAGGGCTGATATCAGTCCCCAAGAAAGCGCGCCTCACAAAGCGCATGACTCTAGGGCGAGTGTTGCCCTCCCTGAAGCAGAGTAGTTTGCCAATGAGTGCCCGAGCCCCATCAATACGACGTTCGATCCTGCACTGCCATGCTGGTGCGGTAGGCTTCGGTCGTGTTGCTGTATCATTATTAATAAACTTTACATTAGCAACACGACATGCCGCAACAGCCGCGCAGTACAGAATCGAATGTGTGTCGGAAAGGTCTTCGCTGCTGTCAAAATAACTCGGCAGCAGTGAATCCAGGGCACCCATTAGCGCTTTGTTCTTATTTTTCATGGGCATCCGAGGTAACCGCGGTCTAAACTCGGGTGGTGAAGATCTATATTCCCGAATAGCACTCTCCAAAGCACTCCTCACTTGTTCACTACACTGGGTACTTACATGTGCAGCCCCGCTATCCTGTCCCTCACCAGCCTGAGTGGGCTGCAGCGAAATCGCATGAGCAGTTTGCGATTGTGCTGGAGCTTGCGGTGAGGGGGGGGTAGCGCGGTTACATTGCAGTTCAGAGCGAAGCCGATCAAGCACGGCGCTGTCCAGCATGTGATTACGCTGAATAACCCGCACCTGGTCCGACAGTCGCTGAGCCGACACATTGAGAGCTGGTTCAAGGACCTGAAACAAAGCATGCATCCTAGCACGGTACGCGGTCATGTTGGTTCCACCCTCAGTAGCCCCTAAGTATGCGCGCATGACATTTTCATTAATGGATGTTGTCCACCTCATGCGCGACACACTACCGCCGGATGCGGGGACCCTATCAGAAGCCGGTGGGCCTCGGGATCCCAAGCAAGTCGGTGGCCGGCCTCTCCCACGACGATGTACTGGTGGTGGCGACGTCGGCGGGGAGAAAAACTCGTCGCTCGAACTCGACGCAACTGCAGCATTGGGCGTGGTCCCGGGTGGCTGCGAGGCGGAACTGAGCGACGAGTCCGGGGGTGGCGTTTGTGCGTTCCGTGCTCTGGATCGTGTCAGCATTCTACATTATTAATTCGTGCAATTTCTTTTGTAGTCTTTCAGGCATCTAATGACAGGTTGTGTCAGTTATGTTTCGGACTGTTTTGATTTTCTTTGTTTGCTCTTTCATGGTTTCTTGTTCTAAAATTAGTTTTCACTATGGTAAATTTATTGAATTAAATCGAAAATTCTGTTGAGATCGGTTTTATAATATTTATTTCGGCAAAAATGTAACGGCGAAAAAATATGATGTATGCTGACATTCAGGGTTGCCAGGTTATTATTATTATGCTATAAATTTTGACTCTCACACCCGCGTACAAAATAAATACATATAAAACCAAAGAGAGATATAATAAACATAAATATATATACATATAATAAACTTACATATAGATTACATAAATAAATACTTGTAGCGGGCGGAGGATTACGCCCCGGCAGGGGAGACCAGACGGCCGAGGGTCAGGGCGACAGGCTGAGAAACCGACGGACTATCCTAGCCGAGTCTAGCAACACCGCTTTCTGCATCTTGGCCGCGAGCGAACTGCCACGGAACCCCAGTCGCCTCAGATGGTGAGCGAGGCTGACTGGGATCAACCCATTCGCAGAAATGACGATTGGGATGGTTTCAGTGGACTCCACATGCCACATGCCAGTAACCTCGTGAGCCAGATCTAGATACTTTCGTTTTTTCTCTGTCTCCGCTCTCACGAGGTTCTCGTCATGTGGGATGGTGATGTCCACTAAAAACACCCTCGACTGTTCCCGGTCCATCAGCACGATGTCAGGCTTATTCGCCAGAATCGTCCTGTCCGTGATGATGGACCGGTCCCAATAGAGCCGGACTCCGTCACGCTCAAGTACCGGCACCGGTGTGTACCTATAGTACGGCACTCTCTCATCCAGGAGACCGTACTTCAGAGCAAGCTCTTGGTGAAGGATTTTGGCCGCTTGGTTGTGTCTGTGCAGATACTCAGTGTTAGCAAGAGCGGAACATCCCGAGAGCACATGCCTGAGTGACTCACCGGGATGGCGACACGCTCGACAGATGTCGTGAGTGCCATCCTTCAGTATGTACTTTCGGTAGTTCCGCGTCTTAACCACCTGATCTTGTATTGCACACACAAAACCTTCGGTTTCCCCAAAGAGGTCACCGAAGCGCAGCCATTGCACGGACGCTTTTTTATCTACGTGAGGCTCATTAAGAGCTTTAAAAAAGCGTCCATGCAACTCCCTCTCCTTCCATACGGCCTCCCGGTCAGAGGTGCTTAGTACCACCGGTTTCTGCCACTCGAGTTTGGCCAAAGATAGGGGAGTGAGTCCTTTATCACATTCTATGACATCTCTATGCATTGGACACTCCCTCTTCGTCTCAAAGTAGGTTCTGAGGCTGGATATCTCCCGATTATGCATGGTCTTGACGCTTAATACGCCTCGACCACCACATTTTCGGGGTATATACAACCTCATAACAGACGATTTGGGGTGGTGCATGCGGTAGAGAGTCATAGTCGTGCGGACTTTTCTATCCAGTGCGTCTAGTTCGGTCTGAGTCCATCTGAGTACGCCAAAGGTGTACATGAGAACGGGCATGACCCAGCCGTTATATGCTCGGACCTTATTGGCGCCCGACAAATAGCTTTTACAAACTTTTGTCAGGCGGCCAAAAAAGACCTCGCAAACTGACTGTTTCACGTCCACCTCCTTTACCCCCACGGATTGTGACATACCCAGATACCGGTATGACTCAGCTTCAGAGAGGGTCCTGATGTTGGATGGCTCGAGATTGATCTCGGCCGAATGAGTAACCTGTCCCCTCTCCACATGTAAGACCGCACACTTGTCTAGTCCAAGCTCCATCCTGATGGAGTTACTGAACTCAGTGGTGATATTCAGCAACTCCCTCAGGCGGGTGGCATTGGGTGCTAGCAGCTTGAGGTCATCCATGTAGAGAAGGTGAGGCACTTTTGTCCCTCCTCTCCGAAACTGAAAGCCTGTCCCTGATCTCTCCAGCAAAGAGCTGAGAGGGTTCAGCGACAGACAAAACCATAATGGACTCAGACAATCGCCCTGGAAGATACCCCGCCGTATCTTGATCCGGTCACCCGCAGCCGCCAACCGCTCGCCATGGAGAGAAAGGATCGTACTCCATTGCCCCATACACTCTCCGAGGAAGTCTCGAACTGTACTATCGACTTTGTACAGCTCAAGGACCCTCAAGAGCCATGAATGGGGCACCGAGTCGAATGCCTTCTTATAGTCAATCCAGGCGGCAGAGAAATTCCGGCGATTGCGTTTGACCAGTTGGCCCGCGACGGAGTCTATGAGAAGGAGCTCCTTAGTACCACGACCACCGCCCCGACATCCGTTCTGAGCCTCAGACATGATGTTGTTCTCGTCTACGTGACGGGAAATCTTAAGGCTCAGAACGGATGTCAATGTCTTATAGATGGTAGTAAGACATGTGATGGGGCGGTACTTAGCTGGGTCAGCGGTATCAGTTGACTTAGGAGCTAAATGAGTGATCCCGGTGGTGAAAAGGCTCGGGAGTGCCTTTTGCTCGAGAGCATCTTGGAATTGTCGAGCCAAAGTAGCATGGCAGAGCGAAAAACCCTTCAACCAGTAGTGATGCAGCCCATCGGGTCCCGGACTTTTCCAGTTCGGGGTCCGGCGCACCGCACCAGCTACATCCTCCGAAGAGATGGTGACGGGGTTCATCGGCTCTATTGAGGCACATGCTTCCTCTACCGCCGCAATCCAAGGGCCCTCCTCATGCTCCACCTCTCTTGACCATATACTTCGCCAAAAGGCGACGAGGTCAGCCGGGCTCGGCCGCTGAGAGGTAGAACAGACTGCTGGGCACTCCAGTTTTTTATAGAACCTTTTCTGATCACTCGAGAAGAGGCGATTTTGCTGAAAGCGCTCGACTCTTTCCGAGTATCGTCGGATGCGGTTCCCCCATGCAGCGATTTTCTGCTTCAGGTCGTCGATGCGCTCCGTTAGTTTTTGGGCTATATCGGGCTGATCTAGCCGCACCCCGAGCCCATTGAAGGCTATTCTAACGGAGCGCACAATCCTTGGCCTAGTGTTGCCCGATCTGAAACTCTGCAGTCTGCCAATGAGAGCTCTGGCCAGGGTGATACGGTGTTCTATTCTCCTTTTCCAGGCTGGTTCCGTGCTGCGCCTTAGAGTAGCACGTCCACGTTCCTGGGTCTTGACACCCATGAAACGGTGAACAGCTAAGGCCGCACCAAAGAGAATAGAAGCCGTATCATCCAGGCCAGTGCTGCGCTCAAGGTATTGAGGCAGCATTTGGTTTATGGCCTCAATGACATCCCGCGTCGCTACATTTAATGTGAGTCGGGAGAGCCGCGGACGGATCTCTAGAGGAGCACTCCGGATCTCCGAAATCGCCTCTTCTAAAATCCTTCTCATCCGCTCTATGTCAAGGGAGACTGTTTCCTCCGTGTCCTCCTCCACAGGCAAATCTTGCGCGATAGCGTCGGTCTCTTCGCGGACAGGTTCCGCCAGAGAGACAATTTGCTCTGTGGTTGGGGTTGTCACCTCGGGAACAGCCTCACGTCGTAACCGTTCGAGCTCGGTAGCGCTAAAGATGTTCGAGCGCTGAATATACCGAGCCCGGTCTGCCAGGTTTTGTTCCGTGACAGTGAGATTCGGCTCAAGCAGCAAGAACTCGCGGTACATTGCCGCTCGGTAGCCAGTCCGTCCGGTTTCCCCTCCCGTCGCCCTGTAGTACGCACGCATGACATTCTCGTTCATTTGAGATGTCCATCTCATGCGGCGCACTCCACCAGCGGCGGGCTCCGAAGATTGGGTCCTTGAGGACCCTGTCGGTGCCAAGCCCTCTGGTGGGGATGATGGATTGGCCGGCCGCCGAGATGGTAGTGGCGGCCGGCTGGTGTGACTGGCGGTCCGCATGCTGTCACGTCCAGCGCCAGCCCCAGACGCGCCCTGGCGCCCCCCAGGCAGCGGCCCTATTCGCGCATTCTCATTATTTTCCATCATCATAAAAGGGGGGTGGGGGGTGAGTGGCAGTTACGTCACTCGGGGTCCACTCAGGTCCCCAAGGAGGCTGTTTTAGAGCCAGCTCGCTCGGTTTGGGGGAACCTAGATGTCATTTGGTTCCCCAGTTCCCTTAGTCGCCTCTTACGACACCCATGGGATAGGAAGGGGTGGCAACATTCTATTCTGCCGGTGCCACGCGGCGGCTTATTATTATTATTATTATTATTTCAATTGCAAAGTTTCCGATGGTATATTATTTGCTTAACAGACGGTGCTTAATTTGATAATAAATTAAATTTGTAAAAAATATAATTCACGATAACATCATTACTTCGAGTTTCGTTGAAGGGATTGTTTTCAGACAGATAATAGAGGCGTTTTCGTCATTCCGCACCATTGGTAGATTCACTTGACAATTCAAAGGCACTTTGTAAAAGTTAATTTGAATGAAAAACTTTTCTATTGACCAAAAAATCCCACAAGCAGGTACAGCAATAGATAAAAAATGAAGAGATTCAGAGGTGCGATTGTCTAAAGTTATTCCATTGATCGTAATCGTATTCGATGAAATTAAAGCGTCAAAGTAAAATAAACCATAACAATTACAGCTCAATTTCGTGTATGCATTCTTTACGACGTTCATACGTTTACGAATGTACGATACGAAAGCTCTATATTAAAGTCGGTTGTACTGAATTTGTGACTTTAAATTAATACAATCAAGGATTATTTTACTTTGACGCTAATGTCATCGAATACGAATACGATTAATAGAATAACTGTTAGACAGTTGGTACCCAGGATTGAAATATTCATCTCCATTTCTAAACATACTAAGGCTCAAGCCATATTGGCGCAAAGCACAAATTAGGTATATAAATACTACGAGCGCAGAGGAAAAACGCAACTACTCGTCTTTTATAAAATGACGTATTAGCTGAACCTCTGCTCCGAATGTATAAATTAGTGTGAAACTACGAGTATTTTCTTTTCTTTTTCATTTTGTTTTTACTTCTGATTTGAAACTTAAGTCTTAAGAGCCACATAAAATAAATAATTTTGATAAAGTTCTTAAAAGTTCTTTTGATGAAGTTTAAAGTAATTTCAAACATTTCATAAAATACGCTCTGTATTGATTACTATGCATCATTATTATGCTTTGAGCCTATATATATTAGTAACTAAATTTTATAATTTATTAGTATCTACTTTTTACTTGCGAAGGTATGGAACCTTCAGTAATAGAAATTACAAAAAATCTACATGGTTTACCTCTAGGATACTGAAATATTTTATTCTTTCAAATCTCTAGATCCACTTATTAGGCTTTGTAGTTTGTCACTTAATCCGTCACTTTAATAATTAGTTAAGTTTGTAGCTGCTATAGAATATTGACGTACAGAAGGTTTACATAGAGATGAATAAAATGGCACGTTAAAAAAATGGTCTTTTATTTAAATCAAAGTCAAGTTTTAAAAACAATTTTTCTAAATTATCCCTTAAATCGTATCTACTACGTAATTATAAATAGGTAGTATCTTATACATAATATAATACAACAATGGAATCGAGTTAAACATTAGAAATATTCCAATGTTTATTTTGTAATGCTGCCCGCACATTGGCCAATGTCGCCTGAGTAAATACATAATTATTACAGTAATCTACACATCAGTACATGGAGCCGAAACGTGGACGCTGACGGCGGGCCTCGTTCACAAATTAAAAGTCGCTTAGCGCGCTATGGAGCGAGCTATGTTGGGAATCTCTCTCAGGAATAAAATCCGGAACGAGGAGATTCGTAGACGAACAAAAGTGACCGACATAGCTCTGAGGATTAGCAAGCTGAAGTGGCAGTGGGCAGGTCATATCTGTCGCAGAACCGATGTCCGATGGGGCAGACGTGTTCTGGAGTGGAGACCGCGTACCGGCAAGCGCAGTGTAGGACGCCCTCCAGCTCGCTGGACTGATGACCTTAAGAAGGTGGCGGGAAGCGGTTGGATGAGGAAAGCGGAGGACCGTGTTTGGTGGCGCGCTCTCGGAAAGGCCTACTTATGTCCAGCAATGGACGAATACAGGCTGATGGATTGAATTGGACAGTAATCTTATTATTTAAGGTACTTTAACAAACTCTATCGTGTGCGATTGCGTCTAAAATATGGCCTTATAACTGTCCCGCCTCTCGATCTTATTGCCACAGTTTTTTTTGAGAAAAGCATAGTGAGAATTGCAACTGTTAGTAGTTTGAGTAAATAGTCATTAACTAACATCGGAAACACAACAACACAAAGGATTTTCGGACTTTCTGATGACGTTATAACGTCAGCACCAAGTCCATAAATCCTTTTTGAATATACTCTTTTATAACAAGATTCCAAAAGAATTTTAGATTTTCAACTAAATAAATACTAAAAAGTGTATCACCAATGTGCGGCTAGCCTAAGATTTGATCGACGTATCTTTGACCCTGGTACTTAGGATATAATGGATTACCCTAAACGACACTTGGCACAGATGCCTTTTAATTTAATATAATTATTATTATAGTATAATATTTAATTCGATGTCTTACATCTTTGATTAACGAGAATTTAAAAAATTTACGGCATTTTCGTAACAAAATCAAGTTGCACTTCTATGTATGTTTGTGTCAAGGACACGTAGACCAAAGTAACTAGATATAGATAGATATTCAATGGACTGAGTGACGTCATTTATCAAAAAAAACAACATTATGCAAGACTTAATAGTACAACGTTGACAGTTTTGGTAATGTTTCACATAGTAAAATACTAACGTTCTTATTCTTATAGTTCTGTATCACTTGCACTATTATAAAATAAATAACTATCCTAAGTACTTCTTTGTATTCAGGTTGTTACAATTGCAAAAGTGATATTATTTATTTGTAAATAAATTGTTAATTATTCATTATTATATTACAGAAAAATTCCATTTGCCCAATAGTGGTGTCCCACGACACTTGGCTCAAGCTACCTTGGACTTTAGATTATATAACATTCTATTTCCATGTCTATATGAATAATAATCCTTCTGAAAAGTACGAGATGCGTACATTACGTAATGGCAATATAAACTTCAGTATTACCTATTTGGAAAAATTTTAAATGGACGCTTTGCTTCGTTTTGACTCTAAGGCTTTGATCTATAGATCTTACTCTGGCTCTGCTCAAGACTCAAGATAGACCAAAAATGAGACACAAATAAGTTTCGACATAAATCTGTCTCATTTTAACTCAGTTTTGAGTCTTAGCTGAGTGAGAGTGTAATCTATAGATCTTACCTTATGTCAATGAGTATTGAGCTCAAGTTACGCACTATGTGCCAGAAAAGTTACCCATCTAGTTACATTGGTCGTCTCAATATTATTTACAACACGGATTTTAAGAAATAAACTCTCAATGTAACACCGTAAAGAAACAGTTTAAAATTTAATTAAGTATAGTAATTATTTCATAAATATTTACATTATTATTTTAAATTTTACCTTTACCAAATAACGTACTCGTATATCATAGTCAATTTTGTTTTACAGAGTTTACAGCAAGGGATAAAATAACAATAATTTAATATCACGAACACTTTTACTATTGTTCTGTCAATTCAAGTGGAGCAAAGGCACAACTTTTGAGTAATACTAAAAAGGACTTAGTTTTAGACGCTAGCATAGCTACGGTGGAAATGGGTACATTTAAAACCAACACGGAGCTTCTTGCGCCACTTTTAGTCGATGCTGCTACGCCAAAGTAAACAAAGCTTGTTACAAAAATAAACGCTGTACCTCAGCTCCACTCCACTACATTCGTGGGCGTACCAACGACGGTACTTAACGACTCATCTTTTCTTATTTGATTCAAAGTACGCACGCAATACGTATAATTTTTTACCCTTTGTATTACAGTTCTTGCAATTCACGAAGGTGAGTGAGCTTTAGCCCAAGGTGCTTGAGTGGCGACCCCGCACCGGGAAGCGCAGTGTTGGCAGACCCCCCACCAGGTGGACCGACGACATCAAACGAGTCGCAGGGAGCCGCTGGATTCAGGCGGCGCAAGACCGAGGCCTGTGGAAGTCCATGCAAGAGACCTTTGTCGTGTGGACGTCTATCGGTTGACAAAGAAAGAAAGAAGAAAAGAAGAGTGAGCTTTATTCGTGGTTACTTCGTGTACATGCACATTGCATAAGTGTGCGTGCCTGTCAAAGCCTAGGTGGGAGCGGGCAGGCGCGAGCATTGCGCTCGCTCACACTTATACAGATACGACACACACTCAACCATAAGTCAGTCGCCCTCGTGAATTGCAAGAACTATACATAGACTGCAAGTTGGATTTAGTTTTAAACATTTTATTAATGACACGTTGCTGAGCTTCGAAACTGTTTCAGTGTGCCTTGATCCTTACTCGTCGGCGTCACGGGGTTCAAGTTCATAGTGTAGCACTTTAGAGTTACGAAATAATGCAGCAGAGAAAGTGCAACGATGTGGCCTAAGTGTGAACACAATACATTTGTTTTTATCACTCGTTCGCGAATTAGTATTGAACTTTGAAACATTGATAAATAAAACTGTCCAAAAAAAATGGAATCCATTTGAGTGCTTCAAAGTTACAAACTTAATTATGCAAAGGAAGATCGACTGATTGGTTTCGATAATAAATTGTGTTGCTCTCTTTTATATCACAAAAACAGCTAAATATAATACAATGCTAACAAAACACAGCACTGAAGGTAGTGCTAGGCTTCTTGCACAGTGTGCATGACCTTGCATGGCAGCTGGAGTTTCTCCTAAAACAAAAAAAATATATATATCAGCATTAATTTTAGTAAAGCAGTGGCAAGCGCAGAGAAAGAGAGGCAGACCCGGCCCCCACTAAGTGAAAAAATGACATCATTTACACGCTGGGAGTCACTACATAAATTAGAATATTAAACCATAAGAAAGAACGATTACGACCTCTCCTCTTACGTAACTGAGTGCAATATATCTTTTAGATTAATGGAATAATAAGTAATATAAAAATATAAAAAAAACCTCACGAAAGGTCAAAAAGTGGGTGGTTAAGGCTCAGGTTTTACTTCTTTTACTTTTTCAGTAACTGGGATTTTTCGCTTAGTTCACTTCTCTCACCACTCTTCAATATTAATTATAATACATAACTAGTATAATTATTATTAACCTTTCAGATAATCTATTTCAATCAAAATATTATTTCATACTTTTAATTGTAGGTATATTTACGAATGGTAATAAAATAACAAACATCATTTTATATTACTCAAAGCAGAAATACAAAGGTAATACCTATTTAGCCCTATTTAGCCCAATTGAAATAGATTTTATATTTTTGTGTCATAAACACAAATTGTGAGGCATATTTACTGTAATTTATAATTTCTGTTTCTATTTAAGTCCCTACAATAATTATTTATTATGAAGTCATTATTAATTTAATTTTATCAACTAACTGTTATTTCCCCTAGTAATTTTTTTTTAAGATTTATTCAACTTAACATTTCATTTCATAAATTCTTCGAATGAAAATAGCAATAAAGATAGTGTTTAATTACCTCACCGCAAAGTATAAAAAGGCTTTCAAAAATAAAACCACATAAAAGCTAATAATAAACCACTTTTGAACAAACAAAAATGCGAGCCAGCGTATAAATGTAATATGAAACAAAGTTTCATTAAGGTGTAATAACACGCTGCGTGGAAATTAATTTCACTTTTATGAAATTCAGTCACGATTTTTTAAATTCAGTACACTTTACGTTACAAAGATAATCTTAATAATCTAATCACGTATGTCCACTTTACATAATATTTTACCTAAAACAATTCTGTGTGCGTAGTAGTAAATACCTACTCTAAATTATTGTTTTTTCGAGTAGGCTTTTTTGGCCTACTTGAAAATCCCTAACATTATTTTATGGAAAGGATTCTGAGCATTTAAGGCGAGGAGGCAGACAAAGTTTAGGTATTTGAGGGGGTGAAGCAGGAGAAGGAGCGGAGTCGTAGTCCCGCCCACCGCGGGGCGCCCCGTGCGAAGCGCAGAAATGGCGCGAAGCAACTCTGGCGGGAAACAACTCCCGACTGACAAAACTGGTTATTTATCTAAACTTAATAGGTACTGTAACTTATTTTCGTCAATCCTATTATACTTTATTTGGCTCAGTTAGCATGGTTCCAGTTCATGTTTATAGATAATCAAAAAAAATTTATACAGGTTCAATTCCTAACCAAATACAATAACATGCTTTTTTTAATTTTTTTTTTTTTATTTTTTTTTTTTGGTTAGTCTACCGATTTCGTTCAAAATCGATATTTGGGCTTCCCTGGGGTCGAGAAAGAGAAAATGAATGCCTGCCATAATTTTAAAAAGTCCCCGCCATATTGAAATTCTATGTTATTGGGCCGATTACGTTCAAAATCGATATTTAGGCTTCCCTGGGGTCAAGAAAGAGGAAATGGGTGCCAAAATTTTAAAAAGTCACCGCCATATTGAAATTCTTTGTTATTCGACCGATTTCATTATAAATCGATATTTGGGCTTGCCTGGGGTCAAGAAAGAGGAAATGGATGCCAAAATTTTAAAAAGTCACCGCCATATTGAAATTCTTTGTTATTGGACCGATTTCGTTCAAATTCGATATTTAGGCTTCTCTGGGGTCAAGAAAGAGGAAATGGGTGCCAAAATTTTAAAAAGTCACCGCCATATTGAAATTCTTTGTTATTGGACCGATTTCGTTCAAATTCGATATTTAGGCTTCTCTCGGGTCAAGAAAGAGGGAATGGATGCCAAAATTTTAAAAAGTCACCGCCATATTGAAATTCGCTGTTATTGGACCGATTACGTTCCAAATCGATATTTAGACTTCCCTGGGAAGAAAGAGGAAATGGGTGCCAAAATTTAAAAAAGTTACCGCCATATTGAAATTCTTTATTACTGGACAGATTTCGTTCAAAATCGATATTTAGGATTCCCTAGGGTCAAGAAAGAGGAAATGGGTGCCAAAATTTTAAAAAGTCACCGCCATATTGAAATTCGCTGTTATTGGACCGATTACGTTCCAAATCGATATTTAGGCTTCCCTGGGAAGAAAGAGGAAATGGGTGCCAAAATTTAAAAAAGTTACCGCCATATTGAAATTCTTTATTACTGGACAGATTTCGTTCAAAATCGATATTTAGGATTCCCTAGGGTCAAGAAAGAGGAAATGGGTGCCAAAATTTTAAAAAGTCACCGCCATATTGAAATTCTTTGTTATTGGACCGATTTCGTTCAAATTCGATATTTAGGCTTCTCTCGGGTCAAGAAAGAGGAAATGGGTGCCAAAATTTAAAAAAGTTACCGCCATATTGAAATTATTTGTTACTGGACAGATTTCGTTCAAAATCGATATTTAGGATTCCCTAGGGTCAAGAAAGAGGAAATGGGTGCCAAAATTTTAAAAAGTCACCGCCATATTGAAATTCGCTGTTATTGGACCGATTACGTTCCAAATCGATATTTAGGCTTCCCTGGGGTCAAGAAAGAGGAAATGCGTGCCAAAATTTAAAAAAGTTACCGCCATATTGAAATTCTTTGTTACTGGACCGATTTCGTTCAAAATATATATTTAAGCTTCCCTGGAGTCAAGAAAGAGGGAATGGGTGCCAGAATTTTAAAAAGTCACCGCCATATTGAAATTCTTTGTTATTCGACCGATTTCATTATAAATCGATATTTGGGCTTGCCTGGGGTCAAGAAAGAGGAAATGGATGTCAAAATTTTAAAAAGTCACCGCCATATTAAATTCTTTGTTATTGGACCGATTTCGTTCAAATTCGATATTTAGGCTTCTCTCGGGTCAAGAAAGAGGGAATGGATGCCAAAATTTTAAAAAGTCACCGCCATATTGAAATTCGCTGTTATTGGACCGATTACGTTCCAAATCGATATTTAGGCTTCCCTGGGAAGAAAGAGGAAATGGGTGCCAAAATTTAAAAAAGTTACCGCCATATTGAAATTCTTTATTACTGGACAGATTTCGTTCAAAATCGTTATTTAGGATTCCCTAGGGTCAAGAAAGAGGAAATGGGTGCCAAAATTTGAAAAAGTCACCGCCATATTGAAATTCGCTGTTATTGGACCGATTTCGTTCAAATTCGATATTTAGGCTTCTCTCGGGTCAAGAAAGAGGAAATGGGTGCCAAAATTTAAAAAAGTTACCGCCATATTGAAATTCTTTGTTACTGGACCGATTTCGTTCAAAATATATATTTAGGCTTCCCTGGAGTCAAGAAAGAGGGAATGGGTGCCAGAATTTTAAAAAGTCACCGCCATATTGAAATTCTTTGTTATTCGACCGATTTCATTATAAATCGATATTTGGGCTTGCCTGGGGTCAAGAAAGAGGAAATGGATGCCAAAATTTTAAAAAGTCACCGCCATATTGAAATTCTTTGTTATTGGACCGATTTCGTTCAAATTCGATATTTAGGCTTCTCTGGGGTCAAGAAAGAGGAAATGGGTGCCAAAATTTTAAAAAGTCACTGCCATATTGAAATTCTTTGTTATTGGACCGATTTCGTTCAAATTCGATATTAAGGCTTCTCTGGGGTCAAGAAAGAGGAAATGGGTGCCAAAATTTTAAAAAGTCACTGCCATATTGAAATTCTTTGTTATTGGACCGATTTCGTTCAAATTCGATATTTAGGCTTCTCTCGGGTCAAGAAAGAGGGAATGGATGCCAAAATTTTAAAAAGTCACCGCCATATTGAAATTCGCTGTTATTGGACCGATTACGTTCCAAATCGATATTTAGGCTTCCCTGGGAAGAAAGAGGAAATGGGTGCCAAAATTTAAAAAAGTTACCGCCATATTGAAATTCTGTATTACTGGACAGATTTCGTTCAAAATCGATATTTAGAATTCCCTAGGGTCAAGAAAGAGGAAATGGGTGCCAAAATTTTAAAAAGTCACCGCCATATTGAAATTTGCTGTTATTTGACCGATTACGTTCCAAATCGATATTTAGGCTTCCCTGGGGTCAAGAAAGAGGAAATGGGTGCCAAAATTTAAAAAAGTTACCGCCATATTGAAATTCTTTGTTACTGGACCGATTTCGTTCAAAATATATATTTAGGCTTCCCTGGAGTCAAGAAAGAGGGAATGGGTGCCAGAATTTTAAAAAGTCACCGCCATATTGAAATTCTTTGTTATTCGACCGATTTCATTATAAATCGATATTTGGGCTTGCCTGGGGTCAAGAAAGAGGAAATGGATGCCAAAATTTTAAAAAGTCACCGCCATATTGAAATTCTTTGTTATTGGACCGATTTCGTTCAAATTCGATATTTAGGCTTCTCTGGGGTCAAGAAAGAGGAAATGGGTGCCAAAATTTTAAAAAGTCACTGCCATATTGAAATTCTTTGTTATTGGACCGATTTCGTTCAAATTCGATATTTAGGCTTCTCTCGGGTCAAGAAAGAGGGAATGGATGCCAAAATTTTAAAAAGTCACCGCCATATTGAAATTCGCTGTTATTGGACCGATTACGTTCCAAATCGATATTTAGGCTTCCCTGGGAAGAAAGAGGAAATGGGTGCCAAAATTTAAAAAAGTTACCGCCATATTGAAATTCTTTATTACTGGACAGATTTCGTTCAAAATCGATATTTAGAATTCCCTAGGGTCAAGAAAGAGGAAATGGGTGCCAAAATTTTAAAAAGTCACCGCCATATTGAAATTTGCTGTTATTTGACCGATTACGTTCCAAATCGATATTTAGGCTTCCCTGGGGTCAAGAAAGAGGAAATGGGTGCCAAAATTTAAAAAAGTTACCGCCATATTGAAATTCTTTGTAACTGGACCGATTTCGTTCAAAATATATATTTAGGCTTCCCTGGGGTCAAGAAAGAGGAAATGGGTGCCAAAATTTAAAAAAGTTACCGCCATATTGAAATTCTTTGTTACTGGACAGATTTCGTTCAAAATCGATATTTAGGATTCCCTAGGGTCAAGAAAGAGGAAATGGGTGCCAAAATTTTAAAAAGTCACCGCCATATTGAAATTCGCTGTTATTGGACCGATTACGTTCCAAATCGATATTTAGGCTTCCCTGGGAAGAAAGAGGAAATGGGTGCCAAAATTTAAAAAAGTTACCGCCATATTGAAATTCTTTATTACTGGACATATTTCGTTCAAAATCGATATTTAGGATTCCCTAGGGTCAAGAAAGAGGAAATGGGTGCCAAAATTTTAAAAAGTCACCGCCATATTGAAATTCTTTGTTATTGGACCGATTTCGTTCAAATTCGATATTTAGGCTTCTCTCGGGTCAAGAAAGAGGAAATGGGTGCCAAAATTTAAAAAAGTTACCGCCATATTGAAATTCTTTGTTACTGGACAGATTTCGTTCAAAATCGATATTTAGGATTCCCTAGGGTCAAGAAAGAGGAAATGGGTGCCAAAATTTTAAAAAGTCACCGCCATATTGAAATTCTTTGTTACTGGACAGATTTCGTTCAAAATCGATATTTAGGATTCCCTAGGGTCAAGAAAGAGGAAATGGGTGCCAAAATTTTATAAAGTTACCGCCATATTGAAATTCTTTGTTACTGGACAGATTTCGTTCAAAATCGATATTTAGGATTCCCTAGGGTCAAGAAAGAGGAAATGGGTGCCAAAATTTTAAAAAGTTACCGCCATATTGAAATTCTTTGTTACTGGACAGATTTCGTTCAAAATCGATATTTAGGATTCCCTAGGGTAAAGAAAGAGGAAATGGGTGCCAAAATTTTAAAAAGTTGCCGCCATATTGAAATTCTTTGTTACTGGACAGATTTCGTTCAAAATCGATATTTAGGATTCCCTAGGGTCAAGAAAGAGGAAATGGGTGCCAAAATTTTAAAAAGTCACCGCCATATTGAAATTCGCTGTTATTGGGCCGATTACATTCCAAATCGATATTTAGGCTTCCCTGGGGTCAAGAAAGAGGAAATGGGTGCCAAAATTTAAAAAAGTTACCGCCATATTGAAATTCTTTATTACTGGACAGATTTCGTTCAAAATCGATATTTAGGATTCCCTAGGGTCAAGAAAGAGGAAATGGGTGCCAAAATTTTAAAAAGTCACCGCCATATTGAAATTCTTTGTAATTGGACCGATTTCGTTCAAATTCGATATTTAGGCTTCTCTGGGGTCAAGAAAGAGGAAATGGGTGCCAAAATTTTAAAAAGTCACTGCCATATTGAAATTCTTTGTTATTGGACCGATTTCGTTCAAATTCGATATTTAGGCTTCTCTCGGGTCAAGAAAGAGGGAATGGATGCCAAAATTTTAAAAAGTCACCGTCATATTGAAATTCGCTGTTATTGGACCGATTACGTTCCAAATCGATATTTAGGCTTCCCTGGGAAGAAAGAGGAAATGGGTGCCAAAATTTAAAAAAGTTACCGCCATATTGAAATTCTTTATTACTGGACAGATTTCGTTCAAAATAGATATTTAGAATTCCCTAGGGTCAAGAAAGAGGAAATGGGTGCCAAAATTTTAAAAAGTCACCGCCATATTGAAATTTGCTGTTATTTGACCGATTACGTTCCAAATCGATATTTAGGCTTCCCTGGGGTCAAGAAAGAGGAAATGGGTGCCAAAATTTAAAAAAGTTACCGCCATATTGAAATTCTTTGTTACTGGACCGATTTCGTTCAAAATATATATTTAGGCTTCCCTGGAGTCAAGAAAGAGGGAATGGGTGCCAGAATTTTAAAGAGGGAATGGGTGCCAGAATTTTAAAAAGTCCCCGGCATATTGAAATTCTTTGTTATTCGACCGATTTCGTTCGAAATCGAAATTTGGGCTTCCCTGGAGTCAAGAGAGAGGAAATAGATGCGAAAATTTTAAAAAGTCACCGCCATATTGAAATTCTTGTTTACTGGACCGATTTCGTTCAAAATCGATATTTAGGCTTCCCTGAGGTCAAGAAAGAGTAAATGGGTGCCAAAATTTTAAAAAGTCACCGCCATATTGAAATTCTTGTTTACTGGACCGATTTCGTTCAAAATCGATATTTAGGCTTCCCTGGGGTCAAGAAAGAGGAAATGGGTGCCAGAATTTTAAAGAGGGAATGGGTGCCAGACTTCATCGATTATGAACAAAATTGTTCGAATAACAAAGAATTTCAATATGGCGGTGACTTTTTAAAATTTTCGCATTCAATTCCTCTTTCTTGACCCCAGGGAAGCCTAAATATCGATTTGGAACGAAATCGGTTCAGTAACAAAGAATTTCAATATGGCGGTGACTTTTTAAAATTTTGGCATTCATTTTCTCTTTCTCGACGCCAGGAAAGCCCAAATTTCGATTTAGAACGAAATCGGTCGAATAACAAAGAATTTCAATATGGCGGGGACATTTTTAAATTTTGGCACCCATTTCCTCTTTCTTGACCCCAGGGAAGCCTAAATATCGATTTGAAACGTAATCGGTCCAATAAAAAACGAATTTCAATATGGCGGTGACTTTTTTAAATTTGCGCATCCATTTCCTCTTTCGTGACCCCAGAGAAGCCTGAATATCGATTTTGAATGAAATCGGTCGAATAACAAAGAATTTCAATATGGCGGTGACTTTTTTTTAATTTTGGCATCCATTTCTTCTTTTTGACCCTAGGGAAGCCTAAATATCGATTTTGAACCGTCCATTATCAAAGAATTCCAACATGGCGGAAAAGTGCACCTGTGTTTGCACACATACTTGAGATAGAAACTAATTTCATCGATTCTTTTTGGCACTTCATGCATTGCCCTAGTTGCCAAAGACGCTTTCGCACGCGTAAGGATCTGGAAGGATCCGTGCGCATCCTTACGGAACCAAGGATGCGAAAGGATCCTTTCGCATGCGAATCGTGATCTACACTTGTAATTATAGGCACTTTTAGGTACAAAAAAATTGTGAGCCGTCGTGGGACGCCTGGCAGATGTGAAACATCGACATTATTTTGTAAAAGTAATATGCACAAAAGGACAGATTGTGAGAGGAACTAAATATGTCACTAAGTATACATATAATAATACTACTACTACCACTACCCCTACCCCTACCCCGACCTCGACCCAGCCCCTACCCCTACCCCTACCCCTACCCCGACCCCTACCCCGACCCCTACCCCGACCCCTACCCCTACCCCTACCTCTACCCCTACCTCTACCCCGACCCCTACCCCTACCCCTACCCCTACCCCTACCCCGACCCCTACCCCTACCTCTACCCCTACCTCTACCTCGACCCCTACTCCTACCCATACCCATACCCCTACCCCTAATTCTACCCCGACCCCTACCCCTACCCCGACCCCGACCCCTACCTCTACCCCGACCCCTACCCCTACCCCTACCCCGACCCCGAGCCCTACCTATACCCCGAACCCTACCCCTACCCCTACCCCTACCCCTACCTCTACCCCTACCTCTACCTCGACCCCTACTCCTACCCATACCCATACCCCTACCCCTACCTCTACCCCGACCCCTACCCCTACTCCTACCCCTACCCTACCCCGACCCTAACCCTACCCCTACCCCTACCCCGACCCCGACCCCGACCCCTACCCCTACTCCTAATTCTACCCCTACCTCTACCCCTACCTCTACCCCAACCCCTACCCCTACCCCTACCCCTACCGCTACCCCGACCCCTACCCTGACCCCTACCCCTACCCCTACCCCTACCCCTACCCCGACCCCGACCCCTACCTCTACCCCGACCCCTACACCTACCCCTACCCCTACCCCTACCCCTACCCCTACCCCTACCCCGACCCAGACCTCTACCCCTACCCCGACCCCGACCCCTACCCCTACCCCTACCCCTACCCCTACCTCTACCCCTACATCTACCCCTACCTCTACCCCTACCTCTACCCCGACCCCTACTCCTACCCATACCCATAAAGTACCTAACTACCACCTACCTACCTTTTTTTTTTTTTTTATTCGATGACAAGCTAGTCCTTGACTGCGATCTCACCTGATGGTAAGTGACGATGCAGTCTAAGATGGTAGCGGGCTAACTTGGAAGGGATATGGCAGTGAACATTCAACCCATACCCCTATTTGTTTTCTACATGCCATCGTGCCGGAACGCTAAATCGCTTGGCGGCACGTCTTTGACGGTAGGGTGATAACTAGCCACGGCCAAAGCCTCCCACCAGACCAGACCAGAGACAATTCAGAAATTATAAATTCCCAAATTGACCCCGCCGGGAATCGAACCCGAGACCTCCCAGTTATAAGACAACAGCGCTCACCACTGAGCCAGGGAGGTCGTCAATTTGACCTCAATTTGATTAGCCAAACTGTACGATGTACCTATATGATGTACTTACTTTGCATGATGCATCCCACCATTATTAGATACCTTACTTGATGATGAAATTGATATTTCATGATCCATTACATTACATGTTACACAAATCATCCTTTACAAAATATTGAAATAGGTACCTACTTACTTTACAACTTCCATCATCTGCTTTTGTTATTTTTAGGGTTCCGTACCCAAAGGTTACCAACGGGACCCTATTACTAAGCCCACGCTGTCCGTCCGTCCGTCCGTCTGTCAGCGGGCTGTATCTCGTAAACCGTAATAGATAGACAAATGAAATTTTCACATAATTATTATGTATTTCTATTGCCGCTATAACAACAAATAATAAAAATTAAATTAAATTAAAAAAATTAAATTAAAATGTTTCCATGGGTACATGGAAATATTTCAATTAAATTTTTTTAACGGAACCCTAAAAGAGCGAAGCCTGACTCGCACTGGGCCGATTTTTTATACTGTACATTCTTAGATTTTGCTTTTTTTCGAACCCATTTTCAAAATTAGTCTACTCTACTACTCAGTCCCTACTTATTTACAACTTTTTTGATGTATAAATTATTTACAATATTAATATATACAAACTTATAATTAGGTACACTCTATTTGACTTCTCTAAAGTCTAAAATATACAAAATAATAGTTTTCAGTATAAACATAAACAATTTTCAATTATTACAATTTACGATAATATTTGATAGCCGAGCGAGCGCAGCGCGACGCAGGTCCACCTAGCAGCACGCCTCGGCGATCACTGTCTAATTGAGTAGGAGAGACAAAGAAGTCGCTTCTGGGAATAGAAGGGCCAAGTGACAAATTGTAATGGATAATATTAAAATTATAACAGTTGCAATAAATAAAATCTAAAACAGCCATTTGTTGTATTAAAATATGAAAAACAATTGTAAATAATTTTACCAAAATAAATGTATGCATAACAGAGAACGATGGGAGTTTATGTATTTGCAGAGTCAACTTTGCAATTTTTTTCTATCGAGAAAAGTTTGCGTCATCGTGTTTAGGAAACAGCCATCAGGCCGGAAATACGATCAATTATAACTACTTTTTTTTTTCATAATATTATGACCCATAGATTTTAAATTGGACGATCTTCATTCGGCTTGTGATATGAAGATCGTGACTGACTACAGCGCCTTAAGGATATGAAAGATAAGAACTGTGAACAGATACATAATCGACCGAGCGAAGCGAAGGTCTTTGAGTCTACTTGAGTGAATTTGCACTTGTCCGTCCGTCCGTCTGTCAGAGCCTTATAACTTCTGAATTACTGAACGTAATTACTTCAATTTTAGATATAATATGTAAACCGATGGCCTCCAGCCGAAAATGACTTAAAAAGTTATAAAAATCTTTATTTCAGGGGGGCTCTCATAGAAGCGAATGCGAAGAAAAAAAAATTTTTTGCGTTTCATAGGGTTACAGTACCTCATTTTAAAGATAATTTGGAACAGAGTACAAAAGTATTTTTTTTTAATTTTTTTCCTAAAATTGACGAAATGGGAGGGCTTTCAAAGTGGAGATTATATTTGACCTCACAACGAAATAACCATTGAAAGCTGGGGCTTGAAAGTTTTATAATTTTAGCGTAATATTATGTACTTGAACAACAAATACTAAAATTAGATAAATGTAATAAGGAAACTAAATTATTTAACTTTGAGCAGCAACAACAGAACTTCACAATGATGTCAATAGATGGCGCTCTCATCTCATATAGCAAATGCAGCTATATGTAACATATTATTCAATTAAAATTATTATTTAGTCATTTAGCAAACATCAATAAAACTTCTCGTTGCAGTTTGTTTTTACATGTTTTCTGATCGTGTCGATAGTTCACGTTGTGTACAAGTAATTTAATTTGAATGTTCCAATAAACTATACCTAAGTTTGATTGAGGTCTTGAGGATTTCACTATAACAGTTTCCTAACCTTTACGGGCTACCTATGTTAAGTTAGTTGACACTTTCTGTCAACTTTGTTATTACGAACTTCTACGGGACAACTAAAGGTGAAAATGACATTGGGATGTTAGGATTGTATTTAGGGGCTACCTACGTAAAGAGACTTCTACAAAAGGGATGATTTAGGTATAGTTGGTGAAAACGAGCATAATAATAATGTCAATTTTGATCGTCATGTATCTATTGAATGAATAAGTAATTATGGGAAACCGTTACCGCGAGGTCTCAGTTCGGGGCGAACCACTAGTAATGATAGGTAGGTTCAACCTGATTGATATCGCGTAGCCTAGGTACTTGCGGAAACAATTCCTAGTAGGTATACCTACACCTATCCACGGGTAGTATAGTAGTAAAACAAGGATCAGATTGCACTATGAAGATGCATTTGGCCACAAAGTTAGTTCAAGGTAGGTATATATGGATAAGCGAGACGGTAGAGTTGAAGACAAGTCTCTTCACAAATGGTGCATTTTATTAGTTTACATAGTGCAAATACAGTATACTGATGAGATAATTTTAGAAAAATCGCTTCATTTCGCCTCACCGCAATGTGCCTTGAGCTTAACTGTAGGGAAATGTAGGGAACAAAGTTGTGTTAATCGAATTGAATTTATAAAGCGTATGACAATATACCAGACCAGTAGATTGGAGCAATATAAAAGCATTATCCGTTCGTGCGAGACCACATAGCTCGTTTGCAATGATCCTTTTGCAAATGCATAAATATTGTATTACTTTAATCATCAACATCAACTCTGGAAATATTCTGATAGCATCGCAGAAATTTCGCAATTGCGAAGTTGTTTCGGGATGCGTTGAAGTTAATGCATAATAAATACCTATTTTGTCTCAAATAAAATATTATTTTTGTATACCTAAAGTCTATCAGCTACTCTTAATTCTTTGAATAAGGTCCGACATAAGGTGATTCAGGGTAGAATTAAGGTGACCGATTATTATAGACCAAACCATAAACCATTGAACTATGTTTGTTATAGGAGCGATGGCCGTTGAAGCCGGTAAGTCCTAGAGAAGAGACCTCATGCAAGAAAGCGTAGTATTTGGAGCCCTCCAGAAATAAAAGAGTTGCGAGAAGTGATTGGACCGGTTGTAGTGACGCACATTAGGCAATCACAGGCTGATATTATGATAATGGTATTATTGATCTCAATGAATACACTGAAAAAAGCGGCAAGTAATGTTTATATGAAGAAACTTGAATATCGCCATTTTTGCAGTGGCTTATCTATTACAAAAGTGAGACTGAAGGTCCATAGATCTTATGTGACTCGTGATAAATTTAATTGGCTCAAATATATAAATCTCTGGACGTTCAATTCTGTGTTTTAAATGGGCCCAAAGTTGGCACATTATAATATAACATGATCGAGTCGAACGTCACTACTCACTAGTATCATAGATGAATGGTGAAGTTCGCAATTCCTTTTGCATTTCAGGATTTATTCTTATTTCAAGAAAATCTTACTGCTTGTTTAAAACTGACATGTCTATTCTGTTTGCATGTGCAACTTTTATTCTCGAATCTAATAAAACCTGCTTTAAAACTAAAATCGAGCGAGCAATGCATTCACTTTAATTTTACTCGTTATCCTAGATAATATAAAGTTTGTCTGACATTTTAGAGTACGTAAATGTGATGTTAAAATGAAATGCAAAAGCTTTTTAAAAATAACTCACATAGGAAAATAGTATCAACGTATTTAATTTTTCTTTTCATAGGATGATCAATTGCAGTGTTTAAGACTGCGCCGAGCATAAGACGCGGGCGCTGTTTAGGTATTTCGCTAGACGTGTGCGTCAAGTCGTGAACGCACGCACACAACAGCGAGATTGCCTAGCTTAACCGGCCGACTGTACGCAAAAGAACGTAACTCATATTTTTTAAAATTGGTGGTTATCATATTGTAAACACAATAATTGTTAAGGCTAGGCATTTGTGCGCGAGGCAAGATTTTAGGAGGTGAGGTGTGGGCTGCCACCCGCTGAATTGAACTGATTGGCTAAATTTTAAAAAGTGACCGCCATATTGAAATTATTTGTTATTGGACCGCTTTCTTTCAAATTCGATATTTAGGCTTCCCTTGGGTCAAGAAAGAGGAAATAGATGCTAAAATTTTAAAAGGGACCACCATATTGAAATTCTTTGTTATTGGACCGATTTCGTTCAAATTCTATATTTAGGCTTCCCTTGGGTCAAGAAAGAGGAAATAAATGGCAAAATTTTAAAAAGTGACTGCCATATTGAAATTCTTTGTTATTGGACCGATTTCATTCAAAATCAATATTTAGGCTTCCCTTGGGTAAAAAAAGAGGAAATAGATGCCAAAATTGAAAAAATTGACCGCTATATTGAAATTCTTTGTTATTGGGCCGATTTCGTTCAAAATCAATATTTGGGCTTCCCTTGGGTAAAAAAAGAGGAAATGGTTGCCAAAATTTAAAAAAGTCAGCGCCATATTGAAATTCTTTTTATTGGACCGATTTCGTTCAAATTCGATATTTAGGCTTCACTTGGGTCAAGAAAGAGGAAATAGATGCTAAAATTTTAAAAGTGACCGCCATATTGAAATTCTTTGTTATTGGACCGATTTCGTTCAAATTCGATATTTAGGCTTCCCTTGGGTCAAGAAAGAGGAAATAAATGGCAAAATTTTAAAAAGTGGCTGCCATATTGAAATTCTTTGTTATTGGACCGATTTCGTTCAAAATCAATATTTGGGCTTCCCTTGGGTAAAAAAAGAGGAAATGGTTGCCAAAATTTAAAAAAGTCAGCGCCATATTGAAATTCTTTTTATTGGACCGATTTCGTTCAAATTCGATATTTAGGCTTCACTTGGGTCAAGAAAGAGGAAATAGATGCTAAAATTTTAAAAGTGACCGCCATATTGAAATTCTTTGTTATTGGACCGATTTCGTTCAAAATCGATATTTAGATTTCCTTTAGGTCAAGAAAGAGGAAATAGATGCCAAAATTTTAAAAAGTGACCCCGCCATAGTGAAATTCTTTGTTATTGGACCTATTTCATTCAAAATCAATATTTAGGCTTCTCTTGGGTAAAAAAAGAGAAATTAGATGCCAAAATTTTAAAAGTGATCGCCATATTGAAATTCTTTGTTATTGGTCCGATTTCGTTCAAAATTGATATTTGGGCTTCCCTGGGGTCAAGTAAGAGGAAATGATTGGCAAAGATTTAAAAAGTCACCGCCATATTGAAATTCTTAACCCAATTTTTCAATTTTAATATGGTGGTGACTTTTTAAAATTTTGGCATCCAGTTTCTCTTTCTTGACCCCAGCGAAGCCCAAATATCGATTTTGAACTAAATCGGTCCAATAACAATGTTCGCGCCATGTACCACCAGAATTCCTAGTTCCATGGTCATAGCGCTGGCAATCTCTTTGGCTCGGAATTGAAGTTGACAGATGACACTTGAAAGGTAAACTTCCCGCCGTTTTGGGTGATTTTGCAACTTCCTTTGTTCTGTTTGACAGCTAATACGTATCACGAAAAATTTCGCGTCGCCTCGCGCCCGTTTTTGCTTTGAGTGCCTAGATTTAGCTTTTTTTTACGGTTTTGTCGCGCCGTCAAGCGGTCTATCTGTCGACCTCGCTATACGCATAATTGTTGACTGCTATTTGTGACAAAAGAAACTTTGGAACCCACCGGTTTGTTTGTTCGCCACCGCGCCCGGCAAAGTGTGTGTGACTATTAAGTTTCTGGAACTAACTAGTGACAAGTGTACAGCGCTACGCCTGCCCAGCGTCCTCACCTGCAGGCCAGAACTGTCTGCCTGCCTGCTCCTGCGAGTGGTCTGAGACGTTCACCAGCACACTTAACCTTCACAATACTCACCACATACCACACCACTATCATACAATCTCAGACCCTATACCAGGAGGACTGCAGCAAGGAAGGTCAGTGAAACCCTACCAATAAGTTACCTCTACATCGAGAACAAATCTGACCGCGGAGAAAGGCCCTTAGGTCAACGACCCTGGACTCAGGTTACAGCTGATGGGCCCCTGAATCTAGCAGTCCAGGTCTTGACTTCGTTGGCCAAGCCGTTGGCCTCAACAAACAAAGAATTTCAATATGGCGGTCACTTTTTAAAATTTTGCCAATCAGTTCCTCTTACTTGACCCCAGAGAAGCCTAAATATCGATTTTGAACGAAATCGGTTCAATAACAAAGGATTTCAATATGGCGGGGACTTTTTAAAATTTTGACAACCATTTCCTCTTTCTTGACCCTAGGGCACCTTAGATATCGATTTTGAACGTAATCGGTCCAATAATATAGAATTTCAATATGGCCGGCACTTTTTACAATTTTGGCAACCATTTCCTCTTCCTTGACCCCAGGGAAGCCTAAAAATCGATTTTGAACGAAATCGGTCCAATAACAAAGAATTCCAATATGGCGGTGACTTTTTAAATTTTGACATCAATTTCCTCTTTCTTGACCCCAGAGAAGCCTAAATATCGATTTTGAACGAAATCAGTCCATTAACAAAAAAAATCAATATGGCGGGGACAAGTAGTAAATGAGCTTCATCTTCTTCAAACGCCTAAGCAGATTTTCGTAAGTCATAGCTAAAATCCATCTCGATCACGTCTTTCAAATATAATAAAACAGCATCAAAATCGATGTATTCGTTAGGGAGCTACGAGGGAACAGACAGATATACGGACAATAGCGTATTCTTATTCACTATAGGGCGAATATATAGTTATTGTGACATATTTGTAATTGTTAGATTTATAGTATTGCCGACTTTTTTGTAGATATTGATGTCCTCTATAAAACTTGTAGTACATTACTTTGCTCTATTGTCAATAGATTCCACAGCATACGCGATATAAGAATTTTTGTGTTTTTTCACAAAAAATACTTACATCGTTTTGTTGATAGACGTACACGAGATTACGATCGAGACGCGATCGGTGGGTTGTTCTGAAAAGTGACGTGGACTCACTCTGAACACTCGTGGACGACTGAATCACAGAGCACGAACGACGCGTATTTAAACCGGCGCGTGGCCGCCATACAAAAATGTATGGCAGATTTGAAGTGCTTTTTGATAAATATGTATCTTAATGGTCATACAGTAATTTAAATATTTGAGACGGATATATTATAATATAAATATTCATGCTTTGTTTGAACTGAAAATTACGTTAGATTTCTGTTGTTATAATATAAATAATCGCTTAACGCCAGCATACGTTTTTGCAGTTTTCATCCAACTTTATGTAATTTTGTAGGCTAAAATATTAATCATTTTAAGTTTTTTCCACGGTGTAAATGTTAACGCATTCTTCGTTATGGTTAATGTATATATTATAGATGTATTGAACAAATGCTGTTGATTTTATCAACTTAACTGTGACTGCCTGTTTGGCACATTTCGCTCGGCACAGTCTTAACTGCATACAAGCAATTACAGACGTGCATACATTTCTGGTTGCATCGCTGCTTAAAATCAGAAGTTGCATTGTGTGAATCTCGTAATTGAATTGAGTGTGCCAGTTCTTTAAGTGTAAGGATCTCGAGTGCGCCCCATACAAACAGATAATATGATGTAGTTTCTAGAGCATCACTACAAAATATCATTGATTATGATACTCGTAGGTTACGATGCGATCGCCTGATATGCGGCTCAACTTAATTTTAAATCCATTCTTCTTTTGGTTAAAAGAATCAGGGTTCTTCAATTTATCGATTTTAGCAGCCCGGTATGAGAAAAATCCGGGCAGTAAAATCAATTTATCAATGACCTCGTTACGTTTTTCTGTTACGTTTTTCACAACGTTGAAATTTCTACCCTAACGTTGAGTAAATAAGGTTGGTTTTCGTGCGAAAGAGTCCCCGAAGCGAAAGTCGGCGGTCTTGCGCCAAGACCGCCGACTTTCGCTTCGGACCCGAGTCGAGCGTAAACTCCAGTCGTGCGTCGGATGCCGGAGCTGACACACACTTTTTTTATTGAAAATTTGATCCTCAAAGTACGAATATCTACTAGTGAGGCAAATTAGTTTGCTTGTTTTTGAAGTAAAACTTCTTTACGCACGCTTGACTTAGGGAGTAAGCTGGTGAATGCGTTACGAAAAGTGTGATCGGGCGAGGCGAACGGAAGTTGAGAGGGTGATATAAGTTAGTGAAGATAGAAAGAGAGAGAGTTACGTTTCGTATATTACTGTAGGGGCCAGAGAGAGAGGTTTTTACTTCAGTCGTGTGGTCTAAAGCACACTCGTTTTTTGTTTGGTGAAAAACTGAAACCTTTTTGAAACAAACTTTGTATGGAGCGCTCGAGAGAGGCTTAACACATCATAAAATGTTTAAATCTCACCAGTGAGCACATGTACGCGCGCAGTAGCGGACTGCGCGTTGTCAGGCACGCACTGATACGCGCCCGCGTCGGACGTGCGCGCCGCTTGTACCAGCAGTCTACTGCTGCTGTGGATGCCCTTCTCGGTGACCAGGGAAATGCCACCGCGCGTCGAGTCGAAGTTTATCGTCTATGAACAAAGAAAAAATGTGATGGAACGTGTGTAATAAACGAAGACAACAAGTGTCGTGACGGATAATTCTTACAATTTTTTTCGCCTAGCCTCCATCCGCCAAACCGTCCGGAAAGAAACTTCGTTCCAAAATGATTTAAACTTTTAACGCCTCCTTTTTTTGAGAGGCTTTGATCGTAAGCTATTAATGTACCGTCAAAGAGGTGCCTTTAAGCGATTTAGCATTCCAGCACGATGGCGTTTAAAAACCGATTAGGAGTATTTAATTAAAACTGCCAGACCCCCTTCCAAGTTAGCCCGCTACCATCTTAGACAGCATCGTCACTTATCGTCACTTATCGCAACTCTTTATCGTCGGAAACGTCAAAACGCGCGCACAGAATCCATACTAACACAGCTCCCGTAGAGGCTTGTGAAATAGGGAACTGTGACGTCATAAACATCTGATGCAATTAGATTTTGGAATAATATTTAACAAAAAATAAAGGAAGAAGAAGAAGAAGAAATAATTTATTTCCACACACTAAATAAACAACTAACACTAAGTATATTTTGATTCTTTTAAATTTTGATGGATTAACTTGCTTATTATAATTACCGGATTGATCAAGGACTGATAATTAATTAATCTATATATATAAAAGAAAGTGGTGTTAGTTACACTATTTATAACTCAAGAACGGATGAACCGATTTGGCTGAAAATTGGGGGAGAGGTAGTTTAGAACCAGGAGACGGACATATGATACTTTTTATCCCGTTCGACCGCGTTTCCGTCAAGTCACTATAAAACGTGGTATAACAAAAACGCATCTGACATGGAATAACAAAACGCAAATGACAGTGGAATAACAAAACGTAAATGACAGCTAAACGTAATTTTGTCTTTGGTTAAGTATGGTAAAAAATTTGACAATTATAAAAATGATAGCTAAACCTAATTGATAATATCATCAGTAATATGTTTTCTCTTTGAATCATCATTAACAATGCCGCGAGCAAGACGATCAAATGTTTCCTGCTACAAAGCTACGGATTGACGTGATTTATTGGATAGGTATAGTTGAGAACCTGGAGGGTGACAAGGATTTCCCGCGGTATGTTATGAACTAAATCCACGCAGACGAAGTCGCGGGCATCAGCTAGTTTTTAATAAAGTAAACTTTCACCAGGACGAGAGCTGTTGTGTTAGCCATCACATAATCATATTATCACATGCTAGGTCTTCGACAATTTAAAGTAAGTGTACCTCACTTACTTTAACACGTACACTGTACAGCACACATTTACTAACTCACTACGTCTCCATGAGCGCACACGATAGATACATATCACTAATTTCGATGCTGACGTGTAGTTCGACCGTGGCTATAGTGTAAGTGGCTAACACACTCGGGCGCGTTTCCCAAGAGATGTGGGTTCGAATCCCGCTGGCTTCGGAATTTTTGATATGTGTTTATAAAATTTATTCTGATATTTCCTTAAGTGTAGGTAAACACTTTAATAAAAATAAAAAATAGTAAAAAGCAAAGTGGCATCTCTAGTTCCTAACGAGCTCCATTGCAATATGGGGTCTTGGAAAGTAGATCAATAACTGTAACGTGTTGCTACTAGATGTTGCTAGCAGTTGCTTAAACTGAGAAAGTAGATACATATCACTAATTTCGATGCTGACGTGTAGTTCGACCGTGGCTATAGTGTAAGTGGCTAACACACTCGGGCGCGTTTCCCAAGAGATGTGGGTTCGAATCCCGCTGGCTTCGGAATTTTTGATATGTGTTTATAAAATTTATTCTGATATTTCCTTAAGTGTAGGTAAACACTTTAATAAAAATAAAAAATAGTAAAAAGCAAAGTGGCATCTCTAGTTCCTAACGAGCTCCATTGCAATATGGGGTCTTGGAAAGTAGATCAATAACTGTAACGTGTTGCTACTAGATGTTGCTAGCAGTTGCTTAAACTGAGAAAGTAGATACATATCACTAATTTCGATGCTGACGTGTAGTTCGACCGTGGCTATAGTGTAAGTGGCTAACACACTCGGGCGCGTTTCCCAAGAGATGTGGGTTCGAATCCCGCTGGCTTCGGAATTTTTGATATGTGTTTATAAAATTTATTCTGATATTTCCTTAAGTGTAGGTAAACACTTTAATAAAAATAAAAAAAATCCTATTCAACCTATTTGTGATGGTTCATGATTTGTGTAATGTGTAGTAGGTAGGCACGAATAGGTACCTATGTTATGGCACACCATCGCATGTGTTGATAAGATGTAACCTTCTTTGTTACCTTACACAATACATAATTATCCTGTAAACCGTGAATACATAGTTATATCTTGTGAAGTAACAAACCAAGTTGGTGGCATGTAAAGTTCGTGTGCTGTCAAGCATTATCACGGAGACGGAGCTATAAGCGTCCTTAATATTCAAGGTTTTGGGTTTTGCATACGATGCTACACGTATATTCTAAACTTTAGCAATATTGGGTATACTTCGCTACTTTGGATGTAGTGAAATGAATTTTCATTTTAAAAATCATGGACATAGCATCCCCACAGAACACGATCCTGTGGCGCCAACGTCTCGCCTAAGATCGTCCGTCCACCTAGTGGGGGTCTACCAACGCCTCCCGGTGCGGGGTCGCCATTCCAGCACCTTGTGACTAAGCGTCCTTTGGTTCTCCGGGCCATGGGATTTAGGTTACCTTAACAATATTCATAATTAAAAAAAAATATTGGAATGAAGTTCCTTATCGGACGGTACGGACTTGGCGGACAGTGGCTAGGCGAAATAAAGTGTTTAAATATTTTTTTCCGTAACGACCTTTGTTCGCCTTCGCTTATTACACACGTTCCGTCATAGCTTTGATGGCTTAGCGGCTTAACGAAGGAGTGAAACTATCGGTTCGGGGGTTCGATCCTGACTTTTTGTATGTTATTTATTTTTATTATTAATTTATTATTAAAAGGAACTTCGTTCCAACCGAGTGTTCCACGACACTCACGCATTTTTTTTTAATTTTTTTGTTGATGTATTGAAGGATAAATTTCGGTTGGTGTATTCATCGCCCAATTTAGATTAACTCTCTCATGAAGCCTATATGCGTTGTACTTGTGATCCGGGCTTTGTCCCGTGAGAATACAAATAATACTACATCTTAATATATATAAATTACGTGTCACGTTGTTTGTCCGCGATGGACTCCTAAACTACTTAACCGATTTTGATCAAACTTCGTAACTATCTGTAATTTGGTCCAACTTGAAAGATAGGATAATTTTTTTTATTAGGATAGTTTATTTATTTTATTTATATAGATAAGTTGGCGGTACGAAGTTCGCCGGATCAGCTAGTAATACTATAATTCCAATTCATTAAAATTCATCAAATCATAAGCATGCTGCAGTGGCACCTCTTTGTGGCAAAGAAACTGGAATACCAGGGATACAGCGATCTATAGAAACAGTAACACCTATTATTACTATTTTGGTAGGCATTACATACCTAAAATATTTTCAAGAAATTGTTCGCTAGCTTTTGTACTAACAACTTGTTGTAGCGTATCGGAGCAAATGGAATACCTAATGGCGGTCCCAAAGGTTTATGTGAAAGCATCGAATTTACATGCCATTTGTGACTCGTAGAAACACAACGGTGTACACGTTCGATTTCCGGCTCCAAATATACCTAATTATAGGATTTTGAGTCGATACGAGAACCAGCTAATAATTAAGCCTCATAAACTTACTTTTTGCAGTTTATATGACTACTAGCTGATGCCCGCGACTTCGTCCACGTGGATTTAGTTTTTAAAATCCATCAGGAGCTCTTTGATTTTCCGGGATAAAAAGTAGCCTATGTCACTCTCCAGGTCCTCAACTATACCCATGCAAAAAATCACGTCGTTCCGTAGCCCTGTTGCGGCGTTATTGAAGGACAAACCAACAAACCAATAAACCAACAAACAAACACACTTTCGCATTTATAATATCAGTATTCACCAAATATTTCATAGCTAAATATTCCATAAGTAGACGTATTTTTACCTGAGTAAAACCTCAAATACAACCGATTTACTTATCGGATATCTAGATTAAAAGTCAGACAACTCAAAAAGGTCACTTTTCAGTAGATGAAATGACTTTTAATCAAGGTGTGCGTTATTTCATTGTCACCATTTAGGTGTTTCGTAACGTTAGTTAAAACAAAATAAAAGGCAGCTCTTTCCATAAACTTAGTATAGTTACTACCGTAAGAAGACATACAAAGGAGGGAGGAGCGAAAAAAATCTTACGGCAATACCTAAAGATAGAAAAGGAAAGAGAATCTGATATCGCTGTGACCAGATTTCAGTAAAACATTAGTTACATTGGTCACGCAAAAATAAATGCTATGCGAGCTTTATTTTAAGTACCTAAGTACTATATTTCTTTATACATCACTACACTAGCGGCACGCTATGATGGCCGGTTTGACGTTTGTCCGCTCATGAAGTTCCGTATTAATTGATAACGACTTTGAAGGAAATAATTGTATTACTTTATTGACGATAGTGATGTGCAGAGATTCATAAATTTTATCGAATGTAGTTTTAGGTTTAGGACTCAAAATTTATTTATTAAATTGATTTCTAAAATGTATACAAGTGTAGAAAAATCAGTTTGCACCATTTAAGGGGTGAATGTACTTGTGAATATGAACAATTTTCACTATGTGGACAAACCTCTGAAATCGCAAAAAAATATCAGCTGTTTCATACAAAAGGTAAAATTTTTATTTTTATATGATATATACCACAACTCGGCATTTGGTTTTCTAAATTGAAAATTTTTAAAAATGGAATCTAATACGATCGTCACATAGGATCGCTGGCTAGCACAACTACTACCTCCGGCAAACTCGCGTCAATGCTCAATGCAAAACAAAGCAGTTTCGAATTGACGTTGCTTCGAAAAGTATAAACTGTCAGTGCAATTTTACCTATAACGTCAGTGGTTGAACGCGTAGCTGATGCGCTTAATATTGGACAACGAACTGTTAGACGGATAACTAAAAAAAAATATGGCGAGACTGGCACAGAAGAAAATAAACTTCACACACCAAAAAAGAGAAAACGAGCAAAACCAGTCGTAGGCATCGATAGCTTTGATGCCGATGCTATCCGAAGACATGTTTACGGCTACTATTTACAGAAGGAGTATCCAACAAGAAAAAAGTTGGTGCATTCACTGAAGGAAGCTGGATTATTCTTCGGTGGGGAAAGTTCTTTAACGAAGATTTTGAAGACCATTGGATTTCGATACAAAAAATGTAACAAACGCAAAATATTGATGGAAAGATTTGATATAGCGATGGCAAGGTATACTTTTTTACGGCAAGTGAAAGAAATCAAAAATTGGCAAAATGTTGTGTTCTTGGATGAAACATGGCTTAATGCTAACCATACTGTAGGCCGTTCTTGGAACGATGACACAGCAGCATCTTCTTCCAAAGTTCCTGTAGGAAAAGGATCGCGACTTATAATTTGTCACGCCGGAACCATCAACGGGTTTGTCGAAGGTTCTCTCATGGCTTTTGCGTCAAAAACCACTGGAGACTATCATGAAGACATGAATGGAGAAAAGTTTACTGAATGGTTTACCTCAATGTTGTGTAGCCTCCCTGAACCATCTATTATAATTATGGACAACGCCCCATACCACTCGATGCAAATTGACAAGCCACCTGCCCAATCCCAAAAGAAAGCTGATATCGTCGCATGGCTTCGTAAAAATGGCGTAGATGCAAACATGAATATGTTAAAAGCGGAATTAGTACGTCTTTTAAAAGAAAACAAACCAACCAAGATCCGATACGTCATTGACGAAATAGCATTAGAACATGGGCACAGAGTTATACGGTTACCGCCTTACCATTGTGAGTATAATGCGATTGAGTTGGTGTGGGCTCAAATTAAGGGATATGCTGCAAGACACAATACAGAACCCCCATTTATCACAAAAAAAATGCTAAAATTATTAGAAGAAGCTTGTGAACATGTGACTAAAGGAGACTGGGAAAAGGTTGTGAATAGAACTGTTAAATTAATAAGGGAAGATTATGAAAGAGATGTGAAAATAGATAATATTATAGAAAACGAACATATAATTATTAATGTAGGTGATGATACCAGTGACGACAGTGAAAATAGTAGTATGGACGAATCTGATTAATTATGGCCTTTTGTGGCACCTTTTTTGGTATCTTTTGTATTCATATGTTTCTTGTGTGCATATAAAGTATGTATATTCATTTTCATTCAAATATTCAGTTCGTTCAAATAAATTAAATAAACATATACATTTTTGTTTTATTAAACCTATTTAATCAGGTACAAAAACAAAACTTAATTGTTTTTTGTTCGAGAATAAATTGACATTCCACATCACTATTGTAATGTGTCAAACCGGCCATCATAGCGTGCCGCTAGTTTAGAAGTAATTTTTCACGCCCAAATAAATGCTGTGAGCTTTATTGTAAGTAGGTACTATATTATTTCTTTGAAGTTTGATAAATCAAAATGGGTTAGGCATTTTCCGGCTGTCAGGCGGTCTACCTACTTACTGTATTATAAAAATATTACGTCTATGGATTCTTTCAGTTCAAAATAACAGATCATATATACGATTACGAACTTACGATTTTAAAACAAAATATAATAATACTGAAACATCTTCTCGTAATTACATTAATGTACTTATTTGAATATTTTGGGCCCAGGCATCGCCCCACATATCTCGCACAATAAACCATATTTCAGAGGGGAATATGAAATGGGAAGCCATTCTTATGTTTTCTTTTATATCTTAAAAATATTACGAAACACAAAAGTATTCATGGTTTGGGGACGGCATAACATTTCATTTAAATGAGTTACAAATAACGATAAGGACGTTATTAAATATCTCGCATGCCTGCTCTCATAAAGGCATTTCTCCAAAACATTTTACCTTATTTCTAATTTAAACACCTGCTTAAATTCTGAAACATTATTAATAATGTAAGGTTTTATTATAAAACTTACTTAATTATAAAAATGTCTGTCAAGCTTTGGAATATTATATACCTAGTATAGATACCTAATAATAATAATAATAATAATCGTTTATTTTTCCCAAAATTACAAATGATTTTATAACAGATTTGAACGATGATCCCGCAGAAGTATAAACTGTGTTGCGGTGATCATCGCCCTCCTCGTCCATTAAATAAAAGATTTATAATATGTAATTATTACAAAGTACAAGCAAAATTATATACTTACTCGTATTAAATAAAATAAAATTTAGAAAATTTAGAAAAAAGACAAATTTTAAAGTGTTAGATTGTGGTTGTAGATTGTTGACAGTGCATGTGCGTGTTTGCAATGTATTGGGTGTCAGGTAATTGGTGTGAGAGGTGAGTGTGTTTGGGTGTGAGTGAGAGTGAGTATGTGTGTGTGTGTGTGGGTGTGTGTATGTGTGTGTGTGCGCGTGCGCGCGCGCGCACGTGTGTTTGTGTGTGTGTGTGTGTGTGTGAATGTTAGTGGAGTAGTGTAACATTTATTGACTCAGCTTTACAAGGACTTCCGTTTCATCATAAGTGAGGGCTCGAAGCCATTCTGAACACTTGTGTTTGCATTTATCTAGTGTTAACGGATATATATTTAGTATTTTATTTGCTCGATTATATATTAAGCCACCAAAATAAAAATAATGCCGACCGGCAACAGCGGTCCGGCGAGGTCTGTGGGCGCAAACCATATGAGTTCTCCGCTTCATAGTAAATAGGTTAGGATCGTAGGTCAGTTCAGAATGTTTGCGTAGCACCGTATGCAAGATGAACAATTGCCGGACTGTGAGCAGCTGGCAACTAGAATATAGCTCAGCAGTAGGAAAGAGTATGGGCTTACCGAGCATTACTTTTAAAACTGCCCTCTGAGCTCTTTCAATCCGTAGCATAAGCGTTTTTGGTGAACCACCCCAAGCGGTTATACAATATGAAAGGATTGATTGAGCGAGGGCATAGTAAACGGATTTAAGGCATTTGGGGTCAGCTACGTTTCTTATATTCTTAAAAACAAACATTAATTTTCTTGTGCGCGAAGAGACTGATGCAATATGTTGTTTCCAAGATAAGAAGCAATCTACCAAAACACCTAAGTATTTGATACAGGAGGTGCGTTCAAGGGCTTTGCAATTACAGGTAGGATTAGAGCCATTACATCCGTGAGCACGTATTGTGAAGGAGATAGGAGCTTGGGTAAGTGTGTTAGGGGCAAAGGTTATAAACTTAGTTTTGGACAAGTTTAATGTAAGAAGGTTCCAATTTAGCCATTTCATAACAGTTTTAATGGCTAGTTCAGAGTGATTACAGACTTCATTCCAGTTATTACCGCTAACAATTAGAGCTGTATCATCGGCATACGTGATGATTTTGCAGTGTGATAGGCGAAGGGAACACAAGTCATTAACATAAATAAGAAATAATGTAGGTCCAAGCACAGAACCCTGAGGAACTCCGAAATGTACTGATTCCGAGTCACTAGTGTGATTATCTATAATAACACATTGTGACCGCTCGGACAAGTAACTTTTGAAGATATCGAGAGCAATCCCTCGTATGCCAATGCGTTCAAGCTTATTTAATAACAATGAGACAGACACAGTGTCGAAGGCTTTTGAGAGATCCAGAAATATGCCCACAGTTTTAAGCTTATTGTCAAAATTTCTAGCAATGTGATCAGTTAGCGTCACTACAGCATCTTCAGTAGATTTACCCACCCTGAACCCGAATTGATTTTCAGAGAGAATGTCGGTTACAGCCAAGTAATTAACTAATCTTTTATTCAAGATTTTTTCAAAAATCTTTGATAAGGTAGTGAGGACCGATATGGGCCTATAGTTATCGATACTGCCCCTGTCTCCAGTTTTATAGATAGGGTGCACGAGGGCCTTTTTAAAGGCTCGTGGGAAAACCCCGTGAGTAAGACAAAGATTAAAAATGTAGGTAAGGATAGGAACCAACGTATGGGCAGCAGCTTTAACTATGGAAGAGGGAATGCCATCCCAGCCAACAGCACATTTCTCCTTTAAATTAAATATAATAAGTTCCACTTCCTTGTTGTCTACAGGAAGCAATGACATTGAGTTTAACCGTATCGGGATGGGAGGTAAAACCTCCTTTAATTCATCAATTGGAGGCTGGACAATTTTTTGGGCGAGGGTCTTACCAATCTTTGCAAAAAATTCATTAACTCTATTTACTGAAGTCGATGGCTCGGTACACAGTTTCAGCAAGTCAGGAGAGTTGGACTTGAGAGCATTGATATTAGCGATTTTCTTGACTAGTTTCCACGTTTTAGCCGGATTTCTTTCAGCCTTACGGAATTCGTTACGTTCGTATTCGCGTTTTAATTTTTTTAATAAATTGTTACAAAAGTTTCGATATCGAGTAAACGTCTTATTTAGAACCAGATTACTTGGGTCTTTTTTAGATTTTCGAAATAAATTATCTCTATGACGAATACATCTCAGCAGACCAGGAGTTATCCACGGTTTTAAAATCCTCTTTTTGCTTGAAATAATGGCAATGTGAGATTGATTTTTTATGATAGCAGAGATTAGTGTGACAAGAGTATCAGTAGCATATTCTGGGTCGGAGGATGTTAAAATCGAAGAAAAATCAGCCTGCTCCAAATTGGAAACTATAGCTTTAATGTCCATACGAAGAGATGTGCGGTTTACTGATTGCGATTTAACTTTAGCATCACAAAAGAATAAAACTGGTGCATGATCAGTGATATCAACCTCAAGGACTAAAGTAGTCCCGTAATTTGGAGATTTAAATATGACATGGTCCAGACAGTTATTCGACCTGGTAGGAAGAAGGTGACCGGGGAGCAAGCCGTGAGATGCAAGAAGATTTAGGTAAGAATCTGCATTTATATCATTACTATCCGGAAGTAAATTTATATTAATGTCCCCAACCATAATAATATTTTTAAAGACCTTTAAAAGATTAAGAACTTGATCAATACTATTAAGAAAAATGTTAATATTTTTATATGAAGGTGATCGATACAGAGCTATAACTACAACATCGTCGGGAAATTTAAGAATAAGACTATTTGCTTCAGCTATTTTCATAGTTTCCAGTGAGCATTTAAGGTTAGACCTAACATAAACAATAACACCTTCATTTTGATTCGAATATTCAGAGGCAAATGACTGAAAACCGTCCAGGGATGGGATTGTGGGAGACTTACTAAGCCAACATTCCGACAAGACAATAATGTCTAGCTGAAATTGTATTCTTTGTAACAAAACCAGTAGACCCCCAAAGTTACGATTAATACTTCGAATATTTAATTGTAGGATTTTAAAAAACATGTGATCATTTTTTACATAGTTATTAGTTTCTTCTGGAATGCAGATGTACGACTTCGATAGAGAGAACTTTTCTATATCCTTATTAATTGATAAGATGTCATCCATGTTCGAGTATATTAAAAAAGTACAAGTGAGCAAGAACGGTATGAGAACAAAAATTTTCTGAAAGAGGTATGTTAGAACCCTCCAAACCACAGTTATAGTGCACCTCATGACAAGTATAGGTACTTATGATGAAATGGGTCAGATCAAAACGCTTGTAAAGCCTACGTATTGTGTTTGAGTTATATATATATATGTATATACGTATTGTATTAGGTAAAAAATAATATGTAAATGAAAGATCGGCTATAAAAGCCAAGCGCAAAAATAAAAATATATGTTTAAATTTCACATAACAGTTTTGTTTATTTGTATCATATTTCATATGTGACACAAATAAACATTGCTTTGTATGTATCAATAAGTAGTTAATATACAAGGTATGACGTTGGTGTATATAAATTGGCAAGTTCATAATGTTGCTGTAAGTATAAGGTAGTTTGAATAAAAAAGTGTATAGTATAAAGTTATTTGTATAGAAGTGTATTAGAATAAGCATATTTTTTGTATGTGTATGTTTGTATAAATAAGTGTAAAAAAGAGTATTTTGTAGTTTTGAGGCACAAAATAAATATAGCTTAAAAATATTACATAAAATGCAACTATCGTAAGTACAGTTTATCATTAAATTATAACGTTTTGAAGAGGCATCCAAATCGTCAGTTGCTAGTCACACAGAGCCTGCTTTCAACTTAGATAGGTCTTCTTCCGAGTTTATGCGTATTTGCGGAGCACCCTCTTTTTTACGTAGGTATATATGCCCACGGGCGGTCCAGCAGAAAGAATATTCGTGTGTTTTTGCAAAATCACGCGCCAGGAAAAAAATTCTTTTACTCTTTCGGGTTAATAGCTCAGATAGGTAAATTGGTCGAGCGGGGCCTGCTATGTCGATATTCGTGGTACTGAATCTCCGGCCGGTGTTTATTTTATTAAACTTTTTAAAGTTCGAAATAAGATTATCTTTCATAAGGGCACTTGTAAATTCTACAACAATCGGCTTGTGCGTCTCTGATTTTGTAAAGGATCTATAAATATCCTTAATGTCTGAGGGTTGTATATTTAAAGAAAGTTTAGAACCCAAAAGTAAGAGTATCTCCTGTAGGTCGTTCTTAGTCTCATTTTGCTTTAATTTTGAAATATTTCGAAGCTCAACACAAGTGTTCACAGATTTCCATTCTAGGTTTTCGATTTTATTCTCAAGAATAGAAATATAAGATAATTGTTCTTTTCGCTCAGTCTCAAACTTGTCCAATCTGAATTTTAAACTCATCATATGCCTGTGATAAAAATTCAATATTTTTGAATATTTCCGCATTTTGCGTTCTAATTTCATTTATCGATTCCTGGATTTTGGTTAATTTTTTATCTTGTTCTTTAGTGAAAGTCAAGAACATCATGCGCATCTCCGCCAAAAGAGATCGTGACTCGTGATCATCTTTACCTTCAAACTTGCGCTTCGAACGGGACGTGTTTGCATTTTTGTCGGTAGGCGAGTTTAATGCCGGTTCTGAGTCACTGTGATGCAGCGTACGAGAGACGAGGGACGTAGCGGGGGACGGTGACGGCGCTCGGCTTGCCATGTTCGTAGAAAAAGTACCAGGGTAACAGAAAATAGAAAGATATCGTTGATCCAGACGGTTTGCAGAGTAGATTAGCCCTTATAATGGTAGTATTTTAGAGTAGTTTTTCACTAGGTCGACGGCCGTACTCACTAAAAGGTTCGAGTACAGCAATTATCACCTCTTACTCACATAAGGATAGGGTACACTTTTGCAGGTCCGGAAGTGACGGCGTAAGCGAGTTGACACTTTAACTGCAACTCCTCCAACTATGATGGCGTCGCTGTTGCAGCGGGGCCTGCTTTCTATTAGATAGGTCTCCTTAACATTTATGCACTCCTAATATTTTAGATTAATTTTTGTACACAATTTAATTTAGAATTAATGTTAAATAAAAATTTACACTGTCTGCACGTCCACTCGTGACCGAGGTCCGGGAGGAAGGGGGATAGAATATAGAAGTAGTAAGTAAGTATAATTTTATTATGATAGATATATATGATAGATATTATATTATGATATTATATATTATATTATAACTTATAATAATATATTTATAATAATATAATATAATTTGACGACCTCCCTGGCGCAGTGGTGACCGCTGTGGTCTTATAACTGGGAGGTCTCGGGTTCGATTTGGGAATTTATAATTTCTGAATTGTCTCTGGTCTGGTCTGGTGGGAGGCTTTGGCCGTAGTTAGTCACCACCCTACCGTCGAAAACGTACCGCCAAGCGATTTAGCGTTCCGGCACGATGGCGCGTAGAAACCGATTAGGATGGGTTGAATGTTCACTGCCATACCCCTTACAAGTTAGCCCGCTACCATCTTAGACTGCATCGTCACTTACCATCAGGTGAGATCACAGTCAAGGACTATCTTGTCATCGAATTAAAAAATAATAATAATAATAATATCTAATAATTTCGCGTGCCATGAAGTGTCGTACAGCCTTAAGTGCCAATTATTTCACTATCGCAAAGTAAAACACATTTTTTGTTGATCTGACAATCTGCCGTAACATCTTCAGTTTCTGTTTCCTCATTCAAACGTTAGGTGTTGTCTTAGTATGATTGCCAGACCTTCAGAGAATCTTAATCGTAATAGAATCTACATACCTTTCCTCTATGCGTCCAATTAATTGTACTGGGTGGCTCTGGTGTGTGCCTCACTATGCAAGTCAGATTTATCGTGGACCCGGCGTAGATGAATAGATCTGGACCGCCCATAATTTCGGTTTCTGGTTCTGTTGGATAAAAAATAAAGTTACTGAGAGATTAAATAATGAAATGAAAATACACTTTATTGTACACCAATCAACACAAAACAAAAGAACATAAAACATACATATTATAAGGGTAGAAGCTGTACAATAGGCGGCCTTATTGCTAAGAAGCGATCTCTTCCAGGCAACCTAACGACGAATACAGTAATAGAAGAAATATTGGATGAAGGTGTACACTAAAAAGGAATAAATGATGAAAATAATAATTAGGTAAAAAAAATCCTACCTAAGCCTACCTATCAAGCAGCAGTGATAGCCTAGTGGTTAAGACTTAGGACTGCGGTCCCGTTTGAGGGGGGGGGGGGGGGGGACTTTTCGGAGTTATTCGCATTGGGCCAGCGTGGTGGACAATGGCCTATAACCTCTGTGTGGTTAGTCCGAGTTTTAATTCGTTTGATCGTAATAGTTAACTATGACATTAGCAGCAAATAAAATGTAAAATGAACTTTAACAGCATCAATTTAAAGTCACAAATTCAATACAGACGATTTTAATTTGGAGCATTTTCGTTACATAAACATATAAACATACATACACGAAATTGAACTCTAAATCAATACTGTTATGGTTTATTTTACTTTGATGGTAATGTCATATTTTCGACCGAGCGAAGCGAAGGTCTTTGAGTTAACTAGGGCGATTTGCACTTGTCCGTCCGTCCGTCCGTCCGTCCGTCCGTCTGTCAGAGCCTTATAACTTTTGAATTACTGAACGTAATTACTTCAAATTTAGATATAATATGTAAACCGATGGCCTCCAGCCGAAAATGGCTTAAAAAGTTATAAAAATCTTTATTTCAGGGGGGCTCTCATAGAAGCGAATGCGAAGTAAAAAAAAAAATATCGCGTTACATAAAATTGTTACGTATCATTTTAAAGATAATTTTGAACTGAGAACAAAAATAATTTTTTTTTAATTTTTCCCTTAAAATTGACGAAATGGGGGGCTTTCAAAGTGGCGATTTTATACGCTCGCTTGAAGACGCTCTCTAGAAAAATCCGCTATGGATTTTCAAACTGATTTTATGTTTTTAGGTCACTTATATCCTGTACTTGAACAACAAATACTAAAATTATATGAATATTATAAAGAATCGAGATTATTTAATTTTTAATGGGCGTCAGTAATTCATATAGCATCAACATAGCTTCACAATAATGCTAATAGATGGCGCAGTCAGTAACTATTCCCATGGAACTACGAGTTAAATTCAATGTTTGATAAATAATTCAATGTTTTCACTAACGTTCCCTAACCTTTACGGGCTACCTATAAGTTAGGTGATTGATGTTTTCTGTCAACTTATTTATCACGATCCTGTACGGGACACCTAAAAGGATATTGGGACGGATGTTAGGACTTAGGATTGTATTTAGGAGCTACCTACGTTAAGAGACTCCTACTTAGGGGATGATTTAGGTATGTTTGGTGAAAACGGGCATAATAATAATGTCAGTTTTGGTTATCATGTATCGATTGAATGAATAATCATGGGATACCGTTACCGCGAGGTCTCAGTTCGGGGCGAACCACTAGTACTATTCATAGTTAACAATCTTGTACTAACCCTAGTGAGCTCAGTAGTGAGACGTTAATGGGTTGCTATGATGATGATGATATTGATGAAATACCTATCATTACTAAGCTGGTGCAAAATGTCGGCATGGATACTAGGTTTTCATTCAAACAAATTAAGTACATTAATTTGTAAATAGGTACGTACCTACTACCTACAGAGAAACTGAAACACAAAGTCCGTTTCATATTATTTCTACGCGTCATGTTATTTATCATTTGAATGTGATAGTGTGGAATTGATACAGGTGACGTCATAGCAAGAATGCCGTTCGTATACACATACCTTCTAGAGACAGATTGATAAAGAATCACCAAGCTAAAACGATAATACACCTTACATTAATAAATTTAAGTGTTAAAGTTACTAAACCCACATCAATCACCAATCGCTTAGCTAAGGTGATGATAAATTTTAGGGCTACCACAAACACAATTCGTTTACATCTAGTCACCGCTCGTTAGTAACAATCGAAAAATCTGAAATAATTATGGTCAATAGAAGTTTATGTATATTTTACAGGAAAAATAAAAGCAACGCGAAAATTATTTTAGTTTGATTAAAAAAGGGGGAAAATCGGGGGTTTGAAATTTCAAAGTAAGATAACTATACCGAGTGGGGTATCATATGAAACGCCTTAACTTGTGCATTCTAAAACAGTTTTTTATTTATTTCTATATATAATAGTTTTTGAGTAATCGGCCAAAATGTCGAAAAAAATACCGTTCCTCCCCCTTATCTCCGAAGTTTACCAATCGAAAAATCTGAAATAATTATTGTCAATAGAGGTTTATGTATATTTTACAGGAAAAATAAAATGAACGCGAAAATTATTTTAGTTTAATTAAAAAAGGGGAAAAATCAGGGGTTTGAAATTTCAAAGTAAGATAATTATACTGAGTGGGGTATCATATGAAAGGCCTTTTATTGTGCATTCTAAAACAGTTTTTTATTTATTTCTAGATATAATAGTTTCTGATTAATCGGCCAAAATGTCGTAAAAAATACCGTCCCCCCCCCCCCCCCCTTATCTCCGAAGTTTACCAATTGAAAAATCTGAAATAATTATGGTCAATAGAGGTTTATGTATATTTTACAGGAAAAATAAAACCAACGCTCTAACTAGCATAGTTTTTTTTTTATATTAACAATAAACCTCTACAAACAAAGTTAACGATAAATAAGCAAATTAATATAATATTATCGTTTTACTTTTACTGTTGGAGTATGGAACCTTCGGTGCGCGAGTCCGATTCGCACTTGGCCGGCTTTTTTATAATTATAAGCGGTCATCAAGAGCTGGCAGCTACCTTGGCTAAGGAATTACTTAGGCCAAGGTACCCAAAGTGCTGGCAGCTGCATTGCTAAATGTCATTTTGGGTACCTACAATGCCGTACTTGAGGTACCTATTCGATTTATTAACCGACTTCAAAAAAGGAGGAGGTTATCAATTTGTCTTAATCTTTTTTTTTAATTTTTTTTTATGTAGGTATGTTCACCGATTACTCGAAGACGCCTGTACCGACTTGGAAAATTCGTTTTTGTTTAAAAGGGTAAACTTCCCAGGGACCACCTAAGTAATTTTATCGAAATCGGTCGAACGGGTTTTAAAACATCAGCAATAAATTATAATATACTTTGTAATGGCACGGGCGTTTGAAGTCGGTTTTTAAAAATATTTTTTTATATTAAATTATTTTGGTATTAGTTGTTAAAATAAATTGTTTTTATATAGGTAATTTTAAACGTTAACCAACCAAAAGAGAGTCAAATTTTCTACAACAGTGGGGGCGAGGAACCGTTTTTCCTTCGATGGTCAGATTTGTGGGCGTAGAATAATACTCGAGCCGCTTATCCGGGCTTTACACATGAGCCACAACTGGCCTGCAATGATCACCACGTTTGGTGTCGTAACATGAATGCATAGCTAGAGAGAACTCCAGTGCATCTCAATATTCGCGTGCAGCAACCGCAAACTGCGCGAAACAAATACGGAGATTAGAGCAGCCCTCCGTCAACACTGCCATACTGTGTAGAAACGGACTCTCACCAGCGTAACGAAAACAACTGTATATATATAGCACAAACGCATTAAAACTTCGATAGCGCGAGTTAGGGTTTTTGCTTATAAAAACTGATTTATTGAAGTTTTATGAATTCTGTTTTTTTCTACATTTAGGGAATCATAAATGTAAAGCAATTTAATAACAAAAAAAATAAAAAAAACGATATCTATCTATTCTAATTAAGGACTTTTTTAAGAAATTTTATTAAGTGACCTTCTTACTTTCTTAGTTTTTATCTGTACAATTTTTTTTTTATTTTATTGATTTAAAATTAAAATCACGTTTTGATAAAATCACGATTTTTAGTATTTTTTTAGTTTTTGGCTAATCAGGTATCCACGAAACATAAAACAGGTAATATTATTATTTAACCCGACAAACTGGATCTTTCACGTGTAACCTACTTACTGAGTGTATACCTATTCTAAATAAACGTAAATTGTATTTTTTCAATCGATTGCGCTGGTCAACCAATACCTATTGATCCAAGACCAAGTCAGTTATTGGATGGGTGAGTAATGGGTGTGACTAAAAACTGCTGTGGGATGGCTGTGGGCGATTAGTTCGTTTCCAGCTAAGACTTCATTGTCACTCACCACCAGATGTGTTAGCAGTTCACGGCTTTTAGAAAAAGAAACCGGTTATAGCCACCCTTTTTAAGGCTCGCACATACAAAGCGACGCACATCGCGCGTGGGGAAGAGAAAAAGAGATCGTATTTCGTGGCGATTCTTTCAAAAGTTCTATGTCCAACAATGGACGACTATAAAAGACTTCGACGACTTCGCACTATCTTAGGCTTCACTTATCATCAAGTGAGATCGCAGTCAAGTGAAGGGCTAGTCTATAAGAATATATTTAAAAAAAAAAAGTTAGATGATGATGATGTTGAATCCCATGGCAGTCGTGTTATATACGTGTCGCGTGTCGCACTAATATCACTCGTTGTGTGTCTTAGCCCTAATTTGAGCGTATAACCCAATAATAAAGGCCTTTACTCTAAGAGTCAATAGATTTTCTATTGGGACAAGTGGAAGCAAACATTCGCTGTGAGATTAGCTCTTTGACATCGCTCGAAGATAAATAGACGATGTTTTGGGATGACAGGAGAGGAAAACAAATAATCCCAATTCCTCCGGACGTGTTCCATTTGACATGCTACTTTTGTATGTTGAGTGCTTATAGGGCAAAGCCTAAAGGAAGAGTTGTAATTTTAGAAGTCTATGTATGTATGTATGTATGTATGTGACTATTTACATAAGTTATACCTAAGATTTTGATGAATAATGTGTCAATAGATTCATTATTGTGGTGGGTGACCAAGGCTATATTTTATACAAACATGCGGTTCCATGTGATTAAATTGTTTTCTTGCAGTTAAATCTTTTTTGTTTCAGCGGTTTTTCACTTCTTCGTAACACGTCCGAGCAGAGTGGTAGTAGAAAGGGTCGTGGTCATCACGAAGTGACAACCGACAGATCTATGTGATTGGCTTCACGAGCATTCGCAACTACTCCCTGCTGGCCTACACCCAGGGTACGCTGTAAGTCCGCGGCCGCACTGGTAGGGCGACTGGTGACGCGACGCCACGCGATAAACCGTGTGTCTGCATCGCAGCGTCGATAAACTACCGAATTGCGCTTACATCGCTTAATGACTGACCGTTCTCAGTGCCGATACGGTCATTGGTTTTAGTACCTACTATTGAAAATTACGCGCGACATAAACAAGTGAATTTCGCGCGTCGCTTATCTGATGCAGCCACCCCTATTTGTTTACAGAAGTTTGTTTCAACGAAATCGCCGTCGCGTCGCAGTCGCCTTGCCAGTGCGGCCATGGCCTTACATTTCTACACTCTTGGCTTTCTTTACGTACCTACTATATTAAGGTACACCGCGTGGCCAATAGGCGGCGTTGTTGATATCTGGCACTCGTACTGCCCCGAGTCGCGCTTCTGTGGACTCCGGATCCGCAGCGCCCACTCTTCTGAGCGCGGCTTGTGCTGCGCTTCGAAGCGCTGGTCCGAAGTGTACGTGTACCGGCCCACTGTTAGGAGGTGGATGTCACGGTGTCGCACCCATGATACCTGAACAGATAAATGGTAGGTATAATATTAAAGTGTTTGAGTACCTACTAGAGTGCAAGGTGCCGGAGTGGCTACCCTGCACCGGGAAGCGCAGTGTTGGCAGACCCCCACTAGGTGGACCGACGACATCAAACGAGCCGCAGGGAGGAGTAGATTCAGGCGGCGCAAGACCGAGTCCTGTGGAAATCCATGTAAGAGACCTTTGTCCAGCGGTGGTCTATCGGTTGACAAAAAAGAAGATAAAATAAATCCCACTTTTTAGGATTCAGAAAAAAAAAACCCAAATCCCATTAAGGATCGCCTCGTTGTCCGTCTGTCTGTCCGTGTGTCAAAGACCTTAATCTCAGAAACGACTTGAGGTAGGTACTAAGCTGAAAATACTAAATAAGAAGAATTTTCTTTATTTAAGAATTTCTTTATTGGTACAGAATTTTTTTTTTTTTGATAAAGGAAATTTAGGGAACTTGAGTACTCTTTTGCTGTTATCTATAGTACCAGGGTCAATTTTTGAGTGGAAGTCTAAGATTATTGAAAATAAATATAGTTGTCGAACATTGAGAACATTGCATTCATCATATAATTTGTCAGTGGGATATCTAAATGGTTTTTTAAAAATAGTTTTAAGTATAGTTCTGTTTGCTCGCTCTAATCGCAGTAAAAATGTCTTCCCAGCTCCACCCCATGCACTAATACAGTAGGTCAAGATTGGAAGACATAGGGATTTATAAACCATTATTGAAGTTTCAACATCGGCGATATCTCTAAGGTTCCGAAATAAGGGAATGAGTTTCTTTATCATAATAGAGGTGTTAAGAATATGAGATGTCCAATTTAGATGTTCATCTAATGTAATGCCAATATATTTTATGTTTGTTTCTTTAGATAAAATAGTACAACTGCAAGCGTCTTGGACACTTTTACGGTTACAAGGATAAGTGTGAATAGGAAGTTTAAAAAGTTTATCAGGGTTACTCTTACGAGATATACTGAAACACACATATTTCGTTTTGGCAGTGTTGATAGTAAGTAAGTTATCCTCTAGCCAAGATGTTATTTGTTTAAGCCCTTCTTCAGCACGCGACTTTGCTTCCTCCCAATTATCCCCCTCAAATAAAACAACAGTATCATCTGCAAAGCAAAATATACGTCCTGATTTTAGATAATAGATACAAAGGTCAATAGCCTCATAATTGTGTCAAAATCTCTTTCTAGTTTAATTCATTTCGTATTTCTAAACAAAATCTCCAGTGACGTTTATGCTCGTTTTTGCTATTAATTTAAATCTAGGCGTTTTATCTTAAAATACATTTGGTTTTTTAAAATGTAAAAAAATACATTTTATGATGAAAATTACATATAATTACATAATTTAAGATAGTATGAATTTATTTATGGGCATTTACGGAACCCTATACTGCGCGTGGCCTAGGACAGTTGCCCCGCATTAACTGACCGTTTACATATCAATAGAATAGAATAGAATAGAAATATTTTTTCAAATAAACTTTTTTACAAGTACTTTTGAATCGTCGTACTTAGCTTACTATAATGTACCATTAGTACATTATAGTAAGCTAAGTACTATGGACGGGTAACAGTTTTTTACCATCTTCAGCAAGTAGCAACCCATAAATGGCTAACTACTAAGTGAAAGTCTCCCATAAAAGAAGGGTTATAGGCTATAGAACACTACGCGGGCCCATGCTTTTCAGACTTCACACACCTTAGAAAAGAGTATGGAGAACTCTCAGATCATCATTAGCAACCCATCAACGGCTCACTAGTTACTACTGATCGCAGGTCTCCTCTCAGAGAAGGGTTATAGGTCATAATCCACCACGCTGGCCCAATGCGAATTGGCGGACTTCACACACCTTCGAGAACATTATGAAGAACTCTCAGATGTGCAGGTTTCCTCACGATGTTTTCCTTCACAGTTGAAGCAAGTGATATTTAACTGCTTAAACGCACTTGACTCCAAAAAATTAAGGGGTGCGTACCCGGGATCGAACCTGCGACCCCCCGAACAGGAGACCACAGTCCTAACCACTAGGCTATCACTGCTTCTCTCAGATATTAAGGTTGTATTTGACGGTGATTTCCTTCACCGCTAAAGCAAGTGATATGTAATTGCTCAACCCAAATATATCCGAAATCTCCCGAATCTGCCTCCTTCGCAGATAAATTAATATCTACCCATAAAATGATATTATCTTCACCAACGAATCTTATTTGAATAAACAATGACGTAAATGAGATTATATATACCAGGTTTAAATGGGGCTTAGATTAGCTGAAAGCTGGGGTTTGAGACTGCTTATGATAATCCTTTATATTTCTGAAGGGTTGGAGGCGGTATGAGGCGCTTACAAAACCTTATCTCTGTAGACTAATGGTTATCGCAACGCCTACGAACACAATTATGAATAGATAGGTAGTTACTATTTATCATGATAGTATGTAGCTTGTCTCACATAAGTTAAATTGAACTTTGCTAAAGTAGTTTAGAAGCCTCTATAGCCCAACGGTTAAAGGTGCGGACTGAAAACTGAAAGGTTGCAGGTTCGATCCCCACCCGTTGCACTATTGTCGTACCCACTCCTAGCACAAGTTTTCCGCTTATTTGGAGGGGATAGGAGGACATTGTGCCGATTTCACCAACTTCGAGTGACGTTTATCCTTGGAATAAATTGGACGTTCTGACAGTTTTCATATTAACTGTCAAAATATAAAATTTACGCTCGGATAAGACTTATTTTACGTTGGTGAAATTAGCCCATTAATTAACTTCAGCTTAGCTGATATTCTTTATGAAAAAAAACTTAATTTTAATATTTTTTTGACATGTCATTGGTACAATATCAAAAAGTAGATAGTATAATTGCCGGTAACTTGGGGTGACTTTGCACTAAATTCGAACAACTTTCAAAATGAAATTAAAAAACTAAAGTTTCTGAATATGTGCCACAGTTTATAAGTCAATAAAAACCATATAATATATCCAGTCACTAAAACTTCTTTAGTTCAAATTAAAATATATGACTTTTTATTTGATACTAGCTGGTGCCAGCGACTTCGTCCGTATGGATTTAGTTTTTAAAATCCCTCGAGAACTCTTCGATTTTCCGGGATAGAAAGTAGCGTATGTCACTCTCCAGGTCCTTAACTATACTCATGCAAAAATCACGTCAATCCGTAGCCCTGTTGCGGCTTGATTGAAGGACAAACCAACAAACCAACAAACAAACACACTTTCGCATTTATAATATTAGTAAGGATTTATTATAATATTATTATAATATTAGTAAGGATATTACTAGGAACATAAAAAAAATTGGTGTAAAGTCACCCCAAATTACGGTACTTTAATGTTGTCAAGTGTAGCTTTACCCTTCGGTTTTACCTGCGTGAAGTGCGCATTAGAATTTCTTACGTAAAAGTCTTCCATAAGTTTCCATACAAACAATACTATAATACAATACTATAAAAGCAGTATTATTTCATTTTTAACCGACTTAAAAAAAGGAGGAGGTTCTCAATTCGACGCGTATTTTCTTAATTTTTTTTGGCGATGTTACTCCATAACTCCGTCAAATCTGAACCGATTTCAATATTTTTTTTTATTTGAAAGAACATACCGTCAGGTTGGTCCCATTTAAATTTGGTGAAGATTTGATGAATATCTTCGGTGATGGAGAACGGAACTCCTCAACTTTTGTTGATGTTACTCCATAACTCCATCAAATCTGAACCGATTTCAATATTTTTTTTATTTGAAAGGACATACCGTCAGGTTGCTCTCATTTAAATTTGGTGAAGATCTGATGTATATCTTCGGTGATAGAGGACGGAACTCCTCAAAAAATAGAAATAAATCGCTCGCGATCACAGAATGTGTACATTTATCCTACGAAGCTACATTAAAAAGCTTAAAATAATAATATATACAAATTCTTAAAAAAAAAACGACTTCAAACGCCACTGAAAAGTATAAAAAATTTCAGTTTGTACCCGTATGTTGAAGTAGGGTGGGCCTCAATAGAATATGAAACTGCAACGCTAGCCCGACTTCAACATACCTGTACCAAGTAATTTTATGTATATTCTGTGCCTGGACCTACAAAATAAAATTTTGGCTGATCTCTGATCAATTTATGCAAAACTGCGTTTGTGTGGAAACTTAAACTTAGGCCGCGGCCGCACTGAGGCGATTGGCGACGCGACGCGACAAACCGTGTGTCCTCATTGCAGCGGCGATAAACTAGCGAATTGTGCTTACATCGCGTACCTATCTAATAACTAGCCGTACTCAGTGCGGATACATTTATTGGTTTTAGTACTATTGAAAATTACGCGCGACATAAACAAATAAATTTCGCGCGTCGCTTATCTGATACGGTCACCCCCATTTGTTTATAGGAGGTTGTTCGAACGAAATCGCCGTCGCGTCGTTGTCGCCCACTAGTGCGGCCGCGGCCTTAGGGGAAACTTAGGTAAGGAATTCTGATGAGCACTCCAAGCAGGTGAAACCGAAGGGTTAAAGTCACACGTCTAATTAGCTCAGCTATACCAGCTTCCAATCACAATCAGGAGATTAAACAAGCGCCTAGCCCTTTGTTGTGAAGTGAAACATTAATAGGCTTTACGTAACGTAGGTACGAGACGCTTGGTGGCTTCGCATGATATCCCGCTGTCTACGCCGTGGAGGCTTTGTGCGGTCCACGGAAACAGCAGAGGCTTTAGTTTAATTGCTAAGCTAGGCTTAGGCTGTAAATCTACGGAAATGATAAGATATGCATAATTAAAAAAGCCACAATACCACAACAGTTAGGGCGCGTTATGTAAGCAAACTCCAAGTCTAACATTTAGTTGAGGAAAGGGCAGTAGATATATACAGTTATCTCTACTAATATATAAGTACTAATATATTGGTTTTTAAACCAGCGTCAGGTCAGCGTGTTGCCAGTGATGACTTACGGATCCGAGACAAAGTCGCTAACTATGGGCCTCATAAGGCTCAGGGTCACTCAGCAGCGATGGAGAGAGCTATGCTCGGTATATCCCTGCGAGATCAAATCAGAAATTAGGAGATCCGTAGGAGAACCAAAGTCACCGACTAAGCTCAACGTGTCGCGAAACTGAAGTGGAAATGGGCGGAGCACATAGTTCGAAGAGCTGATGGTTGTTGAGGTCCCAAGGTGCTGGAGTGGCGACCCCGCACCGGGAAACGCAGTGTAGGCAGACCCCCCACTAGGTGGACCGACGACATCAAACGAGTCGCAAGGAGTCGCTGGATTTAAGCGGCGCAAGACCGAAGCATGTGGAAGTCCATGCAGGAGACCTTTGTCCAGTGGACGTCTATAGGTTGATAAAGAAAAAGAAGAAGAATATATTGGTACTAACTACTAATATTAATAAATACAAAAGTGTATTTGTTTGTTGATCCGTCCTTCAATCACACCGCTACAGAGCTATAAAGCGACGTGATTTTTCGCATACTTTTAAATGAGGACTGGAGAATGACATAAGATTTTTATCCCGGAAATTCAAAGAGTTTCCGTAGGATTTATAAATACTAAATCCACGCGGATAAAATTGTGAGTATAAGCTACTGGCTCTATATTCTTTACAAAATACTAATTATAACTAAAACTCTTTGATTTTTTAGGACGCATATCATGCGTGGACACCTGGTCCTATAGGGACACAATTCGGACCGCCGCGGTTGTATAGGGAAATTTTATATTTTTAATAAGAGTTAAAATCCGTACATTGCATTGTACGTGCGAACACGCATATTAAGTACCTAAATAGAAATAAAAAGGAAGTTACAACATTTTAGTTACCTACTTATTTAGTCCTAAATACCTAAGTCGTTTTATTTCGCGGTTGTTTAACTGACAAAACAAATACCTAAGCCGCAAGAAAGATAATTATGTAGGTCTAGCTACTGAAAAAAGACATAGGATATTTTAAATTTTTTATTCTTGGAAAATAAAGTGGACAACGAAGCGGGTAATAGCAAGCCTCTGATAAATTTTCCACGTTCCTACATATCCGCTACTCTTTAATATATTATACACTCAAAATAATATATCGTATGCTGCATACGAAATTGGTAAGAGAGCACAGCTGCCAAATTTGCCTGGAAAATGCATAATAAATATAATATCGCATACCTATTTGGCTTTTCCATATCCTTTGAAATGTTATTTCGTAAAAACCCCAAAGGTATTGTTAATAGTTATTTGTGTTATATGGGGCCAAAGGAATTTTTTGTTCCCCGAGGGCGTTATTTTGAATTCAGAGCGAAGTGAAGGATTCTATAGTAGACTCCCGAGCGCAGCGAGGGATTCTAAAGTAGAATCCTGAGCCTCACTAGCGAGGAATTCAATATACGCCGCCCGAGAACAAAAAATTTTGGCCCCGAATGACACACACTATTTTTCATCATTACCTATGAGAAAAAGCTAGGAGTATCAACCTACTATGTATAGAGTATAGACATTACCAATACGTATATTGAAAGTTTAAATAAAACACAAATAAATTTTTATGAAATAATTAAACATTAATATTTATGTTGGAAGTATGGGCGTATATATATAATCGACAAATTTGATAACGTGACTTATCGAAGACAACAGCTTTCAAACATTTTTGAATTCTCTCTTCTGATTGGTCCGCGTTAGTGCTTTAGTATGCTAAAGCACTAACGCGGACCAATCAGAAGAGAGAAATGAAAAGTCCCATGGGGTTAAAATTAAATTTTGCTCCCGCTATCCTCTGAAGCCAATATTCGTTTTTCGAATAGGTATGATGAAAAAAAAATTATATTAGTATTCGCGACGAATTGAGAACCTCTCCCTTTTTTCTCACCGGTTGAAAATTATTTTCAAATACCTCGTGCTCAAATGCTCAGCAAGATCCATTTGAGCTTTCAAAATTGTAAATTAGTAGACTTTTACCGCACGAGTCTCATTAAAATAATCAAACAGTTGGGTACATACAATACAAAAGCCTTGCGGTACGCACAAGGACAATTAAACTTGTGATCACTCACACCTTCATGCAGATACAGCCTGTTGATAGACAGACGGACGGACGGACAGCGGAGGCTTAGTAATAGGGTCCCGTTGGCACCCTTTGGGTATAGAATCCTAAAAAGTTCGTCGAAAAAAGTCCCCATTTAATTTTGGCACTGATTTAAAGAGGCAGTTGTAAATAGCAATTTTGGTACGTTAAAAATTATAAACGGCACGTTTAATAACTAGTTCAGCAGTTAAAACTAAGCAGTAAAGTAAACAAAAATGAGTAATAAAAAATAATGAAATGGATCAGTGAATATATACTTGAGCAGGAAAATAATTAAATGGGCGGTAAAAATTATTGAACGAGCGGTTACATGTGGGCAGTAATAAATCGGAATTTGTCGGTAAGAAAAGTGTAAGTTCGGTACTTTTGTTTAGCTCACCCGTGTCTTCCACCTTAACGCGACAACGAATTAACCGATTTGGCTGAAATTTGGAAAGAAGATAGCTCATACCCAGGACTTTTTTCCCGGAAAATTACAGAGTTCCCGCGTGAAAACCTTAATACACGTGGACGAATTCGAGGGCATCGTCTATATATACCTAGTTACTGAATACAGAAAAAAAGGAAACATCGTTCTGTTTATTGGTAGTAAACTTACAGTTCTATTTTGAAGATTCTTCACTTTGCATAACAATGTAACGGGATGTCCAACTAGGCCGGTCACGTTGTCCGGCGTGCTAGGGTCGAAGTATGGAGCTCCAGGGGTCTGTGGCCAGTCTTCTAAGAACTCTGTGCGGAACCGGCGGGAAGACTCGGAGACCGTGCTCTGGTCCCGTGGACGATTGCTACCGCTGTCTTGACGACATACTGCAAATAAAAATTATTTCATAAAGACGAAAGTCTCTACCACCGGTTCGGAAAGCGGATATTGCAGATAATTAAGTGAAATATTAAAAACTAGGTGATGCCCGCGACTTCGTCCGCGTGGATTTAGTTTTTAAAATCCCTCGGGAACTCTTTGATTTTCCGGGAGAAAAAGTAGCCTATGTCACTCTCTAGGTCTTCAACTATACCCATGCTAAAAATCACGACGATCCGTAGCCCTGTTGCGGCGTGATTGAAGGACAAACCAACAAACCAACAAACAAACACACTTTCGCATTTATAATATTATAGTAAGGATTATGAAACACAACAATGCATTTCCTTGTGTTCAACAATAATAATTTAAAAATCAGGCTTCATTAGTTACTGGGGTCGCCTGTACTATGGTCTTATCTTGCCATAATCACTACAGAATGCGATCCTAAGCCTCATTTCGCACATGATTTTCAATACTGTACTATCTCAAAAAACACTGTTTCGATATCGCGTTTTGAAACTTTGAAAAATCACAATTCCTAATTATTCTGAAACATTAGTAATCTAATGATTGTATTGGTATATTGCTACATTAATATTCCTTATGTGTAGTGAAATGCATGGCTTTTAGGCTTATATCTTCGATTTTAAAAGCGTTTTCTTACAACCACTTTGAGTTAGGACTATATTGCCAACCCAAACGATTATTTATTTTGATTTATGACCGTATCAACTTGAAATAAAACTTATTTAAAAAATAATCGACAACAACAGTAAACTAGTAACACTTTATTCGTAATAAAATGTATCTGTCAAACCAACGATTGAGAAAATCGTTAGTTTAAGTAAAAACAAACTAATAAGAAGCCAGTCAGATTGTAAGCTGGCGCAAGATTGAGAACTGTATACATAATATCTATCACCGATTGGGTAGAATAATAATAAGATAATATGTTTTACTCCTAAAAACCATGATTTCGAATATTACCTAAAAACGAGTATTTTTTATAGCGCGGAGCCAGAGCCAGTCTTCTGGCGTAGCCCATTTGATTTGTAAATAACGGTATTTCTAATGCAACACAGCACTAGTAGTGTACAGTACAAATCAAATGGGCTACGCCAGAAAGCTCGCTCCGTCGCCCCTTCATTCAGCTTCACAAGGATCTCCTTCGCGAGCTTCTGGCTCCGCGCTATTAAAAAACCGGCCAAGTGCGAGTCGGACTCGCGCACCGAGGGTTCCGTACTCCAGAAGTAAAAGTAGGTCAACGGGAACTACCATATAGGTTGTCGACCCAAAACCTATAGGGTACTTCCGGTTGACCTAGAATTGTCAATTTTGATTAAAAGCAATGTCTTAGAGCACAAGTAAAGGGAAAATTCCCAAAAATAAGAAAAGTTGAAAATTAATAAAAATTTTGGTACTTGTAAGTTTTCGCGAAAATCTAAATTTGCCCATATCTTTTTATCGTGTTGACTCAGGACCTTGATTTTTATACACCTAATAGGGATTATAGACCTCAGTATCTGGTATAAATTTCAACTTGCTAGGTCCACCCGTTCCTGAGAAAATCGGTGGTGACACACAGACAGACGGACAGACGGACAAGAGAGTGATCTTATAAGGGTTCCTTTTTTACCTTTTGAGGTACGGAACCCTAAACACTGTAGGTGTAGGACAGACAAGACTGCGTGGAGTAGTCAATCTAGGTTTGTTTCATGATGGCTCTGACCTGAGTCAGAGCTAGCATGAAACAAACACGTGATTACCAAATAACAATATATTTTAAATAACTTAAATAAATAATTTCTAATGTCAGTTATTTCATCTTTTTGTCACATAATCAGTGGTCACCCTGTTGTTGTTTACAATTTTACGTACGTTAAATTATAAACTAAGTGATACTGTTTGCCGAGTTCACAGTCTTGAGCCAGTTTACTTTCTTCTAGGAAGCAGTGATAGCCTAGTGGTTAGGACTGTGGTCTCCTATTCGGGGGGTCGCAGGTACGATCCCGGGTACGCACCTCTGACTTTTCGAGTCAAGTGCGTTTAAGCAATTAACTATCACTTGCTTCAACGGTGAAGGAAAACATCGTGAGGAAACCTGCACATCTGAGAGTTCTTCATAATTTTGTCGAAGGTGTGTGAAGTCCACCAATTCGCATTGGGCCAGCGTGGTGGACTATGGCCTATAACCCTTCTCTAAGAGGAGACCTGCGCTCAGTAGTGAGTCGTTGATGGGTTGCTTAATGATGAATGAATGATGATTAGATTTCTTGCGATTTAAATACTGTTTCGAATGTATGTATTTCGAACTTATTTTTATAATGGTTGAAAATAAAGGCCACTTTGAAAAGAAAGAAAAGTTAACCTAATTAAGTTACTTATGTAAGTTTTTACAATCAGCAATATAAAAGCTAAAATAATACTGTGAGATACATGATTAAATTAATTAGTTTTTAAGAATAATAATAAGACGTATTGTGTAATGTGTATATTATATCAAATAGTTTAAAATATTACAGAGATATAGGTGATAGTTTAGTTGAGTGTCGTGATCAAGTGGCAATTCTTTCAGTATAGCAACACTTGGTTTATGTTGGTAGTTGTTCATGGTTGGTAAGCATGGTAGCATTGGCCACAGGAATAAGCGCGCGCTGTCCCAACAAAATGGCGCAAAGAGTAGGGAAAAATGGGGGGGGGAGTTAAGCCAGGGCCGGACGGTCGAGGATTCAGTCAGTGATAGACTTTTGAGTGGCTCAGTTATAAATAGTAAAGTATCGATGTTCGTGACAATACGAAGCTAATTTACAATTTTCCTCCTTTTTTAGAAGGCGGTAAATGAAAGCTTCATAAACAACGTAGGTATTATTTATTTAAAAAGTAATTCATATTGAGTAGAACTGATAATAAAGCAATATAACTAATGTTTCGAATCATTCAAACAAAACACTCAATATAAATAATAAACCAAATTCAAGCAAGTCTAGCGTAGTTCATACATATTTGTGTTGCGAAGCAGTCCCATGGTTTAAATACTCGTAGAAGTTTAATTGAATATTGATTAGTGTCGCAATAAAATAGCAGAAGTTCAAATATGGCCAGGCAAGATGGCTCTATGGAATTCCCATTTGATAATTTCTTAGATGAAGAAATTAAATCAATTTTTTTACCTTTTAATGCAATGCAGTGGTTTTTTCTATTACCCAAATATGCGATCTATGAAAATTTTCTCGTCTTCAGCAATCGTTTTGTAGATTGCTTATCGTTTGTTGGTACCTTTGTATTGTGTGTTCTTTTCTTAAACTATAGTATTAACTTATATTTTACCCTATGCGATAGAGGTCAATATTTTATTATTTACGCTATTGTTGACTCAACTGTGCAAATCGGAGGTTTCATTACCAGTTACATTTTGAACATTCTGAATAAAAAATTAAATGTGGAACTTGTTTTAAATATTCAGAGGATTTTCAAATTGTTCAAATTTAAGAAATATGAAGACTTACAACTATTCAACTTTTTTTCTTGGATTTCATTTTCGTTGTTTATCCCCTTCTATTTATTTCAAGTGTTATATAACAGCGTAATTAATTCTGACATTACAACTGCCGATGCTGTATTGCTGCTGTTTACAAATTATTTTGATATATGTGTTATTTCTGCTTGTCGAATGACAACTCTACTAAGAAATCTATTAAACTTATGGACTTCTGAGCTAGATAACGTATTTAAAGGAAGTCAGTCAGCCAAAACAGTAAATGGGGACATAACAAGTTATGACTATGTGAAAAATGAAGGTAATTAATAGAACTTTTCTATGTTATAATATTATTATTCACTAGCTATTGCCCGAGGCTTCGCTCAAGTTAAGTTGGATTTTAAAAGTTTGTTGAAGTTTGGACCCCCGGGTTGAATTTTCAAAAATATACTCTTAACGGATGCCTACATCTTAATATCTGTATGCCTAGCCCGATCCGTCCAGTGGTTTGAGCTGTGCGTTGATAGATCAGTCAGTTAGTCAGTCACCTTTTCCTTTTATATTTATTTAGATTATTATAATCACTTAGCAGAGATCTACAAGGGCATACTTTGACTTAGCTGAGCGTATTCTTTTCAAAGGTTTACGTAAAAGTAAACCCTAAACTTTAAGTAAACCTACTTATATATTTCCTCTGAAAACAGCTTTGTTTAAAAAAAATTATTGTTTTTTGAAAAAATCAAATAACAACAATAACTTTAAAGTTTATGGACCCTGGATCTTCTGAGGGCACTCTATAAATCTAAAATCAGTGAAGGCTAAGTTTAATATGACGTGTAGATTCAAGTGATAGCCTAGTGGTTAGGACTGTGGTCTCCCATTCGGGGGGTCGCAGGTTCGATCCCGGAACTTCGGATCCGACCTCTAACTTTTCGGAATCAAGTGCGTTTAAGCAATTAAATATCACTTGCTTCAACGGTGAAGGAAAACATCGTGAGTGCAGGTTGCACACCTGAGAGTTCTGCATACGAGTAGTTCTTGAAGGTGTGTGAAGTCCGCCAATTCGCTGGCCCAATGAGCGTGGTGGATTATGGCCTATAGGCTATAACCCTTCTCTGAGGGGAGACCTCGCTCAGTAGTGAGGCGTTGATGGGTTGCTAATGATGATGATGATGATGATGATGAGATGGTTGGTAGTATAGGCCCGTTGTCCAGCTGTGGGCCGGCGATGGGCAACATGATGTTTCGATCGTTCATTTATATCACTTAAAAATATTTCTATTATTTTTTCTATTATTTTACAGCAGACGCAAATGATGAATTGAAGGATACCAAACACGAATGGAATAGATTACTAAAGGCTTACAAAACTATTCTGGAGTCCTATAAGATTTACAAGAAGTTGTATCATATCTTAGTAAGTTTTTATGATTGATTGAATACCTAGTTATTATTATCTATTTTTAACCGACTTTAAAAAAGGAGGACGTTCTCAATACGTCGGAATCTTTTTTTATGTATGTTCACAGATTACTCGAAGACGCCTTAACCGATTTGGAAAATTCTTATTTTGTTTAAATAAATAAAATAAAATAAATAAAACTTTATTGACCTTAACCAACGTTTAAAAAGGTATACTTTCCAGGTGGTCTCATTAAAATTTTATCGAAATCGGTCGAGCGGTTTAAAAAAATCAACAATAAATTATATACTTTGTAGTGGCGCAGGTGTTCGAAGTCGGTTTTTTAAAAATAATTTTTTATATCAAATTATAGTCAAAATTCCTGGTACTTAGCATTTTAAGAATCCAAAAAATAGGGATGAAAATAGATTTTACGTTTAAATGAATTCATTTTTTAAAGAAATAACAATAATAGGTACTATGCTCCCAACCGAATCCGGTTACGGCGGACAACCTTCTCAGAGATTAGCCATCTGCGCGGGAGATATTATAGTGCACAAGGCACTTTTTTCCATCATAGTCTCATAGCTATAGGGACGGAAATCCAAAGCGATGGATAAGATATCAGACGCAGGACCGACGGCTTTACGAGCACGGCTCTCCGAAGCACGGGGAAAATCTCACCGCCAACTTCCTAACTCCGGGCTAGTATCTACTGAGATTTCCTTGGTAGAAAAATCCAATGAAGACATTTAGCTCACTCCGTAAGGCAAGTAGCCTTTCAGTCAACTAAAAGTCATTCTCCAGAAAAAAGAAAAATTTGAAAGGATTCCCGCGCGATTTCTTCAAACCCAAGCGTATAAAGTCACGGGCAAAGGCTGGTTAATTGTAAGGTTAACTACCCAGAAGATATTGTTATATTACGAAAATCACTCGTTCATACTCCACAAGTTTGTATCTATATATTTATTTATTTATGTATTTATGAAGATATATAATTTATATATTATGTATATATGTAGGTAGTTATGTATGGTATAGCATATGTTAAGTATGTGTTTTTTTTCATTATTTGTGTATCTGAATGTTGTTTTTTTTTCTCTCTTTTTTTTCCTCATAAACTTGCGTGCACCCTCACTTTATATTTGATCACTATATTATCCTTTGCAACGTGGTTGCCTGGTAGAGATCGCTTTTTAGCGATAAGGCCGCCATTTGTACTACCATGTGTTATTATTTATTTTAAGTTTATTTTTAGTTTTTGTTTATTTTAATGTGGTGTGCAATAAAGTGTTTTTCATTCATTTCATTCATTCATTCACTTTAATTACTAATATTACTAATATATTTTTTTAATGAATTTATTTAGATTTTTCACCACGGAGTAAGAACTTTCTTATATGCCCTCATATTTATGCAAATTATACTTGATCATAACTATTCTTCTGCACATATTGATGGTATAATGGTGAGTATATTTTATCCCCAGTATCAAAGGACGATGCAACCTTTTGGCATAATTTTTTTTTTGTATCTGCCAATAACGAAACTCAGGTCATAAATAGTGTATTTAATTAAGAAGTCTATAGAAGAAGAGATAATGTCTATGAGATGTAACTTGAGATAGACTCACGCGGTGTCCTGCGTGAGCGACGAATACGACGCGACGCGACGCGACACGACGCGATGTAATGCAATACGTCGCGTCTCGCGCTGCCCTAAAGGCCACAAGCAGGATATTATGCCGGTGAGTTGATCGCGTCCGTCGCGTCGCGAAGTATTCGTCGCTTACGCAGGACACCGCGTCAGAGATATGACGTTTGCTCTTTCGATTTTATTAGGCGCAGCAGCATGACATGACGCAGGTCGAGGGGGAAGGGGGAAGGGGAAAGGGAAGAGAAACAAAGAAATGGACACACGCGCTTTTGCGCATAATGCTTTCAATAGGCTATTTGACTACTTTTAGAAAATCATCTTAAATTGTTAATAATGCTATGCTGAAGCTAACAAAACATATATTTCGGCATAATTTTCATTATTTTTCATAAAAATCGAGAAATAAATTCAAAAAAATAAATTGCCGCCGAAACGTTCCATTTGCTCTCATGACGTAACAGTTCACATTTCAAACAATGTCAATTTTATAATATGTGTTTAGGCCGCGTGTCGCATACTATTTGGTATTTAATAAAATAGTAACGATGAAAAACAGACGAAATTAGCCTATTACGCCGCACAAACACGTCGAAATGTATTGACAAAATGAGAATTCCATAGGTGGTGTGGACTGTGACGTCATTCGAGATCACGGAACGTTTTCGATCACGTGACCATGGCCAGAATTATAGCAATTTTATTTAATGTTTTCTAATTAAATAAAGCTTTATTTTTTAGTTTTGTCGTATGGAATAATGTTTTTAGATAATAATCTTTTAGGATGACACCAGTTGAAACGATATTTTTATTATAGTCAAATACCTTATTGTGTGTACTTGTATTTTCTGTAATTTTTTCCCCTCATATTTTATCTCTCGTTGGTTACGACGAGACTTAACTTTTCTTTTATGGACTTCTTAGATAGCCATCTAATTACGACCTAAGTTTCATTTCTGGCGAAAGAAAAAAATAATTATTCCAATGAGTAATTTAATTATTTTATTTTATTTAAATTAATAAATAAAGTTCAGAATTTTCACGTCAGCCAAAGTTTGCTTGGTAGTTAATACATGCGTCAAGAAAAAAACTATTAAATACACGAATTACTAAACTTTTTTAGTCTAGTGTTTTTGGCTAATTTGGGGTTAAGTGTTAGATACTCAAGTATTCTTACGTTATGAATAAAATACAAAAACTTTACAGCAAATCCTACTCCTACTATCCTACTTCCTAATAATATTATAAATACGAAAGTGAGGATGGATGTATAGATGGATGAATGGATGGAGATGGATGTTGTTTACTCAGTACTCTTTAACGCCACAACGAACGAACCGATTGGGCTGAAATTTGGAACGGAGATAGCTCATACCCAGGATAACGGATAGGCATATTTTTATCCCGGTGAATTAAAGAGTTTCCGCGGGATTAAAAAACCTTAATCCACGCGGACGAAGTCGCGGACATCAGCTCGTAATAAAATAATGTTTTTAATGTTTCAGACAAAGCATATCTTAAAATGTATATTTATTGCAAAAAATTTGCTATTGGAGTTTGGAATCGCTTTTACAAGTCAATCTTTTTACACCACGATTCGGAAAGTCCAAACACTTTGTGTTAATGTGTTAAATAATAGCAACGATTTCGGTAAGACTATTTGGCTAATAATAAAAAATAAATAAATTTTAGTCTAATTTGTTTTATTTTATAATACTTATTTTTTATTATGCATTCACAATAATAATATATTAGTAGAATATAATATTGTGTGCTTTTATAATTCAATGCAGTGTGGAAAGAGCAAATTTTTTTAAAAGGTGTCAGTGATTTAACACGCACACACGTGTAATTCGACTACCTACACAAAACAGCGCACATTCCACTACATATTCATTATATTGTGTGTGTATGTGTGTGACTATTTTAACAAGTTTCATTGAAGAATTCTTGTAAGGCGAAAATACTAAATTATGTGTACCAACTCATTTATTATTCAAATAAGTATCTACTCTATATTTAGTCTATGGTATTTTCAGATGCACGACAGACTTGCAAGAATATCATGCGTCTTAACACAGTTGAATTTTCAAAAATGGAAGCATGCAGCATGTACAAAGTGGACGCGAGCCTGCCCCTGAATCTGATCAGTGAAATTGCTACTTACGGTGTTGTATTAATTCAATTCGCTCTGAGTTGAAAATAACTAAGGGTATTTGACTGTTGTCAAAATATTGATATTCATTAATTATAATCGAAAATGTAACACGTAAGAAAACAATTTTGTAAGAACAAAAAATAAATCGGACAAAAAAAAGATATACTGAACTGTTTTAATGCGACTGCATCTGTTTCTTTCTAAAACGAAATTTTCTATGAAGATTGTGTATGGACAATGGATCTTGTGATATCACACTTCAGTACTCTCTTTGTCTAACAGGCAACTTTCCTCTTCCTCATCAGCAATCCATCAACAGCTCACTACTGAGCCCAGAGTGCAGGTTTCTTCGCAGAGAAGGGTTATAGGCGATACTCCACCACGTTGGCCTAATGCGAGTTGGCGGACTTAAGTCGCCTTCTAGAACATTATGTAGAACTCCCAGGAGTGCAGGTTTCGTCACGATGTTATCATTCACCGAAGTAAGTGATATTTAAGTGCTTAAAGGAAACTTTAAAGCTCTATATTTCCGAGATTAGTTAAAACGAAAAATAGCATCATGATTAATGTTGTAATATTTTAAATATAAAAAAAAAATCAGTCAAATAGCCCATTATATAGGCGTACCGTTTATCTAAAAGCCTCAATAGCCCAATGGCTAAAGGTGCGGAATAAAAACGAAAAGGTCGATAGTTCAATCCCCACCCTTTGCGCTATTGTCGTACCCACTTCTAACACAAAATTCACGCTTATTTGGAAGGGATAAGGGAATATTAGTCAAGTCCGTCAGGGCTAATATTCTAATGCATCACTGTCTAGAAAATTGTAAGAGAACACTTATATTATAATAATATTTGTTACCTCAGCTTAAGTCCATATACGAGTTCTAAGTACCGATGTAAAGCAAAAATACATTGGACATTTTGAAACAGTGAACAGAGTCATGAAAACAGTGGCAAGCAAAAACACGCAGATATTGTTGCGAGAAATCATTAGTATGTATGATAATTTAAAAATACTTTATGTTTACCTTACTTATTTACTAAATAGTATATCTAATGCTACTTTATAAGTTATAAGTATATATTTATATAGATATTAATTATTTAGTCCTACCATAAGAAGCGAGTTAAGACTTAAGCTACCATTTATTTAGAGAGTAATAAAAAGTAGAATTAATAAGAAATGAAGCCGCGAAGCACTCAGTGTATTAAATTAGTTATTGGAAAAGATAATTCAGATGGCAACCAAGCAAGTAAATTAATAATAAAAATTAATATAATGATTTATTATTTATATTAATATGGTCGTGGCATTTGAAAGGTAAATAAGTAATAACAATAGACATAAACTTATACAACATCGGTGTGGCAACACGTATTTATGACAAAACAAAGTGGTCAAAATCATCGGGCTATGGAGCTAAGTGCGGAATCAAATTATAAATGAGGAGATCCAATGGAAATCAGAGTTACCGACATAGATAATCAAATCACGAAGCTGATGTAAACATAGGCGTCCCAAGCAATGTTGTTCTAATGTACTCGAACGGCGACCTTGCACTGGGAAGCAGTGGAAGACCCCCTACTATGTGGGACGCACGAGTGACTGTCGGCAACACACTGACAATGTAACATGAGCAGATTTACTCTGGATAGTTCTAATTCTCCATAATAATGTAACCACTCTTCGACATCAACAGGTTAGCGGTAGCTGTAACAGACACTGTACTGACAACGTTGCGGTATCGTCAGCATATTATGTGGCAGGTATTATCATTTTCAGGCAAATCTTTACAGCAGTAAAGATTCGGTATAAGATTGGGCCCAGAATGCTACCATGTAGGACTCCCGACAAGATTTCATATAAATCCGAAAATTCTCCGTTAAATTTTACTTCAAAACACCTTTGGCTCGATAACGATTTCAGGATGGCAAAGAATGAGTGTGTGTAAGGACTTAGATTCTCTTAAATTTATAACAAGTCCCCATACCATACTTTGTCGAAGGCTTGATTTAAGTCGAGGAATACAGCTGAACAACATTTTTTACTCTCCAAGCTGTTTGGAATCGAACTTGGAACTTGCTTGGAACTTGCTAGACAAAAGTTGCACAAAATCTTGGCTAGAGATCTTTTTTCCAGCTTTGGTTAATCATTGGTTGAGTCGGCTGAAAATATCTGGTAAAGTATTTGTGTCGGAACACAAAAAAAAACTTAAATAAACAAGGATTTTCATAAAATATTACTGTAATAATGGTCACCATTAAAATTGTAAATAGGACAAAGGGACCCTCTTATTTTCATTTAGAAGCTATATAGGCCCTAAATTAATAAGGCTTTACTAACAAATAATGTCCAAGCAAAGTACGAGTTGATCCCTATTTAAAGTTTCAGAGCACAACGTAAATAATTACTTATTTATTTCGTTTAGGAGTTATTAAATAATATTTTCTCAAATGCTAACTATTATTATTATTAGTTGCTAGCTGATGCCTGCGACTTCGTTCGCGTGGGTTTAGTTTTTAAAATCCCGCGGGAACTCTTCGATTTTCCGGGATAAGTGACATAGATTTATGTCACTCTCCTGGTCTTGAAGTATACCTACTCATGCAAAAATTCACTTCGATCCCTTGTTCCGTTGTTACGTGATTGAAGGACAAACCAACAAACAAAAACACTTTTGCATTTATAATGTTAGTAAGGATTACATTAACATAGCGGTGATAGCTTAGTATTTATGAATGTGGCCTCCTTTAAGGGGGTCCAGGGATCGATTCCAAGCACGCGTTTCTGACTTTTCAGAGTTTAGTAAATTTTCCTTAATATTATCAAAGGTGTGATAAGTCTTTCAATCCGCACTTGGCTAGCGTGGTCGACTATGGCCTTAACTCTTAGTAAGGTAAAATTGATGTACGTATATTATAAAGTATTTCAAATCAAAATATTATTTAAGAGAAACTCAAATTTAATGGATTGCGTTCGAATAAGAAATTAATCATGTTACAGTAAAGACATGGAAAGAAATGGCGTGGAAAATAGAGGGTCCTTAGGGAGGCGTAAATCCAGAGATTGTCAGCAGTTTGATTAAGCGTTAAATTTTAAATCATAATCCCTGAGCGCTGTGACACTTCGCTGTGACATGAGTCGAGGTTTTCGCGATTGTCAAGTGTATGTCAACACTGAGATCGACCGCAGACAAACAATTATTTCAGAGTTGGCCGAGTATAGAACAACTAAATTACGTTTTAGTACGTTTACAATTATTTAGTCCACCAACTATATTGTGTGCGTAAAGGGAATTTCGATTCGGATACGATCGGTGTCCATATAGTTATATAGTTAGACGATTTAGTAGGATAAGAACTGCGGGCTACCTTAATGATAATTTATGCTAGTATGCTCTGTGATTTAGTTGCCCAACTTGAAATTTATAATAATAATAATAATCGCCGTGTGGCACCGGCAGAACAGAGTGTTGCCACCCCTTCCTATCCCGTGGGTGTCGTAAGAGGCGACTAAGGGCATTGGGGAACCAAATAACATCTAGGTTCCCCTAAACCGAGCGAGCTGGCTCTAAAACAGCCTCCTTGGGGACCTGAGTGGACCCCGAGTGACGTAACTGCCACTCACCCCCCACCCCCCTTTATGATGATGGACAAAGTTAACGAGAATGCGCGAACAGGGCCGCTGCCTGGGGGGCGCCAGGGCGCGTCTGGGACTGGCGCTGGACGTGACAGCATGCGGACCGCCAGTCACACCAGCCGGCCGCCACTACCATCTTGGCGGCCGGCCAATCCATCATCCCCACCAGAGGGCTTGGCACCGGCAGGGTCCTCAAGGACCCAATCTTCGGAGCCCGCCGCTGGTGGAGTGCGCCGCATGAGATGGACATCTCAAATGAACGAGAATGTCATGCGTGCGTACTACAGGGCGACGGGAGGGGAAACCGGACGGACTGGCTACCGAGCGGCAATGTACCGCGAGTTCTTGCTGCTTGAGCCGAATTTAACTGTCACGGAGCAAAACCTGGCAGACCGGGCTCGGTATATTCAGCGCTCGAACATCTTTAGCGCTACCGAGCTCGAACGGTTACGACGTGAGGCTGTTCCCGAGGTGATAACCCCAACCACAGAGCAAATTGTCTCTCTGGCGGAACCCGTCCGCGAAGAGACCGACGCTAACGCGCAAGATTTGCCTGTGGAGGAAGACACGGAGGAAACAGTTTCCCTTGATATAGAGCGGATGGGAAGGATTTTAGAAGAGGCGATTTCGGAGATCCGGAGTGCTCCTCTAGAGAATCGTCCGCGGCTCTCCCGACTCACATTAAATGTAGCGACGCGGGATGTCATTGAGGCCATAAACCAAATGCTGCCTCAATACCTTGAGCGCAGCACTGGCCTGGATGATACAGCTTCTATTCTCTTTGGTGCGGCCTTAGCTGTTCATCGTTTCATGGGTGTCAAGACCCAAGAACGTGGACGCACTACTCTAAGGCGCAACACGGAGCCAGCCTGGAAAAGGAGAATAGAACACCGTATCACCCTGGCCAGAGCTCTCATTGGCAGACTGCAGAGTTTCAGGTCGGGCAACACTAGGCCAAGGATTGTGCGCTCCGTTAGAATAGCCTTTAATGGGCTTGGGGTGCGGCTAGATCAGCCCGATATAGCCCAAAAACTATCGCTGAAAGAAAATCGCTGCATGGGGGAACCGCATTCGAAGATACTCGGAAAGAATCGAGCGCTTTCAGCAAAATCGCCTCTTCTCGAGTGATCAGAAAAGGTTCTATAAAAAATTGGAGTGCCCAGCAGTCTGTTCTACCTCTCAGTGGCCGAGCCCGGCTGACCTCGTCGCCTTTTGGCGAAATGTATGGTCAAGAGAGGTGGAGCATGAGGAGGGCCCTTGGATTGCGGCGGTTGAGGAAGCATGTGCCTCAATAGAGCCGATGAACCCCGTTGCCATCTCTTCGGAGGATTTAGCTGGTGCGGTGCGCCGGGCCCCGAACTGGAAAAGTCCGGGACCCGATGGGCTGCATCACTACTGGTTGAAGGGTTTTTCGCTCTGCCATGCTACTTTTGCTCGACAATTCCAAGATGCTCTCGAGCAAAGGGCACTCCCGAGCCTTTTCACCACCGGGATCACTCATTTAGCTCCTAAGTCAACCGATACCGCTGACCCAGCTAAGTACCGCCCCATCACATGTCTTACTACCATCTATAAGACATTGACATGCGTTATGAGCCTTAAGATTTCCCGTCACGTAGACGAGAACAACGGGCTCATGTCTCGGGCTCAGAACGGATGTCGGGGCGGTGGTCGTGGTACTAAGGAGCTCCTTCTCATCGACTCCGTCGCGGGCCAACTGGTCAAACGCAATCGCCGGAATTTCTCTGCCGCTTGGATTGACTATAAGAAGGCATTCGACTCGGTGCCCCATTCATGGCTCTTGAGGGTCCTTGAGCTGTACAAAGTCGATAATACAGTTCGAGACTTCCTCGGAGAATGTATGGAGCAATGGAGTACGATCCTTTGTCTCCATGGCGAGCGGTTAGCGGCTGCGGGTGACCGAATCAAGATACGGCGGGGTATCTTCCAGGGCGATTGTCTGAGTCAATTATGGTTTTGTCTGTCGCTGAACCCTCTCAGCTCTTTGCTGGAGAGATCAGGGACAGGCTTTCAGTTTCGGTGAGGAGGGACAAAAGTACCTCACCTTCTCTACATGGATGACCTCAAGCTGCTAGCACCTAATGCCACCCGCCTGAGGGAGTTGCTGAATATCACCACTGAGTTCAGTAACTCCATCAGGATGGAGCTTGGACTAGACAAGTGTGCGGTCTTACATGTGGAGAGGGGGCAGGTTACTCATTCGGCCGAGATCAATCTCGAGCCATCTAACATCAGGACCCTCTCTGAAGCTGAGTCATACCGGTATCTGGGTATGTCACAATCCGTGGGGGTAAAGGAGGCGGACGTGAAACAGTCAGTTTGCGATGTCTTTTTTGGCCGCCTGACAAAAGTTTGTAAAAGCTATTTGTCGGGCCCCAATAAAGTCCGAGCATATAACGGCTGGGTCATGCCCGTTCTCATGTACACCTTTGGCGTACTCAGATGGACTCAGACCGAACTAGACGTACTGGATAGAAAAGTCCGCACGACTATGACTCTCTACCGCATGCACCACCCCAAATCGTCTGTTATGAGGTTGTATATCCCCCGAAAATGTGGTGGTCGAGGCGTATTAAGCGTCAAGACCATGCATAATCGGGAGATATCCAGCCTCAGATACTACTTTGAGACGAAGAGGGAGTGTCCAATGCATAGAGACGTTATAGAATGTGACAAAGGACTCACTCCCCTATCTTTGGCCAAACTCGAGTGGAAGAAACCGGTGGTACTAAGCAACTCTGACCGGGAGACCGTATGGAAGGAGAGGGAGTTGCACGGACGCTTTTTTAAAGCTCTTAATGAGCCTCACGTAGATAAAAAAGCGTCCGTGCAATGGCTGCGTTTCGGTGACCTCTTTGGGGAAACCGAAGGTTTTGTGTGTGCGATACAAGATCAGGTGGTTAAGACGCGGAACTACCGAAAGTACATCTTGAAGGATGGCACTCACGACATCTGTCGAGCGTGTCGCCATCCCGGTGAGTCACTCAGGAATGTGCTTTCAGGATGTTCGGCTCTTGCTAACACTGAGTATCTGCACAGACATAACCAAGCGGCCAAAATCCTTCACCAAGAGCTTGCTCTGAAGTACGGTCTCCTGGATGAGAGAGTGCCGTACTATAGGTACACACCGGTGCCAGTACTCGAGCGTGATGGAGTCCGGCTCTATTGGGACCGGTCCGTCATCACGGACAGGACTATTCTTGCGAATAAGCCTGACATTGTGCTGATGGATCGGGCACAGTCGAGGGTGTTTTTAGTGGACATCACCATCCCACATGACGAGAACCTCGTGAGAGCGGACACAGAGAAAAAACGAAAGTATCTAGATCTGGCTCACGAGGTTGCCAGCATGTGGCATGTGGAGTCCACTGAAACCATCCCAATTGTCATTTCTGCGAATGGGTTGATCCCAGTCAGCCTCGCTCACTATCTGAGGCGACTGGGGTTCTGTGGCGGTTCGCTCGCGGCCAAGATGCAGAAAGCGGTGCTGCTAGACTCGGCTAGGATAGTCCGTCGGTTTCTCAGCCTGTCGCCCTGACCCCCGGCCGTCTGGTCTCCCCTGCCGGGGCGTAATCCTCCGCCCGTTACAAGTATTTATTTATGTAATGTATGTTTAAGTTTATTATATGTGTATATATTTATGTTTATTATATTTCCCTTTGGCTTTATATGTATTTATTTTGTACGCGGGTGTGAGAGTCTAAATATATACGGATAATATATCTTTAATAATAATATCTTTATTCATTTATCAATAAGCTTACATATAACATATATGTGAAGCCCTGTCTCCTGTGGAAGTATATACTGTGTTACAGGAGACAGTGTCTTTGTTTGTAAGTCTACGGGTACTCTAAGTGTCTTAGCACAATAAGTGTGACGATGCAGCCTAATGGGTCGTTTTTTCGATGCTGAAGTCGTGAATAAGCTTTGTCGTGTTTGGGCTGCAAGTCTGTGGTGCTGCTATGTCAGATGTAACACTCAAAGCAAGTCAATTTATAGAAATTTCACTTAGTTTGATATTGACTTCTTCAAGAAATTGCGGAAGCCTGCCATTACTATCTATCTATCTATATATATATATATATATATATATATATATATATATATATATATATATAAATCTCGTGTCACGATGTATGTTCGGGATAAACTCGAAAACTACTGAACCAATTTTGATCAAACTTCGTAACTATCTGTAATTTGGTCCAACTTAAAAGATAGGATAGTTTTTATCTTAATTATTGACATCAATATTTGTTATTACAAATGAAAATATGTTAATTACACGACAGTCATATAAACAGTTCGAGATTTAGGTTGCTAGGTTGCCTAGTAATCTAAATCTCGAACAATGTTAGATTGCGGTTGTCTAGATTGTGCTATAATTTAAAAAAAAATGGGTGGTAATGGGTGTAGTAGTGGGTCCTCAGACCGGGAGAGCTATTTTATGACTCGGATCATCAAAGAGTTCCGGCGGGATTTTTAAAAACTAAATCCATGTGGACGAAGTCGCGGGCATCAACTACTAAACTATAAATCAAATATAAAATTATTTATTACATGATAATAGTAATCATTTGTCAAAGCATGTAGGCCAGCTTGTGGCTCTCATGACAATTAGCCTAGACTTTACCACCGGTCCGGAAAGCAGATGTGGATTTTAATTGGAGCATTTTAACTAAAGTAAGTATATTTGATTATAAATTAAATGCTTAAGTTTTAATTACTTAAAAATAGAGGATGCTTTTTTCTCTAGACTTCTTGGACATCGCTTTTGACTTTCTCTGTTGACATTAAGTGCAGTCGTTTGCCGCTATAATAAAGCATAGTTATCCTACATTTGAGCTTTATACCGTTTCTTACCTTTCCTCTATTTCATGACCATCAACATCAGCAACCCATCAACGGCTCACTGATAAGCGCAGGTCTCCTCTCAGAGAAGAGTTAGCCACACCACGCTTTCCTAATGGCAAAATTCACACTTCTTCGAGAACATTATGGAGAACTCTCAGGCGTGTTTGGATGGATGTTTTCCTTACCCTTTGAAGCATGTGATATTTAATCGCTTAAACGCAAAGAACTCCGAAAAGTCAGAGGTGCATGCCCGGGATCGAACCTCCAAACATTAATTCAACATTTGCGAAGATAACGCGGTAAATACATGACACTCGGCACGTAAATCCCTGGATCGTCACAAGCTTGATTAAGTGTTAAATTTTAATTTATGATCCCTCAGCGTAGACGGCGTTGAGTGACGCTTTACGACTTGGGTAATCTGTGGCGTCTCTCGATCGTAAACTTTTGTAGAATATAAAACAAATGAAAAGTCAGTGAGGTACAACATGAAAACCAATACAATTTTAAGATTCCGAGATTTTACAAGATTCAGGTTGCCTGGCAGAGAGCAAGTCTATACGCGATAGGGCCGCCAGTTATCTCTTTGTTATTTTTTTTTAGTTTATTATTAAGATTTATTTTTGACTAGCTGATGCCCGCGACTTCGTCCGCGGAATTTAGTTTTTAAAATTCCATGGATCTCTTTGATTTTCCGGTATACAAGGTAGCCACTCTCCAGGTTTTCAACTATACCCGTGCAAAAATCACGTCGATCCACGGCTCCGTTGCAGCGTGATTGAAGGACACACCAACAAATAAATACACTTTCGCACTTATAATGCATTCATTTCATTTCATTCACTACCTCCTCGTGGTGGCAAAGGCTTTAAAACAAAATAAATATTATATTTAAGGCAAGCTACTTATTTACGCGACTTCGTCTACAACGATTTAAGCTTTCGCTATGTTATGAAACAAAGCGTTTAGTTTATTTTGTTGAGCTACATTTTTATAGCGTTTCATCTATTTCACCTGTTCATGGAGGTTGGTACTTGGTACCTATATTAAATTCAATAAACTAAAATAATCTCCGCATACGAGCACAAGGCACGTTCCCCGAAAATTCACACATAAATCCTGATGTTCCTCTATGTATACAGGGGCGTTGCATAAAAGAGTACATAAGATACAAAATTGCTCGCGGCGTTCCACGGAAACGAGGGTAAAGTGCGTATAACTCACCAATAATGCACGAGAGAAAATGGACCGTAAAGAGGCAGGCGGCAGTAGCACGCGCCATCGTTCACAGGCCCTCGGGGGAAGGGTTCATCGTTCCTGAAACAAAGACTCCGTTAATAACTACTCAAGACACCTTCTGGTCTTTTGTTTCGACTAAATAAACAAGACGCTGAACTGAGTGCATTTTGTAGGTCGCAATAACGTAAGAGTTATTATTTTCGACAACCTCTATGGAATAGTTATATCATTATACCTACTAGGAAAATTGAGTTTCCCATAAGCTCGACTAAAATTGAGTTTCTATAAGAAGGTAGTTTTCCTTTAATATAGATAGTAGGTCCATGTCAGATTGATGTTAAACTTTGCAACTATTAATCTGATGTTAATTAGTTTAAGGTGAAAATCAAAATAGAAAAAACAGAGCATGTAATTTTGTAATTTTTTTTTTCCGATTTTAGTTTTTCACAACAAAAGTATCAATTTCAAACATCGGTCGAGCTCACAATAATTTTGCATTTGATTTCAATGCGACATGTAGTTGCTAAATGAAAGCAAAGCTACAGTTGTGTGGAAACTTAAGCTTACAAGAGATTTGAAAGGAAGAAAAAAGTGCCAGAAAAACGATCTTAGCGATTTCAAAGGCCACTGTGTAGTGTGTACTCCACTCAGTGGTCTTTGAAGTCTCGATTATGTTGTCTCTTCCTTATATTATCTTTGCCTAGTTCTCGTTATAAAACCATGGCCGAAATTCTTATGATTAACAGTCGTATTATAAATCATTTTTATGCTGAAGAAGTTGTGTTTTCATAGGTAAAATTTTACACTCATTTTTTCCTCAAAAATGTTATCTTACTCATGATTATTATTATAAATTATGCGAAAATGTATTTTTTTGTTAGTTTGTTGGTTTGTCATTCAATCTTGCTTCAACAGAGCCACGGACGTGATTTGGAAAGAGAAATAGGCCACTTTTTATCCGCGAAAATCAAAGAGTTCCCGCGGGATTTTAAAAACTAAATCCACGCGGACAAAGTCGCGGGCATCAACCAGTAATGTATGTAAAAGAAAATAGATCAAAACCTTGGCATTATATACCTAATTTTCATGATGAAGACGATTTGTATCATAGCTAAGATTTAACGCTCATTTTTTCAAAGAAAATAGACCAAGACCTCTATAGGTCTTGCCCCGCGCCTTTTCCCACGAGCCCTCGAGGCAAGGGTTCATTACGGCTGAAACAAAGCCTGCGTTAATAACTGCTCAAAGCGACCATCTGGCCTTTTGTACGTAGTAAGTAAGTTTCAACGACTTAAATAGAAACAAAAGTGTACGTTCTATTTTATGATTAAGAATCTTTTAAAGAAGAGTAAATAAAAAAGTGTGTGTGTCAGCTACGACGCACGACTGGAGTTTACTCCTTATAGGCTGATTACACCTACCGAGTAGAGATGCGAGACAGTACTCTCGGCCGAGTACTCGGTGCGTATAAACACTTCGCCGAGTGCGAGCAAAGTGGCGAGACAATAGCTCGGAAGCGAAAGCTCTTTCGCACGAAAACCAACCTTATTTACTTAACGTTAGGGTAGAAATTTGCATCGTTGTGAAAAACGTAACGAGGTCACGGCTTCCCTCGGAAAGCTCTTTCGCACGAAAACCAACCTTATTTACTCAACGTTAGGGTAGAAATTTGCATCGTTGTAAAAAAAGTAACGAGGTCATTGATAAGTAGATTTTACTCCTCGAATTTTTCTCATACCGGGCGCCTAAAATCAATTCTTAAGGAGTAAACTCCAAAAATATAATATTTATATTAAAGTATTTCCACCTATAAATTGCATAATATCATAATATTATTCCGATTTTCGACCCTTATTACGTATTACCTACTACGTTACTGCGAAAATACTCTGAAAAGTAAAGCTTATGATAAACATTTTCGTGAAATAAGATACGACATCATATAAAGACCGTAAAGTTACGCGTGTAACGAAGTAAAAGGAAATGTCTAGAACTTTTACCCTTAACACCCAGTTCTCGGTAAATGCCCTTCCATTAAAAGAGCAAGACTTTTTTGTTGTACTTAACTTTAAGGAAAATATTTTAGGTGCGAAACTTTTCTTCACCTGGGGAGCCTTTGCTACAATATTGAAATAGCAAAAGTACTTTTAGTATAACTTAGGCGATTTTAAGTTGGCAGATCCTTACAGAAGTTTATTTATTAAAAGTTTTAGGATAATAAAATTAGAAAAATTCAATTTCAGCATAATTAAGTAATGGCAATGGATTAATAAACTTCTTAAAATTGAATAATTACTTACCTCATAATTAATTTATACTCTTGTATTATTTATTGGTGTTTCAAAAGTCCTTTATCTTCCGGGGTAAAAATATCCCATGTCTATCTATAAGTCTCACATCCATGCGAAAAATATCCTGTGTCTATCTATAAGTCTCACATCCAAACGAAAAATCAAAATGTTTAGGACAAACCGACATAAATTTATTATTGACGACCTCCCTTGCGCAGTGGTGAGCGCTGTGGTCTTATAACTGGGAGGTCTCGGGTTCGATTCCCGCCGGGGTCAATTTGGGAATTTATAATTTTTGAATCGTCTCTGGTCTGGTCTGATGGGAGGCTTTGGCCGTGGCTAGTTACCACCCTACCGTCAAAATCGTGCCGCCAAGCGATTTAGCGTTCCGGCACGATGGCGTGTAGAAACTAGAATCTGATGAGGTATGTAGGTTGAATGTATACAGAAATACCCCTTCCAAATGAGCCCGCTACCATCTTAGACTGCATCGTCATTTATCATCAGGCGAGATCGCACTCAAGGTCTATCTTGTTATGTTATCTTATTATCGAATAAAAACAATTACAATAACATGTATTCATAGGACAAACCATCAAAAAATTTATGCACTTATAATATTAACTTAAAATAATATAATATTATACAAAAAGTCTTCTAATAAAGAAAGAACAGTGGTTATTTGAGAATTCCTTTGAAGTTTCTTTGAGTAGCCGAACAAACTAGCACAATAATTACGAAACGTTATAGAGCTTAGCATACTAGAGTTTGCAGTACACAATATTAAAACAAAGTTTCCTTTCTGCATAACAAAAACGCTTTGTAAACGCGCAGATAGCATAGCAAGCTTTGAATCCTTTGACATGTAAGTAGCAAGATATAACTTTATGGAATAAGACATAATTAATTTGCCATCCCTCACCAAAAGTTAAGAGATGACAAACGATGCGTTGCGGGGCGGCGATGTAATTTAAAAAAAAAACCGGTCAAGTGCGAGTCGAACTCGTGCGCCGAGGGTTCCGTACCTACCCATTTATTATTATTATTATTAAATATAATTTTCAATTTTTATATTTTTTGGAATTTTTCCTTTATTTGTTAGTTATTGCCAAATTTTGTGATTCGAAACCCGGTCAAAAATTCAAAATATATCCGGTTGACCTAGAATTGTCAATTTTGGTTAAAAGCAAGGTCTAACAGCACAAGTAAAGGGAAAATTCCGAAAAATAAAAAAGTTGAAAATTAAGGTAAATTTTGGTACTTACAAGTTTTCGCGAAAATGTAAATTTGCCCATATTTTTTTATCGTGTTGACTCAGGACCTCGATTTTTATACACCTAATAGGGACTATAGACATGAGTATCTGGTATATATTTCAACTTGCTAGGTCCACCCGTTCCTGAGAAAATCGGCGGTGACACACGGACAGACGGACAGACTGACAAGAGAGTGATCTTATAAGGGTTCCTTTTTTTACCTTTTGAGGTACGGAACCCTAATTACACCTGGTGTGCGGTGTCGCAAATGATTTGTATTAAAACAATGTAAAAAAACAAACAGTAAACATATTTTACTGCACAACTACCTATAATAAACAGAGTTAATTGTAAAATGGCAACAGCCTTCTACAGGCAATTTCTATGCATCAAAGTAAATAACTTTTGTTCCACGACTTTTTAAAATTCCTAAAAATAAAAAATAAAATTCATACAAAAATAAATAATATTATTTATTTTTCTGTTCTAAAATTTTAAAAACTCTACGCTGCACGTGTCAAAGGGAACGGGTGGCGTATTTGACGCGCTATTATATTATATTCGGTACTTAACGCCTCTCCTAACTTACGTCTGTCACCATGGAAAGCTTTTTGGTTTTCGCGATAAATGCGAAATTATGGACTTGCAAACGATAGTTCAGCCTGATGTTAGTAATACACATCACAAAGCATTTGTAAATACGAAGCGATAACTTCGAACGTTAATTGTTGCGCGATTCGTAGTCGACGCTTCACACAGGTGTGGAAGAGACATTACATAAAATGACCATAGAGTTAAAAAATCCGCCAAGTGCGAGTCGGGCCTCGCTCTTTTAGGGTTCCGTTAAAAAAAAATTTAATAAAAATATTTCCATGTGCCCATGGAAATATTTTAATTTAATTTAATTTTTATTATTTTTGTTGTTATAGCGGCAATAGAAATACGTAATATTATGTGAAAATTTCATCTGTCTATCTATTACGGTTTACGAGATACAGCCCGCTGACAGACGGACGGACGGACAGCGTAGGCTTAGGAATAGGGTCCCGTTGGTACCCTTTGGGTACGGAACCCTAAAAAAGACAGACTCTTCGACAAAAACTTTTATTCTTTTTATTTATTTTCTTGGTGAGTTATGTGAAAACAGCCATAATTACTCCATTTATTATTTTTAAGGATTCTTTTATATAATATATATATATAATAAATAAATAAGCTTTGCATTTCCCACAAGGGCAAACCACGGACTTTTATTTCTATAGGACCTATGTAGCCGCCCTTATTGAAAACCAGTCGAACATGTGCAAACTTGTTAATAAAAAATAGAGCTTCGCGCTAAAGTTCTACATTGTAAGCTGCGCTGCGAGAATTCTATAGGAATTCCTATAGAACTCTACCGCTTTAACCGGAGCGGTAAAACTTTGTAAGCGATTTATTCGGTTTGAGTTATTGTGTGGAAACGTTTTGTATCAACGCCGCGAAGTATATTCTGTATTCAAGCGTAGTTTCCAAATTCGTTGAATCATTTTGAATCTGTTACATTGCTATTTTATATAGCCCTAACACCCAAAACCTGCAGGATTTTTATTGACTGTGCCATCGTCAGCCATGCTCTCAAATATTACATTAAAAGGTTCGGTATTTCATCGTTTGTAGGATTGCATTGAGATCAAAATTATTAACTTAAAAATCCTCAGAGTAAACGGGGTTATTCGTCGAGTGACGTTTAACCGAGGAATATATTGGACTTTCTGACAGTTTTTGTATTGAAAATCTGCCAAAATATCACGCTCGGGTAAGACTTATTTTACTTTGGAGAAATCGGGCCTTTTAAGAATATGCTTAAACCATCGAGCTATAGCGATATATTGCCTGACTGCGCTATAAGGATACCTACTAGATATAGTTGGGTAGTAAGTAGTAACCCAACTAGTAGTACTTAGAAGTAGCAGTAGTAAGTAGTACTAGTATAGCTGAGGTTGAGTGGTAACCCAACTAGTAACCCGTTACTAGTACGGGTAAAAACCTGAATTTTGCCTACGAAATTTTTCAAAACCGCGGTGAACGCGGTATTTTAATATCTTTTCAGTAGTTTAAAAGTGATGTTTGTCAGACCACAATTTCCGCTTTAAAGATTTTATATGGAAAAACTTACGCAAAATGCAAACAAGAAGCTGTCAACTTTCAGGTAAGTTATCGTGATATACAGCTCAACTTTGTGTATATTCCCCTTTATTCATAAAAGTTGTAAAAGATTTATGAAACGAACGTCGAATTATGTCGCAACATTTATGCAAGGGTGTATTCGAGCGTTAACGTGTCATTGATAAAATGATAAAGAGCTTTGACATGTTTTCGTGTGATGGTTGACGGGTTACATACTACAATTTAACGCGAATTTTTATTGTATCTAGTAGAACGTTCACACACCCTTATCTCTGTCGTAAAACTGTAGCAGCAATGCTCCGGATATGCTCCAGATAACTTATCTGTATTTGATTTCTGATGAAACTGCCCGTTTTAAACACGTTATTTGACTATGATGTCCGTTTTCACCAACGTTTCCCTATCTTCTACGGGCCATCTAAGCTAAGACAGTTGGTGTTTCCTGTCAATTTCGTTTCTCGAACCTTTAGGTAACACTAAAGGTTGAAATCACAATAGGTAAAGGATTGTTTTTAGGGGCTCAACCTACATAAAGATACTCCTACTTAGGGGATGATTTATGGGTATGGTTAGTAAAAATAGCCATGAGTCTCTTAGGATGCACTTGTCTAACCTGTCCCCTAGCCAAGTTACACTTCGTTGTATCTATTTTTTATCTACTTTCGTTAACGCTTAGTTTGGTTAGGGCTACAGCGCCATCTAGTTTGCAATTTTGAAGCTCGATCAAGGTACAATAGTAAAATTATCTAATTTACTATAGTGTGCATTTTAAATGGAAACTACAGTGAATAATTTATGCATTTTAAATGCTAAAAAAACATTTATAATACAAAATGCCGCGAAATATAATGAATACACTTCTGTCTTTGATCAGATGCAGCGCCATCTAGTCTTGCCCTAGCCAAACCTTCAAGCTTAACCGATCGTAGAAAGAGAATACATACAACGAAGTGTAATTTGGCTAAGGGGGTTAAAGCTACAGGTTACAGTTGTATCACAGTTGTATGCAGGCTCTTCCGAGGGGCTACGGAAACGGCTCCTTGGCATTTTGCTATTCACCCTGCTATAATGCATACTGTATAACCGTGTGTATATATAGTGTCGATCGCAAAAAATGTGCCACTTTCACTTTTGATCGCTACAATTAGCGGCTAAAGTTTGAAGGGAAGTATGGCAGTTTTTAATTAAAAACACACGCACTTCTATTTCTACATACCATCATTTCGCTGCTTTAAAACAAAAGTGCCACAAACCGGAACAACACAATTTTACAGGAGAGCCATTCAAAGTTTTGAAATTAATTTTTCGTCTAAATCTATGTGTTTTTTTCACCAAATATATGCATGTTATATACCATTAAAAGCGTATTTTAAAGTTTTATGATGTATTGAAATACATTATAAGTATTGTCGTTAACGTTATATAAGCAGATAAGTCGGTTTTGTACTAAAAAAAATCGATTGTTTTAATGTAAATATTTGAATAATAAGACATAATTCAAAAAAAGAAATGTTTAAATCAAAATTTTGTACCATCAACTTTAATTATCTAGATAAATAATAACATAATAAAATACAGATAGTCATGCCACCTTATAAAAATAACTAAAATAATTTCTAAAAGTGAAAATAAAGTGAAATCTATTAGAAACAAATAAAAAATAAAATCTTCGCCCTGCAAAATTATTGAAAAAAAAGTCTAAAGCTCTGCCTAGTTTAAAAACAATTCCAAAAATGAAAATTTAACTTAACACATTATAAAAGTAAAATTAAAAATTTTAAAAACCCCCCGACACAAAAAATAATCTCTAAAAACTAACAAATAATATTTTATACCTAAATATAATTATTATCGTCACATATATTATGTAAGTTCAAATATTTTTATTTTCCAAGTGTCGTCGTCGCGTCGCGGGACCGCTAAAGTTTATAAAGTATTTTTCCAACAGCTAACTAATTATTACGAATTACATTTAGGTACGAGCGATCTTAAGTTTCATGCATGTATAGTCTACGCTCTACGTAATGCCGCGCGCGACACGTGAGGGCAGACGACGTTGACGGTTGTGTCGATTTTGAGTAAAAACTTTTGTTGCCATCTGCGACTACACCTGTTTTTCTCACTTAGCGGTCCCCCGACGCGACGAAGACACTTGGAAAATAAAAATATTTGAACTTACATAATATATGTGACGATAATAATTATATATAGGTATAAAATATTATTTGTTAGTTTTTAGAGATTATTTTTTGTGTCGGGGAGTTTTTAAAATTTTTAATTTTACTTTTATTTAGTCGTTTTTAAAGTAGGTATAAATATTAGGAAGGTATTTATAGTAATTTGTTAGCGCAGTGGTAATTGAGCCTAATTTATCCCATTTAATTACCCACCTTCGAAATCTAAACCTTACTCTAACATGTCATATTTTAAAGTCATGGTTACCTTACCATGTTCTTTCAATATCATTGAAGTAATACGGTACCTTTCGAATCGATGGGACATATGGAAGGTAGTCAGATCACCTCATCAACTATTAAAGAGCTGATGATCTTCAAACGGCTGATCAGGTCATGGTTACCTTACCATATACTTTCAATATCATTGAAGTAACACGGTACCAAATTTCGAATCGATAGGACATATTATGGAAGGTAGTCAGATCCCCTCATCAACTATTTAAGAGCTGATGATGTTCAAAGGGCTGATCAGGTCATGGTTACCTTACCATATACTTTCAATATCATTGAAGTAACAAGGTACCAAATTTCGAATCGACAGGACATATGGAAGGTAGTCAGATCCCCTCATCAACTATTAAAGAGTTGATGATCTTCAAACGGCTGATCAGGTCATGGTTACCTTACCATATACTTTCAATATCATTGAAGTAACACGGTACCAAATTTCGAATCGATAGGACATATGAAAGGTAGTCAGATCCCCTCATCAACTATTAAAGAGTTGATGATCTTCAAACGGCTGATCAGGTCATGGTTACCTTACCATATACTTTCAATGTCATTGAAGTAACACGGTACCAAATTTCGAATCGATCGGACATAAGGAAGTTAGTCAGATCCCCTAATCAACTAGAAAAGAGTTGATAATCTTCAAACGGCTGAACAGATTTTCATGAAACATGGCTAAGAACACTCGGGATAAAATTATCTATGACACAAAAAAAACTAAACGAAAATCGGTTCATCCGTTTGACGGCTACGCTACCACAGACAGATACACAGATACACAGATACATAGACACGTTAAACTTATAACACCCCTCTCTTTTGCGTCGGGGGTTAAAAACCCTTAATACATCACTTATAGTGTTCTGGTAATGTTATACACTTCAAAACTAACGTAGCCATATTAAAAGTATACAATAAAATGTTCATAGTTTAATATCAGTCTCATAATCAACTTAATATATTATTTATTACTTTTAAACTACTACTGAGGTAATATACTAGAATATAAAACGTTAACGTACATTATAAATGCAATTAGAAACATTAAGACATCACAAACATTCTTGAGCTTATAATACTTTGAAAATGTAATTTTCAATTTGGGGATCGACTTTCGTTGAAGTAGTTTCATAGGAATCAGCTATCTGCCATTGCTTCAAATTCAGCTAATCAATTTCCTCGTCCTTAAACGGATACTTAAACATTTTGAGAATTTTGCGTACTCTACTACTCATTCTTTGATTAATTCAAATTTAATTTGGTTTTTCGCAATTTCTAAACTAATACGACAAAGTAGGCTTATGGCATTCTAATTGCGACGATGGCAGTATCATCCTCACAGGTTTATATAAAAATCTTCACTTGAAAGTGTTAAGAAATTTAAGAAATTAGTCAGAATATCGACTACTTTGTGAGTAACTCATGTCAAACTCGTTACTCGGACTACTTTCTTAAACTGGACACTTTCAAGTAAAGATTTTTATATAAACCTGTGTGGATGATAGATACTGCATTATCGCAATTAGAATGCCATACCTACTTTGTCGTATTAGTTTATAAATTGCGAAAAACCAGATTACATTTGAATTTCGCGGGCAGACCCGTATAATTCATTTTAAATCGCGTAAATAATAAGCTAGAAATCTATCTCTCTGTTATTGTTTCTGTGTATCTGTCTGATATGCTCTCGTCAGTCTTTTCACCAAAATCGCTTGAAAAGATGGGCCCTTAAAGCGAATCAGGCTGGCAGACAGACACAATTTCTCATTTATAATACATATTCGTATGCATCCTATTGGATTTGGCTGAAATTTGGAATGGAGATAGTTCACCCAGGATTAATAAAAAGGCTACATTATGTCTGGAATTAAAAAACCTCAATCCACTCGGACGTAGGCGCGGGCGTCATCTAATGATAATTAATATCATACTCAATATTTATTTAAGTTCTCATTTTGATTTAAAACTTTATGATTTTATGTACCTATATAAAAATAATTCAAAAGTAGCACATTCCAAAATATGTTCCGCATATTTTTCAAATAGTTTAAGCAAGACGGACGTTATCCTGAATACGACCCCTCTAATTTAATAAACACCTCATACTTCCGTAAATCTTTAATACAAAATAGGAGTTTTTTTAATCATGGCACTTTTGTTTTAAAAGTATGATCATACTTACATGGATTATTTGATGCAAAGCTGATGTATTTCACAATCTGGCGCTTTTGTGTATAAAAGTATCGACGAAAAGAAAGAATTTTTGGCAATATGAAAAACTTTAGCACAAAAGAAACGTGTGTTCGCTTCGATTATCGGGTTGCAACTGACAAAATGGCGGTTTAGATCAAATTTTACCCGCGAAACTCAAAAATACGAAAAAGGTGCTAGTATCGTTTCCGTATCTTAAAATGCGAAATCAGCGGGTGTCTCTTTTAAATATAAAAATTTTACCTTTTAACGTTGCATTTTTGAAATAAAAACGATTTTCAATTTTTCCGATTTGTGGCACTTTTGTTTTAAAGCAGCGATTTGTGGCCTTTTCGATTTAAGGGTAAAAGCCACGACCAAAGTTTGCCAACAGTTCATACCAGAGACTTTTCAAAAATTATTTTCCAAATTGTAGCCGCTTGTTCACCAATGCACCTGAGTCAAATTAAATTAAAATGCTTTGACATTCTATTTCTAGCTATTTCATTTCCAAGCTATGAGTGGCATTTTAGCCGAGTTGCATAAAACATGGCCGCAATTAAACTGTACCACGCGGTCGAACTAAGTTGGAACGCCAACAAGACTGATGGCTTTCCTAACGATTCATCATACTTCCGACGCTCTATACCTTGTACCTCATTAATCCTTACTTATAAATAATAATAATATTATATCCTTACTAATACTATAAATGCGAAAGTGTGTTTGTTTGTTGGTTTGTCCTTCAATCACGCCGCAACAGGGCTACGGATTGAAGTGAATTTTTGCATGGGTATAGTTGAGGACCTGGAGAGTGACATAGGCTATCCCGGAAAATCAAAGATTTCCCGAGGGATTTTAAAAACTAACTCCACGCGGACGAAGTCGCGGGCATCAGCTAGTCATAATAATATACGAAAGTGTGTTCCTGTCGGTTTGTCCTTCAATAACGCAGCTACGGAACAACGGATTGATGTGATTTTTTTTCATAAGTATAGTTGAGGACCTGAAGAGTGACTTAAGCTACCTTTTAGCTTTCGCCCGTGACCTAGGCCTAAGTTTTTAAAAATTCCGTTGGAATTTTTTTTAGGATAAAAGGTAGTCTATGTCATTTCGCAGCGCAGGTCCTCAAATAAAAACACGTCGATCTGTTGCTGTGTGATTGAAGAACAAATCAACAAATAAACTTGCTTTCGCATTTATTAAATTAGTAAGGATTTGATGCTAAAGGAGCTTATTTCGCAAGATCTAATCCATCTCCTTTTTAATTCTGACTCTATATCATCAGTCCTTTCCAGACTTTGTTAACGGCAAGAATCGTGTTCAAGAAATGCAATAACATTTATTCATATGCCAGCTACCTGGCGTTTCAGCGGACTGACATAAAATATGGCTGCCATTACGTACCGTCGCGCGCGGATGAACCAATTTGCCGGAACGTAAACAAGACTGATGGGTTCTTTAACGATTCATCATACTTGCAGTGCTCAGTTACTGCAAGCTATTAATTTAATATGGTTACAGTGCTACCAACTGATCTGTTCAGCAGCGCTATGCAGTAAAATAAAAACTCACTTCGAAAGCAAACTCACTTCACCTTGAGTAGGGGCGAATGCCCATTCTCTATTGTCGAATCGGAAGCACTTTGCAAAAGTTTTTTTAAAGAAAATTATGTCAAATTATCCGTTGTTTGTCAATTAATGTCAAAACATTAATTGACCAAGTCAAGGTGAAGCGAGTTTGCTTTCGAAGTGAGTCTTATTTGAGTGAATAGCCCTGCAGATGGACAAAATTAGAACAAATTTATTTAAAATGACATTCCACTGTCCAAGTGTTTGTGGCCTTTGTTGCTGTCAAACTACTTCTCAACTCTCTACTAGCGACTCAGTCAACATAAATAAGTTGGTTGGATCTATTATTACTTCTTCTCATTCTTCTTTATCAACCTATAGACGTCCACTGCTGGACAAAGGTCTCCTGCATGGACTTCCACAGACTTTGGTCTGGCGCCGCTTGAATCCAGCGGCTCCCTGCGACTCATTTGATGTCGTCGGTCCACCTAGTGGGGGGGGGGGGTCTTCCAACACTGCGTTTCCCGGTGCGGGGTCGCCACTCCAGCACCTTGGGACCTCAACGACCATCAGCTCTTCCAACTATGTGCCCCGCCCATTTCCACTTCAGTTTCGTGACACGCTGAGCTATGTCGGTGACTTTGGTTCTCCTACAGATCTCCTCATTCCTGATTTGATCTCCCAGGGATATACCGAGCATAGTTCTCTCCATCGCTCGCTGAGTGACTCTGAGCCTTCTTATGAGGCCCATTACTTATGTGATTATAAATTAATTTATACCATCGCTAATGCCATCAAACGAATACGATTTTGATCGGCAACTTTTAGACAATCGGGGGGGCAGATTGCGATCACCACTGATGACCAACCAAAGCTTAGTTTAGAAATTACAAGTTCCCAAATGGATCCAGACGGAAATCTAACTAGGGACACCACCAATTTTTAAAACCACTTGGCTCACTATTGCTCCAAAGAGGTCGTTAGTGCGCAGGTTACCCTTCTGTTGAATATTTCACGTAGAATTATCGCTATTATGGCGTTTATCTTAATTTTATGGCGACTTTAATGGCGGATGTTAATCTTATTTCACGCTGAAGGTAGCGCGGCCTGGTTGCCAGGGATTACAGCATTTATTAAAGTCGGTTAAGGGACTACAATGATCCAGATTTTGGTAAAAATGTGAGAAGGATAGCTATTTTATTTCCTGTCGTATACCGAGAATGGAATGGCACTTATGGTTTGGTTGCGAAGGAAGCAGAAGTCAAATTTATATCGTTGTAAGAGTTCAAATAAAGACAATACAAGCGGAAGTGGAAAACTAATTATATGAGATCCATAAAACACTTTACTGATCTATTATATTAATCGCAACTCCGTGACCAATATAAGGACTCGATGACGTCATAAACAATAAAATAGCTGTAACACCCTGTACACAGATAGCTCGTAACCACAGTAGACTTCGTAACATAAACGGATACATAACGGCTTATAAAACCGATTTTATGGCTCCTGTCTGCTTTCTTAGACCTTTTATCTGAATGAAGTTGGTATAGTCTATTAGACGTCAAAATACATCTCTTTTTGGTCGCACATTTCATTCTTATAGGTGCCATATAAAAGTGCCTTCGTGGCGGTGGTAACTATGGCCTTCCACTCTGTCTCGCCTTTCCTAATTGCGGTTATTAGTTCCAGCGAGTGACTTGACCAGCGCGGCGGCGGGGTGATCGTTTTCCACGTGCTTTTTTTCCTTCCAACTTGCCTACAAATAAGTATAAGTTTTTCCAACATATTAAATACATACAAGAACAGTACAAGAATATGCGCTACGAGAAACTATTCCAATAATATATAACACTAGTAACCAAAATAAGTAACTATTGTCCTATCAACACCTAGTACTAAGTTTATAACATAAAAGCTACTAGTGGGAAGACCTCGTCTCCTTTTACCGATAAGTTGTAACCCAACTAATACAGCGTTTCAAGTTGCCTATCCGTAAAATGTCTCTTGGTAAATATGTAATTACTTAAGAGGAGTGTCTAGTGACGAAACGCGACGCGAGTAGGTATTTTCCAAAATGCTATCTGTTTCACAACGCTTCGCTGCCCGACCCGCATCGTGCGATAGAGAGAGTTGCAAGTCCAGGAGTTATTTGCCTAAATTTTATTCTTGAAATATTGTTTCGGGTCATAACGTTTTTACCCCCCTAAACGTTTACAAAATTAGACAATTTTGGTCTCATTAGATTCAGTACACCTTAATCTAGGCTCGTACGTTTCATTTTTTTAGTATTTCAGTTTAGTTAAATTTAAAAAAATAAAATTAATCGAGGTAGTTTTTTAGTCAAAAATATGGATATTTAGTCACTAATAACTTTTAACATAAGCAATATTTCTTTAAAATTAAAACCTACGGGCATAGTTTTTCATTGTATCTGCAACATTTCAAAAAATTATGAACATTGGACAACATTTACGGGTAGCAAAACGTTATCGCTTTTTGAAGCTTTTTGTATGAAAATTTTCAACTAGACAATCCTCTTAAATAAAACATCCTCCTGGTAGTTCTAATGGACGAATTTTATAAGCCGTCCATTAAAAGTTGAGAGTGGATTTGGGATCTCGCCAGAGCAGGTAATCTTTGTAAGTTTTAATTTTCTTATCTCTGCGGCTTTAATATTTTGATACAATTTAGGTTTATTTTTGTTTGCGAAATAGCAGAATATTTTTTTACTAGTAATGACAGTCGAATCATATTAGGCATGGCTCCGTTAATATTGTCTCTTAACTACCATACAAGTTGCACAAAATACATCTGCCTCGCTAGTCTAGTAGCTAGCATATCAAGCTGCGGGACACGAGGTCTAGGTTCTAGTCACAGGTCGAGTCTTAAAGTTAATAGAATTTTCTATCAAGAAATTCTCCTAGTAGCCTCGAGTTGGCGTAGTTACAGTTTTTTCATTGTAGCATGGTGTGGCGTGACAGGAGAATAGAACCGAGAACGTAACCTATTTCATTTGTTGCAAATAACGAAAACAGATTTTTGAAACAGAATAGTCTGATTTAAATTGAGTGAAGGCTATAAATTATAACGATTAAATTGTACACCCCCGCACTTCGGAGGCTACGCTTATTTTCGGCCTTTTGCAATTAGACGAGACTGAACCACACCCCGCATGAGATCTCGCTCCACCTAGATGGAAGGCGTCCTTAATCTCCGTTGGTCAAGATGTTGTCCTCACTTGTAAACCACATTTCCAGCTGTAATCGGTTCTCCTACAAAACTGATTAGCGTCCAGCCCACTGTTACTTCAACATGCTAGGCTCGAGAGGTACAGCGTTAGCAAAAATTTTGTTTGGACTTCATCGTTAAAAGAAATGCCAAGAAAAACTCCGTAGCAGACTGAGTGCATTGAAGTTTATGAACTCGTCTGGTTTCAGCACCGATAGTTATTAACTTATTAGTTTTTACTAGACGCAGGGATCAAAGACTTTTTTGACCTTTAGACATCGTGTAACTAACATAGCTCAACCATTGCGAAGCTGAAGTGGCGTGGGGCATGCCATAACTCGGGTAAAAGCTAGATAAATTAAAAAAATCTCAAACATTCTGGAGAGCTGTATGCATGTTATACCTCAAGAAATATCGATACCACTGAAGAGGTTCTCGAGGTCTATCGAGAGATGATTGATCGCCATCGAAGCGACGCCGCTTTGTGCGATGAGTGGGTTATTACGAGGTTTAGGTAGACGCACTTTTCGCTACTATTAATAAAATGTATGATGAATCGATTTTATACGCACATTGAAAAAGGATAAAGGAAAACAAACACGACGCGTGACGGAAACTGTGCTGAACTATGGTCTACGCGTGGACGTTTTTTTACTACCAGCAATGAATGTTCATACACTTTTATTTTGTAACATAAAAAAAGATACAAAGAACTTTATTTGACCAACTTATTGTACTTTGAAACTAGCTTGGAAAGTAGATCCGCACAGATTTGAAACAATGAGATCCCCTGAAGAACTTCTAGGTTTGCTGTTGTTTTGCGGGAGGGACAGAAGTAATAGCGGTTGGAGTCTGAAATCTGAACGTTCTAGAGGCATTTGATCCTAAGACTAAAGTATAAAGATCGCACTGTCACTCTGCTTAGACTCCATTAATGTTAGTACATAATATATTATTAGTATTTGTATTTGTGTCTTGTTTTAATTCTTTCCCAAGACTATGCAAATGAGTGCTTATTTTAAAAGAATATAATACTAGCTATGCTGAACATGACTTAAATTCTCCTTTCCCCTTGAATTAAGTGTACCTTTAAGGAGTAGGCACGATTAAGTATGGCAATAGTGCAAGCGGTAGGATTTGAACCATCGACCTTTCAGTTTTCAGTTGACACTCTAAACTTTGCACTATTGAAGTTATAGCGCTACGAAATACAATGAGCTTTCCGATATCTTTAAAACATTTCCACACAATAAAGCACTCAAGGTGTAACATAATATTTTATTCAAATTCTGTTTAGATCGACGCTTCGCAAACACCAGAGATCTTAAAATTCGATTTTCCTTCACGCTCTCCCGGTTTCCATCTTTCACATACAATATGTAGTTATGCAAGTGAAGCGTGCTATCTAACTTGATAGCTGCACCCTTTCTTCAGAGAGTCTTTATTGGCATGGACATTTCGCGAGATAGATGCCAAAACCTGAACAAAGCAAATATTGGCTTGATGCGAGTCCTTTCTTGGCTTAGATCGTCCATTACAGAGTCTTTATATTAAAACTTCCTTCTGACTACCTCCTACCGCAGTGGTGAGAGCTGGAAGGGCCGGGGCTCAATTCCCGGTAGGCGAAATTTAAGATTTTATAAAAGTGTATGTGTTTGTTGGTTTATCCTTCTATCAAGAAGCAGCGACTGATCGACGTGATTTTTGCATGGGTATAGTTGAGGACCTGGAAAGTGACATAGGCTAGAGAGGTAGGTAGAGAGGTTTTTTTTAAAAACTGCCTCCACGTGGATGAAGAAGCAGCCAAATTCCAGTAATATATTTATTGTATACCTACTTAATACAACATCCATCCGTCAAGTTTGTCCGTCTATGCGCGCTTATCAAAAAAAAAAAAACCGCTCCCGAATGAATACCTTACTTCTTCTAAACTCAGTCATAAAGTATACATACACACTTAAACCTTTTCGCAAAGTAATACTATCCATTGAAGAAAAAAGAATTAATAATTTCTTCCTTTTCTCAGTTTCACGAAGAAAATTTAAGTTCATACAAATTAGAGTTTAGGCTTTATCAAATCTACGGAAATTCCACCCATGCGAAAACAGGGTGAAACAGCTAGTTACTGTTATAAAGCAAGGGAGCAATAAACAATATTTATACATTATACCTAATAATTAATCGCTGATTTATTCATAATGCAGCCAGCGTTATGAATTGCCTGTAAGCTTGATCGAGAACCAGGAAAATTGAAGCACTCTTTTTTTTTTCTTTGTTTACGAAACTCCTACGAAACTGACTGCGATAATTTCCATTTTATGTATTATAATTAATGTGAAAATATTTTATCTTTTTTCTGACCAGTTATTTTAAAACGTGCGTTTATTAAGCAATTAACCAGGAATTTTTTATTACTAGAATAAACTTAAGTAACCTTCTCTCTTCTAACGAAAAAGCTTGTGCTGAGAGTTATGACAGTAAAGATAAGTTAATAACAATATTATACCCTGTCAAACCATTTATTTTCTTTTTGACAGCCCAGTCTCTCACATAGTGAGAGTGAGTGAGACAATTTATAATATTGTCTCTCACTCACTCTCACTATATGAGAGTGAGTGAGACTGAGCTGTCAAAAAGAAAATAAATGGTTGGACAGGGTATAGGTACTACTATTTAATATAGGTAACCTTTTGTCTGAGGTACTTAAGAAGATACTATTATTCTATTGATAGTATAATTTGGAAAAAGGTTAAGTTTTGAATTTCATTAGAGTTGTATCATCATAGTAGCCACGCACACAAGACAGAATTTTAATGCGATCTATTCGGAAGCTTATTAAAAAGTCAAACTTTCATTTCGTATGTTGCTTCCTCTTATTCTAATAGCTTTAACTGTGTTGTTACTAGTGGAGTAAGTTTTTTAAAATTCCGAGGAAATCCTTTGTTTCTCTAGGATGAATGTAACCAATGTCACTTTATAAGTCCTACGTACGTCTACGTAAAAAATAAAGACGATAATATTGCTGCGTAATTGAAAGATAAACCAACAAACAAACACTCGCATTTATAATTCATAATAAAATTTCATTCTTTCTTTCAGAAATTAAATCGGAGAGATTTGAAAAATTGACATACTGTCATTGTTTACACTGTGTTGATTGGTTTTATTTGTTTAAGATGCCTTCTTCTTTTATTGCTAGTGAGCACCGTGCTTTAGTGCTCAGTTTGAGAAATTAAAAGGTGTGCAGAAATTTTTATTATAATAATAATATTATGTACAATAGGGGTATGTCTAAAATTGACATTATAATAACGTGTGTGATAATAATTTTTAGTAAAAAAAAGTAATAGTTGGATGTGGAAGTTTCAAAGGTAGGAAAATGTATTTTAAAATGTGAATTTTATTTCGCGGACGCCAGACGATGCAATATGTCACTCTCCAGTTTATTTATGTTACTATTCGAGTAAGATATCGTCGGAGCGGGTTAACTGAAGCGTACGTATTGAAGAGCTGTGTGGTTTACAGCTTCACTGCAGCTTTATTATACTTTGCTGATAAAAATAAACTAGGTACAGAGGTACTTCTTGACTACTAGGAGGTACTAGTCCTTTCTATGCGCTCACGAGATTGGATTATGTCCTAAGAACTTCCTTTTTTTATCGGACGGTTAAGCGGAAGGCTAGGTGAAAAAAAAGGTAAGAATTTTTCGTCACGACACTTGTCGAACACTTGTCGACGAAGGCAACAGCCTTCCTTTATTACACACGTTCCATTATAACTTTGGTAGCGTAGCAGCTAAACGAAGGAGTGAAACTATCGGTTCGGGGGTTCAAATCCTGACTTCAGTTTATTATTATTTTCTTTTATTTATTTTTAACCGACTTCCAAAAAGGAGGAGGTTCTCAATTCGGCCGGTATCTTTTTTTTTTTTTTTCTATGTATGTCCACCGATTTCTCCGGGATTACTGGACCGATTCGCGTGATTTTTTTTTAATCGACAGAGGATGTTTGCGAAATGGTCCCATAAAAATGTTAACCTTCAACTCCTCAAGCCTGATGCTGCAGAGATATTGCTCACCTAAAACTATGGCGATTTAGAAAATTTCGATTACGAATTGATATTGTAGGTAACAAGTATGGACTACATCATGGAGCTCCAGTTCCTAGCTCCTCAATCATAGGATACTACACTTAAAAGCTTAAAATAAAAATTCTTTTCAAAAAACCGACTTCTAACGCCACTACAAAGTATAAAAATAATTTTAGTTTGTCCACGTTTGTTGAAGTCTTCACACTTCACACTTCAACAAACGTGGACAAACTAAAATTATTTTTATACTTTGTAGTGGCGTTAGAAGTCGGTTTTTTGAAAAGAATTTTTATTATCATTAATTTATTACTAATAGGAACTTCGTTCCAACCGAGTGTTCCACGACACTCACAAATGCGTGAGTGTCGTGGAATACTCGGTTAAAAATAAACTAGGTACCTACGGAGGTACTCTGTGTCTAATATGTGACACGAGACACTAGTCTTTTCTGTGCGACAAAATCCAATGCTCGTAGCATTTGATTTTGTCCTAAGAATTTCCTTTTTTTATTTTTTATTCTAATAAACTTTTACAACATGTTATCGAATCGTCAAATTAATCTACCACTGGTTCGGAATGCCGTTCCAACTGAAAAAAAATCTTTTTCGAAAAATGCACCCAAAATATTAACTAAGAACTTGGAAATTGCCGAGTCTCTTGTTCATTCTAAAAGCTTATATTATTTTCTTTTCAAGGTTTATGAAAACAAACCTATGTTTACCGACCATCTACAACTCGGTGAGCTAACATGCCAATAATGTAAATTCATTCAACTCCATACAGAGCTTTTGAAGTCCAATCCGTCCGCTTTATCCGTCATGAATGTAACACAAGTAGTATCTCAAAATAGAACTATTTTGACGCTTTGACAGTTTAATTAAAATCCTGGCAGATATTTACATCCGTTTTTAGGGTTCCGTAGTAAACAAGGAACCCTTATAGTTTCGCCATGTCCGTCCGTCCGCGGTTTAGCTCATAGATTATTGGTACTAGAAAACTGTAATTTGACATGGGTATAAATATTAATCACGCCAACAAAGTGGTGAAATAAAATTGTGAAAAATATTTTGGAACGTAAGTTCATTATCGCTTTCGGAAGGGGGCTAGACGGAAAAAATTAAGGAACCGACACTCGACACATTTTTGAAACCGACACTTTTTTGTTGAATGTGAATTAATCGAAAGGAACTATTCCATCCGGGTATCCCTTGACACCTCTCAAGTTTTTTTTTTAGGGTACTTCCCTTACATGTAAAGTGGGGATGAATTTTTTTTTTCGTCTATCCCATAGTGTGGGATGTCGTTGAATAGGTCTTTCAAAAATATTGTAGTTGTATTGTAGTTGTTGTGTATGAGAACACTATTTTTCGATTTAGGGATCCGTTTGTGAAGTATGATATTTTAAAGTGCTAAATTTTATTAGAATCAAGTGTCCCCCCTCTGCCAGCTCAATGGTTGTTTATAGGATACATGAAAAAATTCAAAGTATTAGTATATATAATGAATTTTATAGGAAAACTATCACGGCTAAGTAGGGTTCATAAGTTAAGGAGTTATATCTGTTTTTTTTAAGTTAGGTATTACACGTCACTACGTTAAGTTGGATATTTTGTAGTAAATTATAGTATTTAAACCATGGAACTCAAAATATATTCAATATTCATAAATAAAATAAAAGCACTATCCTAGGTCAGCAATAATATTTGTGACTTGCAACTACGGAACCCTACACTGTGCGTGTAACAAACAAAACATAATATCCGTAACATATTAATAAGGATATAAATGAATTGCAAGAGAAAATACTTCCAACAATATTAGCTTACTTTTTCGAAAGCTCGGGGTCAATCAGCGGTTGATGAAGAGAGCTACCTACGCGGAGCAACCTAATTGCGGGATCAAATTGGAGCTTGTGAGATAGTTAGTAAGAAAAGAGTTACTGACCTAGATCATAAAGTCGCGATACTGAAGTTGCAATGGGCTCACACATAGCTCTAAGAACAAACCATAAATCATTATAAGGTCTGCAGGAGATTTAATGATAATGGAAAACGCAGCATTGGATAACCCCCAACTAGGTGGAGGGATGAACACAAAATTACACGACACTAGCTGATGCTCGCGGCTTCATTCACCTGGATTTAGTTTTAAACATCCCGCGGGAACTGTTTATTTTTCCCGGGACAAAAATAGCCTATGTCATTCTCATGGTCCTCAACTATAACCATGCAAAAAATTACGTTGATCCGTTGCTACATTGCTGTGTGATTGAAAGACAAACCAACAAAAACACACTATCGCATTTATAATATTTAAGTAAGGATAGATAGCAGGACACTTGGGTTCCCCCTGAAAATCAGCGCTGCAACTTGCTGCAAAATAAGGCACCCACTCATCACGATAAGCCATCTTGCTGAGAGGGGTGCCTTATTTTTCCATGGCTTCTTATATTTTGAACTTTAGATTTACTAACTTTATAAGCATATTTTTTGTGATTGTTTCGTGGAAAAATAAAAAATTTATCTATCTAAACCTAACCAATTAAAAATGTCGAAAATATTATGTATCAACAATGAATAGACAAACTAGTTCGCAACGTACATAATATTTCCATTTTCCATGGTTTCAGACAATTCATTGAATATGCCCTTCAAAAACAATTCAGTTATGAAGCAATGCATGCTTGGGTCTTTCAGCATGTCATAACAAAGAGACAAAAGTCAATTTCATGCTGCACTGAATGCTGTTGGAACGCTGTCGCGAAAAGGTTTTTGTATCAGAACAAAATAATCCGATTTGTACGGATAAAGAAGTTCTAACAAATTCTTATTGTTTCGAGTTTTAAAATTTGTAACGTATCCAGTTCTAATTCTGAATAGTAGGTACACGTAGGTACGTTATTAAATAATCTTAAATGCGGACCTTTATTTATTTCAATAAATATATTTTACTAGGTATTGCAAACAGCCTTGGGTAATACTATTTTATAAATAGTCGTTTAGTACCATACTAGAACTTACATAGCAAAATAACATTTACGTTAAGTAAAAGAGTTATAATGTTTTTCTAACTTACCATTTCTTATTTAAGGCTAGAATAACTTTATTTGATTTTCTTTGAAATACTTATTAGAAATACGCTGAATGTTATTATATTACACAATTTAAGAAATATCAGGCAAGTTAGAAATGTTATCTTTTATCTAATATTTTAGATTCTGCTTCAAATTAGGCATTATAAATTGAGTTAAGGTAAGGTTTTCCACAAGCCTTCCCACGAGACGATAAATTGCGGTGACGACTCCGACGCCATATATTTCTTTGGACCGTTTACTCTTTCAACGACACGACACAGAAACAAATAATTATAATAATATAATAGGCGCTCGTTGTCGTCACTGCAACTTATCGTGCCGTGTCATGCCGTGGGCTGGACAAAAACCCTTAAGAGTGGGCGCGAAAAATAGTGCAGCGGACGGGGATTGAGCTGTTGACGTAAGGGATTTCAGTCTGAACCTTTGCCTGTTGAGTTATTAAGAGTTTACAAAACATACACAAGGCAAATCAATTTATAGCATTATTTAAAAAATATGCTGTATCTACGTACTGTAACTGAACTAAGTACCCTACGAAAATCTCTACCCTATAATTCCTATTGATCTTTCTATTTTTAAATTATTTCTTTAGCGTGGCACGTGAATCGCTATTGTAGTGGTAGAACCCTTCATAATGTTGTGATCGTATTAACCCAAGAACTTTTAGAGCGTCAGAAGTAATGAGTTCATAAGACCTAGGCGATATATGCAAGAGTTCGTGTATTAGATTTTAGTGGGTTCCCGTATTGGTTTATATTAAAGAATGTTTAAAATCCAGTATGAATGATACCGGTTTGCTGCATTATCACGAGTCTCAACACTGATGTCAGTTGAGTGAGAGACACAATTATTTCTATGGTTAAACATCAAATCACATTGAACGTCTACACTACACATCGTTGTTTCAAGTTCCTTTGAGTCCATAGGCAGCGTTCGAAATTAAGATGGCATCATTTCATTGTAAAAAAATGAAATGATGATCGTTGGCTCCCTGCACGCCAAACGATGGTGAGCTCCTACCTTTTGTGGTACATCAAGGACCACTCAGTTGCGTCCATTAAAACAATAATGTATTATTATTATAATTGACGCAATGAGATTGCAGCTTGGTTTCTTAATGAATTACTTCGTGTAAGTGGTTGACAATAATCAGGAATGTGAATAAGCCCTTGAAATACCATCAAACTATGAGCCCCCCCCCCCCCCCACACTGTCATCATTCACTCACACACGAATGTGCGAGGCTTTTTTAACCGTGGTTTGCTCCACAAGACTTTTTTAAAGTGGTGTGATCCACTGAAGACACTTTTTTAACCGTGGTGTGTTTCCACAAGACTTTTTTATAGTGGTGTGATCCACTGAGACTTTTTATAGAGGTGAGCTCCTCTCATGTATAATTGGTTGTAGGTTAATAGTTATACTGCGTGATGTTAATAGTTATACTGCGTGAAGTCACCACGGAGTGGTGAAGGACTCTAACAACGTTAGAGTCTAGTTCAAGGTTGGTGTCGGACGCCTGGACCAGACAAAACCATAATAGCAATTGCCATCATTAGCTTCATCCTATCTCAGCATCCAACAGTTGGTTGTCACCACGAAGTGGTGATAGGCTCCAACTTAACGTCAGAGCAAGTTCGAAAGTAGAATCAGACACCTGGACCAGACAGCCCGGACTGGCAAGTTTATTAGCCCATCCTAAGCTTATCCTATCTCGGCATCCAACCTACAGGTTGACACAACACTCAACATAGAGCATCGCAATATAGACCAATCTTCATCTGAAATCGTCGGTCGCTAGCCCAAAGACAGGTTCATAAAGCACCAAGGCGCTAGAGCTCCCCATCTATTAAGCAGCTTCCAACGTCAGATTAGGTATCACTCATAATAGATTTCGTGTATCGCCCCTCGTATTTTATCAATAATAATTGATATAAAGTATGTCACTACATACCACATCACATTTCTCATAATACAGTATGTGCATGTTTAAGTCTCTGAACATATGCCCAATACACGAACAATGTTCTTTATATATACGATCCGCGCGTCGACGACGCTGCGGTCGTCGCTGCCTTCCCCTACAGTATATTGTTCTACAGAATAGCGTCAACGTCAAATTGAAATTATATGACATGAAAATTGAAGTTCCTAAAATTATTATTTTTATGATCTCATGTGAAAGTGCATCTCGTAACTTAACTACTGTACCGATTTTGATAAAATTTAATCAACAATTTTTAGTACTATCAAACATGAAAAATTCCTTTGTACGAAGGACTAGGGTCGTTACAGTACCTAGATACTGGTTAATAATTTTATTAGTCGGACAAATATCGACCAAAACTTTAAGTTAGTAAAAATTATGTATGTATGAAAAATAGTTTGTTCAAAAAGATTGCAAAGATTTTTTTTGTTGCGAGTGACTAGTTTGAATCCCGAGCGAGCGAAGGATCCTGAGTGTAGTGAGGGATTAAAAGACACAAGAAAATAGCGAAAAAATACAAAATGTAAGAAAAATAATTATTGAAACCCTAAGGGTTTTAAAGGTAAACCTTACCACCTTCTGATAAGTGTCGGATAGCCTAACCGTAAATTTTGTCACTTTCTTACTTTACGTCAAGTGACAAAGACAAAATATGCGAATAAGCTATCCGACACTTATCAGAAGGTGGTGAAAATGGCCCTAAGGGACTTTTACATTTGGTCCAAGATCCCAGTGCCGCCAGACCTAAGTTATTTTCTCAGCAATTATTTGTGTACGATAGAGTACTGTTCGAATGTCCTTTCAGTATATGCGTACTAGCTAGATTGTGCCGACGGCCAATTTCCAGATACCAGGTGCTAAAGGTAGGTAAAAACTAGAATAACTTATCTTAAATTCTCAGGGCTGATTTTCATATATGTTTTAAAGAATATTGTAAAAATTAATAAATTAATACTGCCAGACGCTTACCGCCGGCGGTTACTTTAGCCAGACGCTTTGAAGCTCCCAAAAATATATATATAATTTAAGTTAACTTATATTCTCAGTTCTGATTTTTATACATGATACTCAGGGAACTATTGCGATATTATCTGTAAGCTGCCAGACCTATTGGAAGGGTCAAACATCCCCCCAGACACACATTATGCGTCCCCATATGTATGAGCGCTAGAACATGATTCACTTGTTTAAGTGTGTGAGAGATAATATCATCATACTATAATATTATAAATGCGAAAGTGTGTTTGTTGGTTTGTCCTTCAATCACTCTGCAACAGAGCTATGGATCGACGTGATTTTTTGCCTGGGTATAGCTTAGGATCTAGAGAGAGAGAACTATTGCAATATCTTCTGCAAGCTATACCCAGGCAAAAAATCACGTCGATCCATAGCTCTGTTGCAGAGTGATTGAAGGACAAACCAACAAACACACTTTCGCATTTATAATATTATAGTATGATGATATTATCTCTCACACACTTAAACAAGTGAATCATGTTCTAGCGCTCATACATATGGGGACACATAATGTGTGTCTGGGGGGATGTTTGACCCTTCCAATAGGTCTGGCAGCTTACAGATAATATCGCAATAGTTCCCTGAGTATCATGTATAAAAATCAGAACTGAGAATATAAGTTAACTTAAATTATATATATTTTTGGGAGCTTCAAAGCGTCTGGCTAAAGTAACCGCCGGCGGTAAGCGTCTGGCAGTATTAATTTATTAATTTTTACAATATTCTTTAAAACATATATGAAAATCAGCCCTGAGAATTTAAGATAAGTTATTCTAGTTTTTACCTACCTTTAGCACCTGGTATCTGGAAATTGGCCGTCGGCACAATCTAGCTAGTACGCATATACTGAAAGGACATTCGAACAGTACTCTATCGTACACAAATAATTGCTGAGAAAATAACTTAGGTCTGGCGGCACTGGGATCTTGCTCTAATTCATGTATAACATGTACTTGAATATGATAAAACCACAGGTTCTGAGCAGGTCTTCACATCTTTAGCAAGTCTCCAATCGTTAAATAATTCAATAAAAAATTTCAAGTATTTTTCACGTGACTTTTCCAGAAGAAAGTTTAATTCAGCGTTAGACACTGATTCCTTTAATTCTGATAGTATTAAATAATAAAGTATAGTACAGAATTATAAAGTCCAAAACACATTTTAACAAAAATTCAATAGGTATAAATTTGGTAAAAAAATTACCAAATCAAATGTTGAGGTACCTACCTATACATAGAATAATATTATATACATTTCCTAACTTTTCTTAACACAATGAATTGAAGAAATGCCAATCAAAAGCGTTTTAAATTCAAAACACTTTTGAATTTAAAAGCAAAAACGTCTTTTGCTCACTGACTTTGGGCAGCAAAGGCGCTAAAGATGTGAAAAGAACATTAAATATCACTGTACCTCTTCAGATGACAAAGAGATGTATTTTTCAGCAGAAATGCAGCCAGTATTGGCACCTTTCTACGCCTGCATGATTGCACATTTTAGTTTAGATTAGCTTTAAGTTATGTTACTAAAGTTATACCATTACCAGTAAAAATGCTTAAAATCTAATCTTAATATATTATAAAAGGAAAAAGTGACTGACTGACTGACTGACAGACTGATCTATCAACGCACAGCTCAACTGGACGTATCGAGCTGAAATTTGACATACAGATAGCTATTATGATTTATGACATAGGCATCCACTAAGAAAGGGTTTTTGAAAATTAAACCCCTAAGGGGGTAAAATATGGATTTAAATCGAACTTAACTTGAGCAAATCTGCGGGCAAAATCTAGTAAAACTGTAAAATATATCTGAAACTAAAGCTTCCTTAGAAAAAAATAACTCACCGGATAATCTTTCCTTGTGCTCTCAACAAAAAAACTCCAACTAAAGTTCTTTACAAAAGCATTCCGCACCGCAAAAACTGTTTTCAACTTCGCAACTCGGCAAATTAATCACTCCGTGTCCCATTTAATTTCTCGTACACTTTGCAACACTCAAAAACAATACACTTTGCACAAAAACCCCGTAAACAATAGAACGTCGAAGTCACTTCACTTCTTTTGTATAGGATTTTCTTTCTGGACGCGAATTATCATTGTTTATTTTTAGTACGAAGTGTCACTTTTTGCGAAATGCGTTCGGAAACACAGAGTTTGCCGTGACGACGACGGGCGTCTCTGCTGATAGGAGGTACCAAACTGTGGGGTTGCTAGTAAACGCGCCTGCGTAAATTTCTACCGCGGGTTCTATCTGCACCCATGATACATTTCTGCTTCAATTAATCCCTGCTCTGTACTCAATTACATTTCCAAGTGTTAACCTGGTACGGTGGTGGAATTAAATTGTGTTGTATAAAATCTACTGCATTGCATATCTATTGTACCGTGTACCTACTTACAGGAGGGGCTAGCACAACAGCGCGAATCTCTCTCGCGGCTTTTGCAACGCTTTGTTGATTCGAAATCCGCGAGAGAGGCCTGTCGAACTGGTTGTCCTTGGGATACAGGAATAACATTACGAGCTTTGTAATTACATCTAGTATGGTGTCGTAAAGTTGAAACAGTTAATTTTACGCTCAAGTATTGGTATACTCGTATTTATGTTCGAAAATTCTCTAGAACAATACTTGCCGATTCCACTTGCCGACTGATCCTATAATACATTATGGGAATTCTGAACAGTGGCATTTAATTTTTAACATAAATGTAAGAAGGATTGGTTTATTCACTCTTTTTTAGGGTTCCGTACCCAAAGGGTACCAACGGGACCCTATTACTAAGCCTACGCTGTCCGTCCGTCCGTCCGTCCGTCTGTCAGCGGGCTGTATATCGTAAACCGTAATAGATAGACCGATGAAATTTTCACATATTATGTATTTCTATTGCCGCTATAACAACAAATAATAAAAATTAAATTAAATTAAAAAAATTAAATTAAAATATTTCCATGGGTACATGGAAATATTTTTATTTAATTTTTTTTAACGGAACCCTAAAAGAGCGAGGCCCGACTCGCACTTGGCCGATTTTTTAATGTGATTTATGCTGTATGCCAGAAGTTAGGAAAATTTGACATAATAGCGTTTAAAAAAAAAGCCGGCCAAGTGCGAGTCGGACTCGCGCACCGAGGGTTCCGTACTCCAAAAGTAACAGTAAAACGATAATTAATATATATATAGCTGCTGGGGCTGATTCACTGACTGATTGATCACCTCTCCTGTAAAATTTTGTATGAAAAATTTTTTTTTCACCAATGGTTTCGTATAGATGACAAAAATTCATTCGGAGGAAAATTATGGAGAGAGCTGATGATTGAGGATTTCGGAGACGGGTGAGGAGCACGGCCAGGTTATTAAAGATAGGTAGGGGGTGCTGGACCAAATGTCATTCGAAACCTCATCCAATTGGCAGTGAGCTGAAAAAAAATCCAAAATGGCGGAAAAAAGATGGCGGCCATACAAACTTCGTCGGTGTCTATCTCGGAGAGGATAAAAGATGGAAGAGTGGTTTTCTGACAAAAGATGATCAGGACTTAAAGGTCTACTCGATGAACAGAAAAAAAATTCAAGATGGCGGAATTTATTTTTCCCCATACAAAATATATGGCGGATATTGAAGAGACTAGAAGTTGGGAACTATGCAAAACTTCTCATTCTGAAGAAGAATTCTCATTCTGACAAATGATGAGATATGATGATCGAGGGTTCGGAAGGTGGGTGAGGAGCACGGCCAGGGTATTGAAGATAGGTGGGAGGTGCTAAAACAAAAAATACTCAAAACCTCATCCAATTGGCAGTGAGCTGAAAAAAAATCAAAATGGCGGACGAGTAGAAAAACCGCGGTCCGCTTGCGGGCCGCGCACCCTCGCGCCCTACTAGTATTATATTAATTTGCTTATTTATCGTTAACTTTGTTTGTAGAGGTTTATTGTTAATATAAAAAAAACTATGCTAGTTAGAGCGTTGTTTTTATTTTTCCTGTAAAAAATACATAAACCTCTAATGACGATAATTATTTCAGATTTTTCGATTGATAAACTTCGGAGATAAGGGGGGGGGGGGGGGGAACGGCATTTTTTTCGACATTTTGGCCGACTACTCAAAAATTATTATATATAGAAATAAATAAAAAACTGTTTTAGAATGCACAAGTAAAGGCCTTTCATATGATATCCCACTTGGTATAATTATCTTACTTTGAAATTTCAAACCCCTGATTTTCCCCCTTTTTTAATTAAACTAAAATAATTTTCGCGTTGATTATATTTTTCCTGTAAAATATACATAAACTGCTATTGACCATAATTATTTCAGATTTTTCGATTGGTAAACTTCGGAGATAGGGGGGGGGGAACGGTATTTTTTTCGACATTTTGGCTGATTACTCAAAAACTATTACATATAGAAATAAATAAAAAACTGTTTTAGAATGCACAAGTAAAGGCCTAAAAGAGATACGGATAACAACACGATCGAACTACCAAACGTTGAAAATTCTCCAGAATCAATCAGACCAATAGACGAAATAGAAATATATGAACAAATAAAACAGCTGAAAGCTGAAAAATCTCCAGGTCCAGATGGAATCACCAACGAAATTCTAAAACTAGGCGCACCTGTATTACTGATGCATTTAACTCAACTATTTAACATGGTTCTAGAAACAGAAACTGTACCGTTGCAATGGTGCACATCTGATATAATATTGCTATACAAAAAGGGTGACCCACTGGACATCGGAAATTATAGACCAATCAGCTTATTAGCTAGTATATATAAACTTTTTGCGTCTATAATATTAAAAAGAATAAATTCGAAGAAGAAATTGACGAATTTCAAACAATTGAACAGGCAGGCTTCCGGTCAAGTTTCAGTACCACAGATCACATCCAGACGTTAGAACAGTTGATTGAAAAATACAAGGAGTTTAACAGACCTCTGTATTTATGCTTTATTGACTACAGCAAAGCTTTCGACAGTATTAGCCATAAATCAATCTGGACAGCATTGAAATTGTCTAACGTAGAACAAAAATACATTAACATCTTGAAATACATATACGAAAATAGCACTAGCAATGTCAAACTCGAAACTAGAGGTGACCGTATCAAAATAGAAAGAGGAGTCAGGCAAGGCGACCCTTTGTCCCCAAAAATCTTCATCGCGGTGTTAGAAAATATATTCCGTAACTTAAACTGGACACAAAAAGGCATCAAGATTTTTGGTACTTACCTTAACCATCTTAAATTCGCTGACGACATTGTCCTATTATCCGAAACAGCTCAAGAACTCGAAGAAATGATCCACTCATTGGACCAAGAAAGCTCAAAAGTAGGTTTAGTAATGAATGAAACAAAAACAAAAATAATGACCAACAGCCACAAAATACCAATTGTCCTAAATGAGAATAACATAGATTACGTAGACAGTAACATTTATCTAGGGAAACAAGTATCATTCAAGAAGTCAAGTAACGAGGAAGAAATAGAAAGAAGAATAAACTTAACATGGAAAAAATTTTGGGCACTTAAAGAGATTCTTAAAGGAAATTATAGTATGAACCTGAAGAAAATAGTGATTGATACCTGCCTCCTACCATGTCTACTCTACGGTTGCCAAACTTGGATACTTACAAATAAAGTAAAACGAAGAATAAGAACCACACAACGAGCAATAGAAAGGAGCATACTTAAAATAAGGAGAACACACAGGGTGAGAGCTGATAAAATGCGACAAAAAACGAAGATAACTGACGCATTAAAACAGGCTCTGTCCATGAAGTGGCAATGGGCAGGGCACATATCGCGATACACAGACGAACGGTGGACAATCCAGGCTACGCGTTGGAGGGGACCCGAGGGCAAAAGGGTTGTCGGAAGACCATGTAAACGGTGGGCTGATGACATCTTAAAAACAGTGGGGAAAAACTGGACAAAACTAGGAAAAGATAGGGAAAAGTGGAAGAGGTTGGGGGAGGCCTTTACCCGAGAAGGGGCCCATATCTCTTAAAAATTCTAATTAGTTAGTAGTAACTAGTAATTTTAATAGTAGTATTAGTAAATAATTAATAATTTAGTAGCAAATAGTAATTAGTAATTTTAAATTAGTTAATACATGTAAATTAAGATAAGGAAATGATATGGGAATAAACGGCTTTTTTATTTTTTTTATTTATTCATTTTATTTATGCCAAATTTCATGTCGATAGCTTTAATAGTTACTGAAATAATCGACTGTGACAGACGGACGGACGGACGGACGGACGGACGGAGAAAGTCCATAAGGGTTCCATTTTTACCATTTTGGTACGGAACCCTAATAAACTTGGTAACAAAAACACTCGACGACTTTTGTAAATACATAAATTAAACCTAAATGTCGTTTCCGATTAAAACTAGAAATGAATGATTATTTTATCGATAAGCTTTACGATTAGAGCAAAAATGAAAGATAATCATAAATTATTATTGAAATAAGTGAGGATTTATAATTATAACCCTTACAATTTTCTTACTCAAGCCTCAACAGCCCAAGGATCAAAGCCCTTCCTTTCCTTTTATCCCTTTCTTTCCTTCACCGGATAATCTTTCCTTTCCTTACTCAAGTCTCAATAGCCCAAGGTCACGCACTGAAAACTGAAAGTTCGCAAGTTAGATCCATTATTCATTTCAGCATCCGTTGCAATTTTGTCGTACCCACTCTTATCACAAGCTTTCCGCATAATTGAAGGGGAGAGGAGAATATTAGTCAAGTTCAAAAAAAATATTCCAAAATACGTTTAATTCTTTGCCCTGGACAAATAACAATAACCTAACCTAACCTAATGCCCTAACAATAAACTTGATAAAGCGATCCTTGCCGGCATGCGCTAACCACTAGGGAGATCTTCAAGTAGTTTTTTTCAATCACTAGATAGTCTGGCGCTTGACATCAATTAATGCTGGTTGCTGGAAAGCACTGAGAAGGTCTAGGTTGGAGCGCGCTTGCCTAGAAAATGCCTATTCACTCTTGAGTCTTGCCTTGAAGTTACTCGAATTATAGGTAGCCCATAGACGCCTTATTTCTTATCGCTCGTCTCGGATTTCTGTTCACCGGACTATGTGAGTGAGGGAATAGAGAGTGCACCTGTGCTAGCGCACACACTTATACTACCTTTAATTATTATCTAGTACGCAGATGGCTGATTGTGGAGATTGGCCGCTGTGCCCGGATTCGGTGTGAAAGTTTTCATTTAATCATGTTCTTTTTATTTTGCGTTACTTATGTGAATATCACAAATCATTAATCTTTGACCTTCGGCTAAAACCTAATTCATTAGGTTAATTCAATTTAACGCATGAAGTGGCAAGGGATATTACTTACCTGACAATAATTATAATTTATTATTTACTAGCTGATGCCCGCGACTTCGTCCGCATGGATTTAGTTTTAAAAAATCCCGCGGGAACTCTCTGATTATCCGAGATAAAAGTAGCTCTCCCGATCTGAGGACCCACCACTACACCCATTGCTATACCCATGCAAAAAATAGCATCAATCCGTTGCTCTGTTGCGACGTGATTGAAGGACAAACCAACAAACAAACACACTTTCGTTTTTATAATAGCAGTAATGCAAAATTATAACACAACCTAGACAACCGCAATCTAAAATCTCGAACTGTATATATGTCATATAGTTAACATAATATTTTAATTTGCAATAACAAATATTGATGTCAGTAGTTTTCGAGATTATCCCGAACATACATCGTGATACGAGATTTATATATATATATATATATATATATATATATATATATATATATATATATATATATATATATATCGATTATACCTCATACCTACTTGACATCTCAACATAAGTCTCTAGCAAGGACCGCCACAGAATTCGATCTTGTGCCGCTTGTGTGTGGAGATTTTTTTGAGTACAAGCTCTTTAGCGGTAGGTTATAAGTTTATGAACTGCGCCAGATTTCGACTTTCCAGCTTAAATAATTTCTGAATAAATTGGATTGTTCGTGATGTGAAGTGAACTTCGTCCGCGTGGATTAAGGTTTTTTGATTCCTGCGGGAACTCTTTACTTTTCCGGGATAAATAGCGTGAAAGAGCAATAAACATACACACAGATACACAAACTTTCGCCTTTATAATATTAGTGTGAAGTGTGATTAGTGTGATGAGCAATCTCCATTCCAAATTTCAGCCAAATCCGTTCAGTACTCGTAGTTTTTGCGTGAAAGAGTAACAAACATACACACAGATACACAAACTTTCGCCTTTATAATATTAGTATGAAATGTGAATAGTGTGATGTGGTGTGATGTGATAATTGTCATACAGACGGAGAGATGGACAGACAGGCGCTCGTAACTTTATAGTTACGTCCAGTCCGCACAAGGAATCCTTATGGATTCCTTGTTTTACTACCAAACCCTGAAAGCATTGCTCCTCGACTCTATTAGTATGCGTTCGACTTTTGAGATAATCGACAGAGTTTATTTCCAACCCAGCAAAATACTATGTAACATTCAATTCGCAACTTTTAACAACCAAAGTTAGCAATCCATTGTGGTACCAAAATAGTAGCATAAACTTTTTCAGCGCCGACACAACCGTCTCTAATAGCTAGACGGTTAAAGTGCTTAAGACTTTCGCGATAGTTCTCCAGACAACATTTTTCGGTTCGAGCAAATGCGTAGGCGATAAAGATTAATAAGAGGTCGGTGGGGCTCTAAAAGCCCCTTCACACTGATAGGTCAAGAGCTTATTTCAAAGCTATTTACAATGAACTGAGAGGAGCCTTTGTACGATAATCATTAGGTTTAAAACTGACTTAGGTCGGCACTTAAGATCTATTTTTGTGCTTTTAAAAGCAGTCTACTTTTCTGTATCGATTAGCGTATCATCAGATTGATGCAAAAAATCATACGTAAAATTCATAATCAGGATCATTAAAAAGCTTTTGAAAAATAAGTAGGTATACATCTGTAAGTCTCATGATTTTTATAATAATTAGATTAGTTTAGCTATAAGTTTTATTATAATTTTTAATAAAGCTATTTTAGTCTCTGTTATAAAATAAATAAATATTATTTCTTTAAAACAATTTCTTAACAAAACCAGTCTTGTTTCAATTGCTTCATCTTCAGTTTTCCCAAGGTACTTGACAAACAAAAAATCAATAAGTATTATATCTGTAATGTAATAAGTATCTTTGTTAATATTTTAAAGTACTGTAAGCTTTTCTCGTGACTTCATCCGCTTGGTTTCAGGGGAACCCTCTGTTTTTCCGGGACAAAAAGTGTCCTTTGACAATCTCCAAGTCGTCAACTATAACCATGCAAAAAATCACGTCAATCCATTGCTCCATTGCTGTGTGAGTGAAGGACAAACCAACAAATAAACACACTTTTACTCTACTGAAACTAGTGTAAAATACCTTAATAATCATGGTCCAATGATCGGATCGAACGGGTCTTTACGGTCGGTTAGGCCTCTCGTTACTCTGAAATCTTTTTTTCTTTCTATTATAAAGAACCCAAGTAAGGGCTTCATAGACCCAAAGGATCATAGTCAACGATAATAATCATTATCTTCGTAATGCTTAACCTCTTTTTACTAGCCAGTAGCCACTTTTTTGGCATGTTATCCTGAGATCACAAGTTTTTGTTGTCCTTACAAGACGGAAAAGAGAAAATGTTTTGTCGAGAGGATAATCTTAATAGGTCTTCAATTTCAAAAACCGAAAAGTTATACATCAAAAGCCTGTAGTTGTATTGGGAAACTTGATTAGACTATTCGGATCAAACGGATTAAATCCAATTTTTATGACGCTATTATATATTTACATGACGCAGTTTGATGCATTCTTGCTATAAACGTCACATTGGTCTAGTGGTTAGCATGTTCGACTGCGGATGACGACGTCCTGGTTCGATTCCCGGATCTGACCAAAAAAAAAGGTAACGGATTTTCTGTCAAGAAATTCTTAGCATCCCCTGAGCCTCGGAGAGCACGTAAAGCCGCAATCCTGAGCTTGGTCTCTCTATGTACCTACCTAGTAAATAAGTAAGTCAGAAGTATTTACTTTAATTTGCATTCTTAAAATGAAAATTATAGATAACATCAAATTCTACTTAACTAATAAATAAATTGAAGCAGTGATAGCGTAGTGGTTACGACTGTGGTCTCCTGTTCGTGGGGTCGCAGGTTCATTCCCGGGTCCCGGAACTCTGACTTTTCGAAGTTAAGTGCGTTTAAGCAATTAAATATCACATGCTTTAACGGTGAAGGAAAACATCGTGAGGAAACCTGCACACCTGAGAATTCTCCATAATGTTCTCAAAGGTGTGTGTAGTCTGCCAATTTGCATTGGGCCAGCGTGGTGGACTATGGCCTATAACCCTTCTTTGAGAGGAGACCTCGCTCAGTAGTGAGCCGATGATGAGTTAATAATGATGATGATGATGAAAAAATATATTAAAACCAAATCTTAAGTAAAAAATCATCTAAACCATTAGAACGAAGAAATGTGCTAATAACGCTGGCTGCATTACCCCACTGAGTGGACCAGCTTATAGGTATAATAATGTTGGCCGAGAAGAAGAAGAAGAAAAGAAAGAAGGTAAGCAATTAGTCAGTTTTCAATGCCTACTACTCACTCACACATCAGTCGCTCAATCTTGCCTTCAACGCTTAGATATGCTGTTTACATGCATACTGACGCTTTAAGATCATTTTGACTAACTTGCCTGAGTTTATATTATTCGTAAAACCTATGTTGAAATATTACTCGAGCAACGTGCGAGTATTTGAAAACGTCCGTCAAAATGCTCAATATCCTACTAAGTATCCCAAGACACCCCTTAACATTTTAGAAGCCTCAGCAATAAGAAATTCGGCGCAAAGCAACTTCGTACTAATAACAAAGAAGGAGGGATCTATCAGCAAAAACAATTGTTTGTTTTCCGCACAGTTTCACACGTGGTCTCGTTGCGGGTTCACGCTGCCTGAATATCAATTACTCGCGTCCAACTGGCGTTTGCAGTTGTTTGGAACTCACGTTTATGCGATATTTAATACTTTGCTACAATGTGTGTATGCTTGGTGTGCTAGTTTACAAAATAGTATCAAAAACTGATTAATTATGTTGATCGTATTTATGACCTACTAGTTTTTGCCCGTGACTTTTTTCATCATCATCATCATTTGCAACCAATCAACGGCTCACTACTGAGCGCAGGTCTCCTCTCAGAGAAGGGTTATAGGCCCGTAGTCCACCACGCTGGCCCAACTATTGCTTAAACGCATTTGACTCCGAAAAGTCAGAGGTGCGTAGCCGGGATCGAACCTGCGACCCCCCCGAATAGGAAACCACTGTTCTAACCACTAGGTTACTGCTTCATTGCTGTGTGACTGAAGGTGAATTTATTCATGGTGTCCCTTTACTTCATTCATGTGGAATCAGATTCGCAAAATACCGGCGTGAGCCTCTTGTTTATCCTGAATAAAAAGTATCCTATGACAATCACCAGATGCTCAACTATACCCATTACCCTTGCAAAATATCACATCGGTCCGTAGCTCTGTTGCAGCGAAATTGGAGGAAAAACCAACAAACAAATATTATACACTTTAGCATTTATTAATATTCGTAAGGAAAGGATTTATTTTGTAAGATTATTATCACGCGAACCCAGACTTAAGCGGGTTGCAGACCGAAAACTAAGCTAATTTAGTTTAGCTTAGCTCGCATAGCTGACGCATTTTTTGTACTGGTTAACTCACATTGGTTTGCAGTCTGCACACAAGTAAGAGACACACGGCATGCGATCGGCCGAACTTCGGCCTGGACCGCTGCCGTGCTACTAAATCAGCAGCCAGCACAGTCGTTTATTTTATTTGTTTCGAAATATAAAAAAATAAAAGGCTCCCAAAACTTCTAAGGTTAAAGGTACTGAAAACTGAAAGGGCGATGGTCCTTATAAGGCTGCCCTATTGTACAGCTTCTTCCCTGAATGTATGTTTTTAAGCTATTGCATAGCTTTTATCGCGGGCTTTGAAATATGACAAATAGTTTGAGCGCGGCGACCGTATCAAGAAATTCCGTAACGAAAAAAAAACCTAACACCGTCGTTCAGTAAGCGTTCAACATTTTAGAGGTTCTCAAGTAGCTCTATTTGGCGCAGCGGCGAGCGGCCGCTTTCTTTACCGTATGGTGTATGATGTCGCAGGTTCGAATCTCACTCGCGAAGTAGTGACAGTTCGCTTTTCTTGTTTGTTTTTTAATTTTTTTTTTTGCATAATTTTTATTATGCAAAAAAAATATTGCATAAATATTATAATTGCATAAGTTGATAAAAAATGCTATGCAATAGTTTTACCGCGGCAGTCCCCGAGAGCCACATAATTTTTTATATTTTTTTGTTTTATATTGATTGGCGTGCAATAAAGTGTATTTTCATTTCATTTCACTCCCACTAGACTTTCACTTATTTTAGGGAAGAGGAGAATATTAGGTAAGTTCAACTGATTTTTTTTTATGTATTTTAAAGTTCGCAACATTGGCGAAATAAATGCTATACGGACATGAAAATATGCTACTAACCAAATAAAGAAGTAGGCATTAAATTATTCACATTTCCAAGTAAAGCAAGAATATTTACAAAAGCAGTTGTCTATGGGTAAATACATCATTTATTCATGGTTTCTCGAGATATTTATTTAAGGCTGAAACGTACACAACTCGCGACGGCGCGCGGCGGCTCGGCATGACGTCGGCATGGCGTTCGGTTACTACAATAAGGCAGTGACGTTTCACGAACTTATGCCCATGTCGTTGTGGCTATACAAAATCTAAGCAATGATTTGCCAAAATACAACTGAGCCGAATATTCGAGTCTAAGATTTGGAGCATTAATTAATAATCTACCTATGTATGATATCTGTAACCCTTGTCATTCAAGAGGAGACATGAGCCCAGAAGAGGCCTGGTGAAGGTTTGAGAGGAACAAGCAATGATCTACATAGTCTAAGATGCTCAATTCTCTGAACATCTTATTACAGCTCGCGGATGACGTCTAGCTTAGTAAAGGCTTCTCTTTCTAGGTACCTAATATTGTAAGCACTTTCATTCATTTTCTTATATATTTTCATCTTCAAAGAGGTGCGCGAATCACGTAGCCATTGCGCATATTTTGTTAACAGTTCGACATCTCAATTGATTTGCATGTCCACTGCTGGATATGAGTTTCCTGCTATGGTTGCAACAGAAAACGATTTTGTGCCCCTTGTATCCAGTATGCAACAGGGACTGGCTTGAGATTGTCCTTTCACGTGGTGGTAGTTTTCCTGTGAAAGTTCGTCTCTCAAACACCTTGGGATCCCAATGTCTATCGGTTCTTTGCTTTACGTATACGTGTGTCACAGGCTTAAGCGCGGAGTAATAATGAGCGTATCAAATTTAATACGAACGAAATCTGTGATGAATAGGGAAGCTTTGTTAAAATGAAACGAGAAGTTTAAAACCGCACAATGGAGTTTCACAATACTAAAGGAATGGGTTTATGTGTTCGTTTTAGGTGCGTTATATTATTACGATGTTTGCCTTAAGTTAGTAATAAATTCTTATGAATAATTTTTACTAGAATCCAAAAAAAAGAGCTTTGGTTGCACCATTTTAGACTTGTCAAGTTAGTATTATTTTTTTTCAATTATGAGGAAGCTTTTTCTCTATCAGAAGGTAACTTAATTGATTGCAATTATTTTCAAACTATGTATAATCTACATTTTATCCCAAATATCACGGTCATGAATGTGGACATGTGCACACGACACTATTTATACAGTTGGCAAGTGGTTGCTATTATTATAGCGGACAGTGTACTATATGAGGATAGTGACGGTATACAGGGTTAATTTTTATTCACCAACAACCTCCTACCCTACATGTAACATCTATGCATCAAAGTAAATAACTTTGTTCCACGACTTTTTATAATTCCTAAAAATAAATAATATTTATTTTTCTGTTCTGAAATTTTAAAAACTCTTTGCGACACGTGTCAAAGGGAATGGGTGGCGTATTTGATGCGCCTTCACTCGATATTCCGTACTTAATGCTTGTCCGATACTTACGCGCGCGCGATAAACGCGAAATTATGGGATTGCAGACGATAGCTCAGCCTGATGTTAGTAATAAACATCACAAATTATTTGTAAATACGAAGCGATAATTTCGGACGTTAATTTTTGCGCGGTTAGTAACTTAAAGTTCGGCCGTTCAGAGAATGCGTTCCTGACACATTTAGAAAAATATTGTTTACCAAGTTATTTGACACTCAGTTTGGCACAAAATTATAACATTAATTGATTATTGATATAATAATGCTCATCAATTGTTAAAACGGTAAACAACCAGCAATAATATTTTTATCGTAACTGCAACGCCATTACAAAGTTACGTCGTCAGTTCAATCGCGACGTGTCAGGAACGCATTCTCTGAACGGCCGTAGTTTAGTAGTCGACGCTTCACGCAGGTGTGGAAGAGACATTACATAAAATGACCAAAGAGTTAAAAAAATGACAGACTCTTCAACAAAAATTTATTGAGTTATGTGCAAAGTCGTTGAACAAAATATTATGTTGTTCAGTATTATAATAACAATAAATAATAAATCGTTTATTTCCATCATTATACAGAAACATCAATTTGATCTTGAACAAAACTTGATACCTATCTACAAAATTGATGCCTACTACTAATTGAGAAGTTTACAAAGAGTACAAGATCAAGAACTGGCTATCCTAGCTAGATTTTTAGATCTGTGTTAAGGATAGCCAGCCCTCTCCCTCGAATAGCCAAAACTGTGCACAAGCACATGTTTTTCAAAAATGAATTATGCATAAAAGGTACATGTGGGAGGTTGTTGGTGAATTAAAATTAACCCTGTATACTATACTTTTAATCCATTTTTAAACTTGAGTATAGGCAAGTCTAATATCGACTGTGGAATTTTGGGAATGAGCGTGACGACAAAACGTCACACCCATTCCCACGGGCGACTTTCATACTTAATTGAGGCATACGGTTGTTTATATAAATTAGCACCAATACAATTACAAGTAAATAATAACTTTGCTAAACTGTGATGGCTAAAGATACCTGAAATACCGTAATTCCGAAAGAAATTCTAATAAACCTGTCGTCTCGTAATAACCGACGTAGTTAATTCCCGTAAGCACTCCCTAATGACACATTTACAGGTAGTTTACCACTTCTCTACTTACTTACGTAACTCTCAAAACCAGAATAAACTTGGAAACAAAATAAGGTAAGTATTCTGTTTACGTATAAGTATTTGAAAGGTGACCTAGGTACCTGTTTTATGTTATGACTAAATTTTACGCGCTACTTCGTCCGATAAGATTTACCGTAAGTTTTTAAAACTCTAAAAGACACGGCACAAACAAGTTTGTGCAAAGTGTTTGTACAAACAAAGGTTTGTGCAAGCGGAATGTGTGGACGTGTTTGCACAAACGATTTTGCTTGTCAGTGTCTTGTATCAAAATGTCGCCACAAACAATAGTACATTGTTCTACGAGGGGTGAAAGTGACTGATTAGTGATTACTTACGAGGGTGTCGTTTGAGACACGACGCGGAGCCGAGTGTATCAATACGCCAGAGTTAGGAATCGTACTTTCTCCCGAGTGATACATAGTGCTTTATAGTACACCTGCGAAGAAAATAATAGACAAATCATTTAATTGAAGTTTATGTATCAATTAAAATTTTATAGTTATTAAATCTCTTGGTAGTATTTTTTCTCGCTTATCCACTGTAATAAATCTTCATAAAATGATTTGTTGTATTTATCGATTTCTAGATTATAATATATTATCTAAATATTATTAGTTATTATATTAAGTCACTATTTTACATATTTTTCTAATTATTTATTTATTAAGTTCTTACTATGAAAATAATGAGTCTAGTTTGTTGAAACAGATTTCTATTTTTTTATATAATTTTTTTTAGTATTGGTATTACTGAACTTATTTCATCAAAAATTAAAAAAAATTAAGTGGCACTCGGCGACTGCCGCGGTAAAGCTATTGCATAGCATTTTTATCAACTTATGCAATTATAATATTTATGCAATATTTTTTCTTTGCATAGTAAATATTATGCAAAAAAATAATTAAAAAACAAACAAACTAGAAAAGCGCACTGTCACTACTTCGCGAGTGAGATTCAAACCTGGGACATCATACACCATACGGTAAAGAAAGCGGCCGCTCGCCCACTGCGCCAAACAGAGCTACTTGTGAACCTCTAAAATGTTGAACGCTTACTGAACGACAGTGTTAGGTTTATTTTCGTTACGGAATTTCTTGATTCGGTCGCCGCGCTCAAACTGTTTGTCCTAGTTCAAAGCCCGCGAAAAAAGCTATGCAATAGCTTAAAAACTACCACGTTAGTAATGGATTTCATACAACTTTTTAGCCCGCTGAAGCACGTTAGTAAAGAAATTTCATACATTTTGCAGCCCGTAGATTTGTCTCCACGTAAAGACGTATTTTGTTTCTCGTTCTTTTTCGATATCAAATCAGAAGGTACTTTCCGAGCAGTAGTATAAAGTTTGCGCTTACTACGTCCACACGTTCCACTTTTGTTTTTTATATTCAAACAACTTTGTTTTGGCCGGACAGGCCTCAAATACTACATGTGTGTCATAGTTGTGTTGTCTGCATGGACCTAATAAACAAACGTTGTCTGTAAATCTTGATCTAGATAATATACACAGGCTCGACACGCACTTTAATTACACACGTCCACTCTCATATAGCTCTGATGTACCTGACGTGCTGGTGACGAAAGACGGTGGCTTGAGTGTTTATGTGAATGTTATGTGTATACTGGTGTATAGGATTTACTAAATAAAAGAACACATAATATATATAATATACTAGCTGATGCCCGCGACTTCGTCCGCGTGAATTTAGTTTTTTGTTTTTTTTTTTTGTATAAAAACCTTCCGTGGAACTTAATGAACATACAAAAAAATAAATTAACCGAATTGGTCCATCTATTCTTGAGTTATGCGCTTACCAACATTCATTTTTATTTATATAGATATACTTATTCAGAAACACTACAATAGTGGATAAAGTTCATCCATCATTTCGTGCATGTTATGAGTATGTAATGTTTCTCTGAAAGAGTACAATATCCGCTTTAACGGCTTTTTAAATTAACGCATAAAAAAATTATTCGTATAACTTTCACATAAAAATATTCAATTCAACATAACCGGCTTTCAGTGTTACTGGCAATTGTGCACTTTTGCAAAAATACGAATGGTTCAAAACTTCTTATTTATCATACAACAACGACAAATCTGTATTTTATCAACTTTACAGTACAGCCATTTTAAATAATAAAAAATCTTTTGTAATGAAATTTCACATTGTGAAACATTGCTACAGATTACAGATACAGACAGACAGAGAGTTATGACAGAAAACGTTGGACATTATTTCAAATGGGTTTACTGTAAAGTTAGTAAAATGCAGATCCGTCGTTGTTCTACGATCAATGTACACCGAATTCTATTTTGGACGTTTCATCAATACATAATATTGGTATAAGAAGCAATTCAGAGACCCGAACCTACGTTGAGAATTCGCCCAACTCACTCAAGAGATGAAAGGCCCTACTCTTTGTGCAATTCAATTAGATATAGGCCTTTCTTAGAGCTTTTAAAGGGCAAGGCACTTTTTATTTGCTCTCTGTGATGTATATTTTGAGTCTAGTAAATTGCGTGTTATTTAATTAGACCTTAGATGTTTAATGATTGATGTCGATTTTTGTAACTTTATTCTACTACTGACTTTATTTTAAAACTTAGTTATGGGGGAAAAAGTTAATTAAATGATTCAATTATACCAGCTATTCAATTATATTTAATTGATTTATTTTTTTGAAGGCAAATGAATAGTTAAAATAAACAGGCCTATTACTTTGTAATTTCATTCAATGAAAATGCTACATATAAAGATGTATTGACTTACGCCAAACGAAATATCAATGTTTAAAAAACTTGAATTTTAATCAAGCAGTCAATTCTGTTGCTGTTAAATCCAAATTTTGACGATTGAAATGTATGGAATAATTTAAACTATAGACCAAAAAAAAATTATATAGGATTAGCATCTGAAATTTTTGGTGTGTGAAGTGAATCGTTTACAAAAAAATTGTATGGTACGTGTGGTTTGCGCTGTGCACTGCTATTCTTCCAGTAGTAGAAAAATTACAGGAACAACATAATACCAACACGCAACACTACACAAAGCCTCTGTCTGAACTACGAAAGTTTCGCTCTGACACCGGAGCGGAATAGTTGACTTCGACTTCAAAATGCACAATTGCAAAGTATAAATCTTCTTTATTGATGGTACGTATAAATATAGGAATGTTAGGAAATTAACGTGAACGCTTAGTTTTAACAGTACATGTTATGAGCACAAAATACTTCAATGTGTCAGTGAAATAGACCCTGATTGTGTCAGATTTAGGATTTTAATCACTGCGTGAGACAGCTGGCTTTAGCACTTCCCACGTTTCGTATTTAGGCTTTGGACTCGAAATAAATTATTCTCTCTCGGTTAGTACTGACACACACTTTATCTACAGCAAATTTCTAGTACCTACTTGCCAACCATAGAAGGAAGTCTTGGTAGTTCTACCAGGGCTTTAACACTTTGCATACTTAGACCATACGACGTTTTCTAGGCAAGCGCGGTCCATCTTAGTCTATTTTAGGATGCATCTGCTATCAAGCAGTGATAGCCTAGTGGTTAGGACTGTGATCTCCTATTCGGGGGGCCGCAGGTTCAATCCCGGGTACGCACCTCTGACTTTTCGGAGTCAAGTGCGTTTAAACAATTAAATATCACTTTCTTCAACGGTGAAGGAAAACATTTTGAGGAAACCTGCACACCTGAGAGTTCTTCATAATGTTCTTGAAGGTGTGTGAATTTGCATTGGGCCAGTGTGGTGGACTATGGCCTATAACCCTTCTCTGAGAGGAGACCTGCGCTCAGTAGTGAGCCGGTGATGGGTAGCTAATGATGATGATAACTCTTGCGCTCATCAAGAAAACCTTATGTCCTACAATGGATGACCTAAAGCCAACATGATGAAGTAAATAGAATTTATAAAGTCAATGATTATCCCTTGTCTAACACAGTGTTGACTATGTTCCTGTAATATTACGGATAGAATAACGTCTCACCACAATATTGCGCATACAGTTACAGGCGACGAGATTAATATGCAAATAAGGGTTGTTATACGTGCTAACTGCTAAATAATGGTTACTTTATACTGACCTAGGTCTAAGAGATATCATTCATCGAAGTTATCTAATCTGCCGAAGTTTAGAAAACTTTAAAGATATATTACATAGGTAGTTGTAGTACACACAGTTTCATCAATTAAAGTAAATAATCTATTTATTTACAGTAGTTTATTTCTTCTGCCAAGGTTCTGGAGTAGAGACCTCGCACCAGAAAGAGCAGTTTTATCTGAATATATATATCGGAAGAGTCGTAGGGAGTCGTTGGATACACGCAGTACAAAAATGAGGCATCTCGAAGTAAATACAAGCTATGTCTACCGGCCGGTTGATACAGAAGAAGATATAACGAAGAGAAGAGTTTTTTTTAGATTGATTTAAAAGCGCGCTCTACATAATATTATTATGTCATCTTCGTCTCAGTCCATTCTACCATCGCTGGACAAATTCACATTAAAATTCAAAATTATTTATTTCATGCAGGCCAACCTGTAGCTCTTATTACACAGACTCTACTCTCATCTAGACAATGGATATAGAACTATAGCAAAGATCACCACAGAGCACGATCTTGTGCCACAGCAAATGGGGGCTACTTGTGATCATTTGTCCATCTAGTGGCCAGTGGTGGTCTTGCGGTTATAGTGGCCAGCCTGCATAGTTCAGTACTTCGGGTCTTTTTATTGCCCCATCTTTCACCGGTCCTTCATATTAAGTCAAGTTTAAGGCAATTAATGCAATCATACTAGATTAGCCATCTAGATGATTCACGCTAGATTGAAAGGAAATAGCTGAATTCATTATTATGTACTGGAGTCTGGAACTTACGTTATTGCCGTAACAATAAAGCTAGACTATATTGGTAGAATGCCCAAGAGCTTATTTAGGTTTTGCGCCTTTGCAAGTAATTGTAAGAAGATTACAATTGTTTTCTGGTTTGTAAAAGCAAAATTCCATTTTCGTGTTCCTTTTAGATTAATAATATAATTAATTTGTTCACGGTTTCTTCTGCCTACGAGTGTTTTTGGTTGTTTTCGACCAAATTTTTACGGCATTTACTTAATTCTCAATCGGGATCCGTTCGGGTGTAATTTAACAAATTGAATGCGGTGGACGTATTCATCACGTAAACCTTTTTTACGGACATTTAAATCTGTCTCAATCAGATATACGCTGATGTTGCGTGATCAGTTCTTCACTGATCAGTATTTATTTATCCTTACTTCCTTACATTATAAATGCGAAAGTGTGTTTTTTTGTGGATTTGTCCTTCAATCACGCAGGCACGAATATAATCATATCACGAGTATAATCAAAGACTTGAGACAACTTGGAGATCAGAGAAAAAATCAGAGGGACTTCGCGGGTTTTTTGAATGACTTTTTTTCTTTAGGTAGTCGCGAAAGCTAGTTTTAAATATCGTAGATTTGAATAAATTATTTTTTGTTTTGTTCGCTCGAAAACGTTTGGTAGTTTAAAAAACTAGAAGAAAGAAAGCCCAAAAGAAGAGCTGAAAAATCGACAACTCATTATTGGTAATTTTGTATAGGGATCAATACTTTGGATTACTTTCAATATAATCTTAACTTGTAATATTAATTCTTGACTTGTCATAAGAGCCACAAGTTGGCCTACATGAAATAAATAATTTAGAATTTGAAAAAAAAATTAGATTCAAATTCAAATTCAAAATTATTTATTTCATGTAGGCCAACCTGTGGCTCTTATGACACGTCAAGATTCTACCACCGGTTCGGAAAGCGGATTCTGCTGAGAAGAGCCGGCAATTCGGGGAGCCAAGTCGCGCGTAAAGGCTTAGTCTTAATATATATAAATTACGTGTCACGTTGTTTGTCCGCGATGGACTCCTAAACTACTGAACCGATTTTGATAAAACTTCGTAACTATCTGTAATTTGGTCAAACTTGAAAGATAGGATAGTTTTTATCTTAATATTTATTTAATCTATTATACCTACTGGGTCACAGCAACGCGTGGCTGGGTCAGCTAGTATTAATTATAAATATAAATTCGGCACTTTGTAGGTTTCGCGACTCGAAACTAACGCTGTAATAGATTTTAGTTTTATAACTTGTTCTCTTTGTAAGTCCTCGACCTCTGCCTCGAGGGAGAAGGAGTTTTCGAAGATAAGATTCCTTCGACAAAGTTCCGTTTACTTAGTCTAACTTTTCTGTCTTGAGTATTGAATGCAGTTAGTACTTCGTGAAATTAACGGTTCAAGAGGTACCTCTTCGTATTTTCTTTGACTTTGTAATTGTATTTAGTTGTTTTATATTGTTATGTTGTAACAGTTTGTAATAATTTATGTTGTTTTCTGAATCAATTTTCTAGCATAGTAGTAGAGATCAACCACGATAACATGGCGCGTCCCTCCATACAAATATTATTATGAACTAATGACACCCATAGTCAAGCAAAAATTCCTTGAATTTATTTTTGTTTGACGGCTATCTCAGCACGCACACATGCATTTTGAGTCTTGTTAGCGCTTTGTAAATACATTCACAAATACTTTCAAACGTTATGAATTTTGGAGGGTCACGCCATGTTATCATAGTCAATCTTTACACCTTTTTAGGGTTCCGTACCCAAAGGGGACCCTACGGGACCCAACGGGACCCTATTACTAAGCCTACGCTGTCCGTCCGTCCGTCCGTCCGTCCGTCCGTCCGTCCGTCTGTCAGCGGGCTGTATCTCGTAAACCGTAATAGATAGACAGATGAAATTTTCACATATTATGTATTTCTATTGCCGCTATAACAACAAATAATAAAAATTAAATTAGATTAAAAAAATTAAATCAAAATCTTTCCATGGGTACATGGAAATATTTTTATTTAATTTTTTTTAACGGAACCCTAAAAGAGCGAGGCCCGACTCGCACTTGGCCGATTTTTAACAGATAAGTACTTAAAACTCATTCACATCTTCACTATGCCACAGACAGATAGATAGACAGACACGCACACATAGCAGTCAAACTTGTGGCGGAAAAACCTTCTTCGAAGCGAGCCGCCTTTCCAGCCTTGGCAACTTATTTTCGATTAATGTTCTTTTTATATAAAGAACGCGTTCGGATTTGAAATCGTGTGGTATGACATGCGTTGATTGATGAATGCGCACACCTCATTCAGATCCTAGACCTCAGCTAGGAAGGTCATGCGAGCCTTGCTCTTATCATTGTTTATAATTACGATTCCGTCTCAGCATCTCCAAGAGAACGCATCAGCTCTTGCTTATAAGTAATAATAATATATTGTGCCAACTCAGTCGATCACACGAATTCCACTTACTTAGTTTATCAGTGGTAATTTACCAGTGTTTGAAATGTGAATAACCAATATAATATCTAGTCGTGATCCATCTTTTATTTATTGAAGACAGAAATAATAATATAGCAGAAACCTAGCAAATGTAGTAATGAACATTACTACAAACTTATAATAACAATCTTTTTGTGTTAGGGTTAAAAATATGCAATCGATAAATACGAGTGGTAGGTGTAATCGGGTGGTTCATAGCAGCGGCGTGACGGGTTGGAGGCAGTTGACGACCGTGCACGAATGCTAACAAGGCATCGAGTGAGGTGGAGTGTGCACTTGATATCGGTTATATTTTGTTGCGAACTTTTGTGTACAATGCAGTATTTAGGTCGTGCGTACATACCTTTAAATTTTTATTATATTTCCCGTGTGAAAGTTAATATAATAAATTAATTAAATTAGTGGTTAGAGATTATCATGGCTCGCCCCTCAGGCCTCAAAAACTTCAAACCGTATGAAAGTGTTTGTGAAAGTATTTACAAAGCGTCACCAAGACTCACAACGCATTAGTGCGTGCCGGCTTGCTACTGAAGACAACAGCTATTTTAATATGCAAACTTTTCGTAAGGATGTGACTACACACATTGAAACTGTAGAGGAGGGCCGAGCCATGTTATCGTAGACTAGGGTCGAACAGGCCAAGAGCCGGAAGTATGAAAATCTTTATGGTATTTTCTTTTGTGCCTTTTGAGGTGGAGACCCTGGGGCCGTGGGGCCCGGGCGCTCAAGCTCTTTTTGAAGAACTTTTAAAGTCTTATATACCGGAGATCCAAGGATTGGCAGGTACCTTGGCCAAGGAATTAGTTTGGGAGTCTAAAGGGGCAATGCTGCCAGAATTTTGGATTGCCCTTCCCAAAAACTAAAATTATTTATTTATTAATAGGTATTAGGTACGTCAATTTCCATTAAGGGTTAGGCTCAGGGTCACTCAGCAAGCGATGGTGAGAGCTATGCTCGGTATATCCCTGCGAGATCAAATCAGAAATAGGAGATCCGTAGGAGAACCAAAGTCACCGACATAGCTCAGCATGTCGCGAAACTGAAGTGGAAATGGGCGGAGCACATAGTTCGAACAGGGTTCGCTGGGGTCCCAAAGTGCTGGAGTGGCGACCCCGCACCGGGAAACGCAGTGTTGGCAGACCCCCCACTAGGTGGACCGACGACATCAAACGAGTCGCAGGGAGTCGCTGGTTTCAAGCGGCGCAAGACCGAAGCCTGTGGAAGTCCATGCAGGAGACCTTTGTCCAGCAGTGGACGTCTATAGGTTGATAAAGAAGAAGAGAAGAAGATTAGGTACTTCACGTATGTGACTGTTAAGCGATATAATTATGTAACTGCAATAAATATAATCTGTAACTAGTTCTGAAAGGTGCTGACGGTGGAACACAGTATAAGATATGGTACAAACGTGAGTTTTCCAGTAAGTCGGAAGTCTAAACAGTTATGTAGGAATATAATTGATATTCAAGAAGCGTGGAGCCGTGGGATTGTTGTGCGGGAAACAATCAATTATTGTTTAAATAACAACTTATTGTTAGGTATTAGGTATTATTTTATAATAACTATACATAGCTTGTGTTCTTTTCCATTTGGCTTAAGGCTCAGGATCGCCCAGCGAGCGATGGAGAGAACTATGCTCGGTGTATCCCTGCGAGATCAAATCAGAAATGAGGAGATTCGTAGAAGAACCAAAGTCACCGACATAGCTCAGCGTGTCGCGAGGCTGAAGTGGAAATGGGCGGGGCACATAGTTCGAAGAGCTGATGGTCGTTGGGGTCCCAAGGTGTTGGAATGGCGACCCCGCACCGGGAAACGCAGTGTTGGCAGGCCCCTCACCAGGTGGACCGACGACATCAAACGAGTCGCAGGGAGCCGCTGGATTCAAGCGGCGCAAGACCGAAGCCTGTGGAAGTCCATGCAGGAGACCTTTGTCCAGCAGTGGACGTCTATAGGTTGATAAAGAAGAAGAAGAAGAAGATACATAGCTTCAAATACCATCGCACGGGTATTAATCGACCGAGCGAAGCGAAGGTCTCTGAGTTTACTAGAGTGATTTGCACTTGTCCGTCCGTCCGTCTGTCAGAGCCTTATAACTTCTGAATTACTGAACGTAATTACTTCAATTTTAGATATGATATGTAAACCGATGGCCTCCAGCCGAAAATGGCTTAAAAAGTTATAAAAATCTTTATTTCAGGGGGGCTCCCATACGAAATGGGGGGCTTTCAAAGTGGAGATTGTATTCGAGGCTAGATTTCTAAAACCACTTTGTTTTAAAACTTGAAACTTACACATAATTTGAGTTATATTCTGTACTTGAACAACAAATACTAAGATTAGATAAATATTATAAAGAAACGAAATTATTTGAGTTTTAATGGGCATCAATGTTTTTAACAAAACTTCACTATACTGTTACTAGATGGCGCTGTCTTTAATATTGTAAATACGCATCCCATCCATGAAAGCAGATGACGATTGACGTCATCAGATTCGGCGCGCGTTTTAATTACAATATAATATAGTTAAAACTACCTTATGGGAATTATGGGATACCGCGAGGTCTCAGTTCGGGGCGAACCACTAGTTAATACATGAGATGATATCTCGAAGACTAGCTCAATTTAACCCGACTACGGCAAAGTAAAGTAGTCTCAGCAGAATCCGCTTTCCGAACCGGTGGTAGAGTCATGACTTGTCATATGAGCCACAGGTTGGCCTACGTGAAAAAAAAATTTTGAATTTGGATTTGAATTTAAAAAGAAAGGGTTACGATTTTAACAGTGTATATATATGTTTGTGTATTTGTATGCATGTATGTATGTATATGTATGTATGTAAGTGACTATATTTGTCTATTTTCCACCATAGCGCTTAAACTATTGAACCGATTTTGATGAACGATATGTCAATCGATTTGTTACTATGGACCGAGTGACATAAGCTTTTTATACGCAAAATATCAATATGTCACATGTAATTCATCCAATTTTCCATAGCTTTAAACTTTTTTATTCTTCGCTCACATGTGTGACGTCAGCTTTAAAACTCTGAACCGGAAACCGATAAGATAACATGAATAAAGGATGTATCTTTCTGAACAACAGCACTTAACGAGCACTTTATACATCTTACGAATTTCCAGTTGAAAGAGGCGGAATGAAAAAGTTATTCCTTGGAAAAGTCAAATTAAAGTGCTTACAAACAATTTAGCGTATATGTTTGCGTTTAAGCGGTACAAAGTAAACGTTTATTTTACCAATAAAACAGTAACTCAACGAAAAGCAGTTAGCTATGAAACACTTTCTACCTCCTAATATGATATATATTTTTCTCTACCTCACTCATGGCAATACTTGCTGCCCAGCCAATTGGAAAAGGAACAAAAAAATAATCTCCGCATGGAAAACACCACCGCGTCTGTTTATTTTACTTAATGCCAATTATCGTCAAGTAGGTAACATTTAACTGAGATGCAGGGTTGTGACAGTTTTTGTGTTGAAAGTCTTCCAAAACATCAAATATATTCGTCGGTTAAATTGTACTCAGACTTCAGATAGTTAAAATTCGCTTACATTTGCGGACTACCTAAGTTAAGTTAGGAGACGATTTTTGTCAATTTCGTTTACACGAACCTTTAGGGTACACATAGAAAATGACATTGGGTAAGACATTGTATTTAGGGGCTACCTACGTAAAGAGACTCGTCTTAGGGGATGATTTAGGTATGGTTGGTGAAAATGGGCGTTAGTTATTAAATCTCAATTAAAAAAAATCGACCAAGTGCGAGTCAGGCCTCGCTCTTTTAGGGCTCCGTACATAATATGAATAAATCACTTTTTTAAAACTAAATATTTAGATATCTTACTTCTTAAATAGTACTAAATTAGCATATGGGGAAAAAACGCTCGTTTGTTTTGGTTATAGCTTACAAACCGCATAATAAATCGGCGTTTTCAGTATTTGTTGTTTAAATATATTATTGAGTCCATAATGTACAGAAATTTCTAATTCCTAACTAGTTTAGTTTTTGAGATAGACCGCGTAATAAAATTGGTCTAAAACCGAAAACTTTGACGGTCCCCCAATTTATTCTTCATTTTTGTAACTAGAAAATAATAAAAGAATTCCCGTCCCGTTAGCACCTTTTGGGTACAGAACCCTAAAAATTAGATCTTCGTTTCAAAAATTTTGCCAAAAAAAAATAAATATAATAATAGGGCTAGAATTGCTAACGGAAATTCGATAAATGTCTTGTGAAACGACCATTCACCATACCCGTAGAATATTTCCAAAATCGATTAAGTAGCGAAGTTATCTTCTTATCTGGCTTCAATCCAAATGCATTTCGCACAAACTTCTTGACTCGTTGCGATTTATTGCAGGCGAACTGCAAGCAATTTATTTCACTAATTCCTGTAAATGTCCCATTTCCCTGCAATGCATGTTGGTAATTAGGCCTCATTGCTGTCGACTGTAGGCCATCATTAAACCCAGAATTGGGGCCATTATTAGGTCATAGTTCACCTCGCTGGACAAGTGCCGTTGGCAGACTTCACAGACTTGGTACATTACTTCAGACCCTGCCGGTTGCATAAAACCTTATCCAAGATCAGCTCCCAATAGGCATAATGACCGATTTAAAAAGACTGTTGGATGATGTTCAGAAGTAGTACCTACTACTATTTCGAAAAAAATATATTATTTCTTTATTTATATTCAGCTAAAAAAACTTTCAATTTTAAGTTTTAAAATTCACGTAAAAACGCTCGCCGGTGTCATTACGTCGTTCGTGACGTCACCTTTATGTTTTGTCATAGTTGGTCAAAGGGGATAGATAGGGGAAGATAGATAGATAGGGGGTTACCTAGGTATCGCTCTGATTGGTGTTAAATCCAGGCGGATTGCTGTATTTTATAGTCTTATTTTATCAAAATAAATATCAATTTCGCTCAAAAAAAAATTATAAGTACGTTTTAACCGACTTCCAAAAAGGAGGAGGTTCTCAATTCGGCCGGTATCTTTTTTTTGAAGTTTATTGGAGTTTATTGGAGTTTACTCCTTAAGAATCGATTTTAGCAGCCCAGTATGAGAAAAATCCGGACAGTAAAATCAATTTATCAATGACCTTGTTACGTTTTTCACAACGTTGAAATTTCTACCCTAACATTGAGTAAATAAGGTTGGTTTCGCTTGAGTTGTCGAATGCCCATGTCACGTTTTTCACAACGATGCAAATCTCCACCCCTAATGTACTCCGTACATCACCGTGGCTATTCAAATAGTTTACACATAAGCCGAAAGATGGCGCTGATATACATGTGAACGAAAACCAACCTTATTTACTCAACGTTAGGGGTGGAGATTTGCATCGTTGTGAAAGGCGTAGCGCGGGCATTCGACAACTCAAGCGAAGACCAACCTTATTTACTCAACGTTAGGGTAGAAATTTCAACGTCGAGTATGAAGTAAACTCCAGTTGTGCGTCGTGAGCTGACACACACAATTTTTTTTTTCTATGTATGTCCACTGATTTCTCCGGGATTACTGGACCGATTCGCGTGATTTTTTTTAATCGACAGAGGATGTTTGCGAAATGGTCCCATAAAAATGTTCACCTTCAACTAAAATACAAACTATATAACCGACTCGCGATGCTCGCTCGACTTCTACAAACGAGTCTCTCATATTGTGTAGCGTCGCGCATCGGTTTCATAGTTTGTATTTAGGCCCGCCCGACTTCAACAAACGTAGACAAACTAAAATTATTTTTATACTTTGTAGTGGCGTTAGAAGTCGGTTTTTTGAAAAGAATTTTTATTTTATTCCATAAATCCTATTTCACTATTTATTTCATAATTTCTCTGATTCGCGGTTACATCATGCCTATTATTATTAAACAAAAACTAACACCACTACGCTGGAGGATTTTAGTGAACTGAACAAACTTATCGAAATATTCTTTTGTGAAGTAAAATTATAAGTACCTACAGCTACCAAAAAATTGACGACGGTGAAGTCTTTTTGTAGTGACATTTGATGGGCATATAATACATCGGATGCCGATATTATTCTGTGTAATATGGATATTGGGTACGTTATGAATCCTTCAAGTGTCAGTATTGAATATAAAATGATAAACTATATTAGATAACTACCTATCAAAGGAGAAAAATGCGAATACACTGGAAAAATCTTGAACTGAACACGCACTCTGCCATAAACCAAACAGGAAAGCGACTGCTTACGGGCCGTGTTTTTGATGTTCATTGGACTTAGGTATATGTCATCATCATAATCATCATCAACCTATAAACGGCTCAGCGCAGGTCTGCTCTCAGTGGAAGGATAAAGGCCGAAGTCCACTACGCTAACCCAATGCAAATTTTTAGACCTATGTATTTAGTGTGTATTTTACTGAATATTTGTCTGGTTACCATCCTACCATCAAAGAAGTGCCGCCAAGCGATTTAGCTTATGGCGTGTAGAAACCAATTAGGGGTAAGGTTTGAATGTTCACTGCCATACCCCTTCCAAGTTAGCCCTCTACCATCTGAGACTGCATCGTCACTTACCATCAGTTGAGGTCAAGGACTATCTTGTCATCGAATAAAAAAAGCCCGGAGTTAGGAAGTTGGCTGCGTGTCAGTACATATTACTTCATAATAATAATAATCTTAATTAATCTTAGACTGCATCGTCACTTACCATCAAGTGAGATCGCAGTCAAGGACTAGCTTGTCATCGAATAAAAAAATATATATCAAGAAGACAAAAAGACAAGAGAGGATACATTAAAAATAATATGCAAAAAATCGGTCAATAGAGATCTCGTCCTAAAATAATCTTAACTATTCGAGTTCGAGTTTGCCCACTCGCAAAACGACGTGATGATACGTTTACTGGTGTGTTAACTGCAAGTTATAATAAACTTTTAAACTTCATTTTAATTAGGTACCTATATTTTTATTCTTCTTTTTCTTTGTCAACCGATAGACGTCCACTGCTGGACAAAGGTCTCTTGCATGGACTTCCACAGGTCTCGGTCTTGCGCCGCCTGAATCCAGCGGCTCCCTGCGACTGATGTCGTCGGTCCACCTAATGGGGGGTCTGCGAACACTGTGATTCATGGTGCGGGGTCGCCACTCCAGCACCTTGGGCCAGCACCCCAACGACCATCATATTTTTATTGAAGAATGTTAATTATAGTATAACTAGTGTCTCTTGTTACAGTGGCAAGTGTCGAGTGTATTGTTTTAAAATCAACCTGCACTGCTCTACTATTCGAAACAGTGATAGCCTAGTGGTTAGTACTGCGGACTCCTTTTCGGGGGGGTCGCAGTTTCGTTTCTGGGCACGGACCTCTGGCTTTTCTAAGTTATGTACGTTTAATAAATTAAATATTACAAGTTTCAACTGTGAAAGAAAACATCGTGAAGAAACCAACACACTTGAAAGTTCTTCATAATGTTTTCAAAGGTGTGTGAAGTCTGCCAATTCGCACTGGCCGAGCGTTATGTACTAGGCCTACAAACTTTCTCTGAGACCTTCTCTCTTTCTCTTCGTCCTACTACTACTTCTACTCTCCATTATTTAAGGTCAGCGGTTAGTTTTGAACCTCTCTTTGTCCATGGCTAGTCGGAATTATATTATACTTAGTTCTCAGACTCTCTTGATGCCAGTCCCTTATGTTTCTTAGCCACGACTTCTAACTGCAATTGACTTAAATTAATACCTCCCAACTTAAAATTAACCTTAACTCACCTACCTGCATGCAAAATGCTAATAACCTATTAAACAATTCAAAACTAAATCAATATTCATGTTTGCGAGAGATGCTTCATCTAACATTCATAACATTGTTATAATCAATACAGACAGACTGACTCACACTGGCTCGGAGCCAGAGCGGTTTTCATGTATTACATAATATGTAAACAGTGCTAGACTTTCAAACAAATCGCAATAGCCTTAATAGAGCAACGTTTTAGGGTGCTGGCTGAAAACCGTGGTTTATTCCCCCTCAAAAGTAAGGTCGACTGCCCGCGAATATGGTTGAGCGAAGCAACGGCTGAATCATGCATCATGCTCGTGAACGGATTCCACCGGCGGGAATAAGGCTGCTTTCTGTCAGCCCGTCTTAACATGTATTGAATTGTAGTACGCATTTTTGGAACTTCCCCTCATTGTGGAAATATTATATTCTATCAAGTTGCATGGATAAATCGGCTTGGCATCCAGCTGCCCACAAGATAGTATAAAAAACTTATTACGTACAATGTGAATACTTAGCTACATAATAATATTGTAAAATGATTATTTTGAAAAGCGCAACTGCTGAGTTTCTTGCCGGCTCTTCTCAGCAGAATCCGCTTTCCGAACCGGTGGTAGAGTCATGACGTGTCATGAGAGCCACAGGTTGGCCTACGTGAAATAAATAATTTTGAATTTGAATTTTAAATCCCACTCGTTGCACTATTGTTGTACCTATTTCTGCGCGAGCTAAAGCTATCTGGAGGGGAAAGGGGAGTTTTTATTTTTTGAAAAGAATATTACCTAGCCATATTGAAAATGGCATGGATGGATTTAAAAGGCAAGTTTCGTCTTCTTCTTGTCAACCGATATACGTCCACTGATGGATAAAGGTCTCTTGCATGGTTTTCTACAGGTCTCGGTCTTGCGCTGCCTGAATTCATTGGCTCCCTGCGACTCGATTGATGGCGCCGGTCCACCTAGTGGGGGGGGTCTGCCAACAATGCACTTCCCGGTGCGGGGTTGCCACTCCAGCACCTTGGCAAGTTTATTGTCAGAACGTCCAACCAATCCCTCGGTTAAGCGTCACTCGACGTTTGTGAAATCGGTTATTTCAACTACCGAATTTATGATATTAAAAGCCTTGAATCTAGATAGAACAGTGATTGCGTAGGCTGCATACATGAATGGATCAGGAAAAACGTTGATCAGTTACTTACACTGGAAAAGGCACATTCAAAGGTTAATTAACCGCACGTTTGGGTGAAGCACTCGTCATCCAATCAAGTCCAAATGGTACTGGATTAGTTAACCGCGGCGCTTTTGATCACTCACACAGTTTGATTGGCAAACCATTTCCAACACTGATTTTAAAAAGTTTATCGAACGCCGGCCTTTTTAAAACAAGGTGTCAAAACATTTTATTTAGGTGCTTGATGCTTCGTCTCAATCGATAAATGTCCACTTTTGGTCTTGCAAAGATCGCCACAGAACATGCTCTTGTGCCACTAGTATCCATCGGTTCCAAATGACTCGTGCGCGGTACCTATCTGCGTTTATTAGCTACTAGCTGATGCCCGCGACTTCATCCGCTTGGTTAAATTTTTTAAAATCCCTCAAGAACTCTTTGATTTTCCTGGATAAAAAGTAGCCTATATAACTCTCGTGGGGTCGTGGGCCTAAAATATAGCCATGCGAAAAATCACGCCGATCCGTAGGTCTGTTGTGGCGTGATTGGAGGACACACCAACAAACAAACACACTTTTGGCATTTATAATTAAGTATGTTTAGTATGAAGTATGATTTATCGAGCGTTACAAAACCTTTACTCCACGCATACGAAGTTGTGGGCAAAGGTTTAGGAAAATAACACCAAATTTTTTTAAAAGAAAATTAACCTCTCGCCCCCCCTTTACTCTCCCCCACCCCCCTTTTATACTAAGAACAAAACTGCATACATACGAGTTCATTCCGCAAACACATTGAAGAAAAGGTTCGTGTAGGGATTAAGTAAACAAGGGTTGATTTTTTGTACCCTTCGAGCAAACACAGGTGCCCGTGTTGACATCATTATCGCCTACAGTAACGAAACTCCAACTGTGGTAACTAAATGGATTGGATGCTTACTTTTAGGGGTTAAGACTGCTTCGTTCATCTTATGGCATATCAGATTGCGAATGGCGAGATCCCAGGTTCGATTCCCGGGTCAGGTCAATAAGATGTATTGGGTTTTTATGTCAAGAAATTTGATGACCTCCCTGTCGCAGTTGTGAGCACTGTGGTCTTATAACTGGAAGGTCTCGGGTTCGATTCCTGGCGGGGTCAATTTAGGAATTTTTATAATTTCCGAATTGTCTCTGGTCTGGTCTGGTGGGCTTTGGCCATGGCTAGTTACCACCCTACCGTCAAAAACGTGCCGCCAAGCGATTTAGCGTTCCGGCACGATGGCGTGTAGAAACCGATTATGGTTATGGCTTGAATGTTCACTGCCATTATACCCCTTACAAGTTAGCCCTCTACCATCTGAGACTGCATCGTCACTTACCATCAGTTGAGGTCAAGGACTATCTTGTCATCGAATAAAAAAAGCCCGGAGTTAGGAAGTTGGCTGCGTGTCAGTACATATTACTTCATAATAATAATAATCTTTATTTGGAGCAACTGAGGCTCAATTTGTTAGTAATAAACCATTTATACTTACCTAATGTTAATAAAGTTACTTTATCGGTATAGGTTTTTTCAAAAACAGCTAAATATCAAAAATATTTTTATCCATAAGCGCTTATAATTATTTTTTATTTTACAATTAACAATGTCTGACACATTTGTAATGTTTCAGACATTCATTCATTCATTTCAAATACATACCTATTAAAAGAATTTTTAAAATTGTATCAGAAAGTATGTCCTAAGATTATCCCAAGCATACTGACAAACATTTATTAGTGTAAATGCAGAAGAAACAATATTATAAAGCATTTTAATGTACCTAAATACTTCACGAATTCCCAAGATGTCGCCTTATGAAGAAGCTGTTTTAAATATAAATTAAGAAATGGATTAAGAGGGAGCGAGTCTCATTTTAGTTTTATTTTTCTGTTTGTTTTTTAACTGCGATGCGGAGGCAACGATTAAGGTTTATTAAAAATGCAGTGCACTACTTTTAAAGTTGCGCTGCAATATTGTACATTTGCCGTTTTGAATTTTTTATAAAATCCACTAAAATATATCTAGATAGAACGGTTACCACTACTGTTTTACTAAGGTTATTTGTGTTGTGACTCTATTTTCGAACAGAACCACGCCACCTACGGGTTGTTTGAAAATATTATTGTTTTGTTGAAAATAAATACTTCCTTGTGAAAGGAAGGAAAGCTTTTTGAGATTAACTTCAAAGCTTTTATTTCTCTAATTATTTTATTTTGATTGAAAACTGTAATATTGTGTGGCAACCAGCCTACTTCGTAGCAGGCCATTTCCTTGTTCCTGGCCACTATGCTCGTGAAGAAAACTTAGTTGTTTGAATTTAAATTAAGAATCTAATTTTGTAGGAAAGCTGTCAGAGGTATTGTTGACTGTATTCGCGATCTTACACTTCTATTATTACGATCGAGTCGGAAGGCCGTTCTCAGGCTTGTTGATTGAGCCGGCCTCCAAGTTACGTTATTAGTATTATTATAATTCAAGTCTCCATCACGTAAACATCTCACAGCTTTCCAGTGACGTTCTGATGTAATTGTGAAATAATATATTAAGTCAATACACAGTGCAAAGTACGATGTGTTTAATTTGAAAAAATAGGAGCCCCGTTGAGAGACCTTAAGGGGTCAAGCATCTTGTGGTCCAGAGAATACCACATTTTCAAATTGCCAAGCGTGTGCCGCGCAATTTTTCGTTCTATTTTTTGATATATATTTCTGTAATAAAAACATTCGCTGAGATTATAGTTAGTTAAAAATCCTGTAGGAAAATCGAAAAACTGGTTAATACAAGTCTTTGGGTCTAGAACCTATAGAGTGTATTATGTCTAAGTGCCGATTTCACCAACGTCAAGTGACATTTAACCGAGGAATAACTCTGGCGTTCTGACAGTTTTTGTATTGAAAAAAATAACTGCCAAAATATCAAAATTATATTTTGGCAGTTTTTTTTCCACAATTAAATATTCGGCGAAATCGGAACTTAATAATTAAATTAAAAATTTGGCAAAATCGGAAATTAATAATTTTATTGACTTGAGAACCTCAATAGCGCAATTGTTAAGGCATAGACTGTAAAAACCGATAGGTCGCTGGTTTGATAGCAATTCTTTGCACTATTTTCGTATTGCTGACATTTTCCTAAGTAATTTTTTTTACCTGTTAAGGTGTTTAACCTTTTCACTTGTGGATCAAACTTTGTTTGTATGGGTCGCGCTAGAAATAAACTTCTCTTAAAATGTGAGTGTGCTTACTGAAACATTTATTGTAGAAACTTTGCGATTTTATTACCTTGCTGACACAACAACTCGTTATCGGGTTTGATATATGTTTCCCGCTCGATCCCTTACGCAAGGGTTTCAACACAAAATGGTTCAAAAAGTTCTCCCTAATTAGGCGAGACATAGTCCGTACTGCGGCACTGCATCTATTATAGTTACTTTATTAAATCCATGCTAATGCCACAGCATTGTTAGTGTCTCTGACTGCATTGTTACCCTGTTATGGCTCAACCGCTGAAACCGATGTCGACGAAATTTCGCACAGCAAAAATTAATGAATGATGAGAATGCAAGCGCATTTCGGAAACGGACTTAGGATAATTTTTAACCCAGAAAATCAAAAAGTTGGACCAAGGAAATTCTAAAAACTCAAATGCACCCGGAAGTCCCGAACATCAAGAGTATCATTATTTTGTGATGATTATAATAAAAAATGTATTATTCTAAGTTAAATATACGTACCTACTAGCTGCCTCAAAAAGATGGAAAAGAGTTTAATTCCCTTCAGTTTAGTTTTGCAATTTTTAGTAGCAATAATTTTATTTATTTATGTAATGCACTTAATTGCTGGTTTAATTTTTACTCAAACATGGATTATATTTTTCTTGATTATTGAACCCATTTACTTAGTTACTAAGTTAAGAAACCTCACAAACATGGCTTGAAGAAGCAACGAAGGAGCGATACATCATAAGTCTGTTACCTGTACCAGTGCTAAATAGGTGCTAGTGTAAGTATTGATTAGCACTTGAAAGGTTTCAGTGAATGCGGTTCATTAGCGTTGAAAACGCCGGTTAGCGTAAGAGCTGGTACATGAATTTTCAAAGTTTATCATATTATTACTAGCTGATACCGGCGACTTCGTCCGCATAGATTTCTTACTTTCTTTCTTTTTGCTCGGCTTCTAAGGGCGTGAATTACCTTCCTCGAGAATTGATCAAAATCAAAAAGAATTTATCAAATTCGACTGGTAGTTCCTCTGACTTTTCGTGTTTCGAAGTGCGTTTAACAATGAAATATCACAAGCTTCAAGGATGAAGGAAACCTGCACACCTTAGAGTTCTTCATAATGTTCTTCATAATGTTCTCAAAGGTGTGTGAAGTCTGCCTGTCTGTGTTGGGCCAGCGTGGTGGACTATGGTCTATAACCCTTCTCTAATGGGATACCTGCGTTCAGTAGTGAGCCGTCGATGTGTTGCTGATGATGATGATGACTGGTAGTTCTATATGTTAGCCCGTTAAAATAAACGAATAAACAAAATACAAAATAACGGACGGACGAACAGACAGACAGACATATTATAGACAGACAGACAGTGGATTATATTAAATACTAATTACCAGTTAAGAGGAGTGTCTAGTGACGAAACGCGACGCGAGTAGGTATTTTCCAAAATGCTATCTGTTTCACAACGCTTCGCTGCCCGACCCGCATCGTGCGATAGAGAGAGTTGCAAGTCCAGGAGTTATTTGCCTAAATTTTATTCTTGAAATATTGTTTCGGGTCATAACGTTTTTACCCCCCTAAACGTTTACAAAATTAGACAATTTTGGTCTCATTAGATTCAGTACACCTTAATCTAGGCTCGTACGTTTCATTTTTTTAGTATTTCAGTTTAGTTAAATTTAAAAAAATAAAATTAATCGAGGTAGTTTTTTAGTCAAAAATATGGATATTTAGTCACTAATAACTTTTAACATAAGCAATATTTCTTTAAAATTAAAACCTACGGGCATAGTTTTTCATTGTATCTGCAACATTTCAAAAAATTATGAACATTGGACAACATTTACGGGTAGCAAAACGTTATCGCTTTTTGAAGCTTTTTGTATGAAAATTTTCAACTAGACAATCCTCTTAAGTGGCGGTAATATATTGCTGGAGACGTGACCTCACCGAAATTTTTGGAAAAAATACGCTTTAAAAAGCTGTAACTTTTATTGAGTTGAACTAGAAACGTATTTTAGTAGGTACTTCAAGCCGTTTCTCAGAAAAAGGGCCTTGATGCACACAGACAGATGGACAGCAAAGTGATTCTGTATGGGTTCCGTGTTTTTTTTCGGAACCCTAAGCAAATAAAAAAAAATTGAAATCGATTCAGATTTGACAGAGTTATGGACTAACATCGTCAAAAAAATTACGCGACGAATTGATATCCTCCTCCTTTTTTTGAAGTCGGTTAAAAAGGAGAAATACTAGCGATATGCTTTGAAGAATCGTTCACCATCTCTTAGTGTATTCAGTTTATAATACCATGCGTTATTTGATTAGGAAAGGAGGTGGTGTTTCGTTCAGTTTGCACAGCGCGTTCTAGCAATAAATATGCGTATAGCGTTATATGCTTGAGTTCTATGTTTCTTAATTTTTGTTTTCCAGAAATTTTTATAAGTAGGTACTATGGATTAGAATTATTTCCGGTTTTATTTGAAGACGTGTAGTTTTGTCTGACTGTGTGTAATATCACGCCTTTGAATTAATATTGTTTTGTTTATTTATCAAGTAAGTATTTTTAAACCATATCCATTGTCAAGTTGCTCACTTTTTAGGAATTTCATAGGAAAACTATCACGGCTAAGTAGGGTTCATAAGTTAAGGAGTTATATCTGTTTTTTCTATGTTAGCCACATAGTGTAAGTTGCATATTTTATAGTATATTATAGTATTTAAACCATGGAACTCAAAATATATTCAATATTCATAAATAAAATAAAATCGACTACACTACAGACTAACGAACATCAATAGATGTTAAAGAAGAAGATTAACTTAAGCTATGCATAAAGTTGAAAATTTACACTAGGGCCTCTGGAAGCAGAGGTATATTAGGTAATCCGATAAATCAACTTAAAAACTTATATTCACGAATTCGTGGGCAAAATCGAGTAGCATTATAAAATACTGATAACTCATTTAGTTACTAATGAAGTTAAAACGCGTGCATTGCTGTAAACGCTTGAGGGGCTTCGATGAATACGGTTCGTTAGCGTTTCGAACGCCAGACAAGTTATATCGGATCCGCCGATATTTGATTAGGACTCGATGCGGTTTGTTTCTAGTGTACACTGAGCTTTTGATTTGACTGTCACTTTTTCGCGTTTTGTTATATTCATGTAGCTACCTATTTTAAAATTTGGAATGCTCTTCCGGCTTCCGTTTTTCCAACTAACAATAACTTATGTAAGTAGCCTTAAATCAAGAGTGAATAACTGAATACGCATGCTACATCTTAACTTACCATCAGTTGAGATTGCAATCAAGCGCTCGTCTATAATATAGGTTATAATAATAAATATTATATTCAAAAAATACAAGGGCATTACGAACCTACCATAAAGTAAACGAATTTTTTAGATGAACATGACTACTAAAGGGGAATACCCTTTTCCCTAAAACTTAAGCGTTGTGCTAAGAGCAGGTACAAAGTAGTGCATCGTTGAGGAAACCGTCGACATTTCGCTTTTCAGTCAGTGCCATTGAGGTTCATAAAATTTCCTATTTACTGCGAGCAATTTGCGGCCGATTCCACCAAAGATGTTTTTACTAAACAATATATATTATTACAGACAATTAGGCATGAAGAAGTCAAAACATAATGGCTCGGGAAAACGATCAGTGAAATCCACTACTGCTCCTAAAACAGAAAACGTGTCGGCGAAGCTTGATTCAATAGAGGAAGATGACCAAGGATTTGGAGGGTGGCTAAGGTTAGTTGCAGAGATTGTTGAGGATTTGTTTAATGAGGTTTAGTCTAGAAGATGCCTATTTACTCTTGCCTTGAAAATGATGGGAGATGTAAGCCTGATTGCCATAATGTCACGGTTAGGCGTATCTTAAAACCCTGCAAAAAATACAAAACCGTATCCATATCTATACTTAATATTATAAAGAGGAAAGATTTTTTTGTTTGTTTGTTTGTTTGGCTCTGTAACTACTGGACCGATTTTAACCATTTTTTCACCAATAGAAAGCTAAGTTATCAGGAAGTAACAAAGGCCATAATTTATTTTCAAAAAATTAGAGATCCTTAAGAAAATTGCAATAATGCAACCCAAGGTAGAAAATTTTGCCTATAAAATGCATTATTTGGCGTGTGCTGAGAAAACTATCGATGATACATAAAAATTATTGTACTACATGATTGAAGCACCTCATTATTTTCTACAAAAAAGTGCCCAAAGGAATATATCTAACTATCATATTTAAGTCACAAATAATTCACAATAGTAGCTTTTGTGTTCTAAAATTTAATTAGATTGCCTTAACTTTCGCAGTATTAATTCTTCCTTACTAATAAATACATATTATAAATAGTGTGTTTGTTTCTTGGTTTGTCCGTCAATCACACTGCAACAAAGCTACGGATTGACGTGATTTTTTGGATAGGTATAGTTGAGAACCTGGAGAGTGACATAGGCATCCCGGAAAATCATCCCGCGGGGTTTTAAAAACCAAATCCACGCGAACGAAGTTGCGGGCATCAGCTAGTCAGTTATAAAATATTATACTTAGTACCTACAGCTATTTTGGCTTCACATTTTCTAATTTTTTTATGTTTTCAACAACGATGCAGTGGTTTTACTAAAGCTTTCTTAGCTCCAGTAAAATAGTATAAAACTATTTTCCCCACTTTACAAGAAACCGGGAGTTGCTTGGCTCCAATCCAATAACATCTTGATAGGATCAAGTTAGAATTGACAAGAAATGGCTTCCAGAACGGTATCTAATGTTATAAAATCTACAACGTTCATTAGGCTTTTCTAGATTCAGACAAGTTTTAAGATATTTGTGCTTCACTGAAATCTCGAAATAAATTTTAAGGAAATTCAGAAAATGGGGAGTTTATTATTAGGCTCAAAGTATGTATGTATGTATTAGTCCTCAAGTGTAATTTTTTGCGTTAAAACAAATCAATAGAATTTTAATCAAGTGCACCTTTTTTTATTTATTTTATACAAGCTGATGCTCGCGACTTCGTCCGCGTGGATTAAGTTTTTAAAAACCCTTGGGAACTTTTTGATTTTCCGGGATAAAAAGTAGCCTATGTCCTCTCCATGTCCTCAACAATACCCATGCAAAAAATCTAGTCGATCCGTAGCTCTGCGGCCTGATTCAAGGACAAACCAACAAGCCAACAAACAAACACACTTTCGCATTTTTATTATTAGTATATATAGTATGATTATTTAGTGTCGATTTTGCCAACGTTAAATGACGTTTAACCGAGGAATAAAATAGGCGTCCAGACAGTTTTTGTATTGAAAATCAGCCAAAATATCTTTACGCTCAGATAAGACTTATTTTACGTTGTTAAAATCGGTCCTAAGTAGGTATTTATTTAGTAATATGGTAGCAATTTAATATGCAATAATTATAGTATAGGTATATAAGTTAAGTTTTGTTAATGGGAATTTATCTGTAGAATGATCCGTAATTCCAAATAGTCAAGTTAAATGAACGTTTACTTCTCAAATATTTCAATTTCAGATCGACAGAGGGTGTGGAGAATATGAAACTGTTCGTAATAGCCAACACCATTGTATTGCTGACTACTCTCGCTTACCCCCACATGCAACTCATGATTGAAATTATATCAGACATTATTTACGGTTCCGACGCTATTATCTAACATACAAGAATATAAAAGCATTAAAGCATATCTACACTTCTGTATACGAGAATAAAAAAAATTAAAGGTACTTAGCAGCGTCAGTAAGAAATACATTGCTTTCACACTTACAGGTATGAAAAAACCAAAGTGAATACTATGCACCTATTATATTTTAGCCATGGAGGAACTTTGCATACTTCAGTAGACATAAATATTAATATAGTTTATGTATTTAATTTATAATATTTTTCCTTTTTACTTGAACATTTTTTTCGTAACTAAATTAGCAATGTGTAATCAAATATCATGTTATTTTTGTATTTGCTGAAGAGAAACAATTTTCTTGGAACCTTTTTGTTGTTTTGTTGAGTAGGTCAGCCCGAATTACACGTTCTAACTACCCTTTGTATTGTCTTATTATTGTTAATTGTGTTGACTGAGCATGATATTATATTATCTTCGAGACGGTACATAGACTATTTTTCTTAAAATAGTCATAATATAATTCAAAGAATAAACGTATTACTATTGAATGCAAACATTTTTGAAATTGTATTTGAATAATATCATATAAATTACCTAATATAATATATTTATGTTCTAGTGCTAGTCAAATATCTATTTTAATTTAAAATAATACTCTTATATAACGTATTATTATTTTAATAGTAACTAATAAATATCATATTAATTTCGATACTTTGTATCGTAAAGACCGGTTAGGATTAAGGTATTTACAAATATAACCATGCTAAGTGTTTTAGTTCGTTTGATATTTACTATGGGTGTTATAGTATGGTACTCTATGAATGTATGGACTATGATAAGTGATTATTTCAATAGTAAGTTTAAGGAAAACTTTTTGAATGAAACAGAAGAATACGAATATGTAGAGCTGTAATACTTATTAATATAATAATTATGTATGTAATGTAAGTTTTTTAGTTAAGAACAATATTGATATTAACTGTCAAACTTTAATGGAATTAAATATTTTGTAACATTTCCTTGTTCTTTAAACTAACAGCTTTTTCTTAAATAAAAGTTGATATATTTCCAAACCTACCTATTTATTTTTGTGGCCTTTTAATTTTATTCTTACCATTTTTTAGAAGAAAGCGCTCAAAAATGGTATGAATAAAATTAAAAGGCCACAAAAATAAATAGGTAGGTGTAGAAATAAATCAACGTTTGTTCCTACCTTGTCTGCACGTACGGGTAAGAACACACAGAAAATTGCCTCTAACAAGTTTAATTACACTTTCCAAAGAAAAACTTTTCCAATCTACCATTATATTCGGCTTCGTTCAAAATAAAAAGAGATTAAAGCGTTTATTAAACGCGGTTGTTTATGATGATACATCGCTTATTCATGGTGTGTACCATTCTTTATGTTGTCACGGCATATTTATGAGGGTGGCATAAAATTTTTAATTTAATTTTTAAGTGACTGATGACTGTTATTAACAGGATGGCAAAATAGAAACCAAGTTTGTGTCCAAAATTTCGTTACCATGACAGCCTAAATTTTTTCCAAGCCCAACTGTCATGGTGTGGGCTAAAAACTAAAGGTTGATGGTTCGATTCCCACCCTTTAAACTATTGTCGTACTCACTCCTAACAGCCTAGAGCTTTTTTGGAGTGAAAAGGAGAATATATTATTAGTCTTTAGCTTGACTAATATTCTTTAAAAAATGCGTTTAATTTATAGACATCATCATCATCAACCCATCAACGGCTCACTATTGAGCGAAGGTCACACACAAGGGTTATAGGTCACGGGCTCACAGAAGGGTTATAGGTCATAGTCCACCACGCTGGCCTAATGTGAATTGGCGGACTTTAAAGTTTTCCTTCACCGTGAAAGCATGTGATGATGTGATATTGAATTTCTTAATTAATAGGAATAAAATGTATTAAAAAGTAATTGAGAAACACTAGACTGTACCACGAGTATTTTCAAATAAAAATTTTTCTTTAGAGGAATTGCTTGGCACGTAAGCGTAAATAAGTTAATTTTATGTTCGAATCTTATGTGCCGCATCAAAAAACATGACAAGGTCTGAGTGTGTAAAATGAAAGACTTTTTGTAGGCCGCGACGAGGGACAGGCTGTGTAAATAAATTCATACTACTCTATTGAAAGTCGAGACCCTGAACAGGATTAAAGTGGTTTCCTTGATATCCTCCGGGAGAGTGGATTGGCAAAACGGGGTCGTTTGAAGTACGCTTTAGTGCAACTGCCTCGTTAGTCTAGTGGCCCGCTTATTTCATTGGATTTAAAAAACTCTTAGTACCTAGGCTGGAGAGTTCCTATAGGTACAACGTTTACCGTTCGATCCGCGTACCTCACTTTAAAAGATTTATGTAATTTAGAAATTACTCAATAAAATATTATTGTACTTACTTATATAATTCAAATTTACATAATAAATATGATAATTTTACCTAATATATTAGTTTTAAAGTGTAGAAGTAAATCGAATATATAAAATTCTCGTGTCGCGGTGTTTGTTACCAAACTCCTCCGAAACGGCTGAACCGATTTTTATGAAATTTTGTGTGCATATCGGGTTGGTCTGAGAATCGGCCAACATCTATTTTTCATATCCCTAAATGATAAGGGTGACCCACCCCTAAATATTTTTGTTGGCGGTACGAAGTTCGCTGGGTCAGCTAGTTTATACGAGTATATAATATCATTCTCTAACAGTATAGAGTATAGACTCTAATTTGTATTATTATTATGTATAAATACCATTAGAATCTAAATTTTGCGCGCCATAATTGGTTGATTCTAAATTGATGTACTTACAATTATGCAAATAAATCCTTTCTATTCAGATAGCACATAAAGCCGGTCGGTCTTGCGCCTGATCATTCTCCGGTCGCGGCGTGACAAATTGTCGTAGGTAACATCCGGGTTTGATAGTGAAGGCATAATGAGTGCACTTGTGCTTAGCGCATGTAATGTGCACTTGTGCAATTGGACATAGTCTGCATAATCAGCAGGTCGCCGGGGACTACTAGTGGATTCCCACTTCTATATAAGGTACTCAATTTATGATCCTGCATCGGTAATCGACGTGCAAGAACGATCAAGTGAATCGCTGAGAGAACACAAACGCCACAAGATCGTGTTATGTTGCAATCCTTGCAAGACCATGATCAGCAGTGAACTTCTTTGAGATAAAAAATTCTGTAAGTATAAAAAGAGAATTTTCAATTCGCCGTCTTACCTCATCTATTTACGTTCGATACCAGATTCATTCGGCTAGTTAGGAAAAAAAAGAACTTAAATATCTGAGTGTGTAATAAAAGATTTATCCCTTTGGCCGCGACAAGGGTTGTATAAATAAATTCAAACGACTCTATTGAAAGTCGAGAACCTATCTGTAAAGTGTTTTCAAAAGAAACCACTTTGATGTTCTTCCGGAAAAATAAAGCGAATGGGTAAGAGCGGAGACATGAAATGAGGTCACTGAGACTCCATTCCGGACTAAGTTCCCTTTGACAGGAAACACCTTTAACGCATGCAATAGATTAGGTAGCGTGCGGTTTGAGATAAAGGCTAACTGCTTATAAAATTGTATGGCTTCCTCCTAAGTCCTATGGCCAGTTACTGAGTGTTGGCTAATTAATTCTTAGAAAAGGCAACTTTAAGAGCAAATAACTTGCGGTCAAAGAATGGGTCCAAGAGACAAACCATACAAAGAGTAACTAGATATCGCTCTTTTTACAAACAATAGCTCCATTAATGCGGTAACGTAAATTTCATAGTTTGTTTGAAAACGTCAAACATTGGTTACTACGTGACTATGTGAGTACGCCAGTTCAGGCGTATTATGAATTGCCGCAATTTACTAGTAGGTACGCCGCCGACGGTATCTTGTAGTGTGCGAAGCGACTACCATTTCTAAATCTATGCCATTGTACACTAATTGATACGATCACTATTTATAGTGATAAATAATGGTGCAAGTATAATTTGGTGGTAGTTATTTATTATTAACGAACATAAAACCAAAGATGAAATAAGAAGTGTTCTTCATGAAATTTGGATAGAACCATAATATACAAGCTGGTTGCGCCAGGTTATCTTTCGTATGAAAATAATTATTATATAATTTAAAAAACATTATTTACTATGGTGCATTCCTTTCATCCATTTTCCTACCTATCTAAAGCAGCATTCAGATGTCTGCATATGCGTCTGAACATCGCGAGAAACGCAGCTCAGTGACGTAACATAACGTCATACTAATGTACCGAACTTTACTACAAATCTACGAGTCGTACGCGTGCGCCGAGAATAATGGCCGCTGTTATTAATATAAAATAAAATGAACTTTAAACCCCCTAAAGCATTGTGATCTTTAGGGAAATAACTCTCCAATAAAGTGTTTGTGCCCATATAAACTGTGGTGTTTGTCAGCGAGAAGAATTGAAGAGGATATTATCACCAACTTGCCTGACCGCGTGCTTAACTTCAGCGTCGATCAATGTGAGTGCTGTTTTCCTTCAATTTCCTTTCATTTTCGTTTGTTTTTCAGCACCATAGCTTAATTATATACCTCCGAAATACAGTCCGCTTCTCAAAAATATAAAAATAACTTTATTATAATAACAATTTCGTATGTAACATAACGTGGCGCAATCATTATTTTTGGTACCTTCTTCGATGGATATATTCCAGCATATTTTCATTTGTTAGAATACTTTTATAGGCTCTAATAATTGAGATTTTATAATATTTACATATAATATTCATTGTGAATGTATGTATTTCTATTATTGAAAAAGAGGCAATTGCGTCATCCTTTTTCAGTGTCTTATATACTGGCATAAATAATATAGCATTGAGCTACCTATTTCCCCAGTTAGGCACACTAATAGTTTACTTATATTTATGTATTTTTTGATAAATATATAGTATTTTTGTATAATATTAATAATTAAAACAATTCTTGAATATTGTAAAAACCGTCAATATAACGACACTTCAAAAAGTTACTTAAGTTCTAACACATAAGTTCGAGATTCGTTTGAAGACTCGGGTCGATCATTCGATCGAAAGATATAACCCGACCGCGCGTAACGTTGAGCGCGTCCCATACGCTCGCTTACCGATTACGTAACCTACTTAATTTATCCGTCTTTGCTTGACGAAGGTAGGTTATTGTTATACTTTTCATTTGTGATTTAGTTAACTTGTTTATAAATTACCTACGTGCTATCAAAATGCCGCCTAAAGTAGATGCTAAATCGAGTGAAGGTGATCAAGATATTCACGATTCTAGACTGTCTATTTTACTTGCTAAACGTGAAACTATATTTAGAATTATGCAGAATATCTTTGAGTTATCTCGTGATACCAACATTCTTACTAATGACGAAATAAGAGAACATTTTCTCGATGAATCATCACAAATCGATTCGCTTCGCGAAAAATACGAATCTATCGTTGATGATTATAATTCTCGTTTGTTGCAAGTAGATTCTGATGCAATACCTGATTACAACTGTCTGTACGCTTTTGAGACTTTGTATAGTAGGGTCAAACGAATTCAAACGAAATGTTCCGCTTCCGATTCAACACCGGAAGTGCAAAACGCGACCTTTTCGCTGCTGAAAGCCAAACCAAAGCTGGCTCCCATATCGATATTAGACTTCGAGGGTGACATAAAATCCTTTCAAATGTTTTATACGACCTTCAAGGCAGTGGTAGATAATAATCCATTACTCAGCGATGCCGAAAAGCTATTTTATCTATTACCGAAGCTGAAAGGTAAGGCGAAAAGCGCGATTGCAGGAATTTCTCCGTGTGCTGAAAATTATCAGCTTATCTTACAAACACTCATCAATCGTTTCGACGACAAACGTATGTTGACTTCCGCATACTTAAACGAATTATTTCGTTATAAAGGTTTTCAAACCGCCTCAGCGACTAACTTTGAGTCATTCATAGATCAGTTCGCTGGCGCAGTGAGCGCTTTAAAAAACTTAAAATTAGATAATTTGGCTGATCTTATCATACTACATATAGCTACACAAAAGGTAGACACGGAAACTGTACGTGCATTTGAAATTAAGTGCGGAAATAAAATACCTAACTTCGACGACTTTGTGGAATTTATCACAACTCGCGCGAAAGTGTTTGAGCGTACTAATAAAAATATAACAAACGCTTCAGATACACGTCAAAGTAAAAATAAAAATAAACAATCAAACGATGCTTCTGGCAATGCGCCTAAGTATCAGGCTTATGTGAGTACTGTTGATAAGCCTACTTCGTCTAAATGTCTATGTAAAAACATTTCGCATACACATTTATATAAATGTGTCGATTTTAATAAATTATCAACACCTCAGGAACGTTTTAAATGCGTCAAAGAAAAAAACGCCTGTATCAATTGCCTCGGCCTTTCGCACAAAGTTGGCCGGTGTGACGTTTCCCCCCTTTGCCCCTGTGGACAAAAACATAATAAAAAATTGCACTTTGAAGTCGAACAGAATCGCGCGCAAAAGCTAGATGCTTTCATGATGTCACCGCAGATACCTACGGCTATTACCGCTTTGTCGCCCGTAGCGGGTGAACGCACCGACGTAGCTCTCTGTGCTACGGACGTAGGCGCTTCTAGCAGCGCTACGCATTCGTATACAAATCAAGTTGCACATCGCGTCGTAGATAAGCGACCTACTGTCTTACTAGCTACGGCACAAATTGCAGTATACGATGTCCATGGTAAACGCAAAATAATACGCGTCTTGTTAGACTCAGCGTCGCAATCAGACTTCATCTCTAAAGAATGTTGCGATCGTCTAGGTTTACGATTTGCAAACACCGAACGTACTATTGTGAAGGGGTTCGGAGGGATCGAAAAAGTTATACATTCTAACTCAATCGATCTAAAGGTTTATTCTCGCTTTAATGACAACGTTAGCTTTAATATTTCGCCACTTGTTGTTGATAAAGTAACAGATAAATTGCCTACAGCTGTGATAGATACGTCAGTCCTATCACACCTGAAAGGTATTCCGCTTGCTGATGAAAGTTTCGGCGTACCTAATAAAATAGATGCTTTAATAAGAGCTTCCCTATTCCCGCATTTGCTTCTGCCAGACGATGTCCATACGTCACGTCGCGACCCGTCGATGCCAGTCGCATTGCGCACAGTTTTAGGTCTCGTGTTCATGGGCAATGCGCCTACTATACCTACTGTGAATACTCAATCGGCCATGACATGTTGTTTCGTTCAAGAGCCTCCCGCTATTGACTCGATAGTCAGGCGTTTCTGGGAACTCGAAGAGCTTCCTTCCGCTTCCGTTCAACATCCCGACGATGCTGAATGTGAACATTTCTATACATCCACTACTACCCGTGATCCTGTCACTGGCAGCTACGTTGTCGGCCTGCCATTTAAAGAGGATGTATGTTCCCTAGGGAATTCTATGGATGTAGCTAAAAAACGTTTTGCGTGCCTCGAAAGAAAGCTCGAAGCTACACCTAAATTGAGATCAGCATATGATGACGTCATAAGAAATTATCTCGCGAAAGATTATATTTCTCCCTCGCCTTCGTACGAATTTCGGGATCCTGTTCCTATCTATGTGATGCCACATACGGGAATTTTACGAGAAGACAAATCTACGAAATTGAGATTGGTCGTAGATGCTTCCTGCCGTACCAGTTCTGGACGTGCACTGAACCATATTTTACATTCAGGCCCTAACCTACAGGGAGATCTATTTAAAATAATTTTGAATTTTCGTCTGCATGCAATTGCAATGACAGCAGATTGTCGCGAGCAATTTCTACAAATAATTATGCGCGAAGCTGATCGTCGCTATCAATGCTTCTTATATCGCTTCAACCCGCGAGACCCTCTCGTGCTATACCAGTTCAATCGCGTTTGCTTCGGTCTCACTTCGAGTCCATACCATGCACTGCGCACGGTACGAAAGCTCGTCGAAGATGACGGCGCAAAATATCCGCTGGCGAGTAGCATTGTGCTACCTGCGCTATACATGGATGACGTTGCTTTCTCGCTTCCTAACGAACGAGAAGCAATCACTGCGTCGCAGCAGATGATTGACCTATTTAAGGGTGCACAGTGGGAATTGATTAAGTGGAATAGCAGTTCTCGCGAAGTTTTAGATAGCCTTCCAGCATCACACAAACTTCCTACTGAAGTGGAGTTTGATAAAGCCATGAACCATAAGATACTTGGTTTGCATTGGTCTACTGAAAATGACTCTTTCTATTTCAAAATTTCCGTTCTCGACGATGTGACATGCACTAAGCGCTCCATCTTGTCGACTGTTGCCCGCCTGTGGGACATAATGGGCTTCGTTGCTCCCACAGTCGTGTATGCCAAAATATTAATTAAAATGCTTTGGCAATTAAACCTTGATTGGGACACAGTAGCTCCGCCACACATCATTAAGATGTGGAGACAGTTTTGCGATGAATTACCAGCTCTAAATAAACTTCACATACCACGTCATGTGGGCGTAACTGAAGACTGTGAGGTCACACTCCTGGGACTGTCAGATGCCAGTCTCTCAGCTTACGGCGCGGTGATTTACTTACACGTGAGTTGACCTACTGGTAATACTGTGCGTCTCGTTTGCGCGAAAAGTAAAGTTTCGCCGACAAAACCACATTCGATTGCACGTCTCGAGCTACTAGGTGGTGTCTTGCTGTCGAAATTGCTTCGCACAGTACATGACAATTACGCTGAACGCATCCCAATTAAAGCTACGTATGCGTTTTTGGACTCTAAAGTAGCTTTATACTGGATAAAAAGCTCTCCACATAGATGGCAGACTTTTGTCGCGAATCGCGTTGTTCAAATAACAGATAATATCTCACCTGATAACTTCTATCATTGCGCTGGCACTGAGAACCCAGCTGATGTTTTATCCAGAGGTGTTACTCCTGAGAAACTCGTCTCACACCCTCTGTGGCTCCATGGCCCGCCGTGGGCCTCGAAGCACCCGTCTCAATGGCCGCTCAAAACCCTAGAGGGTCAATGTATTGATGACATACCCGAACAAAAGATTTTATCACACCCTGTGTGTACGCCTGTAAAGCAATGCGCTTTATATGAGCTAGCTCTTCGTACTTCTTCGTGGAGCAAACTTCTACGTATAATTGTATATATTTGTAGATGTTTGAAGTTACTTCCACGTCGCAGTACTACAGCAATAACCGCTGAGGACCTTAATTTTGCAGAAAACCGAATGCTTCGCGTTCTGCAGAATCAACATTTCGCTAACGAATATTCTAATATACAAAATAACGTACCATGCTCACCGGCGTTTAATCGCCTGAGACCATTTATTGACGATGGATTGATCCGCGTTGGCGGTCGTCTTGTCAACTCGGGACTTGACTTCGAAAAAATACACCCAGTCATATTACCTCGCAATGGGCATGTGGTAAATATAATCATTGATTATTACCACGCTAAACATTTACATGCTGGACCAGAACTTCTAATGGCTTTCCTTCGGCAGAGATACTGGATTTTGTCGGCACGCCGCATTATAAGGCAGAGAATCCATAAATGCAATACTTGCTTTCGTCTTAAGCCGCGTCCAACATATCCGCTGATGGCTAACCTTCCTGATATACGTACACGTCCAGCTTTAAAGGCCTTTAGTTTCACAGGTTGTGACTACGCAGGTCCCATACCATACGTTCCTGTACGCCGACGTGGTGTACACAGCGAAAAAGCATATATATTGCTATTCACATGTCTCACTACGAGATCTACACATATTGAAGTTACTACCTCACTCAGCACTCCTAGCTTTCTTGCTGCATTTAAAAAATTTCTCTCGAGACGCGGCCCAATCCAGGTGCTCCATAGTGACCGAGGTACCAGCTTCCAGGGTGCTGCTTCTTACCTTCGGGATCTCTATAAATTTCTTAGAGAAGAGTATTATCCAGAACTAGAACAAGAATGCGCTGAGAGTCGTATAACTTGGAAATTCATATGCCCCAACTCTCCTCATTTTGGAGCGTGGGAGAGCATGGTCAAAGTAACAAAGTCGATCTTGTTTAAAGTTATAGGACAACAGCTCCTTTCCTATGAGGAACTATGTACTGTACTCACACAAGTCGAATGTCTACTCAACTCGCGTCCGCTGACAGTACTCAGCTCGGACCCCGCAGAGCCTTCAGCTCTTACTCCGAGTCACTTCCTACATACTGCGCCTCTTTTTTCCTTGCCTGCGCCTGATGTCAGTTCAGACAATGTCAATTTATTGAAAGGCACTCGCTAATGGATAAGATGGTCCAATCATTCTGGAATCGTTGGAGAATAGAATATCTACATAGCCTACAAGTTAGACAAAAATGGAATACGCCTTCTGTACCTATCACTCCAGGAACTGTCGTTGTAGTAATGAATGACAACGTGCCGCCTTTGGCTTGGCCTTTAGCAGTAGTAGAGAAAGTGCATCCCTCAAAAGACGGTATTATACGTGTAGCAACTGTGAAAGTCTCTGGGAGAACTTATCTCCGTCCGGTTGTTCGTTTATGCCCTCTCCCAACGCAGTAAGCATTAAATATGTATGTATTGTATTATATTGTAATTTGTATAGTATTTTATACAAAGTTTAACAATAAGTTAGCTTATAAGTTTATACTATATGCTATATCTATATATTAAATATTTAACTCTTAACTAACTTATACGCCATTTGCGTTTCTCATAGAGTCCTAATTGCACTCTACACCTCATGAGAATCTTCCTTAAGGTGTCACTTTAAGGCCGGGTGGATGGTTGCGCCAGGTTATCTTTCGTATGAAAATAATTATTATATAATTTAAAAAACATTATTTACTATACCATTATTTACCAAGTAACGTTTTAGTTGAAGTGAATGTGAAGGGGTCACTTTAACAATAACTCAAGTTTCATCTTACTTGTTGTGAACATGAAGGGGTCACTCAAGTAATGTTTTAGTTGAAGTGAACATGAAGGGGTCACTTTAACAATAACTCAAGTTTCATCTTACTTGTTGTGAACATGAAGGGGACACTCAAGTAATGTTTTAGTTGATGTGAACAAGAAGGGGTCACGCAACTGACTTATTGTAAGTATGAGGAGAGCAGTTAAATAATTCATCATCATCATTGGGTGCCATCCCCAATTTGAACTTCTGAGATGATCTAAATCTGCTGTGAAGAACCAGCCTAAAAATTTAAATTTACAAATTGCTACGACTTCAGCACCACGAAGCTTTACTTTAGGAGGTGAAATCTTTATTTTGGCAAAAATCATTGCATTGGTTTTATTAACATTGATGTTCAGCCCCATCTGCGCAATTTTTCATCTAGGTTAAGTAGGAGCTTCCCGTTCGAGTCCATTAAATCTTTTCAAGGTCTTGAGCAGTTCACTATAATCAGTTTACACTGGGATATCAAGCCACTCACTTTTGCTTCACGGATCTTAGTTTGAAGCTTATCGTTTATCTGCTTATATAAGTCTGGCCGCAGCTTGCTTCCCCTTCGTTCCTCGAACAGTTTGATTATTTTGTTTGTTAACCATGATTTACTTCTCCTATATTTCATATCTCCAGGTGTTTGCTCAGTCGAATCTAACAATGTCACCTTATTATTATTCCACAACGATTCTTCACTTTCTGTTTCATTCATCGTGTTAATTTCGTCAGTTCGTTCCGAGAATTCAGATTTAATTCTGTCCTCATTTAGCTGTGGTATATTAAAGGTTCTTCTTGCTTTTCCTTTCTCTATTTTCTTAAGTTTTAGTTGGACCTTACATGTGAGAGGATTGTGAGCCGAGTGGATGTCCGCTCCGGGATACGTCTTGGCGCCTGTAGTTGCATTACGATAGTGGTGATTAACGCATATTAAATCTATTTGATTTATTGTAATGACTCTACTAGTCGGATGAGTCTCTGCCCAGAGACTCATCCGACTAGTAGATGCTTTCGCGTCTAGGTCGTTCTTCTCGATTGAGGGATTGCGATAGCAATCGCTCCCTAATCGATTAAATATTGCCAGTACGCTTAGATTAGTTTAAATGATAAATTAATACTTTGATATTTTTGATAACTACCCTCACGTTCAGATGGTGGTTTGTCTGTCGTGCTGTGGTTATTAGCTGAGTGGAAAGGGGCCGTTATTGGGGATGGTGGCGACGGCTATAGGTAGGGTTTTAGCGTTTTAAGAGATGTATTCTCTTAAGGCGTGATTAGTTTTGAGTGATAAGTTCCACTTCTGAGTCTATGTTAGTTAAGAGCTTATTAGCCTTTTCCATTTCTTTTACGTACACCTTCTCTCCTTCTCTCAGTCCATGGTCCTCCGCCCTTCTTTCGTGATCTCCATACTCCTTTCCTTTTTCCTTTTGTATCTTGTCTTGGTCTCTAACTTCCATGTCATCTGACTCATTTATATTCTTCAGCATGGGGATTTTATCCCTGTTCAACCTTTTGAAAAAAAGTTCAGATGGTGACTTACCTGTGACTGAGTGAGGAGTGGAGTTGTACATCATTAAATATTCATATAGTGCATCTTTCATGTCTCGTTTTTCAGTAGAACTTATTTTGAGTCGTTTTACTATATCTCTGTTTTGTCGCTCGACTTCTCCATTCATTTGTGGCAAATATGGCACAGTATTAAAAAGTTTGATGTTACAATTACGACAGAAATCTTTGAATTCTTCACTTACGAATTGTCGCTCGACTTCTCCATTCATTTGTGGCAAATATGGCACAGTATTAAAAAGTTTGATGTTACAATTACGACAGAAATCTTTGAATTCTTCACTTACGAATTGTCGTCCGTTATCCGCAGTAATTGATAGTGGGTAGCCCAGTCGACTAAAGAGTTCTTTCAAAATCTTTATTATTTGCAAGCTCGTTATGGTTTTAGTAATCTTGATCTCTTTATAGCGACTGTAATAGTCAATGACTACTAAGATATAATCATTATTCGGTAAGGGACCCAATAGGTCCATAGCAATGTCAATCCAAGGTTCAGATGGAAGTTCTCGACGTTTCATTGGTGCTGGAGGATTTGGTAAACTCACGAGGGTGCATCCTTTGCAGCTTTTTACCATCAATTCAACGTCTTTATCTATCCTAGGCCACCAAACCTTAGAACGAAGGCGACCCTTCATGGCAACAATTCCCGGGTGTCCCTCATGAGCTGCAAGTAAAACTTGTCTCCTGAGGTTCTGGGGAATAACTATTCTGTTTCCTCTCAAAAGGATATTCTCATAAAAACACAATTCGTTCAAAAATATTTTATATGATTTCACAGACTCATCCCACTGGTCATTGTAAATCCCTTTCTTAACATTGGTGATTTCCTGATCACTTTCTGATTCTTTTACTATTTCTTGCATTGAAATTGCACAAGGTCTAGCGAGTTCAACTATTTGATGAACATAATTTTCTTCTGATGACGGGATTAGCCGATCTGAGTTCTTACACAGGCGTGATAGTGGGTCTGCAATATTGGTCTTACCCGGTTTATATTTAACGTTGTAATGATACGCCTGAAGTCGCAAAACCCATCTCTCAACACGGGCACATGGTTTTGATTTCGGACTGAACAGGAATTCCAATGGCTTGTGATCTGTTATTAAATCAAATTCCTTACCAAATAGAAACGTATTAAAATGCTCAATCGCCCATACCAGAGCAAGAGCCTCTTTTTCTGTTTGGCTATATTTTCTCTCACATTGACTGAGTGTCCTATTTCCGTATGCAATAATTCTTGGTCCTTTACTGTCTGACTGCACTAAGACTGCTCCTAGTCCTACAGGGCTTGCGTCCGCTATTACTTGCGTCTTGTCTTTGATATCGTAATATCCCAAAGTTTCTATTTTAGATAGCATCTCCTTTAGTTTCTCAAATGCTTCATTGTGATCGTTCTTCCAATATTCTTCAATGTTTGCCTTTTTTCCAAGTTTCTGTCTTAATATTTGTTTTAGAGGTTCTGTTATCGTGGCCAAATTCGGAATCCATTTGTTTATATAGTTAACTAGACCTAAAAAACTTTGCAATTCTTCTATTGTTTTTGGTACTCTAAATTCAGCTATACTTTTTATATATTTTGGCAGCGGTTTTACTCCATCCGGTTTAAGTTCATGTCCTAAAAAATGTACTGTCTGAACTTTATAAATACATTTCTCTTGATTCAACAAAACATTGCTTTGCTCCAGTATCTCCAACACTCTGGAAAGTCGGAAATCGTGTTCTCTCTCGTTGCTCCCCCAAATTAAAATGTCATCAATAAAATTTGTAACCCCTTCGCACTTTATTAACATCTTTTCCATGATTTTTTGAAAAAGTTCTGGAGCACAGGTGACTCCAAACATAAGCCTTTTATATCTGTAAAGGCCATTGGATGTTATAAAAGTCGTCAAATATCTTGAATCCGGGTGCAGTTCAACTTGATGGAAGGCATTTTTTACGTCCAGTTTAGAAAAATATTTCGCCTTCTTTATTTTTGGTAGTAAGTTCTCCATGCAAGGTAATGGATGGTTTTCTCTTAAAATGGCTGCATTGGCGCGTCGCATATCGACACATAAACGTACATCACCATTGTCTTTAAGAATTGGAACTATCGGAGATACCCAGGGTGAAGGTTCGTGAACTTCTTCGATTATATCTAAATCTAGTAATTCTTTGATTTTTATCTAATAGTATCTTATTTGGCTCTTTCACTTGCTTGTCACATTTTATGTTGTTTTTCTTTAAATACTCCCAGGTCTTGTAGGATATCAAATTTAATTTGCATCCTGAATCAATCATCATTTCTAAATCGACTCCTCCTATTTCACATCTGATTGTTGCGTCATCGTTCAAATTAAATATGTATTGTACTTCTTCATTGTCCAGAGAATTTACTGTAGCTTCCGTTCGTTGTCGCTTGTTATAGTCTTTTCCTTTTCCTTGATATTGTGCGAGTTTACGCTTTGGTCGAAATGATTTCGTTCTGCAGCATCTTTGAAAATGGCCTAATTTCCCACATCCGTTACATTTCTTGTCCTTGGCTGGGTAAGGAAGCCCTTGAGAGATATGCGAAATATTTCCACATCTGATACACTTTGGCGTCTTTTCTTCTCCACTAGGCTCTTTTCCTTGTTTAGTCCATCTTGTATTAACCGTGTTCCTAATTTTGATTACATTAACTCCATTTGTCTTATTCTTCTCGTTTTGTTCGTAACTATCCAGTTGGTAATTCACGATTTCTAAGGTATTAGCTAAAGTAATCACTTTGTCTAGTGTGATTTCATTTCCAATTGTCAACATTTTTTTCCTTAACTCTGATGATACCGATTTTTCTAGTATTTGGTCGATTATGTGGTCATCAGGTTTATCAAATTTGCATTTCGCCGCTTGATCTCTTAGCTTAATAAGGAAAGTTTCGAAACTTTCCCCTTCTTCTTGTTTGATCAGGCGGAAAATGTGCCGTTCAAAAGTTTTATTCTATTTAGGTAGGAAATATTCATCTAGTTTACTAAGAGCTATTTTAAAAATATCAACATTCTCCTCAGGTTCCACGTTTGCTCCCGGCAAATTGTAAAATATTTCCTGCAAGGTACTTCCACCTAGAACTAGTAACGTAGCTCTTTTTTTAGCTGGAATCGTAATATCGGCAGCTTCGAGGTAGATTTGAACGGATCGTTTCCATTTTTCCCATTTCAGGCCGACTGAAGTAATGTCGCCCTCAGTATCAAATTTTCCTGGTGGCGGTAACTGATTTGCCATGATTAATTGTATGGGGCGACCTGAAAATACATCCCAATTGAATGGACGTCTTAATACTTCCGATTTGATAAAAATCCATACGAACAGTGCCAGAAATATCTGCACACAAGTATAATACCTCTTATTCAAAAGAAGTCCAATATGTTTTGAATTCAATTTAATGAACTTCTAAAGTCTGTCTAATGAAATTCTTCTAAATTCAATTTAATGAACTTCTTTCTAAATTCAATTTAATGAACTTCTAAATTCAATTTAATGAACTTCTAAATTCAATTTAATGAACTTCTTCTAAATTCAATTTAATGAACTTCTAAATTCAATTTAATGAACTTCTAAATTCAATTTAATGAACTTCTAAATCACATAGGTACCTACTTCCGATTAAATAGAAGTCTGCGATTTAAGTTACTCCCAATTGAAAACTTAAAATCCAGAATTATTTTATTTCTTGCAGGTTGCGATTCTAAATTTTCCAATTTAACGGAAGTCAAAAATTAAAGTTTATTTTCAATTTCAAAACAAAATCCAGAACCGATTTAGAATTTTCGTAGGTAGGTATTTCCAATGTAATGGCAGTCTAAACTTAGACCACAATATCGAAATAATTCCATATTCATTTACACACACACTAAGTATATTACATTTGATAAAACGAGGTTTGTAAATGTGGCATCAGCAACAGCGCGTTTCACCTTGCGCGCGGCATGGCGCGGGTGGTTTTACCTCCGCGCGCCCGCCAATAACTAGACAGCGCGGCCGATCTCGGAAAGGCGCTATCATAGATTAATAATTATAGTTGGACATAGCGCTCGACGCTCAGTCGGCGGACAGCGGCAGTGCTAATCATCATTCGCGCGCGAAGCCCGCGCTTGCCTTGACTTAGCATGCTCGTCTATTTCTTTCGTATTACTTCTTACAGTACAACTTAGCCCCTTAGCCCTTCTGATTTTTTCTCGTCGCCACTTGTAGTGATCCCTATCACTACCTAAATCACTGGCTCACTACTACACGCCGCGGAGCGCAGGCGCACGTCCGACTGACTCGCTGTCTCACGCCAGACTAGCTCGATCGACGTTCCCCCTCCGCTCGTGTACATGAGACAGTGTATCGTATCTATTGCATAGATACAAACACTACAGGTGCATTCCTTTCATCCATTTTCCTACCTATCTAAAGCAGCATTCAGATGTCTGCATATGCGTCTGAACATCGCGAGAAACGCAGCTCAGTGACGTAACATAACGTCATACTAATGTACCGAACTTTACTACAAATCTACGAGTCGTACGCGTGCGCCGAGAATAATGGCCGCCGTTGTTAATATAAAATAAAATGAACTTTAAACCCCCTAAAGCATTGTGATCTTTAGGGAAATAACTCTCCAATAAAGTGTTTGTGCCCATATAAACTGTGGTGTTTGTCAGCGAGAAGAATTGAAGAGGATATTATCGCCAACTTGCCTGACCGCGTGCTTAACTTCAGCGTCGATCAAGTGAGTGCTGTTTTCCTTCAATTTCCTTTCATTTTCGTTTGTTTTTCAGCACCATAGCTTAATTATATACCTCCGAAATACAGTCCGCTTCTCAAAAATATAAAAATAACTTTATTATAATAACAATTTCGTATGTAACATAACGTGGCGCAATCACAAGCAAAAACAAATAATTTATTTTGCTCTAATCTGCTGAATGATAATATAAATCTATATAATATTATGTTGTAATAGATTTAGGATTGGTAGCTTAGTAGGTGCGAAGCGACTACCAATCTTAAATCTATGTGTGTAGCATTAAAATTACATTGAAAACAGGTTTAATTTATAAATAAAAAATATCAGTTCGGTGAGCAAACCGGATACTCAAAGTTGCAAAACCCGACTTAAAGGTGGACATGTGGATACATGGACCTGAATACCTGTGGCACAAGATCGTGATCAGTAGTGAAAATTAAAGAAAATTATTTCCAGCTGCAGCTCCCGACGCCAATTGTTCAAACGCTATCAGTATTAATAAATCTTTCTACTCAAAGAATACTTATGTATATGTGTATATATACTTATTAATACTTGAAAGTTATGCCCTATTTAATCCTTCTTACTACGAGTACGACGTATTTATGCAGCTGCGGACTTCGTACTATGGAGGTAGAAAATTTTAATTCAAAATTAACCTTCCGTCGCGTATAGTACGTACAGGTACAAATGATCCCTCCTACGTTTCATGTGACAAGCGTGCAGGCACGACGTGCGAGATAACGTCCGTCGAACGAATAGCTAGCATCCGGGACACATAGATTGTTATCACGTTCGGTAGCGCTTTGGGGGGAGCGTTTTCACATTAACCGACTCGATATTGGTGCAAGTTGTCGTCTAACCAAGAGTCTGAAGCTGGTCTGAAGACTACATGGCTAGCCTGCACGCTACGAGTAAATATCCACACGTTACTCGTCTATCTCTGAGAAAATAGGTAGGCAAAATTTTCTCGTGAGGCGCATGTTACGAGCGATTCTTACACGACGTAGCTTTCCTGTAAGAATCGCCACAGACATCCGTCTTGAGCTCTTATATCCAGCGGCTGCCAGCGGTTAACTTTTGTGGAGAGTTTTTCCAACGCTGCGATTTCCGGTGCAAGCTTCTATGACTTTTGCGACGTGATGCGTCATAACTTTAGGTCTCCTACGAATCTTCTTATCCCTTATTTGATACCGAGAGGATACTCCGTGGATAGCTCTGTCCTGTGATTCAAATAAAACGTGTAAAATATGCATGTATGTATTTTGGTCGGTTGATTGGTTTAAGTCTCCATGAATCGACTCAATACAGCCTCTGGGCAGAATACCCTTATCTTAACTAATCATGTCATTATTAAAATTATGAATGATTATATGCATAGTATCTTCTTGGATCACAACTGGTCAAATTTTTATTCGATTATAGCGGTGAAGGGGAGAAGTAAATTCTCCCCTTCACCGCTGAGATTTCGCGCACAGCTGAGCATACCTTATAGGTTCAAATACATATATTGCATCTTTCTTTATCACTCACAACCGTTTAAACATCTCACAGATGACGTCCGTTCACCAAATCGGCTATTTCCAAAACACATAGTAATCTCGTCCTAAAAGGAAATTAACCCTTTGTAACTCAAGTAATATGCATGCCTTATATTTCGACTACCTAGCAAGCCCAGGGTTCTAAAGACCTTATTAAGACCTTATTCCTACGCCAACAGTCCTGTTAGACTGCATACGGAAATTGCAATCTTAGCATGTCTAATCAACTAACTTCCCTTACACAATATGAGAATAGCTTTTTCTGCAAGCGTGTTTTAGCTCTGACCTTTGTGAGGTCATTGCTTCAGGCGTAATCACTCGTAAACTTAAATAATTATATATAAATCGTCTTCTATCTATATGTCGCAGTAAGATAGTTATAGCCGTGTTATAGCTATAAACGTAGGTTTATAGCTATACGTACGTAACGTAGGTTTATAGCGGAATATAGCTATACGAAAGCGATTCATAGCTATGTTATTAGGAATATAGCTATAATACGAACGCGATCTAGTAATATAGCTATCTGACTAGACTAATCTCACTGACTGATTCACTGACTGATCTATCAACGCACAGCCTCAACCACTGATGTTAGAAACTTGTTAACAGTAAGTTTCTTTTATAGCTTAGGCTCCTACTATGAAATATTTTTTGAAATTCCAACCCCAAGGGGGGTAAATACGGGGTGAAAGTTTGTATGAGAGTTCGTCATTTTTCAAGTTATATCCATGAAACTTGGTATTTCGGCTTTTGTTTAAAAATAAAGAAATACGTATTTCACAGTTTTTCAAAATTGCACCCTAAAGAGGATAAATATGGGATGAATAGGTGGTAGATTCCTGACTTGTCATAAGAGCCACAAGTTGACCTACATAAATAGAATAGAATAGAATAGAATAGAAATATTTTTTATTCAAATAAACTTTTACAAGTGCTTTTGAATAGTCTACCACTGGTTCGGAATGCCTTTCCTGATGAAATGAAATGATGTTGAATTTGAATTTGTATGTTTGTAGGAAAGTCCGTCATTCTTCAAGTTATATCCATGAAACTTGGTATTTTTTCGTAAGTTTAAAAATACAGTTCTTACGTGTTTCACAGTTTTTGAGAATTCCACCCCAAAACCTTATTCCACTCGGATTCGGCTTATTCTAGTGCAATCTCCTAGCGAAGGTTAGCAACGGCAACCATTAAGGCGCCTTTGAATAAAGGTCATCTGGACTTTATCACTGATATAAATGTAGTCTTTGGACTTTATTCTTTGCGGCCCTGAACAGTTTACGTGCAGCTCATGTTAAACCACTGGCGAAGGTTTTTAAGCCAAGATATTTTTTTCGACGAGGCCTTTGTCTGCCTTTTATTTTGCCTTCCACAATGAGTTTGAAGCATGTATATAAAGTATTATCTATAAATACATAATTTATAAAAAATAATCTGAGTGTTCGACTTTTAATATCTAATATCTGGGTGACCGAGCTTTGCTCGGTTTTTTTTTTGGTAAATCGTGTTTTATATTTATTTATATATTTAAAAAAAAAACAAATAATAATAATAATAATAACCCATCATCCCCACCAGAGGGCTTGGCACCGACAGGGTCCTCAAGGACCCAATCTTCGGAGCCCGCCGCTGGTGGAGAACGCCGCATGAGATGGACATCTCAAATGAACGAGAATGTCATGCGTGCGTACTACAGGGCGACGGGAGGGGAAACCGGACGGACTGGCTACCGAGCGGCAATGTACCGCGAGTTCTTGCTGCTTGAGCCGAATTTAACTGTCACGGAGCAAAACCTGGCAGACCGGGCTCGGTATATTCAGCGCTCGAACATCTTTAGCGCTACCGAGCTCGAACGGTTACGACGTGAGGCTGTTCCCGAGGTGACAACCCCAACCACAGAGCAAATTGTCTCTCTGGCGGAACCCGTCCGCGAAGAGACCGACGCTAATGCGCAAGATTTGCCTGTGGAGGAAGACACGGAGGAAACAGTTTCCCTTGATATAGAGCGGATGGGAAGGATTTTAGAAGAGGCGATTTCAGAGATCCGGAGTGCTCCTCTAGAGAATCGTCCGCGGCTCTCCCGACTCACATTAATTGTAGCGACGCGGGATGTCATTGAGGCCATAAACCAAATGCTGCCTCAATACCTTGAGCGCAGCACTGGCCTGGATGATACGGCTTCTATTCTCTTTGGTGCGGCCTTAGCTGTTCATCGTTTCATGGGTGTCAAGACCCAAGAACGTGGACGCACTACTCTAAGGCGCAGCACGGAGCCAGCCTGGAAAAGGAGAATAGAACACCGTATCACCCTGGCCTGAGCTCTCATTGGCAGACTGCAGAGTTTCAGGCGGGGCAACACTAGGCCAAGGATTGTGCGCTCCGTTAGAATAGCCTTTAATGGGCTTGGGGTGCGGCTAGATCAGCCCGATATAGCCCAAAAACTAACGGAGCGCATCGACGACCTGAAGCAGAAAATCGCTGCATGGGGGAACCGCATTCGACGATACTCGGAAAGAGTTGAGCGCTTTCAGCAAAATCGCCTCTTCTCGAGTGATCAGAAAAGGTTCTATAAAAAATTGGAGTGCCTAGTAGTCTGTTCTACCTCTCAGCGGCCGAGCCCGGCTGACCTCGTCACCTTTTGGCGAAATGTATGGTCAAGAGAGGTGGAGCATGAGGAGGGCCCTTGGATTGCGGCGGTTGAGGAAGCATGTGCCTCAATAGAGCCGATGAACCCCGTCGCCATCTCTTCGGAGGATGTAGCTGGTGTGGTGCGCCGGGCCCCGAACTGGAAAAGTCCGGGACTCGATGGGCTGCATCACTACTGGTTGAAGGGTTTTTCGCTCTGCCATGCTACTTTGGCTCGACAATTCCAAGATGCTCTCGAGCAAAGGGCACTCCCGAGCCTTTTCACCACCGGGATCACTCATTTAGCTCCTAAGTCAACCGATACCTCTGACCCAGCTAAGTACCGCCCCATCAAATGTCTTAATACCATCTATAAGACATTGACATCCGCTCTGAGCCTAAAGATTTCCCGTCACGTAGACGAGAACAACATCATGTCTCGGGCTCAGAACGGATGTCGGGGCGGTGGTCGTGGTACTAAGGATCTCCTTCTCATCGACTCCGTCGCGGGCCAACTGGTCAAACGCAATCGCCGGAATTTCTCTGCCGCTTGGATTGACTATAAGAAGGCATTCGACTCGGTGCCCCATTCATGGCTCTTGAGGGTCCTTGAGCTGTACAAAGTCGATAGTACAGTTCGAGACTTCCTCGGAGAATGCATGGGGCAATGGAGTACGATCCTTTGTCTCCATGGCGAGCGGTTAGCGGCTGCGGGTGACCGAATCAAGATACGGCGGGGTATCTTCCAGGGCGATTGTCTGAGTCCATTATGGTTTTGTCTGTCGCTGAACCCTCTCAGCTCTTTGCTGGAGAGATCAGGGACAGGCTTTCAGTTTCGGAGAGGAGGGACAAAAGTACCTCACCTTCTCTACATGGATGACCTCAAGTTGCTAGCACCTAATGCCACCCGCCTGAGGGAGTTGCTGAATATCACCACTGAGTTCAGTAGCTCCATCAGGATGGAGCTTGGATTAGACAAGTGTGCGGTCTTACATGTGGAGAGGGGACAGGTTACTCATTCGGCCGAGATCAATCTCGAGCCATCTAACATCAGGACCCTCTCTGAAGCTGAGTCATACCGGTATCTGGGTATGTCACAATCCGTGGGGGTAAAGGAGGCGGACGTGAAACAGTCAGTTTGCGAGGTCTTTTTTGGCCGCCTGACAAAAGTTTGTAAAAGCTATTTGTCGGGCGCCAATAAGGTCCGAGCATATAACGGCTGGGTCATGCCCGTTCTCATGTACACCTTTGGCGTACTCAGATGGACTCAGACCGAACTAGACGCACTGGATAGAAAAGTCCGCACGACTATGACTCTCTACCGCATGCACCACCCCAAATCGTCTGTTATGAGGTTGTATATCTCCCGAAAATGTGGTGGTCGAGGCGTATTAAGCGTCAAGACCATGCATAATCGGGAGATATCCAGCCTCAGAACCTACTTTGAGACGAAGAGGGAGTGTCCAATGCATAGAGACGTTATAGAATATGACAAAGGACTCACTCCCCTATCTTTGGCCAAACTCGAGTGGCAGAAACCGGTGGTTTAGTAGCACCTCTGACCGGGAGACCGTATGGAAGGAGAGGGAGTTGCATGGACGCTTTTTTAAAGCTCTTAATGAGCCGCACGTAGATAAAAAAGCGTCCGTGCAATGGCTGCGATTCGGTGACCTCTTTGGGGAAACCGAAGGTTTTGTGTGTGCAATACAAGATCAGGTGGTTAAGACGCGGAACTACCGAAAGTACATCCTGAAGGATGGCACTCACAACATCTGTCGAGCGTGTCGCCATCCCGGTGAGTCACTCAGGCATGTGCTCTCGGGATGTTCGGCTCTTGCTAACACTGAGTATCTGCACAGACACAACCAAGCGGCCAAAATCCTTCACCAAGAGCTTGCTCTGAAGTACGGTCTCCTGGATGAGAGAGTGCCGTACTATAGGTACACACCGGTGCCGGTGCTTGAGCGTGACGGAGTCCGGCTCTATTGGGACCGGTCCATCATCACGGACAGGACGATTCTGGCGAATAAGCCTGACATCGTGCTGATGGACCGGGCACAGTCGAGGGTGTTTTTAGTGGAAATCACCATTCCACATGACGAGAACCTCGTGAGAGCGGAGACAGAGAAAAAACGAAAGTATCTAGATCTGGCTCACGAGGTTACTGGCATGTGGCATGTGGAGTCCACTGAAACCATCCCAATCGTTATTTCTGCGAATGGGTTGAACCTAGTCAGCCTCGCTCACCATCTGAGGCGACTGGGGTTCCGTGGCGGTTCGCTCGCGGCCAAGATGCAGAAAGCGGTGTTGCTATACTCGGCTAGGATAGTCCGTCGGTTTCTCAGCCTGTCGCCCTGACCCCCGGCCGTCTGGTCTCCCCTGCCGGGGCGTAATCCTCCGCCCGCTACAAGTATTTATTTATGTAATCTAGGTGTAAGTTTATTTATCTGTGTGTATATATTTATGTTTATAATACTTTTTGGCCCTATATCTATTTATTTTGTATGCGGGTGTGAGAGTCATAATATATAGAGAAATAATCATAATAATAAAATTCATAGGGGAAAAAATGGTCTGGACTCGAACCGGGGTCTTCTGGTTTCGGGACCGCCCGAGATTTCCGAGCTGTTCGAACGTTTTACATAATGGCGAAATTTACCTTCGTATTCTAATGATATACTTAGTAAGGGGTTTTTCATTGCCTGAAAACACGGATAAAACGACCTTTCCTAAAAATGAAACCTGGCAGATATATACATATATACAAGAATTGCTCGTTTAAAGATGTATTAGATTTGCAAAAAACTCGCAAGAAAAGTAAACTCAACTAAGAAGCACACTTATTTGGAACCTTTGGACACATTTTTTTAATCCGGATTTTTTAGATAAAGCAGTGTTGCCGCAAATGAGCGAAATTTTCTCCCGTACGTATTCAAATCCAACGATACTCTAGCTAGAGATGTGTTTGCAGCGTCACCGTTCATTGGTGCGGAACGCTCGAGGGAATCACGGTGTGCCGTAATGAAAACCATTTGAAGATGAAAAAAATGGCCGACATTATTGAAAATTGAAATCGTTCAAGTGCTTCGATCGTTCTCGTTATAAGAGAGCGTTCCTATTTCAATATATTATTATTTTTATTCTTGGTGTCTAAAATTATGATTAGACGACGACGCAACGATTAGATTAGAATATGATGTCTAATCATAATATGCTAATATTATGATTAGACATCAAAAATATTCTTCTTTTCTTATACTAATAGAATGATTTTATTTTGACGGCCTCCTGGGTTTTTGAATAAAATAAATCAATCTCGGGGCCTATCAATTATATTAAACTAGCTGATGCCAGCGACTTCGTTCGCGTGGATTTAGTTTTTAAAATCCCTCGGGAACTCTATGATTTTCCGGGATAAAAAGTAGCCTATGTCACTCTCCAGGTCCTAAACTATATCCATGCAAAAAATCACGTCGATCCGTAGCCCTGTTGCGGCGTGATTGAAGGACAAACCAACAAACAAACACACTTTCGCATTTATAATATTATTAGTAAGGATAAGGGATAATTTAAAGAAGTACAAAAGAGTAGAAGATCAAAGAAAAGATGGATGGATTGTTTAAAAGAGGATATGCGTGTAAGGAGAGTGGATAATAGGTTGACGAATGATAGAAGCGAGAGCAAGAAAAACACATGTTGTGCCGACCCCAAGTAGCGTGGGATGAGGATAAGAACAAGAAGAAGGAATAATTTGTTATACCTAATTGGTAGATTAAGATAATAGAGGATGGATAGGCATTTGCTCATCACAATTTCAGTGTTCTTTACCTAGGTATATTCCGATCGAGGTGAAGTGAGTTTGCTTTGTAGGCTTATTTTGAGGAATTTTGTTTCTGAAATTGAAGATTCTGAACCTCTTACTTAATAAAATATGCTCTTTATAGAGAAACTAGCTTTAGCCCGCGGCTTTGCTCACGTTAAGTTCGATTTTTCAAACCCTTATTATTATTACCCTTATTACCTTAAATGTTGAATTTTCAAAAATTCTGACCGGATGCATAGCAATCTGTATGCAAAATTTTAGCCCGATCCTGCCTGTGCAGTGGTTTGACCTGTGCGTTGATAGACCAGTCAGTCAGTCAGCCAGTCAGTAGATCAGTCAGTTACCTTTTCCTATTATATATTTAGATGTTTGTTAATAAGTGCGTTTAACTCAGCGAAAATACAACCAGAATTAATTGACAGCATTTTATTTTTATTCATGCATTTCGTTCTATTTTCCTTGTAAATTGTAACCGCCTCGTTAAGAAGAGGCAGCTGTCCCCATTCTGTCAGGTGAAATAAATTACACCCGAGTTAAATTGCACACATTTCATTAACTATGTTAAAATATTAAACACTGTTTCCCTTTGACATGATCACCATTCATCGTGAACTTAGCTAATATTCAGACGTCTAAAACCATTAATTTGTCGAACAAAAACATCACCCTGAGTTTTAATAATTGTACGAATTTCAACATAAACTTTAATTAAAAAATGTCTGTTATTTTCCTCGTAGGTGTAGTATAAAGCACTATGTATCACTCGGGAGAAAATGCGATTCCTAACTCGGGTGGAAACGACACCCTCGTATGTAATCGGTCACTTTCACCCCTCGTTGAACAATGTACTATTACGCTCGGATAAGACTTATTTTACATTAGCGAAATCTGCTTATTAGTTACTTAACGAGTCTGTCATATGAATGAATGTTACTACGAGTATTTCTCGGAGCCTTTTAAGATCGCTGGCAATACGCATAGTTCGAAGACTTTTGTCATGAGGTACTAAGCAAATTTAAATGCAAAAACATCTCGAATCAATCATATTACACTCAATTGCTTTTAAATAGTAAAATAGTTAGTCTAAGATTACAAAGGTACCCGCTGATAGGTACCCGGTACCCGAAAGGTACCCGGTGATACCCGCGATTTCATCCGCGTTTATATAGTATTACAAATCCCGTGAGGGCTCTTTGATTTTCGGTATAAAAATAAACCTATGTCACTCGCCCGGTCCTCAATTATAGCCATGCACAAAGTCATGTCGATCCGTAGCTTTGTTGCGGCGTGATTGAATAACTCAATAAAATTATATTAATGTTTATAATCAATATTACGAGTAAGTGACTTGGAAAACCTTTTCAAATGCTCGGCATTATAATGCTATTTATATTCTTTTACTACCAATAATTTTATTATTCTTTTAGTAATCTATAATTACCAAAACTTATTAATAAACAAGATGATACCAATCTATTAGTACCTTTGATTAGCTATATCTATATATATAAAAGAAAGTGTTGTTAGTTACACTATTTATAACTCAAGGACGGATGAACCGATTTGGCTGAAAATTGGTGGAGAGGTAGCTTAGAACCAGGAGACGGACATAGGATACTTTTTATCCCGTTCGACCGTGTTTCCGTCAAGTCACTATAAAAGGTGGTATAACAAAAACGCATCTGACATGGAATAACAAAACACAAATGACAGTGGAATAACAAAACGTAAATGACAGCTAAACGTAATTTTGTCTTTGGTTAAGTAATATGGTAAAAAATTTGACAATTATAAAAAGTGTTATAAATTATAATAAAGCATTACTGATATTATAAATGCGAAAGTGTGTTTGTTTGTTGGTTTGTCCTTCAATCACGTCGCAACAGAACAGCGGATTGATGCGATTTTTTGCATGGGTAGTATAGTAATGGATGTAGTAGTGGTTCCTCAGACCAGGAGAGCTACTTTTCATCTCGGATAATGAAAGAGTTCCCGCGGGATTTTTAAAAACTAAATCCATGCGGACGAAGTCGCGGGCATCAGCTAGTTAGTACTAAAAACACGGGATGAAAGATCTTAAGATGTACGCTAGTACATTGTTATTCAAGTGTCTTCTCACGTCGAGGCTCTACATCAATCCTCTTATGAGAGAGATACTTGCTTGTATAAGCTTCTTAAACAAGTATCATAACAGCTGCTCCACTGACAACTATATTTGTGTAGCAGCTTATTACTTAATAATGTTACTTTATTACAATACGGACAGGTTAATTGGTCAAGGGTCAGCCAAAACTGCACTTTTTAGTCCAAGATCGCCACTCCACTCCATAATAAATGGTAGGTATAATATCACTTCTGACGAACTGTGGTAGACTCATCGACGATTCAAAAGCACTTGTAAACAAGTTTATTTGAATAAAAACATTTCTATTCTATTCTATTCTAGAACCTTTAAACAGTCGGGCAAAACTGACGATTTAGAAATCACAGGTTTAGGCGGGCCACTGTCGGTTGCTGTTTTATAACTTTTATAACAAATAAAATATAAAATTATTTACATTATTTATTTTCGAAAAAAACCTTGTTTTTGTGGTGCGCTACACTTTTTTCACCTGGCGGGAATGTTTACATTTGTTCACATGGGCCATCTATAAGTCGGGCCATATTGTTGCCTGCGGGCCTGGGAATGGGCAACCTTGTGGTATATGGTATCGCTAGGTACAAGCGCCTCAAGAACATGAGGCGTGGAAAACCTTTCAGGACACCTTTGTCCAGTTAAAGGCCATTATAATGGGTGTCCATTGGAGAAGACAATTTCGCCAACAAAAGACGGTCGTTAATAAAAATTACGTACCTACGTACCTACGACATCAGACATCAGAGGAGTCGCAGGGAGCCGCTGGATACAAGCGACGTAAGACCGTGTCAAGTGGAGGTCTATGCAAGAGACCTATGTCCAGTTGTGGCCGGTTGTAGTTGATAGAGACGAAGAACACTAAAGTATAGTACGTAAAGGAAAATAATAAGTGATCAAACGAACTTACCTAAAGTGAAGTTCGATCATTATTATATGAGTCTATCCGAAGATATAATCATTTTAATTTAATAATTCTAAATTCGTGGTGCTTGTGAATTTCCTTGAAAACAAATATAGTAAGTATTGAAAATAGGAGAGTTCTCAAAACTCACTTACGAGCCACGAGGTAAAGTGCGGGATTACTATTAGATCGAACTAGATCTTTTATAAAATGCAAATTCAACTCGAGACGAATTTATAGGGTGCTACGTATCGAGACTTTTGTATGATATCAAGTATTGACTTGGTATACTCATTGATATTTGATAGGTATACTCATAAATGCTATAGCTATATTAATACGGAAATAGACGGAGACTTGTCCGTTTTCACCAAACATAGACACCTAAATCATCCCCTAAGAAGGAGTTTATTTACGTAGGTAGCCCCTATTTGTATACAATCCCATACCCAATGTCATTTCCATCTGGTGTTCCCTAAAGGTTCCCTAACTAAGCTTAGGTAGCCCCTAAAAGGAACGTTGGTGAAAACAGGCTAAATAACAAACACGTAAAAAACAAATTCACTATGACCCTTTATAATCAATATCTGGGTGACCGAGCTTTGCTCTGTTATTTTTTTTTTGTGGAAATTATATATTTAGAAAAAAAAAATAATAAAAAAATAATAACAATAAAATAAGAGGAAAATATAATCGGCTGGTCTCGAACCCGGGTCTGGTTTCGGGACCGTCCAATTTCTCTGAGCTATCGGGAATTTATAGATGGTGGCGAAATTTACCTTCGTATTCTAATGATATTGTAAGGGGTTTTTCATTGCCTGAAAACACGGATAAAACGACCTTTTCTAAAAATGAAACCTAGCTCGATCGATTTATCGCCCCCGAAACCCCCTGCATACCAAAAAATCGTTGGAGCCGTTTCAGATTATATATTTATATAGGTATATATATATATATATATATATATATATACAAGAATTGCTCGTTTAAAGATATTAGATTAGATAGATAGATAGTTAGATAGATAGATTAGATAAAGGGTCATAGTAGTAATACTGTTAGTAATCGTTCAACTTATTCAAGTTAAACGATTACTAACAGATGATAGTTATAATAAACAAGACATGCTAAGGCTTATCATGCTCTCCGAGGTAGAGAAACAATGTAATAGCTCATTCAGATATTATAAACTAAATTAAAAATTAAATTAAATTAAATCTTCAAAGTAAATCACCTGAAGCTACTTGGATTTATTTTGCTTTTTTTTCTTCTTTATCAAAAGATAGACCTCTCCTACTGGACAATGGACATAGGTTTCTTACATAGACCTCCACAATCCACATGTTTCGGTCTTGCGCCGCCTGTGTTGAGCGGCTCCCTACGACTCGTCTGATATATCATTTTACGTAGTAGGGGGTCTTCCAATACTTTGCTTACCGGAGCGAGGTCGCCACTTCAGCTCCTTGGGACCCCATCAACCATCAATGACTTTGCTTCGTCAGCATATTTACTGTTGAAACACTGCTCAAAGTGTTAAGTACTCGTAACACCAAGTATAACAATATTTGATCATCTTGAAACATTTAATTTCACGTCTGTTATCTAAGTAAACTCTGATGTTATTAAGAAAAGGGGGACGCCCGTTTGCCTGTCACCCGGAACAAATGGCGGTCCCGGTAATTTACGCACATGACGTTGATTGTGTGAAAATATTAAACATTGTGTCCCTTTTGTCATAGTATTATCTCGTAATCATTAACAAACCTATATGTGGCACAGCGTAGTAGTGGCGTAGGAAAACATCTTTAAATATAAAATGAATCCCTATTTCCCTTGGTAGAAACATCACGCGTGACCGGCTGGACCGATTTTGTTAATTCTTTTTTTGCTGTATTTGTTATTGTCAGGAAAAACTTTTTTGTGTGCTCGTTATGTGCGTAACGAAAGCATAACCTAAACTAGGTTATGGTAACGAAACTAGGTAACGAAAGCATAACCTTAACTAGGTCATGCTTTCGTTGTCTGTACCTGCATATGCAAATAAAGAATTGATTGATTGATTGATTGAAAGAAACATACTTAATATGAGATGGACAGGCATCTTAATATCATACAAACACTTCAATTTGATTTTTAACAAGCAAACGAGTACGAGTCATCTGATGTTAAGTAATAACAAAGCTATATTACAACAAGGTATACTTATGTACATGCTCGAGATACTGCCAGAGTGCCAGTACATTGCCGCCCTTTGAATTCGTGCGTCAACCATTTGAATTAGCCTCTACGCTGCGCTGTAGAATTAAACTACAGTACGAAAAGGATCTATTGCTACTTCTATGACTTTGACTGGGGGGCGCGGTGAGTGTGCTAACAGCGTCATACAAGCCTTTTCTGTCTTTAAAGTGATTTTTCCTATGAGTGCGGAGTTAGTTCCAACTTGAGCAACACGCCAAAAGATCCATGTCACACTGTAGTTCTACTTACTTTAAAGTGTTAGAAAAAGGATTCAATCATAATATTTAAAAAAAAAGAAAAACCAATTCATTTGTTTTGTCCTTCTGTTTCAGAAGTTGTTGTTATTTCAACCGCATTAAAAGAGAAACAAGTTTTGTACGATCCTAAGAAGTTTTGCTTCTATTCAGCTATTTTACTCGTGTGGTAAAGTACCTAATCAGATAATAGAGTAGCTTTCTATCTAGATTGCAACATTAGGGTGACCCGAGTTACACAATCTGAACAACATTTTGCTTGCGTTAAAAGCATTTCCTGTCAAAGGGTACTTAGTCCGAAATGGGATCTTAAACGACCCCATTTCATCTCTTCACTGTGTGCCATTCGTACTTTTTCCGGAACACCAAAGAGATTTCTTTAAAAACATTCCGATCTAGTACGGATCTCGACTTTCAATAGATTTGTTAAGAATTTATGTAGATAAATAACTACCATAATATGGCTCGCCCCTCCACTACTTTTTCAATGTGTCTGGTCACATACTTACAAAAGAGTCTGTATGTAGATGTAAGTATTCGTCTTCAGTAGCAGGCCGGTACGCACTAATGAGCTGTTGTGAGTCTTGGTGGCGCTTTGTAAATACTTTCACAATGAATACTTCCAACGTTTTGAATTTTTTAGGGCAAGCCATGTTAACGTAGTTAATCTCTACACAGCCTGTTTCCTTGTTGCGGCCAAAAAGATAAATCTTTCATTTTATACACTCAGACCTCGTTATATTTTTATTGAAACAGTCCGCAGTTGATCTTATTTACGCTTACCTGATGTTAATGCCAGATATCTCCCATTTTCCCAAACAGCTCTGGTAGGCAGAGTTATCTCTGGGCATATTATCAACTTATTTACTTACATCTCACATCGTAATAAACAAGTAAGTAAATCTGTTACAGAAAACTTTTTGGAAAATCAAAGAGTACTTTAGAGTTACTTACTTTTTATGTAGAAGTCACGGGCTTCAAACCAAGCTTCAACTAGTTTTCGAATACATTTTTGAAGCGTTGTTTAACATAATTTGAATAAAAATATGTTTTAATTATTAATCAAAAAGTTGGTAGGTAAACTTTTGTTGGTGTATGTTGGAAACCCATAAATTACTTTTTGCATAATATCACAGTCGTGATTACTCGCAGTATATCACGACGGCCGTTTGCAAATGACGTGCTCGACCAACATCCGGTGTAAGAATAATTTTATTATTATATCAAAATCAAAGCAGCAGTCCATGAGTAAAAAGTAGATAAGTATGTGTTGAGTGAAATTCAAAATAGTATAAAAGGAAAAATAATTAATGGGACATGAATTTGTTGTGGTTTACTTTTATTTTGGCATTTAGCACAATATCTTCGCGATTCGAAAGAGATGGATGCATATTTATTTATTTTTCTTTATTTATAAAAAATGCATGCTCAAATCTCTACGGTAGAGCGGTTACGCACTAGCGTATTTTTAAGCGCGTATAAGTTTGTATCGGCTAACGCGCTTACACGCGCGCCACATTTTGCCCTTCAAAAAACCGAACGCGCATACACGCGCTTATTCCGGCGTGTTCGCTCGAAACGGCGGTGGGCGCGCGGGGAATCTCTCGCGAATCGCGCTTATAAACGCGTCAGCGCTCGTAAAGAGTTGTGCATGTGTCAAAGGGCGCTCCTATACGCGCTTCCGAAAACGAGCTTATACGCGCTGAAAATAACTCTAAACTGAATTAGAAATAAGAAGGTTCGCTATTTTTTCACTGGTGTCAAACATAGAAACTTAAAATAAAAATATTTATTATAAAGAAACAATAAATAATAATCGACAACGACCGTATAAACTTTGTTTTTTCTTTATCTACTTACTCATAGGTAGCGCCACCTGGGCATTGAAAATATTATTGTAGTGTATCCTTTGTTTTCCTTTTACTTTCGTGTAGATATTAGCAATTTGTATTGAAAATAAGGGGAAATACGAGTACCTATAATGTATTCTAAGGAAACTTCGCTATTTTGAAAAATGTTATTAGGTACAATATAAAACTACTAGTATTAATAAGGATTGGTTTCTCGTAGGATTTACTTATTTACCTACTACCTTACTTTCAAAAACCGTGGTGACATGCATAAGTATTTTCTTTAAAAATAGATAAAACTTTTATTATGAGAACAATAAAATAATTGCTTTCATTAAATTGCGTGAATCCTTTCTTATTTTTAAGACTACTTAAGTAATTTAAAGTTATCTCGGTGACTCTTAGCTTTTAGTGACCATTCCTAACTTGGTGAATAAAAACTTTTACTTCTTTTACTGTTCGCATTTAAACGAATACCTATGCGTCTATTGTCAAAGTTTGTATATAGCTGTTAATAAAACTAACTACTTAACTTTAAATACGCTTTAATGTTAGTCAAGTTCTTTTATTATTATTTAGAGAATTTTTAGTGCACAAATTGTTAGAGATAATTTTCTATTGGTTAGTATTAAAAGGAAAGTAGAAAGTACATTTTGTTCTAATGTTACCAGCATAGTTTTGGAAGGAAGTGAATTTGTAGTGTCGGCTAATCTTCGAGGTAATTTTTGAGTGTTCAGAGAGGAAGTTTTACTACTAGGTAAATGACACACACACAATATGATGAAGCAGTGATAGCCTAGTGGTTAGGACTGTGGTCTAATATTCGTAAGAAACTAATTAAATAATTTTCTTCTCAATTATCATTCCTCCGCTTCATTCAAAATATACTTTGAGAACGCGTTAAGGATGATTATACGAGTCTGCCCGCGAAATTCAAATTTCATTTGGTTTTTCGCAATTTGTAAACTAATACGACAAACTAGGCTAATGGCAATCTAATTGCGCCAGTAGAATTATCATCTTCACAGGTTTACATAAAAATCTTTACTTGAAAGTGACCAGATTAAGAAATTAATTAAAATACTGAGTTGGACGTGAGTTACTCACAAATTAGTCGATGTTTTGATTAATTTCTTAAACTGGACACTTTCAAGTAAAGATTTTTATATAAACCTGTGAAGATGATACTGCCATTGTCGCAATTAGAATGCCATAAGCCTACTTTGTCGTATTAGTTTACAAATTGCGAAAAACCAAATTAAATTTGAATTTCGCGGGCAGATTTGTGTCTTCCACCTTAAACTCGCCTACTGCATGTGCTTAAATTTAACACAAATTACGCTCGAAATTCGATCATTCCGCGGCTGCTCGAACATACAATAACCAGTACTCACACATTGATATATGGCCTACACCGTAAAAAATAGACAAATACGCACACGCACGCACACACACACATACGCACACACACACACACACACACACATACACACACACACACACACACACACACACACGCACACACACATGCACACAACAAACACACAACACACACACAAATGTTCAAACACGCACACGCACATCTATACGCGCGCAATCAATGTGTAATGTCAGATTATCATTTATTTTTACTTGCACTTCTGAAAATTGTCTTTAACTAATTTTATAACTATGTTTTATAATATTATTAATTATTATTTATTATTTACCTATTATTAATTCTCTGTTAAACTTTATCTTTTTGAATTAGTTTTTGGCTTTATTTAAGAACGAAAATATCTTGTAAAATTGTATGAACGCTGTCGATTACTAATGAATAAATAAATAAATAAATAGATTTTGCTTTCGCGAGACACATACGTAGTAGGTACAACTTTTCACTTCACTACATTTCGTAATGCAATGAAACTAATATCTATTAGAAATGCCAATTTGGAGCGTGCTGAATGAAACACTTTCTTTCACTTAGTGCCCATTTCACCGACGTCGAATTACGTTTTACCAAGGAATAAATGGAGCGTTTTGATAGTTTTTGTATTGAAAATACTGTCAACATATCAAGTTTACGCTCGGATACGACTTATTTTACGTTAGTTAAATCGAACCTTTCGCTCACTGGTTTTGAGCTTCCACCTTTTAATTTAGCGAGGTGAAAATAGTGATTTATTCCTCGTTATACTAAAGTAATTTACATGGCTTGCCATATTCATCAACTCTTGTCTCCCTACCTTGTCTAGAACTTTTCTAACAAAAAATACCAGTAGTTTAGTAACATGGTAGTAAGCACTATTGAACAAGTGATAAATGAAAGGAAAAACACACGGCTAATGTAATTAGGGCAAACGAACCAACGTTTTTTTTTCTCAGCCGGTCGGCAATCTCGACCGGGGAACTAAAAACATTATCATAGTATTTGCTTCGTGCTCTGTTTGTTTCAGTGTTGGCGAAAACTAATATCATGGTAAAAGAAAATAAGTGAAGAAAAATGGTTTACCTCACTATATTAGCAGTTAATTATTATGTGCAACTTACATAATATTATTGTGTGTGTGTGTATAATATTTTTGCTTTTTTCCATTCCGCATACGGCAAGATTGTCGTCAAGCGTGAATATTGAAATAATTAAAAGAGCTTTCGTTTTAATTTAGCATTTGTAAGAAAAAGGAAAACTTCATAGCTATTTATACTTAATAAAGATGAAACAATATAATTATATTTATTTAAAAAAAAACAAATCTGAATCTCAAGCAAATGCTGGATGAAACGTCCGTCATATTGATTTTGTTCGTAAAAATAGATAGTTTATCATTCGGACTACAAACGAATCTATTGACACCTCATTCATCAAAATTGGCTCAGTAATTTAGGCGCTATGGTGGAACATACGTAAATAAATACATAGAGGATTATGATTCTAAGGATGAGACAGACAGAGACTGCTAAAATCATTACCCCTCCTTTTAGATTTGCAGTAGTCGGGTAAATACAGAACAGGTAGACTGTGGTTTCACTGTTGTCAAACAGAATAACACAGACAGTGGTAGATTCATTTGACGATTCGAAAGCACTTTGTAAAAATGTATTTGAATAAAAAATTATTCTATTACATATATTCTTTTTGACTTTGAATTTGTCGCTTCTATTCAGCTGGTACAGTTTTGCCGCGGAGATTTACTAAAATCCTCAATTTACACGTCACATTTCCATCATCATCAATAGCAACCCATCAACGGCTCACTACTGAGCGCAGGTCTCCTCTCAGAGAAGGGTTATAGGCCATAGTCCACCACGCTGACCCAATGCGAATTGGCGGACTTCACACACCTTCAAGAACATTATGAAGAACTCTTAGGTGTGCAGGTTTCCTCACGATGTTTCCTCCTTCACCGTTGAAGCAAGTGATATTTAATTGCTTAAACGCACTTAACTCCGAAAAGTCAGAGGTCCGGGATCGAACCTGTGACCCCCCGAATAGGAGACCACAGTCCTAACCACGAGGCTACTAACCACGAGGCTATCACTGCTTCATAAACGTCACATTTAGGTATACATAAATCAAGAAACATCATAATCTTCATGATGAGTTTGAAATTCTGTTGCGTGTCTGGGCGTAGTTTATCTTTGGGATATCCCAAATTAATTGGGTTCGTTTTCAAAGTTTCCTTTCGAATTTTGAAGTTTTGTGATTGGAAAACTTTTGAGTGGCTAATTATAGATTTCATGGAAGGTCTGGAAACTTGACAAACAATCATCTTTATTTTTTGTATTACGGGTTTTTTATTTGAGGTCTATTCAACCGAAATTTTTGTTGGTTTTATTAGTTATATCGCATCTTACTAATATTATAAAATATAATGAATTGAAAGTATATGTATGTTTGCTGGTTTTTCATACAATCACGCTGCAATGATGATTTTTTTGCATGGGTATATTATATTATAGTAGAGAACCTGGTGAGTGACAAAGGCTGCTATTTATCCCGGAAAATAAATGAGTTTCTGCGGGATTTTAAAAAGTAAATCTGTGATATAGGCTATTATTTATCCCAGAAAATCAAAGAGTTCCCGCATGATTTTCATCAACTAAATCCACTCGGATATCAGCTAGTATTTGCTAGTATTTCAATAAAATAAAAACAGGTAGTATCAAAATAGATACTACATACATAACAACATACTACAAAATAGTACATCCTCATTTTAAAAACATAGTTACGATAATTATTTCCCTTTGACTAAGCTTTGACTATTCTAGTCTAAGATGGTAGCGGGCTAACTTGGAAGGGGTATAGCAGTGAACATTCAACTACACTAGCGGCACGCTATGATGGCCGGTTTGACGTTTGTCCGCTCATGAAGTTCCGTATTAATTGATAACGACTTTGAAGGAAATAATTGTATTACTTTATTGACGATAGTGATGTGCAGAGATTCATAAATTTTATCGAATGTAGTTTTAGGTTTAGGACTCAAAATTTATTTATTAAATTGATTTCTAAAATGTATACAAGTGTAGAAAAATCAGTTTGCACCATTTAAGGGGTGAATGTACTTGTGAATATGAACAATTTTCACTATGTGGACAAACCTCTGAAATCGCAAAAAAATATCAGCTGTTTCATACAAAAGGTAAAATTTTTATTTTTATATGATATATACCACAACTCGGCATTTGGTTTTCTAAATTGAAAATTTTTAAAAATGGAATCTAATACGATCGTCACATAGGATCGCTGGCTAGCACAACTACTACCTCCGGCAAACTCGCGTCAATGCTCAATGCAAAACAAAGCAGTTTCGAATTGACGTTGCTTCGAAAAGTATAAACTGTCAGTGCAATGCGATTGTGATATAGTTTTGACCTGGCTTTGGATTTCAAATATTGATACTGCATTACTGTTGACCCTTGCTCGTTAATTTGGACTCTGTTCAAGCCCTTTGTTGTGGATTTCGTCGATATGACCGAACGTACGCAGAGAACTGTTCTAAATAGTCAGACACGTGAGTTCGTAATACGCCTTCGTAACTATTTCGATCGTGAAGCTCAAAATGGAGGGCCAATTTTACCTATAACGTCAGTGGTTGAACGCGTAGCTGATGCGCTTAATATTGGACAACGAACTGTTAGACGGATAACTAAAAAAAAATATGGCGAGACTGGCACAGAAGAAAATAAACTTCACACACCAAAAAAGAGAAAACGAGCAAAACCAGTCGTAGGCATCGATAGCTTTGATGCCGATGCTATCCGAAGACATGTTTACGGCTACTATTTACAGAAGGAGTATCCAACAAGAAAAAAGTGCATGGTAGCAGTGACGACAGTGAAAATAGTAGTATGGACGAATCTGATTAATTATGGCCTTTTGTGGCACCTTTTTTGGTATCTTTTGTATTCATATGTTTCTTGTGTGCATATAAAGTATGTATATTCATTTTCATTCAAATATTCAGTTCGTTCAAATAAATTAAATAAACATATACATTTTTGTTTTATTAAACCTATTTAATCAGGTACAAAAACAAAACTTAATTGTTTTTTGTTCTAGAATAAATTGACATTCCACATCACTATTGTAATGTGTCAAACCGGCCATCATAGCGTGCCGCTAGTGTAATTGGTTTCTACACGCCATCGTGCCGGAACGCTAAATCGCTTGGCGGCACGTCTTTGACGGTAGGGTGGTAACTAGCCATGGCCAGAGCCTCCCACCAGACCAGACCAGAGACAATTCAGAAATTATAAATTCCCAAATTGACCCCGCCGGGAATCAAACCCGAGACCTCCCAGTTATAGACAACAGCGCTCACCACTGAGCCAGGGAGATCGTCGTCGTTTCCACGTACACTAAGAGCGATTTCAGGCTATTGTATTTTTTAAGCCCGTATCGGCATACGTGCTTACACGCGCGCCACATTTTGCGCTTCAAAAAACCGAACGCGCGTATACGCGTTTATTCCGGCGTATTCGCTCGAACCGGTGTGCGGTGGTTCAGACAAACTCGGCTTGCTCTATACGAGCTTATAAGCGTAACAACGCTCGTACGAGTTGCGCGTGTGGTAAATGGCGAGATTATTACGCGCCTATACGCGATACAAAAACGAGCTTATACGCCCTAAAAATTTAATCTGAAACCACCCTAACATAAAATCTGTCAACAATATAATATAGGTCAAAATAATTAGTATACAAAATAAATCTATAATCTATAGTAAATTTTTTTTTAAACCGCTCGACCGATTTCGATTAATTTTAAATGGGACCACCTGGGAAGTATATCCTTTGAAACAAAACATAATTTTCCAAATCGGTTCAAGCGTCTTCGAGTAATCGGTGAGCATAAAAAAGATTCCGACGAATTGAGAACCTCCTCCTTTTTTGGAGTCGGTTATTGAATATTTTTTCAATAGTTCAATCAATCAAAAGAAGTTTTATTAACAGACACTGAATGATCTACAGTATCTCATTTTACGAGCGAACCATTTTGAATATTCAATTTCCGATGCTATACAAAGGCTTGCTTTCAATATCAAACTTCAGCGTGTTTCCGTTTGGACGTTTATTGTAACTTTAACAGTGGCGTCGATTACACCATAGGTTTTGCTGTCAGTTTCACATAAGTTACTTACCTACTTCCTGCTATTTAGTTACGGAGTTATGGAGGGACCGATTCATTACTATCAGCCGACTTTTATATAATTATTATTACGTATATAATTAAAAATATACAAAATGGTACTTCATACTAATACCATACTAATATTACAAATGCAAAAGTGTGTTTGTTTGTTGGTTTGTCCTTCAATCACGCCCAGAGCTCGTAATACGTGATTTTTGCATGGGCACATTTGAGGAATTGAAGGTACCTGGAGGCACATAGGCTTCTTTTTATCCCGGAAAATCAAAGAGTTTCAGAGGGATTTCAAAAACTAAATCCGCGAACAAAGTCGCGGGTATAAGCTAGTAAAATTATATATCTATATACCTATTTAAAATTTGACTACCCTATTGGTCTAGTGGCTGGCTTGTTTGGCTGCGGATCGGTCCCGGGTTCGATAACCGGATTGAGAACGAAAAAAAAATTATGTTATTCAGTTTTGCCGTCAAAAAATTTTTAGTAGCAGCTTAAGAGTTCGGAAAATAGCGGTTTCAGATAGCACTTTCAAGTCGTGTCGGCTCGTCGTCCCATAGGCCTACGAGAGTGCAGGGATAGAGACTGTTCTTATGTTAGATTTTCTACGTAGTTGGCCTCACTAATACCGTGGCTGAAATTCAGTAAAATGACATATTTATTACATAATGTGTTTATTCTAATAAGAAAATTTCGTTTCTCTGTATTCAGATAACAGCAAAAATTCAGGGGCACTTTCTGTATATAGAAAACATTTCAACTCCAATACACCTAAATGTAGTCTCGCATTTGTTTCATACTGAATTTCGAACCTGCATTTGGAATCTTCGAGGGAAAATACAAAAATACTCGATCTTCGACAAAACTAACTTCAGATAAAAGTGTAGTTTTCAAAATGTAGAGTGTATTATTTTAAAAACCAATTTACTTCCTCCCGGACACTTTTTCTTATGACTAGTCCGCGACTTCGTCCGCGTTTAGTCAGGATTTATATTAAAATTATGTATTTTCAAAAACCGACTTCAATGACTAAGGTCAAGATCCTCTTGTAAATATTATACATAATTATGGTATTAATAACGAAGCGATTGACACTTAATTCATCAAAATTGGCCCATTAGTTTAGACGCCAAGGCGTAAATACATACATACATAGATTGCTAAAATCAAAACCTTTCCTTTTGGCTATGTCGTAGGCGGGTAAAAAGAGCTTCGTAACTTTGTAGATAGCTACAAAGCATGGCAAAAAACAAATAATAATAAAAAACCACCTTCAGAGTTTTGTAAAATATAAAACAAAATATTCCGCTATTCTGGGATTTAGACTAACTTAGAGTAATATAGAAGAGGAGCTCAGTGGAAACTAAATTATTAATGCAATCTCGGCCATTGAAATGCAAAAGTGCAGTCGGTCCCCATATGTCCCCGAGTATCGCTAATGCGCAAAATAAATTTATGCTGAGCACGTTACTTAGAGAGAGCAGATTCCAGCTCAGTTGGTGCTGTATTGATATTTAAGCTACCTTTAAAAAATTGTTCCCAAGATGTTATATCAGATAATTTAGACACAGCGAGCTTCACTATGAACGTAATGATTTACGCCATGGAAAAAGGATTCATAAAACATCATTTAGCAACATACATTTTTAAATAGTCAGTTAAATTTACAAGATTTAATTCTTTTATTATTATTTTATTAAACGGAAAAACAAATAAAAAATGTGCAAGAGTACACAACATTTTACATCAAGCTGACCAAATGAAATCTCTTTCCTTTTAAAATGTAATATCTCTGTGTAATCGTGCAATACTGTCACATTGCCCAACAGCAAAATATAAGAAGAAGAATAAAGGCATTCAGTACAGTTTAATATAACCCACATTTTTCTATTTCTCCGAAAGTGTAACTCTCGAGGGCCGGTCGGCGGTCACGTAGTTTCAGAGAAGTCATTTGTCAAGCTTACCTTCGCATCCACCGCTAAGAGGTATCAAGATATCTCAGGACTGTCATACCTTATTATTATTGTTGTGACCTAAAGCTTGTTTTGTGACGAATTTATTAAGGTAACACTTCCAGGTGTAACTCTATTCTACGGACTTGCCACTGTGCTATAATTTTTAGGCAGAAGTATTGTAAGTTAGGCAAGACAAGTCTTCTCCCAATACTTCAAAAGGATAAAGGCCATAATTCACCACGCTGGCCCACGGTTTCTTTAGTTGACGAGTGAAAGACACTACTGAAGCATGTGTGATATTTAATTCCAGCGAAGTACATGTTTATTATTTTTCTGCATAATCTATATAAATAAAAATGAATGTTGGTAAGCGCATAACTCAAGAATGGATGGACCAATTCGGTTAATTTATTTTTTGTATGTTCCTTAAGGTCCACGGAAGGTTTTAATACTTAATAACAAAAAAAAATACGCAGACGAAGTCGCGGGCATCAGCTAGTCCTTAATATTATTACTATTAAAAATGCGAAAGTGTGTTTGTTTGTTGGTTTGTTGGATTGCACTTTAGTCATGCAGCAACGGAGCAATGAATTGACGTAATTTTTGCATTTGTATAGTTAAGAACCTGGAGAGTGAAAAAGGCTACTTTTTATCCCAGAAAACAGAGGGTTCCCTCGGGATTTTTATAAACCTCACTCCACGCAGACGACATGGCGGGCAAAAACTAGTATGTTATAAAAAACTGGATCAATCCCTATAGGTATACTTGTTAAACGGCACAAGGGTATTTTTCGAAAAACGATAAATAAAACGAAAGGTCTCCACGCGTGAAAACCTTTTCTTTAGCTTATAGAGAAACAAAATACATGTCTTTATTTAAAACATTCGCCTTTCGCGGGATTGTCAGGGCGTGTGCAGCCCTTTTGTGATTTTCCTCAATCACTACTGAGTGATGAGACGTGATTTGTGAGCCAGCCGTCGAATTTTTTTCTTCCTTTTCTCATTATAAATAATAGGGTTGTATTGTTGGGTAAGCTAGATACTTATTATTACTCAGCGGGGTATGGAGAGAGCTATGCTCGGAGTATCAAATCAGAAATGAGAAGATCCGGAGGAGAACAAGAATTACCGACATACTTAGATAAATTACTCATAGATCGGAAGTTTCTAACAAAGTTCCGCTCCAAATGTCGGCTCAAAACAAGCAATGAATGTGTGAGTGCCATGTAATTATTTTCTGTACTGGTACGTTTTTAATGGTCATTGTGATGAATTATGACACCCTTTCACAGCACAGTACGCTATTTTTAATAATTTTCTGCGAGCTTGTCGTACTAACGCGGCAATACTAAATATGTAATAGCGGGTCTATATAGTTCATCCGCTCAAATAGTTTGTAGTACAAATACACAGATAATATTTTAGAAACTATGTGATAATAAATAAATACATTATTTAATTTATTTATTTAATACTGCCTAGAATATGCTTTCGGCTTGCTCAAAATATGATTGGTGTTTGTCTGTATACCTCATGAAACAATAAGTGTAACCATGTCAATATACCTTTGTCAATATACGCTTAATGACGTATATTGACAAAGGCGAAACCGTTAGTAATTTCAAAAATATTGTTAGTGTCTGTCATTAAACGTCATGAAACAACAAGTGTAGTTTCATGACATCGACAGGTAGTGATACAGATTTGTGTATAAATGTAATGACTAATGAGATTTGTCGGCATTAGCGATTCAGCCTTAGTCACGTTCAGACGGTAGCATCAATATAGTATACTTTGTGATTAATTAATATGATTAATGTGAGTAAATAATATAATGATTTGATGCAAATTATCAACCCTATTATTCTCAAATTACCTTTACGTTATTACCTTCATTTAGAAAGTTCTCTGTGATCCACCCACTGTTCTCAGTGGAGCCTGCAGCATTTCAATGTCTGTTTCGGCCACACTCTTCGAAAGGAACGCAACATCATAACGAGACAGGGCTTAACTTTAGCTTCCGACTTATACTAAAACTAGTTCTGTGACGTAATTCCTGTATTGAAACTACATCATCATCAGCAACCCAGCAACGGCTCACTACTGAGCGCAGGTCTCCTCTCAGAGAAGGGTTATAGGCCATAGTCCACCACGCTGGCCCAATGCAAGTTGGCAGACTTCACACACCTTTGAGAACATTATGAAGTACTCTCAGGTGTGCAGGTTTTCTCACGATGTTTTCCTTCACCGTTGAAGCTTGTGATATTAGAAAAGTTAGACGTGAGTGCCCTTGATCGAACCTGCGATACCTCGAATAGGAGACCGCAGTACTAACCACTAGGCTATCACTGCTATTGAAACTACATTCCCGCTAAATTATGGAGTTTAAGTCGAGAGCTTCTAAGCATATTGAAAATTTTGACTTAAATATTAACCGGTCAAAGTAAGAAAAATTTTAGCCACTCTTTTGTAGCTAGTTTTTCATTTGAATTCCGAGTTCTTTAGATTATTCTCCAAAAAATTAAATAAAATTTAAAAACGATTTTCATAAATTATAGTCCGAAAAAAAATAGTAGATATTAATTTAGAGAATAATACTATTAAGCCCCGCTTACCTCAAATAAAGCCTACACTTTAAGAAAAAGCCATAAATCATTGAAACAATTATTCAGCGCGTTTGAACAGAAAATGTCTTCAACCGTTTTCTTACTGGCAAAACTTTATGTTTTACTTTGGTAGTCTTGTTTTAATGTGTACTATAGGATTAGTGCAAGTTATGTATCACAAATATATAGAATATAATAATTATTATTATCAACGTATTCACTATTCATCTTGCATAAATTATTAGCCCTTGACTGCCATCTATAATGAAGCAGGCTAATCTGGATAGGGTGTATCTTATGGGCCATCCCTATATAGTGTCGTAGCTCGAAATCTATGAACGCTGGCAAATCTATGAAACTTGGATTAATTACTCATAGATCGGAAGACAAAGTTCCGCTCCAAACGTAGGCTCAAAACAAGCAATGAATGTGTGAGTGCCATGTAATTATTTTCTGAATTGCTACTGTTTATTACGTTTTGATGGTTATTGTGATGGATTATGACACCCTTTCACAGCACAGTACGTTATTTTTTAATAATTTTCTGCGAATAAATTTATATTTTTTATTAAAGTGTTAACCTACACTTAAGGAAATATCAGAATAAATTTATAAATGTAAGTGTAGGTTAGCACTTTAATAAAAAATAAAAAAAATCTGCGAGCTCGTCGTACTAACGCGACGATACTGCGTAGGAATATATTATGCTTTCCGGCTTACTAAAAATGGCTTATCACCGCGTCGACTATTGCGTTTCTAGGAGTATTTATTGTCAGCTATAGACGTTTCTTTTTAAAAAACTATTAGCCAAGCTGAACCTGACTTCTATTTCTCTGCCCTCCAAATAAGCATAAAGCTTATGTTATTGTTGGGAATGGACACGACTATAGTGTAACGGGTAGGAATCGAACCTCGCGTATTTCAGTCCGCGCCTATAACTGTTGGGCTGAGGGTACTATTCACAAATCTAGAATTTATATACACCGACTAAAGTTTTTACTTTAGTCGGTGTAAATAAATTAGGGAGCTTTTCGAAAGATTGTGTTTGAGATTCAACGTTTCATTTACCGTTTAAAAATTCCTCACAGTTTTATTTATTACAACTCAGTTGCCTTCACTTTTCGTTCATTCAACTCGTAAATGACTAGACAATATATTATTCACTATTCAGTGTCTTTAAGCTCGTATAATTTAACAATTCTATTAAACAAAAAACAAACTTACTGACAGTAATTTATTGGTTCACACTACGAGGAACGTAACCATACAAATTGCATAGGTGGCGACTACAACGCGTAATTATAAAAAACTTGATTTTGTAAGAAAATGCATAATAAGTTTTGCTTTATAAATATTATTCTTTTGAGTTTCTAATAATATATCCTGCAAAACTCCGTCAATATTAACAAGCAAAATATTAAAAAAGAATAAAAAACTGTTCAAAGAATATCAATTATTATCAAACTTATGTTGATACCCCACTTAATTTGATAACCACTTAATAGGATTTGAAGAAAATAAATTTTTGCATAAATAATTAGTTTGCATCTTAGAAAACTTGCAGCCGCACCAAAGAGAGTGCTTTTAAGGCGGGATTTGAAAAGAAAAGGTTTTCTAACAATGCAAACCGTTTTCATTCTTTTCATTCTAACGAGTTCATTTCAGAAAGAACTTGATATTCAAAGCCATTTTTTTTCTACTAATCGTATATGTATATTGTACTACGGTAAATTACTTAAATACTCGTAAGATTTGAATGCAAACGGCAAGCAAAAACTTTAAATATAATCTTAACTTATATAATTCTCCTTACTAACAATAATATTATAAATGCGAATGTATGTTTGTTTATTGGTTCGTTAGTTTTCCCTTCAATCACGCAGCAACAAAGTAACGAATAGACTTGATTTTTTGCATGGGCATAATTATTGGACTTGGAGAGTGACCTAAAGGATACCTTTAACTCGTATCTCGGCAACTGAGGGTTACTGCGGTATTTTTAAAACACTTACTCCACGCGGACGAGGTCGCGAGCATCAGCTAGTTATATTATATCAGCTATCTTATAATATAAGATATCCTTACTAATATTATAAATGCGAAAGTGTGTTTTTTGTTGGTTTGTCCTTCAATCACGCCGCAACAGGGCTACGATTCGACGTGATTTTTTGCATGGATATACCTAGTTGAGGACATGGAGAGTGACATAGGCTACTTTTTATCCCGGAAAATCAAAGAGTTTCTGAGGGATTTTAAAACTAAATCCACGCGGACGAAGTCGCGGGCATTCTATTATATCTTCCTAATGTAAGTTACATTGAAATTATTTGAAATTTTTTTTTTTTTTTTTTGAAATTATTTCTTTCTTTGTTACATATTATGTAAGGAAATAAATAATTTATACATAGATTTTAAGCACATAGCATTAGCACAAATCATAAAACGTGTAATGTGCTAATTTATGAAACCACACCCCGTATGTATTGTATTGGACAACACTACATAATGTCATCGGATTGCAATATCGCATGATTTATGATAATGGTTTAACGGTACAAGGCTGCATCAGCTCTATGGGCTGTTGCCTGTTATTTATATTGTTTATGCACTTATCAATACAACTGCCTTTAATAATAATCTTCATTTGTAATAGTCCATCATCATCAGCAGATCAAGCAACGGCTCACTATTGCGCACAGGTCTCCTCTCAGAGAAGGGTTGTAGGCTGGGGTGAAGTTTTTTGTACTTACAAAGAACAAAAAACTTACTTTGCTAATGCCTGTTTTCACCAACGTTCCCTAACTTATACGGGCTACCTAAGCTGAGTTAGGTGACACTTTCTATCAATTATGTTTTCACGAACCTTTAGGGAAACACTAAAGGTGGAAATGATACGTTAAAAATTCCACCCCCAAAGGAGATAAATAGGGGGTGAATGTTTGTATGAAAGTAGGTCATTTTTCAAGTTATAATACTTATAATCCATGAAGCTTGATATTGTTTGCCTTTCGATTAAAAATAAAAAAGAAAGTTTTTCAAAATGTTACCCTGGGGCAAGAGCTAGTACCTAGTAAATTAATTTTATTGTAAGGTACTTGAGTAAGCAATAAGTGTCACAGAAAATAAGTGATATGAGGGTAGTCTACGTTCGTACTGATCGCTTCGGACGTTACGACGCAAACTTGCACCATTACCGTTGTCGCCAGCCACTAAGTAGCTCCACATAAGCTTATTTGATGAGGCGTGTAAGTCTAACGATTCACGGTTTACTGAAACGATCGTGGAATAGAATACATGATGTATCTGTTGTTAGATTTATTACATTGAGGTTTTATGTCCGATTTTTTGACGATTAAAGTCCTATTTCACCTTTGCCGAGTAACGTTTACCTATGACGTATGCTTTTTTGTATTGAAGATCTGTCAGAACCACAAACATAAGAACCATAGATTTAGGATTGGTAGTCGCTTCCCACACTACTAAAATAGTAAATTGCGGCAATTCATAGTACGCCTGAACTATGATATCACATAGATAGTCATGTAGCAACCAATGTTTGACGTTTACAAACTATGAAATTTTTCTACTTCTTCTTCTTTATCAACCTATAGACGTCCACTGCTGGACAAAGGTCTCCTGCATGGACTTCCACTTCAGTCTTGCGCCGCTTGGATCCAGCGGCTCCCTGAGACTAGTTTGATGTCGTCGGTCCACCTAGTGGGGGGTCTGCCAACACTGCGTTTCCCGGTGCGGGGTCGCCACTCGAGCACCTTGGAAACTATGAAATTATGTTGCCGCATTTATGGAGCTATTGTTTGGGTTATAGGAAGGGCGACCTAGTAGCAACTAAGCTACCAATCCTGATCTATGGTCAAAACGTCAAAATTCTGAGTTAAATTACTAGACGATTGTTAACACTCTCACCACCATGTGGGCTGCCGGCGGCCCACAAAAATTCGAGCCTAGCAGGCCACTATCGGTTTTTTGAATTTTAACTGGCAGGCCATCAGTATAATTAGGTCAGTTGGCCGCGCGCCGCCCACGTGACCTGCTGGGAAAGAATTTTTTCATAAATTTTTCAAAAAATCATCACAGTTTGATCATAGAGGAAGACTTATTAGCCAAAAATGTATACATTGTTATGAAAACAATAAAAATGGTGGACTGTCAGCTAAAACAAGCCAGCTGGATCGAACAAAAAGTAAACACTGTATGCCTGAAATGCCCAACTCAATCTAGTGTTTGTGGCCAATGTTACGCATAAATCCATGTTCAAATTAAGCCTTATTTTTCTAATAAATATTAACATTAATATTTTTGATTTTAATTGGTTTTTCAAGAAATTAAAATAAATATTATGCTTTTTGGTACTAGTTTTACTTACTCAGTTTTCACCCCTATAGTTCTTTAAATATAGTCCAATTTTCATCAAACTTTTTTTTATGGGTAGCGTTTTGACTAAACTAATCGAAATAATAATTTTCGAATCTTTATCTAGCAAGCCAAGCTCTATAAAATTATATGAATTTGTGGGATCACAGCGGACCTCATGGCCTGCCGGTAAAGTTAACGACGTGACCCGCCGGCCGCCCACATGGCCTGCTGCACTGTAAAAACCTTATATACGTATGGCGGTGAGAGTGTTAAATTGGCCCTTAGAAATAATTTATGTAGGGGTAGGTACTGGGTCTATTGATGATAGGTTTTGCATCAGTCAATAACATCTATACATATAATAAAACAGAAACGAACCCAATTCTGTACATGAAATAGATTCAAAAAAGGGTTTTTGCTCTAATTGTGTTCAAGATACAGATATCAAAACAGAAGCTAAATTTTTTTTGTCTGTTTGTTTGTCCTTCTTTCACGTAAAAACTACCGCACAGATTTCTACAAAATTTTATACCGTGGTAGCTTATTACTCGGGTCAACATCTAGGCTACTTTTTATCCCGGAAAATCAAGGAGTTCCCGAGGGACTTTAAAAACTAAATCCACGCGGACAAAGTCGCGGGCATCAGCTAGTCATAAATAAAATTAATTTTTGATGCGGAGAGTCAAGATACTTTTAACGAAAACATCAGATTAGAGGGTTGTGTCAGTCTGAGCAGTGATTATGGCAAAATTGATAGCAGAGAAAATATTCAAAAAATGTCTGGCACTGATTACTGTTACTGATGAATTACTCGAAAATAAAAAAATACATTTGGTGTTACCTTAAAGAGGCTTTTCTCCAACTGGTAATGTTTAACGACTGAAAATGATGAATCTGTAAGATTACCGCTAAGAGCTAGTGTCTAAAAATGTTTGGTAAACAGTATCCTACAACATAAAACCAAGCACAAATAGCTAATATCTTTCGGAAATATGATTAAAATGTCCTCGCCTTTGCCAAATACGCTCTCATATATTTTTCTGCGAATCGAAAACTCGTAGAGGCGGTCAATGAAGCGTGTACAGAGTCGTTTCATGCTGCATTCTCCCATATTTTCAAATTTATGAAGATACCGATATATGGAAGAGAAATTGTAGGATCTGGCTAGACGCTCAGAATATGTGGGTACTTTCTAAATCGATTTTTCAAAATATAAAAATTTGTGTTGGTATGTACACGTTGATACCTACTTGGACTATATAAAGGCCTAATATAGAAACAACTGCAAAAATAGCCAGCAGTGATAGCCTAGTGGTTAGGACTGTGACAGTCTCTTATCGGGAAGTCGCAAGTTCGATCCCGGGCACGCACCTCTGACGTTTCGGAGCTATCTGCGATTTATCAATTAAATATCATATGCTTCAACAATGAAGGAAACCATCGTGAGGAAACCTGCACACCTGAGAGTTCTCTATAATGTTCTCATAAGTGTGTGTACTTCGCCAATTCGCATCGGGCCAGCGTGGTGGACTATGACCCATAAACCTTTTTCTCAAAGGAGACCTGTGCTCAATAGTGAGCCGTTGATGGGTTGCTGATGATGAATAAGTCTAATAATTAGGGTCAAGAATTGCTGCATTTCCTATTATTGATTTCATTTCTACACACATTGGAATTATATGTAAGTATCTTAGAAACGACTAATTATTTTTTGAACACATTTCACCCGAATAAATTCTCTCTCTCATAACCACAGAATATATAATAGTACCTACTACTTATAACTTCAAACTTCAATATTATTGTAATAATACGAAAAATAAATATAAAATCTTAATTAGTTTTACATGATACTCCTCAGCTCCGAAAAATCCAGGTACGTATTTAAAACATACGAATACACTAACACAGCCTGATTAATATGTATTGTAAATGCGAAAGTGTGTTTCAACGTAAAATACTTAGGTGTTATCAATACAAAAACTGTTAGAACTCCCAATTTATTCCTAGGAAAAACGTCAATTGACGTTGGTGAAATCGGCACTAAATTGGTTAACTTTTATCCCAGAAAAACAGAGGAGATTCTCGAGGGAATTTTAAAAACTTAACTCCATGCTAACGAAGCAAGTTGCGAGCAAAAACTAGTACACTTATGTAAAACTAGCTGATGCCCGAGACTTCGTCCGTGTGGATTTAGTTTTCAAAATTCCTCGGGAACTCGGATTTTCCGGGATAAAAAGTAGCCTAAATCACTCTCCAGGTCCTCAACTATACCCATGCAAAAAAGTGTGTGTGTCAGCTCCGACGCACGACTGGAGTTTACTCCTTACAATGTCGTAATGCATTCGCGGCGCTTGCTGCGTCTCGGCGCCGCTCGGACCCGATCGGTACGCGCTCGGCTTCCCTCGGAAAGCTCTTTCGCATTCGGACTCAAGTGAAAACCAACCTTATTTACTCAACGTTAGGGTAGAAATTTGCATCGTTGTGAAAAACGTAACGAGGTCATTCATAAGTAGTCAAGCGAAAACCAACCTTATTTACTCAACGTTAGGGTAGAAATATGCATCGTTGTGAAAAACGTAACGAGGTCATTCATAAGTAGATTTTACTCCTCGAATTTTTCTAATACCGGGCGCCTTATATATGAAAATCGATTCTTAAGGAATAAACTCCAAAAATCACGTTGATCCATGGCTCTGTTGCGTGATTGAAGGACAAACCAACAAACCAACAAACACACTTTCGCATTTATAATATTAGTATAATAAAAATGTTGGAGTGTTCTGGTTTGATCGTTTTCAATTTATCTGGTAAACTTGATCCAATTTAAGGGCTCGAGTCTATTCTATTTCCTAAACTGACCCAACCGGGAATTCAACTATTTAAATTACGTCACATATGGCAGTAATATGGCAATATCTAGGTCGTGGAAATAGCATCGTCCTGAAATGTGCCTTATTTATTGAAGCCCGAATATGTCACATGTCACAGTAGGGGAGAGGTCAGCAGTGATATAGTCGCAGTAACAAATGATAGTCTGGAGCAGTTGGCCCTATTTGGTTTAGCGCTCATAATATTGTGACGTCAAGGGGCGTAGACAGAATACATTTTCCGTCTAAGCGACAAGATCAAAATGGTAATACCCTATTTTCATTATGCTCTTGCCACATGCTCTTAACGCTGCCATAAATATTATTTGCGTGAATACTTCTGCGGAAGTAATAAAAAAGGTCAGTGTCTCTTTTAAGCTGATATTTCCTTACTTTTACCGATACATTATACCCATAATATTTTGTAATTGAGTACATGGCACGGGCTTTTGCTCTATTTTATATTTTATACTTGTAAGTTTTCATTTTTACGAATGTTTAAGAAAAAGGCTTTTCGACATTAAATTGACGTGAGTGATATTCAAATAAAACATCGCTCGCTTTTACTGCGAAAGAAAACATCGCAAGGAGACCTGCATTCTACACATAGAGTTCTCCAATAACATTCTCAAACATGTATGAATTCTGCCTATCCACACTTGGCCAGCCTGGTGGATTATGGCCTAAACCATTCTTATTCTGAGAGGAGACCCATGCACACGCACTGCAGTAGGCTGGCGATTCGTTCATGAAAAATCACGTGAATTTACGTTGGAGTAACAAAGCTAATGCAAACAGTGATAGCCAAGTGGTCAGGCCTTCAGTTTTCTATTTGGACGTGCACGCACTTCTGACTATTTGGAGTCAAGTGCGTTTAAGCAATTAAATATCACTTGCTTCAACGATGAAGGAAAACATCGTGAGGAAACCGGCACACCTGAGAATTCTCCATAATATTCTCAAGGGTTTGTGAACTCTGCTGATTCGCATTGGGTTCGCTTTGGACTATGGCATATAACCCTTCTCTCAGAGGAGACCTGTGCTCAGTAGTGAGCCGTTGATGGGTTGCTGATGATGAACAAATTAACAATGGGCACTTTCACGCGACGCGGCACAAATAATACTAATAATATGAATAATACTGCAGGCATGAGTCTTGGCTGAGTCAAGCCGTTAGAGTCATGTTTTCCGCGCTAATGCATAGTTCTTAATTATATACAAAGTTGTAAAAGTGTAGTGTAGTGAGTCTGGACCAATGTTCAATATTCATATTAACACAATATGCTTTAAAACTAGATACCTATAATAGATTTTTATTGGGTCGTTTGTCACTCGTACAAAGGTCGCCTATAAATTAAACTATACAATCTGTCACCGCATTGAGACATTAGGGCCGACAGTTCATCAGTAAGGGATTGTACTGCTAATGCTCACGTGAATGAAATTCATCCATCAAGCGTAATCAGGCGCATTACCGCGACAAGGGACAGTCGCAAGGGACAAACGATTAGGCAGGGGACAAAACAAAATATTTAAACAACCTCTAACTCTATTTAGGAGAGTTAAGGTAATTTTACGGATTCACTATGAAATATGGCTGCGAAATTCTGCTATTATTGTTTAATTAGGCTGCTACTTCATCCACGTCGTTTTGAAAAATCCCCTGGGAAGCCCTCGTTTTTTCGGGATAAAAGTAGATAAAAGTACTTACGCATTTTTGGGAACTTCACCTCATTGTGGAAATATTACATTCTATTGTATTCTAACAAAGTTGCATGGGTTAAATAGTCATGGCATCCGGCTGCCCACAAGATAGTATAAAGAACTTATTACAATGTCATAGCAAAATGATTATTTTGAAAAGAGCAATTGCTGAGTTTCTTGCCGGCTCTTGTCAGCAGAATCAGCTTTCCGAACCGGTGGTAGATTCATGACGTGTTGAGAGCCACCACAGGTTGGCCTACGTGAAATAAATAATTTTGAATTTTGAATTTTTTTGAATTTTTTATAACTCTCCAGATCGTCTACTGTATCATTTGTTGCTCTTGTTACTACCAATCCTACTACCGGTATTGTTATTACCAATACAGGTAATTTAATTACCTTTTGCTACTACCGCATGATTATAAGTTGTTAGAAGGGGGGAAAAATTAAAAAAAAACATTAAGTGGCACTCGGGGACTGCCGCGGTAAAGCTATTTCATAGCATTTTTATCAACTTATGCAATTATAATATTTATGTTATATTTTTTTTGCATAATAAAAATTATGCAAAAAAATAATTAAAAACAAACAAACAAGAAAAGCGCACTGTCACTACTTCGCAAGTGAGATTCGAACCTGCGACATCATACACCATACGGTAAAGAATGCGGCCACTCGCCCAGTGCGCCAAACAGTGACAGCTACTTGTGAATCTCTAAAATGTTGAACGCTTACTGAACCACGGTGTTAGGTTTATTTTCGTTACGGAATTTCTTGATTCGGTCGCCTCGCTCAAACTGTTTGTCCTAATTCAAAGCCCGCGATAAAAGCTATGCAATATCTTAAAAATAGAAAAAATACCGTAACTTTTACCTATATGCTCAGAAAAATACCCATACTGTTGGTTGTGCATATTTAAGTCGATTGTTTTAGTAATATTGACTCAAGTCGATAAGTAGATGAGTAGATTTTCTCAGTTTCTTTTTATTTCTCCTTTAATGTGAGAAAGTCCCCAATAACAATTTTGTATGTAGCAATTTGATTGTAATGCTATAATAATTCATTGATATCCTGTAATTAGACGAAGGCATTCCCCTTGGTACGTCGGCTCGGTAATTTCTAATCAAACAAGCCAATATGTGCCATTAAATATACATTACAACCTGTAATTACTGGATCCGGTCTAGTATTAAGCCATTACATCAAGAATATGCCATTGGTTAGTAAATCCATATTACAGTTATAAGATCCAATCCAATTAAGCTGCTAGTCATTTTTATTCCGCTAAATCAGGTTTGATTAAATGGTGATCATAATTTATACGACTTCAAAGTTAAATTACACAGAGACGACCATATATATCCCTAGAAAGCACATGGTGTCACTGACGTCAACAGTAAGATTCGGCCGCATTGGGCCCGAACTTCATCGAGCAGGCAGCATAACTATGAATTTGATTCTGTCAGACAGCGAAACTTTAGCCAAACAATCATAGCAACATTGGCTATGCTACGGTTCCGTGGTTAGATGTGCTGTATGTTACGGGCAATATCCGCAAAATAAACACTGCATGCCTGAAGGAAATTGCTTGCGTTAGGAAAACTGCTAGTTGAACAAATTCTGTCTTACAATATCACTTCCTGTTTGAAGTGTGGGTTTATCCTATTACTTAGCATCAACTCTGCTGTAAAGACTCTGTTAACACCGTTTAACTAGATAATATTATACTCGAGTAAATAAAGTTTTGCACGTAGTGCGAGAGCTTCTGTCAAAATGCTTTGCGAACATTGCTGTTAACCTCTGAACTAACAGTGCAAACAGTTTTCGCTTGTTTATTTAAGTAGGTATTTAAAGTTCAACGAGCTTACGATTTAAAGTTTAGCAAGAGTTTTAGTTTGGTTGGTTTTAAATGGGTACGAGTTAGTAAACTGAAGTGGAAGTGGGTGGGTCATGCTTTTATAGAACGCTTTATATTTAGGCCGTGTTTTGGATACCTAGAATGGGACCCCCTCCAGCATCGTAGTGGTTGGATAGGTAACTTATCTAAATATATAAAAATAATAGGTGACTGACTGACTGAATGACTGACTGACTGATCTATCAAAGCATGCCTCGAACCACTGGATGCATCAGGCTGAAATTTGGCACACAGAGAGCTAATATGATGTAGGCATTCACTAAGAAAGGATTTTTGATAATTCAACCCTAAGTGGGCAGGTATCGGTTTGAAAAATCACACTTAACGTGAGCGAAGCCGCGGACAAAAGCTAGTAATATTATAAATGCGAAAGTGTGTTTGTTTATTGGTTTGTCCTTCAATCATGCTGCAATAGAGCTTTTTTGCATCAGTATAGTTGAAGACCATAATATATAACGGTATAGAAGAGAGTGGCATAGGTTACTTTATGTCCCAGAAAATTAAAGAGTAACCGGGGGATTTTAAAAACTAAATCCACGCGGATGAATTTGCGGACATCAGTTTTTTATGTATTAGATAGAAGTAGGCGGTACTTTGCGGAATTCCTTTATACTCACTACCCTAACACAGTGGGTGTACGGGTATAAATACGAATTCCCCGTGCACCCACTGGTGGGAGAAGCCGGTGGGTGCACGGGTCGTTGGCCAAACAAAACAATTTTTTTTCTATAACTTGCCAAACTAGAAATTATCTGTACTTATAGTATATATTTATAGTAATTGCTGTGCCACGACATAGCGAACTCTCAAAATTCTAGTGTTACATCGCACCGATTTTTTTGGCATCTTTAATGTCTCTCCGTTCTATAAGTACTGTTTGCGACGTCACTGTACGTCACTTTGTAAGGTCAGTGCAATAATACTATAACTTATTTTACTAGCTATTAGCAAAACGTCACTAAACGCCGCTCCCGTTTGTATGTAAAAAAAGATGTGCGAAATCGCATAGAGTAGAGCAACATTTTTAATTGTTCACATGAAATTGATATTTTTGTGCGATAAAGATAGGTGTCCAAGGTATATAGTCCATCATCCTACGATTTTTTCTTTTTGTGCATCAATGCGACATCAGACATGCGACTCTCAGTTGTAAGTACCTTTTTAAATAGATTGGCAGACTTCACACACCTTTGAGAACATTATGCAGAAATCTCAGGCATAGAGGTTACCTTCGCCATAATAAGACATTAACGAGATTTAACTGCTTTTTAAACGCGCATAATAGGTACATGCTCTCTGTATACAGTCAGATGCGCTTTTTACTATTCTATCATAACTCATCATAATTTAAAAATATTTGTACGCCGCTACGGCTAATATGTCGAACTTTTTTTTAGCAATTAGCATCCTTTGTAAACACACATATAAACAAATAAAGAATTTCTATTTCTATTTCTATTTCTATTTCCATAACCTTAAAAATAATTAATTATTTTTTTAATGAGAATAATGTCCTTCTCCCTTTTTGTCCATAACCCCTTGACTCCATAACTTCAAACTTTGGTTAAAGTTAACGCAAATTCAGCCAATAGGAAGCAATTTAATAATCACAATACAGTTATGTACAGAAGGTAATTACTAATTAGGTGTATCAATGTCTTTGATTGCAAATTAATTAATTGCTTAACATACCAAAGATTATCACGTATGTATCTTGATCTACAATACTTGCTGAGGTAAGTCTGGGCGGTTGACTGAAGTCAACAATTCAAACCACCCGTTTTACTACGATTGTATCTACATAACTCCTATAAGTTTTACGCTCAGTTGGATGGAGGGAAAAGGGGAATATTAATGTTAAACAGCATGGCTAATATTCTTTAAAAAAAAAAAAAAATTATTGTTGACCTAGTGCCGATTTAACCAAAGTCGAATAACGTTTTACCGAGGAATAAATTGGGCGTTCTGACAGTTTTTGTACTGAAAATACTATCAAAATATTAAATTTAGGCTCGGGTAAGACTTATTTTACGTTAGTGATATCGGCCCTAACAAGTATAATCCATCATCATCATAATCATCATCAGCAACCCCACAACCGCTCACTATTGAGTTCAAGTCTCCTCTCAGAGAAGGGTTATAGGCCATAGTCGTATAATGCAAATTAGCATGGTTCACGCACGTTTGAACTCTCAGGCATGCAGGTTTCCTCACAATGTTTTCCTTCACTCCGAAATGTCAGAGGCGTGCCCCTAATCGAACCTTGAACCTCTCTGAAAATTCTAACCTAGGCAATCACTACTCTAACCGAAGCATGAGTCAGCTGATATCAAAAATGAAAAAGACCTAAAAGATGTTCAAGCTTCTGTCAAAATAGTAGTATTTTGACTAACTTCTTATAAGACATTATAACAACATTCTTAAGATTCTGTACAACATTCTTAAGATATTATATCCACACACATCACACGTATTCTTAGCTACATTTAAAGACTGTCCAAAATGCCGAGTTCAATACCTAACATTAATACAGTTAGTTAAAACTGGAGTCTGTTAGCGCGGTTGTAGAGAAACAAAATTATGTTTATTGTACCTACTTTCAGGTGATCACAAATCGGCCACTATGGGTAGGTAGAGGTAGTGGAATACTTCGACAAAGATTTTTAAGTGCCTGATAGCCTATTCACAACTTGTCTGACAGATAGCGTTAAGAAAAGCTAGCAGATACTAACTCTCTGATAATCTAAAAATCTTAACTGATAATCTAAAAATATCATACAAATTTATCTAACAGGTATTTTATCTGCTAGATATTTATCAGGCACTAACGGATAGTGGTGAAACTGGCCCTTAAACTACAATTTTTAAATGCAAAGCCGTAAATTAGGAAACTCGAAAAACAAAGTTCTTTTGTTGTAACTTATAGAATACTGAGCCTGTAAATCGTTCAAGATAAATACACGTTCAAAGTGAAATTGTGAAGTAATTGGCCGTAAGGAAATAGTTACCGACATAAACTCCGCATTAACTGTTTAAATGAGCTGAATAATTGTTCTCTTTGGATTTATTGCTTTCAAACAGGACTCTTGTTTAATGAAAATTCGGGTACCTACCCGGTACTTAACTGTAAGAGGACAAGAATAATAATGTAATATTTTTTGTACAGCAAATTCCTTAGATTTTTTTTAACTTTATGCACGAGTTCCGAAAGTCAATTATAATTTTCTGAGCTTCTGTGGAATCTACGTTAACTGTACGTGAATCTGTCAATTGGAAAAGAGATGGAAAAATTCTCCGTCCCATTCATGTCAGTTAAGCAATTATAGTTTGACGGTTTTTGTTACGTATGGGCTGATCGTCTTCTCGTTTACGATTATTTATCAGCTATCTATAGAACAATTTTGTGACTGTCTGACTAAAAACCTAAACCTATAGATAAGAAAGGAGGAAATATTCCTTGAGTAACCTGAAGGTGAGGCCATTAAATTGGATTTTTTGTCATTCACTCCCTGGGGTCGTTTTCGTGTGAAGATTTTTTAAACTTTAAACCACGAGGACAATATCGAGGACATCAGCTAGTCATTATGTAGATGGTTCGTCATTATTCTTTACTAACGTCACTAACAAGTTAACTACATAATAAAATATTAACTTATTTGTTTCGTCAAGCTAATCAAGTCCATACATTCGTTTTACGTATTACCAAAGTAAGTAACGTAAAGTAAGTAAGTACACGTGGAAACACGGACGCACTTTGCATTACAATGCTCCGTTTTAAAGCATTCATAATAACCAAAATGGCGAGTACAAACCCTAGCTGTGACATAGCAAATTAATTTATTCTCTCCACTTGCACTAGTATTGTGTGAATAACAAATCCGCGCTCAGCAATTAACGACCATTATTATTAATTACTAGATTCCAGATAACCAAATCCTACTAATACTATAAATGCGAAAGTTTGTGAGGTTTGATGGATAAATGGATGGACGGATGGATGGATGGATGAATGTTTGTTTGTTACTTATTCACGCAACAACGAATGAATCGATTTGGCTTTTGGAATGGAGACACCTAGCTAATGCCCAGGATTAACACATAAGCTACATTTTATCCCGGAAAATTAAAGAGTTCCCGCGGGAATCAAAAAAAATGTTAATCAACGCGGATGAAGTCGCGGGCATCATTCCGGATAAACAAATAATAATATATATTTTGTCTGACAGAATAATGGAGACTGGCCTAATAACTTCGCAGGATATATTATAGTGCTCAAGTATGTAGGCTTACACAATCTATTCCCTCACTCTCATAATCCTACGGTACGGCAGTCTATTAAGACCGGAGAAAGATGAGGTACAGAACCGACGGCGTCACTTGCTTTGCGAGGCACAAGAGTTTAATCTTACAATGGGGTTACTACTGAGAATCGCTTGCCAGAATACCCTGTAACTTATTTAAGCATATCCGACACTTGATTTCATGAAAGACCAACGAGCTAGCTAAATTATTCAATTTCCGATTATTATTATTGTTTAAAGAATATTTATCATGCTGAACCTAAGTAATTCCCGTCTCATTCAAATAAGTCAATAATTAAATCTTGTGTTAAAATTGGACTCGACAACAGTACTATGGGTGGGGTTGGATTGAACTGATTGGGCACTGAGATAGCTTGGACCTGGACATAGTTTGTAGATACTTTTCATCCCGAAAATGTCTTCTCCCGGGAACGAAAGGGCGGACATCAGCAAGTATCATCATCATCATCATCAGCAACCCATTCACTACTGAGCTCAGGTCTCCTCTCAGAGAAGGGTTATAGGCCATATTCCACCACGCTGGCCCAATGCGAACTGGCGGACCTCACACACCTTCAAGAACATTATCACGAACTCTCAGGCGTGCAGGTTTTCAAGTGATATTTAAATGATAAAACGCACTTGACTCCGAATGATGCGTAACCGGGATCGAACCTGCGACCCCCTCCCCCGAATAGGAGACCACAGTCCTAACCACTATCACAGCAAGTATAGGTATATAATAAAATATGAAAAAGACACGGAAGCCCACTAAAATACAAACGGAATTACGGTAATGTTTTTATCCTACCTTAGCAAATACATCCCTCAGCCGCAGGGGCTGATAAAACGTGAGGATGTCACATGATATATTCACGAGCTACCCGCGGCTGTCTGCTCCATACATTTCGCCGGAGACTGACGTCAATAAAATAAAAAACAAAAAAAATTAAGCGTGTATTCGGGTACGTAATATTCACGGTGCAAACGTTTAAAAAAAATGCGTGAGTGTCGTGGAATACTCGGTTGGAACGAAGTGTGTTAATAATAAATTACATCATACTTCATACTTATAAATGCGAAAGTGTGTTTGTTTGTTGGTTTGTCCTTCAATCACGCCGCAAAAAAACACGGATCGACGTGATTTTTTGCATGGGTATAGTTGAGGACCTGGAGAGTGACGTAGGCTACTTTTTATCCCGGAAAAGCATAGAGTTCCCGAGGGATTTTAAAAAGTAAACCCACGCGGACGAAGTCATGGGCATCAGCTAGTTAATAATAAAAATATTAAAATAAAATAAAATATCACCTGGTGAACATAATGGTGGATAAAAATAACACAAATTAATAATACGATATGAGGACAGGGGCCATTATAGGGGAGGTGGAGACGGCATTAGGTAGGGTTTTAGCGTTTTAAGAGATGTATTCTCCTAAGGCGTGATTAGTTTTTGAGTGATAAGTTCCGCTTCTGAGTCTATGGCTAACAACTAGTATTATAATACTTTAAGAAGGTGGCAGACCCCTAGATGGAACGACGATATCAGACGAGTCGCAGGGAGCCGCTGAATACAGGTTGTAGTAGACCGAGGCCTGTGGAAGTAGATGCATGAGTCCTTTGTTTTTTGATATACGTAAGAAAAAAGATGTATCTACTTCAAATTAAAATAACGTTAGTGTTTGCGTTAACTTTATTTAAAGTTTTTTATATCAATATGTTCACCAGGCGGGATAGTTTTATCACCAGGAATATTCAGGATCCCCACCACCAACGTTTAAAGTAATTTTATTATTGTTGTGACATGTCATACAATGACGAACTTAAGGAACGTACTTCGACGCTCAAAACTTCGACGTCATTGTTTATGTCAAAACAATATTGAGATAAGTTAAACTAGTTTAACTAGTTTAACCGTTGAGGGTAGGGCTCCAGATTTTTAAATACCTATCTCTCATTGAAAATATGATTGCTGGGCTTTATGTAGTAGGGATTTGTTGGATAAAGTAAGGATTTACTTACACCTTCCACTCTCGTGATTATGAATGCTGTAACACGAGGCATTGAGATGCAAAGTGCAGCCGCGTAGGTACTCATGTCCTCGGCCCCGCTAATGCGCAAAACAAATTTATGCCAGGCACGGCTTTTTAGACTCAAGCAGGATTGCCAAGTCACCGACATTTTGAAATCCCTCTACCTATAAAACATTTTCCAGTTTTTTGGAGCTCGAATTTAATATGACATAATAAAGACTAAATAATACTCAATTCAAAGGTGAAGGAAAACATCGTGAGGAAACCTGCACGATTGAGTGTTCACAATAAAGTTTTTAATAGTGTATGAAGTCTGCCAGTTTGCCAATTTTCTGTCAGAGGCTTTGGACCATCGCGGTGGAATCTATCCTTATACTCTGTGCTGTAACTGTTCATTGATTTCTGCTGATGATGATATTGATTTTGATGATGATAATGATGAAAAGTCAAGCTAACCAAAAATTCTACAATAAGTAAGTTGCACCTCAATAGTGCAACAACTGACTTCACTATTCAGAATAGTTCATAATCAACACTGCAACCACTGTGCACTGCCTTCATTTTACATAATATTATTATTATTAGGCCTTTATATAATTATAGAGGCGCTTACTGAATACCAAAAGGTCGTCGGTGCAAACTCTAGGTACCTGTAACTCAAACCTAACACAAAATTTGCACATTGTGTGTTATTGTTTGTTAGTTTGTATACACACAGCAATAGGACAACGTATCAACGTGTTTTTTTGCACTGGAATAGTTTAGGACTTGGAGGGTGACTGACATAGGCGCCTTTTATCTCGATTTTTAATAGAGGGTTCCCGTGAGATATTTAAAAACCTAACTGCTAAATCGATGATGTTGTGGGCAAAAGCTTGTTTATAACTAGCTTTTCTCTTAATGTATTGAATTTTTGTATAAATACAATATATTAAGGAAAGTTGAGAAAAAAATACATGAGTGTCGTGGAACACTCGGTTGGAACAAATGGCCTTTTAAAAAATTACCTGTTAGAATTAACGCCTCGGACCGTCTCGTAAAAAATAAGCAGACATTAAAGCAAGTTCAAGCAAGTTCACGCTGCCCACAATAGATGGCGTTAGTAAATTTTGTCGCAAATATTTTGTTCGGGATTTCTCTTCTAGAACAAAGACATAATCTGAACTCAGGATTCGAACCCCCGAACCGATAGTTTCCCTCCTTCGTTTAGCCGGTACGCCACCAAAGCTATGATGGAACTTGTGTAATAAACGAAGGCAACAAGGGTCGTGACAGAAAATTCTCACACTTTTTTTCATCTATCTTCCATCCGCCAAACCGTCCGAAAAGGAACTTCTTTCCAAAAACATTATACTTTAGCTCCACAGTGTAGCTGTTATTCATTATTTTTCTTGCAAACAAAATGATGTAAAACTTGCTGACGTGCGAATTTTGGATCTTACGTAACCTTTCGCTAACATCAGCATAAAATACGGGCAGGAAGAACAGGCGAAACTGTCGACCAATCTGAAGATTGACGCTGTAAATCAATGGGATTGGACGTCTTCACTAACCGATATATCACTTGTTACCAAACTTTGTATATCCCAGCATATTGTGTAGCAATATCCTTATAAACTCCGCTGTTTGTTGGATAAAGCGGAAATATTCTAGTGTACAGTTTTATTCTAGCGGATAAACTCACTCGGTTGCTGTTAGGCTTTTATTTCAAAGCAATTTGGTGTCGGCGTGTCGTTTTAAAAACTATTCCGTACTTGAAAGAAAAATAAAAGCGGAACACTAATGGAATCATGTGTATCAATATAAATCTATCTCATTTTAACTCTCTCGAATCTGAGCAGATCGAGAGTGTGATATAGGTAAATAGAAATCTTTTCTAAGAAATTTATCTAGTATTAACTCATCGAATGTGTCCGAATAAATTTTTACATACATAATATTATGTAAAAGGTATTGGCGAGATGAACCTAGGACTATTTGGATAGCGTGCCTTGAATCTGATTACCTCTACTCCACGACTCTCGATGGCCAAATTCTGAAATTATTGACCTGTATTTTGATTTTGATGGTATAATCAACTTGTCATTGCAGTTTCATAGTAAAAAGGAGCTTTTGCTAAGGCACCGTGTTAATGTTTTTTTTTTTCATTAAAGTAATATTCTTTTTTTGTAGCCAAATGTTTGATGAAACTATCTAACCTCTGTGTTCGTATTTTACCCTGTGTCTGGTGAAAATACAAAAATTCCATTTTTGTTGTACAACATTTTTGGTCTCATGTCACGTATGTAACAAGTTTTCGCCTGTGTGTTCATTCGCGTTGATCTAAGTTTTATATGTTTTTTAGCGAAACAATTGTTTGTAAAACAACAATTGTTATGATTTAAGCAGTCAATGGAAGTTGTGCTGTTGATATTTTTGGTTCATCTCAACCGATGGATGTCCACAGATTTAAATCTTGTGTACAGCGACTGTCAGCGATTCGGTCTTCCACTCGAGCACCTTCTATCGGTTGTTAAAGCTTCGGACCCTACCCATTGCCACTTCAGCTTTGCGATTTGTTGATCTTTATCGGTAACATTGGTTGTCAGATCTCCTCAATGGTAACTACTTCAATCAATTACAAAGTAAACATGCAATGAACATTTAAACACATACAGTCACATTCACGGTGATAAAAATCCGCAAACCTTTAACTTATTTTCAGCTTATTTTCCTTGTTTTTGCAAGTGCCCGAAGATATTCTTATATTTTTAAATCCCATTTTCTCGCCGCCATTTTAGTATGAACAAGACAAGGCATTACGGTTAAAAGCTTATATAAAATTTTCATGAAATTCCACCGGTTCAAGGAAACAGGATATCTTGAGCTTATGCTAAGTTCCTCTGTCCCAAATTTTAATAAAAAGGCATACGAAAAGTTTCATACAAAGAGTCTGTAGGAATATGGTTCCTTTACACTCACTTATGTAGGAGCGCAGTACGCGCAATTTTGCCCTACTTTGTCATGAATTTTTAAGTGAAGACTTTATACTAAATACCGATTTGTTTCGTTTGCCGTGGATACCCTAGGGACCCATGAAGGCTGGAAAAAGTGCTAGAAAAATCTTACGAGATATTTCACTCGGCTGATGGCTAGGGCCTGATCTTGTGACAGATGTTATCAGCCTAGCTTTTCAGTACTTTAAAAACGCAGCAAGTATTTTCGCATTATTTGAATAGCAATTAGATATGTTTTGCTGTAAGTTTGCAGTTTATATTCATAATATGACCCAGTTTGTGCAAAGATATTTTCACCACGCCACAAACTTAAAATATTTTGAAACAAAATTAATTTAGAATTAAACAGATCGTAATTCCTTAATTGAAAACAGACCTCTGTTTTTATGCAAACTGTAGTTGGCGGGGGGTGCCGGATTATTGGACATGTCAGTCTATTGAAGTGCCGGACTAGTGAGATACTACTGTATTTACTGACTGATAAGAAAATCGAATACGCCTCTTGTGTTATTATTTTTTTTCTAAGCCCAAATGCTGTTTTTAATAATCCATCCATCCATGAGAGCGAGAAACATTTCCCTTTCTCCCCGGCATCTCAATATCAAATGATAATCAAATTCAACCAATAGCTTTGAATATCAGGTGGGGCGCCGCATCACCGCTGAAATCGCACGCTCCGAATGTATTCCGCGCTTGAAGATGTCTACCAACGACCTTATATCCAGTAGACGCCTATTATATGGCGAACGCTTTCAGACAACACATAGGCAACATGAGCTTAGGTATATAAATTCACGCCCACTTTGAACGATAACCTTTTTTTTTTTAATTCTCATTTAAAGAGCTGAGTCAATGGAATGACTATGTAGCTCTCGTAGGTAAACAACTAACTTTTAAATTATACCTAACTATCCTTTATAAGTGTTTCGCGTCTTCCGACATTGGGTTCGCTAGGGTTATATTTACATAACCCAATGTTCTGTTTCGAACTTCGCTTCGGACACATTCCATCAATATATGGTAAACATCTTCTTCAGCGCCTGGACAATCGGGACAATTGGGAGAGGGAAACGATAACCTTATATCCTGGGTAAGTAGGTCGCTAGCTAGTAAAGTCCTGATCATGACCTTGATTGGACTAAATAGCATTCAGTTCCCGCCGCCAGCGCGCCTCAGCTGGTTCACTGAATTGTTTGCATAGCGAATGAATATGTATTAGGCGTCTACTGGGTATAACGTCGTTGATGGCTACCTATGTGCATGGTGCTGGAATACTTTTATTGGATGAGGCATATTTGATTTACTGTCTCTATCACACTCTCTGCGTCGTATTCCTCATTGCTTAGGGTTGTGACCTCTTTCTTATACTTAACTGAAGACATCAGTTGATAAAGGCGCTATTATATATCATAAGAGTATCTTGGGGCACGGTAATGCCCTCGCCAAGACGAGCCTTTCTCGAAGCGCTTCGTCGTCTGTTGAACTCATAACTTGGATTTTCAATTTCAAAAACAAAAGATTATTTTATGGAGATTGGTGACTTAATTGGTGATTTAATTTTTAACTTTATTTTTTATTATTTGTTATTATAGCGACAACAGAAGTAGGTACATACCTATTCTGTGGAAATTTCAAGTATCTACCTTATGGTTCATAGATTCCACGCTGACAGACTGACATACGGACTTAACGGAGGCATATAGTAATAGGGTCCCGTTGACAATCTTTGGGTACGGAACCATAAAAATATAATGATCCTCAAGCCACATCCAAACTATCTTACTTCGTAAAGAAACGTCCTAAGCATTTCATATCGGTGTAGGCACGCATTGGTATTTCCCGAACCTCCCAGGGGGTCGCCTCCTACGTGACGCGCCTTCACTGAAATATTTTCACTATTCATCGCCTTAAGGAGCATTAAAATGCTCGCTATGAGCAGCCACTTTTTCTAACGTTTTCCACGGACACGTTTTTCTTTGACATCTCATGTTACGGCCAGCGTAGGATGATAGACATCACATTACACAATAGGTACACATCCTCACTTCACTTTCTTTCACATACCTACATAGTACATAATACCTTACCAAAGACGTCACGATATTGTTCTGTTGATCAGACTGGTCAATTTTAATTAAATGTTTGACACTTACCCATAGATTTAGGATTGGTAGCTTAGTCGCTACCGAAGCGACTACCAATTCTAAATCTATGTTGCTAACTATACTCTATCTTCTTCTTCTAAATCAACCTATAGACGTCCACTGCTGGACGAAGGTCTCCGCCATGGACTTCCACAGGCTGCGGTCTTGCGCCGCCTGGATCCAGCGGCTCCCTCCGACTCGTTTGATGTCGTCGGTCCACCTAATGGGGGGGTCTGCCAACACTGCGCTTCCCGGTGCGGGGTCGCCACTACAGCACCTTGGGACCCCAGTGACCATCAGCCCTTCAAAATATGTGCCCCGCCCATTACCACTTCAGTTTGCGACCCGCTGAGCTATGTCGGTGACTTTGGTTCTCCTACAGATCTCCTGATTTCTGATTTGATCTCGCAAGGATACTCCTCTCTCCATTGCTCGCTTTATTCTATACTTACCCACAATAAAACTGTAACTGGTCGACTTCTGTAGATTAAATACATTTTAAATATTTTAATCGGAGGACGCATCGATACGATACTATTTTTTTTATTAACCCCCGACGCAAAAAGAGGTGTGTTATAAGTTAGACGTCGATGTCTGTCTGTCTGTCTGTGTGTGTGTGTGTGTGTGTGTGTGTGTCTGTCTGTGGCATCGTAGCTCTCAAACTGATCGACCGATTTCGATGCGGTTTTTTAATTTGAAAGCCAGTTTCCTTGCGTTGGTTCTTAGTTAGGTTGGGTTAATATCGGTACAGCAGTGTAAAAGTATCAGCTGTTTTCCAAAATGATGTAAGGCATTTTTGTCGTATGATTACTCGATTAAGTGCTTCACGCGTGCCAATATAATCGTTAAATGACAATTAATTGATAACTTCGACCTGATGCTGCAACCAGAATGGTTTCCAGAGAACCCGACTCTTCGAAAACTCACAGGAATGGTCGCAATGAGTTAATGTTAGATAGATGATGATGGAGGATCGAGGATGAGGATCTGATGCAGCAGAATACTAGGTGACAGGATGTCAGATATATCGTACATACAGTCCGGCCATAGATTCACATGTCGCGTCGGGGGTGTTTTAAATTTTTAATTTACACTTGTTTTTTTTGTCTAAAACTTAAAAAGAGATAGATGATCTTCAAGAACCTAATTCGTATTATTTTACAGTTTACTTCAATGCTTACAACTGTATGATAAAGAGATCACATAGAAATGTATGTTTAAACGAACCCAGGACTCTTAAGAAAAATGGATTAAGCAAGTTACCTCAATGTCTACAAAATGTATTGTAGGAACTTATCTAAAATTAAAATCTCAAGAACGAACAGCAACATTAAAATATAATAATAATATGTATAATATTTCTCTCAAATGATGCAATCGTATTGTAAAAATAATATGTAAGTGGGTATTATCTTTTCAAAAAATATTTTCTAACATAACAAAGGTAAGTTAGTAGGTAATCTATGTAGCTATCTTTTACAGGATTTGCTCAAAAATGTACCGTAAAAGCTTTAATAATTTGAAGAAACTATCTTAGGTATGTTTATATAGGTACCTACCATACCATACCTACGCTGATATATTCTGTAGACTGAAAAAACATGATAAGAGTAATAATTACGTAGGCAAATACTAGCTGATGCCCTTGACTCCGTCCGCCTGGACTACATCATCATCATCATCTTAATCGAAGGAGGTTCGCTGTTGGACATTGCAAGAATCGCCACAAAATATGATCTTGTGCCGCCTGTATTCAGAAGCTGCCATTGCGTGGATTGTCTAAATCCCGTGATATTGGAATTCTCCACGATAAAAAGTATCCTATGTCCTTCTCCAGGTTGTTGACATAAAATGCTATCTCATTGCCTTTCAAAATCAGGTCAGTGCGGAAAACGTGAAAAGATTGAGCATACGCGTTTCACATTATTAGATATATGTTGAAATGGCTAAATCAATCCAAATTATTTTTGTGCTAAGAAAAATAATGACTATTCGTCATTTTAATTGCAAAAGAAACTTTTATTTTTTACACAAATGAAAATTAAGAAAAAATTACCTCGTGGCTTTATTCAATTTCAGTTTGAAACAGAAAAGTACTACGGTAATTACAAAAAAAGTTATACAGAAGAAAAACATTCATCAGGAGTAGCGAAAAATTGAGTGCTTTGGCACATTTAGGGCGTCAAAAGAGTTTCCCGACGTAAAAGCTGTGAAAATGGAGGAATTTAAAATTTAGGAAGCCTATTTAGGTCAATTTGTTGAAATTAACTCTACCGTACAAGGGAAGTTGCCTTCCACGGTCTAATATAACTACTTAACACCCGCATTATTTTCTGAGTTTTAGTTAAGTCTCCAAAAGAAAATAATAATCCATGATAGTACACACATTCTAACTACTCATTCGTAATATGAGTTAAACAGGACTTAATTAAAGAGTGGTGAACATAAACCAAATAATTTTTTAATTAGGTATATAATATTATTCTGCCTAATATATTGCCTGAACCCGAAACATTGACTTTTGTCGTACACATACGCCTAACTCAAACTTAAGGCTTTAGAGAGGTAACGGGCAAATTGGTAACATTCTAAACAGCAAAAAATATTTAAAAAAAATTAAGCAACTTCTAATACTAGCAAAAAGCTGAGCTTTGTGAGGACTCGCATAAGTTCTGTTGCAGCGATGTTAACTCTTTGATATTCTAACAGATGGCGTTTGTAGTACAATAACAAATACAAAATTGTTAATGTTCATTTTATTTAATGGTTATAAAATTATATTTTTTTGACCGATAACACATCTGGATATGAAATTAAATTACTATGATAAAGCACAAATCTATAGTCGTGATAGTTTTTCAGTAAAGTGTACCACAAAAATGCTCAGGTTGTGGGATAGTGTTAGGGCTCGCGTCGCTCGCCCTAACTAGGAAATTATAAAACCTCACGTTAAACTGCAACGCCCTACGGGCCTACTGCCTTTAAAAAATATAATAAACATTGTACCTTAAATATCTAAAAACCTGCTCTGACTCGTAATACCTACCTGTGTAAGGGAGAGGGCAGACTGGCTACTTTTAGTGACAGTGATCGGCGTTTTACCGAAAGTTGGTTTACGGACGACAGTTTTACGTGATAACGTCATAAAGAAACATTGATGACCGCTAACCACAGCGCGCACGCGATGACTGGCGGGCCCGGCGGAGGGCGCTCGGCCAACTCTTGGGCCGATCGTGCCTCTCTGTCGCTTGTTCCGCGCTCTCGCTAGCACGCTCAGGCTAGGCGGAACGTGACACTTTTTCGTGCGTGCAGCCGGTGTTATTGAGTTATAAGACGTTATCACGTCAAAACGTAATTCGATCGCTGCATCTAGCGTTTGTTGTGTGCCCACGTTAGCAATCGGACGCGGAATCGAGCTTCGGTAAAAACGCCGATCGCTGCCGCTAAAAGCAGTCTGCCCTCTCCCTAATGCATCAAAGCGGACGCGTGCCAACGCCAGGCGGGTGATCAGCCCTATGTCAAGACCAATGTATAATAGAAAGTTCCCATTTTACCATTGAGTATATTGGGCACTCAGCTATGAAAATTTCTAATCAGCATCCGATTAGACCTTGTCCTTGCAGAAGACCTTTGTCCAGCGGTGGACGATAATAGGTTGATAAGGAAGAAGAAGAGATCCGATTAGAAATTTTGCAAATCAAAATATCACAAAAAATATTGCGTATCAAAAAGTGCCTACTTCACAAAAACTCTTACTTTATGTGGTATTGCAACGCGTACCGGGTAGATCTAGTATATTATAATTTATAATATAATGTATCATCATTATCATCATCTTAACTTGAACTGGATACCAATCTCTACTCAGAATGAAAAATTAATTTTTATTATCTACATACTTTTTATTTTTAAATCTCCCTTCAAAGGACTGCAGTAGGATATGAAAAAATATAAAACGATGGAAAAACGTCATCGTGCTGTGTAGCAAATACATACTGCAGTTGGTCGAATTTCCTTTTTTCATCATAAACCGTTACCTTCGGCTGCGGTTTTGCAATTTAGTTTGTACTCGCATAGGAGAAAAATTTGCGGTTGTGGAACATTGATATGAAAATCTAAAGATACACGACTCATGAAGCTTGAACACAGAACGCCCGACAGTAACTTGTTGCGACGTCAATGTACGAGAATTTAAAACACTATCTGAAAGTTGTAAGATAATGTATGAAGGTGTTTACACTATGGATATTCTGAGAAGAGTCAAAAACACTCAGTAGACTTTGCTCTTTCCAAACAAAGCTTTGCTTTTTTCTGAAACAAATTGTCGTAAGATAATAATTATTGTGTGAATCGTCCATATTTGTCGTCCATTTAAAAATTTTGTCAAGCATACCTTACCTATGAGAAAAGCTGGCAAGAAACTCTACTGCACAACAGTTAGTTACTAATCATTTCCAATTTTATTATTTTTCTATTTTAAATAGAACACTTGCCACACTTTACTCTATGCCTTGAAATTCAAACAATATAATGTTGTATCCTTGACTTTCCATTTTTGTTATAACACAATTCCAGGGCTCTCTTTAAGACTTTTGTCTGTATATCTAGTTTATTTGACATCAGTGTTCGTAGGCCAACATCGGTAAAGGAGTTAGACCGTGGACGCATGCGTAGAACGAACGTGTCGCGCGCTGTTGGGCCGCAGTTTAGACCGCTTGCGTTCCAGCCCAGCTGTGTAGAACGTGCCGCGAAAACCATTCCCATACGTCAAAATAACTAATTGATTTCAACGTACACCCTGGAACAGTTTTCCGGAAGAATGGCATGAACTTTACCCAAAACTTTGACCGATTGTGGTCCAAATTTTTGTGATGTGCATTGATGCAATTTATTTAGGTAGGTAAAGTTTTTTTTTACCGCTTACAAAAACATGTGAAGGTTCTTTATTTGTGTGTATGTTGATGTTGTTTTAGTAGTAAGTATAATGTTACACTTTAAAATTAGGTACTAATACAAAAAATGCCCGCGTCGAATGATAGTTATTATTGTGTAAGTATTTTTTGTCATAATGTAATTATTTATTTATTGGTTCAACCGACCTTATTTAAAAAACTGGTCAAGTGCGTTTCAGAACACGCCTAAAGATAGGGTTCCGTAATCAGGTTATTAAAAAAATCTTTATATAATTAAAATTTGTTCAAACAAACTACTTATACTTGCTAGATACTTGATGTACTGTAGATATTTACTGTACTCTAACAAGCCTGTTACCGTCATCACAATAGTAGGTATGGAGTTTGTTCCCGAAGACGCCGCGCTGCGTACGCGAGGAAGTAGTTCAAAAATATTTTTCCACTTTCACTCTTCATTTACGAGAAGTACCCTGATTTTTTCGTAGACTTACACGCTTTAATAGTTTCGGGATAAAATTCGGGAAGCGGAGTGTTAACAGACATAAGGTGGACCAACGACATCAAACGAATTTCAGGAAGCCACTGGATTCAGGCAGCGCAAGACCGAGGCTTGTGGAAGTCCATGCAAGGGACCTTTATCAGTTGTCAGCAGTGGACGTCTATCAGTTGATAAAGAAGAAAAAGAAGATACTTTTTACTCATTGTGCATACTTTATAATTTTATGGAGTCGTGAAGGAATAGTTTTTGTATGTTATTTTATTGATATGGAGCAAACCGAATACAGCGCTGGTTAAACTGAATAATCATTATTGAAGCAGTCTTTAGATCTCGCAGTGATACTCCGAGCATGACTCTCCGTCGCCCACGGAGACCCTGAGCTTTCTTGTGAGGCCCATAGTTACCAACTATGTTCCTAATCACTAGCCACGAGCATTGTTCGAAAACTGGTCTTCAGACTCGGGATTTTGTAATAGTACGCGGACAAGATGACAAAAGTTATAAAGAATATCTATTTTATGCATTTCCTTATTTAATTATTTGAGTATTTATTATAAATTCATAGCAATCTGTCTTAGCAAAGTGACATAAGATGAATGATCGTAAATATTAGGGGTGTTTGTGGTTCATGTATTTACCGCCTAGTCAGCGTGACTGGTATGCTCCTAATGGATCCGTTTTATGTATCGCGTAAATAAAAATAAGGGTATTATGAATCTGTGTTACGAACCCAAGCAATATGCGACACAGAGTAGAAGTTATTGCTGGAGTTGTCTGGACTTTCTTCATTTAGGTCTATGTTAGGTCAATACAAATTCGTTTTAGGCTTAAAATATCACACCGAAATAATAACTTCTTCGTTGGTCTAGTTACTATCATGTTTGACTCCTGATGACGAGGTCCCTCGTTAAGTCCTCGAGGATGAAGGCTCGCTTACCGGGTCGTTCCAAAAAATGTATTGGGTTTTTCTTTTAAGAAATTTTGAGCCCAAATCACTGCCCCGCCATCGTACGGAGATACGTACGTATAATGGCTGCATACGTTCGTTTTTTTTTTAATTATTAGGTCCTTATTTCTAAAGTGTGAGTTAAAGAGACTTTTCTACAAAAACAGGATAAAGAGAAAGAAAGTAGAACATGATTCCAGCCTATATTCTTTAATAACAGCTACGAACCTTCATTATGTTGCTACAAACTTATACAAAACAAATCGCAGACATTTCGTAGCAACGCGTAAACGACGAACGTTACGGCGCTTACGGCTTTCTTAAATTTGTTTGTTTTTCACTTGTAGCACGGATAAAACAGCAAATGAAAATAGATTCTATAATTTGAGCTATATTCGGGGCTTGGAATTAAATCTTCTTCTTCTTCTTCTTTATCAACCTATAGACGTCCACTGCTGGACAAAGGTCTCCTGCATGGACTTCCACAGGCTTCGGTCTTGCGCCGCTTGAATCCAGCGGCTCCCTGCGACTCGTTTGATGTCGTCGGTCCACCTGGTGGGGGGTCTGCCAACACTGCGTTTCCCGGTGCGGGGTCGCCACTCCAACATCTTGGGACCCGAAAAAAACTACTCGCGAAACTGAAGTGGAAATGGGCGGGGCACATACATAGTTCGAAGAGCTGATGGTCGTTGGAATTAATTCATTGAGCTTAAATAATATCAATTAACAAAGAAAAGGAAAGTTTTTACAATAAAAATGTAAAATCATAGTTATAGACTGGAAGTTCTCAAACAATAGACCAGCAATGAATTCATCAACGAACGGAATCTATGTTTTATTCATGACCTTTATACATTTTACTTTGCAAATTTATGCCGAAAGTAGTTTTTAGCCACAGAATTCAAAATAAAGAAATAGAAATGCTATTTCTATTTTCCAATACCTTGCGCCGATTTTAGCTACTGGCACATTCTCTGTTTTCATAAACAGGCTATGAATGTTTTTTTGAGCTAAATATATGAGATAATATGTAATAAAGGAACCTGGCGTTTTACCTTTAAAAGTATACTGAACCCCAAACTGAATTATCTCCAATACCACAGAACCTTTTAATTTTTTCTAATACGATATTAACATTTGTGAAGAAGAATTAAAAAAATGGACACTTTTGTGGACACAAAATTAAGGTTCCCACTAATTTGGATACTATCACATGGTTGAGTTAAAGTTTAATTTTCTTTGAAAGCTTTAGCAAATATGCTTTGAATTTACGGCGCTCTACATGGGCTATAAAACGTTGAAACTGTTTATTTCAAATTTTGTGGTAAGAAAGTAACACCCAAGGGTTTAGCAGTAAGCTTTTGCAGATTTAAGGTCTTCTCTATATGACAAACGACGCTATTTATCAGTGAAGTCCTTCGCTAGTTAGTCATTTACATAAAGACTAAACCTGTGTCAGGCCGCGTAAGCTTGAGATTTGGGTTTATAATTTAGGTCACTTAATACACAGAAATCTGTTTATAAACCACACTCCCAACCACTTTCTAGAAAGGTTCATAAGCTTTAACTGCTTTCTGCACCCTAATTTTGCTCTCGGTATCTACATTTTAACACAATATTGTTATTATGACTTTAGTCGGCTACTTTATTTTACACGTATACTTAGTAAATGGATGGACTAGAATAGAATAGAATTATTTTTTATGCAAATAAACTTTTACCAATCCTTTTGAATCGTCGGTAAGTCTACCACTGGTTCAGAAGGCCCTTGCTGCCACGAAGAACCAGCAAGAAACTCGGCGGTTCCTCTTTTCAAAACAAGTTTACAATAGGTATTTACTATTTATAGATGCAGTGTTTCCACAATGAGGGGAAGTTCCAAAAAAATGCATAATTCAATACATCTTAAGACGGGCCGGCAGAAATTAGCCCCATTCCCGCCGGTGGCACCCATTCACGAGCATGACGCATGATTCTCTGGTCTGGTTGGAGACTTTAGCCGTACTTACCTAGTTACAATCTCATCGTAATAAGACGTGCAGCCAAGCGATTAGTAATCCGGCACGATGGCGTGTACAAACCAATTAGGGATGTGGGTTTAAACTGCCATACCACTTTCCAAGTCCGCTACAATCTTAGACTGCATCCTTACTTACTATCAGGTGAGATTGCAGTCAAGGACTATCTTGTCACTGAATATTCAATTGGGCTTCTATTTTAGATGGATAAAAAGGGAAACCACGAACGAACCTCACGAAGAATAGATAAGAATATATGTACCTACCTAATATACAAAGTTGACTGCCCGCCGTTAGTTGGCACAAGTACCTGAAAATATTTAGATACTAATGCCAGAAACGTACTACTTATGTCACTATATTATGGGTGTGAAGTTATATATCCCTTCATAGAGCTTACGCTGCACTATTGATTTTCAAGGCTTGCTTCGCTCAGAAAATCCCCTTCAAAAAAAATTTACTGAGCATTAATTGAACAAATTCTTTTGTCAACATTTCGAGACATCAATACTGATAAAATTCTAAAAAAAATTGAGTGAATCAAAATCGTCATCATTTTTAGGGTTCCGTAGTAAACAAGGAACCCTTATAGTTTCGCCATGTCCGTCCGTCTCTCTATCTGTCTGTCTGTCTCTCCGTCCGCGGTTTAGCTCAGAGACTATTGGTAATAACTACGGCCGTTCAGAGAATGCGTTCCTGACACTTCGCGATTGAACTGACGACGTAACTTTGTAATGGCGTTGCAGTTACGATAAAAATATCATTGCTGGTTGTTTACCGTTTTAACAATTGATGAGCATTAAAACAACATTATCATATCAATAATCAATTAATGTTATAATTTTGTGCCAAACTGAGTGTCAAATAACTTGGTAAACAATATTTTTCTAAATCTAAACTGCGCTATTACAAGGTTATGTCAACCGGATATTTTTGTTTTGTATGGCAAACTGACAGGTGTCAAAAACGTATTCTCTCGGTGGCCGTACTATAGAAGTCTGTAATTTGACAAGGGTATAAATATCAATCACGCCGACAAAGTGGTGAAATAAAATTGTGAAAATAATTTTTTTTAGGGTACCTCCCCTACATATAAAGTGGGGATGAATTTATTTTTTCTCGTCCATCCTATAGTGTGGGGTGTCGTAGAATAGGTCTTTCAAAAATATTGTGGGTTTGGGAACACCATTTTTCAATTCAGTGATCCGTTTGTGAAATTTGATATTTTAAAATGCTACATTTTAGTAGATTCAAGTGTCCCGTCCCTTCTGCCAGCTAAATGGTTGTATAAAGGATACAAAAAAAAATTCACAGCAGTAAGATATATAATGAATTTTAAAGGAAAACTATCACGGCTAAGTAAGGTTCATTAGTTAAGGAGTTATATCTGTTTTTCTAAGTTAGGTATTACACGTAGTGTAAGTTGCATATTTTGTAGTATATTATAGTATTTAAACCATGGAACTCAAAATGTATTCAATATTCATAAATAAAATAAATGCACTATCCTAGGTCAGCAATAATATTTGAGACTTTCAACTACGGAACCCTACACTGCGCGTGGCCCGACACGCACTTGGCCGATTTTTATTCTTCTACACTCACTACAGGTAAGTTCTTTACTTAGTTATTTAGGTACCGCGATCTCGCCGAAAAAAAAGAAAGGGCGCAATTTAATATTAAAGGCCTAACCTAGAAAGTGTAATAGCAATTTTGATTGAGCTCCATTAACCTACTGTCGGCATCGTACCGGAACGCTAAATAACTAACGGTAACTAATAACGGCGAAGCCAAACCAAAACCGATAAGATCCCAAGTACATGACACTCAATCACCTTAACATCTTCATTATCATAAAAGTACCTCCCTAAGTAATTCAAAGAAAATAAGCAATAAGTAAGCGACCCAGATAATGTATGGGGTTGTTCATAATATGAGGGGTATCCATTGAGCTGAAGATATTTATCGCCAGTAGATACATCGGTACAAAAACCTGAATGGGAATAGTCCGATACTTCATATCCGAGAGATTTTCGTCGTTATTCAGGGTTTTATTAGGTTTGATATAAGCATGATTATAGTTTTATTGTGATTAAGTTTTGATACTAGCTAGTCCTGTCTATGATTGTTCTAATAATTGTTTAACTGGGATATTTTTTTTTTCAAAAGAATATTAGTCAAATTTAAGTTGACTAATATCTTTCCTATCCCCTCCAACTAAGCGGAAAGCTTGTGCTTGAAGTGAGTACGACAATAGTGCAACGGGTGGGATTCGAACCTGCGACCTTTCTGCAGGCTATTGAGGCTCTATATAATATGACATTGTAATAACGAGTGAGTACTTTCGTGTTAGGTATTTTTGCAATCTGATGCTCCTTCAATCTCTTCTTGGTGACCCGGCCTGACTGGAGAGGAAAGTTTGAATGTAGTCTTCGAAGCATCATAGTACTTAGCTATTAAAAATCCTAAATTCATGGAAATGTATCCAAGTAGAATAAGGTAGGTATTCTTTTTATTTTTGAGCATCTTTCGCGCCTCGAAATAAAATTATAATTTTATTATAATACTGTAGTCACAGATAAAACCAAGAGTAGCTTCGAACAATAAAAAATGGTCGTGATAAATCCCCTCTAAATCGGCAGGCTTTTAAATTAAATTTAATTAAAAAATTAAATTAAAATGGGTAGGTGGGTAGATGGAAATTTTTTAATTTAATTTTTTTAACGGAACCCTAAAAGAGGCCCGACTCGCACTTGGCCGATTTTTTACTATTAATAAAAATAAATGTATTGAATGATATTTTTAATAAAAAGATTAATTCATAATTTATTCATGTAAGAAGTTATTAATATTAATTAGGTTAAAATTCAAATATAATTCCTATATTTTCATTAACAATTCTGCAATTACATGGGCAGGTAAGTGTTGTTAAATAAATTAATACTGAATAAAAAGTGGATAGGAGGAAAAAAATGATAAAATATAATATAATAGTTAATAAACATTGACAAATATTTATAATCGTTGATTTATCGATAGTTCATCAACTATATATGGCGCGTTTTCGACCGGAGGCACCGGTTGACCTGAAGTGATGCAGTGACCTCGCGCTCTCCGCCCTCTATCTCGAAAACGGTTCACCGTATAAAAAAAATTTTTTACAAAATTTGTAGAGAATTTTGTATTCTACAATATTGATAACAAATACAAATAGCAAAAAACCCATAGGAAATGAGATATTTACAAAAAAAGCGCAAAAGACCGATTTTTGTGACCTTTGACCTTGAAATTTAACAGTTGCGCACACCCTACCATATGTAGGTTTTGAGACAACTTTTAGGGTGTCAATGTACAAGTATTTACAGACTTACAGCTGGGTATCTCGAATTCCGAGGTGAACTTACTATAATAACTGGACTATACAATCGCAAGCATAGCATGGATCTGCACCGTTACGTAGTGAAATTCAACGATCACACACTAAGCGCTTGCTTACTCGTTCCTAACATGCTCGCCAGGAATGCCTTTCCGGTTTCTGTATAACAAAAACAATAAATTGGGTATTTTAAGAGGATTGTCTAGTTGAAAATTTTTATACAAAAAGCGATAACGTTTTGCTACCCGTAAATGTTGTCCAATGTTCATATTTTTTTGAAATGTTGCAGATACAATGAAAAACTATGCCCGTACGTTTTAATTTTAAAGAAATATTGCTTATGTTAAAAGTTATTAGTGACTAAATATCCATATTTTTGACTAAAAAACTTCCTCGACTAATTTTATTTTTTTAAATTTAACTAAACTGAAATACTAAAAAAATGAAACGTACGAGCCTAGATTAAGGTGTACTGAATCTAATGAGACCAAAATTGTCTAATTTTGTAAACGTTTAGGGGGGTAAAAACGTTATGACCCGAAACAATATTTCAAGAATAAAATTTAGGCAAATAACTCCTGGACTTGCAACTCTCTCTATCGCACGATGCGGGTCGGGCAGCGAAGCGTTGTGAAACAGATAGCATTTTGGAAAATACCTACTCGCGTCGCGTTTCGTCACTAGACACTACTCTTAAGACCAAGGATAGGCAACTTCTAGACAAGCGCGTTTCATCTTAGGCTGCATCTTCAGTCAAGCGCTAGTCTAATGAAATATTATAAAAGTTTGTTGTTTAGATTTACAAGACGATGACTTCCTTTTACCCCTAAATTTGATTGGCAAAGCTTAAATTAAAGGTAAAGAAAGCGCTTTTTACAACAAAATAGTTTGGAAGTTAAAATGTTCGCGTGCTTGCGTGAGATTTTTTGGAGGCTTTTCATAATACGTACTTTAAAGAAGAGTTTTTGGAGCTACTTTTTGGGGCTATAATGGGGCTCTTACACTTCCAGCAGTATAAAAAAAAACGATTGAAGTTTTTTCTATGATGAACCGTGTAATAGGCCCTAGTTTATAAAAAAGCATTTGCCCCAAGGAATGACACAAAAGATGAAGTGCATCTGAATTTAAAATGATCAGAAAATGAGATGAAAAAGTGAAATTTGCAGCTAAAATGTCATGGAAATGTTTTAATTAAATAGGTACTGCTCGGTGGTAAAATTTTTGCGGTTTCCTTCCATTAGGTAAATTGAATTATATCCGTTGAATGACCTGCTCGTTTAGCCGAGAATTAATTTTCATTTTTAAGGTACTTACCGTCTTACCTATACTATATTTACTTCGTTTGACATAAGGGTCTTTTCTTATTGATTTTTGCGATGTGATGCTATGCATTGAGTTATGATCAATCGAATATGGACTTTAGTATGTAAGAAATAAGATATTATCAGTTTTTGGAGTTGCTGCTGAGCTAAGAGATGATATAACTATAGGTCGACCGTTTAACTCGCGTATCGCCTGCGCGGTAAGAAGGGAGCGGAGGGAGATGTTAGAGATGTTAAAACTTAAAAATAAATACTTAATTCTTTACCAACAATGTCTATCTCGAGATAAATCTTTGGATTATTGACTCCGTGTGTAGCGTTACCCGCCCCCGCTCCCTTCTTACCGCGCAGGCGATACGCGAGTTAAACGGTCGACCTATAAGGTATCACTAACAATATCTATCGCGCTATTTAAAAATGTATCCAAAGGTGAAAAAATTTTATTGCTTCATTTTCAATAATATCTATGAAGGGTTTAAGCCATAGTCCACCACGCCGGCCAAGTGCACATTGACAGATTTCACACACCTTTGAGAACATTATGGAGAACTATGCAGGTTTCCTCATGTTTTCCTTCACCGTTGAAGCAAGTGACATTTAATTGCTTAAAGCCCCCGACCCCTCTAAAAAGAGGTTGAAGTCATAACCACTATAGGCTATCATCGCTCCATACAATAACATAATTTGACTAAAATCCTTCAACCATAACGTGCACTGACCCGGTGTGAAATAGAACATTTGTCTACAGTCGCTCCGCCAATGTGATTGGAGCTTGTAAAATATTGAGAGGTAGGTATGGAACCCTACGATAGACGTCCTTGCTAAGTCAGCGGCGGCGAAAAATTAGGCTGCCAACTTTAAATTATAAGTTATGATGAGAAAATTTTACCAAACGACATTTTATTTTCGGCATCCAATTTACTCTCGCCACGATTGTTTGATGTAAAAAAAAACATTTTCAATTATGAAAATTAAGCCCAAGTGAGAGATACCCCGATTTGATTGCAAGTTAGGATTTACAAAAATATAGTGGGGTGGAGTGGAGGGGTAGGGAGTGTTTGAGCCAAGTCCTCCTCCCCTTGTCACATCTGTATGAACCGTGTTTGTGAAAAAAAGTTAAAAGAGTGCTCAGATTCGTCTCTATTCCCTGACCGCATACTTCTATGAGTGTGGCTGAAAGAAAACAAAAACTATGTGCTCCTCTCCATTGTTGGACTGAGTGGAGACTTGAATGAATATTTGAACACCATATTTAACATATGATACGGTATAAATCATATTATTATGATTTATTTGTTGATAGTCGTTAGGATGCCAAAGCGCTGGAGTGGCGACCCTGCACCAGAAAGCGCAGTGTTGGCAGACCTTCCACTAGGTGGACCGACGACATCAAACGGGTCGCAGGTAGCCACTTACCAGAAAGCGCAGTTTTAGGGGCGACAGGCGGCGGAAGACCGAAGCCTGTCGAAGTCCATGCAAGAGACCTTTGTCCAGCAGTGGACGTCTATCAGTTGATAAAGAAGAAGAATATTTATTTGCTAATTCTATTGGTTTGAGTTTTCTTAGCTTTAGACCACTCCGTTCCATCTCACTCCAGCACACAATCAATTTGACAACATATAATTCAACATTTTAACATTTACTTTTACTTTCTTACAAAATGCTTTCAATTCCATTGTAGTTCTGAAACTATTCGTATACGTGCAATTTTATATTTTCAAGAAATCGAATGAAACGATATTGAATATTTTATTATTTCCATTTGTATGCGCTCAGGGATTCCACCTCTGCAATTTGTATCTATTTCCTGTTATTATTCATTTCGTCTTGCATCGTTTCAGGTGAAATCACATATTTGTCAGCGTCGATTCGGATTTAGCTGGCATGCTTTGAGCTTCGTTTAAAATGCTATCGCATACTACAGTTTGATGTAGTTTTAACAGGAGAATATTAATAAAATGAATTAAATTTTCTTGTTTTAATTATTTTTATTTTATTTTTTTAAATTATAGTAGGTACAAAGAAAAAAGTATTTTACTTGAGTTCGTAGCCCGTTCAATTTAGACATCCAAGGTTACAATAATTCCGACTTGGCTGAATATTGGTAGGATTGTTTAAAACACTATTATAAAGGAAATGTGAAAAGTCCTCATCGATCCGGCACGTGCAAAAAAAAATTACTCGGGATCAAAGGTCACAAAAACGGGTTTTTCGCGATTTTCAGCAAAACGGTAAGTTTTATCATAAAATTAGCCTTGACAAAAATTATAGATCAGATGATTATCTATAAAAAATATCTGAATACTTTTTCCCTAAGAGCCACCGTTTTTGAACTATAACGATTCAAACATTTGAAAGAGTTCGTATTTTATGATGAAACTTACCGTTTTGCTGAAAATCGCGAAAAACCCGTTTTTGTGACCTTTGACCCCGAGTAAATTTTTTTGCACGTGCCGGATCGATAAGGACTTTTCACATTTCCTTTATAATATTGTATTGAACAATCCTACCAATATTTAGCCAAGTCGGAATTATTGTAACCTCACCCCTATTTTTTAGTCTAATTTGACCGGACTATCGGGCATTGGCCTCGAAAGTTATTCAAACAAAATGAAAAATACAGCTCGGAAACTTTATTTGGCTATAACTCACGTTTTAACAAACTTGTGAGATTTATCTGTTTCCCTATTCATGACTCATATCTTTTCGTAAAGTTCAGTTGTGTATCTTACAGATCATTTCCCAACATTGATAGACACTTTCCTAAATACAAAAAAAAATATCATTTTATAATTGTCTACGTGAAGTTAGTTATTTAGAAATTCAAAGGGAAAGATTTTTTAAGATTCATATTTCTTTTCGAAATAAAAAGTATTTTATGTTACATTTCAAATCCTCAATCCTATACGACCAAAAATCAGTTATTCCGTAGCTCTGTTGAGGTAATTGAAAAACAAACCAATAAGCTCCCTTTCACATTTATAATACTAGATGATGCCCGCGACTTCGTCCGCGTTGATTAAGGTTTTTAATTCCCGCGGGAACTCTGTAATTTTCAGGGATAAAATGTAGCCTATGTTTTAATCCTGGGTATGAGCTATCTCCATTCCAAATTGCAGCCAAATCAGTTTATTCGTTGTGACGTTAAAGAGTAAGAAACATCCATCCATCCATCCATCCAACCACACATCCATCCATACATCCATACTCACAAACATTCGTATTTAAAATATTATATAGTAGGATAGTACGATAGTAGCATAGGACAGGATTTAGTAGGTAAGGATACTATACCCTAAGGTATATAATATAAGAGCAAGGGTACCTTTATCTTGATATTTGAAGAGGTTAATACCTACAAATAATTTTTTTCTTCAATGGCGAAAAATCCCTACGCACTCATGTGATACCCTCACACAGTCCACATCGAGCGGACCAAAATAACCTCCCCTCGTCAGCAAACTCAGCAAAAAACCGTTTTGTATTACTTCGTGCTGACCCCTTATTTGTTTTCCCTCTTCTTTGCTCTTCCTTTTCGTTTTCTAAAATATGAGATTTGACTGTTTCCCTATCCATTGGCCAGTCGCTCATTGTGATTTTTTGTCGCCGTGACTTTTTGTCGCCAAGTGGAGTGCTATGAAGATATATGGAAGTGCGCTCACTGTAGAGACGAGACAATACGGTGACACATAGTTCCAGCAACTGACGACACTTGAAATCCATTTCAAGAATGAGCGCGTTTTGTCACCCAGTGACATGCGGCTGGCCTAAAACGGTGCAGTGGGCGCATCGTGGGCGACAGTAGGTGACAGCGACAAAAAGTCACGGTGACAAAAAAATCACATTGAGCGGCTTTCCTATAAGTTCAGTTATATCTTCTTCTAATATACAGGGTGGGCCAAATCAGGTGGATATAAATTTTTTTTTAGATTGTTGACTTAGGGGCCTACCAGGACCCGCAAGGAAAAAATTGGTTCCCAGCCGATTACGAGAAAAAAAAATTTATTTGAAATTTTGGAATATTTACATTACCTTGACGAACTTTTAATTTTTTTTTAATTTTTCCAGTGACAGTTTCCGCAATTTTTTTATGGAATATCTTTATCTAATAACTGTGCTCTCTTAAGAAAAAAATCTAGTCTGATTAGCTGGTTTTAAGAGCATTAAATTTTAAATTATTTCAAGAAAATTAAGTTCATACAAAATCTACAGAAAACTTTAAAATTCCATTAAAAATAAAAGAAGAGGTTCATAACACTGGTGATTTTTTGAAAACTGTAGCAACTTATGTTCTTTCGATTGCCAAAAGAAAAATTGTATGTCAATGTGCCGGATAAAAAGTTATGATTTTTCAAAAGTCTTCGTTCCTCATTCGTCTAAATAACGACCTTATTGAAAAAAATGTTAATTGTTTGTGGAGACTGCAGTATGTCCTTTAATTTTAACTGCCTCGTAGGTCTAGTGATAAGCGTGTTCGACTGCGGCCGACGAGGTCCCGGGTTTGAGTCTCGGGTCGGACCAAACCAAGTATTGGGGTTTTCCGATAAGAAATTCTCGGTACTAGCCCGGAGTTCGGAAGTTGGCGTTGTTTCACCCCGTGCCTTGGAGAGCACGTAAAGCCGTTGGTCCTGTGCCTAATTTCTCTCCGGTCGTGTCGAATTTTCCGTCCCATCGGGCTATGAGAGTAATGAAACAGAGAGTGCACCTGTGTTCGCGCACACACTTGTGCACTTTAATATCTCCCACACAGATGGCTAATCTTTCTGGAGATAGGCTGCCACCGTGGCCGAAATTTGGAAGGGAGGAAACAAAGATATACAAGATGGAGTATAAAGGCTGTGAACGCGTCGAAAATTTGTGCTGCCACATGTGGTTAATATGATAGATATAGATTATGATATGATATGATTATGATATGATTTAGATTACGAGAAAGCTTTCGATCGTGTACAACATGACAAACTTATCGAAATTCTTAACAACATTGGCCTTGATCCAGCAGATTTGACGATCATTAGGCACCTTTACTGGGAACAAAAGGCACGTGTGCGTGTTGACCAAGTGCTAACGGAAGATATAGACATTCAAAGAGGTGTGCGGCAAGGTTGCATATTGTCCCCCTTGCTATTTAATATATACGCGGAAGCAATTTTTGAAGAAGCCCTGGAAAAGGCCGAAGAAGGTATTCTAGTTAATGGGCACCCGATTAATAACTTGCGGTACGCAGATGACACCATATTACTAGCGTCAAATTTCAACGACTTACAAAATTTGCTTCAACGCATGGATAGAATTAGTACTAGATATGGACTGAACATTAACCTAAAAAAGACAAAGGTCATGATAGTCGGTAAATCGCAACCGATCATAACACCAGATTTAATCATAAGAAACCAGACGGTACAAAGAGTCAACGCGTACAAGTACTTGGGATGCATTGTGAATGACCAAAATGATCATAGCGTAGAAATTAAGTGCCGGATAGAGCAGGCACGCAACGCATTTATGAAGTTGCGCCACTTACTCTGCAACCGATCCTTAAAGATCTCTACCAGGGTGCGTTTGGCACGATGCTATGTTTTTTCTGTTCTTCTGTACGGTGTCGAATCATGGACCTTAACTCAAAATATGAGCAATCGGTTAGAGGCATTTGAAATGTGGGTGTATAGAAGAATTCTGAGAATATCATGGACGGATAGAGTTTCCAACGAAAGGGTTTTGCAGATGGTCAACAAAGGGGCAGAAGTTTTAAACACAATAAAGCAACGAAAACTGCAATATCTGGGACATATAATGCGTGGCGATAAATACAAGTTGCTCCAACTCATAATACAGGGGAAGATACAAGGTAGGAGACCCCCTGGGAGAAGACGGACCTCTTGGCTCAAGAATCTCCGGACATGGTTTGGACTGAGTACTCGATCGTTATTCCGCGCAGTTGTGTGTAAGGTCCGAATAGCCAATATGATAGCCAACCTCCGGTAGGAGATGGCACCTCAAGAAGAAGAAGAAGATGTGGTTCACGCCCTTTTCCCGCGCTCAGTTTGAATTAGGTCATCACCAGATATGGAGCTCGCGAGCCAATATTTTGTTTTTTTAAATGGCGGTTTTTGGTAAATAAAATGTGAAAAAAACTTTACAGGACGATCTAAAATAACCAATAACATCACCTACCATCAGTAAATAACATTCAAGCACATCAGTTCCTGCCAAATAAGAAATTGAAATTTGTAGTAAATAATTAAATTAGAGTTCGCCATTTAATGTGTGTTGCCAGTTTACGAACCCAAAATTTCCCTAATAAATAATGAAACCTTAGAATGTAGATACCGATAATATTCGAAAAGCGATTGCAGATAATGTCATTTTTTAATTTCTTTCCAAGACAGTCCTTGTTCTACGATCTCACCTGATGGTAAGTGACGATGCAGTTTAGATGGTAACGGGCTAACTTGAAAGGGGATAAGCTAGGATTTATTAAATTTTTACACGCTATCGAGCCGGAACGCTAAATAGCTTAGCGATACGTCTTTGATGGTAGAATGGTAACTAGCCACGGCCGAAGCCTCCCACCAGACCAGATCTGAGATATTTCAGAAATTATAAATTTCGAAATTGTCTCCATCGATAATCGAACTCAAGAATTCCCCTCTTATTTTTTTTAACTTTTTCGTTTCTGATTTTCTTTTATTTATATTCATCTTAAATTTTTTTTTATTTTTTTAAACGAATATTTTACCTGGAGAGAGTTTTTATGACTTTAGCGATTTAGCGATTCACCGATCGAGTTGGAAATAGGGTTTAGGGTTACCTTGGATCAAAAATAGGAAATGGTTGCCAAAATTTTTAAAAGTCAGCGCCATATTGAAATTCTTTGTTATTGCACCGATGTCGTTCAAAATCGATATTTAGGGTTCACTAGCGTCTAAAGAGACGAATTGGTTGCCAAAATTTTAAAAAGTCAGCGCCATAATTTTTTGTTATTGTACCGATGTCGTTCAAAATCGATATTTAGGGTTCCCTGGGGTCAAGAGAGACGAATTGGTTGCCAAAATTTTAAAAAGTCAGCGCCATATTGAAATTCTTTGTTATTGCACCGATGTAGTTTAAAATCGATATTTAGGGTCCCCTAGCGTCAAAAGAGAGGGAATAGTTGCCAAAATGTTTAAAAGTCAGCGCCATGTTGAAATTTTTTGTTATTGACGCTTGGAGACCCTAAATATAGATTATCAGTATTGCGCTAACTTTTTAAAATTTTGGCAACCAATTCGTCTTTCTTGACCCCAGGGAACCCTAAATATCGATTCTGAACGACATCGGTACAATAACAAAGAATTTCAATATGGCGCTGACTTTTTAAAATTTTGGCCTAAATATCGATTTTTAACTACATCGGTGCATAACAAAGAATTTCAATATGGTGCTGACTTTTTTAAATTTTGGCCACCAATTCGTCTTTCTTGACCCCAGGGAACCCTAAATATCGATTTTGAAAGACATCGGTACAATAACAAAGAATTTCAATATGGCGCTGACTTTTTAAAATTTTGGCCACCAATTCGTCTTTCTTGACCCCAGGGAACCCTAAATATCGATTTTGAACGACATCGGTGCAATAACAAAGAATTTCAATATGGCGGTGACTTTTAAAAAAATACTGGCAACCATTTCCTCTCATTTGACGCTAGGGGACCCTAAATATCGATTTTGAACGACATCGGTGCAATAACAAAGAATTTCAGTATGGAGCTGACTTTTTAAAATTTTGGAAACCATTTATCTAATACAAAATACTAAATACAATAACTCACTATAGTTAAAGGTATTAATAAAATTATTGTTTTATGATAAAAATTAAAAAAAAAGTAGATATTAATTTTATTTTTAAAGTTTAAAAATTTTAATGACATAATTCTCCCCATTTTATTGGAATCACCTGCGTACCGGGTATCATTACGCACGCTCAGTAATCCACGCCGCGCATGCGCGGCACTCACGTCACGCACACTAGCATATTTTCATTGGCCTGTTTTTTTTCGTTCTTTAGTAGCGCGATGCTCCTTCTAGACATATAAGTATTCATAGGGAGGACATTAATCCTTTAATGATGAATGACGGTATCTACTTTTTAAGAGAAAGAATAATAAAACAATGTTTTATTATTTCGAATTTCGGCCACAGCAGAAGCCTATCTCCAGAAAGATTAGCAATCTGTGCGGGAGATATTAAAGTGCACAAGTGTGTGCGCGAACACAGGTGCACTCTCTGTTTCATTACTCTCATACCCCGATGGGACGGAAAATTCGACACGACCGGCGAGAAATTAGGCACAGGACCAACGGCTACTTATATATTACTCCTCCGAAACGGGTGGACCGTTTTTTATGAAATTCTGTGTGCATATGCGGGTAGGTCTGAGAATCGGCCAACATCTATTTTTCATACCCCTAAATGATAAGGGTGACCACTGACCAACCACTAAATATTTTTGTTGGCGGTACGAAGTTCGCTGGGTCAGCTAGTCTAATATATAAAATTCTCTTGTCACAATGTTAGTTACCTTACTCCTCCGAAACGGGTGGAACGATTTTTATGAAATTTTGTGTGCATATCGGGTAGGTCTGAGAATCGGCCAACATCTATTTTTCATACCCCTAAATGATAAGGGTGACTAACCAATAAATATTGTTGTTGGCGGTTTTATTGGCGCTGGGTCAGCTAGTAATATATATATATATATATATATATATATATATATATATATATATATATATATATATATATATATATATATTTTTTTTTTTTCATTTTGCTTTAAAACAGACAGCATTTTATCCTCGATGGATATGAAATAGATAAGGACCTGTAAATACAAAAAAATACATCCATTTTTTAGAATACATTCTACGTTACCCACGATTGGTACAGTTGTTTTCAAATGGATATTTAATTTATCCATGTTCGAGTTGCAGAAAATACAACCATCGTAAATTTTCAATGTTATTGAAATATTGTTCAAACTCTTTAAGCGTCCCCATTTAGAAATGATTTAAAATCTTAAATAGCCTTTAGGAAGAATGTCCTTTTAGAAATTTATCTTTCTAGTTACATTTCTAATGTTGCAGGGAGCTGCTGGATTCAAGACGCAATACCGAAGCCTGTGGAAGTCCATGCAGGAGACCTTTGTCCAGCTGTGGACGTCTACACGTTGATAAAGAAGAAGAAGAACGATATTCTTATCGTCAACACATAAATGACAGCTCTTCTTGTTTATCACACGATAGACGTCCACAGTAGCTGGATAAAGGTCTCTTGCATGGTCTTCCACAGGCATCGGTCTTACGCCGCCTGTCGCCCCTTACACTGCGCTTTCTGGTAAAGGGTCGCCACTCCAGCACCGTGAGACGACCATCAGTTCTTCGAACTAATGACAGACCTTATTTCCCCTTAACAATACGCACCAGTATCTCATTTCATAGTACAACCGCACACAAGACTGGTAGTCATTGTTTTTGTGTGTGGAAACATAAGAATAGCAACACACTGTTTATCCTCGACATTTCCCAATCACTCACGCAGAAACAACAATAAACTTCCGCTCCTTCGCTCCTATGACCGAGGTTATGATGGATTGTACGTACGATTTGTATGTGTAATCGAACGAGAAATAGTATTTCTTGAACGTTCGACTGATCCCAAGTTACTGAAACTCTATACAATTATCAAATTAGCGGATCGGCTTATGCCCAAAACATTGGGTTTCCGAAAGGCATATTCGTAAATAAATATTAACTCATCTGACTTAATGTCAAGTCATTTTTGTGTTAGAAATACGCTTAGTATTTCTGTATGGGGAAAAAGATAATAAATATTATAAATAAATGGTGTTTTAATTTGGTGGTGTTAAATAATAAATCTTATAAATAATTTCTGTCAAAATGGACTATTAGACTATTATTCTACTTTAACAGCTTCTTTAGTAGGTAATTAGATTGATTAATCATCTTTTTTCAGAACCTGCATACTTCAAGGCTTGATCTTTTATTAAAACTTAGAAAAATAGCCTCAACATTTTAATTGAATATACGGAAGTTCGAAACAAATAGGTACATACAATCATTTTAACGATACCTAAGTACATAAAAATTAGACCAATTTTATTAAGTTTAACCTATAGTAAACAATTGTGTCCTACAAAGTTCCTCACTTACGGAAGTAGTCTTATTATAATGAAAATGTCCCCTATTTCATTGGAGGGTCTCGTTTCACGCTCCTCTACTTAAGTTACTCTTAAGCACAAGATGGTACTTAAGGACATCACTTTCTTCCACTGCACGGTGTCGAGTTAGATTCGTATTTATACCTAGCACTACATTTTCAATTCTGAATTTTTATATTATTATTTACTATCTAAACGCTGTTGCCTAAAGCTACGCCTTCTTGATATTATTTAGGACTAGCCGATACCCGCGACGTCGTCCGCGTGGATTTAGTTTTTAAAATCCCTCTGGAACTCATTGATTTTCCGGGATAAAAAGTAGGCTATGTCACTCTACAGGTCCTGAACTATACCCATGCAAAAAATCACGTCGATCAGTAGCCCTGTTGTAGCGTGATTGAAGGACAAACCAATAAACCAACAAACCAACAAACAAACACACTTTTGCATTTATAATATTAGTAAGGATAAGGATTAGGAAAAAACGATCTCGTTAAGAACAGGAATGTATTTTTTAAATAGAATTTACTTAATATGCTGAACATGAATATTCCCAGATTCAGCATTAACAAAACGTTTCTGTTTGAACCAGCGACGTTTAGAATAGAATAGAATAGAAAACAAGTATAAATTTAAAAAAAATATTTTTGAAAAACAAGCTTTTAGTAGCTCTGGATACATCGTCATATTTTAAGCTGGATACATCGTCAGACCTGGATATCATCTAGGTCCAGAGTACGTCGTTTCTTTACTGAGTTCCTATGACCAACTTCCATCTCCATCATCAGATTAGACCCTGGTAACCATCTAAATAACTTAAGGAAATAGAGGAATGCAACCTTGATTATCTCGTAGACTTCTTCAATCTCATCTATACTACAGGTATCATACCGCAGGATTGGTTGAGATCAACATTTGTCACTCTACCAAAGACAAATAATCCGAAACGTTGTGCTGACTACCGCACTATATCGTTAATGAGTCATATATTAAAAGTTTTTCTTAAGATAATACATGGCAGAATATATAGTAAATGCGAGTCAATTATATCCAACACCCGATTTGGATTTAGATCGGGATTTGGAACGAGAGATGCTCTTTTTGCTTATCAAGTGTTAATCCAGCGTTGTTGGGATATGAATCGTGATCTCTTCGTATGTTTCCTAGACTATGAAAAAGCGTTTGATAGAGTCCGCCATGTTAAACTCATTGAATTGTTGCAGGTGATAGGTATTGATTCTCGTGACCTTAAAATAATTAAAAATTTATATTGGCAGCAAGAAGCAAACGTTCGAGTTGAAGGCCAACTATCATCTTATATGGAAATACTAAGGGGGGTGAGACAAGGATGCATAGTATCCCCCTTATTATTTAATATTTATGCAGAGTCAATCTTTTCTGAAGCATTACATGAAATCAATGAGGGGATAACGGTGAATGGCCGGTTAATTAACAACATGAGATATGCGGATGATACGATTTTAATAGCTGATACTCTCTCAGGACTCCAAGCATTAGTAAACACTGTACATAAAACCAGCACTGAATATGGTATTAACATAAATTGTAAAAAGACCAAATACATGATAATTAGTAGAGCACCAGAACCTTCATCGTCCATTTTTATTAATAACTCCACCATAGACAGGGTAAGCCAATACAAATATTTGGGTAGGTACTATAGTCAATGATCAAGTAGATTACAGCATAGAGATCAAATGCAGAATTGAACAAGCCCGGGCAGCTTTCTGTAAAATGGACAAGATACTTTGCGATCGTAATCTCAGCCTCCCATTGCGTATAAGAGTCGCACGCTGTTACGTTTTCTCCGTTTTTCTATATGGAGTCGAAGCCTGGACACTTACGGAAACTTTGTGTAAAAAGATCGAAGCTTTCGAAATGTGGGTTTACAGAAGAATGTTGAGAATTTCGTGGGTTCAGCGTGTCAAAAACACGACTGTGCTGCAGAGGCTAGGCAAAGATCTTGAAATTATTAAGACCATAAAAGTGCGGAAGCTTGAGTATTTTGGCCATATCCTCAGAAATAACAAATACGACCTCCTGCAGCTCATTATACAAGGGAAAATAGCTGGCCGAAGACCACCGGGTCGCAGAAGAACATCGTGGCTTAGAAACCTACGCCAATGGTATGGCAAAAGTACCCGATCCTTGTTCCGAGCAGCAGCGTCCAAGGTGCAGATAGCCGTCATGATTGCCAACCTCCGATAGGAGTCGGCACTTGAAGAAGAAGAACCATCTAAAACAAAGTACTCATCAAGACGAATCAAACGAGCCGAAACTCGATGGGGTTGCGTCGTTTCAATACAGAGTTCCTATGACCACCTTCCAGCTCCATCATCAGACCCTTGTTACCTTTGAAAGACAGACTACTCGTCAAGACGATTTTAACGAGCCCAAACTCGATGAGGTTGTGTCGTTTCATTGCGAAGTTCCTATGGCCACCTTCCAGCTCCATCATCAGCACCATGTCATCATAATATTGCATTGTCGCGCAATTTACACAAGTATGCACAGCTCAATTGGTAACCGGGAAGTGGATCTTTGATGACAAACATCGGGACAGTTGAAACTAAACAGGTTACCAGGGTCTCATCTGATGATGGAGCCACCTTGGTCATAAGAACTCAGTAAAGAAGCGACGTACTCTGGTCCTAGATGATATCCAGGTCTGACGATGTATCCAGCTCCTAAAAGCTTGTTTTTCAAAAATAAAATTTTTAATTTACACTTGTTGTGGTTAAAGAAATTTACAAATTTTCTTTGTCTGGTGGGGAGGCTTTAGCCGTGGCTATTTACCACCCTACCGTCAAAGACGTGCCGCCAAGCGATTTAGCGTTCCGGCATGATGGCGTGTAGAAACCAATTAGGGTTATGGGTTGAATGTTCACTGCCATACCCCTTTCAAGTTCGCCCGTTACCATCTTAGACTGCATCGTCACTTACCATCAGGTGAGATCGCAGTCAAGGACTATCTTGTCATAGAATTAAAAAAAAAAGTCACATAATGAGAAATTATCAGTGCTTTATCTAAACTTAATAATACTCAAACATAATATGGCCAAATATGAGAGCGTTCATGCAGAAATGTTTGCGTTGAACGCGGCGGCGCACGCGGCGGGCGCCGCGTGTGCAAAAACGTACCCTAAGGCTCCAAGCCTAACAAACTGTAATATTATAACAAAAAAAATTTAAAAACTTATAAAACATCATTTTTATTGATTTTATTCATATACAGGCTACAGTCTAGGTATGTCACCTGAACCACAATAACGAATCCAATCCGTTCGAGAACTAAATAAAAGCGTCGCCGACAAAGGACACGATAATAGAACATTAAGAAGGTCAGGCCCATCCATTACCGTCCCACTTGGCCCTTCTACGAGAGAAGCGTAACTTTTTCATCGCACGCCAACAACAAAGCGGGTCGACGAGGCGATCATGTGAACGTGGTTTCACATTGTGCCATTATTATCCGTGAAGCAAATTGAATAAAAGCCGGATACATTCCCGGCCCATTGCGCAAATTACTCAGAATGGACTTCGGCTGTAACGGAACGCTGATATATTTGTCTTGGTGGCTGATGTTTTATATTTAATCGTAATTGTACTTTATGTGCAATAACGTTAAAGCTCATATTATTTTCACTAGCTGATGCCCGCAACTTCTTCCGCGTGGATTTCTTCTTCTTCTTTATCAACCGATAGATGTCCCCTGCAGGACAAAGGTCTCTTGCATGGACTTTCACAGGCCTCATTACTTTATTACTCGTGTGCCTCAGTCTTGCGCCGCCTAAATCCAGCGGCTCCCTGCAACTCGTATGATGTCATCGGTCCACCTAGTTGGGGGTCTGCCAAAACTGCGCTTCCTGGTGCGGGTCACCACTCCAGCACGTTGCTACCCCAGCGACCAGCTCTTCTAACTATGTGTCCCGCCCATTTCCATTTCAGTTTCGCAACTCGTCGAGCTAAGTCGGTGACTTTAAGGGTGAGATCTATAGATAGGACTCTCACTCAACTCAGACTCAAGACTAAGTTAAAACGAGACAGATTCATTTTAAAACATTTATTTGTGTCTCATTTTAAATCTTGAGTCTTGAGTAGAGTCGGAGTAGATCTTAGCCTAAATTAGTTTTCCTACGGATCTCCTCATTTCTGATTAAATGTGCGTGGATTTAGTTTTTAATAATCCCGTGGAAATTCTTTGATTTTCCGGAATAAAAAGTAGTTCGATTCGGCTCTGGTTCAGTTCTCCTCGGGTAACCGTCGTCTCACTCACCGCATCGCATTGCTCGCACGGGTTTTTACTTTTTTTCTTTTTACTCGGCATCTAAGGGTCGTATCGAAATGTTCTTTGTATCGTAGCTTTTGACCTTCTCAAGAATTGGGCTATCAAATACAAAAAGAATTTTTCAAATCCGACTGGTAGTTCCAGAGATTAGCGATTATTATAACAAACAAACTTTATAAAGTATATTAGTACAGAAGATACAAGTCGAATAATATGAGTTCTAATTCTTTCATTCATCTCAACCCATCTCCAGCCCACAACTGGGCGCAGGTCTCATCTCGTATGAGAAGGCTGCAGGCCGCAGTACACCATGCTGGCCAAGTGCGGATAAGGATACATTGTGTTATACACTCGGTGTAGCAAAAATGAATGGAAGCCGGATACATTCCCGGCCCATTGCGCAAATTACTCAGAATGGACATTGACTGCAACGGAACGCTGATATATTTTACATCTTGTTGTCCGTTTTTTAGGGTTGCGTACCCAAAGGGTGCCAACGGGACCCTATTACTAAGCCTCCGCTGTCCGTCCGTTCGTCAGTCCGTCCGTCCGTATGTCAGCGGGCTGTATCTCGTAAACCGTAATAGATAGACAGTTGAAATTTTCACATATTGTGTATATCTATTGCCGCTATAACAACAAATAATAAAAATTAAATTAAACTAAAAAATAAAAGGGGCTCCCATAAATGGAAAAGGAGTCAAAGTAAAATTTTATTTTTTTACCCTGGCATGTGAGGTGTCACTGTCTAGAGCTCATTAAGTGGAGTTCAAATATAATATATATTTTTATTATTTAGCTACAAAAATAAAGAAATGGGGGGCATCAAACTTGTCCGGTTTAGGCCAATTTTGTTAGGGGGTCTATCTCAAAAACTAAACTAGTTAGGAATTTAAAATTTTGGTATATAATGTACTATATAGTGTATTTAAACGTATATAATGTACTATATAGTGTATTTAAACAACAAATACTGAAAACTCCGATTTATAATGCGGTTTGTAAGTTGTGACCAAAACAAACGAGCATTTATTCCCCATAATAATGCTAATTTAGTACTTTCTAAGAACTAGGTATAAGATATCTAAATATGTATCTAGTTTAAAAAAAATGATTTGGTCATATGTACGGAACCCTAACAGAGCGAGGCCCGACTCGGACTTGGCCGATTATTTATATATATTATTTAAATTTTTTTAATAATAAAACTAAGACTGCGGTCTCCTATTAGGGGGGTCGCAGGTTCGATCCCGGGTACGCACCTCTGACTATTAGGAGTCAAGTGCGTTTAAGAAATTAAATATCACTTGCTTCAACGGTGAAGGAAAACATCGTGAGGAAACCTGCACACCTGAGAGTTCTTCATAATGTTCTTGAAGGTGTGTGAAGTCCGCCAATTCGCATTGGGCCAGCGTGGTGGACTATGGCATATAACCCTTCTTTGAGAGGAGACCTGCGCTCAGAAGTGAGCCGTTGATGGGTTGCTAATGATGAATAATAAAACACAATGCCATTTTTCTTTTTCAACATCTTTCCTTGCAAGACCCACATACACCGAGCCATAATCATCTTTTATTGATACATTAATGATACATCTTTTATTTCGACACCTTTTCACACACATTTGCACGCACATGATCGCTGATCGCTACTGCAACTTGACACCTGTGTGATCGTACCTTAAGTATGATAAACTCAAACATTACAGCTACCTATGCGCGATACACGATATAACATACTGTAACATCCCTTCATTAACAAGATAATTATTCACGATTAAATTTGATTGCGTGTCAAAAGCAAAAGGCTACACCCGGTTAATGTCTTAATATAATATTCACGCTGGAAGATCAAACGTGATATAAAGATAACTTTATGTCTCATGTCCACAGAGTGAGTCGCGCCCGTTGCGTCGCTCCATATTATCATAATACAAGGTCAACATCATCATCAATATCATTAGCGACCCATCAACGGCTCACTACTGAGCACAGGTCTCCTCTCAGAGAAGGGTTACACGCTAGCCCATTGCAAATTGGTAGACATCACACACCTTTGAGAATATCATGGAGAACTATCAGGTGTGCAGGTTTCCTCACGATGTTTTCCTTCACCGTTGAAGCATGTGAATTTAATTGCTTAGCGGCCGTCCGATCGACCGACTGACCCTGACAGACCGACCGATCGACCAACCGACCATCCGACCGACCGACCGATCAACCGACTGACCGACCGACCGACCAACCGACCGACCAACGCACATTTCAAGTAATAAGGATTTGAAAAATCGAACTTAATGTAAGCTAAGTCGCGGGCAAAGGGTAGTATAATATAAATAATTCAAATAATCGTTGGTGTAAAGGTAAAACTAATTAATTTACTACTACTTAATGATTTGATACTTAATGAGTTTTATCTTTATACCCACGCAATGAATGATTGTGCGTATTGCTTGCTGCTTCTTCATTCTAATTAAACGACTTCAAAAAACACAAAAAGAGGAGGATCTCAATTCGATGCGTATTTTTTTTTTATCAACCGAACCGACGTCCGATTGATATCATGTATGGACAACCACATGTCTCATTTTTGCATTATTTGTTGCGGTTTAAAATTGTTCAAATCATTTTCATTCGTGCGGTTATATCCTTATCCTTACAAATCATAAATCTACTAATCCTAATCCTACTAATATTATAAATGCGAAAGTTTGTGAGGATGTTTAGATGGATGTATGTTTGTTACTCTACTCTAACTCCACAACGAATGAACCGATTTGGCTGAAATTTGGAATGGAGATAGCTCATACCCAGGATTAACACATAGGTTTTTTATCCCGGAAAATTACAGTGTTTCCGCGGGAATTAAAATCCCTAATCCAAGCGGATGAAGTCGCGCTGCATCATCTTCTTTCTAAATGCGGAAGTGTGTTTGTTTGTTAGTTTGTCCTTCTATCACGCCACAACAGAGCTATACTTGAGGACCTGGAGAGTGACATAGGCTACTTTTATCCCGAAATATTAAATAGTTCCACCGGGATCCGGCGGGCATCAGCTAGTTTTGAAATAATGTATCTAGCTAAAATTGCGTCGATTAAGTGGCTTTTCAAAACATTTACGTTGCGAATCGTTAGGTACTACATTAATTTTATCATTTATGTTGTGTTGTAGTAAAAGATCCGAAAATCCTTGAGTGGATGCTAAGCATTAAAATATTCATATTATGCGAAAATGGGTCGTTAGCATTTAATATACATACGCTTTGTATATTTTCAAGACAATTTAACTTCTAAGCGTACTCTACCCACCTATTGTTCGTGCGCTAACTTTTTATTTTCTTGCCTTTCATAAACTTTTACGCATAATGAAAAAGAAACTCTATTCCGGACATTTCCAGAACAGCCTTTATGATTATTTAAAAGCTTTGTGCTGCGAGCATGGTTTGGACTTTGAAAAAATGAAAGTTCAATTTGAGAGGTCAAGTGGTGATTCAATTAGGTATCTTGACTCCCCTTTGAAATTATAATAATCAACGAGGTACTCGTGTTCTATGATTTCCGGTGCGCACTAACTTTACAAAAAGTTTTAAATTACCTAAATTAAAAAGTAGCTGTGAATTATTAAAATAAATTGTTTATTTTTTGTAGCGTTTTAATTTCAACCCAAAACATGAATGAGTTGCAAAAAATATAAGTACAATATATTATATGTTATTTGCATGTGGAAGGACAAAATAGTAGAGGAAGACCCAAGAAACGATGGATGGATTGTGTGAAAGAGGATATGCGTGTAAGAGGAGTGGATGATGAGTTGACGAATGACAGAAGCGAGTGGCAGAAAAATAGCTAAAGAAGAAAAGTTGTGCCGACCCCACATAACGTTGGAAAAGTAGTCGTAACTCCTAGTTTCATGTTGGAAAAGGACAAAGAAGATGATGATGATACAATATACATCACTTTCCCTTTTGTACTAAGCTTGTGTTAGGAGAGTAGGTACGACAGTATTTCAACGGGTGGGTTAGAACTTTGAACCTTTCGTATTTTAGTCCAGCCACTTGTCCCTTGAGTTATTGAGGACTATAAGAGTTACCTCGGGATCAGACTGGAACTGATGGCAAAACGTGCCCTCTGAGTCACGACGTAGGAACTTTAGACCCAATAGGCGTTTGATGTGGGATGTTGCTTAACTAGCATAATCTGCTTATAGGTGCCTTCACAACTAGGCCGAACCCTCCTCAGTAAGTATTCACTTAAACATGTTAAAAGACTGCAGTGAAAATCTATTTCTGAAATGTAAATACCGAAGGAGGGATTAGTAAATTATTTTTATAACTCCGTATATAAATATAATATAAGTCAAGTTATGTCGTATTTTTTGGTTAAATATAATTTATTATGACATTAATTATCACATTAGTTAAGGAAGTAGGTAGCGAACATAATAAAACAATTTTTGCTAAAATACTCGTTATTTTTTAAAGAATGCGGCCATTAAAGATGGCCTTGACACAGTATCGCGAATCGAGCCTAAGTGAGTGTTTCCATGGATCACCGCACGATACGATTTGTGGACAGTGGGCACGATATGCAAAATAGGATACACTGCTCTGAACATCCTGTCTTTCGTTTGTTATTGAATAGCGAATCTACCAATGTAACAACTTTCAATGCAAATAACAAAAGAGTTTCGTGTCTTGATTCATGCACTGCGTTTTCAGGAAGTTTATTATTGTTTTGTTGTTCTCGTTTCGTACAGATGCTATATCGTAGCAAATACAAAGCCAAACCAACATCAAAAATGTGCATCGTTCTTTGTGTTATGGACATATGAGTAAAGTACCTAATTAGGGCGAGCGGAGCGAGACCTATCAGTATCCCACAACCTGAGCATTTTGTGGTACACTTTACTGAAAAACTATCACGCCTATAGATTTGTGATCTAACATAGTAATTTAAATTCATATCCAGATGTGTTATCTGTCAAAAAAAAAATATAATTTTATAACCAATAACTTAAAAGTTATTACCCTTTAGAAAAACTACGCGAGCCCTCACAAAGCTCAGCTTTTTGCTAGTTATCTCAACTCTCGAGTCTCACCGCATTTGGTTTTGTCGTGCGGTAGTCTGTGGAAAATAAACCCTGGCCATATATTACTTTTTCATTTTATTTCCACATGACGAATGTTGCTTTCGTGACACAAGCATTACGAGGCAATTTAGTTGAGCCAAAGAAAAGGATGTCCTTTTGCTACAGCATCTACGTGACGTACGACGAAAAACGTCTCTATAAATAACGTTTACTATTGTACATAAAATATTTAAACATGTACGTTATTTTTTTACCAAAGTGCAAATGTATAGTTTATCCGACTTTTGCCCACGACTTCGTGGCGAAGGCTTTTGCCCACATGGCGTTGGGTTTGACCAATCCGGCTGGAACCCTGTTTTTCCGGGATAAAAGTAACATATCTTATACTACAAACTAAAATATTTCACTCTCCTAGTCCTCAACTATACCTTAAAAAAATCACATCGATCCATTGCTCCGTTACTGCGTGATTGAAGAATAAACCATCGAAACAAGCACACGTTTGCATTTATAACATTAGTAAGAGTTTCTCTGTATATTTCTCATAATTATTTAAGTCTCTATTTCAAGTAGGTATACTTTGGAGTTTGGATGAGAGGAACTTTATAACACCTTTACAACACCAAGCGGATGAAATCGCTGGTCATACCTCGTAATCCCATGCTATCCTACTATCCTACTAATATTATAAATTCCAAAATTTGTGAGGATGAATGGGTGGATGTTTGTTACTCCTTCACGCTACAACGAATGACTGATTTGGCTGAAAGGAATGGAGATAGCTCATACTCATTTTTAACACATAGGCTACATATTTTTATCCCGTAAAAACAAAGAGTTCCCGCGGGAGTTAGAAAACCTTAACCCACGCGCCACGCGGACGAAGTCGCTGGCATCAGCTAGTCCTTACTAATATTATAAATGCGAAAGTGTGCTTGTTTGTTGGTTTGTCCTTCAATCACGCCGCAACAGGCCTACAGATCGACGTGATTTTTTGCATGGGTATAGTTGAGGACCTTGAGAGTGACATAGGCTACTTTTCTGCCGGAAAATCAAAGAGTTCCCGAGGGATTTTAAAAACTTAATCCACGCGGACGAAGTCGTGGGCATCACCTAGTATAAAATATATCCCATTTGCTTTGAACGTTGCTAATCTATGCTCTCCTCGTCTAATTACAGCAATCAATATTAATGGTTTAAACGAACACATTGTATAATCTACGTAATCTACGTATCTAAATCGTATCGTAATCGTAGGTTAATTTATTTGCTAGTCAACTCTTGTAATATTTCTAATATAAAAGGGATAACTATTACTTTTTTATTTTTAAATTTTTATAATATTTTATTTTGTGCTACCATACTGTAGCTGTACTGTAGTAGAGTATTATATTTGTAATATTATAAGAACTTAACAGAACACTACAATTTTAATAGTAAATCTTATATCTTGTGCTATTTTGTTTGAGTTAAACGACAAAAATACAAAACATTCTAACTTGCTTGTTAACACTAAGAATTCAAATTACAAGTATTAGGTAGGTATAAGTATAACAAAGCTTTTAAAGAAAAGCATTCCAACACGTTTAATTTTATACAAAATTATACAGAAGGGAATCGAATTAACTAATACTGCCCCAAAATTGGAATTCCCGTCATCGTCTCCATTGTGACATTTTGTCCAATTGTTTGCCTCCAATTTAATTATAATGTTGAGGACTAATTTAATGAAATATTTGTTGAACCAATGGAAATCTCTTAATTGAAATATTTGTGAAAGAAAAGTGACCTTCATTGATTTTGCTTCCTTTTATTTTGTTGCCTATTTCCGATATTTCAATTGCGTCCTTTACATTTAATGGTGTCTAAAATAATACATTTCTAAATTAGTAATAACTGACTTATATATTACTACAAGTATACAGTAAAGTAAACTTTTACGCTCTTTTGATTCAATCACCTTATTTACCTATTCAGTGGATTCAATGCGCCAGCCCCACACAGAATGTATTATGTATAATATTATGTACTAACGTAGAACTAATCTGATAATTCCCAATACAATTCATCACATCTTCTTTATCAACCGATAGATGTCCATAGTTGCCTTGCATAGACTTCCACGTGTCTCGGTCTTGTGCCGCCTGAATCCAACGTCGGTTAAATTATCAAAATTACCATTAATTCTTAGCATTAAATTCTTAGCACCTCCACTCAAACTATTGCCACCAATCAGCACTAAAATGGCGATAAAATAATTTTTTATCACGTCATCAATAGTGTTACTGTTGAATAGCTGATACAATTTTAAATGATCTTACCTTTTCAGGTAGGTAAGCCGGACATTATGGGCCAGGCAGCGAGTGTGAAGTCGGCACTGTGGATATCTCTTCTGCATGGATGCCTTTTCCTCATCGGTACGTATGTTTTCATATACCCAAACCTTAGGTCCTTTGAGTCATTAGGAGAGATAAAATTTCAACGGAGTCAGTATTTCTTAAACCTAGTACAGGTACATAAAAAATGTAATCTAATACTGATCGCACATTATGTCCGCAGCCGCTCCGGTGTTGAACGGGCTTACATAATATTATGAGCTGTGATTGATATACCTATTTATGAAATACAGATATTATTCAGGCATACTACAAAGAAAATACAGATAATGTTTCGAACCTCATTTAGGTTCAGTCGATTTAAATAAAGTTAAATACTGTTTAAGTAATTATTGGCAAGAAAAACACAAGCAAAGTGGATAACAAAAGCAAGTTTTAAATTTCTTGATTTAGGGTAAGTGTCTGATATAAATTAAAGGGATACCCGCTACCCAAATTCAAAGTCTATTTTTCTGGTGTTCAAAATAAATCATTTATTGCGTAACTCGACATTAATAGTATCGCAATTTCAATACTTTTAGGCGACGTTTTAGCATAGGCGTGGCGTTGCGCGGCGCGTGCGGCGTCGAGTCGCGCGTGAAACTCAAACATATGGCCAAGTATGAGAGCGTTTACAGAGAGGCCTCGGCGTTGAACGCGGCGTCGTACGCGGCGGGCGCCGACGCGGGCACCGCGGCGGGCACCGCGGCGGGCACCGCGGCGACGCACAGTGGGTCGAAACAGCTATATGAGGGACATAGGATTTTTTGTTACAAATTCCATTAAAAAAAATACTTCTCGAAAGACCTTGTCTTTCTGATGAATAATTATTATTAAACGTTTTTCTCTAAAACTGATAGTGAGCCCGGAAAAAAATATTTTCAGTTTTTATTGTATGGAATGAAACAGAAACTGCTAAAATTTGGCCAAGTCTTGAGAGGTCTTTAAAACTACTTTATTCTTATTCTTTGGCTTGTTGGCTATAACTCTATGCTATCAGCTTGCACCTAAACTTGCCCGTTTAAAAATTATAAGAATCCGAAATTTTTAAAAAAATATTTTTATTGATTTTATAATATAGTGGATTATCAAAAATTTAACCAAAATAATGTGCTGCATGAAAATTCTATGAATAAATATTGAAATTAACTTTAAATCACTAGTTCATCGAAGAGAAACTTATAAGTTAAGTACTTAAAAAAGGATATTTCATAAATTAAAACTGTAAATTATATTAAAATAACGTGAATTCAAACAAAGGATCTACAAAAATAAAACTTTCAAAATATAGTTTCCTTTTTTCTTTTTAACAATTCATTTTATTATGTATCTAATATATCTCCTTAGCTAAACTGTCTTTGTTGTTGGAAACTAATTACAAACAGTAAAAATTAGCTAATCATACTTAATATTATAAATGCGAAAGTGTGTTTGTTGGTTTGTCCTTCAATCACGCCGCAACAGAGCTACGGATCGACGTGATTTTTACATGGGTAGAGTTGAGGACCCGAGAGTGACTTTTTATCCCGGAAAATCAAAGAGTTCCCGAGGTACTAAAAACTAAACCCACGCGGACGAAGTCGCGGGCATCAGCTTATTATTAGCAAATTTTAGCAGTTTCTGTTTCATTCCATACAACAAAAACTGAAAATATTTTTTTCCGGGCAAACTATCAGTTTTAGAGAAAAACGTTTAATGACAATTATTCATCAAAATGACAAGGTCTTTCGATAAGTATTTTTTTTAAATGGAATTTGTAACAAAAAATCCTATGTACCTCATATAGCAGTTTCGACCCACTGTGCGTCGTCTCGGTGCCCGCCGCGGTGCCCGCGTCGGCGCCCGCCGCGGTGCCTGCCGCGACACGACGCCGCACGCGCCGCGCAAAGCCACGCCTATGCTAAAACGTCGCCTTAAGAATCAATTTCGGGCAGCGCTTGCGGATCTTCTGTAATCTATTATCAGTATTAGATTTTTTGGTCTGAACCTTTAACGTAAAACCTAAACGGGATTGCGTTTTTAGGGTTCCGTACCCAAAGGGTACCAACGGGACCCTATTACTAAGCCTACGCTGTCCGTCCGTCCGTCTGTCAGCGGGCTGTATCTCGTAAACCGTAATAGATAGACAGATGAAATTTTCACATATTATTATGTATTTCTATTGCCGCTATAACAACAAATAATAAAAATTAAATCAAATTAAAATATTTCCATGGGTACATGGAAATATTTTTATTTAATTTTTTTTAACGGAACCTTAAAAGAGCGAGGCCCGACTCGCACTTGGGCGATTTTTTATAGAGAAATACATATTACAGTTCATGATAAAGATGACGAGGCAATTGCTAAGGAAAGTTTTTTGAGAGTCGGACGCAATCATGGGTACCTATAGTTATGTATAACTCCCTAGAAATACAAAAGTACACATTAATCGAAATAGCAGCGTCCAAATCGTAACCCTGACTTTATTGTATCCTCGCCAAATAAAGGCACGATCCGATTTCCTTTTGTTGAATGATGTTTTGTCGTAAATCATACTCCATCGCATTGTGTGTGAGTAACTCTATTTATTTCATTTCTCTTCACTGACTCTAAATGAAGATATACAAAAGAGAACAAAAAATACCATTGTTTCTTGAAGGTCGAGATATTAATTTTTTATGTGCTGTATGTTCGCAGAAGTAGGCTTTGTAGGCTACGAATATATTATGCGCTAACTTCAGTAAGTGTTGTATGTTTAGCTACAGGTACCAACGTTTGAGAAAGCTGAAAAATATAGTTTGTAGAGAACCAGCAACCCATAGATTTAAGATTAGCAGCTTACGAAGCTACCTTACCTAACAATCCTAATAAATGTAATATGCAGTAATCTAGACAATTGCAATAATTTTTTAACCAACCAAAATAGTAATAAATCACTAAGGGAGAGGGCAAACTGCGATTATCGGTGGCGATCGAGGTGTTTTTATTGCCATTAGCGTTTTTATGGCTTTTTGCGTCTACTGCGCGATTCCGCGATCAAACGCAAAAGGGCATAAAAACGCTAAAACCCATAAAAACGTGAACGCGTTTGAGTCGAGAAAACGCGATGCAGTCGCAAAAAGCCATAAAAACGCTAATGGTCACAAAAACGCGCGAATCGCGCAGCAGACGCAAGAGGCCATAAAAACGCGCAAATCGCGCAGCAGATGCAGGAGGCCATAAAAACGCGCGAATCGCGCAGCAGACGCAAGAGGCCATAAAAACGCGCAAATCGCGCAGCAGATGCAGGAGGCCATAAAAAACGCTAAAAGCCATAAAAATCGGCCAAGTGCGAGTCGGGCCTCGCTCTTATAGGGTTCCGTTAAAAAAAATTAAATAAAAATATTTCCATGTACCCATGGAAATATTTTAATTTAATTTTTTTAATTTAATTTAATTTTTATTATTTGTTGTTTTAGCGGCAATAGAAATACATAATATGTGAAAATTTCATCTGTCTATCTATTACGGTTTACGAGATACAGCCCGCTGACAGACGGACGGACGGACGGACGGACGGACGGACAGCGTAGGCTTAGTAATAGGGTCCCGTTGGTACCCTTTGGATACGGAACCCTAAAAACGAGCGATCGCTGCAGCTAAAAGTAGCCAGTGTGCCCTCTCCCTAAGTGGGATTCACTACTTTACTATATACGACGTAGTACTAATATAATATATTATATATATTCTGTGCTTACGCGGCCGGCGCGCTGTATCTCCTATTTATTAAATTCTGTATCGTTAATTTTATAGATGTGTGTTAAATAAACAACAAATATAACAACAAATGTTAGGATCATAATAATATTATGTATCATACTTTATTTATATAAAAAATATGGAATGAAAAAACGATCAGCCTCAAACACATCTACATAATATTATACATTCAGTTTTAATCCTGGCTTATTGTACTCATGCCAAACAAAAGCGACGTTCGATTTCCTTCACAAAAATATTATGATGTATTGTTGTTACTTGTTAATCATACTTCCTAGCATTGTACTTACTTACCTATTTATATGTTGACGCTATGCTGGATCTGAATAAAAAATAATAATATAGCGAAAGAAGGATCGTCTTGAATGGATAATATTAATATTTTGGTAGAATTTTTACCTTTAATTTTTTTTAAGCTATTGCATAGCTTTTATCGCGGGCTTTGAACTAGGATAACAATTTGAGCGCGGCGACAGAATCAAGAAATTCCGTAACGAAAATAAACCCTAACACCGTCGTTCAGTAAGCGTTCAACATTTTAGAGGTTCGCAAGTAGCTCTGTTCGGCGCAGTGGGCGAGCGACCGCTTTCTTTACCGTATGGTGTATGATGTCGCAGGTTCGAAACTCACTCGCGAAGTAGTGACAGTGCGCTTTTCTTGTTTGTTTGTTTTTTAATTATTTTTTTGCATAATTTTTATTATGCAAAAAATATATTACATAAATATTATAATTGCAAAAGTTGATAAAAAATTCTATGCAATAGCTTTACCGCGGCAGTCCCCGAGTGCCACTTAATTTTCAAATATTTTTTAAATAACCAAATGGAATAGAAATGAAAGAAGATACACAGCTTTTGAGAATTGCTTGAGAATTGACGTCGGGAAGATTACCTTAAGGCCTGGTTCATCTGTGTGGCAAATATACCTGAAGACGTTTGATAACTTAAACACAGGAAAAATTATTAATTTGCTGTAATTCGCCACGCCAAGATTATACATGTAGTACGATGTGCAGTATAAGCGCTATCCACTCCCAATTCCCAGCCCTCGCGATACTAGAGATGTCGAAAAAGCAAAGAAGCGGCAGCAGTAAAAGTGCATAGGTAGCGTATGCTGAACGTTGCCATACAGATTTAGGTATCTGGTTCAGCGGATTATAGCAAAGTAAGTTTGTTTTCCTCGTATATCATGGACTTCCGCAAAGTTACTCCTTCCTTCCGACCGATAGAATAAACAACAAAATTTTATAGCACGTAAATATTTCACATAAACGCACTCTGTCGCGATTTTCGCGTGAAACGTTTCGCATCGCTAAAACTCATATTTATAATATTGAAACATGCAAATCTCAAAAATATGTGTGCTTGTAATAAATTCAATTTATGGACTAAAATATTGACTAAATAAAATAAACAATGCTTTTAAAATGCGTAACTTTTTTAAAGGTCTACTCGTTGTTAGTTGCAATTAAATCAAAATTGTTTATATTTCAAAAATATTTTGCAGCCTTTTTGTTATACCCTGTTGGTTTAGGGTTTTAACCGACTTAAAAGGAGGAGGTTATCAATTCGTCGTAATCTTTTTTTAGTGTTCAAACTGGTAAAATATTCAATTTATATCCGTTGCTTCATTGCTGCGTGATTGATGAATTAACCAACAAATAACCCTTTCGCATTTATGCTAGTAGCATTTCAACTTCAGGGCAAATAAATTGAAGAGGTTCTTTACCTAGTAGGTACCTACTTTGTGAAGTATTTGTGAAGCCGTGAAACTTACACATTTCTTATGCATATCTACGTTTACCCAGATAAAAAATTCCTATCAAAAAGAAGAAACATAATATAAGATGTTAATTATTTTCAATGGTATCTCTTTCTCTCTTTGGGTAAGGAATAGAATTGTGAATTTTTCTTTCTTAAAAAAATATTTCGTAGTAACTACGTCTTCATAGCATTTCCTTTTTCACATAATAAATGCGCTGTGTTTACAACACACGTTTTGAAGCTCTTTGTTATTTGAGTGGTTTTCAGTTTACATATTTGTAACTTGGGACAAGAAAGGAGTATGTAGGTATGACTACCTTAATATTAGCTTAAAGACTAAAACACCGTTATATGTAACGGAAAGCGGCAATTGTTTTTATTTCCGTTGTATTTTTATATGTTTTACGGTTAGTTTTAATACATAACTAGCTTTTATTTTACATATTATTAACTAAAATTGGACTGTCGACCCCGCACCGAGTGTATGGCAGACCCCCACTAGGTGGACCGACGATAACAAGCCAGTCGCAAGGAGCCACTGCACACAGGGCGTGCAAGACTTATCTAAGTCCATGCTAGAGACTTTTTTCAGCTGTGGACTCCTTCAGCTCTCTAGGAAATATGCCTTGAGTGTGTTGTATCTGACTTATAAAGAATGTGTATCCTATTTACACACTCTCATACTTAAACTAAAAGAGTAATAATATTATTATCATTGCCATCGAGGGACCCGTCGTTTCCTCCACCCTAGTTAGTTAAAAGTTTCGTAATTTGATTCATTAATGTAGATTAATGCAATTAGGCTATATTCTGTTCTTCAAACGTCACTGTAGTAACTGATATAAAACTGACAGAGTCCTTACTTTTTCGATTCAGTAAATTATGGTTTTGATATAAGGAACCAGCAAGGTTTCTAAAGTTTTTGGTTTATTATAATACCTATTCTACTACTATCGTTTATTATTATTTATGCAGTGTCAAAGTCCAAAGTTGATGTAGAAAACGTAATTAAAATGTATGACTTTGGATCCACAGGATAAAGAATGAAGATCTTCAGATGCCATAAATATATACCAGGCACAGGCAACAGACATAATACTTGGAATCCGAGAGATGCTCTTTATCTTGTGATTCCGGTTTCAGACATTTTGTTGATTATTATTTTTTATAAACCTCTTAAACCATAAAGTTCTTGGAGCATATAATGCATTTCGTAATGGTTACTGAGGGAGTCCTCAAGATAAAAATATTGTTTAGGTTTTTTGCTTTAGGTACTTTATTCCCCAATATATTATATAAAAGGAAAAGGTTGACTGACTGATCTATCAAAGCACAGCTGAAACCCTGGACGAATTGGGCTGAAATTTGGCAAGCAGATAGCTATTATAAAGTAGGCGTCCGCTAAGAAAAGATTTTTAAAAATTCAACCCCTAAGTGGGTAAAATAAGGATTTGAAAAATCTAACTTAACGTGAGCGAAGCCGCGGAAAATGCTAGTTCCTCAATATAGCTGTTATTGAGAAGTAAACTCCTAAATTAATCATAGAATAATCAATTTCTATTACAAAATATTAAATAATTTTATTCTTCTTCAGCTGGTTCTGGAACAGAAGCGCCTTTAGACGACACTACAGTGGACATATCGTCGAAAAGGTTCCGCGCAGAGTTTCTCCAGGAATGGAATAATTCTCCAGATGCTCCATACTTCGACCCCAGCACGCCGAGAAACATTACCGGATTGGTGGGACATCCAGTAAGGCTCTTGTGCCGAGTGAAGAATTTACAGAACAGAACCGTGAGTTACTGTACTCCTGTTACTTAAGGTGGATTATACGGGTCTGAACGCGAAATTCAAATTTAATTTGGTTTTTCGCAATTTATAAACTAATACGACAAAGTAGGCTTATGGCATTCTAATTGCGCCAATGGCAGTGTCATCTTCACAGGTTTATATAAAAATCTTTACTTAAAAGTGTCCCTTTGAGCATTTGGTTATATGCTCAAAGAAGTGTCCAGTTTAAGAAATTAGTCAGAATAACGAGTTGGACGTGAGTCTACTCACAAATTTGTCGACTTTGTCGTATTAGTTTACAAATTGCAAAAAACCAAATTAAATTTGAATTTCGCGGGCAGACCCGTGTAATCAACCTTAAAGGGAAATTATACGATTTTTGATACGACGTAGCTCGGTCTCACGCCATTTAAAGAAATTGCATGCAAGATCCTTGTCCAGCTATGGACATCTATCAGTTGAAAAAGAAGAAGAAGTAGCACTAGTGAGTCAATCCCAGACACGTATCTCTCACTTTTCAGAGTTATGTGCGTTGCAAATAAATATCGCTTGCTTTAACGGTGAAGGAAAACATCATGAGGAAATCTGGATGCCTGAAAGTTCGCCAAAATGTTCTCAAAGGTGTGTGAAGTCTGCCAAGTAACTTTTGGCCACCACGTTGGCGAGGCCAGGCTAGAGTGGCAGACTATGGCCTAAACCTTTCTCATTCTAGCACCGTATGTACAAGGTAGTGCAAAGAAGGTGGGCCGGCGATGGGTTGAGATGAATGAGAATGAATGAATGAGTGAATTTGCTCTGAACGTTTGATGACATCGAACATAAATAAAATAGACCCAAGTGGCTTGACCTAAAAACGCTCCAATAACACAATCAAGGCCAATATAATATTTTGTATCATTATTTTTATTTCACGAAGCGAACAATAACGTTCCGTTTGACGATCAAAGCTACTGTTCCATTTCTCGTTCGGAAACGTTGTTATCGAACAAAATGTATATCTATGTTTATTCGAACAGCATAAAATAAAATATGATTAAGGACGGTTTAAGTTTCAGATTCATGACTACCAACTAGTAGATACCTGAAACTATACGTATGCATTATATCCCTACATTTTTATTGACTATAATAGAAAATACTAGCTTTTACTCGTGACCTCGTCCGCATCGAGTTAGTTTTGTGAAAATCTTTCGACAACAAATTTTTGTTTTTACCCCCGACATGTGAATCTATGGCCGGACTATGTATGATTCTGGTTGCAGCATCAGGTCGAAGTTATCAATTAATTGCCATTTAACGATTATACTGGCACGCGTGAAACACTAAATAGAGTAATCATATGCCAAAAATGTCTTACATCATTTTGCCAAAGAGCTGATACTCTTACACTGCTGGATCGATATTAACCAAACATAGCTAAGAACCACCGCAAGGAAACTGTGGTATTTAAATAAAACACTTGTTCTAATCGATCGGAATGATAGTGTTTGCTCGATGGTCAACACACGACTGACGACTCAGAGGCCGGCGTAACTATTATATATTCTGTGCCGGAGTCGTTGAGTGACTGCATTCACTACATCCCTTCTTTATTTCAATTTTAAATGTATGTAACAATGTAATTAATAGAAAATATAATTCTATTCAATAATTAATTCAATTCAACATTATTCATTTTATAGAAGCCAACTTGTGGCTCTTGTTACATCATGATTCTACCACCGGTTCGGAAAGCTGATTCTGCTGAGAAGAGCCGGCAAGAAACTCAGCAGTTGCTCTTTTCAAAACAAAATATTACAAATATTAAGTAGATAGCTAGTTAAATATAACAAGTTCTTGTAGACAGCTGAATACAAAGCTGATTGCTTATATGCAACTTTGTCAACAACTGTTTATTAATTATTTTGACCTAGTCATTAAAATTACATTAACAATATTGTCGAAACAACTTATAACATCTTAGTATTTCATTTTAAGTATAACAGGAAACATAACTTTAGTGTACACACTATATCAGAGAAAATGTTACAAGATCTTTAAATTCAGTAATCATTAAACTGTAACAAGCTACCTTTAGATTATGACCGGGCCTCGCTTGCTTGGTCGGCTATGTACGGTGAAACATTTATATTGGAAAATATTATTTCTCTTGTTACAAAATGTTTAACTTCCTTCCTCTATCCTCCTTCCTTCTTTTCCACTCAGGCTGTCTGATTTCAAGCTTTATGAGGTATCCAAATAAAAATGCTACTGGTAGCGATTGCCATTTTCACGGGTATGGTTGCAGGATAGATGAACCCCGAGAAAATCTTTAACTTTAACTTCCAGATGCAATATTATTGATTATCAAAATATCGTAAAATGAACACATCAATGATTACTTAATAAAACTATAAGTATTAACAGGTCACTGCAAGTTTTGCAATACGTAAACATAAAATGACTGATCGATCAGCGAAGTGGATTAAGAAACGGCTCTGGGAAATTTTTTAATATTATGCAGATATTATAAGTACATAATTGGAGTTTCGATGAACCCCATTAAAATTTTAATTAATGGGACTGTAACTAGTTAAGAATAATAACTCAAAAGTGTTGCGTGGTATTTTTAGTAGCTAATTATTTGTTTGTATTTGTAGTTATTATATAGCTACTATATTATAAGTTCTTATTCTTAACTGGCTAGAGCTTACATAACCATAAACAACCCTCATCTAGATTACTTTCGCTAATCTAGGCCATTACAAGAGACGCTTGAAAAGATGGCGCTGCTGGTCTTTTTTTTTAATTATTATAAAAAGGATTATGACATAATATATAATTCCTAGTTACTTCTTTTATTTTAAGAGTGAGTAATTCATTATGGAAGTTATTTTACAATTTAAAAATTTTATCTTTGGTTACTATCGTGGCAATATTCATGTTTATAATCATTATTACATTTCATCATTATCATCATTAACAACCCATCAATAGATCACTACTGAGCGCAGGTCTCCTTTCAGAGAAGGGTTATAGGCCATAGTCCACCACGCTGGCCTAATGCGAATTGGCGGACTTCACACATCTTCGAGAACAATTATTACATTTAATATAATAGTATACCAATACTTTCTCTTAAGGAATTGCCGAGCATTAATTATTGAATAAAATCTATGTGAAATTAGTGTAATCATTCTATTATGCACTGTAATCCATAACATCCAGTGGTACTCTTACTCGGTATTCTACCAGCATCTTAATTAAAATACTTTGAAACGTGCATTTTTGAGTACAAGAGATTTCAAAATCTATCTCTATATTTTTATCTAATTTGGAAAAAACTTAATCTGAGCAATACAACGTCCCAATAGCTCGTTTATAATCAATCGTACGCGAACGGTTTTCCCCAATTATCGCCTACTTGTTTATCTTATCATAACTTTGCTCTAGCGATTTGTTTGACAGGCCTGTATGGTGATTAATTCATCCACCGACATTGTTTGCATTGCCATGTTATAAAAAAAATCTCAATTTTTAAATAATTAACAATTTGTCAAGTTCACCACCCAACGGTGGGTAGATCTATCGAGAAGGTTGTTTTTTTTCCAATTTTTCATAATGTATGTAAACAGCCTACTTGTTGTTTCTTATTAATATTTTTGTTTTCTTTTGTGTGTAGAATGCAATCTTAAATTGCTAAATTGGTTTATTAAAATATCGCCCATCTTTCTTTTTTTTTTTGATCTTTCATCTTTCTTCATTACAGCATAATATGAAAATACCTACATATATGTAGTATACAATTTTATTTATCATAAGACTTTCACATTCTTATTTATCGTGTTTACGATTTTATACATTGATCACAGCAATCCAAAAATTTCATTCTTGTTTTTTTTTTAATGAAATATAAGGTTTAAAATTATTATTAATATTATTATTTTGCCTTTCTTTATTTAATTTTATATTCATTTTTTTAATAGTACCTATTGTTTGATAAGATCAAGTAATTTTGGTTATTGTAAATTTTAGTATTTTTTTTTCCGGCCAGGCCAGGTAAAGGCTGTTTCAATTTATTTAAAATAAGTTGTTCACAATTTATGATTAAAAGGAGCCTTTCAAAATTTCCTTTTCTATATTAAATATGAAAAGGAAATACAAAATAATGTTGAATTATAATTAAAATATCAAATGTCTCCTTTTTTTTTACTAACAATGAGAAATCATTCTTATTCTCAATGGTTAAAACCTCAATAAATTGCAACTACGGCTTTGTTTCTTTGAGTTTAGAGCAAATTAAAATAAATCTCTGGCACCTGTAGTGATACTACAGTAGTAATATGAAGAAAATAGCTCGCCTATTTTTTTTTTGATGTTTCAAAACATACATAAACTTTGTCATCGCGAATCGACAGCTAAGTCACCATTGCAATTATAAAAGTCTTTAAATTACAATATTTATGGTGTGGTTTTTCCAGTAACAATATTATCTTACTGAATATAATGGATATTTTGATTATTTTGTATACGTGGCTCTTTGCTTACATTTTAATCGACCGCATAGCCCTGAGATACGATTAAATATTATTATTTTATGTGCGTGGCTCTTTGCTTACATTTAAGCAACATAGCCCTGAGATACCATTATTATTATTTTATGTGCGTGGCTCTGTGCTTACATTAAGCAACATAGCCCTGAGATACCATTATTATTATTTTATGTGCGTGGCTCTGTGCTTACATTAAGCAACATAGCCCTGAGATACCATTATTATTTTATGTGCATGGCTCTTTGCTGACATTTAAGCAAACAGTATTGTAACTGGCATAGCCCTTTGGTATCAAGCAATGTGCGTGGCTCTTTGCTTACATTTAAGCAATAGTATTGTAACTAGCATAGCCCTTTTGTATCAAGCATGACCCTCTAATAAATTATTTATTATTAGCAATAGCGTGAGCATTAGCTCATTGTTATCTTGGGGTCTTATTATTAAATTTAATTTTACCTTTAAATTACCTTCACGGGCCTTTGGCTGGAGACTTTAGCCATAAAACATAAATACTTTACAAATTTTCTATTCATATTTGTATTTTAATTAATACATAATACGATATTAAAAGGTAGGAATAACAAAATGCAAAATAAATACATTTTTTTTTAAAACATTCCAATTACACTGATTTACTGATAAAATAAAGGATAAAATGGTAACAGTTGGTCGATTTCGGAAAAATTTGCAGCAATTATTGCGCCACAATATCATTGCTTTTCATTGCATCTCAATTTATATGGCATATTCTCCTCACTACAGCAACTTTAGCCAATATCGACAGAGTGTCAGCCAATCGGAGTTGATTACGATCGCTACACTGTAGCAATCATTTATAGACCATTTCGCAGCTGGTACTAACTGTATCAGGTATTTGCAATAGGTATGTTCAGAAATAAAAGTACTCACATCCACCACTCAATGATGTGTTAACCTACCTATCATAGGTAGGTATTACTTTTGAGTTGGAAGTGGATTTTTATTACTTCGTATTATTTTGGGTTAAAATGAATGAATAAATGAAGTTAACGTGGAAATTAACTATCTGTAGGTTAAGTTAGGTAATCACTACGATACAATAATAACCTTCTTTTGCTTATTCTTCTTTTATTTGTCAATGCATTGACGGTAGTTAATCTCTGCACAACCGATATATTTTTAACATGGATTTTGTTTCAAAACTCGCCTTGACTTAATTAAGTTCGTCCAGTTTTTTGTTAAATGAGTACCTAGGTAGGTACTTTTTAATATTTGCATGCTATCGAGTGTAGACCATGTAATATTATAGCAATATGTTTACCAACTTACTATTTAGGTACAATTCCACAAAACTAACTTCATTAGATTTTGAATAGTTTTGCTTTTGTTTTCTATTTCTATTAATAACTGTTAATTATTTGAACTTGATTATCCGAACAGTACTTTACCCTATTATTTACGCCTTCAACTTATAGGGTTAGTGATAAACTAAACACTCATATTTTGTGTCGGTATACAACAAAAGTTATAATTATGCCAATACTTTAGCCAGTAATTATGTAGGTAGGCGTTTAAATTAATTGCTCAAAAATATTATGTTAAAACATATTATATTTTAATTTATAATTAATAATCAATCTTATTGAATTATATCATCACAAAAAATAATTATTGTGTGGGAACACAACTGTTCGAATAACAAGTAAATGTAAACACTCAGTCCTTTTTTGAAAACTGATATTATGTACTTCCAAAAAAATATTTGGATTACTCACATAGTTCGATCCCATCCTCGTCGCCACTTTTGTGGTATTTAAATAAAACACTTGTTCTAATCGATCGGAATGATAGTGTTTGCTCGATGGTCAACACACGACTGACGACTCAGAGGCCGGCGTAACTATTATATATTCTGTGCCGGAGTCGTTGAGTGACTGCATTCACTACAGAAACTGGCTTTCAAATGAAAAAAACCGCATCGAAATCGGTTCATCCGTTTGAGCGCTACGATGCCACAGACAGACACACACACACACACTGACATACAGACAGACATCGACGTCTAACTTATAACACCCCTCTTTTTGCGTCGGGGGTTAAAAAGTAGCCTATGTCAGTCTCCAGGTGATCAACTAAAACCAAACATGAGCGTCCGTTGTTTCTCTGCTGCCTTATTGAAGGACAAAAAAAAATACAAATAAGCAAATTTTCGCATTTATTTAAGTATTATAGTCGGGATATTATAAATTAAATAAAGAAATTATTTTCAAGTAAGGTATTATATGTAAAAATATTTATTTATCATAATAAATAATGTAAAAATAAATTCATTAGTTTTCGAATCTATAAGGCATCCATTCCCCAAATCTCAGATAACACGCTCACTTCGCTCGAGACATTAAACAGTATCTAGATGCTAAATTCCCGTTCGCATTTACTATGCGTACTAGGTTAGCTGTACTAGAAGATAATTTTATAACTTGACACAAAAGAAATTGGAAACCATGTTTGTGACACGAATATAAAAAGCTTGATAAAAATTCACGTTATTGCTTCGTTTTGAATACTTCGCAAATCATTTAGTATCAGTGACTTTTATAGCCTAGTTAAATATTCAGTAAGTACTCCAACAAAGATAACAGTAACAGTTTTGATGAATTTCACTCGTAAAATTTTACTTTGCATATTATCCACATTCCTTGGCGTCGTTGGACCAAGTTTCTCAAAGTAATTGTAATTTATTCAAAAGTTGTATGTTTCTTTAATGTTTTTTCAAAGTGTATCGAAGAGTCGTTTTAAATAATGTTACTTTCGAATTTGGTTCTTAAGACTTTTGTGCATTTTCTTACTGCTGTAGATTTACTTTATGGGCACTTTATGAAAACAACCGGAACGAAAAGTTACTGCACATTATAAATTCAATGACTTGTGACAACTTGTAGTAGAAACATGAAAATATAACCATAAAAATAAGAAATAATTAAATTATTAAAAGTTAATAAAGAATATTTTGTTGGCTAGATTGGGCAATGGCGTTATCGCTACTATCGTACATGTTTGTCGCATTGAAATTCAACTAAATATACAAAAGATGCCAGAACTTACAATCTTACCTGCTAAAATTATATTGTAGGAAGATCCTGAAAATAGTACCTACCTAAAGGAACCACGGAAATACGAAGTAAACAAGAACCGTTTCAAAAGCTTTGTAATGTGTCAAATTGAAAAAATTAATAACGCCCGTAAGTCAATTTGTAAAAGATTTTCATTAAAACTTCTTAAGTTTTTGAGAAAACCTAATGAATAAAAGTTACAATTTGTTAAGACATGGTAAATTTTTAAATGTGTAAAGCATACTATTAAAATGTAACTCTATCTATACTACCCGGCTTCCCAAAGAGTTGTATTAGTTGTACGTACGTGTGTTGTGTTTAATAGCATTTCATAAACAAAATATGAAGCGTGTTTCTTAATTTTCAATAGACGTAATCACTTCATTACAACCTTTTTTCGTGACTTTGTCCGCGTGGCTTTACATTTTTTTTAAATACCGCGGGGATCCTTTGTTTTTCTGAGCTAAAAAAGTAGCCTATACCACTCTCCAGGTGCTCAACTAGATATACATTACATCATTTAAAAAAGTGACGTTATTCCGGTGCTCTTTTGCTCTATTATTGAAGGACAAACCAACAAACAAATTTACTTTTGCATTTGAGATAATATTAGTAGGGAAAGACTGATTTACGATAATTATTTTTTCGTACCACTTGCTCAAAAAAGTGACATTCTGTGCCACAAAAAGCGAACATAACAATAGTCATTTTTAATCTGTTAAAAACAGGGAAAGAAAATTGTACTGAATTTTATTCATCCTCTAGGGGGAGAATGTGATTTAAATTTGGAATACTTACCGAAAATACTGAACTACATCTGTGTTTACACTATTGAGTTTGTATATAAAGCACTAGCTGATGCCCGCGACTTCGTCTGCGTAGATTTAGTTCATAACATCCCGCGGGAAATCTTTGTCACCCTCCAGGTTCATAACTATACCTATCCAATAAATCATGTCAATCCGTAGCTTTGTAGCAGGAAACATTTGATCGTCTTGCTCGCGGCATTGTTAATGATGATTCAAAGAGAAAACATATTACTGATGATATTATCAATTACGTTAAACTATAATTTTTATAATTGTTTTTAACATAATTAACCAAATACAAAATTACGTTTAGCTGTCATTTACGTTTTGTTCTTCCACTGTCATTTTAGTTTTTTTATTCCATGTCAGATGCATTTATGTTATACCAGGTTTTATATTGACTTGACGGAAACGCGGTCGAATGGGATAAAAAGTATCCTATGTCCGTCTCCTGGTTCTAAGCTACCTCTCCACCAATTTTGAGCCAAATCGGTTCATCCGTTCTTGAGTTAGAAATAGCGTAACTAACACCACTTTCTTTTATATATATATAGATTATACATCTTTTTGAAAAAGGAATACGCATTTATTATGCAGTTATGATTATTGAATAAAATTACGAAAACCGACGAGGCCGTATGAGCTTGATGCCTTTGCTTTTCCGACAAAAAAATATTAGTCTAGGAATTTGCCGCGTTTTTGTTTTCTTCAAATACATAAACAAAAATGTAACTCTCTCTATCAATAATTGGACCAATGTTTCGAATGAACTTTTACTTTTAATTGTCATTATTTTTAATAAATGCTTATCTCATATTATTATTGTGTTAATTTTTTCGCAAATGGTACGAAAAGTAGAGTATTTTCCTCGGTGATAAAGCTGTCTTAGTCTTGGGTGAACTTAAATCCCTTGCTACACTCAGGACTCGTCTTAAATCCCTCGCTTCGCTCGTGATTTAAGTTTTTAACACCCTCGCTACGCTCGGGAGTAAACTTCGAGTTCTTCGTTACGCTCGCGATTTAAATCGTCACCCACGACAGAAGACACTGCTTTATCCCCTTGGTTAATAATCTACTATATTTTATGTGTGCCGAAAATCTTGTTCTTATGACTACATAAACACAATATAAGCTTATGAAAAATTTCGTTAAGATAGAAAGTTTCTTTAAAACGACTTTTTATTAATGGATGTAAAATGGGATCTTTATAAAAAGTACAAGTATAAAGTGAACATATTAACTTTTAAATATATTACTTCCACTTTGGCAAACTTTGCCCGTCAACGTAAAACAATATGAATAATATGCCAAGTTTATAATTTTATGTTTCATACTCGTCAGAATGGTTATTTCTGTGTTTCTTACAATACTGTAGAATTGAGTAGCTATTCTATAACTAAACTTTATGTACAGTATAATATTATTTTATATTTCTGATGCTTCAGACTTATTTCCATATATTTTACTTCGTGCTGAGGCAGCCCTCATCTATTTGTTATGATTGACTGACCTATTTTCATTTCATGAATGAAATATAGATTTGATGATTTCATCAAAGATATCATAACAAACACGATATTCTTAGGTCCATAATATATTATTTTACAGCTCTCTTGAGTAATATACTTAATTGTTTTATTTAACGTTTCACTGAAGAAAATTGAGTCACTCACGATTAACTCGTGTCTATGAGTGACTATAAGAGTGTTTGTGTGTGACGGACAAAAAGAAATTACTTAGTTATTTTTTCCTCTTTCTTTCTTCTTAGGTTGTTTATTATAAACTAGCTTTTCTCCACGGCTTCACTCACGTTAAGTTAGATTTTGCAAACCCCAATTTCAACCCTAGGGGTTGAATTTTCAAAAATCCTTTCTTAGCGGATGCCTTTGTCATAGCTATCTGTATGCCAAATTTCAGCCCGATCCGTCCAGAGGTTTGAGCTGTGCCTTGATAGATCAGTCAGTCACATTTTCCTTTTATGTTATATTTAGATTTAGATAGATTAGATAATTTTTGGTCTACTACGGTAAAAAACTACGGCTTATAAAAGTTAAATTATAACACGGCAGGACCAAGTTGTGTTGCTTGCGCGTAACGTGTTTCGTAAAAATTTTATATACATAATATTTTCATGTATAAATTTACACACTCACTAAGGCTCTCGAGTTATAATAATAACTCAAAATATTCTAGTAATTTAGTACGGTCTATAATAATGGAGTCTGAAAATATTTACTGTGGGTATAGGTGCACTGTTATTATCAATAGGGACTCTTTACTACGCACTTCGGACCCTGCGAGATTGCTATCGGCTAAGCTTATCATAAATATAAAACCTCTAGCACCAATAACCCCAAACATTTTTATGTATCTAAAAATGAATATTATGATACCATTATTGAAGCAGTACTGATGATTTTGAGGGCAGTATAAAGCGCGTATAGAATTAGGTACACAAAACACTAAAATGTGTTTTACAACAACCTACAACTTAAGTCGAAAATCAGTCACTGAGGCGTTTCAGACGCTTTTATTTTGATATCATAAACAGTACCTATATTCATTATTCAGCTAAGTATACCTATTACTCAGAATTTATCATTTAACCATCAAGGTGCTTGTCTTCTAAGTTCAAAAACTAAAATCTCCACCACCACATTCACGAAAACTTTAACCGAAAATTTTTGAAGTTTTGGCACATTGCCCATATAAAAACTGTCAAAACATCTACTTTATTAATTGTCGGTTAAAGTTTACTTGAAGGTGGTGAAGCAGGCCCTCAGTGTCTGATTTTTAACATTTCTTCCATACTTACAATTGTGGCGCTCTTTGCCAACATAAGTTTCAGTTATTCAGCCATAAGTTACTAAATAATAAATCATCTAACAGCCAAATTTTTCTAAGTTCATATACTAAAATCCTACGTGGACACCTGCTGACACTTTGAAAGCACAAAAAAAGCAGCACCGGTTTGGCATGTAAACGAAACGCTTAACATAAAAGCAATTTATACAAAGTTTTCGAGCACTAGCCCGGCTCAAACGAAAATTACTATCTCAGTAGGAGCTCTTTACTAACAACTTGTAGACTGCTGTGAATCTTTAATCGTCTTGACGGCTAAGAATATCGTTTTACTGATACTACCTACTATACAATTTTATTATATCAAGCGTTTTCTATCTTTGAAACTTTCGTCTAATTGGTTCCAGACTTCAGAACAGTACAATGTGTTATACAAAAATTAAAGAGAAAATATATTGTTCGACTAGCTGATGCCCGCGACTTTGTTTGCGTGAGCAAAACCCCTCACCATCAGGATTGATGAGTTGGGTCCTGGAATTGAACTATGTATCTTTGTTTGATACCTACAACAATTATTCAGAATCGACAGTTAACAAATCACCACAGTTTAGGTGTGCAGTACCCTGCAGCATCGAATTGAGGAGTTAGAACCGGGTTTTTATGGGACGATGTCGCAAAGATTCTGTATCGATTAAAAAAAGATTTACGCAAATCGGTTTAGAAATCAAGGAGATCGATATACAAAGGTAGAAAGACACAACTCCTTTATTGAAAGTCGGTAAAAAAGTAGCCTGTGTTACTGCTTATAACATCAGCTATCTGTCAGTGACAGTTCCTTCAAAATTGGTTCAGCCATTCACGCATGAGGCCGTGACCAAGGGAAATAGGGGTTCATTTTTATAGAATTACTAGCTGACCCGACGAACTTCGTACCGCCAACTTATCTATATGAATAAAACAAATAAACTATCCTTATCCAAAGAAACTATCCTATCTTTCAAGTTGGACCAAATTATAGATAGTTACGAAGTTTGATCAAAATCGGTTAAGTAGTTTATTAGTCCATCGCGGACAAACAACGTGACACGTAATTTATATATATTAAGATATTAAGATATACTAGCTGACCCAGCGAACTTCGTACCGCCAACAAAAATATTCAGGGGTGGGTCACCCTTACCATTTAGGGGTATGAAAAATTGATGTTGGCCGATTCTCCGACCTACCCGATATGCACAAAAAATTTCATAAAAATCGGTCCAGCCGTTTCGGAGGAGTTTGGTAACAAACACCGCGACATGAGAGTTTCATATACATATTAGATAGATTTCAACAATATAACTCAAATATATTAAGCAAAGATAGTTTCTTTAGCAACTAAATTACTAAGCAAAATCGTCAACTGAATTTTATAAAAGGCCGTAAAACTTAGTTCAGTACTTTGACGAGTTACTTGTAGTTTGATAAGCGATCTTGTTTGAGGGGAGCAATATTCTCCTATTCATGGACGAATAACTTTATTGTTAAGTTGAATTGCTTTTCTAAAAGTTTTGCTTTTCTTATTCGTAAGATTCGCTGTTTTTTATAGACCTTTTTTTTACCAATGGTAGTTGTGCATTTCACCACAATCTTGGTTTTCAAGCAGATTTTTAAATGCGAACAATCTTTAATCAGCATCCTTGAATTCCCCCCACTACCAGTAAGTAGTACCTGAGTTCAACTATTTTTCCCAGTAGTTCAACTGTTAAGAAGATTTAAACGCAGTTGAACTACTGGGAAAAAAATCCCACTAGTTCAACTGATTAGTTCAACCGTTGAACTAGTGGGGTTTTTTTTTGGGAATGAGCCATTGACTATTATATAGCCAATGAGATATTCACTATTGCCACTAAAAATAATGAAAAATCTATATGAAATTCCTACTACCGTTTGAGTTTTTCTGTATTTGTCTTCTTCTTTATCAACTGCGACTCGTTTGATTTCGTCAGTCCACCTAATGGAGGTCTGCCAACGTTAAGGATCTCCCGGTGAGGGATCGCCACTCCAGCACCTCGGGACCCCAAAGACCATCAGCTCATCGAACTACGCCTACTACCCAGCCCATTTCCACTTAACTTTCGCGACTCGTTGAGCTATGTCGGTGACTTTAGTTCTCCTAAGGATCTCCTCATTTCTGATTTGATTTCGCAGGGACACTCCGAGCATAGCTCTTTCCATCGCCGCCATCCAGAATATAATTTTTGTATTCGAATTGCAAGGTCTTCCTTGAGTTTTCCATCCATAACCGATATCTCTTAGAACGCAATGACAGAAACGAAGAGAAATAAATCTTGAACTTTTTAGCACGCTTCTATGTAGCAAATTAAAACCAATTTTAGTTCAGTGTTTAGTTTTCACTTCTTCTTTTATTTTAAACCTTTATTGCAGTGATGACTAGGTTTAAAGTTATTTGCATTAAAATAATGATAAAACCTTTTCGTACAGGTTTCTTGGGTTCGTCACCGCGACATCCACCTGCTAACTGTGGGTCGGTACACCTACACATCGGATCAACGCTTCGAAGCGCAGCACAAACCAAGATCAGAGGAGTGGGCTCTACGGATACGAAGTCCACAGCGTAGAGACTCGGGGCAGTATGAATGCCAGATTTCTACTACACCGCCGATTGGTCATGCTGTGTTTCTTAATATCGTAGGTGAGTTTATGCTGCACAATATGTACCTTAATATTATTATGAAAGTAGCCAAAGAAGTTATAATTATAAAAACAAATTTGGTATATATTATATTCGAGCCCATAGTACGATAACTGATAAAATAAGAAGTTATGATTAATCAGTCAAATAAGCCAGCAATTTTATGAAATATTTCTAATAATATGAGTATGTCTTTAATAAGTTTCTTTCTAATTTCGTTTCCTGATATCTAAACTATAACTTACCACGCGGCATAAATCGTTGGTGTCAATCTCACAGCCCATTTAGTCTATCTTTTATTTCTTCTCTAAACCTACACAACTAAAGCAGTTTTTTTTGCCGAAACTTTTCTATAGGTACTAATTTTGTTGTTGATTGCTTACCTCACGTCATAGCCCCCGTACCCACACGGAGCGGTTTTCACCCGCTCCCGCAGCGGTTACGGGCCCGCGGCCTCCGTAGAATACAAGATTTGTATGGAAAAATAAGTTGCAATTTTCACGGCGCGGTTTGCGCCCGCGCGCGGTGGGCGCGGGTACTCATGGCGCCCTGCTCGCAGTAGCACCGCGCGGGTCACAGTCGCCCGCGAGCTTGGCGGCCGTCGCCCGCGGACTCTGTCGCGGTCGCGATCGGTCGCGCGGACGCAGGGCGACGCGACGTAGGCGGAAGATGTTCTCTCGTTCCGATACCATTTTAGCGTTCCTTTCCTGCAACCGCGGAGGCTGCGGGACCTCATAAACCTGCGGTGTCGTGACTCGTGAGTATTGAAATAAAACAGCGGTACCGCAACCGCTGCGGGCGCGGGTGAGAACCGCGCCGTGAAAACTCAGTCAGTCAACTAATCCAACCTTATCTACACAGAACCAGAAACAACGATATCAAGCGGAGCTGAATTATTTATACAAGCGGGGTCGACCATCAATCTTACTTGTACAGTTCGGCATACGCCCGAACCGCCTACCTCTATTACATGGACTCACAGAGACCAGGTTAGTATACCATTAACGGCAGGAAATATCACTGTTTTCGTGACGAACTTTCAGAGCAATGACCCACACGCAACCAAATTAAAAAATAACACCCGCCAAGGCCCGCTGGCAGAGACGCCGGGTTAGTTAACCCAGGAATTAATTTGTAATTTTGACAGAAGCTTTATTCGGAATCTGTCAAATCTGTCTTTTTTACCCAAAGTTAGCTGCTAACTCTGGGTAACTCAACGTTTCTGCAAGCGCGCCTAAATATACTATACCTAATACCAAATTTAAACTTTGTAGACTAATAGATTAAAATGGCTGTGAAAATCAAACAGACGGACAGACAAATTGGTCACACTACAAAGGGTCCCCGTCCTAGTTTTACTACGGAAACTTATAAAAGGTATCGTTTTAAATGGATCCACCAAAAAGAAATCGATTACGTCGATTTCAAACTCCTGCGATTGAAGTTTAAAAAGAGACAGAAGGAGGTCGAAGGGTAGACTATAATATAATGTACCTAGTCTATGAACTCTGTCTATTTCAAATTGATCTATATCTACTTACTCGAACGAATAGGATAGCCCTACCCCCAATTCTGCAAGTACTTAGTATTACTTTAACATTGTTCTGAGATGTCATTCAATGAAAACCTTAAAATAATTACTTTGTATGACATGTCAAAACAATATTGAAATAACACTGCTTTTAACATTAGTATTGTAAAAGTCAGACTAACCATACGACTATAGCAACAGGAGAAGTGTCAATCTGGCGCGAACAACAACGTTGACGATAAAACTTAAATGCATTGACCTTAATATTAAAATTAAATAAATGACCATGCAAAAGAGTGTCCCCACCCACCAACAGATTTCAAACCTATCTCAGTTAATACATCATGGCAGATTGATGTTTTTTTACTATGACAACATCCGCCGAAAATTTGGGGTTTTCATGCAAATAGAGTTAGAATTATTTATTTATTTATTTATTAGTGAATTGTTTTGGATACCAGTTTAGTAGTTTACGATTATAAAACGAACATACAGGAGCATTAACCAACTAAAAAAAAAGCTATTGTAAAACGCAGACTCGTTTCTGAGACTCAGAGAAAAAACCGCGCCACGCGCTGCCCGCGCTCCCTCTAACCACTTCCCGCTCTTTCGTCGCCTGTGCATGCGCGCGCGTACTTCAGCGTGCGTACATTCTTTTGTATTTTTTTTTAAACCCCAATCATTTTTGGATTGAAAATGGCTATTAGTCTTTTTATGGAACATCACAATAATATTGAAAATAGTGCCACATCTGTTGCTGGGTGGGGACAGTGTCCATACAATTTTTTGCATAGTCCTTTGTAATTTTTTCCAACAAATTGTTTACAATCTGTTTATTAATTATCCTCTTTCACTAAACGATACTGACGAAACATTTTAGAAATCTCCAATTATTCGTTGTACTTCATCATCTTCATAAGATTATAATTGAATAATTTAATAACTTAAATATTTCTCGTTTAAGCTTTTCTATTGAAATAAGCTCATGCATAAAATTTCTGAAGTAGGTACTTAGTAATTTACGACAGAAAACAAAGGTAAAGAGATTATAAAAGGTATTTCAAGTCAATTGTTCTTTGAAGCGGTAATATGCTCTAATTGATCCATTGTAATTTTAATTATTTTAAGCGATTAAATATCACTTGCTTCAACGGAGAAGAAAACATCGTGACAAAACTTCTCAATCTGAGAGACCTAGGCCCAGTATTCCATTGAATTACTTGATATCAGACTTACAGACTATTCGCCTGGTATAGTTCAGTTGTATAGAATGAAGTTTTGTGCTGTAAAGAAAATCCGACTAAACTACGGCCGTTCAGAGAATTCGTTCCTGACACGTCGCGATTGAACTGACGACGTAACTTTGTAATGGCGTTGCAGTTACGATAAAAATATTATTGCTGGTTGTTTACCGTTTTAACAATTGATGAGCATTAAAACAACATTATTATATCAATAATCAATTAATGTTATAATTTTGTGCCAAACTGAGTGTCAAATAACTTGGTAAACAATATTTTTCTAAATCTAAACTGCGCTATTACAAGGTTATGTCAGCGCTTTATATTTGTAGTGCTGTGCTAACAATAACAGGCAATAATAGTATCTTAATCTGTTCTTATACAGTTATACTTTATAAAATAATACGTTTTGTTTTTCTTTTTAAGAATTTGAAAATAATGGACTATAAGAAAACTTTTATTAAATATAAAAATAAAACTACGACCAAACCGAACGCGCGAAAGATAGTAGCATTTTTATATTTAGGTTGAAAATGGTAACCCCAAATGGCGTTACTAGCATTTTTATACTTAGATTAAAAACGGTAACCCCAAATGGCGTTATGGGCCGCCATTTTGTGACGCTAAAACAGTCGTCTGTTGTCGTTTCGTGCGCACAGACCACGTTCTTCAAGTCTTTTCGATCTGTTTTTATTTGATTACCCGGCTTTCGTTTAATGGACTGTTTCTGCTTTTCAAACTGACATCGGCGCTAAATCGGACTTCGATTGTGTTTTGTAATGCGTTCTTTTTACTTTTGGTGCATAATAATGCCTAAACGTGGACAAACATTGAAAAGTGGAGCCCGTGAGTTAATCATCAAGCTGCAAGATTACTTTGAGCGGGAGCGGCAAAATGGCGGACCCCTGGTACCTGTCGAACAAGTACAAGAACGCGTCTCTCAGGCGCTTGGAGAACGAAACAAATATTATATATTATATACAAACGAACGATAACAAATATTAATAAAGAAAAGTTCGGCTCTACTGGCATGGAAGATAATATTTTACGTACTCCGAAGAAGAAACGTAGAAACCCGTGACAGATATTGACACCTTTGACGCCGATGCAATCAGAAATCATATAGGTATATGGTTACTATTCCAGAAATGAATATCTCAACAGGAAGAAGCTTTTGGCATCGTTAAGAGAAGCTGGACTGTTTAGCGGGGGTAAAACTGCTTTAACCAAAATCTTAAAAGATATTGGGTTTTCGTATAAAAAAACAGACAAAAGAAAAATTTTATTAGAACGATACGACATAATTTTAAAACGGATAAGTTTTTTGAGAGAAGCAATAAAAATTGATAACTGGGATAATGTCGTGTTCATTGACGAGACATGGCTAAACGCCAATCACACGGTTTCCCGTTCTTGGACGGATGATACACAAGCGTCGACGTCGAAAGTACCAATGGGTAAGGGGGCCCGTCTGATAATATGCCACGCAGGTTCTGCAAAATACGGCTTTGTGGAGAACGCGTTACTGGCATTTCAATCAAAAACCACAAATGACTACCATGAGGAAATGAATGCCACTACATTTAAAGAGTGGTTCCAGAACGTGGTTTTGCCCAGCCTACCAGAGCCTTCTGTAATATTCATGGATAATGCCTCCTATCACTCGGTTCAAATACAGAAACCACCTACCCAAGCTAATAAAAAAGAAGAAATGGTGGCTTGGTTACAAGCAAAAGGCATTGACGCAAATATGCAGATGCTAAAAGCAGAGCTAATTAAATTAGTTAAAGAAAATAAAGCGGCAAATGTGCGATACGAAATCGATGAACTGGCTCTGGAGTACGGTCATCGCGTTCTAAGAATTCCACCGTATCATTGCCAATATAACGCGATTGAGCTAATCTGGGCTCAAATAAAAGGTTACGCCGCCCACCACAATACTTCCCCGCCATTCAGCACGAAAAAGATGATGACCCTATTAAAAGAAGCCTGCGGGGAAGTCACAAGAGATGACTGGGCAAAGGTTGTTGAGAAGACTAAAAACCTGATTGTGGAACATTTTGACCGAGATATCAAGATTGATTCTGTTATTGATAATAATATAATTATACATGTAGGCGAAGATGATGATGAAGACACCACCTCCTCAAGCGTATCGAAGTCTGATTAATATTCTGTACGCACATTCAATTCAATGTACTTTATTGCATAGAAATACAGATTGTAACTTTGTAACAAAGAATAAATAAAACAATTTTATTATATTAATATTACCCTTTTTTGGTTTCCACTTAAATAACTAAAATATAAATTTTAAATGATTCCGCCAATTTAAAACGAAAATAATCTTAAAAATAACGCGGCGGTTCATTTTGGAGGAACGGTAACGAACTCAGTGTTATGTTGTGCCCATCCAGTAGTCGTGACTAACTGATAGGTGTCAGGAACGCATTCTCTGAACGGCCGAATTTTAGCAATAAAATTTGCAGAAGTAAAGTAAATAAAATAATTTAATATAAAAAAAATCTTTTTAAACAACCGACTTCTATCTCCCGCTTTACTACATTACACACACTCTATACAAAGTATTTAATTTTTTGTTGATATTTTAAAAACCGCCCGACCGATTTCGATAAAATTAGAAAAAAAAAAGAATTTTCCAGATCGGTTCAGGCGTCTTCGAGTAATCGGTGGACATACATAAAAAATAAAAAAAGATTCCGACAAATTGATAACCTCCTCCTTTTTTGAAGTCAGTTAATTAGCAGAATTAAAGAAAACAATCGCAGCTATTATATTTTTGCAAGTTTAGTCTAATATCAATAATGGCGGTAATTATTTGCCAATGGACACTTTCCTGTATTTATTAACTAGGACCACGGATCGTAGCAACAGAACATTCATAAATTATAAATAATAATATGTACTCGTAATATCCGAAATACTTAAAATTTGAATCATAGCAATTAAATATGAAAATGTTTTCCAAGGACTAAACGAAGAAAAACATCGCAAGGAAAGTTCTTGGAATAAATTCCATGTTATTAATACCTACCTACGTTGGACCAACAGAGTGGCTTAAAGCCCCATCCACTTCGGTGAAGAAGTCTTTGTCCTTTTCTAATATAAACTTGCGGGTACTATTAAATAAGCCCAATTGACCACAAGTTATACCAGCATTACAAGTAGCTAAGCATTTATTTGTACGAGTACGCACTTGTCGGTTCCGAAAAAGCTTTTAACAAATGTGCGTTCATTTATCATAATAATCGACCGAGCGAAGCGAAGGTCTTTGAGTTAACTAGAGCGATTTGCACTTGTCCGTCCGTCCGTCCGTCTGTCAGAGCCTTATAACTTTTGAATTACTGAACGTAATTACTTCAAATTTAGATATAATATGTAAACCGATGGCCTCCAGCCGAAAATGGCTTAAAAAGTTATAAAAATCTTTATTTCAGGGGGGCTCTCATAGAAGCGAATGCGAAGTAAAAAAAAAAATATCGCGTTACATAAAATTGTTACGTATCATTTTAAAGATAATTTTGAACTGAGTACAAAAATATTTTTTTTTTAATTTTTCCCTTAAAATTGACGAAATGGGGGGCTTTCAAAGTGGCGATTTTATACGCTCGCTTGAAGACGCTCTCTAGGAAAATCCGCTATGGATTTTCAAACTGATTTTATGTTTTTAGGTCACTTATATCCTGTACTTGAACAACAAATACTAAAATTATATGAATATTATAAAGAAACGAGATTATTTAATTTTTAATGTACATCAGTAATTCATATAGCATCAACATAGCTTCACAATAATGCTAATAGATGGCGCAGTCAGTAACTATTCCCATGGAACTACGAGTTACGACTAACGACCTATCCCAAAAACAGTTCTGCGTCGACCATTATTATTTAGTTACTTATTATAATACAATAATTGTATTGTAATTTTTTTTGTACCATATTATTCAATTAAAATTATTTTTTAGTTAAATTTTAGTTAAATATTGTATATTTTCTATTCGCGTCGATAGATGACGATTTGTACAGATGCCCGTAACCCGGTTTCACTCGTTAGTACCTACATAATAATTCAATGTTTTCACTAACGTTCCCTAACCTTTACGGGCTACCTATAAGTTAGGTGATTGATGTTTTCTGTCAACTTATTTATCACGATCCTGTACGGGACACCTAAAAGGATATTGGGACGGATGTTAGGACTTAGGATTGTATTTAGGAGCTACCTACGTTAAGAGACTCCTACTTAGGGGATGATTTAGGTATGTTTGGTGAAAACGGGCATAATAATAATGTCAGTTTTGGTTATCATGTATCGATTGAATGAATAATCATGGGATACCGTTACCGCGAGGTCTCAGTTCGGGGCGAACCACTAGTAATATATTTTTTAGGAATGTTGAATTGTTTAGATGTTTAGGTACTATTTTCTTTACCCTCAAGCTGAGCGAAAAGTGAGAAGAAAAGTGTTTGTTAGGGTTCATCATCATCATTAGCAACCCATCAACGGCTCACTACTGAGCGCAGGTCTCCTCTCAGAGAAAAGTTATAGGCCATAGTCCACCACGCTGGCCCAATGCGAATTGACGGACTTCACACACCTTCGAGAACATTATGAAGAACTCTCAGATGTGCAGGTTTCCTCACGATGTTTTCCTTCATCGTTGAAGCAAGTGATATTTAATTGCTTAAACGCACTTGACTCCGAAAAGACAGAGACCCGGGATCGAACCTGCGATCCCCCGAATAGGAGACCACAGTCCTATCCACTAGGCTATCACTGCTTACCTTGTTAGGGTTAATACTACTAAACTGCTTGTTAGGGTTAATACTACTAAACTACTAAGCTGATTTTTATCAATAAGGTGTCAATCGGTTCATAATATTAATTATGGTCTATCGAAGGATATATTATAAACAAAGTCAACATGATGGATGTTACATCCAATTTTTTTGTAGTCTAGATATATTTTTAAACTTTTTTCTTGTTTTGATAAACAGATAATAAACTTCGACTCTGCGCGTGGTGGTATATCCCTAGTGACAGAAAAAGGTATGAAGAGTACCAGTCGATTACTCGTCCAAAGAGCAAGGGGGTCCGATGCAGGTGTCTACATTTGTGGACCGAATAACGCTCCCCCTGCCTCAATCAGGGTTCACGTCTTGTCTGGTAATTTTTTTTTGACCAATTTTTCGCGCAGTTGCGTTCAACTCATATTGGAATGGCTTTGAATGGCTTCTTCTTCTCCTTAATCAACCTAAAGACGTCAACAGCTAGACGAAGGTCTCCTCTATGGACTTCCACAGGCTTCGGTCTTGCGCCGCCTCAATCCAGTGGCTCTCTGCGACTCGTTTGATGTCGTTGTTCAACCTAGTGGGGGTCTGCCAACACTGCGCTTCCGGTGCGGGGTCGCCACTCCAGCACCTTGAATGACTAACCTACACTACTCACTGACTATCATCAATGGACTGGTCATTTATTCACTGGCCTAGAATGGCTTACTAAAGTAATATACCTATACTAGGTAAAGGCCTATGTTTAAAGATAAAACATAGGTGTACTACTTGCAGATTCTTAGATAAATTTTTACTGCAGGCCGATTCTGTACAAGCTGCATCAATCATTGCTACAGTATCAACTGTGGTTATTGGCTGAATTTATCGTGTTCTTTCTGCAATAATGCATTTTAGCCAATAGCGAGTGAGTATCGACCAATCAGATGCGATCGCAATCGTCACACTGGAGAAATAATTTTTAGAGAATCGCAAAGCTGATTATTTATTATAGGCCACAAGGAAGCGCTGCAATCGAATTTATATTATTATTGCTACTTTTTCAGAGAAACTACTGGACTGATTTGTCTTTTGCACTACACAGGTATCAGTTCAGGGCCTATTTACTACCAACGCTTAAAGCAGAAATATTGTTTCAATTATGTTTTGTGATGTCATTTATTGTGACAAAAGTTGTTAACGTTGTTGACAACTCAAAACAAAATTGAAAAGTTGACATCTCAAAACAAAATTGAAATATTGCTGCTTTAAACGTTGATAGTATAGGCCCAGAGCAAGTTTTTAGATAATATATTTTAAGGTAAGCTTTAGGCTAGGAGAGTGCGCTAAGGTTTCTATTATTTTCTATTATTATATATATTTATATTAAAGAGGGTTTTTATATTCTTTATGTATTGTTGTATTTTATTTGCAGGTGAACATCCAGCTGCAATGCAGCAGGGCTGTGCAAAATCTTCGTTGGACTTTATCGTCTCAATAATGTGTACTTTATTTGCTGTATCCCTAGTTTTCTTTACCGACCATTTGCAGTTTGGGACGTGAACGGAAACTAATATTTTTAAGGACTAATAACAATTAAAAACATTTGTTTATTATAACGAATTTCAATGAAATGCTAAGCTTTTTCGGTTTTGATAGCTTAAGTTAAACAATATACCCACTTGTTGTCTCTTAAGTTTTGGACACCATGTAACTCAAATTCTTTATGAGGGGAAAACGCATAAGTTGGGAAAAAACCTCATCACATCAGCCTGTGGACGTCGACCTTCGACCCCTAATGATCGCCACCTCACCCAGTCCTCTATTCGAGGCTCTTTCCACTACCCTCTTAAATATTAACTTTTAGAGAATACCTCAATAGAAGCATTGTTAATGTTTGTTAAAGATAAAATAAATTAAACAATGGTTACAGAGAAAGAGGCATAGTTCTCCTGAAAAATTGTCTTTTTTGACTTACGCGGAGAGAAAACTTAAGTGACATTTGTGTATGAGTTTTTTTATAAAAATGCAAAGAAATAACCAAACGTACAGCGTAAGCCGAATGTATAAAATATTTATGTACACATTACGCTCGACGTTCACTGATTTTTGGCAACTTACAAAGGCTGTCATGTTCTGTTTACATGGGTGTCCATAAAAGTGTATTATATCAGACGTAATTCACTTTGATTTTTTAATACTTTGTTTTTCAGCAGTGTTTAAACTACTGTTGCAAAAATCAAAATAATATATCACCTTTTGTGTGCCCATGAATTATTCGTTAAGTAGATATAAATGACGTAACCTAACTACCTGATTTAAATGTCGTGTATAAAAATAGTTGTTAAGAATTTAATGAAATTGTAAATAACTGTACAAACAAGTGTGTTTAAAATTATTTTTTGTAAATATGTATTATTTTTTGTAAATAGTATTGTACTCTTAACTTTTCAATGTAAATAGAATCTAATGTTATAGGCAATTAGTAACTTATTAACTTCCTCATGAAAATAATAATATTATACAAGATCAATATTAGTGTAACAAGCTAATCGAGCTAATCTTTGATAAATGAAATAAATTATTTAAACCTTACATAAAATGAGGAATTAAGAAATAAATGTTAATAAAATCACTGTTCGTACATACTGCGTTTTTTCATATTTTATAATAATTATATTTATAAATTTTGTTATTTATGCATTATATTCTAGTTTAAGTTCATCTAATATTGATAAACATTTTATTAAATTTTTGAGAACATAAAGCGCGGTGCTGCCTATAAACTATAATAGGTACCCACATTATAGCAAATTATTATATTGTAGCACGATATCGCTCAGCATTCATTTGTATAGAAACGTTCACATCATGCTATAATATTAAGATATGCTAGGAGTATATAGGCCTGTGTCTATACTATATTATTATAGCAGAATAATTTGAATGAATGAACGAACGAAACTTTAAGATAGAATGGCGGGTGACCTATTACTTCAGATAATCTAACTTAAAACCTAGGTTAAATAGTCATCTAGATGCGATGCTATTTTTTGATACTATCCAAGTAACTTTACGAAATATCTTAAACATCGACAGCTGATAAAAAACGAGCAAAAAAAGGAAACTGCGTTAACGAACTGAGATAAACGAAAACCGATAAATCACAATCCAATTACCACGTCTTGATGTAACGGCGGGATAAGAAAAAATGTTCACTGTTAATAAACGCTTTCCTATCTACTTCAGATATAGCAAAAGTGCCCTTCATCGTAACATTATCCAGATGTTTCGTCAAACATTACTTCAAATATCTATTTAGTCTTAATTACTTTTTACGACTAGGTACGAGATCTTTACTAATAGGGTACTTACATTTTGAGCAGTATTGAGTATTTTGATTCAATCAGTATTAACCCAGGGCTTAAGAAGTTTAAGATACTGATGTTATATATCCACCTATTACCTAGAGCTCATCAAATAAAACGACTGGAATATTTGGTATTGATTTCTTTTTCTATTCCGTTTCTAAGGATCAATTTCACTATTGTAAAATATGACGTACCCGAGCGTAACTTTGAAATTTTGGCAGATTTTCAATACGAAAACTGTTAGAACGCCCAACTTATTGCTCGGTTAAGCGTCACTCGAAGTTGGTGATATCGGCACAAAGAAGACTAATAAAATATAACACATACTTTTTTTTTTTTCTTGTAGAAAAATTCGTACATATGAAGTAATTTTGCTTGACTGCACAGAGTACCTACTTAAAAAGTACTTGAGCCATATCCTACCCGTCTTGTATAAACTTTTTTAGATTTGAATTAAGGAGTGGGTACGATAATAATTATAGTGCAACGGATGGGGATAAGACCGCGTTGACCTTTGTTTTCCTTCCTCACCTTTAACCATAAGGCTATATTGAGGCTATTAGTACCTATTGAGGTTTTTATGAACTTCTTTTTTGAAAATATGTTGGGAGTGTGAATTTGATGTGTTATGAGCAATAAACAAATGATGGATAATATAATAATTTTGTACTATAAATTTTCTAGAATAATAATAATTTATAACACGCCACAAAGTTACGTCAATTAATTTAGGGTTATTAATAATGATTGTTTTACCATTTGATATGTACAAATAATTCGAACATTAATAAATTTGTAAAATTATTAATTTTATTAATTAGTAATTACTTTATTATTATAATATTATAAGAAATAGATTTTATAGAAACTATTCGTTGTTTTATTTGATTATGTCCTTTTCCGACTGCATTGTAGTTTTTGTATTAAAATTACTGTCAAAATATGAAATTTACGCTCGGATAAGACTTATTTTACGTTGGTGAAATCGGCCCTAACATAACCTACCCCACATAGGTCAGTTCTGTTTTTTACCAGATTGCGGAAAAGTCAAAAGGAAGGTTTATTTAATTTTAGCATTGTATGAACTTGTGTATGTTTATATTTACGCGTGTTCCACCATAGTACCTAAACTACTGAGCTGATTTTGATGAATGAAATGCCAATCGATTCATTATTATGATCCGAGTGTTACATCCAATTTTTCAAAGTCGGGTTCGTTGAAGTATCATTCATCATTCATCATTAGCAACCCATCAACGGCTCACTACTGAGCGCAGGTCTCCTCTCAGAGTAGGGTTATAGGCCATAGTCCACCACGCTGGCCCAATGCGAATTGGCGAACTTGAAACACCTTCGAGAACATTATGGAGAACTATCAGGTGTGCAGGTTTCCTCACGATGTTTTCCTTCACCGTTGAAGCAAGTGATATTTAATTACTTAAACGCACTTGACTCCGAAAAGTCAGAGGTCGGGACCGAACCTGCGACTCCCCGAATAGAAGACCACAGTCCTAACCACTAGGCTATCACTTCACAATAAAACGTGTCTGGTAGGGAATTAGTAGTAAACAATAATACGATTTAAATTGAGCTTGGTATGACTTATTTAAATAGCCTAAAAAAATGTTTGAAGAATTTTGTTTTAAATGCAAAAATATATAACCGTCATCGCTGTAATTGCTACAGACTCATCGACGATTCAAAAGCACTTGTAAAAAAGTTTATTTGAATAAAAAACATTACTATTCTATTCTATTCTATTCTATTCTATTCTATTCTATAATTGTTTGATTGCATTGTTTGTACTAATTTCCGTAACGAATTTTCTATTCCGTATGACGGGAAGTTTAGTGTTACCGGATCCCGGACCATAAGTTAGTACTTAAAGGTTTACCTTTACTTTACCTTTAAGTACTAACTTATGGTCCTGACCTGACTCAATGGCTTATACTATAAACCATTGAGTCAGGTTACAGTTTTAAAATTTTTTTCTTGCTAAGCAGTATTATATACTAACTGAAGCTTAAAGAGGAAAAAAACAAGTCATCAAAAAATGGATCATCTTTCGGATATTATGCAAATTTTATTTCATTCTTAGCCCAATTCAATGTACGTTCCAGATAAACAACTGTCCCAATTTACATTATAATTACGAGTAGGTTTTTAATATAATAACAACAAGCAAAATTTCCATTTTGTCTTTTTTCTTTTTTTTAAACATGGGTCTATTGACATGGAAGTAAAAAGCCTGAGTTTTAATAATGTCGCAGCCATTATACGTACCTATTAACAAAAATATCGACGGCAACTTTATCTGCGCAACTTAAAATTATATTACAATCTCAGACGCGACATGCCTACATGGACAAAGAAGTTGACATAATCTCTGTTTAGGTTACATCTCTGAGCTTTGGTGATCCTGTTGACGAGTCAAATTCGTTTTCAGAGCCTAAGTAAATCAACTTCAAATAAATTATTTAACCTGACACTATCACTTTGGTCAAACTGAACCTGCAAAGACTGCGGCTCAGAAATCCAAAGATCTTCAAACATGATGTTATAATTTGAACTAGATCAGTCATACCCAACAGGTTCTGGGAGACAACCATAAGAGAAATCGCAAAAGGGGACGGTCAAAACAACTCTGGCGATGCTAAAGAGTTCGGCCTCAGATGGAGCGTGGTGACAGTAGATCTTAGGATCCAATAAGTATAATTATATTAAGAATACTGTATTCTGTTAAAGGTATGCTGTGGTACGAATACTTCAACAATAAGCTTTTTATAGAAGCAATCCTCATACCTACGTCTGCAAAATATAATAAAATACATTAATTAAATACCTAGAAAAAGTGTAAATAAAAACGGCTCTACACCGTAAAATCGGCATAAATTAACACTTTAATGAACACCCATTAATTTCTTTAGTGTCTGAATCGAATTCCTCCGCTGAAATGTGAGCCTTTTCTTAAATATATAAAGGTGAGCTGGCAATTAATTACGTGGTGTTTAAACGAAAATTTTACTTTGTTAATGAGGTTGCAATTAATTTGTATTATAAATTATTTAGAAAACGTTTAGGGTGATTCGGTAAATTAAATCTTTAATATAAGGCAAATAATGAATCTTTCTCTGCAACGTACCTCCTTACTGAGGATCGTGACTCTTCCCATTAATCGTATGTATAGTAGTATCACGGTGGCGGTTTTAAACCCCCGACGCAAAAAAGGGGTGTTATAAGTTTTAAGTTGATGTCTGTCTGTGTGTGTCTGTCTGTAGCATCGCAGCTCTCAAACGGATGGACCGATTTCGATGCTGTTTTTTCATTTGAAAGCCAGTTTCCTTGCGGTGATTTTTAGCTATATTTGGATAATATCGGTCCAGCAGTGTAAGAGTATCAGCTCTTTTCTAAAATGATGTAAGGCATTTTTGGCGTATGATTAATCGATTAAAATGCTTCACGCGTGACATGTCGGGGTGTTTTAAATTTTCAATTTACACTTGTACAATATTATCTTGGGATAGGTATACTGTGGGCTCTGTTTTTTTTGTGCAGTGTTTGAAATTTGCTGAAAATGACATAATATTTTACTATGCTCAAGGTCTTCTATAATCTATTTTCGGGGTAACCTGCTACAAGTACTAGTAGTAATACTAGTTACTTACTGGGCTGGTCTCAATTACTATATATTCTTAACATTGGTACTGAAATAAATATTTTTATATTTTTTTTATTCGATGACAAGATAGTCCTTGACTGCGATCTCACATGATGGTAAGTGACGATGCAGTCTAAGATGGTACCTAGCGGAATAACTTGGAAGGGGTACGGCAGTGAAAATTCAACCCATACCTACCCCTAATCGGTTTCTACACGCCATTGTGCCGGAACGCTAAATCGCTTGGCGGCACGTCTTTGACGGTAGGGTGATAACTAGCCACGGCCAATGAAAGCCTCCCACTAGACCAGACCAGAGACAATTCAGAAATTATAAATTCCCAAATTGACCCCGCCGGGAATCGAACCCGAGACCTCCCAGTTATAAGACCACAGCGCTCACCACTGTGCCAGGGAGGTCGTCAAAATATGGTTAAGATATTTATTCGCTCGGACATAATCACTTAATCTTGAATAGAAAATTTCAAACAAAAGAAAGCTACTAATTTTCCAAAACTCTTTCAATAGTCCTTGTACACTCTTTGTTTACGAAATGGCTTTGCATAATAAATACATTCAGTTTCAATTGTTTCACAGTTCAGCCAATTAATTTAATTTATGCCCAATTAGTGATGCATTCTCATTATTATTATGCCCATCTTATTGTATTTCACTGTGCTAATTAATTAAAATAGTATTCATTATTATGATGTCATTTGGAATAATCTTGTCATCGTTTAAATTATGCTATTACTATATTATATGATGGCAAGGCGGTTTTATTGTTTTCATCACGTTAGAACCTATTTGAAACTAGAAAAGGACTCAAGTTCTGTCCATCAATGATATTATGAAAGCATCTAAAATTTTTCTCCCGAATGAATTTTGACCACTTAATTTGAGTGGACACCAATGGAGGCGGACACTGGCTAACTAAGCAGGTCACTTCTCTTGACAATTCTACAGAACTTTGTAAAGTTTATTTGAATAAAAAATCGGCCAAGTGCGAGTCGGGCCTCGCTCTTTTAGGGTTCCGTTAAGAAAAATTAAATTAAAATATTTCCATGTACCCATGGAAATATTTTAATTTAATTTTTTTAATTTAATTTAATTTTTATTATTTGTTGTTATAGCGGCAATAGAAATATATAATATGTGAAAATTTCATCTGTCTATCTATTACGGTTTACGAGATACAGCCCGCTGACAGACGGACGGACGGACGGACGGACGGACGGACGGACGGACAGCGTAGGCTTAGTAATAGGGTCCCGTTGGTACCCTTTGGGTACGGAACCCTAAAAACTAAGTTTTGGGAACTTGGGTTTCTAGTCAATAGGTATAATCTAGGCAAGCGCGCTCCATCTTAGGCTGCATCTTCACTTCCATCAGGTGTGATCGTCGTCACGCGCTAATCTATATTATATTTTAAAAAAATCAATGACAAAACGTAGGTACTTAGTCTAATAATTATCTATAGACCATAATATCCTTTTCTAACTTCAGAATTGCACTTAATTACGAGGTCAAACATGTCGCACGTACTCCACTATTAGGGCAGAGAGTTGCGAAATGTTACACATTGATAAATTACACTTGTCCCCCCAGTTGTGCCAACTTTCATGCACAAAAACCTCACATTTCTAACTACTCACTGTTCAGATACTCGTATTTTGTTTGTTTTAACTTTAATTTATAATATTATTTGTTTAGGTATTATACGACCATTTTAAGAGAGAATAACATTTTTGCATAGCAGCTGGTGGTTGGCAAAAAACTACCAGAAATAAGTGCTAATTAGCCCCACATAGAGACAATCGGCAAGCTTCAGTTTCGTTGTTTTTGTCGCTCATAAATATATTGTGACGTTGCTTAAACGTAAACTGTATCTGAGTCAACTGCCTCAAGATAGAGGTCCAGATGGACCTCGATGATATCGATCAACTACTGGGTTACCGGGTATTGCAAGTACAGATGGCGACAATGCAGGTGCGCGGTCAGTGTGCGGTAATGGAGGAAGAAGAATAGAAAAGAACGGAAAATAGGGTGTAAAAATCACAAAGTACCTATTGGCGACTTCTCTTGACAAGAACATCAATGAGAGACTACGGGGTTGACCTGATAAGAGTCTGAAACTACCCAGAGTGTCCATAAGGTTTTCCTAGGTACTGTATGAAAAATATACGGAAGTGCGGGTATCGTACGAATGTGAGACGCGGAAGGTCACGACGTTTTTGAACGCATACCAACAACGTTGGTTCCCACTTTCCCAGTCTAGGTCTAAACGATGCATGCGGTGAACGCGGACGAGAAATTGTTAATGATATCCTATCACAATCAAAGGAGTGTAACTTCTGCATTTAGTAATATTCTATACTAATTTTTTATTTGTTTGTTTGTACCGAATAGGCTCTGTAACTACTGGACCGATTTTAACCATTTTTTCACCAATAGAAAGCTAAGTTATCAGGAAGTAACATAGGCTATAATTTATTGTCAAAAAATTAGAGATCCTTAAGAAAATTGCAATAATGTAACCCAGAGTAGGAAAATTTTGCCTATAAAATGAATTATTTGGCGTGTGCTGAAAAAACTATTGATGATACATAAAAATTATGTACTACATGATTAAAGTACTCATTATTCTCTGCAAAAGAGTCCCCGAGGGAATATATCTAACTATCATATTTAATTAATAGTAGTTTTGTGTTCTCAAATTTAATTAGATCGCCTTTATTATCGTAATATTAATTCTTCCTTACTAATACGTCATACTAATATTATAAATGTGAAAGTATGTTTGTTTGTTGGTTTGTTGGTTTGTCCTTCAATCTCGCCGCAACAGAGCTACGGATCGACATGATTTTTTGCATGGGTATAGTTGAGGACCTGGAGAGTGATATAGGCTTTTTATCCCGGATAATCAAAGAGTTCCCGAGGGATTTTAAAAACTACATCCACGCGGACGAAGTCGCGGGCATCAGCTAGTATTATTTATTCTGTGCATAACGTCGCCCGCACTCGCGATTTTTGGTATCCTACGGTATCTAGGCAATGAATAAAATACCAATTACGCCCAATAAAGATATCCTCCACCCCAATGTTTTAATCAATCAGAGCATGCCTGGGCTTCCTGATTGCGCGAATTAATTTCTGCTAACCGACGAGAAAGTTGTTACCGTTCCGACGTGACGAGTGAGTTCGGCTGTCGAGGAAATATTAATTGTTCTTTTACCTTTTGTTTTCCCTAGGACCTAATTAAGATATAAACTATATTATTATAATTATTGTTTTTATCCTTTAAGTTTTCTGGCTTAGTAGCATCTTAATATGAGACTTCATATTAAGATCATAATCTAAATCCGTCCATCCAAAAATATGATTTGAAAGGAATAAATTTTTAGTTATTAGGTTATTTATCTTTCATTTATTTTGATACAAAGGAGAATGCGCAAAATTGCCCCAGCCCCGGCGCAAAAAGTACCTATCTCATAATTTTGTATATTTTATGGGTATTAAAAATAAATACTTGTGATCCCCCTAATCAGTGGCTAAATAGCGAAATTGCCTTCATTATTTTTTCAGGCACGAATTTTAATAATAATAGATACAAATAACCACAACCAGATATTAAAATTTGTACTATGTGCATTTGTATGTGTTTGTTATAATTCATATACCTACCAATCTGAAATATATATTATTGTGGGTGGTGAAGGTAATACTAAAAAAAAACAAAATATTATTATATGTGATGTGTTTATTCTCTTATAATTCTAAGTCTATCAAAACGTTGTCTAGGAAAGCAGCAGGATGTTCAAATTCTTGAACGTTGTGTTGGAACCAACCAAGATAATATAAAACACTGATAACATGGGCGCAACTTCCCAGTGTACGACGCCCGTGAATGCACGTACAATAATATTCTTTGATTGCGCTCTGTCTCTGCGCCTCAGAATTATACAATACGTATGTATAATACGTCTTTCTCCGCACATGTCGTGATTGGATTCTGCACCTTATTAATCTGTTTTGCTCATTATTAATCATTATTCTATATGTATTACTATGCTTTTTTAATTGAGATTGAGGGATTTGTTTTTTTTTGTAAAGATATTTTAGTATGAAATAGTGCCTGAATGAATTTTCAAAGCAATTTTTTCCTATGTTAGCCACTTATTAGGGCGATCACACACATTTATTTTTTATACACGTCAAATGTATAAAAATCTGAGATGGATATCGTTTGCGCCGGGGCTGGGGTAATTTTCTATGAAATTTGCGCATTCTCCTTTGCATTGTTATTATACTTATGAATAATATGTAGATATTATATGCTGTTTAAAGTTCTGTTTCCTTATAACAGTACCAATGACAAGAACTACCAAATTATGCGAGAGAAGTCATTTAAAAATGTTAGTAAGGAGGTACGGTTGTTTTCAAATATTTTTCTTTAAAATATTTTTTCTCTAAAATTAAAGATTTTTCTTTATTTTTTAGGAGAGTTTTATCGTGCTGATAATTTCATCCCCATAAGTTCACCAACATAATTATTAAAATATAATTTATTACATTATCTTAATGAGTGACCGCGCCTCCTGTGAGAGTGGGGCTGCTTAATAAGAAATAGTAAAAAGCCAACATCACGCGGTGTTCCCAGGCGGTCACCCATCCAAGTACTGACCGCGCCCGATGTTGCTTAACTTCGGTGATCGGACGAGAACCGGTGTATTCAACATGGTATGGACGTTGGCGAGAGCTATGGCTAAATACATAATAAGTTTTCTCTGATAATTTGGCTAATTCTGCTGCACTATGCACATCCCCACATTGCAATTGTTGTCCGGTCGCTCCGCTTCGTTCAAAACTAAAGATAAGAGTAGATTTGGCCCTTTAGACTTCGTGGAGGAGTTTGCGTGACCCTTAGGATAAAAAGTTTGGAGACTGTTCAACTAACATTTGAATCGAGGTGAACTTGTGAGCTCCGGTCACGTTTTAAAAGGTTTCCTCTCGGTTAGCGAAAAATTAATTTATACAAAATCAAGTTTGGTCAGGTTCGATTAATTAAAGAGGGCGAAGAAAATTGCTGGACCAAAAAAATTGAAAGATTATAATTTTAAATATATTTACTGGTTGTTGCCCACGACTTCGTCCGCGCGGATTAGGCATTTTTGATTCCTGCGGGAATTCTTTGATTTTCCGGTCTTAAATATAGCCTATGAGCTATTCGGATGTATAAGCATATTATATATTGTGAAAATTCATCAAAATCTGGCCAGTAGTTTTAGCGTGACAGAGTAACAATAAGCTGTCGTATTTAAAATATTAGTTGGATTTATTAATAAATTATTTGATTAGGATATAGTTTTTAGCAATTAATGTTTCCAGTCTTAAAAGTAAGTAAAGTATTAGATATACACTTTATATATTAGGATACTAGCTGATGCCCGCGACTTCGTCCGCATGGATTTAGTTTTTAAAAATCCCGCGGGAACTCTTTCATTATCCGACATAAAAAAGCTCTCCCGGTCTGAGGAACCACTACTACATCCATTACTATACCCATGCAAAAAATCACATCAATCCGCTGTTCTGTTGCGACGTGATTGAAGGACAAACCAACAAACACACTTTCGCATTTATAATATCAGTAATGCTTTATTATAACACTTTCTATAATTGTCAAATTTTTTACCATACATAACCAAAGACAAAATTACGTTTAGCTGTCATTTACGTTTTGTTATTCCACTGTCATTTGCGTTTTGTTATTCCATGTCAGATGTGATTTTGTTATACCACGTTTTATAGTGACTTGACGGAAACGCGGTCGAACGGGATAAAAAGTATCCTATGTCCGTCTCCTGGTTCTAAGCTACCTCTCCACCAATTTTCAGCCAAATCGGTTCATCCGTTCTTGAGTTATAAATAGTGTAACTAACACCACTTTCTTTTATATATATATATATATATATATATATATATATATATATATAGATTTAGGATTGGTAATTGCTTCGCATACTACTAGATACCGTTGGCGCACACTACTAGATACCGTTGGCGTACCTACTAGTAAATTGCGGTCATTCATAGTACTTACACGTGATCTGGCGTACCTACATACATGTGGCAACCAATGTTTGACGTTTTCAAAAAACTATGAAATTATGTAGCCACATTTATATGGAGCTATTGTTTTTAGGAAGAGCAGTATCTAGTAGCGACTAAGCTACTAATTCTAAATCTATGAATCCAACAATATCGGGGAGATCAGGCGTAAGACCGACGGCATAACGTTCTCTCAAAGCACTGAGTGTATCATCGCTAATTTTAAAGCTTCATCAACAGTCCGAACTTCTGCTAAGAATTTCTTGACAGAAAAACCTTTTCTTTAGTCTTGAGGGCTGAAGACTTTTGAGCCCGAGTCCTCTTGGCTATAGCAACAAAGCATTATTTTAATACTGAAAACGTGAAAGACGTCATCAGCACTAGCCTCTCGGCTACATCTGTCGTTGCGATCAGGTTTTTTTATATAAATCCGTATTTTTTAATTATTTATCAATGTCTCTAAATTCAGTAAAGTGTGCGTGACTTTTTCAAGTATTCCTTCGTAGTAACATAATATATATACAGTGCCACAAGTATAAGTAGGCGTTGGCGTTTCGAGGAACTAATTCGGTCATCAAATTTTAAGCTCCATGGCCATCTTGAAAATTCACTATTGGATCTCGTTGTATGCTGTTGCGTTTATTGTGTAAATTAAAAATGTTTTTTTTTTCCCCAAATTTAGTCTCATGTTAAACAATGGCAATAGTAATGTTGAGCACAGTGGCGCACAGCCGCGCCAAGTTATAGTTGTCGCACTGTAATTCTCTGTTAGTGTACTTACTAATTGTCATGGAATGATGGAACTAAGAATTCCTAGTTCCATGCTAATTGCAGTTTGTGGTCGTCTTTGAGTATATAAAAGGTGGTCGTCAAACTCTCAGAAAATATTTCTCGCGCCTTCATACATTTGGCACGGTGTGGCGACTCTATTTTGCTCTATGGAAAATTCCTTAAGCAACTCTAAACTGCAATAATTTCTATGTGCGAGATCGGTTTTCATTAAAATGTATCAATTACAAATACCGAGTCCAATAGAGGAGATAATGAAACTCGTAAACTCCCGGTTATGTGCGAACTAATTCAAATTTTCGGGGGACTGATTAAATTGTCCCGGCTTTTAGACAAATCGGTGCAATCGGCGTTAGGAATTGCCGTTAGAATTTGCCGATGGAATTAATTTCTCGCCGAGATTTTGAGACAATTCATGCGGGTGGTTTTGAACTTCAAGAAAGTGTTTTTGTAAGTATCTTTAGTCCGTTCTAAGTCGCCTTCACAGAAAATCTTTGAAGAAATGTGAAGTTCTTTATTTTTTATTAAGACCATAAAGGTCGCTCAGTACTAAAACAACTCAATTATTGGACCTAATTAGGATACTTTTATCCCGGCATTATCAGGAGTCCCCACTGGATTTAAAAGAACCTGTATCCAAGCAATTATACTTTGCTTACCAACAACTTTATAAGACCAACTTTTAAAAAATAGTACTTATTAATATGAGTTCAAATGTCTCCGTAAAAGTTGCAAGGAGTGGTTAAGTTACCTACTTAAATACCTTAGTAGTTTATCAACGTGTAAGATGTCACTAGTTCCCCACAAAAGGCAAAGCATGTAGCTGAGGTCGTCTGACCGAGTAGCTAAGGGGACAAGTCAAAGTTTAAATTGTTGTATGAATCATGGTGATACTTCCCTATACCACGCATTGTTCTTCGCGACAAATTGCGAGTTTCCTGTGAACTGCCAACCTAGAACAGTAGCCAAAATGCATCACCGGTATTTTACAGCAATTTTTCCGCGCTTAGTTTAGTTATCATCATCATCATCATCATTAGCAACCCATCAACGGCTCAATACTGAGCGCAGGTCTTCTCTCAGAGAAGGGTTATAGGCCATAGTCCACCGCGCTGGCCCAATGCGAATTGGCGGACTTCACACACCTTCGAGAACATTATGAAGAACTCTCAGATGTGCAGGTTTCCTCACGATGTTTTCCTTCATCGTTGAAGCAAGTGATATTTAATTGCTTAAATGCACTTGACTTCGAAAAGTCAGAGATGCGTACCCTGGATCGAACCTGCGACCCCCCGAATAGGAGACCACAGTCCTAACCACTAGGCTATCACTGCTTTTGTATTTGTCTTTAGTTTAGTTAAGTTTATTCAAAATCTCGCGGAAACCCGGGATATTATTATTCCGGGATAAAAGTCAGTTGCCCATTTGATCACCAACGTTCCCCAACTTTCAGAGGCTACCTAAGCTAAATAAGGCGACGCTGTCTATTTCGTATTCATGGGCCTGTAGGAAACCCATATAAAAAAAAATACGTCGATCTACAGCTTTGTTGTGACGTGATTGAAGGACAAACCAATAAACAAACACATTTATTATATTGTAATCTTATTTAGTTTTATAATTGAATGGATAATTAAGGTTTACCTATTACTTTGGTGTTATGTAAGACGCAGCGTGCAAACTTCTGTGGCATTATGGAAAATCACTGCAGTTTTTGCAATGTCAAATATTTTACTTTAACAAGAAAAAAGTTCAAAACCTGTAAACGGATTACGGAAAATTGATAAAACATCGGTCATACTGATTTCGTTCGGGTATATCACCTGGACCATAATCACGAGTCGATTGACACCTCGTTCATCAAAATCGGCTCAGTAGTTCAGACGCCACGGTGGAACATTCATAAATAGTTATAGTTCTTGCAATTCACGAGGGCGACTGACTTATGGTTGTGTGTGTGTCGTATCTGTATAAGTGTGAGCGATCGCAATGCTCGCGCCTGCCCGCTCCCATCTAGGCTTTGACAGGCACGCACACTTATGCAATGTGCATGTACACGAAGTAACCACAACTAAAGCTCACTCGCCTTCGTGAATTGCAAAAACTGTACATACATAAATATAAACGCAACGAGCATTCCATCGCAACAACCGTTCGTTTCGTGTATGACTGTCGTCTAAAATAGAGATGGATTGTGTCAATTTTCTTGACTATTGATCGAAGCTATAAGAAACGCTATGTACTCGTATGTGGGTGGCTTTACCTTTCCATCTCATTATTTTGCCGGACGCTTAGCCTAGTCAGAATGGAAATTGCCTCGAACATTTCAAAATGATGAAGCCAATTATTCTTTTCTTATTTCGAGCTTTCAAATCACCCATTCGTTTTCGCGTCACGTCCATTTCAGTCCAAGGACTCTATGTCGACTGAAATTAATTCATGCAAATGTGACTAGCCTCATCCAAAGCGGTTTTAATTTGTCGTTCGTATAATTGTATGTGTTTATCCACGGGAGGGTTAATTATTTCTAATTTATGTTTAACAAGATGATGCCCTCGACTTCGTCCACGTGGATTACGGTTTTTTAATTCCCACGAGAACTCTTTAATTTTTCGTACTACTAGGTAGGCCTTTGTCCTACTACTAGGTATGATCTATCTCCATTCCAAATTTCAGCCAAATCGGTTCATTCGTTGTGGCATTAAAGAGTAACAAACATCCATCCATCCATCCATCCATACCTCCAAACATCCATCCTCACAAACTTTTGCACTTATTATATTAGTAGGATAGTAGGAAGTACTATAATTTTTTTGTTTTCAAAAATTATCTACCCTGGACTATAAAACGTGACAGCTGATGTCCCGAGATAAATCTGTGTGGTTTTATCGTGGAACTAGGATTTGCGACTACGTCTGATTATGTAGGTACCTAAGAACTAGGTATTCCCTACTTCCATGGATATTATTCTTTTAGTACCATGTTAACACACATAAGGCTTGAGTGTCAGTAGGAGGTGTCCTTCGCATTTAATTAGCACTTTAAAAAAAAATTCGCATTTATGACTTAATCTTGACTAGCATTTTCCTTTTGAGCTTTGATAAAATGTATCAGAAAAAATAATTTCTTACTAATGAAGGGAACTGTATATTAATTGTAAAAGAAAAAATTGGCTTCCTTGAATTATTATTTTGGGGAAAACAACTGTAATGAACGCGGGAGGTCACCCACTTTTCAGACGACCAAAAACATAGGCCTAAATGAAAATGACAAAGCATTATTAACTTGCTCTATAGGCGGCCGTTTCCCCGAAACCAAATAAAATAAGACCTTGGATTTTTTGGGGCACAAAACATTTTAGGTTCCTATTTCCAAATATATTGTTTATACTTATTTGTAGTTAAGCCTTAATTAGGGAAAAATTATATTTTGGCCGACATCACAATTATTATTACCGATTCTGAAAACATTATTATAATTTCTTCTTTGTTGTTGGCACAATTGTGCTATTCAGAAAGAGCCTAGGACTTTGCTAGGACCATCTGGTTGTAAGAAGTTGTAGAATAAGAAAGACGTACCTACCTACAAAAATAATTATTAGTGGTCTATAATACATTATAATTTGGTGGTAGACTACTACCATAAAAAAATAAAAGTAGGTAAAATACTAATTTTACCTACTCATAAATTTATATAATTACCTAAAGTAGCAGTTAAGCTATAGGTACTTAATACGGCAAATTTTTCAATTAAATTGTCCGCAAATGTAACAACGACCATTTTTAAAGGGATCATTAAGAAAAGTACAACTTGAAACGAGCCTCTACGAAGACTGCGAAATTTATTGCCGTCACTAATAATCCTGCACTCAATTTCTTTCGAGGGAAATTTTCTAACACAACATTGGAGTGGTACGAATATATACTTAAGGCCCTGAAAAATTAATGCAGGGGTGTATTACAACTTCAGACTATTTAATTAAATACTCTAAGATTCCATCAGAACATCTATCTGCTACACAAAAAATCAATTGCCGCTTGTATGAAACATCATCACTTGATAAAGGCTTGATTGATTTGGCAATTTTTTTATTGTGTTATGGAAAAAAATTTAGGATTCACCGGAATTTGAATGGTATTTTTGTATGAAAATCTCAATAAGCACTTCTCATTTTCTTCATTGCACCCATGCCAAGCCGGCCTGTTGCTAGTTACTTATAAAAAATAATGCTACCCAAGTACATAGGTAAGGAAAGCGTCAGTGTGAAATTGTTCTAATGTTTTAGACATTATTTTGAGCAAATATCGATCATCTGTTCTTTTAAATAAAACCTAAGATGGTAGAGTTTATTCAATAAAGGGTCGTTAGTCAAAGCCTCAAACGAATGTCGACTGAAACTATCATTAATATTTCTGTTCTCAGAAGTTCTTTTAGAGGTACATTTTAAATGTATTTATAAGACAGAAAAAATAACAAACACACAATTTGTAGATTATTTATTAGTATAGGAGACGATTACCTCTTTAGAATTAATATGAGATGGCGAGAAATGCTCTCTAGTCCAAAAGTTTCTCGTGATTGCCTTATATTATTTTAATTGTACCCACCCAAAGCTTGCAATATGTTTTTGCTAGTTTTTTTCAGCCATACTGAACTTTACTAAATACTCTCTACACTTATTTAGAAGGGACATTATGCGGAATGCTCGTGTTAACTCGCGATTCTCGTAATTTCTTACGACTTACATAAGTTGGAAATTTACATGTCCAAACATGATCTTATTAGAACTACAATAGTGCAACGGGTGAGGATGGAAACGACGACCTTTCTATTTTCAGTCTGCATCTATTTCCTTTGAGCTATTGAGGCCTTCATATAATATCAGCTTTTATACACCATTGCTAAGAACCTCCATCAATGAACCATTAGATACAACATTACTAGTAGATCATGAACTGTATAGACATCTGTATGTATTAGCTATTCGTAGCATAAGGCCGCCTACGCATTGTATAGTAGTAAAATAATAATAAAATAAGTCCATGTGACTACGCCTTTAAAACAATATAAGGGAAATCGTTATACTCACTCTCGTTATACTCACTCTCAATTTCAATGTTGACTTCTGTTCGCCTCGATTCATTTACAACTCATAAAATGATAGTACGGGTGCGAAATAAACTTTTACGACATTACGTATCGACCATGATTGGTACACAATGATCCTTTCTCCTTTATTCAGCCCCTTGGGATCAATAGGCTGCATTCTCTAAGGAAATTAGTGGTTAGGAAATTCCTATAGCCTTTACTGAATTTGGATGTTCGTGGTGAGACGGTAAAACATGGAGTTATCTTAATTAATTCTAGATGGGATACATGGAAAGTCATCGTCATTTTGTGTATTGACTCCGATGACATATTTCATTTGATAATAAACCCGGTAAGGAGTGTTTTTAAGATAATTTATTCTAAAGGGCAACTTGATTTACTAGATAATTGACAAGTGAACTTTATTTAGTTTAAGGGTTTGGTTACGGTTTGTCATCATCAATGCACGCCATTGTGCTGCATAAAGATAATTTAACTAGCTGATACCCGCGACTTCATCCACGTGGATCTATTTTTTAAATCCCTCGGGAACTCTTTGATTTTCCGGGATATTAAATAGCCTATGTCACTCTCCAGGTCCTCAACTGTATAGGTGAGGACCTGGACCTGACATAGGCCATGCAAAAAATTACGTAGATCCGTAGCTCTGTTGCGGCGTGATTGAAGGACAAACCAACAAATCAACAAACCATCAAACAAACACACTTTCGCATTTATAAAATTAGTATGATTGGCAATAAGAACTCCACGCTTTTCTAGCAAGTCCTGATTTGAAATGACAGCACCGTACAATTTTTTTCTAGTATAGCGGATCATAGCAAAAGAATATTTATTTTCATCGTTTGTTAAGGAATTCCACAAAGTTACGATTGTTTCTATCCAATATCTGATTGAGAGTTTTTAATTTTAATTGAACATTCTTGAGCCACATCCAGTAAAATCTCCTGATACGTTGGTGTTTATCGAGAATAGGCTACGGGCGTTCATATCGTTGAATTGAGATTTGAAACTCACCCCGGGGGCTCGGAGTTGCTTAGTCGCACGTTATACCCTCACACAACAACATGTTCGGCCTTTATACATATGTACGAAGTACCAACATTTTGAGCTCGTACACAAATACCTACAACCATTGAGTGCCTACAGCCATTGAGTTAAAAGACCTTGTGGAGGAGTATCAATTCCGCAACTTTCGTCGTCTTCTTCTCAATGCTGGAATTAAAAAATCAAAATTATAGATAAAAAGATAGATACTCTTTATTTGCACCACACAAAAGAAATATATACAAAAGGAAAAGATACAAAAGTATGACACAAAAGGCGGCCTTATCGCTTAGTAGCGATCTCTACCAGGCAACCTTAGGAATAGGATAACATAAGGAAAAATGAACTGCAGGTGGTCATTTCCTATAACATACATACATACAAATAACTACATACTAATACATATACCAATAATAAACAAATAAATAAATAAAACAATATTATACATATTATTTATAAAATGGACTAATATAATATATATTAATTATGGCTCTTATGACAAATCAAGACTCTAACACCGCCACTGGTATGGAAAGCAGATTCTGCTGAGATGAGCCGGCAAGAAGCTCAGCAATTGCTATTTTCAAAACAAAGAAACGGAAGACATAGATCTAGAATCTGGATGATACGATATAGACTAGAGATATAGAAATAGAACATGACCCTGATCTGCTTGTTTGCAGCTGCTGGCAGCAACTCATTTGAAATTGTATGTCCACCTAATGGCGGGTCCAATACCGCATTTCTAGTTGTAATATCGCCAGTCGTTGACCCTGGGACCCTTGGATTCTTAGAGAACTATGTGCCCCAAACGTTGCCACTTCAGTATTGCGACTAATGAGTTATGTCAATAACTCTCGGTAACTTACGGACATCTTTTACATAGACTTAATTAGAAAGTGTCCCACGTCCTTATGTTTTTAAAACGTTAACTTGGAAAAAAAAATCTAAAAATCTTTTTTAGGGTTCCGTACCCAAAGGGTACCAACGGGACCCTATTACTAAGCCTACGCTGTCCGTCCGTCCGTCCGTCCGTCCGTCCGTCCGTCTGTCAGCGGGCTGTATCTCGTAAACTGTAATAGATAGACAGATGAAATTTTCACATGTTATGTATTTCTATTGCCGCTATAACAACAAATAATAACAATTAAATTAAATAAAAAAAATTAAATTAAAATATTTCCATGGGTACATGGAAATATTTCTATTTAATTTTTTTAATGGAACCCTAAAAGAGCGAGGCCCGACTCGCATTTGGCCGATTTTTTACATACAGCTAGGTTTCTTTTTTACTCTTGATAGGTTACCAAAACAATTAAGTAGCGTAGTATAAACATTGTGATTTTATTGACTGATTTAGCAAAATCATGGCCCAATTACAGTAAGAAACAAAAAACACGATTGCTATCCTTTAAATTTCACCTTGAGTCTCTAATTACCTGATGCTCTAGAAATATGTTACTCTCTGCATACGGTATTGTTTTCCACAAATACCTATTGGTAGAATTTGTTCTAATATTGGAAGCACTTTGATTACAGAAATTACAGAACAGAAAGCCTCGAATAAATTATGGGACCTTTCATTAGCAAAGTTTGCTGGTTACGGACAGGACTCGGAAAATTGGGAAGAGAATAAACATTTGAGAAAATTTGCTCCCGAGTTTTGGTCGTACACTTATCGATTACAAGTCGTAATTTCGTCGACATAGCTTTGTTATGAAAATTTCTAATTGATTACTAGAAAACATTTCAACAGTAATGTTAATAAAATACTTTTATTAAGCAAGGAATCTACATAGTTTCTAATTAAGTCCATATTTCGGTTCGTCTGTCTCCTTGAAACAAAATTCTATGGCATTTGAGGTTACAATTTATAACTTAAGTTAGTTTTTCAGAAGTGCGTTTCCGAGCACATATGCGATTGTAATTATGTGAAATAAAACACTTAAAGTAATAATTTACATAAATTATGCTTTCATGAATTCATTACAATATTATTATTCCACGGATTCGATAAAAACACGCATTTATCATATATACCTACTACAGGTAATAACATAAAACAAACCCTGAAACGCACGGCGTTGGCACCACCATAATAAAAATGGTATAGAAAAATATACGAAGGTACTACAATTGCGAGCTAATACCTACAAAGTGCCCAAATTACAGCCCGTTAGGGATATAAAAACATAATATATGAGTTTTTGTTTGCATAACGTATAATAAACGTGGATACATAAAAACGTTTTTATCAGATTCATTATGATACCACTTAACTCGTTATTTCGTCTACTACGGGAAATTTATTATTGTTTCATAATTCATACGTATTTAGCTTCATAAAAAATGTAAATATTATGTAATTCTCAACTCGCACTCCTTTATCAATTATTATTAATATGAATCTGATTTTGATACTAAATATTATTCGTCATCATCATCGATAACCCATCAATAGCTCACTGAACTCAGGTCTCCTCACAAAGAAGAGTTTTAAGCAATTGTCCATAAAGCTGGCCCAATGTATATTGGCAGACTTCATACAACTTTTAGAACATTGCAAAACTTCAGGCGTGCAGGTTTCCTCAATTTATTTTTTAATTCTATGACAAGACAGCCCTTGACTGCGATCTCACCTGATGCTAAGTGACGATGCAGTCTAAGATGGTAACGGTCTAACTTGGAAGGGGTATGGTAGTGAACTGGTTGTGAAGTGAAATATGGTTGAGCGAAGCAATGGCTGGATCATGCGTCATGCTCGTGAACGGGTTTCACCGGCGGAAATGAGGCTACTTTCTGTCTGCCCGTCTTAACATGTGTTGAATTATAATTAGGTATGCTTTTGTGGAACTTCCACTCATTGTGGAATTACTGCATACATAGCATAAGCTATGATCTATACTAGATACTATTATCTATTGAATTGTAAACTTGTTTTGAAAAGAACAACCGCCAACTTTCTTGCTGGTTCTTCTCGGCAGGAAGGGCATTCCAAACCAGTGGTAGACATCATCGACGATTCAAAGGCACTTGTAAAAAAGTTTATTTGAAAAAAAAAATTTCTATTCTAAGAATATAATATATTCTAACATTCAAACCTTACCTATCCCTAATCGGTTTCTACACGCCATCGCATCGTGCAGAAACGCTAAATCGCTTGGCGTCACGTGCTGTTTTCCTTCACCGTTGAAACATACACATATAAACTTATTTAATAATTGCTTAAAGGCACATTGCCGACACAAGATTGGATCATGAGAAACGTCCTACTAATCCTACTTCCTACTAATATTATAAATGCGAAAGATTGTGAGAATGGATGGATTTTTGTTACTCTTTAACGCGACAGTGAATAAACCGATTTGGCTGAAATTTGGAACGGAGATAGCTCATACCCACATAAGCTACTTTTTATTCCGGAAAATTACAGAGATCCTGCGAGAATTAAAAAAACCTTAGTCGCGGGCATCATCTCTTTATATAATTATACTTAAGAATCATAATTATTATCATGGAACTATAATGCTTAAAACAGAAGCGTCTTACAAAGTTCAATTCCAAAAGTAGGCTAAAAACAAACAATGAATGAGTGAGTGCCATGTAATTATTTTCTGATATTGGTAGGGGAGACTGGGGAGACTTGTTCCCTTGGGAGACTTGATCACCCAGTGACAAATCAAAAACTAAACGCTTTTTCTATTTTTTATATTGGCAACATAAGTCTTTGTTGTCTATGGTGAACCAAAAACGTCATTTTGACATCTTTTTATAGACAACTTCAGAGCAGTGCAGCCATTTTTATTTTCCTGTGTCAGCATTTGTTTCGGTAAGTTTTTCATTTGTTTTTTTTTAATAACTGAATGAATAATTCCCTGAGTATGTGTCAAAATCATTGAAAGTAGTTTATTAAAGTTTGCATTTACATATATTTTATTTGATTAACATTTTCTCTTGACATGAAAAAAATATATTTTTTAAAAGAGCACTCCTGGGTACACTTGATCACGGCAAGATGGGGTACATTTGATCCCGGGATCAAGTGTCCCATACATTCAATTTGTCAGTTTTTTTACCCGACCGCGAAAGAAGGAGGGTTATGTTTTTCGAGTGTATGTATGTATGTATGTATGTATATTTCTTTGAGACGCCTTAGAGCCTAAACTGCTAGTCGTATTTTTATGTGAGTGGTGTCAATAGATTCGTCTCAGTCGTGAGAGTGACCTGAGTACATCAAAATTAAAAAAAAAACAAAATTAAGGATTTTTGGGCCAAAAGTAATATTAAAAAAAATTAATGTTCTCAAAATACCTCGAGTGTGGTATCAAAATAAAGGATTTTTAACGATGATTACAAATATATACAACTTATATGTTTTTTCGTTTTGTTTTTACGCAGTCGGGTTTTTTTGTTTTTTTCTTAATTAAATTACACTTGTTTTCGTTTGTTTTAGATTAATTATAAAATGGGAAGAACATATAAAAGAAAAGAAGATGCAAAATCACGTAGACGTATTGACCCACAAATTCTTAAAGAAGCTGTGAACAAAGACTCAATAGTCACTAAAATTAATACTTAAGACATATAAAGCTAATTATATTCATAATTTTGTTATAATAAATGATACTTTTATAACCAAACCGGGTTTTCATTTATTTAAAGTTTGCATTAGGGAGACTTGATCCTCTATGATCAAGTCTACCCGTTACTGGGATCAAGTCTCCCAGAATATGGGACACTTGTTCCTTTTGGAAAGTTTTGGGAAAATGCAAAAAAAAATGAAGCACTCATAAATATAATAATCAAGTAATGGGGAACAGTAATAAACATGCATGTAGTAATAAACATGTATGAATTATTTTTATAGAACTAAATTTGAAAAAAATATAAGCAAAAAACCAAAATGGTGATCAAGTGTCCCCAGTTTCCCCTACTGATAATTACCTTTTTGATGGTTATTGTGATGAATTATGACACCCTTTCACTGTACAGTACGTCACAATTTTTTAATAATTTTCTACGAGCTCGTCGGCCTTTAAAGGCTTAGGTACTAAAAATGGCTTATCGCCGCTTCGACCATTGCGCATCTAAGCGGGGTACGTTTAGGCACACGCGGCGCGTTGAGCGGCGCCCACCGCGTTGCCCGACGCCGCTCCGCCGCGCATGCTCTGACGCGTTCAACGCAAACGCTTCTGCATGAACGCTCTCATACTTGGATAGCCCATAATATGTTTGAGTTTACTGCGCGACACGGCGCACCACGCGCCGCGCAACGCCCCGCGTGTGCATAAACGTACCCTTATAGTTCGATGCATATTATTCTAACGTTTTACATATCTATGTGACTTTGAATTTATGTAAAACATGGGTGAAATTGGGTTCCCGCTTTTACACTTCTACTGAAATTTTCTTCTACTGAAATTTATATTACAGTAATACACCAAGTGGTGGAGTAAGAACTAAGAAATATTACTTTACGAGCATAAAACCCGTGGAGCTGACAAATTGCGTAATTTGCAACTTTCAGACAGACTCCATGAGAAGCGAGCGCAGAAATGAAACTAAGATAAAGTGACTGAGCTCGCCGCTGAATCCAACCTCGAAAATATTTATTGGCCGATGATGGACCAAAATATTGAGCGTGAAATGATTAATTCTTAGCAGTGACAGTCGCTCACTTAATGAAAGTTTATAGACAATATTTTTAGGGTTCTGAAAAAAGTTCAATTGACTTTACAATTTTTGTCAAATTTTTATAAAACACTAGTTAACCCGGCGAACTTCGTATCGCCAACTTATCTATATAAATAAAACAAATAAAATATCCTAATAAAAAAAACTATCCTATCTTTCAAGTTGGACCAAGTTACAGATAGTCACGAAGTTTGATCAAAATTGGTTCAGTAGTTTAGGAGTAGGAGGAGGAGAATATTTATATATATTAAGATTTTTGTAATGCTGTGGTTCAAGAATGTGGAATGTCGATCTTGTTTATGGGATGATTGAAATCAAAGGACCATGGGCAATTTTGTATGGACCCCGTCCCCACCCTCCAACAGTCACCGGATTTATGTTAATATGTTCATTTGGATCCAAATAGACGTAAATAGTTGGTTTCAGCTTCAAAATCGCTGGGGTTCTTCTAAAAAAAAAAAAACTTTTTGTTTGAAATTGATTTATTTTTGTTATTTTTTCTATATTTTATCGTATAAAAATCATATAACAGTAAAAATAACTACTTCTACTCTGTTAGAATAACCCAGGTTTTTTTTACGGGGTTTTTAAAAAGGTACACTTTCCTCTATTAGGTGTTTTAAATGTACTATTTTTGAAATTCAGTCAGACGTTCTTTTTTTGAAATTCATACAGTTATCACGCATCGAGCAGTAAGAATGTGGCTGTCTGTTGAGAAACCTTTTTGCAGAAGGGATCGAAAAAAAACAAAGGTGTGTTATAATGAAATTCAGTACAACATTATATCATACTTTTGAATGATATAATGGTTATTATGACATTGGGTGTTTTAATGTTGGCAATAAGCTAACTGTTTCAGAATCTATTAAAGAGGATTTATAGCATGGGAGTAGATAAATAGATAAATGAGTAGGTATTTTGGAATTAGTCATCAATAATACGTCAACGAAATATTTTTTTGAACGTAAGATACAATGAGAACCCCATGCATTTGGGCATCGTCGCCATAGTAAAAAAATATCATCTTGCCAAGGTCTATCAATTGCGCTACATTTAATTCTTGTTGATAGGGGGGGACGATTCCGCCCATAGTCCTTTATTTGCATATATCCTATTTTTAGGGTTCCGTACCAAAATCGTAAAAATGGAACCCTTATGGTGAGACTTTCTCCGTCCGTCTGTCCGTCCGTCTGTCACAGTCGATTATTTCAGTAACTATTAAAGCTATCGACATGAAATTTGGCATAGTTGTGTGTAATAGTGGCCCAACATGATTGGAATAAAGAAAAATCGAAAATTATTTTTAGTTTTATTAAAAAAGGGGGAAAATCGGGGGTTTGAAATTTCAAAGTAAAATAACTATACCGAGTGGGGTATCATATGAAAGGCCTTTACTTGTGCATTCTAAGACAGTTTTTTATTTATTTCTATATATAATAGTTTTTGAGTAATCGGCCAAAATGTCGAAAAAAATACCGTTCCCCCCCCCCTTATCTCCGAAGTTTACCAATCGAAAAATCTGAAATAATTATGGTCAATAGAAGTTTATGTATATTTTACAGGAAAAATAAAATCAACGCGAAAATTATTTTAGTTTAATTAAACTAGTGGTTCGCCCCGAACTGAGACCTCGCGGTAACGGTATCCCATGATTATTCATTCAATCGATACATGATAACCAAAACTGACATTATTATTATGCCCGTTTTCACCAAACATACCTAAATCATCCCCTAAGTAGGAGTCTCTTAACGTAGGTAGCTCCTAAATACAATCCTAAGTCCTAACATCCGTCCCAATATCCTTTTAGGTGTCCCGTACAGGATCGTGATAAATAAGTTGACAGAAAAGATCAATCACCTAACTTATAGGTAGCCCGTAAAGGTTAGGGAACGTTAGTGAAAACATTGAATTATTATGTAGGTACTAACGAGTGAAACCGGGTTACGGGCATCTGTACAAATCGTCATCTATCGACGCGAATAGAAAATATACAATATTTAACTAAAATTTAACTAAAAAATAATTTTAATTGAATAATATGGTACAAAAAAAATTACAATACAATTATTGTATTATAATAAGTAACTAAATAATAATGGTCGACGCAAAACTGTTTTTGGGATAGGTCGTTAGTCGTAACTCGTAGTTCCATGGGAATAGTTACTGACTGCGCCATCTATTAGCATTATAGTGAAGCTATGTTGATGCTATATGAATTACTGATGTACATTAAAAATTAAATAATCTCGTTTCTTTATAATATTCATATAATTTTAGTATTTGTTGTTCAAGTACAGGATATAAGTGACCTAAAAACATAAAATCAGTTTGAAAATCCATAGCGGATTTTCCTAGAGAGCGTCTTCAAGCGAGCGTATAAAATCGCCACTTTGAAAGCCCCCCATTTCGTCAATTTTAAGGGAAAAATTAAAAAAAAAAATATTTTTGTACTCAGTTCAAAATTATCTTTAAAATGATACGTAACAATTTTATGTAACGCGATATTTTTTTTTTACTTCGCATTCGCTTCTATGAGAGCCCCCCTGAAATAAAGATTTTTATAACTTTTAAAATGGCTTACATTTTCGGCTGGAGGCCATCGGTTTACATATTATATCTAAATTTGAAGTAATTACGTTCAGTAATTCAAAAGTTATAAGGCTCTGACAGACGGACGGACGGACGGACGGACAAGTGCAAATCGCTCTAGTTAACTCAAAGACCTTCGCTTCGCTCGGTCGAAAAGGGGGAAAATCAGGGGTTTGAAATTTCAAAGTAAGATAATTATACCGAGTTGGGTATCATATGAAAGGTCTTTACTTGTGCATTCTAAAACAGTTTTTTATTTATTTCTATATAATATAATAGTTTTTGAGTAATCGGCTTAAATGTCGAAAAAAATAGCATTTTTTGATTGGTAAACTTAGGAGATAAGGGGGGGGCCCTTATCTCCTAAGTTTACCAATCAAAAAATCTGAAATAATTATAGTCAATAGAAGTTTATGTATATTTTACAGGAAAAATAAAATCAACGCGAAAATTATTTTAGTTTAATTAAAAAAGGGGGAAAATCAGGGGTTTGAAATTTCAAAGTAAGATAATTATGCCGAATTGGGTATCATATGAAAGGCCTTTACTTGTGCATTCTAAAACAGTTTTTAGGGTTCCGTACCCAAAGGGTACCAACGGGACCCTATTACTAAGCCTACGCTTACTGAGTAATCGGCCAAAATGTCGAAAAAAAATACTGTTCCCCCCCCCCCTTATCTCCGAAGTTTACCAATCGAAAAATCTGAAATAATTATGGTCAATAGAAGTTTATGTATATTTTACAGGAAAAATAAAACCAACGCTCTAACTAGCATAGTTTTTTTTATATTAACAATAAACCTCTACAAACAAAGTTAACGAAAAATAAGCAAATTAATATAATACTATCGTTTTACTTTTACTTTTGGAGTACGGAACCCTCGGTGCGCGAGTCCGACTCGCACTTGGCCGGTTTTTTTTATTGTTGTAGTGTTTATTCTAAATCATAAAATATTATGATCAAAATATTCACACTGTTGTTGAGGTATTATCCATCTACCTCAAGCAACAAAACTAGCCTTTTTATAGTTAGAGATTAAAGATTTACTTTGATCATGCGTACACATAAAATACTCTTTGTTACATCTTGTTTGAACAATCCGATATATTTTGTGTATTACAAAGGAAGGATAGTAAACAGGCTCTAACCGATTGAGCTTCTATACCCTATCCTATTGCTGTTATTGTGATTGGAGGTCAAATAACAGACAGGAAAATGCGTGACGGCGCTTTTGATATAGTCAAACTAGGGTATCAGCCCGTGAATGAGAAATTATATTTGTTTGTTGGTTTTTCCTTCAATCACGCTCTAACAGAGCTACGAACTGAGGTGATTTTTTGCATGTGTATAGTTGAGGACCTAGAGAGTGAAAAAGGCTACTTAAATACTTTTGGACCCGGAAAATCAAAGAGTTACCGCGGAACTTTAAAACATAAATCCACAAAAATTTTCTAGCTAGAAAATTGTAATTTTAATAACACTAAACTTATTATATATTCTATTCCCATTACTTTGTGGTAAGAAATCCATTAAATTTTGTTGCTGGAATAACAAACGATGTTATTATAAAAACTGATTTACTCATTATTAATTTTAATTAAAAAGGCGAGGCAAAGAACTAATTAATTATAACGTTACCACAATTCACGTAGTGACCTATTTATAAAGCAGGGCGTGTGCGGACACGTTTCGTTTCACGCCTCAGTAGGCTTATTAACTTATTTTCCTCGGCAATAACCCTGAGGGAAACCCGAGACATTTGACTAGAATCACGGTGACTGTCTGACAGACTAGAATATTATACATTGTCTGACAGAGACTATACACTGTCCAAACCGGAAGATCGAAAGATATTATTTGGAGGACATATTCATTGAATACCCCAGACCTAGAACGGGACTTTATTACTAAGCCTCCGCTGTCCATCCGTCAGTCTGTCTGTCCGCCCGCCCGCCTGCCAGCGGGTGTATCTCATGAACCGTATTAGGTAAAAGTATCTACCTAATACGGTAATAATATTTATTAAATAAAGTTAAAAGTTAAAGAGATCTCCAAACAATAAACTTTAGTTTTTGCTCGATCTTTCTAATAGCTGGTGCCTTCGTTATAACCCTGTACGAATGTACGGAACCCTCCGTATGTGGGTCCGACTTGCACTTGGTCGGTTTTATTTTTTAATTTCATCACTAAGATGTTTTTTTTAGTTTCTACTAAAAAATAATAAAAATAGGTACTTAGTGGCATTTGGCAGCAAACGTAGCAGAGTCTTGATCAATGATCAGGAACGATTGAAGTGTGTGTTTTTTTAAGTATTCCGTGATCGTGACACAAATTTTTTTTTTATTTCCACAAAAGAGCGGCGATATTTCTGAATTGGATCTTGAATCCCAGGCACACACATCAAATTTTTCGGAGTAACCCGCATTTTGAACAATCTAAAGATCACTTGCTTTATCGGTACCTACAGGAAAAAATTGTGTTTGTATGCTTTTTTTTTGTCAACCATCTTTCTTGTTTCAAAGATCACGATATTATTGCTGTTTTTAATTTATTTGCTGAAATATTAAGCTTTTTAAGCTTAAATTAATTGTAGCATAACATTGGTACTGAATTTCGTAAAACTTTTTTTTTAAATTCATCATACCTAATCAACATCATAAAACTGATTTGATAGAACAAAATAAGGGCGATAGTTTCTAATAATTAATTTGAAGCAGCATTTTGCTTCTTGAATGAATATTGGCGCTTGACTTTGAAGGTGCGAAGTGTCAGGAGATAATAATATTCAAGTCCCCAGACAGCTTGCGGGAGAGCTTTCGCCTTCAAACATCAAGTTACCCACTTAGTTAGCCGCTAAATCTTGTGAGTGTCTTGCGATATACAATGTGACGTGAAATGCAATTAAGCTTCGAGTAATACCTACCGAGAACGGATACCGACATCTGCTTGGAACCAAAATAAGGATGCAGTCATATAGTTACACAAAGATAACCAAAATATAGTGTAAAAATATGGGCAATCGTGGGCAGTGCCAACAGAAGTAGACACACTCATAGCTACAGATATACAATACGCAGCAGGTTTTCAGCAGAATCTTCTTCTAAACCAGTTGTAGAGTCAAAACTTGTTATAAGGGCCACAGATTGAACTACATGAAATAAATAAATTTGAATTTTATATCAACTGTTATTAAACGTGACACCCAATGAAGTATTCATTTACTTATGTAACATAATAATTTAATATGAAAAAATCTTTTTCATAAACCGACTTCAAACGTCCGCGCCACTAATACGACGAATTGAGAACCTACTCCTTGTTTGAAGTCGGTTAAAAACAAGGATAAGAAAAATAATTCACAACATTAAGTAAAAAGTGTATACCTTATGTACAGTACTTAGACCTTTTAATCCAAAGGTCTGTAAGATTTGTATAATAAATAATAGGCCATAGATTTATTATTAATAATTGTAGCGACTAGGCAACCAATCCTAAATCTATGTAAAAGGCATTATCTGTCGGGGAGAGCGTTATAAAACAAACAACACAAAATTATTTAAAAAACCAATTAAAGAAAAACGAGGCTAAAATCAGGGAAACAGCAAAAGTTCCCATTTTAAAAATACTAAATCCACACGGATGAAGTCGCGGACATCAGCTAGTTTTCTATATTTATGTGTTTTCCTAAAACTGACAATATACAAATCCTTGGCAACGTGCTTTGGCATCCGTGCACAAAGATAAGGCACATATCGCATGTACATCATTAATGAATCATTCGCTAGCTTCAAGACAGTTTGTGGTTTACCTAAATTCAGATCTGAGCACTAAATTAGCTACTAAATCCTGGAGTGTCTTGCGATACAAACACTGTAGGTTTACCGCTGTTAGGACAGGGTACACTGTTGGGTATTGAAAGGCTATCGAATAATAATTATATAAATGACCTTCCGAACGTATTTCGAATAGTGAGCGACAATTTCATGATAATGATGACGGAACATATTTGCTAACGAACTCTTAAAAACGCTGAGGGTTGCTTAGCGGCTGATAAAGAGAGCAATGCTCGGAGTATCCCTGTGAGATCAAATCAGCAATGAGGAGTGTGAGGACTAGTCAACTAACTCATCGAAGCGGGGCACATGATTCGAAGTATCGAATCGGAAAGCGCGGTGTTTAATTTTTAGCTAGACTTTGAGGAACATACTATCATCGTTCGGCTACGTCATTTAACATATCTAGGGCCGATTTTATCAACGTTAAATAAGTCTTGAATCTGTCAAAAACGGTGTACGTTATGCTGGCTAGATAGAGCAAGATCCCAGTGCCGCCAGACCTAAGTTATTTTCTCAGCAATTATTTGTGTACGATAGAGTACTGTTCGAATGTCCTTTCAGTATATGCGTACCAGCTAGATTGTGCCGACGGCCGATTGTGATAGTATGATGATATTATCTCTCACACACTTAAACAAGTGAATCATGTTCTAGCGCTCATACATATGGGGACGCATAATGTGTGTCTGGGGGGATGTTTGACCCTTCCAATAGGTCTGGCAGCTTACAGATAATATCGCAATAGTTCCCTGAGTATCATGTATAAAAATCATAACTGAGAATATAAGTTAACTTAAATTATATATTTTTTTGGGAGCTTCAAAGGGTCTGGCTAAAGTAACCGCCGGCGGTAAGCGTCTGGCAGTATTAATTTATTAATTTTTACAATATTCTTTAAAACATATATGAAAATCAGCCCTGAGAATTTAAGAAAGTTATTCTAGTTTTTACCTACCTTTTGCACCTGGTATCTGGAAATTGGCCGTCGGCACAATCTAGCTGGTACGCATATACTGAAAGGACATTAGAACAGTACTCTATCGTACACAAATTATTGCTGAGAAAATAACTTAGGTCTGGCGGCACTGGGATCTTGGACCAAGAACATTCTAATTAATTATTATTTCAATAAATCAAACATTTTTCTCTTACTCTCTAATGTAGTGAGATTGATTTAATTAAACACACCAATTATAGTATGATACTGCCCTTTCAATTACTGAAGGTAGATAAATTAAATTAGCTCCCACCATAATGTCGACTCGCTTATAATTCTCGGATATAATTAAATTATTACGCCCTCCGGATAAATTAATGCAATAGAAATCGGAATTGAATAAGAATTTTCCTAGTATGATTTTAGGCTAGTAAAATAAAAGGAAATCACTAACGATTCATTGTTAAACTGTTTGCCGAAGAGTTTTACAAACATCAATTATTTCGTTGGATAAATAGTGTCGAATAAGTGTAGCCTAGTGGTGAGTACTGAGATCTCCTATTCGGAGGAGTCGCAAGTTCGATCCCGGGCACGCCTCTGGCTTTTCTAAGTTAAGTGCGTTTAAGAAATTAAATATCACAAGCTTCAACGGTGAAGGAAAACATCGTGAGGAAACCTGCACACCTGAGAGTTCTTCATGATGTTCTCAAAGGTGTGTAAAGTCTGCTAATTCGCATTGGGCCATCGTGGAGGACTATGGCATATAACACTTCTCTGAGAGGAGACCTGGGCTTAGTAGTGAGCCGTTGATGGGCTGATGATGATGATGAAAGTGGTAAAAGTTGTTTCTGAAAATCCCAACAAGGGACTTGAATTACATTTTAGTTATGGGATATTGTTTTCTTAGTTTGTTTATATCTATATATTCTAACTACTATACAAATCACACACGCGGGAAAAGGTGCCTGATTCCTGGCTGCATTTCCACATTAAAGGCTTGATGCTTTACGTAGAAAATGAGTCAACCCTTCTGTCACCAGATTAGGCAATTACCTACGATGAAATTACCTACTCGTAAATATTTTTTGCACTAAGAATAAATTTAAAAAAATTAAATAATTTTTCTCATAAATCTCAAGACCACTCTAAAATCTTCCCATTTTTTATTTTCTCCTTAAACTGAGGACATAAGTAACTTATGAACACATAAATCATTCTGTTTTCATGCCATCGGAGGTTGTTATAGGTTTCTTTATGATTTAGATGTATAATATATACATATATTTTATGCCATAACATACATTATATTGTATGGTGACGACGACATAATATTTTTTTATGATTATAATATCAGTGAAGACAATGAAGACAAGAAAAGTGCCAAGAGTTTTTCATAACAGCCTAATAAGTAAACCCTATTCTACTTCCTATCCTACTAATATTATAAATATGCGAAAATTTGTAAGGATGGATGTATGTTACTCTTTCACGCAAAAACTACTGGATGGATTTTGATGAAACTTCACATTACAATAGCTTATGCATCAGAAAAGCACATTCTATCTCAGAACATTAAAGAGGAAGTCGCGGGCACCATCTAGTATAATATGACATCTATGGACGCACATATTGATCTGGAATTTCATCATTGTGAATGTGATTCCACAAGAATGGACGAAACAACTTATATCGAGTACCATAAATTTATGAAATGAACAATACCGATCCAAAAGTGTGATAAGAAAAGAGCTTCTAAGCTCATATCGGGTTTGAGAGCTAAAAAGCTTGCATGCCACCGCAAGCACGTGCTCGCTACGTGCTACTAAGCTGTAACTTAAAATTTAGAGAAACTGATATAAAATTTATAGCCATTATATTGCCATTATAAAACCGGCCAAGTGCGAGTCGAACTGGCACACGAAGGGTTCCGTACCATTGTACAAGATTATTAAGCAGTGGCCTAGTGGCTAGGACTGTGGTCTCCTATTCGGGAGGTCGCAGGTTCAAACCCGGGTCCTGTGACTTTTCACGCAGCAACGAAGCAACGAATCGACGTGATTTTTGGATGGGTATAACTAGGTATACGCATGCGAAAACCAGGACAAATATTGAGGACAAAATATATTGAGAAGGAAATCATTGTGGACTTCAAGAATGACGATGGCTACCTTTTATCCCGGAAAAACGGAGGGTTACAGCGGGATTTTAAAAAGCCTAACTGCACAAGGACGAAGTGGTGGGCGATTAATATACCTAATATTTTTATATAGTAAAATATATTAAGCGAACAAAACAAAAAAAACAATTCAAATCGGTCTCACTGTTTTTGAGTTGTAGCCAGACCAACAAACTGCAATTGATTTTTATCACATTTTTATATAGGTAAAGTTCGGCCGTTCAGAGATGGCGTTACTGACACCTATCAGTTAATATTGTTTACCAAGTTATTTGACACTCAGTTTGGCACAAAATTATAACATTAATTGATTATTGATATAATAATGTTGTTTTAATGCTCATCAATTGTTAAAACGGTAAACAACCAGCAATAATATTTTTATCGAAACTGCAACGCCATTACAAAGTTACGTCGTCAGTTCAATCGCGACGTGCCAGGAACGCATTCTCTGACCGGCCGTAGCTTATACTATAGATTGTCCTTTTATTAATGTTTCGTACCCAAAGAGCACCAAGTGGACCCTATTACCACAGAGTAAGGATAATTTGTCTGTCTGCGGGCTTTATCTCCTGAATCGTAATAAGTAGATACTTGAAATTTTCCTAGAAAGCGTATTTCTAATTTTTATTGCGGCTATAATAACAAATAAATAAAAAAAAAATAAGTTACAAATTGAAGAGGTCCTCCGTACAATTATCGTGCATGCCCAGGCTCGAAACTTCGACCCCCCCGAATCTCCTATTCTGGTACCACATAACCACTAGCTCATCACTGCTTAATTATTGCTTGATCTTAATAATTATCCATCATCATCATCATTAGCAACCCATCAACGGCTCACTACTGAGCGCAGGTCTCCTCTTAGGGAAGGGTTATATTCCATAGTCCACCACGCTGGCCCATGCGAATTGGCGGACACCACACACCTTCGAGAACATTATAGAGAACTCTCAGATGTGTAGATTTTCTCACGATGTTTTCCTTCATCGTTGAAGCAAGTCGCACATGACTCCGAAAAGTCAGAGGATTGCGTGATTGAAAGATAAATCAACAAACAGTGCATTTAAATTATTGGTAAGAAATAATATTAGTCCTCAATAGTTTAAAAGGAAAATAATGTAAAGTAATTTAAGATAGGTACCAACTGCTAAACAAAATAAAATTTAAAGAATCTTCGACAGCATTGACACCACTATCAACTTAGGGCGTTCCTTTGCGTGGGCTCGTTAAAATTTATCGCCCTCACAAATAATTCTAGACCCAAGTATTTTAGGGCGGAACGTTTTTTACACTTTCTAAATAAGGGTAGAATATTTTATAAAACACAATTTTAAAGGAGGTTGGCGAATTTTGACCCAGCATTTTTAAAAACCGTTCAGATTCAGAAATCATTTAATTTTAATTAATATTTTTCTGTATAAACCCGATATTTTTAGAAGATGGGGATCAAAAATATAATTATTCATAAGTACACATTATATATAACTGTTACATGGCAATACAAGTGAATATCTTTTTTTGATAGACTTTGATGAACTTTTTTGTTAGACTGGTTTACTAGAACATGCATGAGAAGTTTATTCGTGAACGTGGGCTTGAGGCCCATGGTTCAGTTCGTCTGGGTCAGAACTCTATGGAATTAGCCAATCTCCTTTTCACACATTACTTTGTGAGCTTAATACTTTTAAATTCTTTTTGGAGGATTTTCAGTTATAATCGTAGTTAGTTAGAACTAAATAATACGTCAATTTTCTATGGTGGGGAGGCTTTGGCCGTGTCTTTTTACATCAAGAAAGTGTCGCCAAGCAATTTAGCGTTCCGACTCGATGATGGCGTGTAGAAGCCGATAAGTGGTCTAGGTTTATGTTTAATTTGCAGTTTGCACTGCTATAGTTTACCCTTCTAAGTTAGCCCACTATCCACTTAGACTGCATCATCACATACCATGCAGTCAAGAGCTAGACATCGAATAATAAAAATAAGAAAACTTCGTTTTTATGTAGCGTCTTCGGAAGAAACTAGCCTAAATTATTTTATTTTTATTAAAGTATTAACCTACACATAGGCCCGCTTGCATAAACGCGGGGTTATCCTTTTAACCCAGAGTTAGCGGCTGCTTTGACAGGTTTCGTATAAAGCTTCTGTCAAAGTTACAAAATTCCTGGGTAAAACCTAACCCAGCGTTTCTGCAAGCGTGCCTAGGAAATATCCGGACAAATACTTTAATAGGTACAATGTACATATCAAAAATGGGAATCGCGCCCGAGTGTGCGTGCTAACTGCACGTCAGCATCGAAATTAGTGATATGTATCTACTTTTTTTTCAATCACTTTAAGCAACTGTATTTATTAATATGGAGTCTTGGAAAAAGAAGACAACTGTAATGTGTTGCTACTAGCTGTCACTAGCAGTTGCTTAAACTGTTTGAAAAAGTACACACATCAAAAGTGTCTAGGGATCAACATATATTTTTGCAATAACTTTTCTCCTGATTGATATTAATTAAAATTTTCTTTAAGGATTCATCAAATAAAGTGTTTTCGTTTGTCACAGTAACGATAAACCAAGTCACCTTTGCATTAATAAAGAAATTTGCCATTTTCCTAATAAAGGGATTTTTGACATTTGAACCACTAACATTAAAGTTCGAAAAAAAGACTGAAATAACAGTTTTCTTTAAAATTTTATTGGGTAACTTAAACAATTAATAATCCGTGTTTCTACCGCGAACACTAACAACACAAGAACATCGGTTTGGCATACTCAAAATGAGTTCATCCAAATCACGCTGTGGAATGGCCGCCCATGTTCGTTGCAACAACAAAAAAAGGTCTTCTTGCCACTGGATACCCTCCATATTCGGCAGAGCTCTTCTCTGTAGCATATCCCATGCATGCTCAATCGGGTTCAAGTCTGGCGACTGAGCAGGCCAGGGCAGGACATTGATGTTAGCTGCGGCGAGAGTCTGTCTTACAACTCTTGCGGTGTGCGGTCGTGCATTATCATGCATGCGTTATTTTGCAGTAGTTTATTTGCTACAGTGGAACATTCGCAAATAGTCATATACCTACTTACATACGTACGTACACAAACTGCTAAAATCATATCCTTTCGGGCGTTTTTCCACAAGCCACCGCACGACACGACACATCACGATAAATTGCGGTGACGACTCTGAATACTCCATAACATAATATTATTTCTAAAGTTTTAGATTATTTCGTGGCTTAGTGACATAATTATAATGTATTATACGAGTACGTACCACGATAATTGTTTTTATATAATATCGATATTTCGATCCAGTTGCATGGACTGTCGTCCCGTCGTGACCAGGTTAAACAATTATCGTAAAAACAATTATCGTGGTACGTACTCTAATAAAACATTATAATTATATTATTTCTATTATTACTGTGCGGTGTCGTTAAATGAATAAACGGTCTATGGAAATATATGGCACACGGAGTCGTCACCGCAATGTTTTATCGTGCCGTGCGGTGGCTTGTGGAAATACGCATTTCCTTTTGGCTTTACCGTAGTCTGGTAAAAATAGGAAAAATTTGAAATACTTAATTATTAAATTATTTCACCCCCGCGCTGTCAGCATCATCTTTTGACAGCCAACGGAATTTTCGAAGACCGTCCAAAAGACCAATTTATTCTTTGTTGCGGTTTCCACCCCTCTCTGGAAATATTCCCACGGAAATTTCGCTAAAACGCCACCCTGTCGCGAACATGAAAGCGTTTCACTAAAAACTTTAGGCAGGTACCTACCGAGAGTTTTAATTATATTAAGCAGCAACTTCCGTCATCGAAGTTAGCTATTCACTAAGAAGCTAAAAGGTAATTTTTGTATTCTCGAGTAAGTTATAACTTATAACACTCATAAAAAATTGCAAAACTAATTTGCTCGCGACTTCACCGCGTAGAGGTTTTAGAATTCTGCGGGAACCCTCTGTTTTTCTGGAATAAAAGATAGCCTGCGTCACTCTCCAAGCTCTGAACGATATCCATGCAAAAAATGATGACGATCCGTTGCTTCGTTGCTGCGTGATGGACAAACCAACACACAAACACTTTCGCATGTCTTATGACGACGTACTCAAATATTAGGGGGTTTTCTTTATTATAATATCTTAGAAGTTCTTTAATTTACTCCTTGATTGCTATGTCACCACTGTGAATAGAAAGTAGGTATGTAACGATGCAGTCTGAGATGGAAGCATGCTAACTTGGAAGGTTTATATGGCAGTTTAATTAAACTCATACCTTCATCTTCCCGCAGTTCAATTTACTGAAATATTTTTACGATTGAACACAGAAAAGTCTCCAAAAGCATAAGTTGAACATCATTGTGTACATACAAGTACTGAGTTTTGAATTTTGCCAATAGGGCTTATTTCACCATCGCCGAATAAAAATTGATATTTTGACAGTTTATGTGTCGAAAATTTGTCAAAATGTCTTAACATGTTCGTTGATTAAAGTTTCCATGGCGATTGTAAAGTAGGCTCTCAGTGTTTGAGATAAGTGGCTTTTAAATACATTTCAATATAGCTTCATGTTTCTAACCTAATTTATTGATGTAAAGTTACGTGCCATTCTAACTAGGTATCGAAACTGAATAGAACTAGTCCGTGCTAAGACTACTTGATGAAAAACCCAATTCTCGCACGCCTCGGGAATATTTAGCGAGGCCCATGTACTCATAAATTTTGTTTCGATATTTATAGCGGTGGGTCTGACCACCAATTTGCTGAATGCTGACCCGAAGAGCGATTCTATATTGATGTAACACATCCTAAGTCGTCTTGCTCAAGTTTGGGACTGTGATCAAATTCTGACCGAGTACTAAAACGTTTTGTTAATATTTTAGAGCTTCTTGTTTAAAATGTCAAGTATTATATGTCTCTATTTAAGTTGGATTTTATGGACCTGTTTTACCAACGTAAAATAAGTCTTATCGTTATGATATTCGTTATTATATTTAGTCTTAGCGCTATGATATTTTGGCAGATTTAAAAAAAACTGTCGGAACGCGCAATTATTTCTCAACGTCGGTTAAACGTCACTCAACGTTGGCGGAACCGGCACTAACAAAAACTTTGTTTTATTCGTATTTTAAACACATCCAATGTTAATGTGCAAAATGTCTACCCATCCGCACTTGGCCAGCGTGAGTAATATCGCCAAAACATTTCTGATTCGAGAGTTGTAGACCTGTGCCCAGTAATGAGCCTTCGACGGATTCAGAATTTCAGATGAATGAAACATTCAAATGACTTAATTTAAGACTGCTGAGTCCAAAGCTGATTTTTGTAACGAAGTTCCTTATGGCGCGTTGCGGAGGGCACCCTAGCCGGCTAAAAACATCCGTAACGTTAAATAAAATAAAAAACCGGCCAAGTGCGTGTCGGGCCACGCGCAGTGTAGGGTTCCGTAGTTGAAAGTCTCAACATACATTTTGAGTTCCATGGTTTAAATACTATAATATACTACAAAATATGCAACTTACACTACGTGTAACATCTAACTTAGAAAAACCGATATAACTCTTTCACTAATGAACCCTACTTAGCCGTGATAGTTTTCCTTTAAAATTCATTATATATACTACTGCTGTGAATTTTTTCTTGTATCCTATATACAACCATTTAGCTGGCAGAGGGGGGGGGGGGGGACACTTGACTCTAATAAAATTTAGCACTTTAAAATATCATATTTCACAAACGGATCCCTGAATTGAAAAATGGTGTTCCCACACCCGCAACGTTTTTGAAAGACCTATTCAACGACACCCCACACTATGGGATAGATGAGGAAAAAAAAAAATCATCCCCACTTTACATGTAGGGGAGGTACCCTAAAAAAAATATTTTTCACTATTTTATTTCACCACTTTGTCGGCGTGATTGATATTTATACCCTTGTCAAATTACAGATTTCTAGTACCAATAGTCTCTGAGCTAAACCGCGGACAGACAGACAGACAGACAGACAGACAGACGGACGGACATGGCGAAACTATAAGGGTTCCTTGTTTACTACGGAACCCTAAAAACGTAAGATTTTATACATTTTTTGATGGCCTGAAAATCTTATATAATAATTTCAATGCGTTGTGCATCGCCTCCGTGGCGCAATCGGCTCGCGTGCGGCTGTTAACCGAAAGGTTTGTGGTTCGAGCCCACCTGGGGGCGCGCAATTTTATTTTCATTTTTTATTTTATAAAATTATTTTAATTTTAATATTTTATAAAATCGATATTTAGGCTTCCCTGGGGTCATTTTGATTTTTATCGATAAAAAAATCATGACAAAAATGTATACTCGAATAATTATTTTCTTTATACCTCGAATAGAACTTGAAAACTTCGTTCCTATCTGGTGTCCCACGACACCACATGACTTTTTTTTTTAAAATCAGCCAATCTGAAGTTGACTTATTCCTCCTATCCGCTTTAGATAAGCGGAAAGCTTGTGCTAGGAATGGGTATGACAAAAGTGCAACGAGTGAGCTTCGATCCTGCGACCAACTTTTCAGTCCACACCTTTCTATTGAGGCTTCTGTGGAATTGATAAGATTAAGTTGTAGCTTTGGTATTATATATTCTGTGGCTTTGGACTATAAAAGTATAGGCACTCCGCGGATGGACCGAAATTATAAAGCTTAAATTGCATTTGTATGTGTAGTAAGAATGCAATAAATAGAACACTTTTCGACAATTCTCGAATATAATAATAATGTACCTTACCATAAGCGTAGTAAACGAAACACGTCAATGTTTTTTAATAATATTCTTGCGACTTCGTCCGCGTGGATTAAGGTTTTTTAATTCCCGCGGGAACTCTGTAATTTTCCGTGATAAAAACTAGCCTATGTACGTATGTGTGTGTCTCCATTCCAAATTTCAGCCAAATGAGTTCATTCGTTGTGGAGTTATAGAGTAATAAATAATAAAAATACGTGTGGCACTCGGGGACTGCCGCGGTAAAGCTATTGCATAGCATTTTCTAGTCGAACGCACACAAACACCGTGCCGAAGTCTGCCGAACTGAAACGACGGTATTAGGTTTATTTTTGTTACGGAATTTCTGGATTCGGTCGCCGCGCTCAAAGCCCGCGATAAAAGCTATGCAATAGCTTAACATCCATCCAAACCTCCATCCATCTATACATCCTCACAAACTTTCGCATTTATAATATTAGTAGGATGTACGAGTATGAACGGGAACACGTAAATGTTTCATAATATTTATTAAACAAGTTGACCGGTAATTTGTCGTTTCCCGAGCATGGGTTACAACTCTAAATCATGCCGATAAGTTTTTGCTAATACTAAGTTGGCACCAACACCGGCGACCGCCGCCCTTTTCAAAAAGCGTAATAATTTATTACGGTAAATAGAAAGGTATTTTAGGCAACAATGTCAGCTGAACCTTAGCATTGCTAGGTGTAATAAATTACAGTGTCCGTATTAGGGTATTAGTTGCTCCCCACTTTCCCAAGAGCCGTGCGAAGAAGCTAAGCGATGCGCGAGTAGAAAAATCCACAGCACTATACGTAGGGGTAAATTATGGACTACAGTTTTTTGCAACATGGTGCGGGTGACAGGTCAACAGAACAAAACTTATTTTGTACCTTATTAGTACTATCATACGGTTCAAATTAAGAAAACATATTTTCTGGTAAAGAATATTTGTGTTGACCTGTCATTCGAACCGCGCTAGAACAAAGAAACTGTAGATCATAAAATGTCTTTGACAAATGAACCACGGGACCAGTAACACGCCTAATGCTACGAACAAAAAAGTCTGCCAATTTTGGTGCGGGGGGAGGAAACACTACATACACAGAACTGCACACTTTATCAATTCCATTTGTGTCATTATGACACACAAAAGACAAAATCTCCAACACTATTACATTTACGCACACATATAGGTTAAATACAGTGTAAGACAGACAAATTAATTGCGATGCTACCATATCGATATTTTATATCGATAGTTTTCCTAAGAAAAAACAGAAAATTTCCTAAGCAGCAAAACGCACTCAAACAAAATTTTAATCGTCTAACTCTTTACTTGGTTAGCGTAACACGTCTTTTTTTAGGGTTCCGTAGTAAAACAACTAGGAACCCTTACAGTTTCGCCAAGTCTATTGGTACTTACTGTGGTAAGTTAGACACTATAATCATTATATTATAACTAGCAAAAAGCTGAGCTTTGTGAGAGCTAGCGTAGTTTTTCTAACGGGTAATAATTTTTACGTTAATGGTTATAAAATTATATTTTCTTAGACAGATAACACATTTGGATATGAAATTAAATTACAATGTTAAATCACAAATCCATAGGCGTGATGGTTTTTCAGCGAAGTGTACCACAAAATGTACAGTTTGTGGGATAGTGATAGGTCTCGCTCCGCTCTTAAAACTATTAAACTTACTAAAACTTATTAACTATTAAACTTATTTATTATAAACTTACTAACTATACTAAAAATTATCTTAAAACTTGCACCTCCACATCATATGCCGACGCCGTGACAACTTATTCAATAAAATCATAATAATATAACGTAAAGAGGAAAACATTAAAAAATGCAATATTTATATTTTTTAATCATTACAGTTTTTAGGGGTTCGAAGTAAAACAACACGGAACCCTTATAGTCTAGTCAAGTCCGACCGTCTGTCCACCTAAACATTCGAACCGATTAGGGTACTCTCAATTTACACAATATAGGCTATATATTTTATCCTTAAAACTTAAAAAGTTTCCGCTAAAATCAACATTTAGTTAATAAACAATACATTAGCGTTCGGCATAAGTTAAATAAAATTGAAGGGAGCTTTAATATATACATATCAATATTCCGATATTTTTGTCGAATTTATTTAATGTAATGAATTGGTTCATTTACATTTTATTAGGGCGAGCGGAGCGAGACCTATAACTATCCCACAAGCTGTACATTTTGTGGTACACTTTACTGAAAAACTATCACGCCTATAGATTTGTGATTTAACATAGTAATTTAATTTCATATCCAAATGTTATCTGTCAAAGAAAATATAATTTTATAACCATTAACTTAAATTTATTACCCGTTAGAAAAATTCCGCGAGCCCTCACAAAGCTCAGCTTTTTGCTAGTTAGAATCCTCTTTAGTTTATTGCTTGCTGATGAATTTCGATGCTTCTTCAATGAGTAATAATTTTTTTTATCGTTATCGATCCGCACCGCAGTCACATCACTTTTACTAAATTTAAAAGTTTGCAACCTTGTGCACTATGTAATAAAATCTAATTTTGCAAAATGATAGGGTGTTATAGTACGAGATCTAGCTGCAGAATATACATCTACGATGTTGCCTATCAAAATGTGACCGCTAGTATTTTTAATTAAATTAGGTACCACTGTACTTTATTTGTACTACCGTACGTTTGTTGTTGTTGTTTGGTGGTCATCATTGGTCATAAACCAACAAACCAATAAATACACTTTCGCATTCATAATATTAGAATTAAGTATTGATGAAGAATTTGAAGCGCAGTGTTGGCAGACCCCCCACTAGGTGGACCGACCACATCAAACGACTCGCAGGCAGCCGCTGGATTCAGGCGGCGCAAGACAGAGATCTGTGAGAGAAGAGACCTTTGTCCAGCAGTGGATGTCTATCGGTTGACAAAGAAGATTAATGAAGAATCACTTCGCATAAAAATACCCTGTTGAGGAAAATGGTCTCTGGTCCAGAGTTAAAAATAATAGGAATGTTTTCACTGATTGCATGCATGTGCGAATGTAAAACAAATTATGAAAATTTTCAATCTTAGAGTGATTGCTTTTTCGATTTCAATTCCTATAATATTACCACCTACGCAAGACTTAACGAGTTTTAAATATTTATTTTAAACAACATTATTCCCTGAAGAACTCGATTTAATTAACGGCAATTAACGGCATTCCGAACCAGTGGTAGACTCATCGACGATTCATAAGCACTTGTAAAAAAGTTTATTTGAATTAAAAACATTTCTATTCTATTCTATTCTATTCTAATACGAAATAAGAGATATTATTTCACTGTCACGTCGCATATTAAGAATTGAATTTTCTGTTTAATGAGTCAAAGTTGAGTTTTGCTTAAAGCCGTTTTGATTGCTCAGCTGAGTGAAGTGTGTTTAATAGAATATATTCTGATTAATTTAAAATCGTGAGGCACTCATTTTTACCCGATTACGGCAAAGCCAAAAGGAAGGTTATGGTTTTAGTAATCTACAACGTGTATGTATGATTCTAAATATTTACGTATGTTCCATCGCATCATCTGAACTACTGAGCCAATTTTGATAAATGTTGTGTCAATCGATTCTTTATCTTTTCTTTATTATTATCTGGCTACAATATATAGTTGTAACATGGTATTTTGAATTTTCTGAAGTAGGTCTACAGATTTAGACTATTTTCTTTTTCATTTTTAAATCTTTCACCTTTATTTTCAAATCTTCGAGTTTACCTATTCGTTTTCATATCACGTTCATTTGAGTGAGAGTGCTACACGGTCTACCAAAATTAATGCATGCAAATTTTCCTTATTAGGACGGGAACAGTTTTAATAGTGTCATTTAGGTATATCACGAGTATGATTGTAGGCACCGCGGTCAGCTTTCATATTTAATCTGACTTTAATTTGGTAACTTGCCAGGACACAGTTTACTTGTTCATTTTGTTTTTATTTGTAAGAAGCTTTTGCCCTTGATTTCGTCTGAGTGAATTTGAAAGTGGAGTTGAATTTTTTTTTTTTTTGGATTTCCGATACTGCATAGATCCTAATATGTTGCTACAGGGAGTAAAAACTGGGGGTTAAGTCTTAGGGCTCGAAGGGAAAAGGCGAGGGGGGGTGTCAACGTAGTTCCTCAGGGCGCCTCCTGTGAGGCTCGGACCTCGTCTTAGGATGACGTTGCGGCAAAGGGCTACAAAATATTTATGATCAGCCCACAGATGCTTCAAGTGCCAGCTTTGAGAACTACTTCGATTACTTTAGTTCTTTAGCGAATTAATTCGTGTCGTACTTGCAGCTTGTGCACCGGCCTCAATATCAGTGTCCACGTTTCAGTTAGTCATCACTGATAGGATGCACTGATGATGATGAATCTCTTTGGTCTTTAGACATTGCACATAAAAGCGAAAAAACCTAAAAAAGTTGTCTGCTTTCTACTTGAATATTTGAATGACATTGTAGCCCTAAAGACATGGAAGTAGTATTTTTAGGGTTCCGTACCAAAATGGTAAAAATGGAACCCTTATGGTGAGACTTTCTCCGTCCGTCTGTCCGTCTGTCACAGTCGATTATTTTAGTAACTATTAAAGCTATCGACATAAAATTTGAAATAGCTGTGTATAATAGTGGCCCAACAACTTTACGTAAAGTACGGAACCCTCGGTGCGCGAGTCCGACTCGCACTTGGCCGGCTTTTTTTAGTACTGCTTCCATGCCTAAAAGAGTCCTAAAATTTCAGTGTTATTAATAAAAAAGTAACGAGTTCTAGTAGGTTTTCATTAGGAATACGGTAAGAATATTAACTACTTTTAATTTCGCGTTGACCCAATTCTGGTTGAATTTCACGTAACTTACGCGACTGCATTAGCTAACTGGGTTAGACCACATTACCTTATCTTTGTGATTAAAACATTTTTACATATTCAATTACTTCACATTTACCCACTAAGCTTTTTAATTAATATAATTTATCTTTAAAAATACTTAACCTTATTTAACTCTGAGTTCGTGCACAATAGGTCATCCCAAAATTTCAGATTTCTAAGTAAGATTTCTGAAAAAAGCCCGATTTTCCGAGATTAAAAGTATAATCATATTAAGTAGGTAACTATAATTATGTACCTAGCTCTTTAACTATATACCTACTTACATGTAAAGAATAAGGTCGTTCCATTGCTTCGTATAATTGACGGACAAACCAACAAGCAGTCTCTTGCTTTAATCTTACTAATAATAATCATAGTAATATTATAAATGCGAAAGTGTGTTTGTTTTTTGGTTCGTCCTTCAATCACGGCAACAGAGCTACGGTTCGACGTTTTTTTTGCATGGGTATATTTGAGGACCTGGAGAGTGACATAGACTACTATTTATCCTGGAAACTCAAAGAGTTTCCGAGCGATTTTAAACACTAAATCCACGCGGATGAAGTCGCGGGCATCACCTAGTATAAAATATGCGAAAGTGTGTTTGTTGGTTTGTCCATAAATCACCCTGCGACAGAGGTATTGATCGACGTGTTTTTTTTCATGGCTCTAGTTGAAGACCTGAAAAGTGACATAAGCTAATTTTTATCGCGGAAAATCAAAGAGTTTAGGCGGGATTTTGAAAAGTCTATCCACACGAATAAAGTCGAGGGTATCAGCTAGTCCTTACTAATATTATAAATGCGAAAGTGTGTTTGTTTGTTGGTTTGTTGGTTTGTTGATTTGTCCTTCAATCACGCCGCAAAAGAGCTACGGATCGACGTGATTTTTTGCATGGGTATAGTTGAGGACCTGGAGAGTGACATAGGCTTCCATTAGACTTAGAATTTATATCCCGGAAAATCAAAGAGTGTCCGAGGGATTTTAAAAACTAAATCCTCGAGGACGAAGTCGCGGGATTCAGCTAGTAAAATATAAAGAAAGGAGTAAAGATTATTGGTTCATATTAAACTATGTGCTATGAACATTTAAAGAGAAAAATCACTAGTACGTATATTTAAGATATATCTGTATCATGTGGAATGTATAAGATAAAGCTTTTAACTTTTTCGTAAGGTTAGTCCCTTGTTAGTCCTTGTTTGGGGCCCGAAGCTATAAATTCCATTAACATGGCGCTTCAGAACCTCACGAACGCTCGGCTCCGAGCTAAAAAGTTAGGCGTCAACAAAAAATCTACGTACTAAATCGTGAATACGTGATATTTTCCTGAAAAATAATAATATTATTATTTTTTTTAAAACATTTACATTTTTAAAAACAAAGATCAACCAATTGTAAATTCTTTTGGCTATAGCTTTATCTATAAAAAAATTAACAAATAGTTAATGAAAATTCTAACGCATCACTCAAATTTAGAAAGCTTTACCACAGAGTAACGAAGGTAAGGTTCATACAGAGGTTCGACGAAGCCGTCTAGACAGGGCAATCGTGCGGTGGGTGCGGTAAGTGCGGAGCGAGGTACGCTCCCATGTAAGTCTCAGTTACCTGGGAGCTATAGTAAAGGGTTGACATATTATTAAGCTTGCGTAAAATTTTTAATAATCCTTCCTTACTCTGCCATAATATTATAGTTAATTAATTGAAGTGCACATTATTATAATTATATTATTACTTATGAAACGAACTCACTATGGTACATACAACGTGTGCTGTTGCAAATTGTTATACGTTATCATCTGTTTCCACATGACGAATAAAGGTATGCTATGGATTTTATTTACAATCATTCCTATCTATATATACTCTATACCTAATATTCATTCAATTCATTATTCGGCGTGCGCTGAGAAAACTATTGATGATACATAAAAATTATGTACTACATGATTAAAATACTCATTATTACCTACCTACAATAAAGTCCGCGAGGGCATATAGCTAACTATCATGGTTAAGTGACATCCTTTCGTCCCTTAAAATTGACGAAATGAGGGACTTTCAAAGTAGTGTATAATTTCAGTTATATCCTGAACTTGGACAACTATGTACTTGAACAACAAATACTAAAATTAGAACAATATTATAAAGGAAATGAAATATTACAACGAAATAATTTAATTTTTAATGGGCATCAGTATTTTTAACTTAACTTCACAATAATGTTAATAGATGGCGCCGTCATGTACTATCGCAAAAACAGTTTTACATCAACATTTTTGTCTATCAAGTGATACTTATTATTATTATTCTATTATCAAACATCAATAAAACTATCAATAATCATTAATAGTTTTATTATATTTATATATTTCACGTCGCTGCTTATGCATAAAGCCGCAACACAAATCAGCAATCATTATTAATGTGTTCGTGCTGTGCACAGATAGTAATTACTAGCTGACCACGTGATCATATTTTAAAAAGCTTATAATAGTATTGGCGGACCCTTATTATTTTTACAAAAAAACACAAAGTAAGCAATTCTTCATTTAGCAAATATCCGTTACTCAATAATTGAACAATTAATACAACACAAGTACGTATAAGGAGACGCGACTGGCGTGATAATTCGAAGCAGAATGGCGCCTGACGTCGATACTCGTTGGCTTTTATGGAATTGACGAACGGCGCACTCGGTAGTTATTATAAAAATCCACCCTCAGCTAACAATAGGGTATTTGACTATATTAAAAATATCGTTTCATTTGGTGTCATCCTAAAAGATTATTATCTAAAAACATTATTCCATACGACAAAACTAAAAAATAAAGTTTTATTTAATTCTTCTTCTTAACGTGCCGTCTCCTTGCGAAGGTTGGCAATCATTAGGGCGATTTCAACTTTTGAGACCGCTGCTCTAAATAGTGATTTTGTGCTCTTTCCGAACCACTGGCGCAAGTTTTTAAGCCAAGATATCCTTCTGCGGCCAGGCCTCCTTCTGCCTGCCACTTTCCCCTGCATGATAAGTTGAAGGAGTTCATACTTCTTGGTGTTACGCATCACGTGCCCAAAATATTCTAATTTCCTCCTTTTTATGGTTGTTAGTATATCTGTTGTATTTATTTAATTATAAAACATTAAATAAAATTGCTATAATTCCGGCCATGGTCACGTGATCGAAAACGTTCCCTGATCTCGAATGACGTCACAGTCCACACCACCTATGGGCTGTGGAATTGTCATTGTTTGAAATGTGAACTGTGACGTCATGAGATCAAATGGAACGTTTCGGCGGCAATTTATTTTTTTGAATTTATTTCTCGATTTTTATGAAAAATACTGAAAATTATGCCGAAATATACGTTTTGTTAGCTTCAGCATAGCATTATTAACAATTTAAGATGATTTTCTAAATGTAGTCAAATACCCTATTATCTCCGACACTATGGGGCGCGGTCCCATGTTGATGGTACTCAAACTTCTTGATTTCGTGTTGTCTATGTGACCACGTGATCAGATTTTTGAAAGTTTATATCTCCGACACTATGGGGCACGGCCCCATGTTGATGGTACTCAAACTTCTTGTTTTCGTGTATAAGTAACTATATAACTATAATAATAGAGTATCGCTTTTAAGTCTAAAATATGTTTATAAATGTTTATTTGCATGCGGCGGAGTTGATTTGCATGCGACCGCTGAAGCGGCCAGCAAAGAAACTGGTTTTATTATTGACTAGCTGCCCGGTCAGACTTCGTTCTGCCAAAAGTTAAAAGTAAAAATATATTTTTTTTTATTATTATTAAAATCTTCCGTGGACCTTAAGGAACATACAAAAAAATAAATTAACCGAATTGGTCCATCCATTCTTGAGTTATGCGCTTACCAACATTCATTTTTATTTGTATAGATAGATTCAACTACCTAATAATATTTTAATTACAAATAATAAGCAACCTCAAAAACAGATCTGCAGCTGGCTTGGACAATATCACAAATGAACTTTTAAAGAAGTGCAAACTCGTTTTAGCTAGCCCTATTGCCTTTTTAAGTAATCTTAGTTTATCTACTGGCACAGTTCCAAATAATTTTAAAATAGCAAATATATGTCCTATCCTAAAAGACGGTGACCCTGCAGAAGTGTCAAATTATAGGCCGATCTCATTGCTCTCGTGCCTGTCCAAAATAGTTGAAAAGGTAGTCAACAAAAGATTGCTAGATTATTTAGAATTAAATAATCTTCTCTCTGGAAACCAATACGGGTTAGAGCTAATCGTTCTACGGAAGACGCCGTCACGGAACTGACTGATCTTGTAACTGCAAAATTGGATCAAGGAAGTAAATGTATTGGTGTCTTTCTTGATTTAGCGAAAGCCTTTGATACTTTATCCAGGAAAATTCTGATAACCAAGCTAGAAGCTCTGGGAATACGTGGTATTGCATTACAATGGTTTCAATCATATTTGACAGGCCGTAAGCAAAAAGTTACTGTAGGTGACCTATCCAGTGATCTAGCAGAAGTTAATTTTGGAGTGCCTCAAGGCAGTATATTGGGCTCTACTTTATTCCTAGTCTATATAAATGACCTGTGCTCATTCAACCTCAAACAGGCTCAATTATTTACTTTTGCGGATGACACTGCGATAGTGTTTTATGGTGATAGCTGGGATTCGGTAGAACGTCTATGTCAACAGGGACTTCAAGAGATGTTTTCGTGGCTCAGAAATAACCTACTTACGGTCAACACAAGCAAAACAAAATTTATTACTTTCAAAATATCTAGCTGAACTGACCCAATTAAACAATTAAAAATTAAATTACACGTCTGTCCTGACTATCATAGTAAAAGTTGCAAGTATCCTATAATTGAACAGGTTAGTAACCTAAAGTATTTAGGAGTAGTGTTGGATGAAGGACTACGGTGGGATAAACAGATAAACGCTCTGAGTGGTAGGTTACGCAAGTTTATGTTCATATTTAAAAGGCTTAGGAATGTGGCTAATGCAGAGGTACTTAGGCTTGTTTATTTATCCTTTTGTCAATCTATAATAAATTACTGCCTACCCTCTTGGGGTGGAGCTGGTAAAACGTTTTTAGTAAAAATAGAACGTGCTCAACGTGCAGTTTTAAAGACTGCTTATAAAAAACCATTTCGTTATCCCACTGATAGCCTTTACGGAGAGTGTGGATTTTTGAGTGTCAGACAGCTATATGTTAAATCCGTAATACTTAGATTTCACAAGTCGGCAGCCTCGACAGTAATTACACGCTCTCGTCTCCAAAGGTGGAGGTGCTCATTCTTGCGCACGCAGTTCGCACGAAGAGCCGTCCTTTTTGCTGGTCCGTTTTTGTATACCAAAGCCAACAGAGCTCTTAAAATCTTGAACATGTCCCGGTATAAATGTAAAAAAACACATAAAATAAATGGTTAAGAGATACCAATTACGAAGGCACAGAAAAAATTCTAAAATTTTACTAACAACAACACACAGAGCACGCACACACACACGCAAACACACACACACACACACACACACACACACACACACACACACACACACACACACTCACACACTCACACACGCTCGTACAAACAAAACTGTCATGTACAATTCTACCAAACTACCAAGAATATTACATATTAGGTATATGTTTCATTATTTAAGCTCATTCTATGTGTTTAGTTACTTACAGAAGGAAGTGATTTCCACGATACAGGGAATCCTAGTGTGGAAGTCACTGCCCCATTGTATAAGTTAAAATTACCTACTGTTTACATACTTTTGAATAAACTTTAATAAACTTTAATAACTTTAATAAACTTTATGTATCAAGTGCTGCTTGAAAAGTTAATTCTTAATTATAAATTATTTATAACTTATTTGTAACCATATTTCTTTTATTAATTAAATAAAAATACTTTAATACTTAATAGTGCAACGGGTGGGGATGGAACCTGCGACCTTTTTGATTGGTGGATTATTGAGTTTATGAATTATAATTAGCTATTGCCCTATAAAATCTCGTGGGAAATCTCTGGTTTTCCAGGATAAAGTGTACCCATTGGCTTTAATGTCCTTCTCCAACTTTGCAACAAAAATAATCAATGACTAAACAGGAAAAGCTGTTTTAAAATATCTATGTGTATCTATATCAAAATAAGGATAAATCGTCCCTCTTCTTACCCACTGGTCTAAAAACAGTGCATGTCGAGATAACTATGAAAAAGCTCTCACGTGATTAACGACTGACCATTAGTCACTTGGACAAAGAGGCTTGAGAAGAAATGGAAAAATGACTCGGATTATCTTTAGAGGCCCGTGTCGATGCTCTGTTTTCGTGAGCGCTAGCTGATGCCGCCGACTTTGTGCGTCTCAGTTGACTCGGATTTAACAACTAAGTACATTTGATTAGCTACGGAATAATATACTGACATTCCTTAAAAATATAGTCCTGCACCCACCGGGGCTTATAATTCAGTACCACTTATTGATCTATCTAAATACATAAATATAAAAGGAAAAGGTGACTGACTGGCTGATGGACTGACTGAGTGACTTATTTATCAACGGACAGCTCAAACCACTGGATGGGTCGGGCTGAAACTTAGCATAGAGATAACTATAATGACTTAGGCATCCGCTAAAAAAGGATTTTTGAAAATTCAATAAGGGGTAAAATAGGGGTTTGAAAAATCAAACGTAACGTGATCGAAGCCGCGGGAAAATTACATCCGGTTGGAGTATTCCACGCCCAATTTCGATCAAATCTCTCATGAAGCTTCGCGTTAGAACTATGTCCTAAGCAAGCTTCAGATCCGGACTTTGTCCCGTGAGAGTAGGTAGGTACACATCTAAAACCTTTGTTTAGAAAAGGGCAGGTGCTGAGCAGAATCTACTTTCTGGACGGGTAGAGTTTGTCGTAAGTTCCGCAGGTTGGCCTATAGGTACATGATAATATAAATATCTAATTTTGAATTTTGTTTTTCTTCCCCCATCTCTGCTTATGCGAAAGTGTGTGTTGGTTTATTACCCTTCAACACGGCAACGGAGCAACAACGGCCGGATCGACGGGATTTTTTTGCGTGAGTAGACCCAAGGGCGTCGCCAGCCGAGGGCTAAGAGGGGGGCAAGTTGATATTGGGAAAAGTATGAATTTTAGGTACCTACAGTCGAGGGCTTATGAAGCTGTAAAGCACTTGACTGCAAAATATAGGTGTGGACTTGGAGCATGATTGGCCAATACTCACTCGCTATTGGCTAAATTGGCTTAGGTTGCATTTATAGCTACATTTTTTCAAATCTTTAGAGGGGGGGGTAGCTGCCCCTACCTACCCCCCTTGGTGACGCCCATGAGTAGACCTCACCTTGAGAGTGACAGGCTAATTTTATTCCGATAAACAAAGTGTTCCCGTAGGAATTTTAAAACCTAACTCCACATAGATTAAGTTATTCAAAATTGCTTGCTAAAAAACCTACGTCTAAGCCTAGACTGTTAACAAAATTCGACGTGCAAATGTATTTTCTTAAATATATTATTGCCCATAATATCAACAGTTTTTATTTTTTATGCAAGATCCCTGATTACTATCATTAATAAAAGTAGGTACCTTAGGGTAAGATCTATAGATGGATCTCACTCAGATCAGGCTCAAGACTGAGTAAAAATGAGATAGATTTATGTCATTACATATTTGTGTCTCATTTTAACTCCATCTTGAGTTTTGAGCAGTCTATAAGTCTCCACTACCAACGCTACCTATCTACACTGACAGAATATGATCTGACCTAATTTGAAAAAATATTCTGGAAAAGGGATCGTTGTATTACCTAAGTCCTAACCGATTGGACGTCGTCTGTTCATCATAATATGACTTTCCACACGCATATAGGGGATGCACACTACAAAAGTATTTTAGTTTCAGTCCATCACCCTCCTCTTACTTTTACCACTTCACTAGGATTAATATAAATCAGTCAATGTACCCAACTTAATAAAATATACCGAAGTTTCAAACGTTTTAAGAATACTAACAACCGCGTAAGCGCGTGGCGATATTTATATCAGCAAGTTCGGCTATTTGGTAGGCCGTAAAAGTCAGTAGACCTAAAGTCGAACGAGAAATATTATACTTACGGATTTTGGGAAAGTCGGTTATCTGGTGAAACATGAAAGTCGTTCAATAAAGAACAAGCAAACTACTCGTATGTATTTAAAACAATCCACAAAGAGGTTCAGATTATGCCTTAATAAATAGGATGACGTTATGGCAATATCAGCTATCAGCATACATTTGTTCGGACACTTACTATAAGTGTACCTGGCCATATTAGGAAGTATTGAATTTATATACATAAACGACGTAATAATAATATAATATGCTGTACTATATTATAATATACAAAAGTATAAGTTGAGCGTAAATTGCACTCTATTTGATAATAACTAGCAAAATTGCAAAATAGAAGACTATAAACTCTATACCCAATATCAATTCAACGAGTCTACTCTCTCCCTAGTGTTATCAAACCTATTGAAATACGGTGCTTAGATCTGACTTAGGACGGTACGGATATACGTGAGGGGAGTTAGTAAGGTAGAAGATGATAATATTATAACGGTATCTTTAGAAGGTATCTGATGTATTTTATAAATGAAGCAAGGGGCAGTGTAACTGGTGTTTTAGTGTTACTCGTTTTCTCTTTAAATTAGTTGAACCGTCCCGGCTTCGCACGGGTAGTTTGACCCTTTATAGTATTAGAATGTGTTCCTAAGGTACATTGGTATTGTTAAAGGTCTACAATTTACAAAACTATTATACTATACGCGAGTATTCCGCGCAAGATCGTATTTAGAATTCTTATCAAGAGACCAATGTCCATCTGTGGATATATAGCAGCTGACGAAGACGATGAACTTCAAAATAAAGTAAAAACACGCGAGTTTAATTCACGTTCTAATATCATCTGGACTCCGACCCAGAGTGACCCAGACACGTCTCTGTTAAACTTATCTAATACCAACGTTTTACTTTACTTTATAATTTGTGCGATCTCATGTAATTAGGGCTACTGACACAGATGCGAGGGTCTTTTGAAACAAATTGCCTAAACTCAATTAAAAAGTTCCAACGCCCCTAATTAACTAACCTGAAAAAACGTAGAGTTTTTGAAAAAAAAATGCTAATTTGTTTTGTGACTTTTTCAACAAATCAGCGAGACAGGGCTTGGAAACCTAACTGTTAAATTTTTTGAGTACTTGCTAAAACTTTGACATATTTGCATTTGTTACTTTCTATTGAATTTCATATGCCTATTTGGATTATAACAAAATATTACCTTCTTCATTATCAAACTTTCTTCTTCTTCGACATCGGCTTCCGCTTCAGAAGGTCTGAGGTATATCACTTATTTCAACGCTGAAGAAAAACTTTGTGAGGAAAACTGCATGTCTGACAGTTGTCCATAATGTTGTCAAAGGTGTATTAAGTCTGGTAGTCTCGAAACTAATCATTATGTATCATTTATAGTTCTGTGAAGTAATTATATACTTATAACACACATAATATTATAATATTATCTTTTCCTATGACGCTCATGACGACAGTTATTAGATTGATTCCTTTAGCTGCTCTGAAGAAGATGAGGTTTGCACTACTAAATTGCGTTCCCCTGTAGAAACCGTAATTAGTACTTTCCCCTTCCTTTGATTCCAATTTCATCGGAATAAATTCTTATACAAAAGGAGAATTAAAATGCAATGAAGATGTTTTAATTTATCAAGAGCGGCGAAGACATTGAACCTCGCAATTAGCTTTTTATTACAATAAACGTAGAAATATAATGCATATATTTTAATATCTCAGTCACGATAATTTACAATGGACTTTTTTCCATGAAATTGTAAAGTAGGAGCAAACTAAATACATTTTTATTCACCTTCTGTACAAGTATTACTACGGGACTTCAATGTATGATGCTGGCACTAAGTAAGTATTTCATGAAGTGTTTGTCGGTGATTTCAAAACCTTTTATTAATTAAATATATTCTTATAAGTTAATCACCCCATCAAATATTTGCCTGCCTGTAGACTAATCTTCAAAACGCCTGTACCGATTTTGACAACCTTTTGCAGACAGATAGAGGTGCATGCCGCTATCTAGGTCTTTTTTATTTTCCAGAAAATTGTTGAAATATATATTTTCTTTTGTATTGTTGTACCTCACAGGCTATCAAATGTTGTCAAAGGCGATATAAGTTCACCAGTTATTAAATCCAGCAGTGCGCTCTCCTTCAACGTGACAATTGCGAAATACCTATTTTTTCCTTCGTATACGTATAAAGCCATACGCCTAAAAAGTGAAGTGAAGTGAAACAGCCAATGAAAAGTGTTTGAACCGAAACGGATCCACTTTGCAGCAGCGAGTGAAAACTTCAAAGCGTCGATCGACTGTCAACAAGGGTCGCAGACAAGGGCCGCAAGCTTTCAAAATATGTTACAAAGGCTATGTAGGTAATGCGTTTTCCCCTTATACGTATCAAAATGTGACTTGCGAGACTAGAAATAAGCCTCTGAATTTTTCATACATTTAAATTTGCATTTTTGCAGTTTTACAGTGAATAGGTAGAGTGAGGTAGGTAAGAGGTAAAAAGATATAAAATTGATAATTGGGTACTTTTGTAGAATAGCAACTCTCGGAGTCCATCCATCTGCTTTTATTGTCTATGTTAGTAATAATAACATTTTGTTACGTCATCTCAATGTAATTTCAATTGTCAAACGTGAATTGCTGGTGTGTCAAATGTCAATTATTGATGTCAATTGTGGTTATTTTTGTGTCAAATGTAATCATGATTTGTGTAGGTACGTGTCATTGTCAAAAAGAACGCCTTGTTGTTGCGCTTTTATTGCAAAATAATTTCGCACTGTACCTAGTAAAAAGGACCTTTTCCTGAGAAATAAGGAAAAAATTTCCTTATATATACCAAAAGTACTCTGTGGAAAAAATAATCACTATTTCATGACCCCGAATATTTTGAAAGATCGTACAAATACCTGGCCCAGGCTCCATATACATTTGAAACAACACCTTTATTCTAGCCGAAGGGATCTTGCAAAGATCGATAGGTACAGAGCATGATCTTGTGACTTTATCCAGCAGCTGCCGGCGACTTGTAGGACTCCCGGGATTGACCCCTTGCAGGGGTGGACAATGCCAAGTCCATCTATTGAACGCTGCTTATCCAAGGAAGTGCAAGGTCGCTTCTCGAGCACTTTTGCACCTCAACATCTATCAGTTCTGCGCGTTAAGTGCCCTGTGCCAGTGCGCCACTGCAGTTTCGCGAATCGATGAGATAATATTATGTAGGTAACTATGGTTCTCCTAAGGATTTCTTCATTTCTGATACCATAAATAAATCGATCGGTAAAAAGGTACTACTTATGAGTATCAACCATCTATCAGTAGCGTGAGATACAGTAAAGGTGCATGATTTAAAAGGGTTACAAAACAAATTCTAAAAAATTTCCATCCATTCGTGTCTTTGGTCTTGTCCAATAGAATATTATATCGAAGATGCTGAAAAAAGTTGCTTGATATTTTTATCTCAGAGCATACATCATGCGTTATCAGCGAGAAAACGTCACATCTCCCTAAATTACGACAATATTATATAAGTAGAAACACACGCGGCATATCCTGGGGTCTTGTTATCAAAAGTACCCTCAAATGTTTGTTTTGTTCTGACCTTGATGTTATCGCGAAAAGACGTGTAAGGTAAGGTTTAAATTTTCAGGGATGGAGTTACAAATAGGTACCTATATATATTATACTAGCGGCCCGTCCCGGCTTCGCACGGGTAGACATAAATAGGTACAGATATTTAAGTTATAAGCATTTATTTTTATTAAAGTGTTTACCTACACTTAAGGAAAAATCAGAATAAATTTTTATAAACACATATCAAAAATTCCGAAGCCAGCGGGATTCGAACCCACATCTCTTTGGAAACGCGCCCGAGTGTGTTAGCCACTTACACTATAGCCACGGTCGAACTACACGTCAGCATCGAAATTAGTGATATGTATCTACTTTCTCAGTTTAAGTCCAAAGAGATGTGGGTTCGAATCCCGCTGGCTTCGGAATTTTTGATATGTGTTTATAAAAAAGTTATAAGCATGCTAATTAAAACGACCATGAATCACTAAATTAGAAAAAAATTGTATGCTTATTTTAAAGCCTCCCTGTACACTACGTTGGCTGTGGTATTTGTAATACTAAAACTAAGTAGCTCTGAAAAGAACTTTTTAAGTGAAGCATAAAAATGTGTTAAAAAAACTCGAAATATTCAATGTCGCTTGCGTCCATTGCGTAAAGAGCCGACCGCGCGAATGTCCGATTTCAATAATTCAAAAAGTAATCATCAGGTATTGAGACAGTCTTGAATATTAAATTATTTATTTGGATAAAAATTTATAAATGGTATGGATAACACGGTCTGATTTTGATCGGCATTTCTATCAATTTGTTAAATGTAAAAAAGTAGTTATAGTGACGTAACTACAATAGTTAGACACATGGTCTCGCGAAGATTTTTGTAGATATTGATATATTCTATAATATTGTCGAACATTTTTTTGTCCTATCATTAATACTCTTCGCAGCGTATGCGATGAAAGACATTTTATGGCTAATTTTTTTACACCTTCGGTTGGTTTTAATAGGAATTTCTAAAGATTTCTATAGTAATCTAGTACTAAATATAGCCTTACTCAGTGATAATGTAGCTTTCTAATGAAAAAAAAATTATTAAAATCGGTCCAGTACTTTTTGAGTTTATTAGTTACATACAAAAATACAAAAATACAAATCTTTCCTCTTTATAATATTAGTGTAGATGTAGATTAATAAGGTAGGTCTACTAGCTTTTGCGCGCGACTGCGTACGCGTGGAGTATTTAAAAATCCCGCTGGAATCCGCTGCTTTTTCCGGGATAAAAAGTTAGAATATGCCACTCCAAAGAGTTCTACGTATAGAGCGGCAATTCGGAATAAGAACTGTGGGAACTGTGTACAGTTTCAATCGCGCGGGCTGAGGTAGAGAGGGGAGCCGGCATGGTAAATAAGGCTGCAATTCGCGCAACCGCGGCGGTCGCAGAGGCGTGCCGCGTCCCGCACCCCACTCACCGCTCCCGACTCACTGCTCGGTCGTTCGTTTTGAATAAATCAAGAAATGATTAACATAGAAATACATTTGTAATTTTGACAGAAGCTTTATACGAAATCTGTCAAATCTAGATCTAATCAAGAGTTAGCAGCTAACTCTGGGTTAAAAGGATAACCCGGCGTTTCTGCAAGCGTGCCTAAGGCGCTGATTCTAAACAAAAGTGGAAGTGAATGATAGAGAAGAGAACTAAAGTAAATTCAAAATCATTTATTTCATGTAGGCCAACTGGTAGCTCTTATGATAAGTCAGGAATCTACCACCGCTTCGGAATGCTGATTCTGCTGAGAAAAGCCGGCAAGTAACTCAGCAGTTGCTCTTTTCAAAACAAAAATGTTACAATACTATCTAGGTATATTGTGGACAGCTGAAGCAAAGCGGATTAGAATAGAACAGAAATATTTTCCATTTAAATTAATAATTTCCATTTAAAAAAAACTTTTACAAGTGCTTTCGCGTCTATGAATAATATAAATTAATCTACCACTGGTTCGTAATGGTACTTACAATACATGTTAAGATGTGCAGACAGAAAGTAGCCCCATTCCCACCGGTGGCTCCCGTTCACAAGCATGACGAATCACAAGCATGAAACTATGATAAATTGTAGTTGAAATTGTCAAATTTAGTTCCCAGCACCTTTACACTAAATTAGCATGAGAATAAGCTGTCCTGCTGTATATTTCAACTCTTGAAGCATTTAACCAACTAAATGCTCTAAAGACCAACCTGTCCACTATAGTTGTAAATAATTCACGTCAATGCTATAAAAGAATTGATACCAAATATTCGAACCATAGTAACTGTAGCACATCCACATTTTTACGGTCATTTTCGCCACTGAAATAACTCGAATCTGCTGAAAGGGTCCTTTTATTATTTTAATATACTTTTTAATAGACGTACTTAACACCATTACGTTTTATGCGGAGATGAAAAAGTGGCAACAAAAAGTATAGTATTCTTTTATTATACACTTTGTAAAATAACGGGCATAATATTATTACAATATGATACTACTTTGTCCGATTTAGGGCTTTAAAGTCTCCAATGAAAATTCTTAAACCAGGGATGCATATCTATGACAAATCTTGTCAGGATTAGTTCAGCTTTTAATTTTAGTTATAATGTTATAATCAAATTATTATCACAAATATCAATGGACTTTATTTGTTAACACAAGAACCGATATAGTGCTCTACCTGCTTCTAAAAATCGGTTCAGCCGCAAGATAAAAATAAATAATGAAGTACGTACCTAATTATAATTCACTAATTATAACTGAATTCAATATTTGAATACATTTTAGTTAAAATAATTACTAATCAGTCTTGATATAACTAATTGGCATTAAGGGTTTGAATAACTCCAAATCCTGTGGTAGGTACCTACGTGACCGTAATTAGAAAGTCAGTATATTTAAATAGGTATTAGACTAATTGCTCTAAAAACCCTCATTCAAGGCTCTGATTCACATCAAAAGGTACAAATTACGAGGTAAAATGACAACAACTTAAGTAAGCTTGGGGTTAACCTTCATAAAAATTACAACCACAAATTATTAAACCTTTTTACACAGATGCGTTTTATCTTTTAATGCAACCTACGAATTTATGTTCTATTTTTAGGGTTCCGTACCCAAAGGGTACCAACGGGACCCTATTACTAAGCCTACGCTGTCCGTCCGTCCGTCCGTCCGTCCGTCCGTCCGTCTGTCAGCGGGCTGTATCTCGTAAACCGTAATAGATAGACAGATGAAATTTTCACATATTATGTATTTCTATTGCCGCTATAACAACAAATAATATAAATTAAATTAAATTAAAAAAATTAAATTAAAATATTTCCATGGGTAAGTACATGGAAATATTTTTATTTAATTTTTTTTAACGGAACCCTAAAAGAGCGAGGCCTGACTCGCACTTGGCCGATTTTTTTTAAATTTAAGTCTTTTAAAGTCCGCCATAATTTTTCTACAGCCTATAATATTATGTATATAAAAAATGAAAATAAATAAAAATAAAGGTGAATTAAAGGCTCAAACGGCGCAAATATGAAAACATAGAGAACAGTTCCATATTTGTGCCGTTTGGTGTTGAAACCCTGGGTTTATGGGGCGAGGAAGCTTTATCCTTTTTATAGGGATCTGTCATCCCGTCTCATAGAGTCCACTTCTGACCTCAGGACTGGTGGGTTACATTGATGAGTATGAATACTTATCAGCGGGGTAAGGCAGCCAGCATTCTGGTCGCATTTTCTCGTTCCAGTGGTTTGGATTTTTTTTTTTATTATGCTTTTAATTTTTGTTATTTAAGATTTTGTTTTAAATTAGATTTTACTTAAAACTTCTAAACTAAGTGGTCTTAGACAGTTACTGCACAGGTACGCATAAAGTCCTCAATAAACGTACAAACGTAAATAACCTACTCGTAAAACGTTTATTTGCATGAGACCAGTGGAAGCAGTGAAGACCGTTCCGTAAGGGCTCATCCACAACACAATTTCAATTTACGCAGAAGAAAAAAAAGCTATCCGATGCAGATAAGGCTGGTGTGGATGCGCCTCTTCCGAGTGCTTCTGCAGACTACCCAAATCCTTTATACAGGCAGGGGTGACAAAATTTATAATAACTGCAAACCATAAAATAAATAAAGGGGTTGTTTCATCTTGGGCACTACTTGTACACCATACCAAAAAATAGTATTATATAATGGAAATTGAAATAAAATATGCTTTTTTGCAGTTTTACAGTGAATAAGAGGTACAAATATAATAAAATTGATAATTGGGTACATTTGTAGAATAGCAACTCCCGGAGTGCATCCATCTGCTTGTGTTGTCTATGTTTGTAATGAGGTTACGTCATCATAATCTCATTTCAATTGTCAAATGTCAATTGCTGGTATTCTAATGTCAAATGTTCAAATTTTTATGTCAAATGTCATCATGACTCGTGTAAGTATGTGTCATTGTAAAAAAAACTCCATGTTGTTGCGCTTCTATTTTACAAAATAATTTCGCATTGTACCTCGTAAAGAGGACCTTTTAATGAGAAATAAAGAAAAATTAATTACTATTTCATGACCCCAAACATTTTGAAAGACTGAACAAAGACTTGGCCCAGGCTCCATATATATATATTTGAAACAGCCCCTTTGAAGCTTCATTACCAGAAGGTTAACTGACTTGGACTTGGACTGAAGAGTGAAGAATGAAAGGTCGACCGTGCAAGCCCTACTCGTTGCATTATATTGGACCTTATTCGTAGTCAAGAAGAGAGCTGAGAGATGACGCGTTAAGGGCATCTCATGATGAATGATTTGAGAGATTGAAGTCACTTTTATCATTATTTGCCTTATAGTTTTCATCGCTTGAATGAGATACGATAATTTAAATTATGAGTTATGTTTATGACGCGCGACGGTAGTCTGTGTGCACCCTCTAAAATCTCTAAATAATGCAAAAGATCCGTTGACTCTCCAACATGCTCGATTTACTTAAGCAGCGTGCTTTGCATGTTTGAATCGCATATACATTTCAACTGCTGCCACTACCAATTTTTTTAACGTTTATACTATGTTATGAAATTAATACTAGCAAGCTGCGGTGACAGCCAAGTAGCTCAAAGGTCGGTGAAGTCTGCCAATCCGTACTTGACACTTGTCTGATGTGGACTATGGCCTACAGCCCTACACCCATCACATTCGAGAGGAAACCTATGCCTCCCATTTAAGGGGCGACGGCGATGTGTTGAGATGATATTGACACTGTAAATTAAATATAATATACAACTACACTCGGCCTATAAAAATATTCTCCCTACGGCAGGCGTCATGTTTTCTCACCCATAGCCACCGCCCAGATAATAATAATTATGATCCTAATTAAGTAAAAGCAGTGATAGCCTCGTGGTTAGGACTGTGGTCTCCTATTCGGGGGGTCGCAGGTTCGATCCCGGGTATGCACCTCTGACTTTTCGGAGTCAAGTGCGTTTAAGCAATTAAATATCACTTGCTTCAACGGTGAAGGAAAACATCGTGAGGAAACCTGCACACCTGAGAGTTCTTCATAATGTTCTTGAAGGTGTGTGAAGTCCGCCAATTCGCATTGGGCCAGCGTGGTGGACTATGGCCTATAACCCTTCTCTGAGAGGAGACCTGCGCTCAGTAGTGAGCCGTTGATGCGTTGCTAATGATGATGATGATGATGATGTACCTATTACGCCTATCGGGATGTATCGTTCAGAAAAACTTATTGATTTACAAAATGGGTTTAAACGTTTTAATATCTATTGGTAAATTATTTTTTCTTAGCTGTCTTCAAAGGTACCTACACAAACTGCAAAAACGTTCCGGAGAAATGTTAACCAACGTAGGTACGTAGCCGGGCGCTTACGGGATTCTCAAGTTTAGTTTTTCGTCTGTTATAGTACGCCGCAGTTTCATTATCAGTGCGATAAGAACATCTTAAGCGAGTCGCTTATGCTTTTCTGCGTGAAATAACTCGTTTAGATCAATTTATTATTAGTTCATGCCACTACCTGTTTGGCCTACAAATAACAAGGTCCGGACTTGTGACTCCGTGAGAGTAGACGTATAGGTATGCCACCTTTGGGTGGCAATACTGTACGCCTTTTAATAACATACAAATTGTAACTCCACACATTCATTGATACTATGTAAATATAATAGAAGTATAATACATACGCTCTTAGGTGAATACGTGTCGAATATTTATTCTTTTTTGGAGCCGAACGTTTCGCATAAATCAAATAAGTTTCCGAGGCACGCGCGCCGAGTTGCTTCGAGTTATGAGCCTGTGGCTTACATTAGGATGATACGGAATACGTAATCACATCAGATCAACACTTACCTTTATACCACGTCGATATTGTTTTATTTTCTCTAGTTCTCTCAATTATTAAGTTTTTAAGCTATTGCATAGCTTTTATCGCGAGCTTTGAACTAGGACAAAGAGTTTGAGCGCGGCGACCGAATCAAGAAATTCCGTAACGTAAATAAACCTAACACCGTCGTTCAGTATGCGTTCAACATTTTAGAAGTTCACAAGTAGCTCTGTTTGGCGCAGTGGGCGAGCGGCCGCTTTCTTTACCGTATAGTGTATGATGTCGCAGGTTCGAATCTCACTCGCGAAGTAGTGACAGTGCGCTTTTCTTGTTTGCTTGTTTATTATTTATTTTTTTGCATAATAAATTATGCAAAAAAAAATATTGCATAAATATTATAATTGCATAAGTTGATAAAAAATGCTATGCAATAGCTTCACCGCGGCAGTCCCCGAGTGCCACTTATTATAAATAATAAGATAAATTACCCACCCGGCTTCGCACGTGTAGGCTACAAAATACACAAAGGTACAAATATTTCATTAAAATTTAAATATTTTTAATTTCTATAGTTATTATGTGAATAAATAATCATAAGTTCAGACTATTATTTAATTACTATTTAAGACTTCTATAATACCCGTTATAAAGTTTAAAAAAGTTATATTATGTATTATAAAACCATCAAATCACTCTCGCACTCATACTCGTAGGGACACTTAATGTGTGTCTGGGGGGATGTTTGACCCCTCCAATAGGTCTGGCAGCTTGCAGATGATATTGCAATAGTTCTCTGAGTATTATGTATAAAAATCATAACTGAGAATATAAGTTAACTTAAATTATTTTTTTGGGAGCTTCAAGGCGTCTGGCAAAAGTTACCGCCGGCGGTAAGCGTCTGGCAGTATTAATTTAGTAATTTTTACAATATTCTTTAAAACATATATGAAAATCAGCCCTGAGAATTTAAGATAAGTTAGTCTAGTTTTTACCTACCTTTAGCACCTGGTATATGGAAATTGGCCGCCGGCACGAGGTAGCAGGTACGCATAAACTGAAAGGACTTACGAACACTATTCTATCGTACACAAATCATCACTGAGAAAATAACTTAGGTCTGGCGGCACTGGGATCTTGGACCAGTAGCGGGCTAACTTGGAAGGGGTATGGCAGAGGACACCCATACCCTTAATCTTCACAGGTATACATAATAGTATGTTACACATCTAGGGCAGTAAAATAAGAAATGTCTCAGATCACATGTAATTGTTGTCCGAGGCGAAGCCGAGGTCAATAAACATGTGATCTGAGGCTTTCTTATTTACTGCCCGTGGTGTGTATACTATTTTTCTCCTCGACGGAGGCGGAAAGCGACATTTTCGTTTAGCGCAGCGGGAGGAAAATTGACGCTTTCCGCCCGGAGGTGAGAAAAAATATTTACTTACCTGAAAGTGACCAGTTTAAGAAATTAATCAAAATACTGAGTTGGACGTGAGTTACTCACAAATTAGTCGATATTTTGATTAATTTCTTAAACTGGACACTTTCAAATAAAGATTTTTATATAAACCTGTGAAGATGATAAATAATTCTACTGGCGCAATTAGAATGCCATAAGCCTACTTTGTCGTATTAGTTTACAAATTGCGAAAAACCAAATCAAATTTGAATTTCGCGGGCAGAACCGTGTCTTCGACCTTAAATCTTCATGTCCGTGAACTGTGCAAATCAAATTAGTAGGCACACTAGCGACATGTGGATGCGACCGAAGAATTTTTTTTAGCATTCTTATTTTGGATCAACAATGGTCATAAGATCTCATTATAGTTGGGTATAGGTATCTTCACTTCATGCACATAACGCAGTCTTCAGAGTCCAGACTTAATTTACGGTATTAAAATTATTGATAAATAATAGATTTTATTATAGATTTTATTAAAATGATATTCTATACCATTCAATCGATATTAATAAATGTAAAAGTGTTTGTTTATTAATTTGTCCTTCAACTACGCAGCAACGGAACTACTGATCTACCTTAGTTTTTGCATGGGTATAGTATAGGGACCTGAACAGTGATATAGGCTTTTTCTCGGTAAAACAAAGGATTTTTCATTTTAGGAATCAAACAAAGGAACAGAAGGATTTTAGAAACCTAACTCCATGCGGACAAATTCGCGGGGCAAAGCTAGTTTAAAATAAGGATAGTTTTTATGGGATGCGCTTGGCAGAACTCAAAACTTCTCTTATAACTGTTCCAAGCGATAATAAGTGGCATTAGCATGAATTAATTTGAGCCAAACGTGCTGCTCGCGTAGAAACTGGCGCGACGGGAAAACGAGTGGAAAACCTCGGCAGACGTGGAAGTAAAAATGAAATAACTTGTTCACAATTTTAGAATTGATGAAATTAATTAAACTCGCCTCAGTCGGAGGAAAATGAAGTGCTCAAACGAATTTGAATTCTTTTGCAGTTGTTACAAAACTCAAAATTTTGTGTCACGAATCACGATAAAAGAAAAAAAATTTTTTTTTTCATTCGTCTCAACCCATCGTTGGCCCACGACTTGGTACCCGTCTCCTCTCAAGTTAGAAGGGTTAGGCCATAGACCGCCACGCTTTTTTTTTAACGTTGACGTTTGACGACCTCTGGCGCGGTCTTAGGGAGAGGGCAGACTGGCAACTTTTAGCGGCAGCGATCGGCGTTTTTGCGAGTGTATGGCGTTTTCGCGACTCAAAAGCGTTCGATACGATGCTAAAAGTAGCGAGGGTCGCAAAAAATAGCAGAACGCCAATGATAAAAAACGCAACTCGATCGATGCGACTGGCATTTAGTGTATTAGCGTGGACACGTTAAGTCCAATTTAGACGGTGCCTCGTGAAAAGCACCCTAAGGGTTTTTGTCCTAAGGGCGAATATAGACAGTTTCGATGACTCATTGATGAAGCGTCGAAAATGAAAGCAAGAATCTCGAAGACGGAAAAATGAACGATGAACGAGCCACCGTCTAAATTGGACTTTAGCGTTTGGACGCGGAATCGAGCTTCCGAACAGCGCCAAACCATAAAAACGCTGATCGCTGCTGCTAAATGTAGCCAGTCTGCCCTCTCCCTTAAAAGAGGTTTGGAATAGAATAAAATAGAATAGAATTTTTTTTATTCAAATTAACTTTTACTATGTGCTTTTGAATCCTCCATAACCCAACGGTTAAAGGTGCGGACTGAAAACTGAAAGGTCGCAGGTTCGAATCCCACCCGTTGCACTATTATCGTACCCACTCCTGGCACAAGCTTTCTGCTTATTTGGAGGGGAGAGGAGAATATTAATCTAGTTCAACTTGGTTGATATTCTTTTTAATAAAAAAAAATCGTCAAGTCTAAACCGCTGGTTCGGAATAGTTCGGCTTTTTCCAACCGAGAAGAGCCATCAGTAATGTCTTCCTGTCACATTATTCATTGTCAACGGCTATCTTGTAATATACACAGAATTTAATGTAGGTACGGCTTTATGAGGTAGAGAAGAGACGCAACAGCTAGCCTCAATCGATCTCCACTCTATGTATTGGTTGGATGTCTTATCGCATAAATCAAATAAAGTTTTCCTCGCACGTACCTAACTCAAGTTACTGCAAGTTATGAGCTTCGGCTGGGAGAGGGTGAATATGTAATCACGTCAGATCAACTCGACACTTGTTATAAGACCGCTCGATGTTACTGACGGTGTGTTACATTTCATATGATTATGCATAACGAAACAATATTGCCTATGTGGGGACAAAAATGAGAACGCAATATGAGAAAATAAAATAATAGCTCTTTGACATGCTTCGCCTAAATTAAAGGCCGTATACGAAGCCAATTTAGTTCGTGAAGGGGTTTGGAAACATCAAACAACCCAGGAAAAAGGCAAATTTTGCAAAACTCTTAATTTGTATAGAAAGATTTTTTATTACTATTTTTTATTATTTGTATAAAGACAATGTTATACTTACTTATATAGAATGATATTTAAGTAAGTATAACATTGTCTTTTTACAATACCTAGGTTCTTACTTATTTTGTAGTAGAGTGAGAGTGAATCACAGACAGAGTGTTCTAAGAATATATAATATAATAATAATAATAAAGATAATAGATAATATTATAATTGATAGGTTCCTAACCGAAGATAATGGTTCTTTTTGTTCGTGAGAGTCACACTCGAGCTCTGAGATTCCGTATCCTGGAAGGAAAATATAGTTGTAAGTATGTAGGACCGCACAGCTATGTTTGTAGACAAACGAAACCAAATAATAAAAACTAAAATTTTACTACCCCAAATTCAACCAGCTGGAAACGACTTAAGCGATGCGAAATAGCCTCATTGTAATCAAGTTAAAGCGACAGTAGGTAATAAACTACAACGGAATAAACGAAAGAAAATCCCATCCGTAAAACTGGATGAGACCCGCGGAGATCGCTCGAAGCATAAAGCCGTCTCAGGATATCCGTCATTAGGGTCTGAAGGCGAAGCGATTCGTTGCTACGATCTTTGAGAAAGCCTACACTTCTTTCCTATGGCTTTCTTGCATTATGGAGAGCAAAATACTATCTTTCATTACTTTTTAACCGTCTTCAAAAAAAGGAGGAGGTTCTCAATTCGTCGGAATCTTTTTTTTATGTTTTATTTTTTTATGTACATGTTCATCGATTACTGTAAAATACTGTATACTTTACTGTATACTATAAAATACTGTAAAATTCTGAAAAAAACTGTTTGAAAGGGTACCTATACTTCAGAGGTGGTCCCATTTAAATTTTATCAAAATCGGTCGAGCGGTTTTTAAAAAATCGACAGTAAATTATTTACTTTGTAGTGACGCGGGCATTTTAAGTCAGTTTTTTGAAAAACATTTTTTATATTAAATTATAAAAACTACAATGTAGATTGTAGGCACATGAACGCACACAATAAAGCTGACTGTGTTTATTAATAATAATTATTATTATAATATGACATAATTTGCATAAAAATGAATTATGTATAAAAGAACCTCTATATTAGGGCCCCCCTGTCCTTAATAATCGAGCGGCAAAACAATAAACTTTTTCAATAATTAAAAATGTATTAACGCTTTAAATTGCATGTACAACGAACTAAATGGGAACAGCGCCATCTGATACCAGTTCTCTGAACTAAGAGATAAACTTTAGTTGTAATAGGTTCGAATCTGAAAATAATATGGGTTCGACATCGGTCTAAGTGATTCTGTAGATATCAACTAAATGGCACTTTACAGAAAATAACACAGGAGGGCCCCTGTCTAAAATAATCGAGCGGCAAAAGAATAAACTTTTTCAATAGTTTAATATTTATTAGCGCAATCTATTGCATGTACAACGAACTAAATAGGAACAGCGCCATCTCTTACAACTTCTCTGAACTAAGAGATAAACTTTAGTTGTAATAGGTTCGAATCTGAAAATATGGGTTCGACATCGGTCTACGTGATTCTGTAGTTATCAACTAGATGGAACTTGGTCCTAATCAGTCTCGACGAAAAATGAGATTAAAATAAAAAAAATATTTTATCAATAATAATGCAAACTATAATTATCGAATATTTTTTTACGTAATCTTAAGTAATAATAAAGAATATTATATAACAATCTACGCTGTCATTATATCCTATATTATGATGACATGGTTTCTTTGGGTAAGTAATGATTTGTTCAAAAAATACACATGGCCGACCAAATTTTTTTAAATTTAAATAAACGGATACAAATTATTAAAAAAAACTTTAATTTTAGAGGAGTACTTTAGGTATTTAACACTATTTTTTTATTCTATGTTACGACTAACTAATAAGTTCTTGTTGCTGAGATTTCTTCGGTCGAAAACACTTATAGATTTCAACCAAGCTCTTTCCTTTCGTTTCTGGGATAACAATAACTACGTAGATCGCCATGAAAATGCATACGACTCCAAAAAAGTAAAACGCCACGTGGATCCCAATAGAGCTGGCCAAGGGCTTGAAGAAAAGCAGCTGCAGGAAGTCGAAAAATGACGCGACTGACATCGTTATCGCCATAACGGTTCCACGATACTGGAAAAAAAAGTGTGTGTGTCAGCTCCGACGCACGACTGGAGTTTACTCCTTACAACGTCTTTATGCATTCGCGGCGCTCGCTCAACCCGATCGGTACGCGCTCGGCTTCTCTTTCGCATTCGGACTTAAGCGAAAACCAACCTTATTTACTCAACGTTAGGGTAGAAATTTGCATCGATGTGAAAAACGTAACGCGGGCATTTGACAACTCAAGCGAAAACCAACCTTATTTACTCAATGTTAGGGTAGAAATTTGCATCGTTGTGAAAAACTTAACGAGGTCATTCATAAGTAGATTTTACTCCTCGAATTTTTCTCATACCCGGCGCCTAAAATCGATTCTTAAGGAGTAAACTCCAAAAGACAAAAGTAATTTTTAAATAAGAGTTTATTTAAGCTTATGTTTTTTAGGAGGTTAGGTAGGGTAGGTAGGGTTCCGTTTTAGGTAAAATAAGAGCTCAAAGCGTCGCGAAGCTGAAGAGGAAATGGAGCGGAAACATAATAGTATGAACATAAGTTCATACCATAAGGATTTCCAATCCATAAGGATTTTAGGCTCTCAAAATGCTGAAGTGGCGACTCCGCACTGGAAAGAGCAGTGTAAGCAGGCCCCCCTTAGGTGGCCCACCGAGTCGCAGGTAGCCGCTGGATACTGGAGGCGCAAGACCGAGATGTATACGTTTAAGTACACACTATGTTGGTAAAGTTCAGTAATCTGCAACTTGAGAGGACTATTACATTTCGCATAAATCGCAGAATAAGAGCGATAAAAGTTACTAGTTTTCGCCGTTTTCCTCTATCATAATCTAGGTATATCATAAAAAAATTGGTTGTCTGTAAAGTCGGTTTACGGACGATAGTTTTATGTGATAACGTCATAAAGAAACATCGATGACCGCTAACCACAGCGCGCACGCGATGACTGGCGCTCTATAAGCCAACGCTTGGGCCGATCGTGCCTCTCTATCGCTTGTTCCGCGCTCTCGCTTGCACGCTCAGGCTTGGCGGAACGTGACACTTTTTCGTGCGTGCAGCCGGTGTTCATAGATTTATAAGACGTTATCACGGCAAAAACTATGTCTAAAATATCCGTAATTTTACTGTCAAAAGATGATAATTGACAACATTAATTTTTCAAAAGTATCTGAGATTTTTACAATCATTGAAATATAAGAATGTGTGAGAGATAGGGATGCGAAATGTAATACATTTTATGCAAATCACGAAGGCGAGTGAGCTTTACTTGCATGTACACGAACATGCACATTGCATAAGTGTGCGTGCCTGTCAAAGCCTAGGTGGGAGCGGGCAGGCGCGAGCATTGCGATCGCTCACACTTATACAGATACGACACACACACAACCATAAGTCAGTCGCCCTCGTGAATTGCAAGAACTATACTCTCTTAATGTAAAATTTCTCACTTAAACGAAAGCTTAAACGTATCGAACCCGAGTAATCCTTGGATTATGTATTCATCCTCATATCCTACCTACCTATACCTAGCAGATAGCATAAACAAAACTTACTCTATAAGAAAAGATCTCTCCAGCGATAACAAGAGAGATAGGCTGCAGCCCGCACGCGTCACAGAAGATGCACAGACACAGAGTCACAATGGGTACCCAGCTAGGAGTCGCTGCGCCGTAGTCTCTCGCCACGAACCAGGAGGCCAGCGCGCACATGCTCAGGCCAGATATCAGTGACGTGATTGATAGTATCGGCTTAAAGTAGAAAAAATATCATTGAACAGAAGTCTAAGGGTGAGATTTATAGATGGCACCTTTCACTCAGCTCAGACTCAAAACTTGAGTTAAAACGAGACAAATATAAGTCAGGACATATTTGTGTCTCATTTTAACTCTATTTTGAGCCTTGAGCAGAGCCAGAGTCCGTTTCCAACATCGATACAACTGCATAATAAGGTAACAGGTAAGGGTAAGGTTACATCGTATCGTTACTAATTTACTCACAGGTACATACACCGTAAGATTGTGAATATCGTTAGTTTATAAACAAACTAGTAAGAAACTTGTCAGATTGTAAACTGGCGCAAGATTGTGAACTGTAACTAAGCTCGGGTGGCCATGAGTTCTGGACTACGATGATATTGCCCGAGCATGAGGTATAGGGTACATAATGTCTATCACCTATTGGGTAGAATAATAATAAGATATATTTTATTACTAAAAATCATAATTTCGAATATTACCTAAAAACGAATTCGACGCAGTCTTGTCTGCCCTACACCTGGAGTGTTTTTTTAAAGCGCCAGAAGCTCGCGAAGGAGGTCCTGAATGAAGCGAGCCTACGAGGCCGAGTGGAGCGAAGGAGGGAGCCAAGCGAGCCGGCGACCTCCGTAGCGAAACGAAGGTCGAGTAGGTGAAGCTGAATGAAGGGGCGACGGAGAAAGTCTTCTGGCGTAGCCCAATTGATTTGTAAATAACTGTATACGTTATATCGTTTATACTTTATTGCATTATTAGGGAAATTGTTTTTATGTAGTGGTTACCTTTTTAAAAAAACCAAAAAATAATTCAAAATTCAAAATTATTTATTTCACGTAGGCCAATGTCAAGAGTCATGACGTGTCATAACAGCCACAGGTTAGCCTACGTGAAATAAATAATTTTTTATTTTGAAAAACAGGAATTTATAAAATTAGTTTATTAATTTCATCATCATAATAAAATAATTTTATAATATTATTGTATTATGATAATGATGATGATTGTGTTAGTACCTATTCGCATTCTTTATTAAAAATATTACTAAAATAATTGAAATGTCAGAAAGAAATTTTGGTTAAATTATTATTAATATTAAATTAATGTTATTAGAGTACACAATATTCTAATGTTTATTTTCTTCAAATGGTGAATGAAATGTTATTAGAAAGTCAATTAATTTACACATCCTATTTTTATGAATAACACGTTGATTCTTTTAAAATAACACCTAAGTAAATCTAATAAATTAGACAAGTGCCATTTAAGTATGATTTAAGTTGTATAGGCGCACGATGAGTCATTCAAATTCTCATAAAGTTAAATATTTTCATGTTTTAATAATTAAAATAATAGGATAGTCAGATGTTTCATTTTATATACAAGTCCTGAATTATAATATGGCCAGCCATCAAAAATCATTATTAATTTTAACAGTGTATTATGATGTGTTAAACTATGTTGATTGATATATTCATAAATTCAGATTTCTGTAACAATATTTACTATACATAATATTTACTACTACTACTATATATATTTTGCAATCTATGGATAATTTATTTCCTAATTGATTTAAATAATAAAGATGCAAATAAATTAAAATGATGAGAATACTCATAGTTATTGTAATATTTGCTAAAAATGTTCCTACCCATTGATAAAGATATGAATGGACTGCGCAATTTTAATATGGATATTTTTAAGACGAATTCATAAAATTAGTAAAAAGTAATTTAAATCCAATAATAGGTAACATCCTAAAAATGACAATAAACCTAGTAACGAAAACTATCCGGAAATCGTTTTTTTCTAAGCGTCGATAAAAATGATATAATCCTTCCATCCTTTGAGCTAAAGGGCAAAGGAAATGAATACACCTCATCGTTGTATAATTTGCATCAAACTGCAATAACATGGTTTTATTGGTCGGCAAATATAAATTTAAGAATAAGCAGCTATTATATCATATTTATCAAACACGTTCGATATATCAACTTTAAAATATAATTGGTATCTATACTCTCTGTCTCTTTTTTCACAATATTTAAATAAATTGCGCCAAAGACTCAATTGTAAATCACAATTTTTCGATGGTCTGGAAAATAAACAATAACGGAGTTCTATTCATTTCCCCATAATAACATATTTCACAAAAAAAATTGATCAGTTCTGTAATTAGCATGCTTGTCTTTTTGATCGTTTAATAGCATTTTAATAGCATACCGTCTTCCTTACCTTTTTCTTGCAAATATTTGTCTTCGTCTTGTATTATTATAAAAGCGAAAGTGCTAGTTGGTCGGGTTGATCGGAAGCCCCTATTCCTCTCCTCTTACAGAACGATCAGCTTTCAATACACTTTCAACGCCGATACAATAGATTAGAGATTCCACTACTATCATACTAAATTATTATGCGACAGTGTGTTTGTCAGTTAACAGTTTGTTCATTTTTCCTACAATAACAAAGTGACGTGTCTTTCATGAGTTTAGTTGAGAACTTAGAGTCCATCGCGGAAAAACCAAGGGTACCCGCAGCATTTTCAAAAACACAACTCCAGAATTCGCGGACCTATTCTTCTTCTAAGTGATACTAAGTGATACTAAGTACAAGATTTTACCTTTCTTCCAGCCCTCTCTACAATACTAGACGCCAACATTGAACCAGCTACTTGAACCACCCCCAGCATTATCGCCTGCTGGTTCGGACTCAACACGAGGCTCCTGTCTGCAGACGCGAAAGCAAAAATATCCCCAGCGAAGTTCAGGACTGGTACTGCACCGCATATCTCCCGAGCCAATGTTACTATCAAAGCTATGTAGAAGGCTTTAGATAGGATATTGTCCTTAACTGAAAATAAATAACCAAAATACTTACATAAGTTATTAATTTTAACAGTTCGGCAAAAGTATTAAGTTTTAACCCTTAAACCTTCTCTGAGAAGAGACCTGCGCTCAGTAGTGAGCCGTTGATGGGTTGATAATGATGATGAAGATGATTAAGTTTTGCTGTCAAAATTCTCAGTTATTGCCCGGAAGTAGGTGGTATGTTGAAGCAGTGGTAGCCTAGTGGTTAGGACTGTGGTCTCCTATTCGGGGGGTCGCAGGTTCAATCCCGGGCACGCACCTCTGACTTTTCGGAGTCAAGTGCGTTTAAGCAATTAAATATCACTTGCTTCAGCGGTGAAGGAAAACATCGTGAGGAAACCTGCACATCTGAGAGTTCTCCATAATGTTCTCGAAGGTGTGTGAAGTCCGCCAATTCGCATTGGGCCAGCGAGCTGGACTATGGCCTATAACCCTTCTCTGAGAGGAGACCTGCGCTCAGTAGTGAGCCGTTGATTGGTTGCTAATGAGGTGGTATGTCACAACCGCTCAGAGCACGTAAGACCGTCGTTGCTGCACCTGATTCCGGCACTATCTCTGGTAGTGTCGGATTTTTGTCCCATGGGACTACGAGAGTAAGGGAATAGAAAGTGCACTTATGTTTACGCACTCAGTTGTGCACTACTATACTTTCCGCGCAGATTTGATTATGGAGATTGGTCATCGAGTCCGGATCCGGTCGGGACACGGTCAGGAGAACATTATTATCAATTAAAATTTATTTTTATACTACGAATAGACTGCATCATTACTTATAATGATCAGACATGGATACATCCTCGAGACTGGGGTACATATATTCCAGCGAAAAATCTATTTGTACCATATTGTCTTGATAATGTTGTCCTAAGTATCTTTCCTTAATGTTAATTATCGTTAGGTATATTTAAACTATATTTAATTTCTTACTAATCGTTCGCAGCAAGAAACGATTGCTTTCCTTGTCATTAATTTGTTCCTTCTTGATAACTTCTAGTTCATTTTTGATACACTGAGCATCTTCATTTTTACAACGAAGCCAAGCCAAAACTCTAGCAGCTTCCTGAAATATAATACAATGTGAAAAGCTAATGCTATTTCATCTACACAACGGAAAATTCTTTTGTTATAATCCGTAGAACCAAATAAAATGTATGGTACAATGTGCCACTCGTCTATACACTGTCGCTCTTTCAGTAGTAAAATAAGCACAGGAACACCGCAACACGACACTCTAAAATACATCTCCAGAGGGAAGAGACGTTTTATCCTGAAGATGCTGCGGAATGTATTTTGGAGGCTTTGTGTGGTGTTGCGGGTTAGCATTGCATTGCTTCTGTATTTATTATTCTAGTCATCACTAAGATTTACTTATTGACGGTAATATTATTTACCTCGACATCAGCTCTTTTGACAAGATAGGAAGGTGAATCTGGCATCATCATGAAAAGAATCAGGTGAAATGTTGGCAACGACAAACAAATCCAAAGAACGGTGCGATAACTTAATAAATCCCCGATAATGTAGAGAAATAGGTTTCCAGATGTATGAAAAAGAATAACCTGCAACATAATTAATAAATTTATTGTGATCATTAATAAAAGAAAAGGTTTATCAGTATTCTCGCTATGCATAACAGAACAGTTTAGTAACAGTGAAGCAGTGATAGCCTAGTGGTTAGGACTATGGTCTCCTATTCGGGGGGTCGCAGGTTCGATCCCGGGTCAATATCCCGGGACCTCTGACTTTTCGGAGTCAAGTGTGTTTAAGCAATTAAATATCACTTGCTTCAACGGTGAAGGAAAACATCGTGGGGAAACCTGCACATCTTAGAGTTCTTCATAATGTTCTCGAAGGTGTGTGAAGTCCGCCAATTCGCATTGGGCCAGCGTAGTGGGCTATAGCCTATAACCCTTCTCTGAGAGGAGACCTGCGCTCAGTAGTGAGCCGTTCATGGGTTGCTAATGATGATGAATGATCATAAGAGATGATGATGGTAGGTACTTTAGCATCAGATGCAAACGATGCTAACATGGTAGCGGGTTAACTTGGAAGGGAGTATGGAAGTTTTTATACGCATACCGCATATAAGTTTCTACACGCCATCGTGATAAAATGCTAAATCGATTGGCATTACGTCTTTGGCGGTAGGGTTGTGACTAGCCACAACCAAAGCCCTCCACCAGACCAGTCCAGAGAAAAATTATAAATTACCTAAATGTCCCCTCTGAATCTGAGACCTTCTTTACGACCACAGTGCTCGCCACATCACCAGGGAGATCATCAAAAAGTAAAAGTAGTAGAGTAACTAAAGATATCTTACCAAACATCCAAGAGCTCCACGAATGCTATCATCACTGATTTCCTTGGTGTAAATTGGACAGGTGACATAACATCCTGACATGGTAATACCAACTAAAGCTCGAGCCAATACAAGAGCCCAAACCTCAAACGATGAAAGCATTAGAATCCAGCTTGCCTTAAAAATAAAAAATTTAAAAGCAAATCCCTAACTTTTAAGTATACCAGTACTTAATTAAAAATAAAAAGAGATGTGGTAGATTCTAAGATATTACGTACAGCACCAGTAGAAGATACGAAAAGCAACGTGATTTTCCTTCCAAAAGTATCTCCCAAAAATGCCATCAAAAAATTGCCCGGAATGCAAGTCAAATATGCAACTGCTGCCATCCATGATACCTGCAAAAGTCAAGTAACAATACAATCGTGCTAAAATAATGTTATAATGTTCCCATTTGGCTCGACTGAAGCTAATATTTGAGAATTGAATTAAATGAAATAATAATAATGATGATGACCTAAAAAGACTACCTACATTGTCTAGTGAACAGAATGACAAATGAAATAAAACATAAAAAGTTCGAGATGCAAACTTTGAAGAATTTTGGAAGACTAAAGTTTAAACCCAAAAATGAAAAACAATTTTTAATTTTAAAAAACTACCTCAATATCTGTTAAAGGCTCTCCCCTTGGAGAATTTTTCGATTGTAGCAACAGTGTCATAGGCGACATCCATCCTATACTTGCACCGTACGCGAATACTGGCAAGTTGACTGAAATTCAACATGATAATATTATGAAAACCAGCAAATGTATTAACACGAACGTAAGAAACAAGAAACGTATCCGGTAGATTTACTAAATTTATTAAAAATTGAAATTCATATCAAAATGATTCCAAGTCTCGCAACCCGCAAGATCTCTTTGAGCTCTTGGGGTTCAACTACAGAACAGAGTTTCTAGCTCAACCCCTACACTTCTTGCCCACGAGTGACGCTGTAATGGTCTTTTTTTTTTAGAATAGAAATGTTTTTTATTCAAATAAACTTTTTTACAAGTGCTTTCAATATACTGAACCCAAAAAAATCATTAAAAATTTATATACCTAAACATGCTTATGTTAAAAGATGCTGAAAAATGCGTTACTTACTGAGTACTGCACATATAATCTGATTAACTTTGCTTCCTTCCTTAAAAAATCCGTAATAGTTCTTCATATTATTTTGTTAAAAATTCCAAACTACATAAAAGAATAATTCTTCGCATACACTGAAGTAAGTTACACGTACAATTGAAATTAATTAATTCTTTGGTTTATTGTTCTTTTGTATATTATTAAATAAATAATTTGTTTTGTAAAATACAGTAATTCTATTGACTGACTCTTATTTACCTATTGATAATAATATGCATCTGTATGGAACTGAGATTTTACGATCATCAAACTGATACGAGTGTCTTTTGGCATGCTCTGAGATGCTTTGTTTTCCTAAGGCTGCCTGTAGTCGGCGACCCATATAAATTAATAAATTCATCTTTATGACTAAATTCTTGAATAATTCTTTTATTACTAAATGTATGCAAATATTATAAATGTTTTTTAAAATTATTTTTTAATTTAACAAGCCAATATTAAAAAACATTAAATAATGTCTATATAATCTAGTCTTAACTTTTCACCACATGTTTAATGGATATACATTAAGTCGAATGACTGGCATATCAATAAAACAAATATATTAAAATATCAATATTTTTATTTTGAACTCTTAACTAATTAATTAATCTAAGTAGACTTGTATAATTTTAAAGCATTTCATCAATCGAACGAACTTATGAATAATACCTCTATTTAAAATTGGGTATTTGACTGATATTTTTTTATTTGTTTAAAATAACGTTTTTAAATGTTATAACACAATGCCATTTTTCTTTTTTAAATATCTCAACTATTCTCGGAAATATAGAGCTTGTTAGACAAAGAAAGCGCTTTAGAGTGTGACGTCAAAACTCAAAAGCTCCATACACTTTTCATAGAAAATTTCGTTTTAGAAAGAGACAGATACAGTCATATTAAAACCATGGTAAAATATCTTATGACTAGTTTTTTACCGATTTATTTTCTGTTTTTACAAATGTTATTCTTACATTTTCGATTATAAATAATGAATATCAACATTTTGACAACAGTCAAATAAATACCCGATTTCAATAATGCTTTTAAACTGTATGAATTCTTTACTGTATGAAGTTCCTAAGGTTCCTCAGTTGGCAATTCAAATCAATTGATATTAATTGATGGCGTCAGAAAGTCCTCTCTTCAGTTTTTGTTCGTATGGCCTGTTTATTGGTTAAAAAATTGAGCATGATATCTTTTGGCAGCTTTAATTTATACAATATATTTTCTTTTTATTATTTCTACATTTGGTAGCAGTCGCATAGCTCATCAAGTCTATGGTTTAAATAGATGATGACCTAAATTTTATACTAAAGAACACCTAAAGAAGCTATCTTCTCACATCTTTGTAAATGTGTTTCCATTTTGGAAAGGAACTTGTACGTTTCCATTTTGATTACTTTCTTCAATAATTGTTGTCTTTATGTTTACAAGTACATCAGGTTTTTTCTTAGACACTACAACAGAAAATTACAACAAAAATTTAACAAAAATAGTTGTGATCAATTAAATTCTCAAACCATCATTCTTCTATTTTTTTTATTATAAAATGCTTACCATATTCAAATAACTTTTTGAAAAGAATAGCAAATGGAGCATCTATGAGTGCTGTTATGAAAAAAGATACGAACATTGTTAACCATAGGAAACCGAAAGCATCAAACATCTGAAAAAAGAAAAAGATAATATAATATTTTATGCAATCTCTCAATTGACATCTATTTACGGCTATCCTTTTTTGCAGAATACATAGTAAAAACGCTTGCAGAAACGCCGGGTTATCCTTTTAACCCAAAGTTAGCTGCTGCTTTGACAGATTTCGTATAAAGCTTCTGTCAAAATTACAAATTTATTCCTGAGTTAAACTTAAACCGGCGTCTCTGCAAGCGGGTATTTAAAGTTAAATTTATAAATTATGACAACCACAGTATTAGTTAATTCAAGGTTTGTTTCGGGGAATTAAAGAAGCTGAAAAAGAAACTTTATGATGACAAGTAGAATATAAGAAAAGTATGTCCAGAATTAATAAGCAAAGAAGCATGCAAAGGCAGTCTTATATCTCTTATAGGCAACCTAATTGAAAGAAATAATTTTTATTTCTCTAAAGATGCATGATGTAAACGGCCAAAAGAGATATAATTGAATGCAGATTAAAATAGATTTTATTAATATGTATTATTATACATACGGCAGATCCAACAGTAAAGTAAACTGGTTGTAATGTTGTCGAATAAACAGCGAACATTATGGACATATGTGTTAAATACATCGCGTATGAAATACGAGCGGGAATTTTCCAAATGTTTAGAGAAAGAAACCAGTTGATCGGACCTGTAAAATAATAATATTCATTCTTCTATTACAACTGAAGCCATTTTAGTGCATTGACTAAAAAGATTAACAGAACAACATAATGAAATAAATAAATGAAATATTATATGCACATCATACAAACAAAAACAACAAGTAAACAAAATGATGTACATTAGGCTTTATCGCTAGGAAACAATCTCTTTCATGCAACCAACGACCGTTAATATAATAAAAATATTATCTACATTATATAATTATCACCTATGCAAATAAAAAATGTGCGTCACTCTGATTTCAAATTGCCTGCCTTTTATTACGAGTATGATTTTTAACAAAAATTTTATTCATCTGTTTTCGGAGCTAATTTTCAGAACGGTTAAGAATTTTTCCGGGAAGTATAAGATTATTATATATATATGGCAAGACCATATTTTATACTTGGAAATATTTAGTTCAATTTTAGGCCACTGTGATTTTTAACAGTTTATCCAACCGTTGAACCGATGTCACGAAAATCGCAGAGATCGCTTGCATCCTAGATAAAAATATAGTTTTTATTAGGGTTCCGTATTGTGTAGTTTCAGATTGTCTATGCTGCTGGCCCTACTGGCCGCTACAGCGTCACCGAGGGGGGGGGTTGGCAAGCGCGAAGCTCTGCCTGGGGTTTTGTAAACAAGGAACCCTTATAGTTTCGCCATGTTCGTCCGTCTGTTCATCCGTCCGTCCGTCCGTCCGTCCGTCCGCGGTTTAGCTCAGAGGTACTATTGGTACTAGAAAACTGTAATTTGACAAGGGTATAAATATTAATGACGCCAACAAAGTGGTGAAATAAAATTATGAAAAATATTTTTTTAGGGTTCCTCCCCTACATGTAAAGTGGGGATGAATTTTTTTTTCTCGTCGTCTCTTCGAATTATATCTGTTTTTTCTAAATTAGATATTACACTTAGTGGAAGTTGCATATTGTGTAGTATGTTATAGTAATTAAACCATGGAACTCAAAATATAATATCCTAGGTCAGCATTATTTGTGACTTGCAACTACGGAGCCCTACACTGCGCGTGGCCCGACGAAAGCAAAAATCATCGGCTAGTATTTTAACAAGTGTAAACTATTTTTTTACAAGCTTTTATAGTTTCGTCGTTTTACTACAGAGCTCCGATTGCTGACTTCCATAGTCTTCATGTTGGTCAAGCCACCTTTTGGCTCTATCACGAAACCGTGAATATCATCTAGGACCAGCGTACTTGTCAAGACGAATCAAACGAGCCGAAATTCGATGGAGTTACTTCGTTTTATTACAGAATTAATATAGCCACTTTCCAGCTCCATCAACAGACCCTGGTTATTGGATATCATCTAGAACCAGAGTACTTGTCAAAATATAATTGACCGAGCGAAGCGAGGTCTCTGAGTCTACTAGGTGAATTTGCACTTGTCCGTCCGTCCGTCCGTCTGTCAGAGCCTTATAACTTTTGAATTACTGAACGTAATTACTTCAAATTTAGATATAATATGTAAACTGATGGCCTTCAGCCGAATATTGTATAAAAAATTATAAAAACCTTTATTTCAGGGGGGCTCTCATAGAAGTGAATGCGAAGTAATAAAAATTTTATCGCGTTATATAAAATTGTTACATATCATGTTAAAGATAATTTCAAACCGAGTACAAAAATATTTTTTTTTAATTTTTCCCTTAAAATTGACGAAATGGGGGGCTTTCAAAGTGGCGATATTATACGCTCGCTTGAAGACGCTCTCTAGGAAAATCCGCTATGTATTTTCAAGCTGACTTTATTTTTTTAGATCACTTATATCCTGTACTTGAACAACAAATACTAAAATTATATGAATATTATAAAGAAATGAGATTATTTAATTTTTAATGGGCATCAGTAATTCATATAGCATCAACATAGCTTCACAATAATGCTAATAGATGGCGCAGTCATTAACTATTCCATGGAACTAGGAGTAACGACTATCCCAAAAACAGTTTTGCGTCGACCATTATTATTTAGTTACTTATAATAATAACTTATTATTCAATTAAAATTATTGTTTAGTTAAATATCAAACTTCAATAAACTATTAATTACTGCATTTTGTATATTTTCTATTCGCGTCGATAGATGACGATTTGTACAGATGCCCGTAACCCGTTTTCACTCGTTAGTACTTATTAATTCAATGTTTTCACTAACGTTGCCTAACCTTTATGGGCTATGATAAGTTAGGTGATGATTTCTGTCAACTTCTTTATCACGATCCTGTACGGGACACCTAAAAGGACATTGGGACGGATGTTAGGACTTAGGATTGTATTTAGGAGCTACGTACTTAAAGAAACTCCTACTTAGGGGATGATTTAGGTATGTTTGGTGAAAACGGGCATAATAATAATGTCAGGTTTGGTCGTCATGTATCGACTGAATAAATAATCATGGGATATCGTTACCGCGAGGTCTCAGTTCGGGGCGAACCACTAGTTTAATAAAAAAAAATCTTTTTAAGCAACCGACTTCAAAATCCCGCTTTACTACATTAAACACACACAATACAAAATATATAATTTATTGTTGATATTTTAAAAACCGCTCGACCGATTCCAATAAAATTTATATTGGATCACCTGGAAAGTATACCCTTTCAAACAAAAACGAATTTTCCAAATCGGTACAGGCGTGTTCGAGTAATCGGTGGACATACATAAAAAAAAGATTCCGACGAATTGATAACCTCCTCCTTTTTTTGAAGACTGTTAGAAACGAGACCAAATTCAATAGAGTTATGTCGTTTTATTACATAATTCCCATAGCCGCCTTCTAGATCCATCATCAGACCTTGGATATCATCTAGGACCAGAGAACTTGTTAAGACGAATCCAACGAACCGTAGCTCGATGGGGTTACGTCGATTTATTACAGAGTTCCCATAGACACATTCCGGTTTCACAATCAGATCAGCTCCATGTTAAAATAACATTACCGTACATTGTCATCAGATATACTTAAGCATGCATAATTTCAGCTCAATCGGAAAACGGGAAGTGATTCTAATTATTCTGCATGCAAGATTTGACCTAAACAAACATACATACATACATTGGAAGTTAAATAAAAGCTTGTAATAAATATTTACCTCCGTATCCATGTACACATGCAAATATGATCCATCCAAGACATATTGCCCACAAAGGACGCAAAAAGGAGTGCATTAAATTTCTAACTGTTCTATTGTCAAAATCAAGTAAATCACTTTTGAACTTGAAGTATACAACTAGAATTAGGAGGGAAATGAAAAATGCCGTGATGAAACTATGTAAGACCTGAAAAAAATCCGTGATTAGGATAAGATATAAAATATATAAATTCAAATAAAATTATTTATTTCAGTTAAGCCAACCTGTGGCTCTTTATAACATGTCATGACTCTACCGCCGTTTCAGAAAGCAGTTCTGCTGTGAATTTCAAAGGCAAGTAGCAATTTTGCCGTCTGATGACTAAGCCATCGTTAAAAAAACGCCTTTCGAGTAATGAATAAAAAAACGTAGGACGATGTCTCTGCAAATTGAAAACTGCTTTCTACTAATAAGCTTTCATTGAATAATATCCTACTAATCCTACTTCCTACTTAATATTATAAATTTGAATGTTTGTGAGGATGGATTTATGGATGGAGAAATGGATGGATGGATGGATGGATTTTTGTTACTATTTCATGCAACAACGAATGAACCGATTTCTTGCAGGAATTTAAAAACCTTAATCCACACGGACGAAGTCACGGGCATCATATGGCATAAAAGTAAAAGAACTAATGAATTTTACATTTTTTGTTCTAATTTGTTGGTAAAATCAGCACTTAGTAATGTAAACTTATGTTACAATTTGTCACTTGGTCACACAATGGTCTAGTCAACGAACGGCAGAAGTGTTTGATAGCATCATGTGAAAAGCAAATTTAGGAAGTAAGACCTTGTACACTAGGATTTTATGTAAAGCTTATGCTTACAGTATGCATTTTGGGTTTTCTATTTCGCCACAAGTGAAGTACATATCCATATACTAATCCAACGAAAAAGGGTGGAGCACGGGTCAAGATATTAACATAGTAGTACACGTAATTGTTTGAGGAGTCTTGTAATGGTTTGCTTGTAAATATATACGCTGTTGAAGCTGCTAGAGATCCAAACAAAGCAATTATAAGTGCTGTCCATGCTGTAGCCTTTGTTCTTCCAAGGACCCAAAATAAGACTATTGGTGATAATATGTGAAGTTGGACATCAATAGCCAAGTACCACGTTACGCCGAGGCACTGAAAATCATATTAAATTTTTGATAAAAAATTCTATAAATTAACCATCCCAACCCATCGCTGGCCCACTATTGGCCACGGCTCTCCTGTCATAACGAGAAGTGCTTAGGCCTGATAATCCACCATGCTGGCCCAGAGCAGATCGGTAGACTTCACACAATTTTGAGAATATTATGGAAAACTCTCAATCAAGCAGGTTTGCTCACATTGTTTTCCTTCATCGTGCAAGCGAAATTAATTAATGCCTTAAAAATCCACAAAACTCAAAAAATTTTGAGTTTTGGAACGGATTAGTATTTAAACTTCGGATCCCCAAAAATAAGGAGATTTTTGTTAATTGTTGCTGTAGTACATAATATAGACGAATAGAATATCTAAATATTAAAATGATAGCTCTAAAGATGGACTCCTATTCCGCAGCAATAATTGTGAATAGCACATTTTTTTAAATTCAGTTTAGTGATTAAGTACAACAGTACAACATTGTTAGTACCATTCATTGTAATATTTTTATTTTGAATAAAATTCTTACTGTTTCCAATGGGTTGATGAAATTTTGCAAGTGCAATAAAGTGCTCCACCAAAAGTTCCGGCATTTGTGCACATTAGCAACCATAAACCGGTGCCATATCGGACCATCTGCTACACGATTCGAGAATGATGCTTCGTAAAGCACTACAGCTGCCAGTACAGGAAACATACGTAAAAGCCGATTGAGATAAAAGAATGGTAGATTTCTGATCAATTGTCCTGGAATTAAAACAGTTAACGTAAGAATTACAACAAAACTTTTTGTCGGTTACGTTTATTTTAGTGCAATGCATACATACTTCCCGTAAGCTTCTTTGCCGATATAAAGACGAGAAGTAAACCACTCAGTAAGAAAAACGTATCCACTGAGAGAGTAGCCGTCGTTAACCATATTGATTCGTATTGCTGTGACCACTGCAAAAACAAATAGATCAAATGGAATAAAAGGCAATATAACGAAAAAGCACATTGACACAAGAGCGGGCACAATGCAAACAAGGTGACTTTTGAAAGCCCAATCCCCAGGGGAGAGGTTACAACAATCACTCGTGTATCATACCATCTTAGAAAATACTTTTGTTGAAGCTACAAGAATAACAGCGCATTCGGCAACTTGTATTGATAACATTTTCTCTGATTGTAAAATTATCAAAAAATCGATTATCACTTGTTTAAGATCTGACCATTGCGGACAAATGATATCTATTCCGAGCAGTGAGCAGAATGTAACAAAAGTAGTAAAATATAGGCCAGTTACCACCAATAAAGTAAGGCAATTTAAACAAAATATCGCAGCTGCAATGCCGACGCTTGATGTTGCACAGGGTGGTCCGGATGAAATTTATAGAGGGTTTTTTGATATATTAAACTCTCAATTTAACTCTGTCTTTAAGGTAATAGAAAAAAGATTATTTAAAAATCTTAAATTTAGTGATTGGGCAACTGTTGGCATCTATAAAAGTAGAAATAGGCTGTTTGACTTGTATGCAGAAAAACAATATAATTATGCCCCCGCGTTTATAGAATATGTAAGAAATTATTCCAAATTGTTTAGAAACGTGTGCATACAAGCAAAGTCTCTTCACATAAAACAAAAAATTGTCAATTCGGATGATAAAATAAAAGCAGTATGGGACATCATTGGTGATGAAATGGGTAAGAATAAGGTACATTATAATAAACTGGAGCTTAAAATTAACAACCGTGTAATTGACTGCGATATAGAAATTGCAAATACATTTGAGAACTTTTTCAAAAATATACCAGTAACCACGACCAGTTCTCTAAATTCCTCGCCAACAGAAGCCTATAATCTTCTAAGAAGAAATTTCTCTGAGTGCAATAAATTATTTAGGTTTAAACACGTTACCCCATATGATATTATCAAAACATTTAAATCATTGCAAAATAAAAAAACAGGAGATCTATGGGGAATATCAGTTAAAATCATTCACAATATCATTGATATTATTGCGCCCTATCTTGCTTTAATTTTTAATAAGTCTGTAGATTCTGGATCTTTTCCAGACCTGATGAAATTTAGTAAATTAATACCTCTTTTTAAATTGGGAAGCAAATGTGACCCGAATAACTACAGACCAATTTCAATTTTGCCAACTCTCAGCAAGATATTTGAAAAAATAATGCTCAACCAACTGCTTCTACACTTTAATTTAAATAAACTTCTTCACCCTGAGCAGTACGGTTTTACTAAGGGTCGATCAACAACCGATGCAGCCGCAACGCTTTTGCAACACATATTCGATGCATGGAATAACTCACAGAATGCCATTGGTATTTTCTGTGATTTATCAAAAGCTTTCGACTGCGTTGATCACGAGACCCTTTTGCTTAAACTGAGCCACTATGGTATTAAAGATTTTGCGCTTAGCCTCATTGCGTCTTATCTTAGTGATCGTGTTCAAAGAGTATGTGTCAATGATGTGAAATCATCCGGATCAGCCTCGGTAATGGGTGTACCCCAGGGTTCTATTCTAGGTCCATTCATGTTTTTGATTTACATAAATGATTTACCACATTTTGTCCAAAATACTTGCGATATTGTACTATTTGCTGATGATACGTCTTTGATTTTTAAAGTCGATAGGACGAAAGACAATTTTGACGATGTAAATATTGCATTATCTCAAGTTTCTGAATGGTTTACGGCAAATAATCTACTTTTAAATGCTAAAAAAACCAAGTGTGTTGAGTTTTTATTGCCCAACACCAGAACTGTCAGTAAAAATTTAAAGATAAGTAATGAACCCTTGAAAAGTGAGGACTCCACAGTGTTCTTGGGATTAACCCTGGACTCAAAACTGCAATGGGGCACCCATATAGCAACACTTGCTGGCAAGCTTAGCTCTGCTGCTTACGCTGTTAGGAAGATTCGACAGTTAACTGACATAGAAACTGCAAAAATTGTTTATTTTGCATATTTCCATAGTATTATGTCATACGGAATCTTATTATGGGGTAAAGCAGCCGATATTGGAAAAATTTTTGTATTGCAGAAGAGGGCAATTCGCGCAATATATAATTTAAAACCGCGGGATTCCCTTCGAGGAAAATTTAAAGAAATAGGCATTCTTACAGTAGCTTCACAATATATTTACAACAATATAATATTTGTCAGACAAAACATCGTGAATTACAAAAAAAAGGGTGATTTACACGATAGGCAAGTTAGAAATCCAAACAGGCTCGTGATTCCTCGATGTCGCCTCAAGAGGGTCCGAAAGACATTTGTGGGAATGGGCGTAACGTTTTATAATAAAATTCCACAGTCGATCTTAGACTTGCCTTTACACAAGTTTAAGAAATCAGTAAAAACTAATCTCATGAAAAAAGCATATTATGCAATTGAAGACTATTTAGATGATAAAAAAGCGTGGACATAATTCTTTCCAGCGATTCATGAGACAGCAGGTGGTAATTGAACTGTTTAACTATTCTATTGAATGTAAACTTATTTTGAAAAGAGCAACTGCCGAGTTTCTTGCTGGTTCTTCTCGGCAGGAACGGCATTCCGAACCAGTGGTAGACTCATCGACGATTCGAAAGCACTTGTAAAAAAGTTTATTTGAATAAAAAACATTTCTATTCTATTCTATTCTATTCTAATATATATATTTCTTGTGTGCGTGTGTATGTCACTGAAATCCTCCTAGACGGCTGGACCGATTTTGATGAAATTTTTTGTGTGAGTTCAAGAGGATTCGAGGATGGTTTAGATTCACAATTTGGTCCACTGGAAAATGTTTATTTAACTAATTTTTCATTTATAAGTAGTGGCGGTACGAAGTTCGCTGGGTCAGCTAGTAATATTAATATATCTCAAGATTTAATATATACGTACCTCAACAGAGTAAATTGGATTAGCAGGGATAAAGCTAATTATATAGAAGACATGACCAACAATCACCCAGAATATGGCCAAAGAGCGGATACCATCCAAGCAATGTATGTTATTAGGATCAGTTTTTATAACAATAATTCGACGACAATTCGTCAAAGCGGAAAACGAAATGAAGATTTCATTTACGTTTTTTGGATCTGAAAAGAGAAATAAAGTAAATAAATTCTGATAAACTTTATAATTACGAAAACATAATACATTTACTAATTTCAAAAAGTTTATTTTATTTGTTACCTTTTTTACAAATAACGTTATGATGTACATCATAACAAGTACTTAAAGTTGTCAAAAGTCCGAGAATCGAAAATATAATTCTGAAAAATAAAATTTGTTTCTACATCTATCTATATATATAAAAGAAAGTGGTGTTAGTTACACTATTTATAACTCAAGAACGGATGAACCGATTTGGCTGAAAATTGGTGGAGAGGTAGCTTAGAACCAGGAGAACGGACATAGGATACTTTTTATCCCGTTCGACCGCGTTTCCGTCAAGTCACTATAAAACGTGGTATAACAAAAACGCATCTGACATGGAATAACAAAACGCAAATGACAGTGGAATAACAAAACATAAATGACAGCTAAACGTAATTTTGTCTTTGGTTAAGTATGGTAAAAAATTTGACAATTATAAAAATGATAGCTAAACGTAATTGATAATATCATCAGTAATATGTTTTCTCTTTGAATCATCATTAACAATGCCGCGAGCAAGACGATCAAATGTTTTCTGCTACAAAGCTACGAATTGACGTGATTTATTGGATAGGTATAGTTGAGAACCTGGAGGGTGACAAAGATTTCCCGCGGGATGTTATGAACTAAATCCACGCAGACGAAGTCGCGGGCATCAGCTAGTTCTCTATAAAATTAAAGTAAAACAAAATATAATTTTAAAAACAAATTAATCTAACGAGCTCATACGCGATGAGTTTTACATATTGTATAATTAAGGAGTTTCTATGACCACCTTCCTGCTTCATCACCAGACTAGCTCGATGGTACCATAGCAAAATCTGACGCCAGCAAATAATAGAAAACTAGATTGCAAATGAACAGAAAGGCGTACATACAAACATTGCTAGTATATAATAGCTGGTAAAAAGAAAATTATACCTAATCAGGAAAAACCATTTGAAAAATAAATTAATAATATAGTAGGAAACCAAATAAATCTCAGAAACTATCAATATCAATAGCCCCATCAAGGATTATGATAAGTAAAATCAAGGAAATCTGAATTACATCAAAATATACTACGCTTTGTGATGAGTAATAAAATTAAGTCCAAAGTACAAAATGTTATCAAATTACGCAATATTAATTCAATGGTTATTTGCTTTTTAACTTGTACATAGTTTAATTGAGAAAACACACTGCATATCGGTTCAAAATGCAGCAAGAATTTTTTAAAGTAGAAGTATGTTTAACGTTATTATTATATCAAAAGTTTTTATTTATATAATATTATCTTTAGTCGCAGGTCTTTTTCCCGCAGCTTCGTTAGGTTGAGGCAGTGATAGCCTAGTGGTTAGGACTGTGGTCTCCTATTCGGGGGGTCGCAGGTTCGATCCCGGGTACGCACCTCTGACTTTTCAGAGTCAATTGCGTTTAAGCAATTAAATATTACTTGCTTCAACGGTGAAGGAAAACATCGTAAGGAAACCTGCACACCTGAGAGTTCTTCATAATGTTCTCGAAGGTGTGTGAAGTCTGCCAATTCACATTGGGCCAGCGTGGTGGACTATTGCCTATAACCCTTCTCTGAGAGGAGACCTGCGCTCAGTAGTGAGCCGTTAATGGGTTGCTAATGATGATGATGACGAATGAGATGAGATGTATTTACAAATAACGATCTCTGTATTTAGCTACTCGTATTCTAAGACATTGTTTTTTAACCGAGTTCAAAAAAGTAGGAGGTTCTCAATTGGTCGTAATCTTTTTTTTTATGTATGTTCACCGATTACACGAAGACGCCTGAACCAATTTGGAAAATTCTTTTTTGTTTCAAAGAGTATTACACTTCCCACAGGTGGTCCCGTTGAAATTTTATCGAAATCGGTCGAGCGGTTTTTAAAATATCAACAATAAATTATATACTTTGTACTGGCGCGGGCGTTTGAAGTAGGTTTCTTAAAAATAATTGTTATTTTAAATTATTTTCCTCTAGTTAAGTGCGTTTAAGAAATTAAATATAACAAGCTTCAACGGTGAAGGAAAACATTGGGAGGAAACCTGCAGACCTGAGATTTGTTCATTATTTTCTCAAAGGTGTGTGAATTCGCATTGGGCCAGCATAGGTGGCTACAACCCTTCTCTGAGAGGAGACCTGCGCTCAGTAGTTAGCCGTTGATGGGTTGCTGATGATGGTGATTCTAAGAAATTATTGGTATACCTACACTGCTGTATAATCAACTGGTGCCCATGGTTTGTCATTTGGAAATCGACAATAATTATCTTCATACTTAAAGCCTACTGCGCTCAGGTTAAATAAAAGTCCAGCTATAGCTTCTTCTGTCGTACAAACTTTAGGGATACATAGTGCCAAATTGAACTGAAGGCTTGATAAAAGACTCTCTGGATCATCATCCCTGTTGCTGTAATAAAGAAAACTTAATATTCTCAATAGTAATTGTTTTATTTGAATAATTGTTAAGTAGCTTATAATTATTTAGTTGTAAAGAGAGTTTACATCTTTTATTTATGCAATTAAATTTGTTATACAATTAAAAGTATCACACATTTGATTGTATTATTAATAATACAATCAAATATTGTGTTTTTTGGTTTATTTTTTAATTTATTTAACTACAACTTAAGCTGAAATATAATCATAAAGGACGTGCACAAGGATAGCTTATCTCTAAGGAAGATATTTCTTTCCAAAGTCCTCGAATATACTGCAGAGGTATTTTTTTTTCGGATTGAGTATGCTGTTGGCCCTAATGGCCGCTACAGCGTCACCGGACATTGGGGCGAGCGCGAAGCGTTGCCGGGGGAGTGAGCCCTAGGGCTCGAAGACATCGGGGGGCAACGTCTTCCTAAGGGCGCCTCCTGTGAGGCTCGGACCTCGGCTTAAGGATGACGTTGGGACGAATGGGAGGAGTGGCTGGACTAGGTTAGTCCGTACGTCCCTGTGATCGTGGTAAGGATCCACGCCCAGGTGACGTTAGAAATCGGGGGCCTCGTCTTCGTCGGCGAAGACGCTGTGTTGAAGTTGACTGTGTGTGTGTGGCCCAACCTGATAGAGTATGTTGTCTGTCGTAATCTGGTCGTCAGGGTCGTTAAGGACGTGCTTAGGGCGCCTTTTATCTGGAGGGTTGTTACGATCGGTTAGGTAGTTTGAGGCCGCAACCACTAATGGGTTGGGGTGGTTGGCAGCTTTCTCAAAATATTTTTTGGAAAGCTGCTTAAAATGTTGAGCTATTGTGGGGAGCTGGAGGTCCCTATGGAGGTCGACGTTACGCACGAACCATGGAGAGCCCGTGGTCATGCGCATAAACTTGTTTTGTACTGCCTGGAGGCTTTTATAAGAGGAAGGAGGGAGGTGTGCGAAGACAACACACGCATATGACATAATGGGGCGAATGCAAGTTTTGTTTAATGTGACTTTGTGTCTGAGAGGGACAGCTTGCTTTTGGCGCAGATCATCGGATAAAGTCGACCTAGCACATACCGAGCCTTGTTACGGACTCTGCGTATGTCTTGCAGAGGTATCTCTAATTACTCCTTTTAAACTAAAGTGACAGTAGTGCTATCTTTTTCCGCAGGTAGCATTATGAAAGGGATAGCACAAAATTTAGACTTGCTCGTTAAGTTTACTTTAGAGATTGTGGACAACAGGATTAGCAACAATTTTTGGCTAAAGCTGCCCAGTCGTTACGCTTGGTGCGAATTGGAAATGAGTAAAGAGAAATATTATAATCTTATCCTCAATATCATATAACCTAACGCCCTCTTTCTTCTTTTGTATTTGTTATTTTGTATAACATCACCGTCTCTGCAGCTAAAAGTCGTGAACGCCCAAGAGAGCACTGGCTAGATCCCGCAATCAAATTTCATTTAAAAAATCGGGTGCACAAGATCAGGCAAAGTGTACAAGAGTGAAACGGCAAGCGGATCGTACTTGGGATTAGGTACGCTTAGCTGAAAAAGATTGATGATTGTACTATGTTATGTTAACCTATATGACATGTATAATTTTGTAGTGAGGCATAATCGCCAAGCAAATAAATTATTAAATTATAGTCATTCTATTTAAATATTCATTTATAGGTAATTTTCCTAGACAATCAAGACTAGTTTTATCTTACGGAAAATCTGCTATCTCGCCGCCCAATGTAGTTCTTATCTTTCTCACATTTCTGTCGTATTCTAAAAGTTGTTCAATTGCTTTGTTATGCAAACGTAATGCCCCTGGATCGAAATTAGATTGGATTTTTTCAAATGAAGGTTCCAGTCGTAAATTTTGATTCACCGGTACCCTTATCATGCAAAATTTTCCTTCAATGGTCATATCTTCCACATTTTCATTTATGTCAAGACATTGCGGGTAATTTCCTAGGTCTACTAAGTTTCCCAAAAGAATTCCTCTTGGCACTCTCATCCCAGCATCAAGAACTACAAACATATAAGAGAATATTCGAGTGTAATATTTTGGCCAAGGAAGCTCTTGGCCAAAATATTAGTTTGTTTAGTTTGTTTATTAGTTTGGCCATTCAAAAACGCAGCGCTGTCTACATCTCATAATATACAGCACTGCGGTGACATCGATGGGAAGATGATAATTTTAGTTAATTCTATGTTTTAGTAGCACAATTTAGTGTTAATCATTTAGATTAATTGTTTTACTACTACTTAAAATTAAATACATTAACATTAAACAAACCGTTAATTTTTAAATATTTGGTAAAAAAAATATTTTAAATAATATAATTTAATAAATAGGTACTTAGTGTCTATTAAAATTAAATGACAATCTAAATTAAGCTTAAAATGGTTCAATAAATTTTTAACTTAACGTCTCATATTGTAACATTACTTTAATATAATAGACCAACGAAAACAGACGATTAGCACTAGCCAGGGATTCCGAAGGTGCAAGACTGAGACATGTGGAAGTTCAAGAGACTTATGTTTTCAAAATAACTTTTGCCCGCGTCATTGCATGATTGAAGGACAAATCAATAAACAAACCCAGTTTCGCATTCAAAATATTAGTATGAAAAATAACTTACATTGAGCCATCGACAGGGTATTATTTCGCCGAATATATTCCAATTGTCTCTGACATTCATGCTTATCCAATACTCTTTCATACAAATCTTTGTCCAATGGAAACTTGAGATTTTCATCTAAATATAACTTCGCACATGTTTTTGAACAAATTATAGTTAACACTAAAAAAATCTTGATCATTTTAACAACTACCTGCAACGAGTTAGTTAATGAACTGTCATGTCAGTGGTTAATTGATCAGTTTATTTCTATGATAACTAATCAGCTGATAAGAAAAGGGCACTATCCGTTAAAAATCTAGTATGCTTCATCAATTAATTAAAATGCTAATAGTAGGCCTGTCAGTAATTTATAAACTAGCGGCTGCATGGTGAATGTTTTAATTTATATGATTCCTTCTATGACCTAGCTTCTGTCCGATAGTAACTTATCAGTCTAATTATTATTTTAACCCTAATTTTGAAGAGCTATCAAGTTTTTGCGGATCGATTACCATCTGACCCAGATTTAAAACAATATGAATTAATAAATAATATTAGCTGTATTGATCGCTAGACTATCTTTTATCAATCATATGACGTCCACTTCTAGACAAAAGTCTCTTGCATGTACCTATCTACTTCTACAGGCTTCGGTCTTGCGCTGCCTATATCCAGCAACTCCCTAAGGCCACGTTTTCGCATAGGCGTGGCGTTGCGCTTCGCGCGGCGCGTCGAGTCGCGTGAGCGGTCGCGCGATATGGCCAAGGTATGAGGGCGAGCGAGAGCGAGCGAGCGACGCGCCGCGCGACGCGCAACGCCACGCCTATGCGAAAACGTGGCCTAAGACTCATCCGATGTCGTCGGTCCACCTAGTGAGGGTTCTGCCAACACTGTGCTTTCCGATGCAGGTCACCTTCGTACCATGTGCTCCGTCTATTTCAGCTTCACAGTTCGCTGAACTTTGCCGATAACTTTGATATTCTCCATCTTTGAATGGATATTATACCTTATCGCGAAAACACTCGGGTCAAGTCTCGCACAGAAGCTAGTATAATAAGTAATAGTTTTGTTAATAATAATAATATTATAGTTAGCTAGATACTCAATTATAATCCACACTAATAATATATAAAAATTCTTTTAAAAAAACCGACTTCAAACGCCACTGAAAAGTATAAAATAATTTCAATTTGTACACGTATTTTGAAGTCGGCGAAGTTAATCAGCTCCTGTCACAATAATATTGCATTTACATAATTTACATATATAACTATATGCAAAATTTCAGCTCAATAGGAAACCGGGAAGTGAACAACAAACAAACAAACATACTACATAATATAATATGTCGGCGCTAATGTAAGTCAGACATATTTGCCGCGCAATGAGATAAGGTAGGGTAGGAAAATAACTTCAATATAGGAATAAGTATAGATTATTTATAGATAGAAAGATAAGAAATTACTAGAAGTTAATCATAGGACTCCCACAGCTGGTGTGACTTAAAATTATCTTAAAGATACAACCAACTGTTATTTTTCTTTATTATTATTATTAATGTAGGCTTACGCTTGGTCTAGGTTGGCGCTTGCCTAGAGCTTATTCCTTCTTGCCTTGAAGGTACCTACAAGCGGTTCATTTCAGAAAAGTTACACTAAATGCTAAGCATTTTGACTATGCCTAAAGCTATGCCTACATCATAGGCATCTATTGAGTTTTGTTTGATGTAGTAGGTACTTACTACTTACTTATCAATAATAGCAAGCATTTTTATTAGCTTTTTCCGGTGGCTGCATCTTAAATTCCCTCCGAAATCCTTAGATTTCCTGGGATTAAAAGTATATACATAGTAGTATAGTATATATGTATATATAATATATATACATATTATATAGGTTTATACATGCAAGTCCAACAAGTCGATCCGTTGCTCCGTTGCTTCGCGATTGAAGGATAAACCAACAAGTAACCCCATAATGTTTGTAGGTAAGTAGGTATGATTAATGTTCACCTTAAAATTATTATACTCACTTAATTATTTAATTTCATGCCCATTCCGGGACATTTCGTCTATTACAACTTAAACAGCTTCCGATCATTAAATTGATGATGGCAGTGAACAACTAAACACTACTTGCGCCAGTAATATTTTGCTATTTAAATATTATGAGGCGTTAAGAGATAATATATTTCCACAGATATCATGTTTTTTAAAATTGGAGAGAAGTAGGCGTTACTTTGCGGAAGTTAACATGCAGTTACAAGCTAAGCACCGCTCACCTTCCCAACCAAGCAAGAAAGCCAAGTTCCCAAGCAAGCAATGCCACCACCACTCACATGCAACACCAAACAAGACTTTTATACTATCTATTCTCGACGCACATTTCCCCGACACCGGAGCATCCTCAGGAGATTTCAACTTTACAATGTAGAATTGTTAGAACATTTTCATTGTAAAGTTGTTTGACCATACAGATTTTTTTCTGTTGGCGGATTAAAGCAAAATAATTTTAACATTTTCTTGCTATTTTAAAATTGCTTCTTTAAAAAACATGCCTTATTTGCTTTTATTATTATGTTTTCGTCTTGAAACGAATTTTTGGAGTTTACTCCTCAAGAATCGATTTTAGGCGCCCGGTATGAGAAAAATTCGAGGAGTAAAATCTACTTATCATTCAATGACCTCGTTACGTTTTTCACAACGATGCAAATTTCTACCCTAACGTTGAGTAAATAACGTTGGTTTTCGTGCGAAAGAGCTTTCCGAGGGAAGCCGTGACCTCGTTACGTTTTTCACAACGATGCAAATTTCTACCCTAACTTTGAGTAAATAAGGTTGGTTTTCGTGCGAAAGAGCTTTCGCTTCGGGAAGCCGAGAGCACGAGCCGAGAATGCATTACGACGTTGTAAGGAGTAACCTCCAGTCGTGCGTCGGAGCTGACACACACACTTTTTATTTTTTTTAATTTAATTATATTAATAAATCAAAAACATATTTAATTATGTTAAATAAAAAAAGACAAAATTATTATTATTTTATTACAATAAAAATATATTTACACCTTAAGTAAACCTAGTATTAAGTTATTGAGATTACGTTAAAACAAAAAATATTGTAATTTAATGTACCTCTAAGTACCTACATTATGTGCTGCATTCAGTCGCATAATCATTCCTCAAACCTCCAGGATCTCCTTTTAAAAAGTTAACTCTCTAACTAGTTAAGTTATGAGATTTAATCACGTCATAATCATAATAATTGAATTTGATGGATAACTCTGAGTGCGGCAGTATGGCTTAAATTATATTCAGTTTCATTAAGTTATGTACCTACCTATGCTATATTTTAATGCTATATTATGAACAGCTAAGTTAAATAATTTTCATAATTTATTTGGAGCTCAGTAATAATGGAAGAGCGCGTTTCCCAGATAACTACAGGTTTTTTCTAAACTTGCTTTTGGATATCGGATACAGTTCTAAACGGAAGTATAATTTTAACAATATAAATTTTAAAATTATTCCATTTCAATAATAATTTAAGTTTGTACAATATTAATATTATCTTTTGTATTTAATAAAATGATGAATTTTGTATAAAATGTAACTCCTTCTACATTTTCTTTTTACTCTGATAAGAAGAAGGAAAATAGTAATTTACAGCTCTGGAATAAGTAAAAATTCCATATAGAATCATTTTGACGAGCCTAATGAAGTCGTTATAAATATATCAACAGTAAGCTGCAAGCAGCAAATCAATTTACAACTCAAACTCGAATTCATAAAATCTTTATGTTAAAACGACAACGGGATGTTCGTTATTTCGAGTTTCCTATGTATTATTTTATATTACGTATTCTAACGTAGAGTAACAGATCAGAAACCAAATTTTGAGATATTTAGAGATTTCAAAACTTGGAAACTTCCTTTGGATCAGATTCACCAATTATTTCTAACTTATCCAAAACTTCGGGCTTATCTCTTACGATATCGTTCTCAATAGACAAGCTTTTTTCGACATCTGTGTCACTTTTCTCTAAAAGCTGATCATTTTTATCGTGGATATGTCCATTTTTATCTACAGCTAAATCGTTATTTTCCAAAATAATTCCGTTCTTTTTTAAGGTAAGATCGTTCTTTTCTAAGACTGGTCCATTTTTGTGCAGTGCGAGGTCGCTCTTTTCCAAAATATTGTCGTCTTTTTGGAGAGTTGTAATAATGTTATTTTCCAGTAGGGATCTATCTTTATCAGGCAAAGGTCCTGGTTTTGATGAATCGGGAACTTTTTCAACTGGCGGTCCGCGTTTTCTTTGACCTTGAAATAAGTAATGGTTTCTTTTCTTAATCGTAAAAAAATCAGCACATACACGACTTTTGTATACTAGTGGTTCGCCCCGAACTGAGACCTCGCGGTAACGGTATCCCATGATTATTCATTCAATCGATACATGATAACCAAAACTGACATTATTATTATGCCCGTTTTCACCAAACATACCTAAATCATCCCCTAAGTAGGAGTCTCTTAACGTAGGTAGCTCCTAAATACAATCCTAAGTCCTAACATCCGTCCCAATATCCTTTTAGGTGTCCCGTACAGGATCGTGATAAATAAGTTGACAGAAAACATCAATCACCTAACTTATAGGTAGCCCGTAAAGGTTAGGGAACGTTAGTGAAAACATTGAATTATTATGTAGGTACTAACGAGTGAAACCGGGTTACGGGCATCTGTACAAATCGTCATCTATCGACGCGAATAGACAATATACAATATTTAACTAAAATTAAACAAAAAAATAATTTTAATTGAATAATATGGTACAAAAAAAATTACAATACAATTATTGTATTATAATAAGTAACTAATTAATAATGGTCGACGCAAAACTGTTTTTGGGATAGGTCGTAGTCGTAACTCGTAGTTCCATGGGAATAGTTACTGACTGCGCCATCTATTAGCATTATTGTGAAGCTATGTTGATGCTATATGAATTACTGATGCCCATTAAAAATTAAATAATCTCGTTTCTTTATAATATTCATATAATTTTAGTATTTGTTGTTCAAGTACAGGATATAAGTGACCTAAAAAAATAAAATCAGTTTGAAAATCCATAGCGGATTTTCCTAGAGAGCGTCTTCAAGCGAGCGTATAAAATCGCCACTTTGAAAGCCCCCCATTTCGTCAATTTTAAGGGAAAAATTAAAAAAAAAATATTTTTGTACTCAGTTCAAAATTATCTTTAAAATGATACGTAACAATTTTATGTAACGCGATATTTTTTTTTTTACTTCGCATTCGCTTCTATGAGAGCCCCCCTGAAATAAAGATTTTTATAACTTTTTAAGCCATTTTCGGCTGGAGGCCATCGGTTTACATATTATATCTAAATTTGAAGTAATTACGTTCAGTAATTCAAAAGTTATAAGGCTCTGACAGACGGACGGACGGACGGACGGACGGACGGACAAGTGCAAATCGCTCTAGTTAACTCAGAGACCTCGCTTCGCTCGGTCAATAATAATATAAATAGTAACAAAAAATTAAGATATTTGCTATGACGTACGAAATTATAAACTTGTAGTACATGCCGTTATATGCGTGTGTAATTGAATACTTATTACTTTTTACGTATTCGATATGAATACATTTTTATAAATAGCAAATAAAGTACCTCCTTCCATAGCCATTTTTATCATCGTAGAGAACGGTGCGTCGATGACCACAGTCACTACGTATGAAACCCACAGAGAGATCACTAGAAACGCCATGAACTCGAATATCTGTAATAAAGAAGTTGAACAAAATGTGTGAAATTCAAAACTTGAAACTATTTTTCTCATATAGGCCAACTTGCGGCTGTTATAACAAGACAAGACTCTACCATCGGTTCAGAAAACAGATTCTGCTGAGAAGAGCCGGCAAGAAACTCAGCGATTGCTCTTTTCAAACAAAATTTTACAGCTTGGTAACAATGTAATACATTATAACACTATCATATAGGCATGGATTCCAAGGCGATGGTTTCCGTGCAAGTTTGTCACATGAAAAAGCGATACTACATTACGGTTCATTAGTCTGGCTAAAACTCAAAAATGGCATGACCGATTTGATTTTTTTTTGTTTTCTAAGCAGGGGTAAATACAGAAACAGAATTTAAAAACTAAAAAATCTAAAAAATACAAATTGGTAATTTTCTTTAGTAATCGCCACTTCAGAATAACTTTTATTAGAAGGCGGGAGCAAAGCCGCGGGTAAAAGCTGGTAAAAAACATATTTATCGAATTAAGTATCTATTATACAGGTACATATTATAATTTATCAAGTAAAATTTAAAGGAATCACTCTTACCCTTGTGCCTTGGCTAAAGTACTGAGGCATCACCCGCATGCCCGCTACCACGAACATTATTGGGTAATGATACAGGTACATTGCGTAAGAAATACGCGCAGGGAATTTCCAGATTGAAAGTGTCAGTAGCCAGTTTATGGGACCTGAAAATTGATATCATTGTAAATAATGTCCAAGAGGTAAGGAAAAATACTTCTTTGGTTCAACCCGTTCCCTATTCTCTCTATCTGAGCTCTATCATATAACTAAGCTGTGATATTAATCTAGTGGCTAGCGGAGACTTCTGTTTACTTTTCAGAGGGTCTGGGCTTCGATCCCAGGCCTCTAACTTTTCATGCTATTCAATGTCATGAGCATAATTTGGTGATAGCCTAATGGTTAGGACTGTGGTCTCCTATTCGGGGGGTTCCAGGTTCGAGCCCGGGTACGCACCTCTGACTTTTCGGAGTGCGTTTAAGCAATTAAATATCACTTGCTTCAACGGCGAAGGGAAACATCGTGAGGAAACCTGCACATCTGAGAGTTCTTAATAATGTTCTCGAAGGTGTGCGAAGTCCGTCAATTCGCATTGGGCCAGCGTGGTAGACTATGGTCTATAACTCTTTTCTGAGAGGAGACCTGCGCTCAGTAGTGAGTCGTTGATGGGTTGCTGATGAATATCATGAAGGAAAATATTAAAGGTGTGCGAAGTCTGTCAATCTGCTATTTAGAGATTTCAAAACTTGGAAACTTCCTTTGATCAGATTCACCGATTATTTATAACTTATCCAAAACTTCGGGCTTATCTAATATCTTTTACGATATCGTTCTCAATAGAATAGTTTTTTCCACATCTGTGTCCCTTTTCTCTAAAAGTTGAGTTAATGTGAAGTTGCTATTGGCCAGCAGCGTGGTGGAGATACATTTGCAATTTTCAAACGTGATCTTACCTCCATATCCCTTAGTACAGGCAAAGATAATCCAACCAAGTCCCACTGCCCAGAGGGCGCGCATGAAAGAGTTGAATAGATTGTCGCCAACTTGGTTGTCCCAGTCCAGCTGCATGACTAAGTAGGACGTGTAGAAGGCGGATGCAATCAAACCGAGGGCTATTGTCCAGGAAATCAGCATGAAACTCTGACAAGAAATATAATAATGTTACGTAGGTACATAAATCGTTTTTTCTCAAAAAATATGATAAATAAATTTCTACTAATATTATAAATGCGAAAGTGGTTGGTGGTTTGTCCTTCAATCACGCAGCAACGAAGCAACGGATGGATTTTTAGCATGATGCTCATGTTGAGGACCTAGACTTTATAGGCTACCTTTTATCTTGGTAAAACTGAGCGTTGCGGACGAAGTCGCGGGCAAAAGAATCATACTAATATTAAAATCATTTTTTGTTTCAAAGGGTATACTTCCTAAGTAGTCTCATTGAAATTTTATCGAAAGCGGTTGAGCTGTTTTTAAAATATCAACAATAAATTATATATTTTGTAGCGGCGCGGGCCGTTTGATTTCGGTTTTTTTATAAAGAATTTTTTATATTAAATCATGTAATTCAATCTCGCCGCAATAGAGCTACAAAAAGACATGATTTTCATGGGTATAGTTGAGGACCTGAAGAGTGATTACTTTTTATTCAGGAAAATCATAGGGTTCCCGAGGATTTTAAAACTAAATCCATGCGGACAAAGTCGCGGGCATCAGCTAGTCATTAATAATTCTATTTGCGTTATTTATTTTGATAGACAAGAATGTTATCTTTTAAGACCGTTGTTTAATCTTTCATTAATATTCTGAAAGAAAATCCCAGCTTATATCCTTATTAAAAAATAATTATTTTTGATAAAATATCACGTGAAATATAAAATATTTGCATGCCTTTGTTGCACTGCCCCTTATCATCGTTTAGGACCGCTGTCTTTGCGATTAATGTACCTAATATTGCCCGTAACTTGAACACAAAATGTTCGAACTCTTCTATGATTTCCAGGTTTTAAAGTGTACCTAATATTTATGTTAGTTTCCAGGAAGCATCTTTGCGTCAAATATCATCATGATAATATGATCGATTCAACGGTTGAGCCGTGAAAAAGAAACAGATAAACATACAGAGTTAACTTCTTATAATGGACATAAACTCACCGTATTAAGCCTAATCTCCCTTCCTTTATAGATATTTAGGACGTAACCAAAAATCATTCCTACGAAGAAAGGCGAAGCTCGAGTCAAAGTATTCACGTAATAGTTTCTCATGTAGAATGATTGTTCGCCTAAGCGTCTGTAAAAAACGTTAACAAAATAAGAAAAATATAAATTAAACAAAAAATTAAGTGGCACTCGGGGACTGCCGCGGTAAAGCTATTGCATAGCATTTTTTATCAACTTACGCAATTATAATATAAATGCAATATTTTTTTTGCATAATAAAAATTATGCAAAAAAATAATTAAAAAACGAACAAACAAGAAAAGCGCACTGTCACTACTTCGCGAGTGAGATTCGAACCTGCGACATCATACACCATACGGTAAAGAAAGCGGCCGCTCGCCCACTGCGCCAAACAGAGCTACTTGTGAACCTCTAAAATGTTGAACGCTTACTGAATGACGGTGTTAGGTTTATTTTCGTTACGGAATTTGTTGATTCGGTCACCGCGCTCAATTTGTTTGTCCTAGTTCAAAGCCAGCGATAAAAGCTATGCAATAGCTTAAAAACTTTATAAACGAAATAGACTAAATAACTAAAGAGTTTGTCCCCGCAAATTCTATATTTGCAATTCTATTTATTTCTATATTTTAAATCAAAAGGAAAAATAGCAAGTTTAATAAAAATAACTTGAAAAATGACGCACTTTCATACAAATTTTCATCCGCTATTTTCCCCTTTGGGGTTGGATATTTTAAAAACTGTGAAACACGTATTTCTTTATTTTTAATCGTAAGCCAAAAATCCAAGTTTCATGGATATAACTTGAAAGATCAAGGACTTTCATACAAACTTGCGTTATTTAACGCCCTTGGAGGTGAAATTTCCAAAAATCTCTTAATTCTCGCCTAAGCATAAAAGGAACCTATTGAAAAATTTTTCATGTTATCTAAAAATAAATAAACATAATTATTTTCTTTCTTTCTTGTAATAGCAAAATGAGGATAATATTACACTTACGGAACTGTCATATTAGTAGCGGGCATATTCTTCATAAAGTTCCATATCGTGGCTGCAACAAGGACTGTCAGCAATGCAGTGACCATAGCAGTCCATGCAGCCTTTCTATTTTTGCCGAGTACCCAATATAGGACGATAGGCGATACAATGTATAATTGAATGTCAATAGCGATGTACCATGAATGTGCTATACACTGAAAGAAATAGTACATATTTTTATGAAGATGAAGTTCAGAAACCAAAAACCGACTAGGTACTCCTATTAAGATTGTAATTCGTAGCTCATTTTTAAGTACAAAATGCATTATATTTTCGGTATTTACCATAAACTTTGCATTGGTACCGTAGTATCTCAGTACATATCTATACATAATGAGATCTTTCCGTAGATAAATATTTTCATCAATAAGGCCTCTATTAAAGTTAAGTATTAAGGTGCATTGCCTCAATAAGACCACTCATACAATACCAAACTAGAATATAGTATTTTCTCAGTATTTTTTTAAAGTATAATTTATCATTAACTTTATCACACATTTATTTTTATAAAATTTTTGTCCCTCTGGTGGTAGAGACGTTGGGCTGCAGAAGTGAGGAGGCCAAGGGGCTTTATGCGTGACATCGGCCGTCGGATAAGCGAAAGGGGGTGCGATCTACGCTCTCAGGCCTACCTAGGCCAAAGGATATCCTTCACCATACAACGCGCCTGCGAGCTTGATGGCCCTTTGAGCCAACCATGGGTTGAGTTTTGGACTAAATTAATTTTTGACGATGTATTTTATCTTTATTACATTATCTGTGCACCTGGCGTTGATGACGTCATGTCGGTGTACGGTGTAATACGAACGCAATGGGGCGAGCGCGGGAAGGTGAAGGGGGAAGTGGGAGGGTCATCGCATTCCAGCGACGTGCCCAGATATTGTGATTTGTGTCCATGTTATAATTAACTATCTAATATCTATTATGATATTGTAAATTGTAACATTCGTTATATTGAATTTGTCATGAAGGAGCACATCGTGAGGAAACCTGCTTGCCTGAGAGTTCTGAAGGCGTGTGAAGTCTGGCGATAGGCACTTGGCCAGCCTAATAATAGGCCCAAGGCTTAAATCCTTTATTTTCAGCGTGGAGACTAACGCCCAGTCCCTAAGGGGCCAGCGATTGTTACAGATAAAGAAGAAGTAGAAGAAGATAAATGAATCTAAAGCCTCATCCGCACGTTTGGCAAACCTCGGCAAGCCTTCACAAGTTCAAACGTGCGGATAGAGCGTTTGGCATGGCTTGCGTAGGTTTGGCATGGCTTGTGGCCGATCCGAAACGTTTGTAGAGGTTTGGAGTGGTTTGGAGATTGCCGCAAACGCCAAACGTGCGGATGAGGACAAAAATAAACTCACCATATCATCTGGGTTTACATAATTCTGTACATGCAGTAACGTGGTCCACCAAAAAGATCGACATCTTTCAGCGTTACGGGCAACGTTCACCCAATACGGGCCATCCACCATTCGGTGGAATACAGATGCTTCGAACAGAACTAGCGCAGCTAGCAGTGGAAACATACGTAGAAGGCGATTCAAGTAGAATAGATGCAAGCGTTTCAGGAGCGAAGCTGGAAATCAATGTTATAAATATTTTAGTATTTTATTGCTCATCCCCCCGATTGTCTAAAAGTTATTCCATTAATCGTATTCGTATTCGATGACATTAGCGTCAAAGTAAAATAATCCTTGACTGTATTGATTGAAAGTCACAAATTCAGTACAACCTATTTTAATATGGAGTGTTATGGAGCGTATGGTACATACGTAAACGTATAAGAATACATACATGAAATTGAGCTCTAATTCAATGCTATTATGGTTTATTTTAGTTTGACGCTAATGTCGTTGAATACTATAACGATCAAAGGAATAACTTTAAACAATCGCAGAGCTGGTTCGTCATGTTTATTTATTTACTAGTTGATGCCCTCGACTTCGTCGGCGTGGCTTAAGGTTTTCTTGATTTCCGTGGGAACTCTTTAATTTTCCGGGATAAAATGGAGTAAATGGTCGTTGGGGTCCCAAGGTGCTGGAGTGGCGGCACCGCACCGGGAAGCGCAGTGTTGGCAGACCACCCACCAGGTGGACCGACGACATCAAACGAGTCGCAGGGAGCCGCTGGATCCAGGCGGCGCAAGACCGAGGCCTGTTGAAGTCCATACAAGAGACCTTTGTCGGGCAGTGGACGTCTATCAGTTGATGAAGAAGAAGAAGATGAGCTACCTATATTCCAAATTTCAGTCAAATCAGTTCATTCGTTGTGGCGTGAAGGTATAATAATCGCCCATCCATCCATTCATCCTCACAAAATTTCGTATTTATTATATAAGTAGAATTTCAAGGATCAAAATGCAAAGTTTCATCCTAAACATATATTACAGAATGAAAATAGTAAATTTTTAGTGTCGTGTTCTTCGGATAGTTTTATTAAACTCCGATGGATGGGATAAATTTATGCGAGCTTTGTTCTAATGTATGGCTTTAGCAGTCTATACTTCTTTTACTAATGTCTGGCAGGAATGATTTCAAGCACAGTAAATTATTTTTAACACTTACTTCCTGTCATTTTTCCTACACAAGTGTAAACGAGCAAGAGACCAGCCATTAGATAGAACGAGTCGACTGAGAAGAGACCCGTCGATACCCATACTCCATCTGCGGAAGTTACCCACTGTAAAAAAGAAAAGTAAATAATTTATTATTAAGAAGCAGTGATAGCCTAGTGGTTAGGACTGTGGTCTCCTCTTCGGAGGGTCGCAGGTTCGATCCCGGGTACGCATCTCTGACTTTTCGGAGTCAAGTGCGTTTAAGGAATTAAATAACACTTGCTTCAACGGTGAAGGAAAACATCGTGAGGAAACCTGCACATCTGAGAGTTCTTCATAATGTTCTCGAAGGTGTGTGAAGTCCGCCAATTCGCATTGGGCCAGCGTGGTGGACTATGGCCTATAACCCTTATCTGAGAGGAGACCTGCGCTCAGTAGTGAGCCGTTGATGGGTTGCTAATGATGATGATGAATGAAGATTTTTTTAATAAAAAAAAATTATGATTACGGATAACATAAGTAATCACAGAACAAATAAAAATAAAAAAGTGATTTCGAACCATCGACCTTTAACTGTTAAGCGACTGTAGAAACCACAAGGCTACGGAGATCTAATATTGTAGTGTGAAAATATTGAACACAATACCAAATTCACATTCAAAAAAGTGTCGGTTCAATTTAAGTGTCGGTTCAATTTAGTCTTAATTTTTTCCGTCTAGCCTCCTTCCGCACCGCGTGATAAGGAACTACGTTCCAATAAAATTTGGTCTGAAAAATGTTTTTTTTTTTTGTAGAATTATAAAAAGTAGCTCACGTTAACGCCGTCTAATAGATTGAAGTTGAAGTTGTGCATGGAAAAAGAATGCCCCACTATGACCCACATCATAGAGATGGATCTGACGCCGTCCAAACATTCGAGCGCGTTCTTGTTTGGAACAAAAGTCATCAGACGCCGGCTATTTGTGTATACCGAAAACATTCGCATATAGATGATGGCACTCTTTGGATCTGTAATAGACAAAACTGAATAGTTAAATAACTATAAAAATCTATATCTAGGTACGTATTATATACGAAAATAAATTGCTGTTCGTTAGTCCGATTTGAATATTTTTTTTTTTGTTTTTTTCTCCCTAATTAATACACTACAAATAAAATGGAAAAAATCAAAACTGGTAATTTTGTGTAGGAATTACCACTTCGGATTTCTTTTATTAGATTAGATTGCAAAAGATATTGTAAAATAAAAGGCAAATGATGCTATGAGTGCGTGATATCAATATAATATGGATTTAGAGCTACTAGAAGGTCTCATAAAGAGCTCGAAGTAACTGTTGCAGCTGTTTGGAATTTCTCTAAGTGATAAAATCAGTATTTTGGTGACCCGTAGAAGAATCAATGTCACTGACAAATATCTGCTGGATGCAAAGCGACTTTGACGTTGCTCCAAGATGTCGGCACATAAATTGCATTTATATTGGACTACTACAGGACTTGTACTACTGGATATTATAGTGGACTGCATTTGTATACCTCCACTAATTGAAAACATGATAATCAATTAGATACAATATAAGCGATACTAGAACATACAAGAGATGAACAACAGATATATGGCCGGATGACGACCAATAAGAATACTTATAAAAAAAGCAGATCAAAAAATCGGCCAAGTGCGAGTCGGGCCTCGCTCTTTTAGGGTTCCGTTAAAAAAATTAAATTAAAAAATTTACATCTACCCACCTACCCATTTTAATTTAATTTTTTTAATTTAATTTAATTTTTATTATTTGTTGTTATAGCGGCAATAGAAATACATAATATGTGAAAATTTCATCTGTCTATCTATTACGGTTTACGAGATACAGCCCTCTGACAGACGGACGGACGGACGGACGGACGGACGGACGGACAGCGTAGGCTTAGTAATAGGGTCCCGTTGGTACCCTTTGGGTACGGAACCCTAATAAGCTTGGATAAAAAAATACTTATTGGATCTTTAAAGCATAAATATCCATACAATTTGAGCATTCAAAATGTTACAGAAAAAATATTTAAAAATCAATTTCGTGTCTTAAAAATTCGAGGCTTTCTTTTATGATAAGGTAAGTATACATTTAAATTAGTAAGTAATTATTAGATGTACATCTATTGGATAGTGACTATAAAAGGTATATTAATTTATTTTGGTGATTGATTCGATCAATCGATCATGGGCGTAAGTGATAGAAGTAGTCTTAGCCTAATTTGCGGGGATTTTTGATTATGATTTATGATGACAAGGTGACATAAATATCCGTTTCTATTATTTTTGTAATTTCAACATTCTGACAAACAGTCTACGATGCTTTTTTAAGGGTAATCCAGATTTACACGGATATATTATAAAATCATTTTTCCATTTCATTTCCCCATTTTGCTCTTGGATGCAATGTAATCATACTAATATTATAAATGCGAAAGTGTGTTTGTTTGTTGGTTTTCCTTCAATCACGCCGCAACAGAGCTACGAATAGACATGATTTTTTGCATGGGTATAGTTGAGGACCTGGAGAATGACATAGGCTACACTTTTCATCCCGGAAAATCTAAAAGTTCCCGAGGGACTTTGAAAACTAAATCCACGCGGACAAAGTCGCGGGCATCAGCTAGTATAGTAATATATGTAGAAGAAAAATATATTTCTTGCAAATATTACACTGAAAACGTCAAAAACCCTTACCTAATATTCAAAAATATTTATCTGATATTATTCTAGCAAACGACTATTTAGTACTTACCCTTCTTTAGAATGAATAGGTGAGTGACGTCATAAAGCGTAGACAATATGGTCAAGAGGCCAATAAAAGAGAAGATCCCGCTAAAAATATAAAAAATAATCTAGATATCATAAACATAAGTATCAGACGATAAGCAATGTAATCAATATTTAATCAAGCATTCCGTAGACAGGTAGCGATTGTGGTCCAAGATCCCAGTGCCGCCAGACCTAAGTTATTTTCTCAGCCATGATTTATGTACGATAGAATAGTGTTCGTAAGTCCTTTCAGTGTATGCGTACCTGTTAGCTTGTGCCGACGGCCAATTTCCAGATACCAGGTGCTAAAGGTAGGTAAAAACTAGACTAACTTATCTTAAATTCTCAGGGCTGATTTTCATATATGTTTTAAAGAATATTGTAAAAATTAATAAATTAATACTGCCAGACGCTTACCGCCGGCGGTAACTTTTGCCAGACGCTTTGAAGCTCCCAAAAAATATATATAATTTAAGTTAAGTTATATTCTCAGTTACGATTTTTATACATGATACTCAGGGAACTATTGCAATATTTTCTGTAAGCTGCCAGACCTATTGGAGGGGTCAAACATCCCCCCAGACACACATTAAGCGTCCCCATATGTATGAGCGCTAGAACATGATTCACTCGTTTACTTCTACTACTTTTTAGGGTTCCGTGGTAAACAAGGAACCCTTATAGTTTCGCCATGTCCGTCCGTCTGTCTGTCTGTCTTCATGAAAAAATTCATCCCCACTTTACATGTAGGGGATGTACCCTAAAAAAAATATTTTTCACAATTTTATTTCACGACTTTGTCGGCGTGATCGATATTTATACCCTTGTCAAATTACAGATTTCTAGTACCAATAGTCTCTGAGCTAAACAGCGGACAGACAGACGGACGGACATGGCGAAACTATAAGGGTTCCTTGTTTACTACGGAACCCTAAAAAGTAGTAGAAGTAAACGATTGAATCATGTTCTAGCGCTCATACATATGGGGACGCTTAATGTGTGTCTGGGGGGATGTTTGACCCCTCCAATAGGTCTGGCAGATTGCAGATGATATTGCAATAGTTCTCTGAGTATTATGTATAAAAATCATAACTGAGAATATAACTTAACTTAAATTATATATTTTTTTGGGAGCTTCAAAGCGTCTGGCAAAAGTTACCGCCGGCGGTAAGCGTCTGGCAGTATTAATTTATTAATTTTTGCAATATTCTTTAAAACATATATGAAAATCAGCCCTGAGAATTTAAGATAAGTTAATCTAATTTTTACCTACCTTTAGCACCTGGTATCTGGAAATTGGCCGTCGGCACAAGCTAACAGGTACGCATACACTGAAAGGACTTATGAACACTATTCTATCGTACACAAATCATGGCTGAGAAAATAACTTAGGTCTGGCGGCACTGGGATCTTACTCTATTGATTATTGCTGGGTATTCTTTGCATATTTTGTATTATTCCCTAATTCAAAACGAGTGATGTTCGAAAGAAAAATAAATAATATAATTATATTATAAGATAAGCAAGAAGATGACACAAAATAGTAAAAGAAATGTAAGACTATACAGTATATAATATTAATATGTCGCAGGGAGATGACAGAAACTGAGATTCGAGCAAATCCCGGCAGATAATATTAACTTTTTTTTTTCAGGGAAATAAAAATTAATTATCAATTTTTATTTCCCTGAAAAAAAAAAGTGATTTGTTAAAATCACAAAACAGTTTTAGTGAGAAGATGAAATAAAACGAGTCTAAACTGTTGATTTAGGGCAGAGGGGCTATGGCCCACATTCTGGGACTTTGTCCATCGACATTCAGCGTGAAACCCCAGGAAGTACGCGATGGTCTTTGGATTAGATTTTTTGTAAGTACTACTCAATAATTTAATTTTAATTTGGATTTTAGTTTATTTTACTGTCGTTGAACGAAAACAATCAACGCAATAATGTAAACTGTCGGAATATTGTGAACAAAACCGAGCACACAAATTTTTTTTTTAATTTGTTTTTTTTTAGTTATTAATAAAGTTAATGTTAATTAAACGTAATTCGGTCATCGTAAATCAGATTGATTTTCAGATGAAAATTGGCTTTTCGTGATTTCTATAATAAAGAGTTAACTTGATAAGTTTCATCGGAGTTTCAAAGCTTCAGAAGCGTGACTGTAACTGCAAAAATCTATTTTAAAGCATAATATAGCTGTTTTGCTAAATTATATAAAATAAAAAATGATGACACCGTCGTTTATCTTTTGCGATTATTATTTAGAACTATGCTCGTATTACAATATAAAGTTATAAATTAAGAAATAATCGCTGACGTAAAATTTGCGATTATTTTTATTACCATAATATTAACATCTAATGATGACAACAATAAATGTAATTTGATAATGTGAACCGAATTCAAAAGTCACAGAATTCTAAACTTATACCTAATGCAATAATGATACCTACAATAAATAAAACATAATAATATTTATTATTCTTGCAAGTATAATAGCAATGATTAAATTATTATTATTTATCACCATATCGCTTATATAATATTTATTACGAATTGTGAATAAAGGTAGATTCTACTTGTATATTGGCAAAGAACAGTAATTTAATGCTTAGGTAATCAAGCTAGTAACATGGGATAATACTTACATAGCTACATAATCAACAGGTACCCAAGGTTTATCATTAGGCAGTCGACAGAATCGTTCCTCAAACTGGAATCCAATGGAACTAAAATTGAGTAAACCCCGTTGCGTAAATTCTAGCGAGGTGCAAACTTTGGGTAAACAAATAGCGACGTTGGCTGCAGCTCTTGTTATCAGGTCTTGAGGACTAATTCTGTTTCTGTAAAGAGAAAGGAAAATTTTATAAGCTGAAATGTATTAAAGACTGTACTCAAATAGTTTTGAATATGTCATGTTTTTATGGATTCAGTACTTAGATACAATATGACGAAATGATAATAGATCGTTTTAAACTTATTGTTAGAGGCGGTTGTGCATCTTTCAAGTAAAATAAGCGTGATATGGGCGGTTTCAGAAGCCTGGCCGGCTGGTGGAAGGCTTTGGCCATGGCTGGTTACTCTCCTAACGTTTTTAGGGTTCCGTAGTAAACAAGGAACCCTTATAGTTTCGCCATGTCCGTCCGTCTGTCCGTCCGTCCGTGGTTTAGTTTAGAGACTATTGGTACTAGAAAACTGTTTGATTTGAGAATTTGACAAGGGTATAAATATTAATCACGCCAACAAAGTGGTGAAATAAAATTGTGAAAAATATTTTTGTTAGGGTACCTCCCCTACATGGGGATGTTTTTTTTCTCGTAAAATAGAGTGGGTGTGGGAACACCATTTTACGATTCATGGATTCGTTTGTGAAATATGATATTTTAAAGTGCTAAATTTTATTAGGGTCAAATCAGAATAAATTTATAAACACATATCAAAAATTCCGAAGCCAGCGGGATTCGAACCCACATCTCTTGGGAATTGCGCCCGGGTGTGTTAGCCACCTACACCATGGCTACGGTCGAACTACATGTCCGCATCGAAATTAGTGATAACTTTCCAAGACCCCATATTGCAATGAGGTTCATGTTCATGGAGAGATTGGGTAAAAAAATGCCCCCCCCCCCCTTCGCCCCCTCTGCCAGCTAAATGGTTATTTATAGGATACATGAAAAAATTCAGAGCAGTAGCATATAATAAAGAATTTTATAGGAAAACTATCACGGCTAAGTAGGGTTCATAAGTTAAAGAGTAATATTTGTTTTTTTATAGGGTAGGTATTACACGTATATTATAGTATTTAAACCATGGAACTCAAAATATATTCAATATTCATAAATGAAATAAAAGCACTATCCTAGGTCAGCAATCATATTTGTGACTTGCAACTACGGAACCCTACACTGCGCGTGGCCCGACACGCACTTGCCAGGGTTTTATTTTTTGTTAAATTCGATTATAGATTCGATTATTAAAGAAATATTTAAACGACTCTTACGAAGTATCTCCTGTTCTAACTGCTAAGCTTTGCACTTCAGCAATGATGTCGTTATCAAAGTGCACAATTTTCATGTTACTGAAGTCACGTCTTGGTAAAAAAACTTCTTCATCAAACGGCAACTGAAAGGTTTGATTGAGGGGTATCCGAAGAAAGCAATATTTTCCTTCGATATTCATATCTTCCCTTGTCTCTGCTATTCGTAGACATTGATGATAGCTCCCAAGATCAGTATCGCCGAACATAAACACTCCTCTTGGTAGTCTCATCCCTGAATCTAAAACTGCAAACAGAAAATAAATTTAGGATTATAAAGCTGCAAGCTATTGAGGACTACGGTTTAAACTCGTTTGAAAGGAGATCTGTGCTCAGTAGTGATGGGTTGAGATTTATGAATGAATGAAATAGCTAATATAACTCTTTATTAAACACTAGCTGGTGCCCACGATTTCGTCCGCGTGGATTTAGTTTTTAAATTCTTTCAAGTAAAGATTTTTATATAAACCTGTGAAGATGATACTGCCATTGTCGCAATTAGAATGCTATTCTTATTGCGACAGTCGCAGTAGGCTTGCTTTGTCGTATTAGTTTACAAATTGCGAAAAACCAAATTAAATTTGAATTTCGCGGGCAGACCCATATAATCCACCTTAACTAACATCGTTCGAGATTTAGGTTGCCTAGCAACATAACAATACTCGTAATAATATTGTTCGAGATTTAGTCTCGAACTGTATACACTGCCGTGTAATTAACGTATTTTAATTTGAAATAACAATATTGATGTCAATATCTTTTAAGTTGGACCAAATTACAGATAGTTACAAGGTTTGATCAAAATCGGTTCAGTAGTTTTTGAGTTCATCCCGAACATACATCGTGACACGAAATTTTTATATATATAGATTCAAGCAACATTTAAACTCAAAGAAAAGCCAGGCATCAAAGATGTGCGCTATATTCTATAATAATAATTTGGATGATACGAATACAATTTAAGGAAGAAGATAGTGATTATCTATTACTTGTAAAAAGACCTGTCCCGACCGATTGTCTGACTGATCCCTCAACGTACACCCTAAACCACTGCAGAGACAGAAGGTTGAAATTTTAAGTCTTTTATGACGTAGGCTAACTAACTAATGACTTAAGAAACGTTTTTGAAATTCCACCCTCAAGGAGGTTAAATAGCGGGTAAAAGTTTGTATGAAAAATCACAAAATTACAATCCAAATCAACAGTGTTAACATCATGTTTATAATAATTTTTTTAATGTATTATTTATGTTAAATTACTAAAAACAATAAGCACGAAACAGGAATGCGATAACCATCATGATCGATGTTTTAAAATGTAAATTGTTGTTCTAGATTACAAAACTTGTCAATTCCTTCGTGTGTTAATATTTTTTTAAAAATATAAATCAAGAAAATATTAACAAACGAAGAAATTGACAGGTTTAACTAAGATTCTGCTTGCCTATCGAAATATTATTCGACTATCTGAACATTATGGAACTCATGGAACACATAATAACAAACTCACCTGACGACATTCTTAAAAAAACATTCCCATTCCCATCAAATAGATCAAGGCAAATAAAAACAAAAAAGCCGGCCAAGTGCGAGTCGGACTCGCGCACCGAGGGTTCCGTACTCCAAAAATAAAAGTAAAACGATAATATTATATTAATTTGCTTATTTATCGCTAACTTTGTTTGTAGAGGTTTATTGTTAATATAAAAAAAACTATGCTTATTAGAGGGTTGCTTTTATTTTTCCTGTAAAATGTACATAAACCTCTATTGACCATAATTATTTCAGATTTTTCGATTGGTAAACTTCGGAGATAAGGGGGGGGAACGGTATTTTTTCAACATTTTAGCCGATTACTCAAAAACTATTATATATAGAAATACATAAAAAACTGTTTTAGAATGCACAAGTAAAGGCCTTTCATATGATATCCCACTCGCTATTATTATCTTACTTTGAAATTTCAAACCCCTGATTTTCCCCCTTTTTTAATCAAACTGAAATAATATGCGCGTTGCTTTTATTTTTCCTGTAAAATATACATAAACCTCTATTGACCATAATTATTTCAGATTTTTCGATTGGTAAACTTCGGAGATAAGGGGGGGGAACGGTATTTTTTTCGACATTTTGGCCGATTACTCAAAAACTATTATATATAGAAATAAATAAAAAACTGTTTTAGAATGCACAAGTAAAGGCCTTTCATATGATACCCCACTCGGTATAGTTATTTTACTTTGAAATTTCAAACCCCCGATTTTCCCCCTTTTTTAATAAAACTAAAAATAATTTTCGATTTTTCTTTATTCCAATGATGTTGGGCCATTATTATACACAACTATGCCAAATTTCATGTCGATAGCTTTAATAGTTACTGAAATAATCGACTGTGACAGACGGACGGACGGACGGACGGAGAAAGTCTCACCATAAGGGTTCCATTTTTACCATTTTGGTACGGAACCCTAAAAAGCAAGTCCTATCAGCTATAAAAGATCCTTGATTATCTTGCCGGAGGACAAATATAGGACGTAGGAACTAACATATTTTCATAATAATAAATAGAAAAGGAGCAATCTGAAAACCAGCGCTGGGCATTGTTGTCAATGCTCAGAAATGTTGAGATTGCCACCGATTGTTTATTGTTAGATTTAATCTAGTCATGGGATATGTGTTCTTAGTATTAATGAATTTGTATCTAACAATAGAAAAATAATAAAGCATAAAATAAATAAATAAATAAAATATTTATACTAATAATTATTTTTGTTTTGTATTTGCAAAACACAATACAAAATTAAAAATACAGAAAAGGTAGAAGATGAAAGAAGAATGAAGTCGAATAATACATGTGACCTTATTGCTTTCTAGAGATCTAATCTCAGCCAGGCTCAAATTTTGTAATTAACTTTCGGATAACAAAAGTTTAGGAGATTGAACAATAATTATACCCCAAATCGTCATTTGCCAAAGTTAAGAATTTGTTACTTGAATAATATGGTTAGCATAACTATATCAAATTCAACCCCAAGTGAGGCTTTTATCTTTAACACCTTAAAACCCAAGAAGACCAAAATAATCATTGACTATGACGGGTTTCTTTATTGTTTAACAATTTACATAAGAGTCACTACTCGTATCTACATAAAAAAACTTACATTGTCCATACAAACTTGTATCGTTGCGTCTTATAAACTCGAGTTGTCTCGCACATTCTTCAGAATCTAGAACTCTGTTATAAAGTTCTTTATCAAAAACACGACTATTCTCTAAATCTAAAACTAAATGTCCATTCGTTAAAACTAAGACACTTATGAAAACCAAAAGTGAAATATTTAACTCCATTATTGGCTACGGCACTAGTTTTTTTTTTTCAAAATTATTTCATGTTCCGTTGTTGCTTTTAACGCGAACTTTGGTGTAATGATATTTATTTTTTGCACTTGGATGTCTTTAATTTTATTTATTGTTGTAATTAAAAAATATATCTTATCTATAAAATTATCGACTGAATTTTTGATTACTCATGTGAATTCAGATAAAGTTGCGATTTTGCGACTGATAGTAATAAAATTCGCCCGAACTGTATTTTCCGGGTTCTTGTCAAGAAATAGATATGCGCATCTTTTTTATTTGATTCATAATTATTATGAAACATGCATCGTATGCATCGTAGGAACTCTTCTATTATCCGGGACTACAATACCTTGTAGTCCCCGGGAGGCACGCTAATAACTCTGTGCAGAATTTCGTCAATGTCAATTCAGCAGTAATTGGGCTTTGAAAAGGTACCAGATAGGTAGACAGACACACTTTCCCAATTTCAATAGAATAAAATATATTAAATAAAAATAAATAACGATGAAATGCTATAAAAAACAACTTAAGTAAACATTTTTAGAACAAATAAATTTAAGAAATTCATAGCACGTCTTGGCAATAATTTTATTTTACATGAAATAAAGAGTAGGTAAATAATACAAAGCATTTGGGCATTATGTTTTGGATATCGCAATAATTGACATAATCTAAGCCTTTAGGCATTATAATTAAAGCTTGTTCTAGAACATAAAGAAAAACATGTGTTTTCACAAACATGATCGATAAGTGTGGAAAATTTATAAATCAATATTTTATGCATTTAGATTTATTTTACCGAACTACTGTACTTTTTTCTCCTGAACTCAAAACTTTTTTACAAAGCTGATTTTGTGCTTTTGAAAATTCAACTTTATGAAAATTACGTTCAATATTACTTAGCAATTAATCATTCAACATAAATTAATAAACTTACTTAAATTATTTTAATCGATGCAATACCTAATTATTATTTTTATTTTAAACTAGCTGCATGGACAGACTTCGTTCTGTCAAAAGTTAAAAGTAAAAATTAAATTTTTTTTTGTTTGTTTTTTTTTTATTAAAACCTTCCGTGGACCTTAAGGAACATACAAAAAAATAAACTAACCGAATTGGTCCATCCATTCTTGAGTTATGCGCTTACCAACATTCATTTTTATTTATATAGATATTTCCGTCCCAAAATATAATTTAATACGGGATCCTAATAGAATTTTATATTACTCACATGTCACAAAATCTAAGATTTCACATCATTCAAGACTTGCATGTTATTTAAAGTAACAGGCAAAATAATTGAAAATATGAGTCAAGGCTTTCTCTTTAGAAATGAGGTAATCAGTCTTTGAAGAATTAATTATTTAACATTAAAAGAAGCGAATTAAGTGTATTTTTAGCGCTTGATAAGAACCTATCTTGCAATCAATATAATTAGTCATACCTATTGATAATGAAGAAAACCAATGTATCAAAATGTAACCTTCATATAATATTATTTAATATCAGACCTATCAGACCCTAGATCACGTCATATTGATCTTACACATTATGCAAGTTTTTATTTCACTTCAATATGTAGTATGTACCCAACCAGACATAATATTTTTGTACCGAACCTAAACTCATATTCTTTCTGTGCAAAAAGCATATAAACTTCACCGTGTGTTTTTCCGTGTTTTTATCCCAATTGATAAGGCTTAAGTAGTATTGCGTTTCACGTTGTAGTGACAAAAAATATAAATAAATAATACAGTAATAAGTATCCATAAAAATTATTTTATGAAAGTAAGGAATAATACTGAACTTATCAACCGCTACTTTAAAAGGATTAACCTTATCTTATATCATTACTGATACTAGGGAAAATATATTATAATACCTGTTCTTAATAGTTCTTGATAATCAAGTCACATATTTTGTATGAATAGAAGTGTAATAACGTAAAAACCTTCTACGTGCGTTTCTTTTTTCTTAATTCCCATAAGGTTTTCGATTCAGTGTTACCGGCTCCCGGTAAATGACTATGCAAAAAATCGTCCCCACCCACCAACAAATTTCAAACGTATATCAATAAATATATCACGGTAGCCTGATGATTTTTTATTATGACGACATCCGCCGTGGGATTGGGGTTTTCATGCAAATCGAGTTAGTATTATTTATTTATTAATTTTTCAGTGAAGTGTTTTGGATACCAGTTTAGTAAACTACAACTATAAAAAGAGCATACAGGAGCATTAACCAACTAGAAAAAAGCTATTGTAAGATGCAGATGCTTTTCTCAGACGCAGAGAAAAAACCGCGCCGCGCGCTGCCCGCGCTCCCTCTGATCACCTCCGGGCGGACCCTTGCGTCGCCTGTCGTCGCATACGCTGAGTATGCGTATTTCAGCGTGCGTACTTCTTTCGTATTAAAAAAAACCCCCAATCATTTTTGGATTGAAAATGGTCAATGGTCAAGAGTATGATCTTGCAATACAGTCACGTTGACCTGGTGCTGGTATCTATCTAGTTTGCGGGATACCCAATTCTTCATCAACTTACAGCAGATATAGTGTGTTTGGGTTCATTAGAATGGTCTCAATGAGTAGGTCTCATCTATCTATCTCATCCATTATCAGATACTTCTGTATCTGATGATGGAGCAGAAAAGTGGGTAGCAGTTTAGTACAGTAGTCCGGCCGTAGATTCACGTGTCGGGGGTGATTCAATTTACACTTGTTTACAACTGCTTTTGAATCGTCGATGAGTCATTTTTAGTTTACATTCTGTAAGTATGTATTGTAAGGATGTTACCTACCTGCTGCAGTATTTTAGCATTTTTAGAATCTTTGTAATTTAATTATATTAACACTAGAGTTAAGGGGCAAGGATGCTTAGATCTTTTTGAAAGTAGTACATAATATTTAAAGTACGAGTCGTGTCGAGTCGATACTTACGTGTAGCTATACAGACACAATCACATGTTTATATTATTCATTTATTATGTATTATCTATATTGTATATACCTACATTATTCATTTATTTGGCATTAATTATAGTGTAACTGTAATATAATATGCACCTACATATTATAACTATTTAATTTTATATTATCCCCAATGACCACTGTATTTACTGTACATCGAAACTCGAGAGACATACATATTTTTATTTCATATACATACCTAGTTTTGAAAGAGAATATGAGCGCAACAGTTAATACCTAGTAGTTTTCGCCCTTTTTCTCTACCAAAATCTAGGTACCTATATATCATGATAAAACTTTATCTAAAATAGCCGTAATTTAACTGTCGAAGACAATGATTGATGTTGTCAAAAGTATCTAATGTGCGAGAGAGAGGGGTGCGAAATGTAATTTTAGTCCTCTTAATATCTACATAGAAATTAGTACCGAGATCGATGGTCGTTTTAAGTCGGGTTTACGCGAAAATTGCAGTATTAGACCTTCTCGGGCTAAAAAGATCAATTAATACGACCATAATTCTTGTGGAGGCAGCAAATCGGTAGGTCGTGGTAATTACCGGTAAGTATAATGTCTCATTGTTAATTGTTAGGGCATATCGCGGGCGGATCTCTTTGGCACTGTCCGCCTTATCTGCGTAAGAGGCTGTGGACTCCAGGCGATATAAGGGTCGGCTATTCATGGTCTTATAAGACGCTGCTTAACTTTTCTATATTATTTTATTAAGCTATTGCATAGCTTCTATCGCGGGCTTTGAGCGCGGCGACCGAATCAAGAAATTCCGTAACGAAAATAAACCTAACACCGTCGTTTCAGTTCGGCAGACTTCGGCACGGTGTTTGTGTGCGTGCAACTAGAAAATGCTATGCAATAGCTTTACCGCGGCAGTCCCCGAGCCACACTTATTTTTTTTAGGTTTACCATAACACTCACTTACACTAAACTAGCGGCACGCTATGATGGCCGGTTTGACACATTACAATAGTGATGTGGAATGTCAATTTATTCTCGAACAAAAAACAATTAAGTTTTGTTTTTGTACCTGATTAAATAGGTTTAATAAAACAAAAATGTATATGTTTATTTAATTTATTTGAACGAACTGAATATTTGAATGAAAATGAATATACATACTTTATATGCACACAAGAAACATATGAATACAAAAGATACCAAAAAAGGTGCCACAAAAGGCCATAATTAATCAGATTCGTCCATACTACTATTTTCACTGTCGTCACTGCTATCATCACCTACATTAATAATTATATGTTCGTTTTCTATAATATTATCTATTTTCACATCTCTTTCATAATCTTCCCTTATTAATTTAACAGTTCTATTCACAACCTTTTCCCAGTCTCCTTTAGTCACATGTTCACAAGCTTCTTCTAATAATTTTAGCATTTTTTTTGTGGTAAATGGGGGTTCTGTATTGTGTCTTGCAGCATATCCCTTAATTTGAGCCCACACCAACTCAATCGCATTATACTCACAATGGTAAGGCGGTAACCGTATAACTCTGTGCCCATGTTCTAATGCTATTTCGTCAATGACGTATCGGATCTTGGTTGGTTTGTTTTCTTTTAAAAGACGTACTAATTCCGCTTTTAACATATTCATGTTTGCATCTACGCCATTTTTACGAAGCCATGCGACGATATCAGCTTTCTTTTGGGATTGGGCAGGTGGCTTGTCAATTTGCATCGAGTGGTATGGGGCGTTGTCCATAATTATAATAGATGGTTCAGGGAGGCTACACAACATTGAGGTAAACCATTCAGTAAACTTTTCTCCATTCATGTCTTCATGATAGTCTCCAGTGGTTTTTGACGCAAAAGCCATGAGAGAACCTTCGACAAACCCGTTGATGGTTCCGGCGTGACAAATTATAAGTCGCGATCCTTTTCCTACAGGAACTTTGGAAGTAGATGCTGCTGTGTCATCGTTCCAAGAACGGCCTACAGTATGGTTAGCATTAAGCCATGTTTCATCCAAGAACACAACATTTTGCCAATTTTTGATTTCTTTCACTTGCCGTAAAAAAGTATACCTTGCCATCGCTATATCAAATCTTTCCATCAATATTTTGCGTTTGTTACATTTTTTGTATCGAAATCCAATGGTCTTCAAAATCTTCGTTAAAGAACTTTCCCCACCGAAGAATAATCCAGCTTCCTTCAGTGAATGCACCAACTTTTTTCTTGTTGGATACTCCTTCTGTAAATAGTAGCCGTAAACATGTCTTCGGATAGCATCGGCATCAAAGCTATCGATGCCTACGACTGGTTTTGCTCGTTTTCTCTTTTTTGGTGTGTGAAGTTTATTTTCTTCTGTGCCAGTCTCGCCATATTTTTTTTTTAGTTATCCGTCTAACAGTTCGTTGTCCAATATTAAGCGCATCAGCTACGCGTTCAACCACTGACGTTATAGGTAAAATTGGCCCTCCATTTTGAGCTTCACGATCGAAATAGTTACGAAGGCGTATTACGAACTCACGTGTCTGACTATTTAGAACAGTTCTCTGCGTACGTTCGGTCATATCGACGAAATCCACAACAAAGGGCTTGAACAGAGTCCAAATTAACGAGCAAGGGTCAACAGTAATGCAGTATCAATATTTGAAATCCAAAGCCAGGTCAAAACTATATCACAATCGCATTGCACTGACAGTTTATACTTTTCGAAGCAACGTCAATTCGAAACTGCTTTGTTTTGCATTGAGCATTGACGCGAGTTTGCCGGAGGTAGTAGTTGTGCTAGCCAGCGATCCTATGTGACGATCGTATTAGATTCCATTTTTAAAAATTTTCAATTTAGAAAACCAAATGCCGAGTTGTGGTATATATCATATAAAAATAAAAATTTTACCTTTTGTATGAAACAGCTGATATTCTTTTGCGATTTCAGAGGTTTGTCCACATAGTGAAAATTGTTCATATTCACAAGTACATTCACCCCTTAAATGGTGCAAACTGATTTTTCTACACTTAGAAATCAATTTAATAAATAAATTTTGAGTCCTAAACCTAAAACTACATTCGATAAAATTTATGAATCTCTGCACATCACTATCGTCAATAAAGTAATACAATTATTTCCTTCAAAGTCGTTATCAATTAATACGGAACTTCATGAGCGGACAAACGTCAAACCGGCCATCATAGCGTGCCGCTAGTGTAATTACATTTACAAAAATACTTACGTCTAACTAAGTGTACTAGCTAAGTCGTTTACGTCTATCTAAGTGTAGTGATTACTTAAAGTAAACACAACATGGAAAAATATAACTAAAGAATTTAAAAAGTAAAAATGTTATTTTAGAAATAAAACTATATGTAATATATTATAGAGTAACAATAATATCATATCAATTAATAGTAAAAATAATAATCTTAGGATTTAGTGGAAAGAAAAATGAAATTCTTAATTCCCAACTTCTACATGAGGGGTACCTAATGAATCCTCAATAGCCCAACGGTTAAAGGTGCGGACTGAAAACTGAAAGGTCGCAGGTTCGAATCCCACCCGTTGCACTATTGTCGTACCCACTCCTAACACAAGCTTTCCGCTTATTTGGAGGGGAGAGGAGGATATGAGTCAACTTCAACTTGGCTGATATTCTTTTTTACAACAAAAAAAAAGTAAGTCTCAAGACTTTCAAGATTTAAATAACTTCTCTCGAATTTTATAACCTGATTATACTGAGTCAGAAAAATACCGACAACCGTACTATAGTGGTTTAAAGTCTTACTTAATCCTGAAATTGGAGAATTCGCACCAAGCACAGTTCGACGTTAAGGAGGATAAAGTGGTGTAATGGGTTTACGTGGTAATTATATCTATGCTTAAGTATTAATATGCTTAAGCTTATAATGATTATCCTACTTATCCTTACTATAATATTATGAATGCGAGTGTGTGTTTGTTTGTTTGTTGATTTGTCCTTAAATCACGTCGCAACAGAACTTAAGATCGACGTGATTTTATCCATACCCACGTATATTTGAGGATCTGGTGAGTGACATAGGCTAATTTTTATCCCGGAAAATAAGAGTTTCCGTGGGATTTTCCGGGATGAAATCCCGGGCATCAAAAAATAGTATTATAATACATAATATATTTTAAGCAATTAAATATTACTCGCTGTAATAATATCGTGAGGAAACCTGCATGACCGAGAGTTCTCCAATATTTTCAAAGGTATCTAGTCTGCCAATCTTGCGTGGTGGACTATGGCCTTAACACGAGATAAAAGTATCCTATGTTCTTCCTTAAGATGCAAGCTATCTCACTTGTCGAAATCAATTCAGCGCATTCGATGTTGAAAAGTAACACTCAGAGAGACATACATACGTTTTTTATAGGATTATTTCAATTTTTGAATTAGTCAAATGTCTTTAGTTAAGTATAGTCGTTAAAAAAAGTTTCAAAAAACAAATTTTATCTAATGTCTGGGTTTTATGGCCTTTACTCCGAAATTAATCATCTATGAGTACGGATTGGATGTTGACAGGGCCAATGAACGCCTATAAGCTGTAGGCTTTGTGTTGAACGATAAATATTTTGCTACTTGATAGCCTTGTTAATTATACATTGAGTGCATTGACCATTTTTAAACTGACTTCGTCAAGAAATCAAGCACAACAGAATGAAATTAAATTGAAAGGCAAATGAAATGTAATGAAAATGCGCTGGGGTAGGTACTTAATCTACCTTAAGTATAGTGAGGTATTATAAAGAGTAAATAAAAGCCGGCCAAGTGCGAGTCGGACTCGCGCACCGAGGGTTCCATACTCCAAAAGTAAAAGTAAAACGATAATATTATATTAATTTGCTTATTTATCGTTAACTTTGTTTGTAGAGGTTTATTGTTAATATAAAAAAACTATGCTAGTTAGAGCGTTGGTTTTATTTTTCCTGTAAAATATACATAAATCTCTATTGAACATAATTATTTCAGATTTTTCGATTGGTAAACTTCGGAGATAATGGGGGGGGGGACGGTATTTTTTTCAACATTTTGGCCGATTACTCAAAAACTATTATATATAGAAATAAATAAAAACTGTTTTAGAATGCACAAGTAAAGGCCTTTCATATTATGATACCCCACTCGGTATAATTATCTTACTTTGAAATTTCAAACCCCTGATTTTCCCCCTTTTTTAATTAAACTAAAATAATTTTCGCGTTGATTTTATTTTTCCTGTAAAATATACATAAACCTCTATTGAACATAATTATTTCAGATTTTTCGATTGGTAAACTTCGGAGATAAGGGGGGGGGGGAACGGTATATTTTTCAACATTTTGGCCGATTACTCAAAAACTATTATATATAGAAATAAATAAAAAACTGTTTTAGAATGCACAAGTAAAGGCCTTTCATATGATACCCCACTCGGTATAATTATCTTACTTTGAAATTTCAAACCCCTGATTTTCCCCCTTTTTTAATTAAACTAAAATAATTTTCGCGTTGATTTTATTTTTCCTGTAAAATATACATAAACCTCTATTGACCATAATTATTTTAGATTTTTTGATTGGTAAACTTCGGAGATAAGGGGGGGGGGGGGGGAACGGTATTTTTTTCGACATTTTGGCCAATTACTCAAAAACTATTATATCTAGAAATAAATAAAAAACTGTTTTAGAATGCACAAGTAAAGGCCTTTCATATGATACCCCACTTGGTATAGACTTTATCTTACTTTGAAATTTCAAACCCCCGATTTTCCCCCTTTTTTAATCAAACTAAAATAATTTTCGCGTTGTTTTTATTTTTCCTGTAAAATACACATAAACCTCTATTGACCATACTTATTTCAGATTTTTCGATTGGTAAACTTCGGAGATAAGGGGGGGGGGAACGGTATTTTTTCGACATTTTGGCCGATTAATCAAAAACTATTATATATAGAAATAAATAAAAAACTGTCTTAGAATGCACAAGTAAAGGCCTTTCATATGATACCCCACTCAATATAGTTATTTTACTTTGAAATTTCAAACCCCCGATTTTCCCCCTTTTTTTAATAAAACTAAAAATAATTTTCGATTTTTCTTTATTCCAATGATGTTGGGCGACTATTATACACAACTATGCCAAATTTCATGTCGATAGCTTTAATAGTTACTGAAATAATCGACTGTGACAGACGGACGGACAGACGGACGGAGAAAGTCTCACCATAAGGGTTCCATTTTTACCATTTTGGTATGGAACCCTAAAAAAGAGCAACCATCGAGTTTCTTGCTGGTTCTTCTCAGTTGGAATGACATTCTGAATCAGATGTAGATTGACTTGACGATTCGAAAGCACTTTGTAAAATTTTATTTGAATAAAAATCATGCGTGGCGGTAACCACAGAATGATGTATCATCATCATCACCTGTGGTTGCCGCCACCCTTGAACATTTGAAGCTCTATCTTCTTCTTCTTCTTCTTTATCAACCTATAGACGTCCACTGCTGGACAAAGGTCTCCTGCATGGACTTCCACAGGCTTCGGTCTTGCGCCGCTTGAATCCAGCGGCTCCCTGCGACTCGTTTGATGGCCTGGTGGGGGGTCTGCCAACACTGCGTTTCCCGGTGCGGGGTCGCCACTCCAACACCTTGGGACCCCAACGACCATCGGTTCTTCGAACTATGTGCCCCGCCCATTTCCACTTCAGTTTCGCGACACGCTGAGCTATGTCGGTGACTGAAGCTCTATAGGCACCACCAATGCTTTGCCTGCTTTTCAGGAAATTGTTAGTCCGCCCCTTGAATAACCCCATGTTGAAATTAGTCTGAACACCATCGAACGGAGCCATTTCCACAGTTTAAAAGCACCTAAAATATATTTATTGTTCCTTGTATAAAATATCTTTAGGGCTTAGGCAGAAACTTAGATACTTTTAGATAATCGCCGTGTGGTAGCTATAGGTATCGTTGGAACATTATAAATTGATCCATATTATTGCAATATTGGACAGGTGTAAAAAATTATATAAGTACTTAACGCAATAAAAGTGCTGAACGATAAAGTCATAAAGGCTTTGTCGTGTACTTTATAGGCCGCTGTATCACTTTAGTTGTTTGCAATTAGCACTCGATAATGTTTCGAAAGGAAATCTGTACATTGCTATTATAAAAGGTATGGAGATAGTGTGTAGAATGTTAACATAATATTGTTGGTTTCTTTTTAAATGGTTCTATTCAAAATGGAGTGTCTTTAACTTTAGAATAATCTAAGAAAAATTACCTCCAAAGCTCAAAACAAAACTATGTATTAGGTTCAGAGGTAATTTATTTCCTCAACTCTTCCCCCATCAATTTGTTTTGTTAAGAATAAAAACTTTGTTAACATTATTGAGAATTGGACTCTAGAACTTCAGGATATACTTACCTGTCTAATGATTTAGCTACTGTTTAGCTATAATAATCAGTATACTTACTAAAAAATATATACTTGGTATATATAAGCTTAGTATATTTAATGTAGACCAATCTGTAGCTTTTATGGCAAGTCAAGACTACCAACGGTTCGGAAAGCAAATTATGCTGAGAAGAGTCGGCAGCCGGCAAGGAACTCATATGCAATGATAATAAACTAATAAACGATTTTTGGCTTTTCTTTGTACCTCCTACCATCTAATCTTCGAATTATCATTTCTCTCAAAATACCGTTTAATGATTCATCCTCCAAAACATTCGTTCTCTATCAATTCCAGTATAATCACATGTTACTTATCAAACCCCAAAACGATTATTTTAACTACCAGTTTCCACCAGTTTCGAGTATCAATTTGAACTATATTCAAAACGAACGTTTAAGTTTTATTCTTAATGCGTTTCCATTTCTGATTCCGAATTCCATTCCCAACAGTAGTCATCATGGTTTGGCAAAACGCGGGTTGCCATTTTGTTTCCGTAGGCTATTTTAAAATTGGCTGGGCCCACGCTAAAACGATTTAAGACACACGATGTTATGCATATACTGTTATGTTTAAGATCATTTCTTACTAGTTTATTTCAACCCACGGTTTTCTAAAATCTATTTCCCTTCATCATTACCATTATGGTAGCCTACATCTTCTGCTGGAAACCTTACCTAATGAGCGCCTCAACAACCGCCGTCTTCAACATTTCTCTTCCAGCCACCTCCCGCTACCCTAATTTAAGATCAATCAGTAAGTCCAACGTACTGGAGGGTGCCCCGAAATGCACTAGCTGGAATCCTACTTCCTACTAATACTACTAATATTATAAATGTGAAAGTCTGTGAGGATGTATGGATGAATGTTTGTTACTCTTTCACGCCACAACGAATGAACCGGTTTAGCTGAAATTTGAAATGGAGATAGCTCATACCCAGGATTAACACATAGACTACTTTTTATCCCGGAAAATTACAGAGTTCCCGCGGGAATTAATCCACGCGGACGAAGTCGCGGGCATCATCTAGTGGTTTATGAAGCGGGGTTTTCACTACACCACGAACGGAGCGGACTCCGTACGGACTCAGTTTAACTCGCAGAGTAAAACTACCTACAGCCAGCACTTCCACCAACAAGAAGTCAAGTGGAAAAGCCGGAGCGAGCAAAAAGAGTTCAAAAGAGTCAAAACCTCGCTCGTAATTCAAGACTCATTATTGCTGGATGTTGCCTATTTTGTCTTCAAATAAGTAGTTCATCCCGCTTAGCCTTTCCCGTTCATTGATTTACGTGATTAGATTACGGTGGAAACCGGACTTTATTTCCCATTTTACCAAAGGCTTTATCTCTACAAAGAAAATTTTGCTTAAAGAGTATTTTATTATAATGACAAGATTTCGGTTAAGATACTAAATAAGTAGGTGGAGTACCCTGCACAGTATACCAAACTAAGCGATTAGCTTTTTAAGTTCATCTTTGGGGCTGAAAAAGATCCCCGTAGGTAGGTACTATTATAGTTCCACCAGAGTCTTAGTTTCCTGATTTACCTTCTATGGATTGACAATAATTGATCATAATTTTACTATATTATAATTAAATAATAGTTTAAGTGCAAAGAGTACCTACTCAGTTCGAAAGCCCTAAGTTGTATGAAAAATTAAAAATAGGTAAGTAACTAATTAAATTATAATTTTTCTAAATCCCGCACAGTTTATAAGAATTAATTATCATTTTTATCTAATACAAGTAGATGATTGATTTTTTTATCATACTATTTAATTATGTAATACGACTGAAAATATTTAGAAGCCATCGTTGCAGTGCGCCTGTATGAGTGCAATGACTTAAGTATTTTTGACAAAAATAGGTGTACCTTATCATAAAATATTATGATATTAGATACGTATGGATCATGCGCTTTAGCGACAGATTAGCTTTACGGCAGAAGTACAGTGAACTCGAAATAATAAGTAAGTACATAGTTACATACCTATTATTGTCAAAAAGAGTAGTAGAGGTATTATGTTGTCTTCTAACGTTTCTTACTCATAACTCTTACTAACTCAAGCATCAAAATTGGCTCAGTAGTTTAGGCGCTACTTTGGAACATACTTAAATAGAAACATTCGTACATACCTACATGGTACCATACATTTAGGATTAAAGGTCGCTTCGCACTCTACTAAATACCGACTAAGCTCATCATCAGCAACTCATCAACGGCTCACTACTGAGCGCAGGTCTCCTCTCAGAGAAGGGTTCTAGGCCATAGTCCACCACGATGCGGGCCCAATGCGCATTGGCGGACTTCACACACCTTCAAGAACATTATGAAGAACTCTCAGGTGTGCAGGTTTCCTCACGGTGTTTTCCTTAACCGCTGAAGCAAGTGACATTTAATTGCTTAAACGCACTTGACTCCGAAAAGTCAGAGGTGCGTACCCGGGATGGAACCTGCGACCCCCCGAATAGGAGACGACAGACCACTAGGCTATCACTGCTGCACTGCTAGACTAAGCTGGTACTATTCCTAAATCTATGCATGATAGATAAATTCCCTTTTATTTTGCTTGGCTAGTCGGGTATGAAGAAAGCTCACACTCAGATTAATTTCTACAGTTCCACCTGCTACTGTATAGTAGCCTGCAGTCTAAAGAGATATTTTCAATGACTTTTTTCTTCATCATTATTATCAAAAGCCGTGGCGTGTAGGAATGCGCCCGTGTCGCCGCGGGGCCGGAAGACGACCGAATTAAATGGGAGCCCGGCGCACGCGAAACGACCGTAATCACAGGAGCTGATACCGCGTGAGTAGATAACCGAACAGAGAGGAAACTTCATTAAACGCTGCGGGATAAACGAACAGAGAGGAAACTTCATTAAACGCTGTGGGATAACCGAACAGAGATTAAACTTCATTAAACGGTTGGGATTGTCTAAAAATAATCAGTGTGTCGATCGAAATCACCAATGATTGGCTGGTACTCTCTCGCTATTGGTTAAAATGCATTGATGCTAGGACGCTATAAAATCAGCAAATTAGAGGTGATTGTGATCGTTACACTGATTCAATCATTTTTAGAAAATCCGACAGAGCTGTGACAGGCTAACTTCACTTAGCAACGGCAACGCCTGTGTAGGTACTAGTTACGTCTCTACTCTCCACTTACGGCTCGTCGCGTAGGTGGTGAGGGGATGAGGTGACTTGGAAAGTGACATAAGATTAAGCCGAAAAAACAAAGGATTTAAATGGGAGCCCGGCGCAAGCGAAACGACTGTATAATCACAGGAGCTGATACCGTGTGAGTAGATAACCGAATAAAGGGAAGGTTTCATACAACCGAGCTGTGATAGGTAAAGATCAACCAACTTAGGTACATTCTGTTCCGGTAACGGGGTCGTGCAATTTTCATAACATTACATGGCACTCGCACTAGAAAGAACTGACAGCACACTTGGATAGCGGAATTGAGCGCAATGCTATTTTAAAATAACGGCTTTAGTTTCAATTTCGACCACTTGAACAGTGATTGTTGTCCCCCTAAGTTGGTGCCACCGTAAACTTCGCATCTACAACTCCTGTAGGTATGCATCTCCACTCACCACTCGCGAATCGTCGCGTAGGTAGGACTGCGAGAAGACGAATTCGAAAGTGTGTTTGTTTGTTTGTCCTTCAATTTTTTGCATGGGTATTGCAATTTTTTTGGTCCTTGAGAGTGACATAGGCTAATTTTTATCCCAGAAAAATATAGCTTTCCTGCGAGATTTCTCAGAACCTTATTCCAAGCGTACTTTTACTCACAAAGTTCATTTATCTTCTCCTCCTGTGACAACCCTGCCAAAATGGGTTTAAATTTCAAACGGTCTTAGGAGCTATACCTCTGCTCCATTATTTATCTACTCATATGCTTACCACTAACACAATTTACCTACCTAACTATACCGATTGTTCTTATACCTACATTGTATTGATGCATCGAGAAAAAATACGCCGCTGGTGTTCACGCTCCTATGGAATAAATTGCTTAATACCTTATCGAAGAAGGTAACATCAAGCCGCTGGATCTGGTAGCTAAGATCTCTCAAGCTGCGTGCTCTAATATAATTTTACACTAGTTTCAATTGTAGATTTCTTATGCTGAAATATAGGCACAGTCAACGTAAAGAAAGAAAGAAACAAAGAAAGAAAAACTATTGATTTTTATAAACTTTAACACACTGAGATACTAATTTATATAAACTTAAAACACACTGATACTGATTTATAGATGTATATTATCAAATAGCACACTAGGTCTAATAAACTATTAAAAGAGGCGTTGCGTTCTCGAAGTACCCGATTAGAATGCACCGCCGCGTGATCACACAATACTTTATACTCCTAGCGGAGGAGCTCCCACCGAGGCAACCGCGGCCATCTTTTTCCTCTTCCGGTGACGCGAAGCTGACGTCGCGCCTGCCGACAACTACCGAGGTGGCGGAAGCGCTGACGTCGATCGTACCAACACACGTAACGTGCAGTGCTGCCAACACTGCCGAGGTGGCGCTGGCGTCGGTCGTCGCCGTAGATCGTCGCGCGCAGTGTTACCAACACACGAAACGCGCAGTGCTGCCAACACTGCCGAGGCGGCGCTAGCGTCGGTCGTCGTCGTATATCGTCGCGCGTGGTATTGCCACCACACGAAACGCGCTGTGTTGCCAACACGGCCATGCTGCACGGTACCCGCCTCGGGTACCCCACGAGTCGGGATAAAATCACTGCGAAATTTAAGAATCGTTAACACATGAATCATTCTACATACACACATATCCTTAATTTTTTTCTACATACTTATAAGGCCCATCGGAATATTGCTCATGCCCTGTCCATCATGCGACCCTGTAGCTCAATCAACAAGACCATCCCACCCAAAGGGCACACAGCCACACTTAGGAGACAGATGTGTCTTTGTTGAAAACTGTCCATCATGCGACCTTGTAGTTCAATCAACAAGACCATCCCACCCAAAGGGCACACAGCCACACTTAGGAGACAGATGTGTCATTGTTGAAAACCACTAACTTAAAGGACCAAGTTGGACTTCAAGCTTTCCAGGCTTTCGCATTCCAATGTGACGTTCTTCGTTCATGATGCAATATTCCCCATCATACCTTATACAGTATTTTATCACGGCTCGCTGAATAATTGTTTATTATTATCTACAAAGCCTACATAATTTATGAAAATACTGACTGATAGGGACTAACTTTGATAATTTTTGAACTATAGTCAATATCAAATATGACATAGCATAAGAACTATTCAACTTTCTTATTTAAGTTGGTTAATTCATTGACAGTCAATACTGTAAAGACAATACTAAAATATCTGTTGAAGAGTTTCATATTATTTATATGTTTTAGATATAGCTACTTGCCAACACGGTTTTAGGTTCAAATTATATTAATCAACAAACAAATTAATAATTTAATACAATTTGTTACATATTTCTAATCTAGACTTCAGCCATCAATATTGATCCATGATTTCCTATATTCAGCCACGGCTACGCCGTTATACGTTAAAGAACATCTTTGACAACCTCTCAAATCCACCACATGATATCTATCGTTGTCTAAGATTTTCCTAACTTGGAATGGACCTTTAAACGTCGGCATTAATTTCCTACTTTGACCGTCGTTACCCTGACTTTGTATTCTAATCATCAATACTAAATCTCCTCCTTTGTACTTTTTAGTTTTCGCCAAAGATTTATCGAACCTCTCTATCTGATATTCAACACTATTAGCCTTAACACTACTATCAACTCTTTCGCGCAACTCAGACACGTACACTAACTATTGTCCTCCAACTCTGGAGCTAAACTGTCACTATCCATGCGTAGCCTATAACCGAACATACCTCACCACTAGGAACGCTTGTGTAGTTTTATGTACCGAGCTATTTTAAGCCTTGCTGTTAAGCCTTTATGCATTGATCCCAACTATCACCGCTAGTATCAGCATCCACAGATTTTAATGATTCTAAAATAGTTTTATTAAATCTTTCGACCTGACTATTAGCGCGAGGTACACCTATCGCCAATATATGCAATCAAATATTTCTATTTACACAATATTGAGCAAATTTACCCTATGTAAAACACGAGCCGGCATCAGTGATTATGCGTCTGGCGTTTCCGAAAATCTTTACTTATAACTCATACTCATACTTTATAACTTTTTAATCACACCCACTGTATTAGTTTTACGTACAGCGGAAATGAAAGCAAATTTTGTAAACGCATCTACCACTACCAATAAATACATTTTTTTTTGTTTTTAGTAGTCATGAATGAACCAAGATGAGGTGCAAAATATGAAGCGGTTGCGCATATTTTGGTAAAGGATGTAATTCTCCTTCCTTTTTCCCCGCTTTTTTTTTTTTTTTTTTTGATAAATGCAACTCAAACAGTTTTTAATATACTTTTTCTACTATTTTACGTAATCGTGTCACAAATATCGATACTTTACTCTTTAAAACCGAGCCACTCAACAGTCTATTACTCACAAACTAATTATGCCTTAAGAGAATACTTATTTATTCTCTTAAAACGCTTAAACCCTACCTATAGCCGTCTCCATCATTCCTATAACGGCCCCTTTCCTCACATCTAATCTATTTAACCACAAACACGATAGATAAACACCATCTGAACGTGAGGGTAGTTATCAAAAACATCTAACTAATCTTAAGCGTACTGGCAACATTTATTCGATTAGGGCGCGATTGCTATCGCGATCCCTCAATCAAATACAACGACCTAGACACGAAAGGATCTACTAGTCGGATGAATCTTTGGCAGAGACTGAAATCGCATCGTCAAAATAGCTGCATTTATACTAATATTCCAAGACGGCGCGCAAGATGGCGTGCCCACACTGTCAACGTTGACAAATGTCGTTTCAATTAAACTAATGTCAATAAACAAAATGACGACATTTTTATAATTTCTTAGTCTTTATCAATTTTAAACATGAATCTGACAATTCAGTCATGTTCCTCACACGTGAAAACCAGTAAATACGTACGAACACACTTAACCGTTTTAACTAACGAGAAATGTCCCACGTTATCCTGGTTACATTTTATTATCCGCCAGATGCAGTTCCTTGGGACCACCCAACGTCGGCCATTACTAGTTCGCCTATAAACCTTCGCACCCAATAATTCGTAACTATTAAAAATCTCTATTATCTTCGGCCTGTCCTGATGCTAACACTTCTCTTATTTTCACTTACTCTCTGGGTCTTGTACTTGTACGGCAAGTAACCAATCCCTTCAGTAATTGACATAACAATCTCTTTTTTCAAGATACTACACTTTTTGAGATTCAATGTTAAACCATTCTCCTTAAATATTTGCAAAACTTTCTCATGCAAGTTCATATTTTCCTCTACACTTTCCGAAATTAAGTATACATCATCCAAATAAACAATCACTTTCCCAAACCTTAAATTACCAAGTGTTTTGTTCAGCATTTGTTTGAAATAATAAACGCGTCGGAAAAATAAACTTGCATATCCCAAATGCAAATTAAAAATTTCTACCCGCGGCCCATTATATAGATCAATTAACATATACAATAAAATCTCAAATTATATTACAGATGTAAATAATATTAGAACCTTTAAGCGAAAACTAAAAGAATGGCTAATAAAAAAAAAAATAACTTCTACGAGATAGACGAACTATTCCAAAAATAGCAGTAAACTTTAAGACCTCAATTGCGCATCAGGCTATGTTCCAAAATGAATTACAAATTTGACATATTGATTGATTATCATTTTCCTAGAAATTCAAATTGTTAACCTATAATATTGTATTCCAATCTGTTAATGAATAATATTAATCCGACTTTTATTTAAAATGAAATCGAAAATATTTTTATAATGACATAATTTTATTAATTACATATGGAAACTATCAATATTAATTAATACCTAAAAAAAATACTGAAATAAAAATAGTTACTAACCTAATCTAATTACTTTGTAAATGTAACTTTGCAACGCAACCTGACGGGGCCTCATGTAATCTAACTATATAATTAAGTGTAAGTGGATACATGAATGCAAATAAATGAAGAAATAAAGAAATAAGAAGGTGCATTAGCCAATCTAAACGGAAGCCGCAAGAACTCATAATGCCAGTCTTTTGTAATTGCTGTTTCCTCGACCGAATCCCTATGCACAGCAATCTGATAATACCCACTTTTTAAATCTCAGCTGGTAAACGCTTTATGACCCTATAGTCTATCAACTAAATCTTCGATTCGAGGCATAGGGTACTTATCCTAAATCGTTATCTTTTTTTAAGGCCCTAGAGTCGATGCAGAGCCTTTTTCCCTGTGACCCCCACATACAAAACATTTGATATCTTAACGGATTTGGTATTATTAATATCCGTGCTACTATTTGAAGGACCGGAATTGTTAGAGTTAGTCAAGTTTGTATTCATTTGTGAACTTCGTTACCCGTTAGTGTTCCCTGACTATTCTTAACTGATGCCTCACGTGAACTACCCACATGTTTAGCACTTTTCTTGTAAATAAGCCCATGTAAATAACTCGATAAATCTTCACACACTAAAAATTACTGGATTCTAAAGACATTTAACCACTGATGTTACCTATAATGATCGAAACAATATCTCCATCATGAATAAATTTAAACATAATCGGTCAATTTTAATACTTATAAATGTGTTATATACAAAATTCGTATGAAGATTAATTATAATTATCACTCGGTTTCCTATCCATAATTTCTTTTAAGAGTTCAAACATACTTCGTCCAATTTGAAACTACCTGACAACTTCGTTTACCAATCAATCCACTTCTATAAGGGCCACTTATCATCTGTACGCAATAACGAATCGTACCAGATTTTAGCCGAACCTTTCAACATATTGAGAGCTTGGTAACGAATTATTTTATCGGACTATGCAAAAGTTTGAGCGTAAGGTTGAAAAATGTTAAGCCATGCATTAATATAGTCTTTCAAAGGGTCAAAGTCATGTATAATATTGTTCAATGTACTCACAGTCTCGGTATCTATACAAGATACCTTATTACGTTTCCTTGGGGGTGATGGTGTCCTGGCGTCTGAAGAACTTGAGGTGGAACGAGCGCGTTTGCGTTTCGACCTTTTATTTTTGCAAAGCGTAAGTTGCTACACACTTCTGATATAAACTTTAACACACTGAGATACTAATTTATATAAACTTAAAACACACTGATACTGATTTATAGATGTATATTATCAAATAGCACACTAGGTCTAATAAACTATTAAAAGAGGCGTTGCGTTCTCGAAGTACCCGATTAGAATGCACCGCCGCGTGATCACACAATACTTTATACTCCTAGCGGAGGAGCTCCCACCGAGGCAACCGCGGCCATCTTTTTCCTCTTCCGGTGACGCGAAGCTGACGTCGCGCCTGCCGACAACTACCGAGGTGGCGGAAGCGCTGACGTCGATCGTACCAACACACGTAACGTGCAGTGCTGCCAACACTGCCGAGGTGGCGCTGGCGTCGGTCGTCGCCGTAGATCGTCGCGCGCAGTGTTACCAACACACGAAACGCGCAGTGCTGCCAACACTGCCGAGGCGGCGCTAGCGTCGGTCGTCGTCGTATATCGTCGCGCGTGGTATTGCCACCACACGAAACGCGCTGTGTTGCCAACATTTTTGATTTTTTCATTTGATCAACACCATTCGAACAAAATTAAGAAATTAAAAGAACAATTGCATGTGACCAAATATAAGTCATCTACTCAGCATCATGCTGCAGCAAGCTACAGCGCTGGTTTTCAGCGGGAGCCTTATGTGAGTGCAATCACGGAAACGTCACCAAACAGATGGTCAATTATATTAACAAAAATTAAAATTAAACGAACAGAAAAATAAAATAAAATAAACCACATACATACAAACAAAGAAAATAGAAAAAAGAGAAAAGAAAAACAATGGCATAAACACAAAACAAAAACACTAGCACAAACATAAAAACAGGTGGCATACAATAGAATAGAATAGAATAGAAAAGAAATGTTTTTTATTCAAATAAACTTTTTTACAAGTGCTTTTGAATCGTCGATGAGTCTACCACTGGTTCGGAATGCCGTTCCTGCCGAGAAGAACCAGCAAGAAACTCGGCAGTTGCTCTTTTCAAAATAAGTTTACATTCAATAGAATAGTTAAACAGTTCAATTACCACCTGCTGTCTCATGAATCGCTGGAAAGAATTATGTCCACGCTTTTTTATCATCTAAATAGTCTTCACTTGCATAATATGCTTTTTTCATGAGATTAGTTTTAACTGATTTCTTAAACTTGTGTAAAGGCAAGTCTAAGATCGACTGTGGAATTTTATTATAAAACGTCACACCCATTCCCACAAATGTCTTTCGGACCCTCTTGAGGCGACATCGAGGAATCACGAGCCTGTTTGGATTTCTAACTTGCCTATCGTGGTAAATCACCCTTTTTTTTGTAATTCACGATGTTTTGTCTGACAAATATTATATTGTTGTAAATATATTGTGAAGCTACTGTAAGAATGCCTATTTCTTTAAATTTTTCTCGAAGGGAATCCCGCGGTTTTAAATTATATATTGCGCGAATTGCCCTCTTCTGCAATACAAAAATTTTTCCAATATCGGCTGCTTTACCCCATAATAAGATTCCGTATGACATAATACTATGGAAATGAGCATTATTTTTTCAAATATCTTGCTGAGAGTTGGCAAAATTGAAATTGGTCTGTAGTTATTCGGGTCACATTTGCTTCCCAATTTAAAAAGAGGTATTAATTTACTACATTTCATCAGGTCTGGAAAAGATCCAGAATCTACAGACTTATTAAAAATTAAAGCAAGATAGGGCGCAATAATATCAATGATATTGTGAATGATTTTAACTGATATTCCCCATAGATCTCCTGTTTTTTTATTTTGCAATGATTTAAATGTTTTGATAATATCATATGGGGTAACGTGTTTAAACCTAAATAATTTATTGCACTCAGAGAAATTTCTTCTTAGAAGATAGGCTTCTGTTGGCGAGGAATTTAGAGAACTGGTCGTGGTTACTGGTATATTTTTGAAAAAGTTCTCAAATGTATTTGCAATTTCTATATCGCAGTCAATTACACGGTTGTAAATTTTAAGCTCCAGTTTATTATAATGTACCTTATTCTTACCCATTTCATCACCAATGATGTTTTATTTATTTTATTATCCGAATTGACAATTTTTTGTTTTATGTGAAGAGACTTTGCTTGTATGCACACGTTTCTAAACAATTTGGAATAATTTCTTACATATTCTATAAACGCGGGGGCATAATTATATTGTTTTTCTCCATACAAGTCAAACAGCCTATTTCTACTTTTATAGATGCCAACAGTTGCCCAATCACTAAGATTTTTAAATAATCTTTTTTCTATTACCTTAAAGACAGAGTTAAATTGAGAGTTTAATAGATCAAAAAACTCTCTATAAATTTCATCCGGACCACCCTGTGCAACATCAAGCGTCGGCATTGCAGCTGCGATATTTTGTTTAAATTGCCTTACTTTATTGGTGGTAACTGGCCTATATTTTACTACTTTTGTTACATTCTGCTCACTGCTCGGAAAAGATATCATTTGCCCGCAATGGTCAGATCTTAAATAAGTGATTATCGATTTTTTGATAATTTTACAATCAGAGAAAATGTTATCAATACAAGTTGCCGAATGCGCTGTTATTCTTGTAGCTTCAACAAAAATATTTTCCAGGTTGAAACTTTTAAATAAGTTTAGTAATTTTCCTGTGATAGGCGTGTGATGCAAAATATCTATATTAAAATCTCCACAAATTACTATTTTCTTTGATGACCTACATAGCCGCCCTAAGGCGTCCTCCATGACCTCCTCAAAATGAACAAAATCGCCCGAGGGGGGTCGGTACACGCAGACTATAATATATCGGTCCAGCTCGACACAAGACAGCTCAATAATGCGTCCCATAGAAAGACTAACAATGTCTTTTCGCTCTTTGCAATTAATGTTATTGCAATACAGGAAGCACTTAAATAGGTATACGTAACTTAGCTCTATTAGAAGTGGCCCACTGAATTTGAATGCAATTTTGACTAGTAAGTAGTTAGTAAACAAACTCTGAGAAAAAAAGTCTGATGATGGAGCAAAAAGGTTAACATGATGGGTAACAGGATGTCAGGTAGGTATGATCAGTCTAGAACTCTAATGAAAACCAGAAAAGTTATTTTTTGATACCGAAAACTAGGTAACTACGACGTAGAAAAAGCTTATGAAAAGCGTTGTTAAATCATGACGTATCACAAAATTATCTTCGGATTTATCAACCATCTATGAATCATTCATAGCTAGATGATCAAGCAGTTCTGAATTAATGTTAAAAATAAATATCCGAAATTCCAACAACTATATGTAAACCATGTTAGATAATATTAACATTTTAATCATAATCGGAATTATTGGTGATAATATCATCATTATGATGTCACAATCATTTTAATCCACACTTGTGATAACTATAGACTGTAGTTAAGAATATCTTCTGATTTTATAGTGCCGGCTTATTACTAATATTATTTTGGATTAAGTTTGTGAATTGGGCTCTATCACTGTAGTAAAATTGGCATGTCCTGGTAAGATAATCTATAATCTAAAGCTGTGTCTACTCGATGCTTAGAAAAATCGAGCACGAATGAACAAACTTCGCGCAGCGTGGACGATTTTACGCGGCTACGAGGCTAAATAAATAAATGGATTATTAATAGGAAAAGGTGACTGACTGACTAATTTATCAACGCACAGCTCAAACGACTGGTCTGATCGGGCTGAAATTTGGCATACATATAGCTATTGTAACGTAGGCATCCGCTAAGAAAGGATATTTGAAAATTCAAAGTCTAAGGGGGTAAAATAAGGGTTTGAAAATCGAACTATACTATACGAGCAAAGCCGTAAGTAAAAGTTAGTTTAAAATATAATAAAACGATAGATGCATGTCCCAGCGAGCGATTGAGTGAGATAAGCTGGGAGTATCCGTGCAAGATTAAATCAGGAAGGAAGAGAACCAAAGTTACCGATAAATATAGCTCAGCGAGTCTAATTCAAAAGATCGTCGGTGCGGGGTTCCAAGTTGCAAAAGAAAGCTCAAATAGTAAGTTTCATTGATATAACTTGAAAAATGAAAGACTTTTATACAAAAATTCAACCCCTACTTAACGCCCTTGAGAGTGGAATTTCTAAAAATCCTTTCATAATGATCGCCTACGTTATAAAAAGGTTCCACTGTCCAAATTTCAAGTTTCTAACTGCGTGGTTTAAGCCCGTAACCATAGTTAGCCTTTGTCTCGTATTAGGTGAATTATGTACCTAGGTATGTTATGTATGTTTTGAGACAATAAATATCTTTAATCCGAATTCCATGTGGAAAAGTTGAAATTCTTACACGAGTTTCTAATTAAATTCCTAGTAAAAATAGAAAGGTACTTGTCACTGATAAAAAAATACATAGGTAAAAGAAGTATTAGATATCAAAAATCAGTAAACTGGATAACAATTTCCCTACTTTTTGTATGATAACAAAGTTATAAAGTTTTTATAAGTAAAATGTTATTTACATCGTGATGGTAAAAGAAATAAGTACCTATATAATCCTAACACACTGCCGATGTATTTAGTCCCTTACCTCTTAAAATATTCATTACTAGCTGATGCCCGCGACTTCGTCCGCATGGATTTAGTTTTTAAAAATCCCGCGGGAACTTTCATTATCCGAGATAGAAAGTAGCTCTCCGGTCTGAGGAACCACTACTACATCCATTACTATACCCATGCAAAAAATCGCATCAATCCGCTGTTCTGTTGCGACGTGATTGAAGGACAAACCAACAAATAAACACACTTTCGCATTTATAATATCAGTAATGCTTTATCATAACACTTTTTATAATTGTCAAATTTTTTACCATACTTAACCAAAGACAAAATTACGTTTAGCTGTCATTTACGTTGTGTTATTCCACTGTCATTTGCGTTTTGTTATTCCATGTCAGATGCGTTTTTGTTATACCACTTTTTATAGTGACTTGAGGGAAACGCGGTCGAACGGGATAAAAAGTATCCTATGTCCGTCTCCTGGTTCTAAGCTACCTCTTCACCAATTTTCAGCCAAATCGGTTCATCCGTTCTTGAGTTATAAATAGTGTAACTAACACCACTTTCTTTTATATATATAGACTAGCTGACGCCCGCGACTTCGTCCGCGTGGAAAAAGAATTAAAAAAGAATCGCTTTGTGTTAATCGCGAGGTTTTTAGAGGATTGTCCTACGCCACTATATTATATTTTAGAGCTACTTGGTACCTACAAACCTACAATTACACACCACACAATCGAAATTACGTAAATACCCACAATTTAGGTGGGCAGTACCCAGCAGCATCAGGATTGAGGAGTTGGTAACTGGTCTTCAATGATGTAGTCTAGTGATGCAGGGTGGGGGAGGGCGATTCCCAATACAAACCGAACGGTAGTGAAATTAGTTGAATATTAGGTGGCATCTATAAAACACACAGCTCTAGCGTAGGAAATTTTCGCGAGCGAAGCGAGCGCGAATTTTTTTTGGACTGCACTACTTAACTATGTTATTCATACTTGGTTCTTACAACACCAATTCAGAAAAGACACTTTCGCGAGCGAAGCGAAAATTTGTACCTACGACTGCATTGCATCACTATGTAGTCTTAACTGTGCACTACATAACTGTGTCCTTCATACTTGGTTCTTACAATAACAATTAAGAAAAGATACATTTACGCGAGCGAAGCGAGCGCGAAAATTTTCGATTGCACTCCGCTTCTGTTTAGTTCATATTTGGCACCTACAGACAACATCAATTCACAATCGATAGTTTCAAAATCCCCACTTATTAGGTGGGCCTCACCCAGCAGCTCCAATATTTAAGGGTTGGTACCAGCACTGTCCATACTTGGCATCTACATTTGCAACATAAAACCGACGCTGTAGCGAGCGAAGACTACACTAAGTACTTAACTATGTACTTTATACCTGGTTCTTACAATACCTATCAAGAAAAGACATTTTCGCGAGCGAAGCGAGCGCGAAAATTTTGACGATTACATTGCATCCCTATGTAATCCATACTTGGCAATCCAAAACGGACATTTTCGCAAAATTTTTTTAGGGCTGCACTACTTAACTGTGTCCTTCATACTCGGTTCTTACAATACCAATTAAGAAAAGACACATATTCGCGAGCAAAGCGAGCGCGAAAATTTTCGGTTGCACTGCGCTTCTTCGTAGTTCATACCTGGCGCCTACAGTAGCAACTGAAATTGACATTTCCGCGAGCGAAGCGAGCGTGAAAATTTTTTGATCGCACTACGCCTCTTTTTAGTGCATACTAATTGGTATCTACAAAAGCTATCTATAATCGACATCATCGCGAATAAAGTGAGTGCGACATTTTTTACAATTGCACTACGCCACTATGTAGTCCATACTTGGCACCTACAACAGCAACGCAAGACTGGCATTTTCGCGACCGAAGCGAGCGCGTTTTTTAGGACTGCACTTTTTAACTGTGTACTTTATACCTGCTTATTACAATACTAATTAAGGAAAGACATTTTCGCGAGCGAAGCGAGATCGAAATTTTTTACGATTACATTGCATCACTATTTAGTCCATACTTGGTCTTGGTCGGTTCAGGCGTCTTCGAGTAATCGGTGAACATACATAAAAAAAATTAAAAAAATGATTACTCCTTTTTCGAAGTCAGTTATAAAGAAATCTACAATCGACATTATCGCGAATGAAGTGAGTGAGACATTTTTTACGATTGCACCATACCACATGTAGTCTACACCTGGTACCTACAATATCAATTCACTATCGACATTTTGTAAACAGCCACTATTTAGGTGGGTATTATCATCAGCAGCATCGGGATTGAGAAGTTGGTACCAGTAGTTCAATGTTGTAGCTTACTGGTTTATTGTGGGTAGGAGGATGATTCCTTAATCGAACCGAGCGATAATGAAATTAGCTGAATAGATTGATGCCATCTATGAATTTAAAGCTATGGTGGGAAAATTTAGTAAACGGAAAACGGAGACGCGAAATTTTTTTCGGCTGCGTTATGCCACTACACTACGTAGTTCATACTTGGTACCTACCATTGGTGAGCAGTACCCAGCAGCATCAGAATTGAGTCCTCCACTACAGCATTATATTTGAAATATTTGGCACCTACAATATCAGTCCACAATCGACAGTTCGTAAATATCCATGATTAATGTAGGCAGTTCACAGCAGCATCAGGATTGAGGACCTAGGGCCTGGAGTTCAATGATATGGCTATGGTATGGATGTTATAAGATCTATACGTAGTATATATCTATGTGGTATGGATGTAATAAGATCTATAGTAGTATGCGAGTGACCTAGAAATCCGAGAGAAGTTCTGTCCTCTATCTCCGATAATATTTAGCAGATCTTCACCAAAATTGGACAAAATATTTCTTAGAGTACACACTTTCTAATAAAGAAAGAATTATAAAAATCAGTTCATATTTGACTGAGTTATGGAGTAAAATCAACGAAAAATTTCCTCCCCTATCCTGGAGTAGCCTTATGCTTTATCGGGATAAAAACTATCCTATATGTTGACCCGGAGTATCAGCTATCGCTATACCAAATTTCGTTTAAATCCGTTCAGTAGTTTTCGCGTGATGCGCGAACAGACAGACAGACAGACAGACAAAAATTAAATAAAAATCTTTTTTGGGTTCAGTATCGATAATAAAGCATCCCCCGGTTAAAATTTTCAAAATATATTAAATTTACAGAAATCTTCCAGTTACAGTTTTATTATAAGTATAGATGTCACTGAATGACGTCGACAGTCGACATCCTGTTTTCAAAAGTTCCCGTACGCCACATCGATATACACAAAAGTACCTACACTCCAGTTTAATTTTTCATTTTTCTTCTCCGTAACACTCTTGGTAGTGTGGTTAGAGCCTGGTACACTCGTGCAATGGACCGCCCTCAGCAGAATTAATTTTTCATCCAAAATAAGCAAAAGGGGTGGTTTTTGTGTCATACGACTGTGGTGAATTATAACTTTAAGAGTCTTATCGGGAAGAAAGTAAAAATTTCAGACATGTGCAATATAACTAATTAACTTTATTTTAACCGACTGATGTGCAAAACTGGCCTAGAAGACTGGAGAGGACTTGGGCTATACCTACCTACTAGCAAAGCTTAAATTAGCATTAAGTATTTCAATTTTGTTTTGAGATGACGTAACGTAATCGCAACGTTAAAGTAATTAGGTACCTATGACGTTGTAGGTATGACATGTCAAAACAATACCTATTGAAATCATACTGCTGTAAACTAATAAACGTTGGTGGTATATAGGCCCTGGTTTAAAAGAATTACATTGTATCTCTCGATAAAGAAGTTATTACTTACTCAAAATTTCGTCTAAGCCTCACAAACATTAGGTACAATTAGCAGCAGATATCTCTACCTATTTACACAAAGTCTATTATGGATTATTATTGTGATTTGTGAATGAAAAGAAGAAGAAGGAACGTGTGACATTAAGGTAAGAATGTATTATGTGCCTATCTCTAAATATGCATCACCACTATTGACCATCACATTGTGATGTGAACATCACATTACTTGATAAATTATTTAATTTAATCCTGCAAAGACACTAAACTTAATGTTAAGATTTGTAAAATCCTGACTCAATGTACTTTTTGTAAGTATTTTAGTACAATTAGTAGATAGCTACCTACTTTAAATAGTAATAATAGATACAACAGATAACAAGACATAAAATTTAAAATTAAAAAACTCCCAATATCTGCATCGTCCCCTAAGTTTAAGGTTTTGAAAATAAAATTTGTCAAAAAAAGTCGTAGAAGTTTTAAGGAAGAGTGGCCACCATCTCGTTCAGTTAATTATTTATACTTAGATAATATCCAAGTTTTGTACCTCCGGAAGTCAAATATTACACAGGATGTAAGGGACACCCTAACGAAAACTGAAACCAGGGACTCATCACCGTACCTACATCATACATGATTTTGAATCGCGTGGCTTTGGAATTTTTCACCGGACTTTTCGTGATTTATTTCAGCTTTTTAATGACAACATGGAATTACAACATGGAATCTTATACCTTCGTAACCTATTTCTTGATTTAATTGAAAAATGAAAATCAAATGTAAGACAAAACAGCAATGTGCGTATTAGGTACATTGCTGTTTTCAAAAGTTTATCAAAAGTTCATAGCATTAATATTAGCCATAAGTACCTACAGACTGCTGCTTGCAACACACAGTACCTACTGCGCGTGTAGGTATCAAGGTTCGTTGTTCGCGTGCGTGCTCAAAAATTTGTCATTGTAATCCTTCATTTCCGAGATGAGTGGCATTTGTAATTTCATTAGTTATAGGTAGGCATTAAGTGTAACTTATTCAAAAACTTTTCGTCAACAAAATATGTCCTTTACACCCTGTATTTATAGCCAACTGTACATGCCACAGGATAAAATCCGTTTAAACCGCTTAACGTCTATCCTATGTAGGATCATTACAATACTGGAAACTAATTCCAGATGATGTCACTTATGAATATCTCACTCGGAAATGTTTGTTTATTTGATCGTAAAATAAATGCTGATACCAAACAGATTATGGAACATACTGTTAAGAAGTAGAGGATCCTTCCTAATCCTTACTAATATCTTTTATAAATGCAAAGGTGTGTTTGTTTGTTGGTTTGTCCTTCAATCACGCAGCAACGGAGCTACGAATCGACGTGATTTTTGCACTATTCTTGAGGACCTGGAGAGTGTGGCGGCTGATTCGTCCACAGAGATACTTTTGAATTTGTATGTATTTGAACTAGTGCACAGGAAAAATGCGCGTGGATGTTATTTCTGTTTTGCATCTCTTTAGGACTGGTCTTATTTGTTGTGTTATTGTTGTCATTTAGTCAGTTTGGCTCCGACCCTGTACCTCATCGCTTGTGAGCATGACCTATTTTAGACCTCTTTTGTGACCTGAGTGCTATGAAATAGAAAGTTATATAGGCATAGGTGGTATAATATAAGAGTTTGTTCATCATAACAATCGAATATACTTTTACTAAGGCTTCAGTGTTTGATTTCATCTTCAAGCCTACTTAACATATAGGTAGAGCCCAATTCTGTGACATACACAGGCTACTTTTTTTTTTGCTTGATATTGTCTGTCTGTCCACTGAGTTAAGGTCTTTAATCAGAAAATTAAACTAATTATTGTATGTACAGCTTTATTTTATAATCTCAAACATAAGCAGATTATTAGGTAGTATTACTTTAAAAAATTAAATAGAAATAGAATTAGTCATGTTTATGCTTTTACTAAAACATTGTAACAAGACACTGTTGTCTAGTTTTCAATAAGTAGATAGTGATCTGTGTTCTGAGTGTAGATAAAGATCAATTTTATCATATCTTTGATAATTACGATTGTACGATTGAACTTTGATAAGTAAGGAGGTAGTAGTAGGTACGCTATGAGGTAGGTACGTACTTTAATGGCACGTGGCAATAAATTTTTGCAGCTAAATAAAATACGTACCTATTAGAGAAATAAATAATAATAGTTTCAAAAAACTAAAAAACACGCTTTTGTAGATAACCGAACTAAAAAGTAGGAAATAATTTTCAATAAGTTCAAAATAAGAATATATTATAGTGATCAACAAAAAAAAATATTTTATTGTAAAAAAGCGTGGAGTGTTTACAACAGTTATTGAAATCAAGCACCCCACGCTTTTTTACAATAAAATATAATTTTTTTGTTATTATTAATCACTAAAGGTATACTTATTTTGAACTTATTGAAAATTATTTCCTACTTTTTAGTTCGGTTATCTACAAAAGCGTGTTTTTTTAGTTTTTTACAAGATAGAGTAGAGTAGAGTAGAGTAGTTGGGTAGAGCCCAAACCCGATAGGTTTACATAGTTTCATTACAGTTCCCTTAACAACCTTTCAGCTCCATCATTAGACCCTGGATATCATCTGCGACCAGAGCACTTATCAAGACGAATCAAACGAGCCCAAACTCGATAGGGATACGTCATTTTACTGCAGAGTTGCCACCTTCCAGCTCCATCATCAGCTAATACTGAGGAGCCTGGCGAAGACAATGGGGCAAACTAAGTATTTAATTAATTATTTCATTGTAATCGGTCGTTGATAAGTGTGCGAAGTTTCAAATCAATCCGACGTTTTAAAGGGGATGAAAATAGAGTCCAAAAATTCAGTTAAGTACATAGATTCATAGATAAGTACATAGATTCATAGATACATACTTACCAAGCTAACAAAAGCGTATTAAGAATAACCTGAAAATTTTTAGACGTAAATGTACCTAGGTATAGGTAGGTAGGTATATTTTTTAAGTTAATTTTATTTCTTTTTCTTCTTCTTCTTTGTCCGCCAATAGACTTCCACTGCTGGACAAAGGTCTCTTGCATGGACTTCCACAGGCTTCGGTCTTGTGCCGCCAGAATCCAGCGGCTCCCTGCAACACGTTTGATATCGTCGGTCCATCTACTTAGTGGGGAATCTGTTTGATCTCACAGGGACACTTCGAGCATAGCTCTCTCTATCGCTCGCTGAGTGACCCTTCTTATAAGGCCCTATTCTATATAGTTGGCGACTATGTCTCGGATCCGTAATTCATCACTGGCAACACGCACTGTTTGAAGACTTATAGTCTTCAGGCACTGAGGGATTTTGGAAAAGAAGTTATCTCGTAGCTTCCCGAACGCTGTTGGATTCGGCGGTTGATCTCTTTCTCGAAATCGGATCTAACTAGCTGGACAGTGTGTCCTAGGTATACCTATACTCGTCCAAAATTTCGAGTGTAGAGTTCTCAACGATTACTGGGTGGAGCGGAGCATGAGCATTGGACATATTTCTCCTAAATAGGTAGTACCTATTGTACAAACAAATTAGCAGCTTTATCGCTTAGAAGCGTTCTCTACCTATCAGGGAACCACCTGTAGAGGATATAGATTAGATAGGGGAGACTGGGACTGGTTGTGACAGGCGTAGGTTGTTACAGCGACAATTGTAGGTAGATAAACAACGAATGCTTCATTTGACGTCAGAAATAGACAAATGATCAGGCCATGAGAGGAGCCCGAGCATGCTGTCGTCAAAACTACACATTAGTAACATTTTCAATTTTTCGTAATATGTAGACCAATGTCTACAACCTGTTTTTCATACAGCAGAGGTGTATTCTTTTTGGATTAAGTCTACATTTATATACGAGTAGTTATACTTATTTGCATTTTTACTAATTAATCTTAAAAGATAAGTTTATGGTATGGTTGTGATATGTCATTAAACCAGGAATAACCAAGCAAGCAAACTCAAATAAATCAGGGAATGATGCCTTAAAAAGGAAACACAAATAACGGAAGAAAAACAGCTATGGAAACAGCAAAGTTTGCTAGGTATAAAGAATAGTACATTACACATCTAGGGCAGTAAAATAAGAAATGTCTCAGATCACATGCAATTGTTGTCCGAGGCGAAGCCGAGGTCAATAAACATGTGATCTGAGGCTTTCTTATTTACTGCCCGTGGTGTGTATACTATTTTTCTCCTCGACGGAGGCGGAAAGCGACATTTTCGTTTAGCGCAGCGGGAGGAAAATTGACGCTTTCCGCCCGGAGGTGAGAAAAGAGTTTTTACATGACTCCGACGGAGACAGTTGGTATAGAAGATAATTATTTTTGCATTTTTATCTGATATTATATAGGTATTATGTTAAAAATTAATTAGGTATCTTTTCGCAGAATTCATTAATTTATGTCATTCCTATTTCCTATTAGGTAGTCCGGTTCATAAAATTATTTCAATCCTGAAAAGTTACTTAGTCAAATGAAATTATATTCAGGTAAAACAATCAAACAAACAAAAAAATGTGAGACTTTATAAAAAATATATCACAACCAGCCCCAGTCTCCCCTACTGACCTGTCTTTAAACTATAAAGAGAAAAGGTTAAGGGTGCAAGCAACCTTACGAGACAAGAATTTCTCCACATGACACGTACCTATCTAGGTAAGTACGATTAAATAGGTACAATCTGCCCAATTATATATCTTCACCAACAAAAGGACGTGAAACTTTGACCATTCAAATGAAACTATGCTCAAATAAGGATGTTAACACTAATCACAAATTAATGTTTAGTGTTAATTTTATGATAGTTTGTATTACTAGAATATCAAAAATCACATTTTTATAATTTAATAAAACTTAGTAAATTTATTATAAATGATTTTAAATGCTATATTTATAATCTGTGGTCACGTGACTGCAAACACCAAGAAGAGCGTAATACGTCACTAACCGCGAAACAAGCTGACGACTGTTTACTTCTCTGCATTTTATAATATAGTTTGCAATCTTAGCGACGAATTAATCTGTGAATTATTAGATATTAATACCACGATGGAATCTGGATTCACTAAAGGGAATAGTTCCAACTTACCAAAGATAGATTCTTTGATGGTGGCAAACTTTTTTGCAAGAAACGAAGACTTTTGTGGTTCAGAATTCAGTAACCCGAAAACATCTTTGTAAGTACAGTTTTACGTTTAATACTATTTATCTATCTACGTATACATAAATAACAGTCAAGTACATACGTGATAGAGGTTTTTCTGCTTTTTATATTTATTTTATCGTGTTGAGAACTTCGTTTAAATCACTGCTTACAAATTTAGGTTATGTGCGTAAAATAATAAGTTCGTAACAACTCGTTTCGTTGGTTGTTTCAGATCTTCAAGAGAATCTTATGGCGACGATGCTGTTGGATATGTCCAAATAAATAGAGACCTACATGTGTGTACTATTAAGTGTCGTGTATGCCCTGAACACAAAGTTCGCTCTAAGCCATACGCTGTCACTGTTATTGTGGACGAAAAGAATGGTGCTGTTATGAGTTCAAAATGCCAAAATGCCCGGTGTAGTAATTGTTGAACTATTACACAGGGGCACTGCACAGATTTTGTAAAACTTTGTGTTCATTTTGATTGTTTGTATTCAAGTAAAAATAAGAAAACACATAAACTCGACATAAAGTCATAAATCGCGACCAATGTTTCGCGGTTAATGACGTCATGTCAGTCAAGTGACAGATGTAGTGTTTTAGCGGGAAAATTCAAAATTACTCTATTTTTGTATATTTTCTCATCGAAAATACTAATATTTATAAATAAAATATTTTTTTTTTATGGTCAACAAGAGTCATTCTTCAAAATAAAAGCAATTCCGAAAAATTGTTAACATCCTTATTGTATCGTTAAAAAAAATAGGTAGGTAATCTTAAATAAAAATTGGAAAAGATTTTTTGTTTTTAGGGTTCCGTAGTAAACCAGGAACCCTTATAGTTTCACCATGTCCGTCCGTCTGTCCGTCCGTCCATCCGCGGCTTAGCTCAGAGACTATTGGTAATAGAAATCTGTAATATGGCAAGGGTATAAATATCAATCACGCCGACAAAGTGGTGAAATAAAATTGTGAAAAATAATTTTTTTTAGGGTACCTCCCGTACATGTAGGAAAGTGGGGATGATTTTTGTTTTGCTCGTCTATCCCATAGTGTGGGGTGTCGTTGAATAGGTCTTTTAAAAATATTGTCGGTGTGGGGAACACCATTTTTCAATTCAGGGATCCGTTTGTGAAATATGATATTTTAAAGTGCTAAATTTTATTAGAGTCAAGTGTCCCCCCCCCTCTGCCAGCTAAATGGCTGTATAAAGAATACAAGAAAAAATTCACAGCATATATATAATGAATTTTAAAGGAAAACTATCACGGCTAGGTAGGGTTCATTAGTTAAAGAGTTATATCTGTTTTTTCTAAGAAAGGTATTACACGTAGGTAGTGTAAGTTGGATATTTTGTAATATATTATAGTATTTAAACCATGGAACTCAAAATGTATTCAATATTCATAAATAAAATAAAAGCACTATCCTAGGTCAGCAATAATATTTGAAATTATATTAATTTTTAGTGTAGGGTTCCGTAGTTGAAAGCAACTACGGAACCCTACACTGCGCGTGGCCCGACACGCACTTGGCTGGTTTTATTTTATATGGATACACTACAGTCACCACAAGCATCCATGAGAATTTGGGATAGGTATTATTTTTTTATTAGGTAGGTATTAGGTATTTTTCTAATTAAAAATCATTTTAATATACCTAATTACAAGAAGTTCATGTTTACTTACGATTTTTTTGCGTTTATTTCAACTCAATAACCCTGATAGTTCATAGGTAAGTTATTACCATAGTATAATGACTGAAGGAGATCATGCGGGGAAATTAAAAAAAATTTGAAAAAAATTAAAAAAACAAAAAATCTTATTCGATTTTTTCAAAAAAAAAATTTTTAACCGTTACGAAATATTTTCAAGGCATGTGGTTTGTGCAGGGTATGTCATGGTAGGTACTACCTTCATGGGGTATGTTTGGTTACATTGTAGGTATATTAATACAAGCATATTTTCACGCCTTATTACCTCTTTTGTTCGAAAAGTTTCGGTCGTAACGTAAACAATAACCTGTAATTCGACCAATCGTATCGGAAACGCACGGTAAGGCACGCGCGGGGGGAGGCGGGGCGAACGGGGCCACGCCCGCGACACGCCTCTTAAGCTGGGGCCACGTGATTTATGGTAAGATTTTTTTAAACAATACATAATAATATAAATCTGTCTGTTGTACGTACTTTCTTGTGAGAGCGATGCCATCTCTTTTTAACGTCGTGTGCTGGGAGCCTTAGGCGTCCATTACGCGACAGGTTTTGGTGTCAGTTCTGCCATAGTTACTGCTAATACTGACGGATACCTAAATAAGCTACACTACCCGGAAGTAGGTATATATCTATACATACCTGGTAGGGAATTAAACATGGAGCTCAAGAAAAAGACAATCGCCCATCCCCGGCATCGTAGAAAGAACGTTGTCTACGTCACTTAAACGTTATACCCTGTCCAACCGTTTATTTTCTTTTTGACAGCTCAGCCTTCTTATACTAGCTGATGCCCGCGACTTCGTCCGCGCGGATTTAGTTTTTAAAATCCCACAGGAACTCTTTGATTTTCCGGAATATAAAATGTAGCCTATGTCACCTTCCAGGTTCTCAACTATACCGATGCAAAAAATCACGTCGTTCCCCAGCTTTGTTGCAGCGTTATTGAAGAACAGACCAAGAAAAAAACACACTTTCGCATTTATAATAATATTAGTAAGGGAGAATTAATACTGCGATACAAATGTAACCAACGTTAATTTGTATCTACCGGCGGCGACCTAATTACATTTTAGATCACAAAAGCTACTATTGTGACTTAACTATGATAGTTAGATATATTCCCCCCGGGACTTTTTTATAGAGAATAATGAGTACTTTAATCATGTTTACATAATTTTTATGTATCATCAATAGTTTTCTCAGCACACACCAAATAATGAATTTAATCGGCAAAATTTTGCTACTTTGGGTTATATTATTGCTTTCTTAAGGATCTCTAATTTGTTGAAAATAAATTATAGCCTATGTTACTTCCTGATAATTTTGCCATCTATTGGTGATAGAATGGTTAAAATCGGTCCAATAGTTTCAGAGCCTGTTCGGTACAAACAAACAAACAAACGAACAAAAAACCTTTCCTCTTTATAATATTAGGTAATATAGTACATAAAGAGGTATCTTCTTATATCACAATATTATAATGTCTCACTCACTCTCACATAGTGAGAGTGAGTGAGACTGAGCTGTCAAAAAAGTAAAATTAAAAATTTTAAAAACCCCCCGACACAAAAAATAATCTCTAAAAACTAACAAATAATATTTTATACCTATATATAATTATTATCGTCACATATAGGTATTATGTAAGTTCAAATATTTTTATTTTCCAAGTGTCGTCGTCGCGTCGCGGGACCTGTAAAGTTTATAAAGTATTTTTCCAACAGCTAATTAATTATTACGAATTACATTTAGGTACGAGCGATCTTAAGTTTCATGCATGTAGGTATAGTCTACGCTCTACGTAATGCCGCGCGCGACACGTGAGGGCAGACGACGTTGACGGTTGTGTCGATTTTGAGTAAATTCTTTTGTTGCAATCTGCGACTACACCTGTTTCTCTCACTTAGCGGTCCCCCGACGCGACGACGACACTTGGAAAATAAAAATATTTGAACTTACATAATATATGTGACAATAATAATTATATATAGGTATAAAATATTATTTGTTAGTTTTTAGAGATTATTTTTTGTGTCGGGGGGGGGGGGGGGGGGGGGGTTTTAAAATTTTTAATTTTACTTTTATTTAGTCCTTTTTAAACTAGGTATAAATATTAGGAAGGTATTTATAGTGATTTGTTAGCGCAGTGGTAATTGAGCCTAATTGATCCCATTTAATTACCCACCTTCGAAATCTAAACCTTACTCTAACATGTCATATTTAAAGTCATGGTTACCTTACCATGTTCTTTCAATATCATTGAAGTAATACGGTAGGTACCTTTCGAATCGATAGGACATATGGAAGGTAGTCAGATCACCTCATCAACTATTAAAGAGCTGATGATGTTCAAAGGGCTGATCAGGTCATGGTTACCTTACCATATACTTTCAATATCATTGAAGTAACACGGTAACAAATTTCGAATCGATAGGACATCTGAAAGGTAGTCAGATCCCCTCATCAACTATTAAAGAGTTGATGATCTTCAAACGGCTGATCAGGTCATGGCTACTTTCAATGTCATTGAAGTAACACGGTACCAAATTTCGAATCGATCGGACATAAGGAAGTTAGTCAGATCCCCTAATCAACTAGAAAAGAGCTGATAATCTTCAAACGGCTGAACAGATTTTCATGAAACATGGCTAAGAACACTCGGGATAAAATTATCTATGACACAAAAAAAAAACTAAACGAAAATCGGTTCATCCGTTTGGCGGCTACGCTACCACAGACAGATACACAGATACACAGACACGTTAAACTTATAACACCCCTCTCTTTTTGCGTCGGGGGTTGAAAAGAAAATAAACGGTTGGACAGGGTATAGGTTACGTTAATTTAGTTTTATCACTTATATGCGCCAGAAACGACGTTCTACAAAATTTTTGCGTCGGAGGTTAATAACCTCAACGCTCGTAATAAGTTGTGCGTGTCAAAGGGCGCGCCTGTATACCTACTCGTACCTACGCGCCTACACGCGCTTCCAAAAACAAGCTTACACGCGCTGAAAATCGCTAATATGAACCGCCCTTAGCTAAATAATCTAAAGGTAAATAATCTATCTACTTACCTATTAAAAGTAGCTGTAGGCTCTGTTTCAATCGACGCACCAGTTAATGCACAATCTCTAATTAGACTATTATTTTGAAGCCATTTTGTTTATAATTTATTGGTACTTGAATACAAACTTGCCGACTTAGTTGGTATTTTCTAAATAGGAATTTTACTATGGACCTAAATATAAACACTCAAAGCCGTCTCACTAGGCGTTTAATTTGCGGCTTACTGCATCAGTTTATCCCTAGACTAGCCTTTGCCCGTGACTTCATCCGCGTGAGTTAGATGTTTAAATATCCCGTAGGGACCTTTTGTTTTTTTCGGGATAATAGGTTTTTCGAGATAAAAGGGTTATGTCATTCTCAAAGTTCTCAACAAGGTAGGGTAAAACCAGGATAGTTGCCCCAGTGGTATAGTTACCTTGATTGTAATTACTCTAGTTTCCCGGATGAATCACAAGTTATTTTAATTATTTATAGAGAGAATCTACCACTACTACTAAGTTGGCCGTGCTGCATGTCTCAGAGCGATTGCATAGAGAGGCAAGGTGCGATCAAAGTTTTTGCGGGGTAAATTTCCTCTTTCTCTGCGGGGCATCTATCCTAAATGTAATTTATATGGATTAGGCAACTGTCCCCATATGGGATAGTTGTTCCAAAATTTTAGAAGTCCGCAAAAATCGCCAAAACTCTAGAAATATCGAAGATAGATAATGTTTTTTTACTTTCATAAAACCAAAGTAGGTACTTATCCGTTTTACAATTATAGTATTTTGCGTTTTTTACCAAAAATATGAAGTAATTTCAAACAGTGAGGCATCTATCCCGGTTTTACCCTATACTTATTTACCACTAGGTAAGTCATGTCTTAATGAGTATTTGAATATTAGTATCTATCGATTTGGGTAGCCTAAGTATGCGTCATGCTCGTGAACGGGTGCCAATATCGGGAATGGGGCTACTTTCTGTCTGCCCGTCTTAACATGTGTTGAATTACAATTAGGTATGCTTTTGTGGAACTCATTGTGGAAACACTGCATGCATAGCACAGTAGTATCTATCTATTGTATTGTATACTTTTTTTGAAAAGAGCAAACGTCGAGTTTCTTGCTGGTTCTTCTCGGCAGGAAGGGCATTCCGAACCAGTGGTATACTCCTAGACGATTCACTTGTAAAAAAGTTTATTTGAATAAAAACATTTCTATTCTATTCTATAGTCACATGCATTACAGAAACTGTTAAAATCATAACCCTTTCTTTGCCGTAGTTGGGTAAAAATAAGAATAGAATACAATAGAAAAATAAATACATAACGTCTTTATTTCGCACAAAAACAAGAACATAAAAACTTAAGGTCATCTGGCCTACAAAAATTATATCGATTTATTATCAAGCAAGTTTTCATGCTTAGTAAATATAAGAAGAAGATTTCATGCTGCATCATAAATATTGAAACTCACATAATTATTATTATTATAATTATTGACCGAGCCAAGCGAGGTCTCTGAGTCTACTTGAGTGAATTTGCACTTGTCCGTCCGTCCGTCTGTCCGTCTGTCCGTCCGTCCGTCTGTCAGAGCCTTATAACTTTTGAATTACTGAACGTGATTACTTCAAATTTAGATATAACATGTAAGCTGATGGCCTACAGCCGAATATTGCATAAAAAGCTCTCATAGAAGTGAATGCGAAGTAAAATATTTTTGTTGCCTTACATAGACTTGCAATATAATCTTTTTAAAGACAATTTTGAACAGAGTATAAAAATATATTTTTTTAATTTTTCTCTTAAAATTGACGAAATGGGGGGCTTTGAAAGTGGAGATTTAATACGCTCGCTTGAAGACGCTCTCTGAGAAAATCGGCTATGTATTTTTTAGCTGAACCTATTTTTTTATTTCACTTATATCCTATAGGACATATGTGAAATAAAAAAATAAAAAAATACTACTAAAATTATATGAATATTATAAAGAAACGAAGTTATTTAATTTTTAATGGGCATCAGTAATTTTCAACATAGCTTCACAATAATGTTAATAGATGGCGCTGTCACTACTATCCCATAGAACTAGGAATTACGACTACGTACCTATATCTATCCCAAAAAACAGTTTTGCGTCAACCATTATTATTTTGTATAACAAGTACTAATAGGTACATTTAATGACATATTATTCAATTCAAATTATTCTTTAGTTAAATATCAAACCATTAATTACTACATTTTGTATATTTTCTAGTCGTGTCGATAGATGACGATTTGTACAGATGCCCGTTTTCACTCGTTAGTGCATATTATTAATTCAATGTTTTCACTAACATTCCTAACCTTTTCGGGCTACCTTTGTTAAGTTAGTTGACACTTTCTGTCAACTTTGTTATTACGAACCTCTACGGGACAACTTAAGGTGAAAATGACATTGGGATGTTAGGATTGTATTTAGGGGCTACCTACGTAAAGAGACTTCTACAAAGGGGATGATTTAGGTATGTTTGGTGAAACCGGGCATAATAATAATGTCAGTTTTGGTCGCCATGTACTTATCGATTGAATGAATAATTATTATGGGATACCGTTACCGCGAGGTCTCAGTTCGGGGCGAACCACTAGTTATTATTAAGTGATAAAACTTAGCTAAGCGCCCACCCATCCTGCAACCGAAATGAGACAACATTACTTAACCAATATGTTTAAACAAAAAGGTATGTAATATTGATTAACCAACGTTGTCGCTACAATTATTTAATTCACGTGAAGTTATAAATTAACAAGTGTAAATTGAAAATTTAAAACACCCCCGACATGTAAATGGCCGGGTTATGTGTATAATCGTTGAATTATACTGGCACGCGTGAAGCACTTATTCGAGTAATCATACGCCAAAAATGCCTTACATCATTTTGGAAAAGAGCTGATACTCTTACACTGCTGGACCGATATTAACCAAATAGCTAAGAACTACCGCAAGGAAAAAGCCTTTCAAATGAAAAAAACGCATCGAAATCGGTTAATCCGTTTGAGAGCTACGATGCCACAGACAGACAGACAGACATCGATGTCAAACTTATAACACCCTTTTTGCGTCGGGGGTTAAAAACTATATTCATAAGGAAATGTGCATTAAAATTAAAATCAATATTACCGATGTCCTGTACCAAGACGATCGTTACATCTGACGTTCCCTCCGACTAATTAAGAATAAACTTTCACCATATAGCTTTAAAGTTCATTTTTGTGTGATGTGATAATATTATAAGTGCTACAGAAAATGTCGATGACCCACACACACCTGGCGTTAACCGCAATCCCACAAGTTCTATATTAATGTTCGTATGTCCCTTATGTGGATTAAGAACGTAACATTCCTATATTTTAATACTAGCAACCGCCCGCGTTTTCACTCGAGTCGAATTCAAAATTTTGACAATTTTTCGATAATCATATCCCGATGGAATTTGGAAAAGTTCTGAAAATAGTACAATAAGTATAAAGTCTTAGCTATAATTTCAATCATTCATCTCAAATAATCTTAGCTCACTACTGGGGACAGGTCTCGTCTCGAATGAGAAGGGTTTACCGCAAATGCGGATTTGAAGATTGCAGACTTCAGTTCTAAAGAACTTAAGTACTCTGGCTCTGCTCAAGACTCAAGGTAGAGTTAAAATGAGACACAAATATCTTCTTCTTCTTCTTTATCAATCAATAGACATCCATTGCTGGACAAAGGTCTCTTGCATGGACTTCCACAGGCTTCGGTCTTGCGCCGCAAATACATATCACTCTCTATACATACACTCGTTTGATGTCGTCGGTCCACCTGGTGGGGGGTCTGCCACTCCAACACCTTGGGACCCCAACGACCATCAGCTCTTCGAACTATGTGCCCCGCCCATTTCCACTGCAGTTTCGCGACTCGCTGAGCTATGTCGGTGACTTTGGTTCTCCTACGGATCTCCTCACTTCTGATTCGATCCCGCAGGGACACTCCGAGCATAGCTCTCTCCATCGCCCGCTGAGCGGTCCTGAGCCTACTTATGAGGCCCTTAGTTAGCGATCGATCGAGAAGTGTTTACTGCTGCTCAAATGCGGATTTGAAGATCGTAGACTTCACACCTTTAAGACTGAGATAGAACGTACTCTGGCTCTGCTCAAGACTCAAGGTAGAGTTAAAATGAGACACAAATATGTTCCGACATAAATCTGTCTCGTTTTACCTCAGTCTTGACTGAGCTGAGTGAGTGTGCCATCTATAGATTTCACCCTGGGAGCATTATGGACAAAAGTTATCAGGAGCTAATGCCCGCGACTTCGTCCGCGTGTATTTAGTTTTTAAAATCCCGCGGATAAAGGATAAAAAGTAGCATGTCAGTCTTCAGGTCCTCAACTATACCCCCGCGTAAAAAATCACGTCGATCCGCTGCTCCGTTGGTGTATGATTGAAGGACAAACCAATAAACAATTCGCATTCATAATATTAGTAAGGATGCAGATTTTCTCGCTATGTTTTTCTTCAGCGTTAAAGCAATTAGTAGGTACCTTAATATAGCTAACTCCGAAAACTAGCTGATGGCCTTTCGTTACTTTATTCCTTAAGGGAAGAGATCCCCCGGGAACGAAGTTGTGGACATCAGCTTTTCCGAGATGGAAAGTATACCTATACCTAGACCTATTCAAGATGCGAGGCTTTGACTGTGCTTATTTTTATAAATAACAGCCAAGTTGAACTTGACCACTATTCTCCTCTCCTCAAAATAAGCGGAAGGTTGTGTTAGGAGTGGGTACGACAATAGTGCAACCTGCCTGAGATCGAACCTTCCAGTTTTCAGTCCACACCTTTGGGCTATTGAGGCCAACCTACTCATTAATTTCAAATTATGTAAGTACTCTAAAATCTAGGTAGGTAGGTACCTATAGATTGCGGGTAAGAAGAGAGTTATTCAACCTAAAGAGCGAAGGCTCTGATTTTTTACCGGACGTTTAACACCTAGGTAATAATTTTTCTTCTTCCCTCTTGAGAAAAAAACTGTATGTCAATAAAATACCTAATATTTTTCTGAAAATTTCTTTAAAAACCAATTTTATATTCTTTTAGACGAATATTTTGATAAGACCCATCGATATTCCACTCAAACACGAAAAAAATCCAAAAACCTGCCATTCAAATAGAAAACGAAAAGAGCCTCAATTAAAACGTCACGTCTAAAAAGCCTAGCAGATGTTAAAATAAATAAAAAACCGCCCAAGTGCGAGTCGGACTCGCACACAAAGGGTTCCGTACTATCGCACATTTAGCACCAGCTACTTACTTACCTACCTACATAAATAAGATTGAGGAGTAATAATGCGCGTCATAATAAAAATTATGCAAAAAAAAAATTAAAAATTAAACAACAAAAGTTGATTGTATGGAGATTGGTGACCCTCTTTAATTTTTAATATTTTTAAGCTATGTATTGCATAGCTTTTATCGCGGGCTTTGAACTAGGACAAACAGTTTGAGCACGGCGACCGAATCAAGAAATTCCGTAACGAAAAAAACCCAACACCGTCGTTCAGTAAGCGTTCAACATTTTAGAGGTTCACATTTAGCTCTATTTGGCGCAGTGGGCGAGCGGCCGCTTTCTTTAGATGTCGCAGGTTTGAATCTCACTCGCGAAGTAGTGACAGTGCGCTTTTATTGTTTGTTTGTTTTTTAATTATTTTTTGCATAATTTTTATTATGCAAAAAAAAATATTGCATAAATATTTTGCTTAAGTTGATAAAAAATGCTATGCAAGCTTTACTGCGGCAGTCCCCGAGTGCCACTTAATTTTTTTAAATAAGTATAATATAGGTAATATTATTTTGCATTAGAAATACACATTCTGTGAAATGTGAAAAAAATTCAAGTAGGTCTATTTCATATTCATCTACCAATTATTATCTATTACGGTCAAGAGATACAGCCCGCTGACGCACAGACCGACGAATGGACGGAAATCGGAGGCCTAGTAATAGGGTCCCGTTGGCACCCTTTAGGTACGGAGCCCTAAAACCGAAACAGGTAGCATTATACCGAGCTTATACGTTTTGAGTCAGGTGCACGGCGCGAGGCTCTACGGCGCTCTGGCGGGCGGCGCGCGCGCATGCAGGTGCCGCCTTAGGAGGGGAGCACCTTACTACTTCTTACAAACTTATCCATTCACTTCTATATCGTCTTAATTCTAGAGAAATAAGGTTGGAATTGGTACAGTGATGCTACAAGAGATCTTTGTAGGGCCTTACTCCTCTCCTTTTTATCGAGCAAAAAATGAACTGTAAACGCGATCACGGCCGTGCCTAAGGTCAATGTTAGCGCTTCCTTCAGTGTTCGCTGAGAGAAGAACGCGCGTGCATCCTGCGTAAAGCACCCTGTACGGTATTGCCCTATCGGACAATATTAGGACGGGATCAATAAACTTTACCCGAAAAATTCTCGAATGAATTTTTCGTTCCCGATTTTGATGCGATTAATCGGATGTTTCACAAACCATCGATCATTCGGATCGGATAATCGATACCAAGTTTACCCGCGTTAATTGTGATGGAAGATATTGGACATATTCATACCTTTAAGTGACTTTGGACTGTGTTAATAATTTATATTGAACTTTATAGTGCTAAGAAGGAGCCTAGAGGAACTGTTATGTGCTTTTAAGATGGAGACTCTGGTACTAATTCCTCAGGAGCTGAGCCTGGCTTTAAGGCCAGGGGGTGCCAGGGGTAGAGAGGCTTCAGTGAGCGTTTGGACGTCTGTAGAGATACAGAGGGGTGCGTTACTCTACCCCTTTCAAGGGACGATACGGATCGACAAGCTACATGTTTATTCATACGTACCAGATCATGATGTGAGTACTGCTTTTTGATGATGTTTGATAACAGCTATTGCGTCTTATCAGCTAGATAAGGTAGGTAGATACACTTACAAGATTTCTTAAACTAATTATTAATGTTATAAGTACGACAGCAACTCTGCCTGCCTGTCTTATTTATTTAAGAAAAACTAGCAAAACGATAGACAAATCAAAGTTGGATAGAGCCTAAAAAGAGATTTATTAAAAGCCTGAATCCGATATGAAATTGTGAGCATCAGTTAATAAGTTTTAAGGATGAAACAAGTTAAAATTTTATCCTTCTAGAAATAAATCTCACCAAAACTCTCATCGAAATAAAGCATGTTTACCACACTTAAGCAATAATAAAATTGTATTATAAGTAGGTGGATAATTAATTCATTTACTATCCTGTAACTGAAGTCAACTAATGAGTAGGTACATAATCGACAAGACGAAGACAATTATTTGCAAGAATCAAAGTTAAGGACGTTCGCGGTATTGAAGAAGATGCTATTAAAACATCAAAAAGACAAGCATGCTAATTACAGAACTGATCAATACTTTTTTGAGGGGATAGATTCCATAAATCTTTGTGAAATATTATCTATTATAGGGAAAGGAATAAGGTTAAAACTCCGTTATTGTTTATTTTCCAGACCATCGAATAATTGTGATTTACAATAATTTAATCTTTCGCGCATTTTTTTTTTCATTAAGTATTATATTGTGAAAATAGAGACAGTAACACACCAATTAGATTTTAAAATTGATATATCGAACGTGTCTGATAAATAATTATGATTTTTATACGCAAATGAAGTGCTAATCAGATTAAGTATAATAAGATATTATGTTTCGTTTATTTTAATTACAAATTCACTGTTAAGTACCTAATCTAATGCTACTGTTTGATTGTATCTATACCTATTACCCTTTTTATTCGTTAAAATTCGTAAGCATCAGGAATTGTATCTAGAGCCTTTTAATAATGCGACCCATGGGTTTGCGATTTCCTTAAACTTTTATGGAGATTTTATAATGGAACCTGTCTAACATTGATAGCTCGACAAATGAAGGGAAAAAAACCAGGAAATAGCTACTTAATTTAACCTAGAATAATAAAACAAACAATAATAAATGTTATCTTTAAGCACTTATAAAAAGAAAAATACTTAATGACATATTTTGTGCAATGATTTGTCGAAATCACTTAGTAAAGGAAGCAAAATAGCCATAAAGGTGTGTCTATGATAATAATATTATTATAAATGCGATAATAAAACTGTAACTGGAAGATTTCTGTACATTTAATATATTTTGAAAATTTTAACCGGGGGATGCTTTATTATCGATACTGAACCCAAAACAGATTTTTATTTAATTTTTGTCTGTCTGTCTGTCTGTCTGTCTGTCTGTTCGCGCGTCACGCAAAAACTACTGAATGGATTTGAATAAAATTTGGTATAGCGGTAGCTGATACTCCGGGTCAACATACAGGATAGTTTTTATCCCGATAAAACATAAGGTTACCTACTCCAGGATAGGGGATGAACATTTTTGTTGATTTTACTCCATAACTCAGTCAAATATGAACCGATTTTAATAGTTTTTTCTTCATTAGAAAGTGTGTACTTTAAGAAATACTTTATCCAATTTTGATGAAGATCTGTTAAATATTATCGTAGATAGAGGACAGAACTTCTCTCGGATTTCCAGGTCACTCGCATACAATATATACGTATCATAGACTTATTATAATGATTCGTATAGATCTTATTACATCCATACCATAGCTATATCAATGAACTCCAGGCCCTAGCTCCTAAATCCTGATGCTGCTGTGAACTGCATACCTTAATCATGGATATTTACGAACTGTCGATTGTGGACTGATATTGTAGGTGCCAAATATTTCAAATATATTGGCGTATTGGAGTCGGAAAAGAGGACTCCATTCTGATGCTGCTGGGTACTGCTCACCAGTGGTAGGTACCAAGTATGAACTACGTAGTGTAGTGGCATAACGCAGCCGTAAAATTTTCGCGTCTCCGTTTTCCGTTTACTACCCACAGTAGCTTTAAATTCATAGATGGCATCAATCTATTCAGCTAATTTCATTATCGCTCGGTTCGATTTAGGAATCATCCTCCTACCCACAATAAACCAGTAAGCTACAACATTGAACTACTGGTACCAACTTCTTAATCCCGATGCTGCTGATGATAATATCCACATAAATAGTGGCTGTTTACAAAATGTCGATAGTGAATTGATATTGTAGGTACCATAAGTGTAGACTACATAGTGGTATAGTGCAATCGTAAAAAATGTCTCACTCACTTCGTTCGCGATAATGTCGATTGTAGATTTCTTTTTAACTGACTTCGAAAAAGAAGTAATCTTTTTTTTAATTTTTTTATGTTTATTCACCGATTACTTGAAGACGCCTGAACCGACCAACTACATAGTGATGCAATGTAATCGTAAAAATTTTCGCGCTCGCTTCGCTCGCGAAAATGTCCTTCCTTAATTGGTATTGTAAGAAGCAGGTATAAAGTACACAGTTAAGAAGTGCAGTCCTAAAAAACGCGCTAATTTTCGCGCTCGCTTCACTCGCGAAATTGTGTGTTTTCTTAATTGGTATTGTAAGAACCAAGTATGAAGAACACAGCTTATTAGTGCAGCCTTAAAAAATTTTGGGAAATATCCGTTTTGGATTGCCAAGTATGGACTACATAGTGATGATTCGCGCTCGCTTCGCCCGCGAAAATATCTTTTCTTGATGGGTGTTTTAACTATTAACCACGTATGGAGTACATAGTTAAGTAGTGCAGTCCTAAAAAATTTTGCGCTCGCTTCGCTTGCTACAGCGTCGGTTTTATGTTGCTTATGTAGGTGTCAAGTATGGGCAGTGCTGTTACCAACCCTTAAATCTTGGAGCTGCTGGGTATGGCCCACCTAATTAGTGGGGATTTTGAAACTATCGATTCGATTGTGATTTCTATCGAATCGATTGTGAATTGGTATTGTGTGTATCAATCTATTTAGCTAATTTCACTTTCACATAGAGGCGTAGTGCAATCGAAAGAATTTAGCGCTCGCTTCGCTCGCGAAAATGTCTTTTCTCGATTGCTACTGTAGGTGCCAAATATGAACTACAAAGAAGCGTAGTGCAATCGAAAATTTTCGCGCTCGCTTCGCTCGTGAAAATGTCTTTTCTTGATTATTAAGTATTGTAAGAACCAAGTATGAAGGACTCAGTTAAGTAGCGCAGCCCTAAAAAAATTTTGCGAAAATGTCCGTTTTGGATTACCAAGTATGGACTACATAGTGATACAATGTAGTCGTAAAAAGTAGGAGCCAAGTATACTACAAAGAAGCGTAGTGCAATCGAAAATTTTTGCACTCGCTTCGCTCGCGAAAATGTGTCTTTTCTTAATTAGTACTGTAAGAACCATGTATGAAGGACACGGTTAAGTAGTGCAGTCCTAAAAAATTACGCGCTCGCTTCGCTCGCGAAAATGTTGATGTTGCATTGCTGTTGTAGGTGCAAGTATGGACTACATAGTGGCGTAGTAGTAATAATAATAATAATTTTTATTTTCTTTAAAAAATGTACACATCAGGTTTTTAGGGGCCGAGACCACCTTTTAAGTATATTGAAATACCTGTATCAGGTGGTCTCGCTCTTCTATAACAATGTTTACTTATTGGTACTTATCATAAAATATACATTAAACTAAATTATAAATAAAATTCGTAAAATTAAACAAGCATGTAATGGTGAGTGCATATGTGTATACAAATGTGCGCGTATATGCGTGAGTGTTGTGTGGGGTGGTGTGTGTGTGTGTGTGTGTGTGTGTGTGTGTGTGTGTGTGTGTGTGTGTGTGTGTGTGTGTGTGTGTGTGTGTGTGTGTGTGTGTGTGAATGTGTGAGTGTGTGTGTGAGTGTGTGTGTGTGTGTGTGTGTGTGTGTGTGTGTGTGTGTTTGTGTGTGTGGGTGGGTGTGTGTGTGTGTGTGTGTTCTTTTTTTTTTTTTATACGATAATAACCTTAAAATATTTTTGATAATATTTCTAAAAGCGTTTCAGTTTCTTCATAGTTTTTCGTTTTTAACCATTCAGTCAGCCTTTTTTTGACTTCGCATAGTTTGTTGGGGTAAATATTGAGAATTTTGTTAATTTTATTATACAAGTGTGCAGATTTTTTGGTGTACTGGTTGCGAGAAAATGACGTTTTTGATGGAGACACGTTGATAATATTAATTAGTTTCCGTCTTCTGCGTATGATAGTAGGTTCAATTTTAGGTTCGAATTTAGTAGATTTGTGTACTTTTAAAATAGTTTGTAAAATATATAACTGTCTAACAGTTAAAATCTGGCTAGTTGAGTAAAGCAAGTGTGTAGGGAATCTGTAAGGTTTTTGATACATAACCTTTAGCAAAGATCTTTGAGCTCTCTCTACATCAATGAACTTTGTTTTAGCCGCACCGCCCCAAACTAGAATGCAGTAGCTTAGTATGGATTGTGCTAGTCTGTACAATGCATTAACGGTTATCGCTGACCAATCACAAACAAGTCTATGTTTTCCGTATTAACTTGACTCGGTGGATAGAGTATAGAGCATGGTAAATTTTATTTAATAGGGTTTTGGGAGCTATGTATCTGAGAGTTTTGAAAATCCAAATGAGTTTACGTATCCTACCACTTAATGCTTCTATTTGACCCTGCCATGAAAGTCTCTGATCTATATTAACGCCTAAATATTTAATCGAATTTACTCTGTTGATGCCGGAGTAATTATCACAAGTACCATTACAGTCTGTAGCATGCAATGTAATGCAATAGTTACTTTTCGGCTGAGAGCTATTGTAAATAGAAAAACAAATATAATTTGTTTTTTCCGTGTTAAGAGTTAGTAAATTAGTCCTCAGCCAAAGAGCGACCCTTGCAAGTCCTAGTTCAGCTGCTTTTTTAACTTTATCCCACGTAGAATCCGAAAAGACGATGGCAGTATCATCTGCATAAGAAAAGATTTTGGCATTTTTAACCGACTTCCAAAAAGGAGGAGGTTCTCAATTCGGCCGGTATCTTTTTTTTTTTTTTTTTCTATGTATGTCCACCGATTTCTCCGGGATTACTGGACCGATTCGCGTGATTTTTTTTTTAATCGACAGAGGATGTTTGCGAAATGGTCCCATAAAAATTTTAACCTTCAACTCCTCAAGCCTGATGCTGCAGGCTAAAACTATGGCGATTTAGGAAATTTCGATTACGAATTGATATTGTAGGTAACAAGTATGGACTACATCATGGAGCTCCAGGTCCTAGCTCCTCAATCATAGGATACTACACTTAAAAGCTTAAAATAAAAATTCTTTTCAAAAAACCGACTTCTAACGCCACTACAAAGTATAAAAATAATTTTAGTTTGTCCACGTTTGTTGATGTCGGGCGGGCCTAAAATACAAACTATGAAACCGACTCGCGATGCTCGCTCGACTTTTACAAACGAGTCTATCATATTCTGTAGCGTCGCGCATCGGTTTCATAGTTTGTATATAGGCCCGCCCGACTTCAACAAACGTGGACAAACTAAAATTATTTTTATACTTTGTAGTGGCGTTAGAAGTCGGTTTTTTGAAAAGAATTTTTTATTTCTAAATTACAGAGCTCATTTATGTAAATTAAAAACAACGTAGGTCCTAAAACGCTACCTTGTGGTACACCATAAGAGATATTGAGGTCCTGGCTAGTGTAGTTCCCAATTTTCACTCTCTGCGTGCGACCACAGAGGTAGTCCTTAAACAGAGCCAAGTAATAAAAGTAAAGTAGTAGTAGTATAGTAAAGTAGAGCAATTGTAAAAAATGTCGCACTCGCTTTACTCACGATTATGTCGATTATTGATTGATTACAGCGTCGGTTTTATGTTGCCAAGTATGGACAATGCTGGTACCAACCCTTAAATTTTGCTGCTGCTGGGTACGGCTCAACTAATAGGTGGGATTTTGAAACTATCGACTGTGAATTGATATTGTGTGTATCAATCTATTCAGCTAATTTCACTTCCACATAGAGGCGTATTGCAATCGAAAGAATTTAGCGCTCGCTTTGTTCACGAAAATATCGGTTTTAAATTGCTATTGCAGTTGTCAAGTATAAACTACCTAGATGCACAGTGCAATCGAAAAAATTTCGCGCTCGCTTCGCTCGCGACAGTGTCTTTTCTAAATTGGTGTTGTAAGAACCAAGTATGAATAACATAGTTAAGTAGTGCAGTCCTAAAAATTTCGCTCTCACTTCGCTCGCGAAAATTTCTTACCCTAGAGCTATGTGTTTTTATAGCTGCCACCAATATATTCAACTAATTTCACTACCGTTCGGTTTGTATTGGGAATCGCCCTCCCCCACCCTGCATCACTGGACTACATCATTGAAGACCACTTAAGAACTCCTCAATCCTGATGCTGCTGGGTACTGCCCACCTAAATTATGGGTTTTTACGTAATTTCGATTGTGTGGTGTGTAATTGTAAGTTTGTAGGTACCAAGTAGCTCTTAAATATAATATAGTGGCGTAGGACAATCCTAAAAACCTCGCGAATAACACAAAGCGATTCTTTTTTTTATACTTTTTCCACGCGGACGAAGTCGCGGGCTTCAGCTAGTATTATTATAAATAAATGTGTACAATATCTAACGACGTATAAAAGAGATAGTATCTTGGAGATGACGATAAGAACAGTTAATCCTGGAACTTTAGAGCTCTCAGGGATTTTATAAACCTAAATCTACTAATTATACTATAAAAGATATTCTTTTAGAAAATTAGTCAGTAATAGTCACTTTAACGGTGAAAGAAATAATATTATCGTGAAGAAACCTGCAGCCCGAGAGTTCTACATCACAAGGGTGTGTGAAGTCTGCCAATTCGCACTTGGCCAGCGTGCTTAACTTTAGCCTAAAACTTATCTTAGTAAGCCGGCGAGGGGTTATCATCATATTCTGATGATGATTTTGGGAATTAAAATTGGCTAGATATCTATGCACCTATATTACGTAGATATTTTATTCATATGCTCTAGTGACAAAAATTAAAGAAATCTATGAATCATCCAAACAGTTAGCTATAGCTGCTTATTCTAAATTTATATTTACCGACCAATAAAACCACGTTATTGCAGTTTGATGCAAATTACAAAACGATGAGGTGAATTCATTTCCTTTGCCCTTTAGCTCAAAGGATGGAAGAATTATATCATTTTTATCGACGCTTAGAAAAAATCGATTTCCGGGTAATATTCGTTACTAGGTAGGTATAATGTCATTTTTAGGATATTACCTATGGATTGGACCTAGCTACTTTTTACTAATTTCGTATTAAAAATATCCATATTAAAATTGCGCAGTCCACTCCATTTATCTTTATCAATAGGTAGGAACTTTTTTAGCAAATATTACAATTTCTACGAGTGTTCTCATCATTTTAAATTTATTTGCATCCTATTTAAATCAATTAAGAAATAAATTATCCAAAGATTGCAAAATAAAAGTATAGTAAATCATACTAATATTATAAATGCGAAAGTGTGTTTGTCATTCAATAACGCCGCAACAGAGCTACGGATCGATGTGATTTTTTTGCATAGGTATAGTTGAGAATCTGGAGAGTGACATAGGCTACTTTTTATCCCGGAAAATCAGAGTTCTCGAGGAATTGTAAAAACTAAATCCACGTGGACGAAGTCGCAGGCATCAGCTAGTATTCATATAAGTCCTTCAGAACATCTGAATTTATTAATTATATCAATCAACATAGTTTAACACATCATAATACACTGTTAAAATTAATAATGATTTGTTGATGGCTGGCCATATTAATAATTCAGAACATGTATACAAAATAAAAAATCTGGCTATCCTATTATTTTAATTATTAAAACTTGATAATATATAAATGTTAATTTTTGACTCTATGAGAATTTGAGTGACTCATCGTGCGCCTATACAACTTAAATCATACTTAAATGGCACTTGTCTAATTTATAAGTCTAAAATAGGTGTGATTTTAAAATAATCAACGTGTTATTTCTTTAAAATAGCATGTGTAAATTAATTGACTTGCTAATAAGATTTCATTCAACATTTGAAGAAAATAAACATTAGAATATTGTGCATTCTATTAACGTTAACATTTTCGCAAAAATTCTCAAAACGCAAAATTTTTATTACTAAGTAAATGAAACTATGTCTTATTAAGGCTTAATTTTGTATAGATGTTTAAATTTATTAAAGTTCCGCGTTTTCTCTTAAATATTGATTTTCCAAATATTTAAAAATTGAAGCCTTCCTATTTTTTTTATTTAAATCAAATACATTTTAATTGCAATGGTTTAATATAAATAGTTCTGCATTCATTCACTAAATAAGAGTGATAACAGTATTAATTAAGTTAGAGTAACAATTTTGATTTATAACGCATTTGAATTATCACTTCGTTATGAAGGCTGTATTTCATTTATATCGAGCGCGTAATTAAGAGTAGAAATTGCAAGTTGTAGACTGTTGCCATTGATTGTTAAATTATTGCTATTTGTGTTTCAGTCATTTATCATTTCACAAAACACTGGCTTTATATAATATTATTATTATACTAGTTGATGCGCGCGAATTCACTCGCTCGGATTTTGGTTGATCGAAAACACGTCACACGTATACCTATCCATACCAAGGATTTTAGCTATTTCGTCAAGATCGATTCAATCGTTAGACCGTATAGACTCTTTATATCAACTGCTTCGCAAAAGGAACGCAAAATTTTTCTAGGATAAAAATAATAGCATACAAAATTTTTAAAGTCGTTTAAATACTTTTTATTTGGTTTATGCTTTCATTCGAGAGATTAAAAGGTAGTTAGTTATTTCGAAATCACAAACATACTTCAGTTTAATTTATTTTTACAGCTATAAATCTACATCGCCAGATTTATAGATCATTTTTTTACAAATAAACAAAATAATTTATATTTAAAAATCCGATTCAAGGAGGTAAAAATTTCTTATGGAAATATACAGCTATAATTATTGATTTTATTTTTGAAAAGTTATTAATATCACTCCTCGAATTAAAAACTACTCGATTGAAGGACAAACCAACAAAAACACACTTTCGTATTTGTATTATCACGGATAAGTCCTGAGACAAAGGCAATATAGGTCTCTTAGAGACTTTAAAAATAAAAATAAATCTGCACTTATTCAATCCCAGTCATTTGATTGCACCAAAACAAAAATACAAGCACGAATAAGTTATCATTAGATAACCACAACCAGTCCAGTTAGCGCTCGATCACGTAGAGTCTCGGTTGCCAAGATGACGGTTTTTACATGAAACCACCATGCAAAAACTGTATCATTCCGACCGATTGCAGGATTGTGTAGGTATTTTCTAAATATTGAAACCAATGTTTTTCTTTTAATATATCTATAATACCTACTGCATTTTAAATGAACAACTGCTCTGATTTTTATTTCTGTTATCTTTGATTTAAAATTTACAATTAATAATATTACTACCTATTTTCCTTTTTCTTAAGAAATCACTTATTAATTTATTATCACCATTATCATCATCAGCAACCCATTAAGTAACGGCTCACCACTGAGCGCAGGTCTCCTCTCAGAGAAGGTTTATTGGCCATCATATTATGATAGTCCACCACGCTGGCCCAATGCAAAATTAGAAGACTTTACACACCTTTGAGAATATTATGAAGAACTCTCAGACGGTGAGCAGGTTTCCTCACGATGTTTTCCTTCACCGTTGAAGCTTTATATTTAATTTCGTGTGATATTTTAACTACACACTATCGAATTATAATATTAGTAAGGTTTTCATCAGTACATCTTTTAGTTTATTCAGCATTGTGAAGAATCAAATTATCATCAAAGATCATTTATAGCTCTTTCAAGTTATAATATTATAGCAAAAATAAAATGAAATTCACTAAACCAAAATGATTAATGAACATTCACAAAGACTTATATATATTATGTATAAATATTAGAAGTAATAATGGAAGTCCACAAAAGAGATCCATAAAAACTATTTGTATGAAATTGAAATGGTAATAGCTTGAGCAACCATTAAGCGAAATTTGATGATATTTATCTATCAGCGACAAACTGGGAGGTCTTTACCATTTAGTGTATTAGAAGCTATGTAATATGGATACGCCTAAATAATAAAATTAAATATAATTATCCATGACATCAGATTTTTATAACATGGCTGAGTATGATTGGTTTAGTGTGGAATATTCGAGTAAAAAATTCTAAAAGCTAAATAAGTATAGCTAAACGGAATTCGAAATCTGTTGGCATGTCTATATTATTATGTCTTTGCATTGTCAACAAATGATAATAAAAGTATGAAATCTTTAATATTAATAGTAATATCTCGAAGAAGCGATGGTCGTTGGGGTCCCAAAGCACTAGAATGACGACCTAGCACCGGAATAAACTGTGTTGGCAGACCCCCCACCAGTTGGATGGACGATATTAGATGACTTGCAGGGAACCACTCCATACAGGTAGCGCAAGACCAAGGCCTGTGGAAATCCGTGCAAGAGACCTATGTCTAGCAGTGGATATCTATCTTCTTCCACACAACAATTTCACAATTTTTTGTATCTATTGTTAAAATTGGTTCTTCTTTTTGATCTACATAATACATAGGTATTAGCGATAAACTGCCGTTATCGCTGGTATAATATATCATTGAAATCAGAAATGAGGAGATCCGTAGGAGACCCAAAGTCACCGACTTTGCTCAGTGGAAATGGGCGGGGCACATTGTTCGAACAGCTGATGGTCGTTGGGGTCCCAAGGTGCTGGAGTAGAGACCCCGCACCGGGAAGCGCAGTGTTGGCAGACCCCACACTAGATGGACCGACGACATCAAACGAGTCGCAGGGAGCCGTTGGATTCAGGCAGCGCAAAACCGAGGCCTGTGGAAATCCATGCAAGAGACCTTTGTCTAGCAGTTGACGTCTGTCGGTTGACAAGAACATCATAAGAAGATATTTAAATTATTATATTTTAATTAAAATGAGTTATTAATAGTAATAACCCATTTTTTCTTAAAAGGTTAACAAACAGCAGAAAACGTTTTGGAAAAACGCGTAACCGACGACAGCAGTTGGGCGCTTACAAAGTTCTTAAGTTTGGTTTTCACTTGTAGCACGGTCGGATTGTCATTGTGGTAAGGACTAAGTTTAGTGCGTCGCATACGCCTCTCTACGAGAAACCACTCGTTTTTACCTTATAAGACAGCAAAGGAAAATTAGATTATACAGAGATGTAATCATGCGTCTAGGGGCCTTGGGCTGCAATAGTCCCGTATTAAAACACGTAACAACTACATTCGATTTTGACAAGACTATCATCGGAGCAATCCATCAATACATCCAAGACGCTATTTAAAGGCCACATAACTACTCAAATACTTTTTCGATCGTTGGAATTATAGTTCATATAAAAATAACACCTCAGGCACCATATAACCGGAAGCGTACGTAAGTTGGTACATACTTTGCATTAGTTCAGGTGTTATAGTATGCACAAATATAAACTTTCACCGTATTGAACTGGTTTGAATACTTGAAAAGCAATTTGGTGCGATCTACAAAACACAAATGTCTGTTGTGTTTTTAATTTTTTGGGTATCGTTTGCCCGCGACTTCGTTGTGCTCATGGATTTAGGTTTTTGAAATATCACGCGGGAACCCTTTGTTTTTAGGGTTCCGTACCCAAAGGGTGCTAGCGCGACCCTATTACTAAGCCTCCGCTGTCCGTCTGTCCGTCCGTCTGTCAGAGGGCTGTATTTCGTAAATTGTAATAAGTAGACAGTTGATATTTTCACAGTGTTTATTTCTATTGCCGCTATAACAACAAATAATAAAAATTAAATTAAAAATAAAGGGGGCTCCTCCCATACATGAAAAAGGAGTCGAAATAAAATTTTATTTTTTATCCTGGCATGTGGGGTGTCATTGTCTAGAGCTCATTAAGTGGAATTCAAATATATTTTTTATTATTTTTTCTTCTTCAAAAATGAAGTAATGGTGAGCCATCAAAATTGTGACCAAAAAAAAAGAGCATTTTTTCCCCATAATATGCTAATTTAGTAGTATCTAAGAACTAAGATATCTATCTATCTAAATAGGTATGTATCTAGTTTTAAAAAAAGTGATTTAGTCGTATGAACGGAACCTTAAAAGAGCGAGGCCCGACTCGCACTTGGCCGATTTATTTTCTTTCTGCTTCATTCTGTTATCTTATGGATATTACAATTACACGTTTATGCCGCGCAAAAATATTTATTTTATTTACAATAAATAAATAAAATAACTAAATCGCTTATTATTTCAAGACACGGAATATTGTAATTTAAATGTAAAGTAATATGTAATTTCGAAAGTACAAGTTGTAAAAGTTTATTTGAGTAAAAATTATTCTATTCTATTCTAAATTATATTTGTATTACACGTCACTCTCTAGATAACTAACTCTATCTAAGCTCTGTTCTTGGGTGATCGAAGGACAAACCAACAAACATTTTCGCATAGACTGTGCAATTTTGGATTGCGCCCACAACCGTTGAAATAAAGTATCTTGGATTTACCCAATCTTAATTATGATAAAAACACAGATTTATATGCAAGTGAACAATGATTAAAAACAAGTTTTAATTCAAAATAATTTATTGACTATAGTGACTCAGTTCACAGGATATAAACATCCGTATTACGTGTCCGATTGGGATAACCTTTCAAGTTTTTCAACAAAAACTTTTTGAAGGTGCACTAAGGCCCGCTTGCAGAGACGCCCGCGCCGTTAGGGTTAGGCTTAACCCAGGATTTTCGTAATTTTGACAGAAGCTTAATACGAAATCTGTCATAACAGCAGCTAACTCTGGGTTAAAAGATCGCTCGGTGTTTCTGCAAGCGCGCTTATATGAGTTAGGTATAATTTTGGGCTCTAAACAATTATTATTAATAACTCGGCCACGGATAAGCGATGAAATGTTTGAATTGCTGTCATTATAATAAAAATTTGTGACTACTACTAAATTATTTTCTTTTTGTTTTATTTATTGAATTCAAAAGTATTCAAACAATTACCAAACATGCTCAGAGCATCTTTTTAAAATATTAAAAGTATTTTTTGCGTTTAATATTCATTGGCTCGTACATGAATTCCCTGCACAACGGTGAAGAAAAACTTGATTGAAAAAAATACTCACTAAAAAAGTTTTGTAATAAAAAATGAAAGAACTCAAATTATAAAGAACAAAAACACAATACGCAACGGTATATTTGTGTTTGTAATTTGATTTTGTAATGAATTTCACTTCGTTAGCCTTTCATTGAGCATAGTATTTACCACTTGGACCAGGTTATAAGAGTCAGCGAGAATAATTCATACAAATACCAACAATATTTATTCCCGCGTGTAACCCCAAAAAAAATCAGATTTCGCGATGAGATAAAACATAGCCACAACCTCATGTGAGGCGCGACAAAAGAAAGCGTTTTGCGCGGAATAGGAGTGTAGTAAGCGCCAAATACTTTGTAACTCGTAAAATATTCATTTTCTTTTCAATTCGCTAGGCTACTCTCTTGATAATATCAATCGGAATTTAATGTAAAAATTTTGGCTCTGTAATATGCAACACATTGAAAATAAATGAATATTGGTTAAAAATTAGACCTAACTTCGCGATTTTTTATTATCGAACAAATTTCATCATTTTATGTTTTTGCCCAAACACGTCCCTTGGCAGTATGATGTAATTCTTGCGTGTTTTTTGTCGGATAATTGAAACTTGATCTACTACTGTAAAAATCGAATCTGTTTGCTGTTAACGAGCGCACACCCACTCTTAAATTAATGCCGAATGAAACTACTGGTAAAGACATAATACTAGTAATTTAACTAGAACCAAAAGGTGGGAAGGCTTGAAATGTTGACACGTGGGATATGACAAAAATAAAAAAAACCGGCCAAGTGCGAGTCGGGCTCGCGCGCCGAGGGTTCCGTACTCCAAAAGTAAAAGTAAAACGATAATATTATATTAATTTGCTTATTTATCATTAACTTTGTTTGTAGAGGTTTATTGTCAATATAAAAAAATCGGCCATCGGGCCTCGCTCTTTTAGGGTTCCGTTAAAAAAATTAAATTAAAATATTTCCATGTACCCATGGAAATATTTTAATTTAATTTTTTTAATTTTATTTAATTTTTATTATTTGTTGTTATAGCGGCAATAGAAATACATAATATGTGAAAATTTCATCTGTCTATCTATTACGGTTTACGAGATACAGCCCGCTGACAGACGGACGGACGGACGGACGGACGGATGGACGGACGGACAGCGTAGGCTTAGTAATAGGGTCCCGTTGGTACCCTTCGGGTACGGAACCCTAAAAAGGGGGAAAATCGGGGGTTTGAAATTTCAAAGTAAAATAACTATACCGAGTGTATCATCATATGAAGTATATCATATGAAAGGTCTTTACTTGTATATTCAAAAACAGATTTTTATTTATTTTTGTCTATCGTTTTTGATTAATCGGCCAAAATGTCTAAAAAAATATCTATGCTATCTCCAAATTTTACCAATCGAAAAATCAGAAATAATTATGGTCAATAGAGGTTTATGTATATTTTACAGGAAAAATAAAACTAACGCTCTTACTAGCATAGTTTTTTAGGGTACCCAAAGAGTACCAACGGGACCCTATTACTAAGCCTACGTTGTTGTAGTTGTTCTCGAGAGTCATTACGAATCGTCTCGCTCGTAGGTTTGACGACTTCCAGCCTCCCGAACAAGCCGGATTCCGAAAAGGCTTTGGTACCATAGATCACATTCATACGCTGCGGCAGGTTATACAAAAGACAGAAGAGTATAACCAGCCACTTTGCTTAGCGTTTGTGGACTATGAGAAAGCCTTTGATTCAGTGGAAACTTGGGCTGTATTGAGGTCGCTGCAGAGATGCCGGATTGACTACCGGTATATCCAAGTGTTGAAGTGCTTGTACGAAAACGCCACTATGTCAGTACGTATACAGGACCAGACTACGAGACCAATCCACTTGCAGCGTGGAGTGCGACAGGGAGATGTAATCTCCCCGAAGCTATTTACCGCTGCGTTGGAGGACGTCTTTAAGCTTCTGGATTGGAACGGACTTGGCATCAACATAAACGGCGAGTACATCACTCACCTGCGGTTTGCCGATGACATAGTAGTCATGGCAGAGACTCTGAGAGACCTCAATACAATGCTCAATGATCTCAGCAGGGTTTCTCAACAGGTGGGACTGAAAATGAACATGAGCAAGACGAAAATCATGTCCAATGCTCATGCTCCGCTCCACCCAGTAATCGTTGAGAACTCTGCGCTCGAAATTGTGGACGAGTATATATATCTGGGACACACAGTCCAGCTAGGTAGGTCCAATTTCGAGAAAGAGATCAACCGCCGAATCCAACTCGGCTGGGCAGCGTTCGGGAAGCTCCGAGATGTCTTCTCGTCCAAAATACCTCAGTGCCTGAAGACTAAAGTCTTCGAACAGTGCGTGTTGCCAGTGATGACTTATGGATCCGAGACATGGTCGCTAACTGTGGGCCTCATAAGAAGGCTCAGAGTCACTCAGCGAGCGATGGAGAGAGCTATGCTTGGGGTATCCCTGCGAGATCAAATCAGAAATGAAGAGTTCCGCAGGAGAACTAAAGTCACCGACATAGCTCAGCGAGTCGCGAAACTGAAGTGGAAATGGGCGGGGCACATAGTTCGAAGAGCTGATGGTCGTTGGGGTCCCAAGGTGTTGGAGTGGCGACCCCGCACCGGTAAACGCAGTGTTGGCAGACCCCCCACTAGGTGGACCGACGACATCAAACGAGTCGCAGGGAGCCGCTGGATTCAGGCGGCGCAAGACCGAGGCCTGTGGAGGTCCATGCAGGAGACCTATGTCCAGCAGTGGACATCTAAAGGTTGATAATGAATGAATGAATGTATTTCTATTGCCGCTATAACAACAAATAATAAAAATTAAATTAAATTAAAAAAAATTAAATTAAAATATTTCCATGGGTACATTGAAATATTTTTATTTAATTTTTTTTAACGGAACCCTAAAAGAGCGAGGCCCGACTCGCACTTGGCCGATTTTTTTAATAAAACTAAAAATATTTTTTTATTTTTTTTATTCCAATGATGTTGGGTCACTATTATACATAACTATTCCAAATTTTATGTCGATAGCTTTAATTAATAATTATTTAATAGTTACGACTGTGACAGATGGACGGGGAAAGTCTCACCATAAGGGTTCCATTTTTACCATTTTGGTACGGAACCCTAAAAATTAAAAACCTATGACGAACTCTAAACCTTCTCTGTACCTACCTGAGGTCATTAACCTTAAATCTAGAAACCTTATTTGAGGTGATAATAATCGTACAATGCAAAAAATTGCATTCAGATATCAAAAATATTCCTAAACGATTTTCAGAATGATAACATTAAAACACTCATATGTTGCGCGTTACCTCTTAATAGACGAGTGGCTTAAATTCAGTGTTTTATTGTTTTAATACAATGTATCCTGTCTTAAAAGTTATACAAGATACTATTATCTACAATTGTTGGACCATGTTTGCAAAAATCTTTGTTTAATTGGTTTTTGTATTTATTTTATTCGAATCTATGTTTTTTCTAATCTATAGAAAAACGTTTTCTAATTGAGATTAGGAGGTTACTGGCAGAGATGCGTTCTAAGACCGCCTTTCATATTTTACTTCTCTACTTTTTAGGGTTCCGTAATAAATAAGGAACCCTTATAATTTCGCCATGTCCGTCCGTCCGTCTGTCTGTCTGTCTGTCTGTCTGTCTGTCTGTCTGTCCGCGGTTTAGCTCAGAGACTATTGGTACTAGAAATCTGTAATTTGACAAGGGTATAAATATCAATCACGCCGACAAAGTCGTGAAATAAAATTGTGAAAAATATTTTTTTTAGGGTACCTCCCCTACATGTAAAGTGGGGATGAATTTTTTTTTTCTCGTCTATCCCATAGTGTGGGGTGTCGTTGAATAGGTCTTTTAAAAATATTGTGGGTGTGGGAACATAATTTTTCAATTCAGGGATCCGTTTGTGAAATATGATATTTTAAAGTGCTAAATTTAATTAGAGTCTAGTGTCCCCCCCCCTCTGCCAGCTAAATGGTTGTATATAGGATACAAGAAAAATTTCACAGCAGTAGTATATATAATGAATTTTAAAGGAAAACTATCACGGCTAAGTAGGGTTCAATAGTTAAGGAGTTATATCTATTTTTTCTAAGTTATGTATTACACGTAGTGTAAGTTGCATATTTTGTAGAATATTATAGTATTTAAATTTTAAATTATGGAACTCAAAATTTATTCAATATTCATAAATAAAACAAAAGCACTATCCTAGGTCAGCCATAATATTTGAGACTTTCAACTACGGAACCCTACACTGCGCGTGGCCCGACATGCACTTGGCCGGTTTTTGAATTCTTAAATTGGTTTAATTGTGTTAAATAGATAAATACATGTATAAATAAATCTTGTGACTTGTGACACAGTAACTATTTCTTATACCTTTCGAAGCACGCGCCTCCGTTCGTTACTACCAACTCTTTGTTCCGTACAAGAACCTAATTAGGATTGTCTGAAATATTTTGACACCGGCCATTTATAATAATATTAATATTACACCTTTATCAAACGCTTTCAAAGGTTTTTGCTTCTAAGTCAATCCACTTGATATATTGTTATGACTCATTCCGCAAAGCCGCTTTAGGGTGGAACCACATTTGTGAGGATCGTTTCGGATTTCGCCCATACAAAACTGTCAAATTCTATAGAAACGTGTACGGATCAAATCGGCTTTTCGATGCGTACACGAATGTATGGAAAATGACAGCTTTATATAGGCAAAATCCGAATCGATCCTCACAAATGTGGTTCCACCCTTATTGTATAAACATGGAAGAGAATTACTACGCGTTCGCTTCAAGTTGAGCCCTGCACCATAGAGTAAAGTAATCGACGTAGTCGTAATTCCTAGTTCCATGTCGACAGTACGGACACAGTATAGGATAATATGCAGTAATTTGACACCTTTGATCTAGATTCTAGTGGTACTACGCGTTACAAATTTCCCCTAGCTCTCTCGCGCTTCCCCGCACCGCACCTCAAGTCAGACCCACTTAGTAAACCGCTCGCGAAGCACCGGTTATTAAAAATAAATTTCAAATTCAAATTCAAATTATTTATTTGCACAGATTGGGTAGTACAATGGTGTTACATTATAACTATAATTCGCCCCGAACTGAGACCTCCCGGTAACGGTATCCCATGATTATTCATTCAATCGATACATGACGACCAAACCTGACATTATTATTATGCCCGTTTTCACCAAACATACCTATATCATCCCCTAAATAGGAGTCTCTTTACGTAGGTAGCTCCTAAATACAATCCTAAGTCCTAACATCCGTCCCAATGTCCTTTTAGGTGTCCCGTACAGGATCGTGATAAAGAAGTTGACAGAAATCATCACCTAACTTATCATAGCCCGTAAGGTTAGGCAACGTTAATGAAAACATTGAATTAATAAGTACTAACGAGTGAAAACGGGTTACGGGCATCTGTACAAATCGTTATCTATCGACGCGAATAGAAAATATACAAAATGCAGTAATTAATACACACATCAAAAGTGTCTAGGGATCAACATATATTTTTGCAATAACTTTTCTCCTGATTGATATTAATTAAAATTTTCTTTAAGGATTCATCAAATAAAGTGTTTTCGTTTTTCACAGTAACGATAAACCAAGTCACCTTTGCATTAATAAAGAAATTTGCCATTTTCCTAATAAAGGGATTTTTGACATTTGAACCACTAACATTAAAGTTCGAAAAAAAGACTGAAATAACAGTTTTCTTTAAAATTTTATGGGGTAACTTAAACAATTAATAATCCGTGTTTCTACCGCGAACACTAACAACACAAGAACATCGGTTTGGCATACTCAAAATGAGTTCATCCAAATCACGCTGTGGAATGGCCGCCCATGTTCGTTGCAACAACAAAAAAAGGTCTTCTTGCCACTGGATACCCTCCATATTCGGCAGAGCTCTTCTCTGTAGCATATCCCATGCATGCTCAATCGGGTTCAAGTCTGGCGACTGAGCAGGCCAGGGCAGGACATTGATGTTAGCTGCGGCGAGAGTCTGTCTTACAACTCTTGCGGTGTGCGGTCGTGCATTATCATGCATTAACTGAAATAAGGGACCGATTTGCACTTGTAGAGGAACGATGACGTCTGATACAATCGTCTCAGCATAAATTTGTGCGTTGAGGTTGCCTCTGATCCAAATCAACTCAGTTCTTCCGCCGATCCAAATACCCGCCCATACCATGATGGTTCCACCACTATAAGGATGGACTTCCTGGCAGGATTTTAATCGCTGTTGGCGTCCAGGGGTTCTCCAGTGTCGTATACGTCTTGTATCCGGTCTCATACCAAAACGAGACTCATCAGAAAAGCACACGAAACGCCATTGTTCTTCTGCCCAATTTCTGTGTTCAAGAGCCCATTGATATCGAATCCTACGATTGTGCATTGCTATAGGTGGTACCCGTAGCGGTCTTCGGGAATGAAGGTTCACTTCATGCAAGCGGTTTCTGACTGTTTGGTCGCTAATTAAGTTCCCTGAAGAGTGATGAAGCCTCACGGCTAACATCATGGCGGTTATTGTTGGAGCTCTTCGAGTTAAGATTTGAATGTATCGGTCTTGTCTCCGTGTGGTGCAGCGATACCGTCCTCCATGGCGCTCAGCCACGGTACCAGTGCTTCGGTAACGTGTCCAAAGTCGACTGATAACACTCTGACTTGTATTCAGAGCTAAAGCCACAGTACGTTGCCGGGAACCAGCTTCTATCATTCCCACGGCTCTGAGCATTTCTTCCCTGCTTAAATGACGTCGCCGCTCCATAATAACGTTGGTTTTAATCAGTAGTAGGGAAACAGCAGCACTAATAATGTCTTCAATGCGTTGTATGTTTTTATAGGGAAAATATTGACAGCTGATTTTCATCTTTTATTCGAATTTGATTGACAGTTCCTGATTCAAATTATGAAATGCACCAAAAAGGATCCATATAAATTTATAAAATCATAAATTTATTACAAAGCCACATCTCAATCTCAAGAAATCCGCATCAAAATGCTTGATCCCTAGACACTTTTGATGTGTGTAGTTTATTGAAGTTTGATATTTAACTAAACAATAATTTTAATTGAATAATAAGTTATTATTTTATGTAACTAAATAATAATGTTCGACGCAAAACTGTTTTTGGGATACCTAGTCGTAACTCCCTAGTTCCATGGAATAGTAAATGACTGCGCCATCTATTAGCATTATTGTGACGCTATGTTGATGCTATATGAATTACTGATGCCCATTAAACATTAAATAATCTCATTTCTTTATAATATTCATATAATTTTAGTATTTGTTGTTCAAGTACAGGATACAAGTAAAACAAAAAACTAAAATATGCTCGAAAATACATAGTCAATTCTCCTAGAGAGCGTCTTTAAGAGAGCGTATTGAATCTCCACTTTGAAAGCCCCCCATTTCGTCAATTTTAAGGGAAAAATTAAAAAAAAAATATTTTTGTACTCGGTTCGAAATTATCTTTAACATGATATGTTACAATTTTATATAACGCGATAAATTTTTTTTTACTTCGCATTCACTTCTATGAGAGCCCCCCTGAAATAAAGGTTTTTAAAGTTCGGCCGTTCAGAGAATGCGTTCCTGACACGTGTCAGTTAGTCACGACAACTGTCACAAAATTATAACATTAATTGATTATTGATATTATAATAATGTTGTTTTAATGCTCATCAATTGTTAAAACGGTAAACAACCAGCAATAATATTTTTATCGTAACTGCAACGCCATTACAAAGTTACGTCGTCAGTTCAATCGCGACGTTTTAGGAACGCATTCTCTGAACGGCCGTAGTATATAATTTTTTATGCAATATTCGGCTGAAGGCCATCAGTTTACATATTATATCTAAATTTGAAGTAATTACGTTCAGTAATTCAAAAGTTATAAGGCTCTGACAGACGGACGGACGGACGGAGAAGAGCAAATTCACCTAGTAGACTCAGAGACCTCGCTTCGCTCGGTCAATAAAATTCCTTACAATCTACCGGATAGGCATGCAAAAATAATATTTAATAATAATTCTTATTCTAAGTTTACGTATTAAAATTTCAATTTATTAAATTGAACTTTGGATATAAGGAGTTTTGGTAGGTTTGGTAAAAAAAACTAAGAATGTTGTATATCGTAAAGCATTAGAATAATAAACACTTTTTTTTTAATATTTTTTTATTATTTATACCAATTCGAATTCAATATTCATAGTTAAGACAGGTCAGCTAGTACTTAACAGATAAAACAATAGATAAACTATTATACTGCATCTTCTTATACTGTGTCTTTACTAGCTGTGGGTCTGACTTGAGGTGCGGTGCGGGGAAGCGCGAGGGGTGTAGATTTCTTTACTCTATGGTGCAGGGCTCAACTTGAAACGAACGCGTAGTATATCGATATTATTTGTCAAATTCGTTTGAAATAATTAATAGTTTTATGCTGAATATGATTCTATTATCACGTTTGTTTTGCCGTGATTTGTATTTATTAAGGATTATCCAAAATATCTAAAACTTCTTCAAATAGATCATAATAATAGTATTACTAAAAAATCTCTATGACATAATTTTCAAGAAACTAATCAGTAGATATCATCAGAATCAAGTGTAAAACATATTTTTAAAAATACTTTAAACATACTTTTCACCGCACCTGTACTAGCGATTAAGTTTTCGTCTTTCACACGTTTTCTTCACTTTGTCTTCTGAACAAAGCGCGTAATTTCCTAAAACATTTTGATTATTTAATCTGTAGATTATGGGCATTGTTGATGACACAATGCATTCTCATAATCTTTGTGATATAGTATAATTTGATGTAACGTACACTTTGTGAGATTAACGACCAATCTAAGATCATTGACTTTACTTTCCACTAAATGGCTGTGGAGAGTCTAGATTTCTACTTATTCTATTAATTTTCGATTACGTATCTAATATATCCTCCGGGTTTTCAAACTTCGCCTTAATACCGATTGGACAATTGTCCAATAGGTATTAATGTGAGAAATGTTGTAAAAAAGTAGAATCTGTCCATTAGTATTAATTTTGAATGTTGTGTAAGACTAATAAAAAATGCAATAGCACAATTTATTTTAATTAAACAAAGGTACTAAAAACCTAAGATCTTTTTGCAAAAAAAGTTATAAAGCTTCCGATGAATAACGGGAGCTAATTAAGGCGCTTTATTGCACATAAATACATGGTATCGCAGCATATTGATGTTTGTCGGCCTTTGAATCAGTCCAGAATCTAGATCGATGATAGACTATGTGGATATATTATCTCGATAGAGCTTAGTAGCTAGTTTAATGGGATTATGTAATAAAAATGTAGAATGCTAAGGAAGAAATTCGTTTGAATCAATTTGGGAACTGGGAAGTATCTTCTTGTACCTATTTATAATTTTTAAAATTTAAATTCGTAATTTAAAAATTAAAATATTATTGTTCGAGTTATCCTTATAGCGATTATAATAATATGACGTTCACAGAAGATTAGTGATGACCTCTCTACCGCAGTGGTGAGCGCTGTTGTTTTATAGAAGAGTAGTAAGATTCGATTCCCAGCAAAAAAAGTAAATTAACCCGTTGCCATCTTAGACTGCATCACCACTTAACATCAGGTGAAATTGCAGTCAAGGGCTATTGGCAGGGGAGACAAATATTAATTTAATAAAACTTTTGAGTACATTTAATTAAAATTATTAATAGTCAAATATTCAATGTAAAAATAACTGGATAAGTTCGTGATTCATCAATTAAGCGTATGTCGGTAATTACAGTAGGTATGCCTGCTTTTAATTAAAAGCTAATATGAATTTTTCAACTTAACGCACCGCATCACAAGTAACTATTATTTAAAATCTATCTTCTATAATTGTGCCCTTAAAAATAAATTATCACTTGAGAACGGCTCGACCGATTTGGCTGATATTTGAAGTGAAAATTTCTTTAGGCGCGTTGAGCACTTTTTTGGGTGAGCAAAAAACATGGATTTCGCGTCATCGTCACCTTCACAATCGTCACCTGGAAATTTCAGTAAGCGTTCAACATTTTAGAAGTTCCCAAGCAACCTTGTACTGCGCAGCAGGCAAGCAGCCGCCTTATGTCGCAGGTTCGAATCTCACTCACGAAATCGTGACTGCGCTTTTCTTATTTGTTTTTAATTATTAGCAAATCTAGTTTTCACTTTTATCGGCAGTCCCTATGACTGCTAATTTTTTTTGTTGTGTTCTTAATTGTCAAGACAAGGTTTGTATGAAAAAAAAATTTGGAAAATCCACCGGAAAAGTTGGAAATATAGATGGTATTTTTGTATACATCAATAAAAAATTAAAATACTACCCGTGCGAAGCCGGGTTGTATAGAAGAATTTTAGGTTTTCATTTTTTCAATGGCAGGCCTAAGTGTTTTGCTTGTTAGTTGCTGTGTCCTTCAGTTAAGCAGCAATAGAGCAACGGATCGAGGTGATTTTTTTACCTGGGTACAGTTGAGGACCTAGCTACATAGGCTATCCTTTATCCTGGAAAAACAGGATTCCCGCGGGATTTTAAAGAACCTAACTCCACGCGAACGAAGTTTCGGGCAAAAGGGGTTGTTTCATTTTGGGCCAGGTACTTGTACGCTATACCAAAAAATAGTATTAAATCATAGAAATTGAAATAAAATATGCTTTTTTGTAGTATTACAGTGAATAAGAGGTACAAATATAAAATTGATCATTGGGTACATCTATAGAATGGCAACTCCCGGAGTGCATCCATCTGCTTATGTTGTCAATGTTTGTAATGACGTTACGTCATCTTACGGCCGTTTTCAATAACCTATCTATCCGTCATTTAAGTTACAAATGGTAGACAAAACTATCCTTTTGTCCTTACTGCCTTTTCAATAACCTATCTACAGATAGCGTTTCCTACCGAATCTAGCTATCTGTCATCGGGAGGGCGGGTAGCCTACTAGAGATAAGAACGCTCATACAAATCATGCTTACTTGCGTTTCAATATAAGTTTCAAGTTACTCTCCAGTAAACGGAGCTATCGCTAGTAACGTCATTTACTGATCAGTCGAAATCGGCCAGTTGGCACTCGGTAACGTAACTTTGCCTTTTGAAAATAAATATTTCACTGTAGTTTCTATTCATAATGAACCTTTTAGCAGTCATGATAGTGATATGGAATAATTTGGATACTTAATAGATTGTGATGGGGACAGTCAAGTCCCTGTCTGACACTTTGATACCGGGAGGCTTCGGAAGGTACCTAATAGGTATAAACCACATGTGTGTTATTAATATTATTCTCCTCTTCAAAGAAAGTAATTAATTAAGGTAATAAATATATATAGTCTGCGCAATGCAAAATTTTCCCTTTGTACACATCGCAGACAACTACACGCGAACATATAAATAGTATGGTAGTAGGTAGTAGTAGAATATAGAAATAGTAATCAAACAACAATAAACAACTAATTAAAACTTAACAAAAATATTTAAAAGCTAACATTTACAAAATCAAAAAACACGGTACTGACAAAAACGAGCGGAAAGTTGCTATCTGTACTAAGCGGGTCTGACTTGAAGTGAGCAGGTAGTACAATAAAACAAAAAAAAAGGTTATTGTAAAACAAAAATTCAATGGACTTGGATAGATGAGAGGGAAAAAGCTATCTACTGATGGTTGAAGGTAGATAACACTTGTCCGTGTATGTGAAACGCAAACTATGGATAGATACGCTCTTACTCATTATCGGGGATAGCTATCTATCCGTAAACTTTGGTTGGTTATTGAAAACGGCCGTTAATGTCATTTCAGTTGTCAAACGTCAACTGTGGTTATTTTTATGTCAAAATTCATCATGACTCGTGTAAGTAGGTACGTGTCATTGTCAAAAAGAACGCCATGTTGTTGCGCTTTTATTTTGCAAAATAATTTCGCATTGTACGGTGTACCTCGTAAAAAGGACCTTTTAATGAGAAATAAATAAAAAATAATCACTATTTCATGACCCCCAAACATTTTGAAAGACTGTACAAAGACCTGGCCCAGGCTCCGTATATATTTGAAACAAACTCTTTATTACCTTTTAGCTCGCTTCAGATTTAATAATATGCAAAGAAGTCAAGCAAATTCCGAGTATGAAAGTGACCCCAAGCTAAGCTTCAAGAGCAAAGGCCTTGCAAACAATAAGAGGGGTAAAGAATATTATCACTTGTGACTGAAGAGAACCCCATTGTTTGAACACAAAAGTGAAAGTCAATTCATTCGTTATGAGATAATTGGTTTCTTTATTGCATCACATAAGTTTTTCCACGGCCGTAGTTGAACTTGTATGGAAAAATCGCTTTTTATTGCCATATTGTCTTGTGGCGTGTCGGAAGTTGTATGGTGTCATAAAGGGTACATTTACGCACGGCATTGCTGGCCGAAAATCTTCGGTCCTTTTTCTTGATAGTACATTTTTTGTGTATTATTTTAGAGTAGAAGTGTACTTATCTTCAATAGTAGTTTATGATTGACCTATTTGCACTCAAATTATTTGAAACTAGCATTTGCCATCGACTTCATCCGCGTTGAGCTAGGTTTTTAAAAATCCCGCGGGAACCCTCTGTTTTTCCCAGGATAAAACGTACAAAATATGCAAAAAATTCACGTTAATCCGTTGCTTCGTTACTGTTGACAAAAGGATAAACCAACAAACAAATACACTCTTACATTTATAATACCTATTACCTATTAGTAAGGATACTAAAGAATTTGTAAAATTCCGAATTTTGACGAAGAAATGTTCGCAGCGTAAACGTAAACCCTTTGTTTGCCTGGGATAAAAGTGTCCTATGTATCTAAGAGTAGTTTCATGCATTTGAAGTCGATTGTTTAGGACTAGGCAAACTTCCTACATGCAGAATGTTCAATTGGGTATTTGACTGTTGTCAAAATGTTTTCTTTAAGTAATTATAATCGAAAATGTAACATGTAAGAATATGTTTGCAGAAACAGAAAATAAATACCTAAATCAAAAACAAATAAGTTATAACCTGTTTTACTTCGACTGTATCTGTCTCTTTCTAAAACGAAATTTTCTATCGAGATTGTATGGAGCTACTGTCTTGTTACGTCACATTTCAGTAGCGCTCTCTTTGTCTGAAAGGAAACTTTAACTAGACTAGTTAAGATATTTAAAAAGAATAATGGCATTGTGTTATTATATTTAAAAACTTTATTTAAATAAATAAAAAAATATCAGTCAAATACCCAATTCGCGAAATGTACAATTAATAGGGTATTTGACTATAATAAAAATATCGTTTCAACTGGTGTCATCCTAAAAGATTATTATCTAAAAACATTATTCCATACGACAAAACTAAAAAATAAAGCTTTATTTAATTAGAAAACATTAAATAAAATTGCTATAATTCTGGCCATGGTCACGTGATCGAAAACGTTCCGTGATCTCGAATGACGTCACAGTCCACACCACCTATGGAATTCTCATTTTGTCCATACATTTCGACGTGTTTGTGCGGCGTAATAGGCTAATTTCGTCTGTTTTTCATCGTTACTATTTTATTAATTACCAAATAGTATGCGACACGCGGCCTAAACACATATTATAAAATTGTCATTGTTTGAAATGTGAACTGTTACGTCATGAGAGCAAATGGAACGTTTCGGCGGCAATTTATTTTTTTGAATTTATTTCTCGATTTTTATGAAAAATAATGAAAATTATGCCGAAATATATGTTTTGTTAGCTTCAGCATAGCATTATTAACAATTTAAGATGATTTTCTAAAAGTAGTCAAATAGCCTATTGTCACTTCATACTTGATTTATGCTTCAATGGTCTAAATTGAAAATGAGTTCGCTGCACAGGCAGAGAAAACCCCTGTCCACTTGTGCGAACAATAATTCTATACCCAATCTAAGTAGCAGGCGTTTCTCTAGCACTAAATATTAATGTAACCTAACAAATATTCAAGTGTAATAAACAACTTCTAATGAAATATTGTTCAGGGCCTCGAGCTATATAAAGCAGTTCCACAATTATCGGATCCCTTCGTAAATTGTGTTAATGTGTGAACGTTACATGCTATTTGTTGAGTCTGATTTTATTATTAAGGGCACGCCTTATGCACAATCATCCAAGTATTTGGTTTTATTTTAATCATTTTTCTCATATGTACAGTATTATGTATCTTTTATTAAAATTATTTACATTTATTATTTTTTACACTAGGTATAATATGTATCTTATTTATAGTTATGTCTATTTATTTTGTAAAATATTGTTCTTATTATTAAGCAATTGCATAGCTTTTATCGCGGGCTTTGAGCGCGGCGACCGAATCAAGAAATTCCGTAACGAAAATAAACCTAACACCCTGTCGTTTCAGTGCGACTAGAAAATGCTATGCAATAGCTTTACCGCGGCAGTCCCCGAGTGCCACACGTATTTATTTTTGTTGCATTTATCCCTTCATCTAGGTAAGTATGTAGATATTTATATTCTTCTATTAATTCATTAGTGTGTACACCCTTTCGTGTAATTTTGTTTTTAGTTTTCTTTACGCTAACCATGGGCTGCCTGGTTGAGATCGCTTCTTAGCGATGAGGCCACCTATTACACTCTGTTTCTTCGAAGTTACTTATTTATGTTGTTTTCTTTTTTCTTTTGGTGTACAATAAAGAATATTTAAATTTCAATTTCATTCCTTAACTCGTAAAGGTCAAATTATCTCACATATCGGATAGAGTTATTCGTTACTTTGCGGAATTCCAGGATACTCTCAAAGAAAAACAGAAAAGAAAGATCCGTTTTTGTGGATAGCAAATGATTTTCTTTTCCTTGAAGGAATCTCATGACAAATATTTTCTTCCTCTTTTTCTTCCTTAATATTTTGGATCTACCAACATATTCATATAGGTTGCTTCTATTCCACGTACTTACCTTTTTATCACAACGAACCCATACCTAACCTTTACCCTAAGTTTTTAAATCTACAGTCCAGTCCCTAGGTAAGTAGTAACACAATTCTTTGACAAGCCCGCGAAAGAATTCGCGCCCTTCAGCTAGTCAGTAGTTACATTAATTGTCTGTTCGAGAGAAATACATACTTCATAACATAATCTTAGCATACTTACGAAGTACCTGACCAATTTGTTGCCACAGAAGTTTCGCCCAAAAGCTCTAATCACGTAGGTTGCATACTTTGCGTGCGTGCGTAATTTCATAGAGTTTGCCAATACGCTCCACTTCCTACGAAGTTAAAAAAACGCGACAACCCGAAAAAGTAATCGAAAAAAGACCAATGTTTTTATTTCGGCCGATACCAAGCATATGCAAAGTTCCACGCAAGATTTTAATCTTACACAAAGTAACCATAAAATCTAAAGAAATGCCTGTCTTTATACTTTGCCGACGTATTAATTGTCTATTTTTGTTACTTTATGAACAATAGGTGATTACGCCTTTATAGAAAGCTAGTGGCTCGGAGGGAGGTCATTGTGTTTGGCCCTCAAGTTATCGATGAAATGATATCGATATCAATTAAATATCGATTCAGCGACTAACAAGGGGCCATCTGTTTTCGATTAATTAAAGTTGAATCAAAAGATTCGTGTAACTATTGAGGATGTCATACAATTTATAATTGAATATGTATCGTTTAGTTTAGATTACATTTGATTCTTTATAAAATTAAGTAGACTTTGTAGTCGAATTAATAAGTTCCTAGTTCAAAAGATTCGTCAATAGCTGTGTGGAAGCATTCTCGCCATTCTTAGTCCACCCTGAAACTTTATAATAAACAATCAAACAGGTTTACTATTACAATAATTATGTACTCAGACTAATTCCTATTTCTACTATCATATTCCTATTAATATTATAAATGCGAAAGTTTGTGAGGATGGATGTATGGAGGGATGGATGGATGGATGTTTGTTACTCTTTCACGCTACAACGAATGAACCGATTTGGCTAAAATTTGGAATAGTGATAGCTCATACCCAGGATTAACACATAGGCTACATTTTACATTTTATCCCGGAAAATTAAGGAGTTCCCGCGGGAATTAAAACCTTAATCAAGTTATTAATACATACTACGTATAGCTGCTGGGAGTTAGCTTTCTTACGTAACAAGAAGTAATAGCGTAGTCTAACTGTATTAATTTCGTAAATATATAGTTTTATATTAAAATAGATAATTCTGAATCGTCTGCCTGTGGAGAGGTTTTTAGTAGGTACGTACGTAGTAGGTAGGTACGTACAGAGAATTACGTGTTCTTAAATATTCACTTCGCGCTGCTATTTAGAATAATTTATTCATGTTTATATTAGAGGGTAAGCCGAGCTTTTCATAACGAGATCAGCAATAAACAAACAAACAAATATAAATCATACGCTGATTAAAATCGACTAGCGTGCACTAAATATTCATGCCTTTCCTGTATAATGCCATCCAAATGAATAGTAAAAACTTGCACTGCTCCTGGGTGAGTTTCGCATAACGTTGTTCTGAAACTTGGAGCTATAAACATAGGATGATATGTTATTGTATTATGCTAATATTTGACTGGTTTATGGTTTTCTTGTAAGGACCTTATAGGTTCCTATGTTGTACTTAAATGGAATATTTTACTTAGTGAAATACCTGTCATAGCTTCTTTGACCTCTTTGGATCTGTGTTGATCAAATATTAAAAAAAATCATGAGTCTAGTGGAACACTCGGTTGGAACGAAGTGCCTTATCTCTTAGAATCAACGCCATCTCTCGCCTCATGTTAGAACCACCTCGTAAAAAATAAGCAGGCATTAAAGCAAGTTCACGCTGCCCACAATAGATGGCGTTAGTAAATTCTGCCACAAATATTTTGTTCGGAATTTCTTTTCTATAAAACTTCTTTCCAAAAATTAAAAAATGAACAAGCAGATTCAGATCATGATCTGAAGTTAGAATTCGAACCCCCGAATCACTCCTTCGTTTAGCCGCAACGCCACCAAAGCTATGATGGAACGTGTGTAATACACGAGGGCGACAAGGGTCGTGACGGAAAATTCTTACACTTTTTTTCGCCTAGCCTTCATCCGCAAAACTGTCCGAAAAGGAACTTCGTTCCTAAAAAATATTTATTTCATGTAGGCCAAAGAGTGGCTCTGATGATAAGTCACGACTCTACCAGTCTACCACCGGTTTGGAAAACGAATTCTATTGAGAAGAGCCGAAGGTCATCTAGACTAAATACCTAACATGTGGTAGGTAGGTAGATGATCTGTATAATAAATTATAGGTAATCCATTTTCGTATATTTTGTCAAAGGCAAAGTCAAAGTACGAGCCTTTACAGCTTCAATATTACGCTGAACTAACTTAGATGAATACAAAGTTAGATGCTATTAGAAATTTATTTTCATTTTATAAAACGGCGATATTATCGTTTTTAATAATATAATGTGCTATTAATATTCTAATTTTCTGTATCTGCATATCGCACTGATAAAGTTGTTTATGACAGCTTTTATCTGTTATCGAGACACGGTCATATTTGTATGGAAATAGTTAGATAAAACAAGACCTCGCTTGTAAATAAAAAAATACTATTTTATAACAACGAGGTACCAATCTGATTAGATTGAGTGAAGCGAAATGAACTCAACTTTCATAAAATATTGATTCATCATCATCATCATTAGCAACCCATCAATGGCTCACTACTGAGCGCAGGTCTCCCTCTCAGAGAAGGGTTATAGGCCATTGTCCACCACGCTGGCCCAATGCGAATTGGTGGACTTCACACACCTTCGAGAACATTATGAAGAACTCTCAGGTGTGCAGGTTTCCTCACGATGTTTTCCTTCACCGTTGAAGCAAGTGATATTTAATTGCTTAAACGCACTTGACTCCGAAAAGTCAGAGGTGCGTACCCGGGATCGAACCTGCGACTCCCCGAATAGGAGACCACAGTCCTAACCACTAGGCTATCACTGCTTCATATTTTTAAATAAAATAGTTAAATATTGATTATTTACAGTGATTCTAATTGCATTGTAATTAATTTGCCGATATAAAATTTATGTAAATAACAATTTACTATTTTATTGTTGCAATATACAAACATACCTAATATTACTAACATTTAGGTATACCTACAAAATAATATTTATTCAATTACACAAATCTTTCTTCATTTCCATATTAAAGATTTCGATTAAAATATAAATAATATTAAATTCGTTTACTATGAATTTTGAAGAAGTATCCTGATTTGTCGTAAGAGCCACAGGTTGGTCTACATGAAAAAAATAATTTTGAATTTTGGTTTTGTTTGAATTATAAATCGAAATTAATTTTTAATAATTAATTATTTAGTTCAAGTTATGATAATGGCGTATTCATACAAACGTTTCAGATCGCTGTTTATTTCGAAATTTATATACATAAAAACAGATGTATCACAGGCTGCGGGGTCCGGACTAGTTAGCTGCGTGGAATTATGTTCCCGGTGTTATCGTGACGGCGTTGCAATAAAATATAATTATTTACACGGAACCAATTGGCTGAAAGGCCTTTTGATTTGTAATGCCGGTTGCAGATACAGGGAATAAAGGCAAGCTGGGTGTGACATAGAGTGGCCTATTACTTGCGTCGCGCATGTTCCACCAGAGTTTTCAATTGCCTATGTAATGTATATTTTGTCTAGGTAATTATTACTTGTTAATTAGTTAAGAAAATTAATTAGAGTGCTATTTTTTATTTTTGTTGATTTAATTCATTGAGATTTAGATACGTAATACATTTAAAAAGAAAAATGGCAACTAATGGCTAAATATGTACTAGCTTAGTAAAACTTAGCTTAAATATTATAATACTTATCTTTGTTTATTCCACATTCCACATTTATTATTCCACATTTGCACTTGCCTGCAATTTTAAATGATATTTAACAATGCAATGCAATGTTGCAGTAATTTAGAAATTAATGCTGAATTACTAAAAATTTTAGATTAAAGCTTAAGATTTCTTCAAAATATTTTACATGCGCAGCGGCATCTGTCAATTCAGTCAGAACTAGCCTTATATTTCTCAGCTGATTACGCTACGGCATAAAAGAGTAATCTTGATGGTGTTTCAGACCACTTTAGAAAGTCTGTTTGGTTTGTGAACATAACTTATTGCTGTATCTACCTACCAGCTGGCAATTGATTCATTTTGTCTTCGAGTGGGTGTAATATTGATGATGCATCTTTACGTCCAAGAAAGTAAACAACTTTTACAGATTATGAGAATTATTTTACATACTGCGGGAATTATTAAACACTGATATTTGCAAAGAGATAATCCTTGACTATAAAGTAACACACATTGCCGTTTGTGTCACACAGCAGCAAAAGTTTACTTATGTACCTATATGTAAGTAATATAACGCCGCTACGATATGGATTTTGTGCCCTCTTCGAGCGGGATGGTTGATTATTTTTATAGTGAGAAATACAGAGCGATAGACGCGCAACATATTTTCACGACGTAAGCGCCAAAACTGCTTATTACCTAATTACGAGTTAATTAAACAACCAATCGAAAAATTAAAACATGTAATTGAAAAATACTTCTAGGTTTCTTGACAAAACAAAAACCGAATAAAAATAATTTGCTCCTCCTGAGATAAATAGCAAAATGTGTGAAAAACATGTATTTTTCAAAAAAATATACTTACTATCGCGAAAATTTTCACCAATCGTGTTTTCAAAACACGTAATCCAAGTTAAAAGTTCGAAGTATCATTTCCCCAAATATTAAGGTGGGAACTTTAACAAATTCTGAGATAAATAACAATCACAAAATACCAAAATGCAAAGTAATTTCATCAGTATAATGAGCCTCCCTTCTCTGAGAGGAAACCTGCGATGCGCTGTACTGTAAAGCCTTTAATTGGTTGCTGCTGATGATGATGATGAACAATGTTTTTTATTTTATGAATGCATAATATTATATGTGGGTTTATAATCTTAAGTGTGAAACTTTTTAAAGTTTCATCCAATTGTTTTAAAAGCGGAATTAATTTCTTTAAGGATTTGGCGAAAGGCGAAATTAAAATCTTCAAGGATTCTCGGGCTTTCAGCTGAAATTATTGTTGATACTCGTATCTTATCTTTACGGATTTGGAATATCGATTCTTATCTTTGAGTATTAAACCAAAACATTCTTATAGACAAGAAGGCAAAAATTATCCTGATCTAAGTAGTGTATAGATGCGAAACATATTGTTTAAAAAAATTTGTTGTCTGTAAAGTCGGTTTACGGACGATAGATTCACGTGATAACGTCATAAAGAAACATTGAGGAATAAAATATGTATCACAAGCCAACGCTTGGGCCGATCGAGCCTCTCTATCGCTTGTTCCGCGCTCGTGCTTGCACGCGCAGGCTCAGGCGGAACGTGACACTTTTTGGAGTTTACTCTTAAAGAATCGATTTTCATATATAAGGCGCCCGGTATGAGAAAAATTCGAGGAGTAAAATCTACTTATGAATGACCTCGTTACGTTTTTCACAACGATGCAAATTTCTACCCTAACGTTGAGTAAATAAGGTTGGTTTTCGCTTGAGTTGTTGGCGCGTACCGATCGGGTCCGAGCGGCGCCGAGACGCAGCGAGCGCCGCGAATGCATTACGACGTTGCGGTTTAGGGTTGGCACATCGGAAAATCATTAACTTTTTTTTAAATTAACTTTTTGCGTATGTTTAGACAATCGTACTTAAGGAGTAAACTCCAGTCGTGCGTGCACACTTTTTTCGTGCGTGCAGCCGGTGTTCATCGATTTATAAGACGTTATCACGTCAAAAAAAGTTACACCCAAAAGGGGCACGTCCTTTACAACGGGAAATAATACGAGTATCGCTACTAAAAACCACAACAAAAACTTCTCCATCCAATAGGTAGATCATTAGCAAATTGCATGAAAGCCATAAAAACAACCATCGGACCGGTGCAAATTGGTATAAAACCATTGGAATAAAAAATATACCTGCTCTCATTTTATTTGTTGAGATACTTTTATCAATGGGAACGAATTGACATGTGGATTTTTTTTTGTGAAAAAAGTAATCGTTAATGCGTTATAATTTGGGCATGTGAATGAACCTTTTTTTTCTTTTTAATGGAAATGGTCACAAGGTGATAATTAATAAACAATTAGGGATTATTTTCGTGAATTCTTTGAGATTATTCTTTTTTATTATTTCAATATGCTCGCAATTATTATGAACAGCTGATGTCGCCCATAATACCTGGCGTAGCCTCTGGAATACGTTATATTTACGACAAAAACTCGTCGACAAACTATCCTGCCGTGCGATTGTATATGAAAATCGTGTTATTTTAAAAGCTTAAAACGTATTTACGTTTTATATTTTAAGCTGTCAAATTAATACGATTATATATAAAACTGTAACTCATTGAGTACCTACTGAAGAAAATAAAATAATTTTATTGGAAAGGCGACAATATTTCAATCTTTCTTTGATTTTATTCTACATACAATTCTACATACAATAATTCTACATATAATAATTATAATATATTCGGATTCATGTATATATATATTATACATAATTATGTTTGTATATAGATTAAAAGAAGGGAAAGTCTTAGTCCAAGGTACCCAAAAGTGACTGTGCTAATTATCTATGTTCATTGACCTTTAAAAGGAAAAAAATATAGAAGAGACATTTCGCTAACTGCTATTTAATATATTAATGTAACCGGTCATAATATTATATTGCTTTCCACTATTTTAATACCATATCGATATCATGGGAATAGAAAAGTCAAAGGAAGCGAACCGTGTCGCTCGCGTTACGATCACGAGGATATTGTGTGACAAATGCCTACTTTGGATGAGTGAGGTTTTGTATTGCGGGGAAAAAGTTTGGGAAGAACTTATTGCGGTCCATAACAGATGATATTATGTTTTACTGTGTGTTTTGCCACAGTCAATGCAGCTGAGAGTGATGTTTTTGTTTTGTTTTGTTTTTTTAAAAAAGAATATTAATTAGTCAAACTGAAGTTGACTAATATCTTCCTATCCCCTCCAACTAAGCGGAAAGCTTGTGCTAGGAGTGGGTACGACAATAGTGCAACGGGTGGGATTCGAACCTGCGACCTTTCAGTTTTCAGTCCGCACCTTTAACCGTTGGGCTATTGGGCTAGTGATGGGTAATGGCCGAGTGAAGCGAAGGTCTGTGCGTCTACTTTGGTGAATTAGCACGTCTGGCTGATTTTACTGTTAGAACCAAAGACGTATACTACGTTAGAACCTTATAAATCCTTCAATGAATATAATTATAATTAATAGGAACTACAACACGTAGCATTTATTATTATGTAAATCTATGGCTCAAAGCCGAAATTAACAGAAAGTTAAACCTACTTATTATAATATTGCTATTAATTTTTATCAAGCCTCAATAACCCAACTGTTAAAGGTGAGGACTGAAACTGAAAGGGTAGGAAGGTAGAGTCATGACGTGTCATAAGAGCTACAGGTTGGCCTTCGTGAAATAAATAATTTTGAATTTTTTTTTTTTTGAAAGGTGGACGGTTCGATCCCCACCCGTTGCACTATATTGTTGCACCCACTCTTAACACGCATATTCTACAGAAAAAATCAGTAAGTACCTACTAAAGGTCTTTCTAAACTGCATTTTGTGAAGCCTACCAACCAGGGAAGATCATCATCGATTCAATTTGAAATGGAGCAATCCCATTGTTATCTTACTAGAGTGCAAGAATTAGTAAAGATTTAGCAAAAACTAATAAGAAGTTACTATAATTAACTATACCGAAAACAGTAAATCACCCAAGTTGTTTTTAATATTGGCCTTTAAACACTCTGTTTCTCACAGTCATTTCGAACGTTAACCTAATTATTATTGCTGATATCTTAGGGGTCCATTAGACGCTGGGGCAATTCATCAGGCAAATCCGTTATTCATGATTGACAAAATTTTCCTGCTATAGATATTTTGTCGTGGAAGTATATTGATACGATTGTTTAACATGGTAGGTTACCACGGACCGTAGCATTACCAACCCACCGTCAAAGACATGCCGCCAAGTGCTTTAACGTTCCAATACGATGGCATGAAAGTTGAAACCGATAAGGAGTATGAGTTTAATTAAAAATGCCAAATCCCTACAGAGTTAACCCGGTTACTACATTAGGCTGCATCGTTACTTACCTATCAGCTGAGATCGCAGTTAAGGTCTTTCTTGTCTTCAAATAAAAAAAAAATTGGTTGTCTGTAAAGTCGGTTTACGGGCGATAGTTTTACGTGATAACGTCATAAAGATGAACAGCGTGCTGCTAGAACTAGCTCGCGACACATCCGCTAACCACAGCGCGCACGCGGTCACAAGCCAACGCTTGGGCCGATCGTGCCTCTCTATCGCTTGTTCCGCGCTCTCAATTGCACGCTCAAGCTCAGGCGGAACGTGACACTTTTTCGTGCGTTCAGCCGGTGTTCATCAATTTATAAGACGTTATCACGTCAAAAAGGTTATTCGTCAGTCACAACTAACACCAGTGACTATGGCAAAAGTGCCAGCAATACGCATCGTCTAATGTACCCTTTACAATATTGTACCGCCAAAACCTGATTCACGAGTCATTCACAAAATTCACACAAAATTATGCTAATTTCAAAGGACAGGACGTCCGCCTAGTGTTGACGTTGTGACATCAGTGTCTCGATGCTAAATGTTGTGAGAATAAAATAAAACGATTATCTCTCACGTTTCGGATATGCTTTTTTTATATACTTAAAACGGAAATATTAACTGTATTCCGCTGTATTTTTTAATATGTTAGTGTTATTTCCATATCATTATTAAATTAATATGGGTATTACTTTTAAACAAAAAAAAAATGAAAGTTCGCTGATCTCTCTGATATAAAACTGTCTAATCTACTCTGATTTCCATCATTTGTATTTTTTAAATAATTTATATTCATGAAGGTAAACAAACTTCTTGAATATAAATACTTAAACTAGCGGCACGTTATGATGGCCGGTTTGACGTTTGTCCGCTCATGAAGTTCCGTATTAATTGATAACGACTTTGAAGGAAATAATTGTATTACTTTATTGACGATAGTGATGTGCAGAGATTCATAAATTTTATCGAATGTAGTTTTAGGTTTAGGACTCAAAATTTATTTATTAAATTGATTTCTAAAATGTATACAAGTGTAGAAAAATCAGTTTGCACCATTTAAGGGGTGAATGTACTTGTGAATATGAACAATTTTCACTATGTGGACAAACCTCTGAAATCGCAAAAAAATATCAGCTGTTTCATACAAAAGGTAAAATTTTTATTTTTATATGATATATACCACAACTCGGCATTTGGTTTTCTAAATTGAAAATTTTTAAAAATGGAATCTAATACGATCGTCACATAGGATCGCTGGCTAGCACAACTACTACCTCCGGCAAACTCGCGTCAATGCTCAATGCAAAACAAAGCAGTTTCGAATTGACGTTGCTTCGAAAAGTATAAACTGTCAGTGCAATGCGATTGTGATATAGTTTTGACCTGGCTTTGGATTTCAAATATTGATACTGCATTACTGTTGACCCTTGCTCGTTAATTTGGACTCTGTTCAAGCCCTTTGTTGTGGATTTCGTCGATATGACCGAACGTACGCAGAGAACTGTTCTAAATAGTCAGACACGTGAGTTCGTAATACGCCTTCGTAACTATTTCGATCGTGAAGCTCAAAATGGAGGGCCAATTTTACCTATAACGTCAGTGGTTGAACGCGTAGCTGATGCGCTTAATATTGGACAACGAACTGTTAGACGGATAACTAAAAAAAAATATGGCGAGACTGACACAGAAGAAAATAAACTTCACACACCAAAAAAGAGAAAACGAGCAAAACCAGTCGTAGGCATCGATAGCTTTGATGCCGATGCTATCCGAAGACATGTTTACGGCTACTATTTACAGAAGGAGTATCCAACAAGAAAAAAGTTGGTGCATTCACTGAAGGAAGCTGGATTATTCTTCGGTGGGGAAAGTTCTTTAACGAAGATTTTGAAGACCATTGGATTTCGATACAAAAAATGTAACAAACGCAAAATATTGATGGAAAGATTTGATATAGCGATGGCAAGGTATACTTTTTTACGGCAAGTGAAAGAAATCAAAAATTGGCAAAATGTTGTGTTCTTGGATGAAACATGGCTTAATGCTAACCATACTGTAGGCCGTTCTTGGAACGATGACACAGCAGCATCTACTTCCAAAGTTCCTGTAGGAAAAGGATCGCGACTTATAATTTGTCACGCCGGAACCATCAACGGGTTTGTCGAAGGTTCTCTCATGGCTTTTGCGTCAAAAACCACTGGAGACTATCATGAAGACATGAATGGAGAAAAGTTTACTGAATGGTTTACCTCAATGTTGTGTAGCCTCCCTGAACCATCTATTATAATTATGGACAACGCCCCATACCACTCGATGCAAATTGACAAGCCACCTGCCCAATCCCAAAAGAAAGCTGATATCGTCGCATGGCTTCGTAAAAATGGCGTAGATGCAAACATGAATATGTTAAAAGCGGAATTAGTACGTCTTTTAAAAGAAAACAAACCAACCAAGATCCGATACGTCATTGACGAAATAGCATTAGAACATGGGCACAGAGTTATACGGTTACCGCCTTACCATTGTGAGTATAATGCGATTGAGTTGGTGTGGGCTCAAATTAAGGGATATGCTGCAAGACACAATACAGAACCCCCATTTACCACAAAAAAAATGCTAAAATTATTAGAAGAAGCTTGTGAACATGTGACTAAAGGAGACTGGGAAAAGGTTGTGAATAGAACTGTTAAATTAATAAGGGAAGATTATGAAAGAGATGTGAAAATAGATAATATTATAGAAAACGAACATATAATTATTAATGTAGGTGATGATAGCAGTGACGACAGTGAAAATAGTAGTATGGACGAATCTGATTAATTATGGCCTTTTGTGGCACCTTTTTTGGTATCTTTTGTATTCATATGTTTCTTGTGTGCATATAAAGTATGTATATTCATTTTCATTCAAATATTCAGTTCGTTCAAATAAATTAAATAAACATATACATTTTTGTTTTATTAAACCTATTTAATCAGGTACAAAAACAAAACTTAATTGTTTTTTGTTCGAGAATAAATTGACATTCCACATCACTATTGTAATGTGTCAAACCGGCCATCATAGCGTGCCGCTAGTTTAGTTAAAATCATAGTAAAGTCAGTGAGTTAAAGTACATTTTAAAAACCTTATTTAAACCGTACTGACTATACAATTGGGTATTTGAATGTAGTGAAAATGTTGATATTCATTATTTATAAGTAATCGAAAATGTAACAAGTAAGAATAACATTCGTAAAAACAGTAAAATAAATCGGACCAAAAACAAATAAGTTACCTATAGAACTGTAAAGTTCCTGTTATACAGAGAGAGCGCTACTGAAGTGTTATGTCACAATTCAACAGCTCCATACACGCTCCATAGAAAAATTCGTTTTAAAAAGAGACAGATACAGTCACAGTAAAACAGCTTATAATTCCGAGACTAGTAAAGATATTTAAGAAGGCATTTATCCTTTTTGCATTGTGTTATAATATTACTAGCTGATGCCCGCGACTTCGTCTGCGTGGATTAAGTTCATAACATCCCGCGGGAAATCTTTGTCACCCTCCAGGTTCTCAACTATACCTATCCAATAAATCACGTCAATCCGTAGCTTTGTAGCAGGAAACATTTGATCGTCTTGCTCGCGGCATTATTAATGATGATTCAAAGAGAAAACATATTACTGATGATATTATCAATTACGTTAAACTATAATTTTTATAATTGTTTTTACCATAATTAACCAAATACAAAATTACGTTTAGCTGTCATTTACGTTTTGTTCTTCCACTGTCATTTTTGTTTTTTATTCCATGTCAGATGCATTTTTGTTATAGCAGGTTTTATATTGACTTGACGGAAACGCGGTCGAACGGGATAAAAAGTATCCTATGTCCGTCTCCTGGTTCTAAGCTACCTCTCCACCAATTTTCAGCCAAATCGGTTCATCCGTTCTTGAGTTATAAATAGTGTAACTAACACCACTTTCTTTTATATATATAGATTTTAAAAACGTTATTTTAAATAAATAAAAAAGTATCAGTCATTAGACTGATTTCCAATACAAAAACTACCAAAAGACGAAACGTCGACGAAATTTATATCAAGTACATTGTACGCATGAAAAACCTTATGCACATGATGACTATTAAAATCAAATTGCATAAACGAGATCCCACGATCACCTTTCATTATTATCTCCTTATATCGTTAACTCTAATTCATTTTGCATTCGATGCAATAAATAAATACACGAAGGCGATTATTCAAAAAAAAAATGATAATTAGATTTATGGTGATGCTATTGTAAATTGACGCAAATTTATTCAAATGTAGTCGTTTAATTGTGAAATGGGTGTTTTTAGGGTTCCGTACCCAAAGGGTGCCAACGGGACTTAAGCCACCGGGACGTGACGGGATACAAGCCTCCGCTGTCCGCCTGTCAGCGGGCTGTATCTAGTAAACCGTAACAGGTAGACAGTCGAAATTTTCACAGAGTGTGTATTTCTATTCTAAAAAGGAGACGAAAAAATTTTTATTTTTTTACCCTGGCATGCAGGGTGTCATTGTCTTGTTGAGTTTCTTAAGTGTAGTTCAAATATATTTTTTATTATTTTATTTTTTATTCAAAAATGAAGAAATGGGGGGCCTTCAAAGTTGTGACCCAAACAAACGAGCATTTTTCCCCATATGCTAATTTAGTACTATCTAAGAACTAAGATATCTAAATATGTATCTAGTTTAAAAAAAGTGATTTGGTCATATGTACGGAGCCCTAAAAGAGCGAGGCCCGACTCGCACTTGGCCGATTTTTTTATATAACGATTTGATATTCGACGTGAGCTTATACATCATTTCTATCTCTCCCGAATAAATTATCGCAGCAATTTTTTCGAATTGTTCCGCGACTAATGCTTTCTGACACCGCATTGCTCGATTAACCTTTCGTTTCAAACTCGTAATGAATATCGAATGACCTGAGTGATTCAATGTTTGTTTGATGGATAGTCGGTGATGCTTATAAAATTATTTGTCGTGACTGCAGGTTGATGGGTGGGTAGTGGGAAAACGCTTTGGTGATTTGTTGTTGTATATTTAAAAGCATAGTTCAAATGGTAACACCGGAGCATGTGAGGTCAAACGCATTAGCCACCTAGCGGGACCGGAGCTATACCTATAGACTTTATTAATCAAACTCAATTTTATAGCTTCGAGTGATCGAATTAGGAAAGCTTGGGAACGGGTTTTGGTATTGACGAATTTCGCGTTGAATCTTATGTCGCTAATTAGGGTGTTATATGTATAACGTGATAAATTGTGGTAGATACTGACTTGGAATTAGTATCATAAAATTTACAATAGGTATAGGTACCTGCATAAATATAAGACGCGTCATGGACTTTTATATGATGTACCTCTATTTCCAAGCGAAAATTTTGCGATAAGTAATTATATTGTACGACTAGTCTTATCCCTTGGATTAGCGCGCCCAGAATTGGGACTCTATGCTTAAATTGCGCCGCGTCATCTGTTCACGCGTGGGAAATCCGGCGCGCGCTAATTAAAAATAAATTTCTCTAAAATTTTGTATAGAACATAGTATGTATAAGACTGATATTGTTGGAATCGTGTTGAATTAGGCTTTAATTTAATATACTTGTCCATACATAATTATTGAAATAGATAGCAAGATCTCATGATATCTCATCTCAACTCATCTCATCTTATTTAATCTAATAGCCAGATTTGGGACGCCGCGCAATCGTGTGCTAATTTATCGAATCCCAAATCTGGTCGCGCGCCACTTCAATGGTTAAGTAGTCTGCTGAGGAAGAAAAGTGAGAATTCAAAGTTATTAATTTAGCTCAATGATTTAGAGTGCTCGAAAATCAGACACAGATTTATGCTGCATACTCATGATTTATGCTTATGTAAAGCCTATCACAATCACCGATCAACTTTAACTGATGAATAGATTTGACGTTTTGACAGATTTTCAATACAAAAACTTCAAATTTATATCTCGGTTATAGAAGAGGATCTGGAGCTACATAGGCTGGCTACTTTTTATCCCGGAAAAACAAAGGGTTCCCACAGGATTTTCAACATCCAACTTCCAGGCAGACGAGGTCGCGGAATAAAGCTAGGTTATTATAATTATATAATTCAATGAAATTATTTGTGTATTTTATTTTAGTATCATACCTATAAACGAATAAAAACGTAACTAAAATTATAAACTTGATGTAGATTGTAGAGTTCGTTGTATAAAATGTCTACTATAATAATAATGAATGATTATTATTGAACACTAAAATGTCCAATAAAGCTATTAAAAAAGTGTATCTAATGTTTAAATAATTACGCTCAAATATTTGCTCTCAATCAGTTATAAGTTTTCAAAGATCAACCGAGACGCTCTTGTGATTTAAAAGCCTTAGCCAATTTAGTGGACCGTTAAATACTTAATGATTTTTATGACACATGAAAAGGCGGCAAAACTGTTTGCCTTGTTTTTAAGCTAACGAATTAATTTTTAAATATAGCAATATATTGGTGTTAGTCTCTATAATTTAATATAAAAAATTCTTTTTAAAAAACCGACTTCAAACGGCCCGCGCCACTACAAAGTATATAACTTATTGTTAATATTTTAAAAACCGCTCGACCGATTTCGATATAATTTCAATGGGACCACCTGGGAAGTATACCCTTTGAAACAAAAAAATAATTTTCCAAAATCGGTTCAGGCATCTTCGATTAATCGGTGAACATACATAAAAAAGGGATTAGGATGAATTGAGAACCTCCTCCTTTTTTCGTCGGTTAAAAATGTATTGCACCAGTGCAGTGTAACGAGCCCAATGGACTCTATTTGCTGTAGTCTCCCGCTAATGGTTAAAATGCATTAATGCAGCAAGGATGTCCTAAATCCAGCCAATCAGAGTTCACTGCGATCGTTACTCTGTGCACTGATGCAATAATTTTTAGACAATATCACTACTGAGCTTTTTGCGGTTCTTCTTCTTCTCTTCTTTATCAACCGATAGACGTCCACTGCTGGGCAAAGGTCTCTTGCATGGACTTCCACAGGCCTCGGTCTTGCGCCGCCTGAATCCAGCGGCTCCCTGCGACTCGTTTGATGTCGTCGGTCCACCTGCTGGGGGGTCTGCCAAGACTGCACTTCCCGGTGCGGGGTCGCCACTCCAGCACCTTGGGACCCCAACGGCCATCAGCTCTTCGGGTTACGCTACATTTATTACGCGGATTAAGTGTGCTAAAGACAAAGAGATTAAGAGTGTGAAATTGTTTCAGCTAGCGAATTAATTTAAATTCATCAAGCAATCTACAGTGGCGTATTATAAAGAAACTCGGAATCACTCGACTTCTATGAATCATTAAGTAGTTTCGCTATTTGAAGAGTTTACTTAAAGTAAATTTTGTAACTAATTAGCTTGACTAAACTTTGGAAAAAATATTCAAGGAAGAATGGTGATATACTTGTGAAAGTTCTGACTTGTACAGCGAAAGATTAAGTAGAGAGTAGAGAGTTGTAGAGCGGCTTTATACAAAGTAATGGACAGAAGTGGAAACTGTTTCTGTTTCGGATGTTCCGTTTTTGGTTTTTTTCTTTCAGTTAGACTATTTACCTGCCATGTTAAACATATTGTATAATATTTTGTATACTGAAAAAGAGATTCATCAACAAGAAAGCAACAAGAAAAAGGAAGAAAAGAAAAGCAAGAAGAAAGAAAAAAGGAGGGGAATAATATTATGGAGTGAACTAACAGAGCGACTAAGTCACTCAGTGACCAAGCTCTAAAATAAAAAGAGAAAAAAAAAGGAAGGGAACAGGGATGGAAAAATGGGCTTTCAGCACATTTTACGTTTTGAAAAGTTACTCTACAACTCCAAAACTTTCAGTGTTCACTGTAATATTAACGCGATGCTTAAATTCACTACACATAATCACACATACCACTAATAAAAGTAGTTTCCCGCGATAGTCAAATAGAACTTCAAAATTGGAACTCTCGTAACCCTGAACTCCGAACTCTAGACCGCTGTCAATGGATCGGAATCATAAGTAACATTATGCAAATAAATACCACTGAAATTGCGAGTAACTTTTTACATGACTAAAAATGTAAGTTGGTAAGACCATCCGAAATGTTGGCATGCACTGCTTTATAAGGAAATAGAGCCTATTTTCACACGCGGGCACTCAGAGTTAAAAGCTATAAAAGGCGATACATTTCAATACAACACCCGTTTCTACATACATCGGGTTAAATTGGTTTATGTTTATTTATCGGTATTTATTACAAGCGAATTCTCGTGTGATGTAATACCTACCTATTTAAATTCAGTCGAAGGGAGCATGTATTGTGTAAACGTGTTACTTGTCAGAAGTAGGTAAGTAGGTACTAACAGTACTAGCTGATGTCCGTGAGTTCATCCTTAATACACACATCAAAAGTGTCTAGGGATCAAGCATTTTTATGCGGATTTCTTGAGATTGAGATGTGGCTTTGTAATAAATTTATGATTTTATAAATTTATATGGATCCTTTTTGGTGCATTTCATAATTTCATAATCAGCGATTAAAATCCTGCCAGGAAGTCCATCCTTATAGTGGTGGAACCATCATGGTATGGGCGGGTATTTGGATCGGCGGAAGAACTGAGTTGATTTGGATCAGAGGCAACCTCAACGCTCAAATTTATGCTGAGACGATTGTATCAGACGTCATCGTTCCGCTACAAGTGCAAATCGGTCCCTTATTTCAGTTAATGCATGATAATGCACGACCGCACACCGCAAGAGTTGTAAGACAGACTCTCGCCGCAGCTAACATCAATGTCCTGCCCTGGCCTGCTCAGTCGCCAGACTTGAACCCGATTGAGCATGCATGGGATATGCTACAGAGAAGAGCTCTGCCGAATATGGCGGGTATCCAGTGGCAAGAAGACCTTTTTTTGTTGTTGCAACGAACATGGGCGGCCGTTCCACAGCGTGATTTGGATGAACTCATTTTGAGTATGCCAAACCGATGTTCTTGTGTTGTTAGTGTTCGCGGTAGAAACACGGATTATTAATTGTTTAAGTTACCCAATAAAATTTTAAAGAAAACTGTTATTTCAGTCTTTTTTTCGAACTTTAATGTTAGTGGTTCAAATGTCAAAAATCCCTTTATTAGGAAAATGGCAAATTTCTTTATTAATGCAAAGGTGACTTGGTTTATCGTTACTGTGACAAACGAAAACACTTTATTTGATGAATCCTTAAAGAAAATTTTAATTAATATCAATCAGGAGAAAAGTTATTGCAAAAATATATGTTGATCCCTAGACACTTTTGATGTGTGTATTATTTTCTGCCGTAGGAGAATCAGAGTCACCGACATAGCTTAGCGAGTCGCGAAACTGAAGTGGAAATGGGGGCACATAGTTCGAAGAGCTGATGTTCGTTGGGGTCCCAAGGTGCTGGAGTGGCGATCTCGCACCGCGGGAAGCGCAGGGTTGACCTCAAGCGAGTCATACGGAGCGGCTGGATGCAGGCGGTGCAAGACCGAGGACTGTGGAAGTCTATGCAAGCGGCTTTTGTCCAGCTGTGGACGTATATCGGTTGATAAAGAAGAAGAAGATTATTTGTATTCATTGCATAATTCAACTTTATTGCATACAAGGTAAAAAATATATAAGTAAAGAAATCAATGTAATAGGAAAGATATGGCCTTATCACTAACATAGTACAAACAGAAATATATTTCAGGCAACGCATACCTACTAAAGAAATTAATATACTGAGAGACGGGGGATCGCAATTAAGTAGTGCACAGAAATACATCATCATCATTTCATCATTAGCAACCCATCAACGGCTCACTACTGAGCGCAGGTCTCCTCTCAGAGAAGGGTTATAGGTATAGTCCACCACGCTGGCCCAATGCGACTTGGCGGACTTCATACACCTTCGAGAACAATATGATGAACTCTCAGATGTGCAGGTTTCCTCACGATGTTTTCCTTCACCGTTGAAGCAAGTGATATTTAATTGCTTAAACGTACTTGACTCCGAAAAGTCAGAAGTGCGTACCCGGGATCGAACCTGCGACCCCCCGAATAGGAGACCACAGTCCTAACCACTAGGCTATCACTGCTTATTATAATATAATTACATATACATACACTCTTATAGATACATACCTATTGACTATTGTAACATGACACAATAAAAAGAAAGATTAATTCTTAATTGTATCTAGTTTGGTAGGAGGCTTCAGCCAGAAGCGAAGCGATTAGATTCGGTTAAAACCCATGGGATGTTTTTGTGAAATCATAATATGGGCTAAGTTGGAAAAAATACCTGCAAGATACTTTATACTTACTCGTAGACTGTAATAAAAAAATGAACAATCGTTTTATGGAACGAAGTGCTTATTAATAAATAAATTAATAATAAAAATAAATGAAATAAAAAATAATAATCTGATGTTAGGATTCGAACTCCCGAACCGAGCCACCAATAAATAAATTAAGGCAACAACTGTCGTGACGGAAAATTCTTACACTTTTTTTCGCCTAGCTTCCATCCACCAAACCGTCCGAAATGGAACTTCGTTACAATAATGTGTTTTTATATTAAATCACTGCATGCTAGGGATCATCATCATCATCTCAACATATCCACTACTGGACATGGGGTCGCTCATCACAATGAGAAGGGTTTAGGCCATAGTCCCCACGATACTTAGAGATGGCCTGGGCCAAACCCCTTAAAAAGTAAGCTGACTCTTAACCAGTAGACTATTAGGGCTTTATTTACCGCTTGCTAGGGATGGGATACGTTAATTAGATGATTAAACCATTTTATTAATAGCTTCTAAGCTAAACGTGTAGAAGTTGCACTGTTTTAATTGGTATATAAATCACTGATATTGAAGTATTACGCGTTGCGACGTTATGGGAGGCAATTTATACATAATTGCTTGCAGTTGACGCAACTTTATGGTAACGTGCTTTACAGGCTATTCCTTACCGTAGTTACCGTTGTACGGTAAAGTACATCTAGAAATGTAGATAGGTAATTATAATAATTACTATCTACAGTACTACATAGAGTAAATAGGTAATAATAGATAAAATAATTAGAGGAAAAGTATAGTTGGTCGTTGATTTTTAGAAAATTTTGCCAACGCAACCAAAAAAAATTGAACTAAATGAGTTATTTTTGGACTGCATTACTCTTAACTAATGCTATTGACGTTACAAATTACAAACGTAAGTAATGATAAGGGGCATTTTTGAAGATGCAAGTAAATAAAACTTAACTTAGGATATACTATTACCTAGTAACGAGGTAAAAAATTATCAACAGGTTTGATCACCGTGGTACAAATCCATAGGTACTTTATATCTATGTGAAAGTGTGTTTGTATGTTGGTCCTTCAATCATGCAGTAACAGTAGGTCTAATGGATCGACATAGTGTGCATCGAGAGTGACACAATATGCTAATTTTTACTCCAGAAAAACAAAGAGTTCTTGCGGGATTTTTAAAAACCTACTCCACGCGAACGAATTCGAGGCAAGACCTCTATAAGAATAAAGAGAAACAGTGAAAGAAATCTAACAGGTACATCTGATTCAATTAAACTTTAATCCTGATACCAACTACGAAGTGAATCACATTACCGGTAGTAGGTTCGATTACCGGCGCGTTGTTTACGGGCGGGCGCGTCACGAGCGCACGCGAGAGTTACTACTACTTTGCTGCAATTTTATTGCTCCAGTTTAGTTTCTATTTCCTTTTTGGTATTGGATTCATTCAAATTTTTTTGGTGTCTAAACTCTAGTAATCAGTAATTACAGATAAGTACACTATTTTCTAACAGGTAGTAATTCTAATCTTGTCGTTAAAGGTTACCAGCAAATTTTAGATTTATTTTTATCTGCTTTGAGTTTAACTTTGAAAGCTAGCGCTTAACTTGTTTATAATACAAAAATTATTATCATAGAAATTAACTTTTGGTATCATGATTTGGCTCTATTCCATCGACCTATTTCACCGTTTGATCCGTTTTGACTGCTTGCTAATACTTAAACTGTCAAAACGTCAACTTTATTCGCCAATTGAAGTATACTTGGCATCTTGGTGTTTACATTTAACGGTAGCTTGAAAAGTTATACCTACTATCAAAGTCAGAAAACACTGGTTTAAATAAGATTAACCACAAAAATAGCCTAGGGCAGCGAAGCAGTGATAGCCTAGGGGTATTGGGGAGGTCGCAGATTGGATCCGGGCATCACACTTCTGGCTTTTCTAAGTCCGTTTAAGAAATTAAATATCACAAGCTTATCACAAGCTTCAACCGTGAAGAAAAACATCGTGAGCAAAGGTTCTCAAAGGTGTGTGAAGTCTGCCAATTTGCATTGGGCCAGCGTGGTGGACTATGGCCTATAGCCCTTCTCTGAGAGGAGACCTGAGCTCAGTAGTGAGCCGTTGATGGGTTGTTGATGATGATGACGATGAACCTAAAAAAAATTAAAAATTATAGTATAAATAATATTGTTAAATCTACTAGCTTACTTTTCAATAAATCAGAGTTCTCAAACCGCCCACATGTCTGCCTGTAAGAAAAAATACATACAAACAATCAACCGCAGTTCCTAAACAAGTTACGTAAACCCGTTGCCTCCATATGACCTAGACCATGATCTAGAATCAGCGCATCCTTCCCACAAGCAGTAACCTCATCTGCGACTGCCACCGCAAACACGAATGGTCGCTCATATTTCACAATACTACTTGACATTCAATAGATTTTTTTATAAGTATGTAGATCCACAATGTTTATAATATTAATTTAAATTAATTATAAACGCTTTTTGTAGTATCTTTGCATATTTTTTGTATTTTTGCTGAATTTTAATAATTCTGAATCAGATCATGTTGATCGTGAATGTGATGGTTCGGAGGAAAGCAACAAAAATCATTACAAACTGACGAAGATGTATCCTCATGCGATTTCGCGTTCCAACTTCCAACACAATGCTGCAAGATATACGGGTATCTATCAATGGGTATTGTATAATTTATTAAACTTTTACTACTTACTTATCCGTCGAATTTAAAAATTTAAAAATATTTTTCAAAAGCCTCTTCAAAACGTTCCATTCCCTCTCGGATCATAAGAAGGTAAGGTACTAAAACTTATTTAACACTGTGAATCTATAATTTTATTTAACGACTCTACCATACTGTAAAATGTATACGCCGATAACGATTACGTCCCTCACAAAATGCAAGATTCATATGCAATACAATTTCCATAGATATTGGTTGAGATACAGTTAAAAAACCGCCCGTGTTACACTTTGTTTTAATGGAGCGAACCCGGCCGGGAACTGGTTTAACTGTATAATATATTTTGCAAGTTCTTCAATCCTATATGAGCTGTGTCTGGCTAAGATTGAATGTACCAGCCACCTTGGTTTCCACACCCTGAAAAAGCAAGGTTCACGTTGATTGACAATAACAACACTTAGTAAAAGAGTACATTATCATTGTCAGTAATCACATCACACTAATATTATGAAGGCGAAATTGTATGTGTGTATGTTTGTTAATCTTTAACGCAAAAACTACTAGACGGATTTGCCTGAAATTTGGAATGGAGATAGATTATACCCTGGATTAACACATAGGCTACATTTTATACCGGAAAATTAAAGGGTTCCCGCAGGAATTCAAAACCTTAAACCACGCGGACAAAGTTGCGGGCGTCATCTAGTCCATAATAAACGGCTCACTACTAAGCGCAGGTCTCTTTCAGAGGGTTATAGGCCATAGTCTACCACGCTAGCCTAATGCAAGTTTGCAGACTTCACACACATTTGAGATCATTATGGCGAACTCTCACGTGTGCATGTTTCCTTGCGATGTTATTCTTCTCCAGTGGTAGACTCATCGACGATTCAAAAGCAACTGTAAAAAGTCTATTTGAATAAAAAATACCTATTTCTATTCTATTCTATTTTGAATCATGTGATTTTTAATTGCTTTAAACGCATCTTAAATAACTCATGTAGGTGCTAGCCCCGGATCTATAGCCAATAGAGTGATTCATTAAATTATGATTAATTAATCATTGACTTGTGATTAACTGCCGCGCTCAACCGCATGTATTAAATTATATTATTTAATGATTAATTAAATTATCATTAAATCTATTACTGAATTGTCATTAACGTACAAACGAAGCGTTAACTTCTGAGAATGAAACTTTTTTAAATCCAAGATTAAGTCGTTAAGTAACGGTAAGCGACTCTAAGTGCGGCAGTTATTGTCATTAACGTTGCGTTGTGTTGCGTTTAACAACTGTTTTAAATACAACAATATTTGCTACTATAAGTTTTAATGCCTCAGTTTCTATACTTGCTCGTGCTTTTCTTTGTCTATAATTAATACCATTGAATGCACATTTATCAATCGGTGGAACTAAATAAAAACTATCACCAACTTTCATTTATATATCTTTTTACAGAAGCAATGTGACCCACCTCAATACGAAGGGAAGTTTTATTTCCCAAATGGCTTGTTATATGCTTAGTTAATGATTCATTAGCTTACTTCCATCATAGCTTAGCACTTAATGTCACCAAATTGTCGGTCTTTCTAAGTTCTCACGTCGTTGTTGAATTTATTAGGCGGGTTTTGCAACAGCGGATAAGTAAGCTTCCTGTTGCGAGCTCGACTTTCGGATTAATTATGGACTTTTTTATCATACCTAATATGTGACAGACCAGCGATATCTTTTTTGATATGTACTCGAATTGTCATCAGAGAATCACCGGAAATGGGAAGAGTGGCAAGTCCTAAGACACTTGATTTCAGTCTAAGTGCCGATTTCTCCAACGTCGAATGACGTTCAATCGAGGAATAAATAAAGCATTCTGACAGTTTTTCTATTGAAAATATGTACTGCCAAAAGATCAAAACTTATCAAGACTTATTTTACGTTGGTGAAATCTGCCTTAATAAAATATACACATATACGGCATGACAATGTAATCATGAAGAGAAATGAATTTGAGACAGCCTATAGTCAGGTTAAAAAAGTTCCAACTATACTTGCTTTATTCTTTAAACATGTATACAATTTTTCAAAATTTTTTTTTTCAAGATCGGCTATAATTTAGTTCAGTTATGAAATAATTTGAAATTTAAATAGAAAAGAATTATTATTAAATAAGTAGGTAAATTAATAATAGAATAACGCTTTTGAGTAGGTAAATATCAAAGAAAATGCTTAAAACAAAACCGTGATATAAAAGCTACTTAATTACCCGTGGAGTCCTATCCATCCAAATGAAGCCCATTTTATGATTTAATCTATAAAATTTTAAGTAGCAAATAATAAACTTTTCAAATCGGAAATTTATCAAAATATTTACAGCCACCAATCATTGTGGGGACCAATTTTAGAGTCTAATCTGTCACATTACTTATACCTAGTGTTTATTCAATTTGAATGCATAATTTATCAAGTACATTCGGAGATGTAAGTGTCTTGAGTCAATTTATTTCAGATACTAACTGAACTTAACAATCCTGCCGAAACTCTGATTTTTGCAGGATTAAAAGTCTTTGAAGCTCTCTAGGTCCCCAACTATACCCATGAATCTGAAAAATCCGTATCTCTGTTGCGGCGTGATTGAAGTGCAAACCAAGAAACCAAAAAACCAAAAAACCAACATAACAAACAAACAAACTTTCGCATTTATATTAGTAAGGATTCATAGTCTCAATAATTCAACGGTCAGGACGGCGGACTGAAAACCAAAAGGTCAACGGTTCAAACTTCTTGCTCCTATATGCTTAGTTGGAGGGGAAACGGGAATTTTAGTCCCTCTCATTATAAAAGTATTTCCTGCTAAAAAATAGACAGATTGCGCTCCAGATTACTAGATTTCGTAAAACGTCGTCTCTGTTACTTCATACCTGTATGTCTTTTCATTTGACAGAGACAATGCTATACTACGGCATAGCCTAAATGTTAAAGCTCAATGAAATTCTTGTATCTTTTCACCTGACTCATTTTCAACAACGTCCCACTCCCAACAATAATTTATTTCATATCTGCCGTTTAGAATTATCATCTAATTAAAAAACCTTAATATTTATCAATTCATTCTAAACCTGTGTTTAAGACATCTTATTTACATAACGTACTACTTATATTTACCGCTTTTGAACTTAATTGAATTAATAGTATAGTCATTCGTATAATTTTTAGATTTTTCTCGACGACAGTAGTGTTCCTATCGATGTTATTTGTTGTCTCCCATTAATGTACAGTCGGGAGCATTTCTAATTCAAATCGGTAGCCTAATCGGTTGTTAATTTGTTAGATTCGAGACTGAAAGCACCGCTTTCGGAAATTTATGGCTTCATTTTCGTCAACTTGTTTTATTTTTATATCTCTTTGTGTTATCTCTACTTTTGTTATACAAAAAGTATTTTGAATGTTCTCTCTGCGTTATTATCCTCATTACTGAGGGTCATGATGCCTTCAATTAATCACTTAATAGTGGGGGTTTTGTAGAAGATAGGGTCATGATTATCGTCTTATTTCTTATGGGCTCTGTCAGTACAATAATGCGATAGGCAGCTAGAACTTTTGCACTTTTGGTGCTGCCTATATCCAGAGGCTCCATGTGAGTATTCTTTCGATGCATATACATTATACATATTCTTGAGGCCCAAAGGCGACTATTTTTTCGAACCATAAGTCATCACTAGCAATGCGCACTGTTCGAAGACTTAAGTGCCTACCGAGGAATTTTGGACGAGAAAACATCTCGAAGCTTCTCAGATGAATAGGATGCGGCATATATGTTCGCTTCCTCGAAATCGGTTAAGGTTAAAGAGAACTTTTAGTATCTCCATGAAATAAAGGAAAATGGGTCTTACTCTTTTGAAAGGGAACCCTAAAAATCCTCTGTCTGTATTTCGCCGACACTTTTACTGTACAGATAAAGCTGTCCAAGAGGTTTTATTATTAGGAATTGCTGTTTATTGCTTGCGCTTCCTTTAAAGGACCTTTGATTCAGTTTTAATTAGGAATAACAAAACTGAATCAACTTTCAAAGAAAATGACTGGTTAAATTGGTATATTTTAATGTTGATTTATGAGACTATAGAGAGGTTACAATCAATTAAAGAGATAAAATATGTTGGACATTAGCATTATTTTTTTATAATGATAACTCTTGCATTGTTTCCGATGTAAACTGCGGTAGTTAGGGTTAGCTTAACATCTAAACTACTACTGTACTAAATGTCTACTGTACAAAATTTGTAAAAATAAAATAAACGGGCTGCATTTATACTTCATCCCGTGTTGTTAGGTTCTTTTGTAGTTGACAAAACTCGCAACTGCAGACCGGCTTCAATTTTCATTGCAGCTGCATGCGGATTTCACCACCGATTTGCACTGCAATGCAGTTACGTCTCCTGCAATAGAATTGCGTAATATCCCGTTTTCCCCACTAACTAATATACGTAAATCTTGTGCTAGGAGTAGGAACGTCAATAGCAGTGCAACAGATGGTTTTAAACTTAGGACCTTTCAGATAAATTAATTTAATTTTATGTAGTACTTTATATTAATTTATTGTTATCAACGATTATATAACAAATGCACCTGAGAGCTTAATAATGAAAAGTTAAACATTAAGCCTTCATTACACCAAGCAAGTTGCTAGCTCAGATGCTAAGACTTAACTGGGCGCGAGTGCCAAAAACGAGTGCGGTACTTAACTTTTAAGTACTTAGCTGAGAGTTGAGACAGTGTTCTCGGTCGAGTACTAAAGGACTACACTCATCAAAACTTGGTATATGTAAACTAACTCTTAGGAATTGCAGAGCAAAGAGCGGCTTCGTATAATAAAGATCATTATGGGCAGTAAAGCTTTATTATCTTAATCCTTTGTTTCTCGAACTTAATCGCTGGTATTCTGGTAATATTTGAACGTTTAATTAACAAAACTTATATAAATAAATGTAAAATAAATATTATGTTTAATTTTAAATTGTAGTAACTAAGAAACTAGATGATCATCGACACCATCATCTAGTAGAAAGCAATAACTAATTTATTAATATTACTAGCTGACCCAGCGAACTTCGTACCGCCACTACTTATAAATGAAAAATTTGTTAAATAAACATTTTCCAGTGGACCAAATTGTGAATCTAAACCATCCTCGAATCCCCTTGGACTCACACAAAAAATTTCATCAAAATCTATCCACCCGTCTAGGAGGAGTTCAGTGACATACATACGCACACAAGAAATATATATATTAAGATTGTTATGATTTCATTCACAAATTCCTAGACACAAAAAAATTTTGATTGTACCTATATTTTACCTAGAATAGAATATTGTACCTACGTGACTTACCTACTGCGAGCACCGCATAAACAAAATTTTAAAACACAAGGAAAATATCTATTAAACTGGGTGGTTCATTTTTTTTTCAACAAAACATCTCAATGATATTATATCTTACTATCTACTTAATCTTTTATCATCGTTTACATCTTAGACTAAACTTATAGCAGCGCTTATCACTATCTGTATCTATCTAATTGTATAATAAAAACCGGCCAAGTGCGTGTTGGGCCACGCGCAGTGTAGGGTTCCGTAGTTGCTTTCAACTACGGAACCCTACACTAAAAATTAATATAATCTCAAATATTATTGCTGACCTAGGATAGTGCTTTTATTTTATTTATGAATATTGAGTTCCATGGTTTAAATACTATAACAATTTATTACAAAATATGCAACTTACACTACGTGTAATACCTGACTTAGAAAAAACAGATATAACTCTTTAACTAATGAACCCTACTTAGCCGTGATAGTTTTCCTTTAAAATTCGTTATATATACTACTGCTGTGAATTTTTTCTTGTATTCTTTAAACAACCGTTTAGCTGGCAGAGGGGGGGGGGACACTTGACTCTAATAAAATTTAGCACTTTAAAATATCATATTTCACAAACGGATCCCTGAATTGAAAAATGGTGTTCCCACACCCTCAATATTTTTGAAAGACCTATTCAACGACACCCCACACTATGGGATAGACGAGAAAAATAAATTTCATCCCCACTTTACATGTAGAGGAGGTACCCTAAAAAAAATTATTTTTCATAATTTTATTTCACCACTTTGTCGGCATGATTGATATTTATACTCTTGCCAAATTACAGATTTCTAGTACCAATAGTCTCTGAGCTAAGCCGCGGACAGACAGACAGACAGACAGACAGACAGACAGACAGACAGACAGACAGACGGACGGACATGGCGAAACTATAAGGGTTCCTTGTTTACTACGGAACCCTAAAAATGCGATACTCGAATAATTTTCTCACACCTTATCCGATCAAATTATTTCCACGACATGTAATTTCTTAAATTAAAACGTCTCTCGGCCCAAGATAATGAACATATGTAGACAAGTCTCAGATTTGCTCATTAATAAGGTTTAGCCTAAGCGACCGACAGAAAATCGGGCCGACAAAATGAACATCGAACATTACACATATTTTAGTACTATAAGAAAAGGTAGCGTAGGCGTAAGTATATAGAAAAGAATAGAATAACATAGAATAGGATAGAATACGATAAAGTAAGATAAAATAGGATAGAAAAAACATTTCTATTTTTAAGAATATTTTTTATTCAAAAAAAACTTTTACAAAGCGCTTTCGAAATGTGAAATAAATTTACCACGAATGCCGTTCGGTGTTGCAGAAAGAAGTATTATTTATCATAGGTACCTACTGTAATTCTAACACTTCTATAGTGTGTTTTCCATTGAGTCTCCCTGCCCTAAGTACCTATTGGAAAATTATTGACGTTCTACCGGAGAAAATTGAAAACTGACATCGGCAAAACATGCCCATAGATGCAAATCAAACTTATTGACTGCTGAACACTTTTGTAATGCGATGAATGGGATAGATTAAAAAAGTATTGCAAGTTTTGTTTAGCTTATCAATAAATACTGAAATATATCCACTGACACCCGTCATCACCATCATGAATTGAACTGTAGTACGTTTTTTTTTTGGAACTTCCCCTCATTGTGGAAATATTATATTTTATTCTAACAAAGTTGCATGGGTTAAATCGGCTGGGCATCTAGCTACCCACAAGATAGTATAAAAAATTTATTACAATGTACTAGCTTCATAATAATATTGTAAAATGATTATTTTGAAAAGAGCAACTGCTGAGTTGCTTGCCGGCTCTTCTCAACAGAATCCGCTTTCCGAACCAGTGGTAGAGTCGTGTCATAAGAGCCACAGGTTGGCCTACGTGAAATAAATAATTTTGAATTTAAATTTGAATTTGACAGATTGTCCAAAATTTACAAAGTGTCGATAGTCTGTGCATCACCTAAGCCCGACAAAGAATCTGTATCACGTAACGGTAAAATCCGGAATGCTAATACCTTGTACTAAGCAATACTCATTTATCTCAACTAAAACATAGGTAACTGGTGCGTGCTTTAATCCGATAGATAATCTTTATGTACTCTCTTAATTATAACCGAGTCGATACGAATTGAAATTGATGGCTGGCGATTAATTTACCGGTAAGAAAAAAAGGTTTGCTGCAGGGTACGCCGTCATTTTGTAGGTGACTGTACGACTGATCGAGGATCGCTTAGCGCAGGAGTAGCCCAAGCTTTCATAGAGTTCCGTACCTCCGATAAAACCCTCTTTACGCGATTTAGCAAAAATGAAACGACAAAAGTTATTTATTAAAGTTATCAGCCCAATACAGATATTGTTACATATTATATTAACAATGCTTATTATATTATTCATTATCTAGGTAGTTAACTTGACTTATTCGTATACTTATTAGAATACTATATTCTTGGTTAGACATGCGGGACATTTAATGTGGAATGAAGTCAAACGTCGTGAGGAAACCTGATGGATGTTTGCTACTACTTCACGCCACAACAAATGAAATGAATAGGCTAACATTTTGAATGGAGATAGCTCATATCCAAGATAAGTACAACAAATAGGCTTTTTTCCAACAGTGGACTCCATCTGTTGTTAAGAAGAAGAAAAAGAAGAAGAATTTGAATTAAACTTGGACACTCTAAACTAAAGCAATTAGTTAATTTAATACCTATATAAAGTTCTTAATATTGTATTATCTATACGAAGCCGACTGAATGAACTTATCAGTGCTCGTAATATTGATTAATTTGACAGCCAGTCGCTCAGTGTAACGGTAATGCAAGTTCACTAACTAATTACTCTTCAAATTTCCGTAACATCAGTCAAACCAGTAATGCATAATATTATACTCGAATACCATTTAAGGGCCTTCGACACACAACGTATGGGATTGTAAATTTTGTATTTGTTTTTGTTTCATTTATAAGAATACTACATGATGATGCCTGAGACTTCGTGGAGTAAGGTTTTTTAATTCCCACGGGAACTCTTTTTTTTTTCAGATAAAATGTAGCCTATGTGCTAATCCTGGGTATGAGCTATCTCCATTCCACAGCCAAATTGGTTCATTCGTTGTGGCGTTAATACATCTATGCTCACAAACTTACGCATTTTTATTATTAGAAGGAATCCGTGATGAACATGAATAATAATATTCCCCTCTAATTAACAATTAAGCGTAATGCTTGAATGTTGTGATACTGAGTAGGTACGAGAAGTGCATAGGGTGAAGTGTGAACTGTGCGAAGTCCATAATTTTTTTTCTTTATGAAAATTCCTATGAAAATGTGTTAGGTTTCGATGCAAGAAATTCCATTTCTAGCCAGGGATTAGAAAGTAGGTGTTGTGTCACTTCCTTCCCTCAGGGAGCATGCAAAGCTTGCGGACCTGCGCATCTCCGGTCGTGTCGGGTTTCCGTCCCATCGGACTGCCAAGTGCTAACTGTGAAAGTGAGGAAATAGAGAGTACACGTGTGTGCGCACACACTTGTACTATGGGCCGCCATGGCCAGTTGGTTGTGAGGACGTTATTATTATTTACTTATATCGATTTTTTTCATAAATATGTACCTACCTATATTGATAATTCAGTGACGTTTTACGACTGACTGGATTAAATATCATTCATAAATTCTTTACCAATCTAGGGGAGATAGTATTATTTATTGGTATTCATGGTTCAAACTTCAAAGCATATCCATAATAATATTGTTATCTTTGCGTAACTATATTATCATGACATAAATTATAATATGGTTTATTGTTTTATTGCAGAGGGATAAATGTGCAAATCCCACGTCAAGATAAGTGTTCTAGCTACTTCTAAGTTCTAAGTGCTTTAACTACTGTATTAAATTCAATTATAACAAATTAGCAGAATCCCGCGATATTGCGCGAATTACTTACAGTTTTTTTATCAATCCCGTGGGAACTTTTTAAATTCACGGGCTTAAGTATTCTATCCTTCCTCAGCCTGCAAGTGTGTGTGTAAGCATGAACAAAGTAAAGATGTAATTTCTACTTTAATTAATATTGTTTTTGTGGGCTCTATAAAACGTGGGAAGTACACAGAAAAGTGCAGGCGCGGCAGAAAAGTTTTCAAATTCAAATTTATTTATTTCATGTAGGCCAACCTGTGGCTCTTATGACACGTCATGATTCTACCACCGGTTCGGAAAGCGGATTCTGCTGAGAAGAGCCGGCAAGAAAGTCAGTAGTTGCTCTTTTCAAAATAATCATTTTACAATATTATTATACAGCTATTACATTATAATAAGTTTTTTATACTATTTTGTGGGCAGCCGGATGCCATGCCGATTTAACCCATGCAACTTTGTTAGAATACAATAGAATATAATATTTCCACAATGAGGTGAGGTTCCAAAAAAAGCGTAGGTACTACAATTCAATTCATGTTAAGACGGGCAGACAGTAAGCAGCCCCATTCCCGCCGGTGGCACCCGTTCACGAGCATGACGCATGATCCAGCCGTTGCTTCGCTCGACCATAGTGCAGGGCATCCAGCCCTCAAAAAAGGTCACAGCCACCCGAACATCGGTCAAGTGCGAGTCGGAGTATGACTTCGCTTACGATCAATATAGTGCATTCCAAAAAGGAACTGATAATTAATTTGTTTAATAATCTCACAGACGTAGTACCTAATAAGTTCAACCGCCTTCAATCTGTAGGCGGCCTTACACTCGCATCGTATAGCATAATTGATCAGACGTGGTGGATAAATTAAGCCTTTTTATATCTTGTCGCAACGAGCCCAGAACGTGTTTTTGTGTTTACTCGTCGTGCAATAAAATTCCTAATTGAATTCCATGGAGTCCACGTGATTTGTTTTTCCCAATTGGATTGGATGTTGGAATAGAACTAATTGGGAAATAGACAGTGTTGTAAAAAAGTTTTTTTTTATGATGCTTTAATTTTTGGATCGTTTGTGTAAGCTCGCTTTTCCATTTGATCTTGTTAAACGGGGAAAGGCAATTATATTCGTAAATACAGTTTTATTGAGAGGAATCACGACTAAGCAACAAAATAATTGATTTCACATATTGACTAATAAATTAATTTCATTAGAAAAAACAAACATTTGAAGTTTGTTTTTCGATAAAGCATCGATAAAGGATCATATCTTAATAAAGCACCTGAATATTTTTCTTTCTTTTCTTGTTCTTTTCGCAGAATTTCATGAGGCTATTGTTCAACATTAATTGTATTTCACTAAAAGAAGTCAGAGTGTGTCCATTGCTCCGTTACTGCGTGATTTAAGGACAAACCAACAAACAAACACAATTTCGCATCTATAAAATAATATTGTTATGGATTAGGAAGCAGGATGTAAAAAGCATTTTTAAATCTAGCGCATGTAATGAAATAGATGTGCAATAAACACAAATTTGCTTATCTGTTACACAATATCCACAATATTTTTAGCAAAGTTATTTCAAAGACAGGAAAATGTTTACGAAATCTTGTGCTGTATCAGTATCGCCTGTTAGCGCCAGACTCAACAAGTAATATTGTAGGCACTTTATTATTTCTAGACTTTTGGGCTGTGTTCGACGTCGGTTCTTATTTTAATGGCCATTGTAATCTACTGTCTACCATGTTGAGATAAACCAATATAAATTGTATCTACTGTAAAACTCTTGTCAACGTTACTAAATACCAAATGCTTAAACAATTTTTCGGGATTATTATTTTTTTGTTTTCCTACTAGCTAGCCCGTGACTTCGTCCGCGTGGAAATAGTTTTTTAAATCCCTCGGGAACTCTTTGATTTTCTGGGATAAAAGTAGCCTATGTCACTCTCCAGGTCCTCAACGATACACATGCAAAAAATCACGTCAATCCGTAGCCCTGTTGCGGCGTGCTTGAGGGAAAAAACAACAAACCAACAAACAAACACACTTTCACATTTATAATATTAGTAAGGATAGCACTGAATAGATACACACGTCATCATCATGAGCAACCCATTGACATCTCACGTCGTCCTCCACCACGCTTATCCAATGCGAATTGGTAGACTTCACACACCTTTGAGTCTATTGGAGAATTCTCAGGCGAGCAGGATTCGCCACAATGTTTTCCTTCACTGTTGAAGCATGTGATATTTAATTTCTTAAACGCACAGGTCATGCACACGAGGTTACATACGGGATCGAACCTGCGACCCCCGAAAAGGTCTTATTAAAAGCCATTCTATTCCTGTAGGGACTGTAGGCCTATTCGTAAACAAATGAAATAAACTACTACAGCTAATTAGATTATTACTCATTCCAAAACGGCACCTATTATTATTTGAGATGAAAGTATAAAGTAAAAATTAACGTATAAAACCATCGCCTGAAGCCACACAAAAGCATCAATGGAGTTACGAGAAGAAAATAAAGGTGGTTTCAGAATCATGACTCAAAAAATCTTTTTGTCTACATTTATTTGGAAAATTAATATGCCTTATATACCCTTGTACGTAGGGTCTTGTCTTACGGGTAGGTATGCGTATTGTTGATGGTGCGTGGAAAACTTTAGAAAGTCACATAATTATTGACTTTCTTATTATTTTATTATCAACTCAACCCACGTCGGCCCACTATAATAATTATTATAACTGGGCACGGGTGTCCTCTCAAAATGAGAAAGGTTTAGGTTAGTCTTAGTCCACCAATCCGTCATCATCATCAGTCCGCACTTGGCCGCTGGCTAAGTGCGGATTGTCAGACTTCACACACCTTTGAGAACATTATGGAGAACTCTCAGGCAAGCATAAATCCAGTATTGTAAATTAAAAAAATTTAGCGTCATGGAACATTCGGCTGGAAGGAAGTTCAGAATCAACGCCAACTTTCGCTACATGTTAGAACCATCTCGTAAAAAAACAGACATTAAAGCGAGTTCAAGCAAGTTCGCGCTGCCCACAATAGATGGCGTTAGTGAATTTTGCCGCAAATATTTTGTTCGGAATTACTCTTCTATGAAACTTCGTTACAAAAATTAAAAAAATAACCTATCTGAAGTCAGGATTCGAACCCCCAAACCGATAGATTCACTCCTTCGTTTACCCGCTACGCCACCAAGGCTTTGACAGAACGAGTATACGTATAAACAGACGGACGGAAAATTCTTACACATTTTTTCGTCTAGCCCCCGCTCAGTATCCGCCGAACTGTCCGAAAAGGAACTTCGATCCAAACGTACACGCTATTGTTTTCATTTCAACACGGTGTGATTATGTTTTTATGTCTTCCGTAAGCTTAAATCAATTTTTATCAACCGTACATTTATTAGTCGATATTAATGGATAGCATTCTCTTTACTCTTATCTTTTGATCAAAATTTATTAGTAAGTGTAGATACGCCTTAATTTTAATACGGATCCGTGATGTATCGGCTACCGAGGCAGTCTCGGCCCACCAATTATGAAATAATTACAAGCCTTATGGCTTTGTGAACGTTGCACTTAAATATCTGAGAAAGACTTAAGCGATTTTTAAGCTAAGACATTCTACTTAGGTAGAGGTAACGTGCGTTTAATCTATTTCGATCTAGCATTTTTGTGAAATTTTTGTAATCTACATCTGTTAAGCTACCGGTTTTTACTCGAAGTATTGCTTTGAAAATCTGATTTAACACTGGTTTTTACAGCATTTGTTATGTGATTTCTACAGTATACCAGAATCATATATCTATCCAGATTGAACTGATATAGACTGTCTAAGGGCCGATTTCGCCAACGTAAAATAAGTCTTATCCGAACCTAAAAACGGTCAGAAATCAGAATGGTCAATTCATTTCTCGGTAAAACTTTACTCGGCCATAAAAGTACACAAGATTAGCAAATAACTCGATCATAATTGATTATTATCAAACATCGCATAAAAATTAAAATAGATCTGTAATACGATTCTGTAATACACTATTTGATAATATTACAACTATACTATCCTTACTCTGTGATATTACCCCATAGTAATTTGAATTAGCGTCAAAGTAAAATATTCCTTGACTGTATTGATTTAAAGTCACAAATTCAATACAACCGTTTTTAACATGGAGCGTTATGGAGCGTATCGTACATACCTAAACGTATAAGAATGCATACACGAAATTGACCTCTTATTCAATGCTGTTGTGGTATCAATCATTTATTGAAAGTCGGTTAAAAAATAGCCTAAGTTACTCCTAATAATATCAGTTAGCTGTCAGTGAAAGTCCCGTCAAAATTGGTCGAGCCGTTCCTGAGATTAGACGGAACAAACAGACAGGCACAATTTTTAAAAATGGATATTCGTTTTATGCATTTAGTCATCATCATCATCATTAGCAACCCATCAACGGCTCACTACTGAGCGCAGGTCTCCTCTCAGAGAAGGGTTATAGGCCTTAGTCCACCGCGCTGGCCCAATCCGAATCGGTGGACTTCACACACCTTCGAGATTATTATGAAGAACTCTCAGATGTGCAGGTTTCCTCACGACGTTTTCCTTCACCGTTGAAGCAAGTGATAGTTAATTGCTTAAACGCACTTGACTCCGAAAAGTCAGAGGTGCGTACCCGGGATCGAACCTGCGACCCCCTGAATAGGAGACCACAGTCCTAACCACTAGGCTATCACATTGCATGCATCACATGCATTTAGTAAACAGCTATTATTTTGACAGACAACATTATACATATTACAAACAGACACTTCAATTTTATTTATTTGTACCTATAGATGTTTTTCATATTGACAGGAGATTTGCCACTTCTATGGCCTCTCAATTCTGAAGCGCCTACCGAAATGCAACTGGGCGAGTCGCACCCCGCCCTGTTATTTAGCACAATTATTACGTCGCTAAAGAATCTCGACGCGAAAAAAGCGATAGAATCCGGCGGGCCCTTGATTAAAATTGTGACGCGAAGATTGCAGATTCTGGTTAGGATCGTTGATTTTCTTTTTGAAGTTTCTTTGGACGCATTGTTCGAACGGTGCAGTACTAATTGCGAGCTTCTTTATGGGAATTGCAATCAACTTTTCTACAGAGGAATTAGTTAACTCATAGAGGTATTTTTGTTTACTAGTCCTATTACTTCTTATGAATGGCATAATAATTTAAGACTGAAAAAAAGAAGATTGTATTCAAGTTTCCGACATCGCAAAATACTGTTAACTATAGATTGCCTTAAAAGTATACGTGGGATTTAAAAAAAAAAATTCCGTTCGGACGAAGTCGCGGGCATAAGTTAGTCTAAAAATATACCATTTCTGTTGAAGTGGCAATTTTCTACGTCAAAATCCATATAGGATAGTATGGTTTACTAAAGGGTTCCGTCTTGATAATTTTACAACGGAATCTCAAATAGAGTACTAGGCGCTACGTTTTCCATCCCATTAGGTTGCAGTAAGTCTTCACTCACGACTCGATCATGACCGGAACGGTATTCGGGGACGGACAATAAATAATCCAATTTAACGCTCAGTGAAACGATGAAGGGGACACAATGGGCTGTGGGATGCACTTTCATCCGTAATACATACAACTATTAACGTTCTGTAGGGCTGCAAATCGTTCAATAGTCTTGTAATTTTGAGGTGTTAAGGCTGACCACACTTTTGATGCGTTATTATGTGAATTTTGGAATGCCCTTCCGACTTCCGACTAAGTACAATTTGAGTAGTAGGTATTCAAATCTAGAGTGAAAAGGAATTTTGCCGAAGAAAGAAGGAAGCTATGCCAGCGCGCTCCGTTTTGGCTACATCTTCACTTACCATTAAATGTGATCGCACTTGAGAATTAGTCTATAATCACCAAATATTAAAAAAATACGTAACTATAGAAATTAGTATGCAGACTGAAAATTGAAAGGTTGCAGGTTCGATCCCAACCCGTTGCACTATTCGTCATTATTCACGATTAGTTGTACCACTCCTAGCAGATGCTTTTCGCTTATTTGGAGGGGACAAGACAATATTAGTCAAGCTCAGTTTGGCTAATAAGTATTCATAAAAAAAAGAGTGGTGCGTCACTGTGGATTGAACTAAGTATAAAAAATCATTTAGCTAAAGTGCATAGTTTCCGTCCTCAAGCGTGAAATAAAGTCCACATGGCGTTGAATCAGGTGTAAGTAAACAGGTATTAATTTAATCAGGCAATGATACGGTCTGACACCCACCCCCCACGTGGTATACCAGACCGTGACGGGCTTTACGAGGAACAATACTGGTTTTAATCATAATTATTATTATGTAGATGCTCGCGACTTCGTCCGCGTGGATTAAGGTTTCTTGGTTTCTGAAACTAATTTTCTGGAGTAAAATGTAAAAAATAGCCTGTGTAATCTGGGTACAAGATATTTCCATTCCAAACAGCCAAATCAATCAAAATGATAAAATTATTATTGAGTTAAGTTATTCTTGAGTTGAGGGTGTTGGGTTGAGGGCCGATTTCACCAATGTAAAATAAGTCTTATCCTAAAGCTATTTTGATAGATATTTCAAAACAAAACCTGTCAGAACGCCCCATTTATTCCTCGGTTAAACGTCACTCGACGTTGGTAAAATCGACACTTCTTCTTCTGGGCTGGTTTCCACGCGTGAACCGTGATGGTATGTTGTGTGTGACCAATCCTTCCAGTGTTGTTACTCCAACCATCCCAGATCTCTCCAGAAGTCTGGCAGGCCGCCCAGGTTGCCAAGGACTTCTTAAAGTGAGGTTGGAAACCAATTTCACCAAGCTCAAATCGGCCCTAAATGTCAGAATTTCCTCAATGTTACTCACTGAATGTAATGTTAAGTTACTGTGAAGGTACAGTAAAGGTGCTAGTTTCTGTCACGCAAAGACAAGGTCTGCTAGTCACCCTCTTCCACGTGATAATATACCAAACCGTAACATTAGTATCGCACCCTAACCACACCCACAAAATAAAATACTCTCATTGAATCTTCAACAAAAATATCTTTATCTTTTTTATCTTTTAAGGAACAAGAGTACCTATGTGGACACTCACTTCCTACGAATAGCAGCAGCATATTTTCTGATATAAATACTTTTTATATCAGAAAATATGCTGCTTTGTCAAAATTTGTCCGTTTGTCAGTTTCTCCTTCAATCACGTCACAATATAGCTACAGATCGACTTGATTTTTACATGGGTATAGCACTTTGCATGGGACTTGATAATTTTTAAAAACTTTAATTTTTGTGGATGAAGTCGTGGGCCTTAACTAGTGCATAATATAGAGCACGCGTCGATATAACGTGTGCTCTACGCAAAAGTCCGTACAGATTGCTTGGTCGTGAAGGCCGCGGGTAAACAATAATAATAGCACATTACTGCAACTGGATACTGCGTTTGAAAGCTGGGCTAAGATATAGAAGCCTGGAACTTTTTAGCAGAATCCTTACTAATATTATTAATGCGAAAGTGTGTTTGTTTGTTGGTTTGTTGGTTTGTCCTTCAACCACGCCGCAACAGGGCTACGGATCGACGTGATTTTTTGCATGGGTATACTTGAGGACCTGGAGAGTGACATAGGCAACTTTTTATCCCGGAAAATAAACGAGTTCCCGAGGGATTTTAAAAACTAAATCCACGCGGACGAAGTCGCGGGCATCACCTAGTAAAATATAAAGCCTAAAATCTGTTACGCGTAGAGTGTGTTTCAAAATCATAACTGAGATCATCACGGGGGATGACTATTATTATCAGAGAACACTGAATATTTCGGTTAAGAAAACGTACCGGTACGTACCCACTAAATAATCATTAACTTGCAACTGATATTAATATTAATGACTTCCTTTCTAAAGCAGATATTTTTTACGTAATATTATGTGCAGTTGCAACTTAGTCCAGTTCTTGTCACGAATTTATAGTTCCAATTCAAAATTATTATTTCATGTAGACCATCCGCCGGTTTGGAAAGCATATTCTGCTGAGAAGAAGACACTGTCTTATTCTTATAACTTGAACAGTGCCGTCTATTTCTGGTACTCATATTCAAAAACTGTCCAGTTTAATTAGTGTAACTAACATAAGCTGTAGTAACATAGTTAAATAAGTTAATGTTACTAACAAATATGGACGTACTTAAGTCTGAAATAAAATATTATTATTATTACGTATATAAATATTATTATATACATTTCTGCTATCAACTTTTTCTTAAATTTTTCAACTTTCATAATGCCTACTGGAATTAGCTTTTTAAAGTTTAAAATATTTGCTACCATCTTTTCTTTAAAATTCCATACATATAATGTTGTACTGAAATATTACGAACAAAGTCAGGTCGCTCATAACTCGATTCTATTATGGCTGTAGGCTGTCTAAACAAGTGGCATAGTCATGTTCGAAATTGCCTCTCATTCGAATCCTACGGTGATTGTGAACCAATTGACAGACAGTGGTACGATTGGACACAAATAATACTGCATAGATTCAGCGCATGTGATTCAGCGCATGTAACCCATGCGGACGTAGCTGACAAGTAGAACAGCTTGCATTCAGTCATAAAAATTGACCAAGCAAAGTGTGGTCTCAGTCGACTTGGGTGAATTTCCACTTGCCCGTCTGTCTGTCTGAGGGCCAGTTTCACCACTGTATATATATATCTATATCAGATAAAATAGCTGATTTGTCTGATATTTTTTTAGATTAATAGAGAGTTTATCTGCTAGATTGTTTTAACACTTGGGAAACAGAAATTTGGACGCTATCTGTCAGACAAGTTGTGGATAGGCTATCAGGCACTTTATCAGCAAGTGGTGAAACAGGCTCTGAGTCTTCAAACTCCTACATTAATGAACATAATCACTTCAAACTGACTAATAAATAGGTATTATGTAAAACTATGCCCTTAGCTGAAAATAATATAAAAAGTTACAAAACACTTCATTCGATCGTGGCGTCCCTTGGTAGTAAATATTATTCGTCTATGTGGCGTCCAAACTAATCGGAAGTAAAAAAAAATCACAAAAAAAAGTCTCAGGCATACAGGTGTTTTCACAATATTTTCTTTCATCTTGAAGTTGGTAGCCGATTACAGATAGCAGCAGCAGGCGATGTGTCTATTTCCACGGTTAAAAATTCTAGAAAAAAAAAATATGAACACATTATAGTTACCATTATACATTCATTCAGCGTGTTTTATTTGAATAAGACTAATTGAAAAGGACAGGTCATAAATGCTTAACGATTACACGCTCTACCAATCACCCCTACGGTAAGACACGTGGTATGCCGAGGCGTGAAGTAAGCACGCTCTTTGGTCACGGTCGGTATTGCACGCAAGTGCCGTGTCAACATGATAATAGCACCTGTTTAGTGTGCTCTTTATTATGTTATCAGAATATCAGACATCTGGCGAATTAACTTTATTGATCGTTGACACGGTCGTTGACATGGCTGCTTGACTGAGTCACTAACTTGAGCTCTTTATGCCGGGCGCGGCGCTACAATAATTCAATATATTTTTGAAGTGAAAACTTCTTTACGCGCGTTGAGTTTTTTGGGTGAGCAAAAAACATGGATTTTGCGTCGTCGTCACCTCTACAATCGTCACCTGGAGATTTCAGTAAGCGTTCAACATTTTGGAAATTCCCAAGCATCCTTGTACAGCGCAGCGGGCAAGCAGCCGCCTTCCTTACCGTTTAGTGTATGATGTCGCAGGTTCGAATCTCACTCACGAAATCGTGACAATGCGCTTTTCTTATTTGTTTTTAATTATTAGCAAATCTAGCAAATAGTATTTTTTTTTTGGTAAGGCAAGTTGCATCCAGAAATCATAATTATTGTATCGCGTAGATCGTATATGTCTCGTATAGATTTTTATAGGAGAAGACCGTTGTTTCTGGTGATCTGTGTTGATCAGGGATCATGTAGGATTTAAGTATGCGCAAAATTGTTTACATAAACAATTTTACGCACACTTCCGTCGTCGTGACACGTAGTTTTCTGTCAGGTTATTTTAATGTGCATGTGGCGGGATAACTCGATATTTGGAAGAAAATATTTCTCGCGCATGCATATTAAGTACATTTGACTGCTAAAGGTAGGATGCGCTATGGGTCTTTGACGTCTTTGCCTTTATTCTTTAAAAGCTCTTTCAAATCTCTAAAGCAAATGTTGCTTTAACCTTTGTTGAGCCTACGGAATGAGGTGGGTGAAAAGTAGGATGTATTTCCGTAGGTATAGATACATTATACATACTTAAATTTACTTAAGAAACACTTGACTATGAAACTTGATAGCATATTCTAACGAGACTCCCCACTCGGCGCACATTCCAGTTCATAATAGCTCGTGCGCGATGCAATTTGGTGGAAGTGAGCCAAATAATCGCCTCAAGCCACGCAATCATGCTGCCTGAGTTTCCATTGTTAGACTTATACAGGATGTGCTCTTATCCGTCTAAAATGACGTGTGTCTGTCATGCATATAAATTATGCAGAAAAAGGGAGGAGAGATATGCAATAATAATAAAACATATTATATTTTTACCTATACTATAAATCATCTCAGCAGAATCCGCTTTCCGAACCGGTGGTAAAGTCGTGACGTGTTTTAAGAGCCACAGGTTGGCCTACATAAAATAAATAAATAATAAGAAAAACATATTATGTTCTTACCTATATTATAGGTCATCTTAGCAGAATCCGCTTTCCGAACCGGTGGTAGAGTCGTGACGTATCATAAGAGCCACAGGTTGGCCTACGTGAAATAAATAATTTTGAAATTTGAAATTTTGAATTTTATAAAATGGCGTTTGGTTGTTAGTCTTCCAATAAGCGACTGTTTTTTTTTTCAAATTAATTTTAATTTGAACTGAAACAAAGTAGAATTAATGTACTTCTTGCACAAATTGAAGCCCATTTCAAAAATAAATTGAGTTCAATAGTTTGCGTTTGCAGACACAAAAACTCGTGATCAATGCAATTTGGTGTAGATATTTAAATAATCACCTCAGACTACATAAACTGGTTGGGTTTCCTTTCTCAAAGATACACTTCATCTTTCATAGCGGTTGTAATTTTTATCATGTGTTGACAAACATATTATTTCCTGCCAATTTAGAAAGTTACAAATAAAGATTTTTTTGGTTAGACTTGCGGATATAACTTGGAGGAAGGAAATTCGTCCAACACCGAGTAGAAAAGTAAATAGCATAAAGTATCTTGCATAAAATAAAAGTATTATTAAGTTACATTTATTGATAAATAATATTTAGCTTGATTTAATTGTAATTAAATTACAATTAAATAAAAATCCAATCGCAATCAATCGAAATCTTTAGAATTTACAATTGTTATAATGGTAGATCTTTTGTAAAAGAGCAAGGAAAAGTCAAAGTAAAGTCGAAAGGAAAAAATTAAGTGTACAATGGAAACTCAAGACCACTAAATTTAACCAACGTAACACACAGTCAGTAATGCAGGCCCAGGGCAGGCGACCATTTTGGCTTCTGTTTAAAAACGATCATGAACGTAGAACGTATTACTTATACATGAATATAGAAGTGTTGGGTACATAATTTGCTCCCAATGCACATTATACAACAATATAGGTACATTAAGTCTTGAAGGAAATTTCAGACATCAGCAAAACGCTAATTTGTTCTTGTGTTATTCATTCAATGCTTTAAACTTTACAAAGCAATTATTGAGATGAATTACTTACTTCTATTGAGAATTGAGATTGAATAGACTGTGTCATTTACCTCAATATAAAAGTGGCTCCATTTTGTAATGATCATAATATTTTTTCAATATTAATTATATCCCTTAGATTATGCCAAGAAAACTCATCTAACCTTAATCCTAGTGTTGATACAATACGACGCGACGTACAAAAACCTTGAAAAAAGAAATACTACTATGGAACTTTGTTAATTTCATGATTAACGAAACTTTAGCGGTCGGACTGTCCTTGGTTGGCCCTTATTTTTTTCTAAATTGTTCAAAAAAATCAAATACACATAATTACAAAAAATTTTAGCCAACCTCATGAAACTTAGTATTTGAGAAGGGATAACGAGTTCACTTATAGCCAAATAATATTTCATCTAATAGATTCTTAGAATCGTGGTAGATTTTAACCATTTCTTCTACTACAAGTAATGATGCACTAATCAAGAGCAATAGTTAGCATTCGGTACGGTTCAACCTTATGCTATTACGCTAACAGGCACTTGACCGGTTTTCGGAGAACACACGCAAGTGAACGCCTCTGGCTAGCTTCTGGAAGTGGCCCTTTTAAACGATATCGGAAAGCCACCGGGCACATAACACCAGCGAACTAAAACAATTATGTACCTACTACCTTCTGAAAAGAACAGCACTACACGTAAATCTGTTAATATTTGTGTGCCAATCCGCACTTGACGCAGCGAGGTGGACTAAACTCTCCTCAGTGAGAGAAAACCTGTGCCATGGGTGAGTGATGGGTTGAGTTGAAATAGGTAAGTCGCGCGGAACATTGAAAACGTTACTGGCTTGCACCCACCGGGAGTGAATGTTATTTCTGTGCGTATTGATGAGGTGGGTATTAGTAAAACAGAACCGGGTGAAAGTGTGAGTCGGACCAGCACACGAAGGGTTTCGTATCATCTAACAAGATTTAACATCAGCTATTATTAAGATCGAGCAAAAACAAAAGTTTATCGTATGGAGACCCTCTTTAAATGTTCTATGTCTCATTTTTAACTTCATTATTTGTTGTTATAGCGGCAATAGAAATACCTTCAAATGCTCTGAAAATTTCAAGTATTACGGTTCATGAGATTGGTACCTGGTACAGCCCGCTGACAGACGGACGGATGGACGGACAGCGAGGTCTTAGTCATAGGGTAATAATTAGAAATTTTAGTTTTCTATAAAGATTTTCTTAATTTAAATTCAAATTATTTATTTGCCAGATTGAGTACATTTAAGATCTTAAACAATTATAATACACGCGCTTCAATCCGCCACAGAGTAGTATGCAAATATGTAATTAGTTACATAGTTAATAGTTGTCCGTATAACTAAGTAATATTATTAATTTCAATTACTGAAAAGGTTGCAAGAAATCGTTTATTGTATAAATTTTTTTTTCTTGCAACCATTTCTTAAGTTTATCAACCATTTCTTAGTCTATTACAGAGACTATATTATTTGTAGTCAGCAAAAAGGAGATTGTTTATCGTTGCGTTTAGATGTAAACGGGTCAATGTAATCGTGATAGCCAGAGGAGTTAGTGATTGTTTGAACGTTACAGGGAAAGTAGACGTTATTTACACTTAAACTTCTCGTAAAACATTAGCGCTAATGACGATATGAATAATGGTGTATAATAAGATTGATTGCTTTATACGTACGATTGGTCCGTTTCGGTTGCAGGCTTTATACGTTTGTAGTACTAATAGATGAGATTTCTATAACATTTTATTTTTTCTAAACCCGTAAAATTACGTGTAAAATATTATTATAAAAAACTTATTACATTATTATATACGAAAACTAGCTGATGCCCGCGACTTCGTCTGCGTGGATTTAGTTTTTAAAATCCCTCGGGAACTCTTTGATTTTCCGGGATAAAAAGTAGCCTATGTCACTCTCCAGGTCCTCAACTATACCCATGCAAAAAATCACGTCGATCCATAGCCCTGTTGCGGCGTGATTGAAGGACAAACCAACAAACCAACAAACCAACAAACCAACAAACCAACAAACCAACAAACAAACAAACCAACAAACCAACAAACCAACAAACTAACAAACCAACAAACCAACAAACCAACAAACCAACAAACCAACAAACCAACAAGCAAACACACTTTCGCATTTATAATATTGGTAAGGTTATTGCAATGCTCCGCTTGCCATTATAATAATATGCTCTACAAAAGCACGCATTACTGAGTTGGTACTTAATGTTTATTATTTTTCTATAACAACCAATATAGGTCCACTGCTCGCTGGATACGGCTGGTGCAAGACCGAGAGCTCAGAAAGCTCATGCACCTTTATCCAGCTGAGGACTTCTATCGGTAGGTAGTATGCGAGGTCTTTGCGTGGTGCGAACCACTAGTAAATACACTTACGTCGTTACACAACGGAGACATTTTTCGACGACCTCCCTGGCGCAGTGGTGAGCGCTGTGGTCTTATAACTGGGAGGTCCCGGGTTCGATTCCTGGCGGGGTCAATTTGGGAATTTATAATTTCTGAATTGTCTCAGGGGGCCGATCGCGCTATTTTTTACGACTGAAACGTAACTGAACTGCAAACGAACCGCAACCGCTTTTTGAACGTTTCGTATCGCGCTAACAATTTGACAGCTAGGTGACACTCAGTTGAACTTGAGTTGGAACGCAACTGCTGTCAAACGAACGTTTTTGCAACAGTTCAATAGACGCTACTTTTTTATAGTTGAAGTTCGATCGCAACAGTTCAATACAGTGTTTACAAGTGTAGTGTTTATTTATATTAAAGTTGAATTGTAGTTGCACCACAATCGCAACTGATCCATAACTGAACTGTAAACGTTTCGTTGACAATGCAAATAGCGCGATCGGCCTCCTGGTCTGGTCTGGTGGGAGGCTTTGGCCGTGGCTAGTTACCACTGTACCGTCAAAGACGTACCGTCAAGCGATTTAGCGTTCCGGCACGACGGCGTGTAGAAGCCGATAAGGGATATGGGTTGAATGTTCACTACCATACAAAAATAATGTTCATACAAAATTAAATTATGTGAAAATACAACGATAGAGGATTAGCAGAGCACACAAATTCATACTTTTATGAAAGACTTTTTTAGGTTAAGATAATTAAGATTAGATTATAAAATATAATATTAGTATTAAAGATGTTGCAAAATAAATAGCAACAGCATAAATGTATAAACAAAAAAAAAATGTTCACGGCCAATCAGGTGAGATCGGAGTCAAGTACTATCTAGTCATCGAATGAAAAAAAAAAGAGTAAGAAGTCTAAAATCACGGCTAAAATCCTTTGTTTTAATTTTCGTCCATTACAAATAAATGGTTTTAATACTTTTTACTTTTACTACGCTGCTCATGATCCACGTCAATTAAAAAGATCGGGTCTTTAAAGAGATTGATTAAAAATCGATACAGTATCGATTTGAAATCGTATTGAATTCAGATCAATTGATTTAAATGGTGAACTTTGTATTGTTTTGAAACAAATACTTTTAAGGGATCAATTACTTACCTACTTAAACTTTAAGAAAAGAATAATCAGTAAAACAGAACTATGGTAAGATTAAATCGAATTAGAGTTAAACCCTTAGGTAATACTGAGAACTGTTTAAATACTGATAAAAAAAGGCGTCAGTGTCGTGGAACACTCAGTTAGAACGAAGTTCCTTTTAATAAATTATAATTACGGTACCTATTTAAACAATATTATGAAAATATTATCTTCTAATAATGAAAACATTACCTTTTAGAATCAACGCCATCTCTCGCCAATTGTTAGAACCATCTCGTAATAAATAAGCGCGCGCCTATGACACTATTAGGGAAAATCCTTATTAGAATGAACGCCATCCTTCGCCACATTTTAGAACCATCTCGCTATGGATAACCGTCTACACGACTCGTGACGGAAAATTCTTACACTTTTTTTTGCCTAGGCCCCATTCGCCAATTCCGTACCGTCCGATAAGGAGTAAATTTTTGCGATAATGTGCAGCCTTCTGACAAGATTAGTTCTATAAGAAGAACCGGGAAATAGGACCTACTACAGCTATGAACATAATATGTATATCAACCTAAACTCTATTTACATCCATGATGCTAACACTTACTTATTTATACATATTGCACTTAAACTACTTACTTCGCAGTTAACGTCCGATACCTTAACAGTATCTTTAATTAAACTGCGGTATCTTCAAAGAAAATGTTTACCAAAGAATATTGGATTTGATAAGGTATATTAAACGGTTGAAAAGCGATTAATACATAGATAAAGCTAATGTAACCTCTAATCGAAATGCAGTAAGGTATGAACTTAATGGTTTTGACCAGCATTATTAAAGTCAGTAATTGGAATAAAAAGCTCTGTTTTGTCACTAGTGGGATCTTATAGTTTCCTTTTGCCAAGAGTATTTAGATACATATCACGATAAATATTATCGTTTGAGACCTGATTACACGGATCGAGTTCACGATGTTACTTGAAAGAATATTTATCGTGATATGCACGCGTTTTCTACATCCTTACTAATATTATAAATGCGAAAGTGTGAGAGTGACATAGGCTACTATTTATCCAGGAAAATCAAAGAGTTCCCGAGGTATTTTAAAAACTAAATCCACGCGGACGAAGTCGCGGGCATCAGCTAGTTATAAATATAATAATGATTATATTGTTAAACACCGAAGTATAACATAAAAGTCTTATGGCCGATTACACCAACGTCGAGTGACGTTTATCCTCGGAATAAATTGGGCGTTCTGACAATTTTTGCATTAATAATACTGTCAAAATATCAAATTTATGCTGGGATAAGACTTATTTTACTTTGGTGAAATCGGCCCTTAGTTGCTAAACTACTAAATAAGTCTAACATTTTTAAAATTTTTTTTTGATAGGTAGTTTTCTCATGAGATGTAACTTCTATCTTTTTGCTGCTTATTGTAAAGCAGCCTTGCCAAGTCTCGGTAGGTATAGACTTTAAAACTAACCAATCCAATTTGTCTAGCGACAATATGCTAAATCGGTTGCACATTTAAATTAAATTAAATCGACAGATAGACTCAAAAGAGTGCTCTTCTCATATTCGCTGAAAACAATTTTACAATTTTTTAGGCTGTCAATTTTGCTAGTCTGTTGCTGTAATTAGGCTGTGATTTTTATGCGGAATAATTAACTCATTAAAGTATTTGTTGCTTAACAAAAGCATTATATTATGATTTCTCCGCGTGGATTTAAATTCACATTCAAATTCAAAATTATTTATTTCATGTAGGCCAACCTGTGGCTCTTATGACACGTCAAGATTCTACCACCGGTTCGGAAAGCGGATTCTACTGAGAAGAGCCGGCAAGAAACTCAGCAGTTGCTCTTTTCAAAATAATCATTTTACAATATTAATAAGTAGCTATTACATTGTAATAAGTTTTTATACTATCTTGTGGTCAGCTGGATGCCAAGCTGATTTAACCCGTGCATCTTTGTTAGAATAGAATATGACATTTCCACAAAACGTACTACAATTCAATTCATATCAAAGACGGGCAGACAGAAAGTAGCCCCATTCCCGCCGGCGGCACCCGTTCACGAGCATGACGCATGATCCAGCCATTGCTTCGCTCGACCATATTTTAGGTTTTTAAAACCCTAACTCCAAATAGGAATTGCTTTTTGGAATAAAAAGTAGCTTATGTAACTTTCTAAGTCCTCTACTAAATCCATGTAAAAATCACAGCTCTGTTGCGGTGTCAAGTCACAAAACGGTATAATTTTCGTTTTTGTTGCAGGTTCGCCATCGATTTGGCCTATTTGATGAGGTCTGTACATCTGGTGGAATCCAAGTCCGACATTGTAATTGGGTGCGATTTCTTAGAGTTTCGGAGAACTATGGACCACAAGTAAGTTTTACATACAAATTCACTAGGATTAATAGTTTATATTATTATGTTTAATCAGAAAACCCCTAAACCTACATATAAATCACTGTAGTAATAAGCTCAACTAAGCAACCTGGGACTTCCAATCCAATATACCTAATATAAAATTTACCTAATGAAAAATTTTCGCCTAGTTACCTACTTAGATATTCCTCAATGATGACTGTTGATGAACTAAATATAAAAACCTACATGCAGTTCCTAGGACATAGATATAGTATTAAGCAAATGATATACGCAGATTTCTGTTAAAATAAAATTCTTTCGAATCAGTGTACCTCGACCATTTCTTACTTTTTCGTTGAAAACTATGGTTGGTTTGAATAATATAAAAATATTTTTCCTAGGTAAACCTAGTCTGTACAAAAGTAAAGGGTGAGCCGGTGTATGAGGCGGTGAAACCAGTGTCGGCACATACTGAATTGGTGGTCTATTTCCTGCCTGAAAGACCTGAAGAGTTATTCTTTGTAAGGATGAGGAACAACTTGTATAGGCAGACTATGGACTCCATCTTAGAAGGTATCTATTATTATATATGACGATATGTTAAATAATAAGTATTTTGCCTTTAATTAGTTTGATATAACGTTGCCTTGATGACTCTGTCAGTCAGTTATACCTAATCTTTAACAAACTCAAAAAATTACCTACAATTTATTGCCATTCTTTTATGCTGATTAAAAAATCAAAACCAATTACGTAGTATAAAAATAATAAGGACATGTTTAAAATGAGATATTATAAGATTAGATATTTGAAAATAGAAATACTTGCCGAAGAAAGTATTTTAAGTAACAAGAATAATTGTAGAGAGCGTTATTTTAATCTGAACTTAAAATTATTTGATGCTCAAAATCATGCCATCAACATTATCCAGATGTGCGAACTTGTACCTACTAAGGGTACTACTAAGTACTTGTACCTACTAAGGGTAAGGGTACAGTAAAGAAATCTCTCAAAGCCAAGTACGAGTACGATGGCATCGTTATGAAAAGTGAAATAGATTAAAATGTTACATACTACATATTAAGCAGGTGATCGAAATCACCGAATGTCGGTGAAAGTGGCACAAGATAATATGAATTTACAATCGCTCGATAATCATAGGCAATAAACGACGTATGAAATCGTATCAAATTGATTGTACTACTGATTTATTATTATTCACGTACAAAAAATATTTGTTATAAATTTTAAGGTTCCATGAGCTTGACTTGGAATACGATTAAAGCGCAAACCGGTTGGTTACTCATGAATTACAACTTGTGGAACGGATGTCCGATATCTAATTGAGATAAAATAAAAACTCAAGGTTATAAATAAAATGTTTTAAGTCGATAGAGGTCTTATGTATAGGTGCAATCAGTAGGTAAACAATTACTCTGGTTGACCAAACATAAAGTAAAACATAGAGTATGCTTTAACTAAGCTCTGACTAATGCGGGTTGCAGACCGAAAATAAGATAACTTAGTTTAGCTCGCATAGCTGACACAGTTTTTCATAATTGTGTTCAGATAGCAAACTATGCAAACTAAGCTATGTGAGCTAGCTAAAATATGCGAAGCTAAGTTAGTTCTGTATGTCGATGCGCAGCTACACGAGCTAAGCTCTTCGCACTTCCTTCACTAGTGCTGACCTGTGTCTTGTATGGTACAGAAATTAATGAATCAAGTTCCGTATTCATTTTCTTCATCCTTTATATCCACAGCAAGCGATACGTCAGTAAAATAAAACTTCAAAACATTGACTGAGCTTCCGCTTAGTTCTTGGTTTAGGTAATTTTCTTTTGAAATATAATTATTAAATTATTTGAAGTTTATAGTATAAATTAGCTGACCCAGCGAACTACGTACCGCCAACAAAAATATTTAGTGGTTGGTCACCCTTATCATTTAAGGACATGAAAAATAGATGTTGGCCGATTCTCAGACCTACCTACCTGATATGCACACAAAATTTCATAAAAATCGGTCCACCCGTTTCGGAGGAGTAAGGTAACTAACACGAGAATTTTATTTATTAGATATTCCCTTTTTCCGTTCATATTATAACTGGCGCTAGAAGTAGTAAAGTGCAACGAGTGAGGTTCGAAGCGTACAACCTGCACTATAGTAATAATTATTGAGGCTATCACAACATTCGCATGTCTGTGCTATTCTATATTATCCTCGTATCTCTCTCGCTCTGAGTTATAGGTAGGTATACCTATCGCCACATACTTGTCACCTCTCCATAAACTGCGGCGGCACATCAAAGAATTCTCGAGGTTCGGTAGTCGAGATCGTTTTTTTTATGTCGATAAACACCGCGTGACATCTGTAAATGATTCTCGTTAGTTGTACAACGATGTTTAGTACCTGTGTCGATACGTTTAAATAGTTTTACCTGGATTTATGTAATGGAGGTGTCGATTATCGTGTTAATTATTTCTTAATTATTTAAACATTTAGGTACATTCACGAGCTCTTATTGATTTATTGTCTTTAAAAATAAACTTGATTATCTGATACAGAAAATAAAGTTTATGCTTGGATTACAACAAAAATACATTCTATGCTAGCGTGCCTGGATTTCTACCTCCATATTAAACGAAAGTATTCGTATTCGTAATTTTTCCTAACTGGTCGGCTAAAGTCTAGTGCCAAGTTCATATTATTACGATTTATAATAGGTAAATAGATATTTTTAAACTTTTTTACTGATTGTCAAAGACAACTTCAACAAGTCCTTGACCTCGGGGCCTTTTCACCAGATGCTAAGTGACGATACAGTCTTAAATGGTAGCGGCCTAACTTCACCCATGCCCCTAATTTTTATATGCCATAGTACCTCCGCTTAATCTCTTAGCACTAGCCGTCGTCTTTGGCGGTAAGGTGGTAGGTAACTCCGGTCAGACTAGAATAGAGACAATTTTACCACGGCGCGGCGCCAGAAAGGTCGTCGCGATTTGTGGTAACTGACGTCTTGACATACTTAAATTTTATTTTCCTTAATATGTAAAGAATAATCAATGAGGTACAATATACCTAGTTGTATTAATTATAATTTCACGCTGCCATAAACAAGCCCTAACTGAAGTTAAGTTATATACAATACAGATAACGAACGCGGCACGTTTGACTCACTAAAAAGATCCGATCGCAGACGCATCGATAATCCCGATTCCGATGCAGCTGTCGGCGGAAACGCACATACTTCGGAAATTTATCTTAGTTGCGACTCCACGTGAACTTAAGTCCAAAAGTCCAAAAAAGTTCCAAAATCATGCATGAATCCTGTTTTTCCGACATCAAGGGTGCTTAAATATCACTCTTCACGTCCTCAACTATACCCACGCAAAAAATCACGTTGATCCGTAGCTTTTGTACAAGGTGACTGAAGGACAAACCACCAAAAAAAAACATCGCATGTACAATATTAGTAATTATTTCGTCTAATAATACAAATCTATTGTTGACATTATTGTACCAAACTGTTAACTTTAAACTTAACGTTATTAATATTATTGTTGTTAATCAAACTTATATTTCAAGTATCAAACTTTCAGTCTCTCAGTTATAACTTAATAACTTAAACAAGAGCAAAGAACAGTCGCGCCGCCATTGCTTATTTTGAAACCATTCCCACTATAAATGGGTTATGGAACTCAGTTGAAGAGTAATGAATTTGCATTTAATTCTAAATCTTTCTACTCTAAGATGACTATCTTTTTGATGTCAATTCCATAAAGAGGAATTCAAGCAATCATGTGCATTGATAACCTATCCTTTAATCTAGCACAAAAACTCACGGTCTCTAATTAATGTGTTGCATCTACCGACCTACGTAGAGTGATAAGAGATTTATTAGTGATTTCCGTGAATTAAATTTACATTTCATTAATAATGTCCAACTAAAACAAGTTTGCTACAGTTAAATTGTCTAGACTAAGCCATAAAGTCGTCTTTACTGTCATCAATAAATTGGTTCTTGAAATTTTGTACTCTGATTGAATCATGGTTTTTAATGGCGAAAATTTTGAATTGTTGTAAAATAAATTAACTGACTCATCGGTTTAACGCCGGCCTTTTAAGGTAGCATGATTTAGTTTTTTTGCGGTCAGTCCATCAAACTTTTAAGGGAAGGCACTTAAGATAGGACGTACTTTAGTTCTACAACCTTACAAATAAAAATAATCAGAACGGTATATTGAATATGTATGGTATATCTCTTACAGATTCACCGTTAGACCTCTCTACATCCCTTCTTTCTAGAGTCCTTTTACCAATATCCCCTCCATCAGGTGCGGAAGATGAACACAAATCAGTATCTGGTGATTCCCTAACGTCATCGTCAGTAGCCTCATCAAATGAGTTATTAGAAATGACACCAAAAATCCAAAGAAGACCCGTGAAGTCTGAACGTGCTTTACTACCTTGCGAAGTTTGTGGAAAGGCGTTTGATAGACCATCATTATTGAAAAGGCATATGAGGACACATACGGGTGAGGATCCGACAACCATTTACTTATAATTCAAAGATCAGGAGCACCGATTTTCCTTTATTAATGATTCATTATTCATTCTAGAAAATTCTAACAACGTAACTCTACTTGTTTTTTCTCTGTTACTTCGCACCTGGCCAACGGAGTGACTTTAGCATTCACTTTGTAAGATGTCACCTTTAACTAAACTAAATTGTGAAAGAGAAAGCTCTACTTTAAGATTTGTCAGTTTAGTTTAGAGATTATGTTTATTCGAATTAACTTCATCAAGTACACAATAACTAATAATAATTAGAACATACTGTCTTTTAGGAGAGAAACCACACGTCTGCATGGTTTGTAATAAAGGCTTCAGTACATCAAGCAGTTTGAACACACACAGACGAATACACTCTGGGGAAAAGCCACATCAGTGCCAACATTGTGGAAAGAGATTCACAGCCAGTTCGAACCTGTATTACCATAGGATGACACATATAAAGGTAAGTGAATAGTGTAGATATGCTTATTTTGTACATAAATCATTATTTCACAAAATTTTCTACATATTTCCGTGAAAACACAATCAAAATTGGTTATAAAACGGAGCAGTATAATTCGTAGAAATGAAGACAAAGAGAACAGTAGTGAGAAAAGAGTGGTAACGTCTCTCTATGCAGTCAATGGTAGTGACGTCACTGTATCTGTATGCATTCCTTTTCTTTCTTTCTTTCTTCTCTTACAACTCTATATCATTTACTTCCGCAAAGTAAAGCCTGCATCAATCCAAAATCAACCACTAATTCTTATATTTTGAAGCATGGTAAATTAAAAACAAAAACTAATATATAATAATTATCATAACTTTTAAAAGTAGGTGCATTATCAGTATTTATTACACAAATACCTTCAAGGAAATTTTATTTATCGGCGATCTAATATAAAGGTATTATGGTGGTAAATACTCTTTGTTGTGTATGACATCGTCTTAAGCATCGGAGTGGAACAGTCAGTGCTCCTTGACCGTGATCGTGAGAAAAAGGGTCGTAGGTTGTGATATTTTATAATACGTAGCTTGAAAGTTTTTACCAAGTTCTGGAGTCTTGTTAGGAGGTTTTTTTAAATTAGCTAATGCTTTTTGTTTAATTTTTTGTAATAATTACAAACAATATTTGGTATAGTTCCTGCAGATCATTTTCTATCACTTTGAAGACTGAACACGGTTTAACAATAAAAACCATGAAGTATCGCTACAGGATTATATTCGCATTTTCTCAATCACGGAAACTGAGATAAAACAATTGATTTACGAAACTCTATAAAAACTTGTTATCCTTGTTGAGACAATGGCTGCTGTTATTACAGTTTTTCTACTGATAATTCACATGTTTCACGCAAGTATATCCTTTTGCGTTATTGCTGTTAATTGCAGTTTTTTTTTTATATCCTGAAAATATTGCAATTTGTGTCACAATGGACATCATACATATTTTCTTGATGACAAGACTAGTTACTTGCAATAATTAGGTATATTGTCTATTAAATAGAAAATGCAAATACGTTATGTATTTAATTACATAACCTAGGCATTAATTATCTTAAGTATTTTTCTTGTTCAATAATATCCATAAGTTTTAATTAACTATATTATAGCTTAATCATTTGCATTTTATTAATATTTTTTCAATTTTATTTGTATTGTTTTCATAATAACGATTTATAATAATCACATCAACATGATTAACAACTTGCTTTTCTTCTTATAGGTACTTTAAACTAAAACAATTAGCATTTAATATTTTTCGCTTTATTGTCCTCAATATTAATGTTTGCGTAAACATTAATATTACTGACGTGTGATTAAAATTCAAAATTAAAATTTAAATTTTAATGAAATCATTGTCTTATAATTTTTTGCCCCTTTAATGTAGCGTTCTCATAATATTGTGATCACTAAATCTGAACAAGTTAATGTGTACTTAATTTTCTCATAAGTGATGATGATAATTGTATACAAAATCTACGGGTCGGTAAAGCTTGATGCATATTACATGGTGAAGTTACCGTGCTCACTTCCCATAACGCCCCTAAGTTTTTACTTATTTAACTATGACCTCATATGTCCACGACTTAAGAAAATCACACAACACTGTACAGTGAACGATGGTAGGGTTGCACCACATTTTTTTGCTTTGTTCTTTCAGAAAGTCTATGTAAATTTTATTTATTTCCTACTAGATGATGCTCGCGACTTCATCCGCATGACTTAAGGTTTTTTAATTCGCACGGGAACTTTTTGATTTTCCGGGATAAAATGTAGCCTATGTGCTAATCCTGGGTATGAGCTATCAATCGGTATGAGCCAAATCGGTTCATTCGTTGCGGCGTTAAATAGTAACAAACATCCATCCATCTATCCATCAATGCATCCATCTTCACAAACTTTCGCATTTATAATATTAGTAGGAAGCAGGATAAGAATTTGTGATATTTTCACAGTATTACATTGCATACATTTTTCAATTCTAAAACCTCTTTCCGTCGTTCTTTCTTTCTTTTTTCTTGCTGGGCTAGTCTCCTTGCATAAACCGTAAGGTATTTGCATATTATAATGCACCACTCCTGTCGATGTCGTCACTCCAGCCATCCATGCTCACTTGAGAAGACTAGCAGACCGTCAGGTTTGCGGGACTTCCCGAAGTGAGATCTGGCTGGAGATAACAGATGGTTACTACGTTGGTCTTCCACACACGTGCATTCTAAGAGTACGTGCGTTTCATGCGTATTTTATAAGCCTTCATAAAGGACTTTCTGTGTGCTTTATAAAAAAAGGCGTTTGTTTTAACCCCTTTTTTCACATATTTAAACCCCTTATCTAACGACATTCTAATTTATATCTATTACATGCAAGTATTGTTTAAATTCTAATATAATGTTATGTCATTTAATAGACGAGTCTTTTGATGTCTTGTTATCCCGTGCCAACCCTAGTTTCTTAAGGTGCACCTGCGGTCACAGGTAGTTGCGAAGGCGGAGGGCCAATAAATTGCCGGGTCAGGTCAACGTGGGAACTGCAGTGGGCAGGCACTGTGACGCATCGGGAGCGTTGTGGATTTATGCGGGTTATTGGAAAATAATTTACTCTATTTATCTTACATTGTTCCGTGCTATTGTGGAAATGTCCGCGTGGTAGTAAATATCATCATCTAAGTATATACAAGTGTAAATTAAAAAAAAAATTAAAACCAAGCTTTTAGTAGCTGGCTATATCGCCAGACCCTGGATATCATCTAGGACCAGAGTACTTGTCAAAACGAATCAAACGAGTCGAATCTCGATGAGGTTACGTCGTTTAATTACAGAGTTTCCATATAGACACCCTTCGGCAGATCTGCTCCATGTCACAATAATATTGCATTGTCATCCGATTTACATATTCATGCAAAATTTCAGCTTAATCGGAAACCGGAAAGTGGTTCTAATTCGTCTTGCAAGATTTGACCTAAACATACATACATACATACATTGCAAGTTAAATAAAAGCTTGTAAAAAGGAAAAGGTGACTGCTCATTGATTGACTGACTGACTGACTGATCTATCAACGCACAGCTCAAACCACTGGACGGATCGGGCTAAAATTTTGCATACAGATAGCTATTATGACATAGGCATCCGCTAAGAAACGATTTTTGAAAATTTTACCCCTGTGGGGGTAAAATATTGGTTTGAAAATTAACTTAACGTAAGCGAAACCGCGGGTAAAATCTAGTCAGACATATAAATAAAAAAGTTCAAGAATTAAATATAAATACTTCAAATAAAAATTAATATTGATGTGCAACGATGACCCTTGAAAATATTTTTATAGGACAACATAATATTTTCATTCATAAAAGAGTAAGATAAGATAAGATAGTACGCGACTAATTTTAAAGTGTATAAGTTATGCGACGTTGCAAAAACTGATTCTGTTTATAGAATAAAATGATTATAAACTTTAATTTAATAAAAAAAAATTAAGTTCATTTAAAGCGATTAATGGTTTTTGTCTATCTCAATGATAAAAATATAAGTCATACTTTGCAAAAAAGCTTTATGGCGGTATGAGACTTGTAAAAAGTTACAAATAATGGAGTTGTACAAAAGTCCAAAATAAATGTTCCCACGGAGCCAAGGAACCGTGTCGTATAAGACGATATTGAAGACGTCGCGGCCACCGGAGCAGAACTTCACACGGTCGTATGTGAACCACGCTATATGAGATGACCGAACCATGGTATATTCCAACATTCGTCATCCACTATGGTTACGTTGGTATTTAAAACTTTTAATAGCGCTAACAAGTTTGTTCCTTTATTTATTTATTAAACAATAATAAATTTAAAAATACGTATTTTTTAAAATAAAATCGATAATTATTATAATTTCAAAGCTAGTTTGGAAATGTATAGGACATAGGTACCTACTTAAATGTAGACGATTACAGAACGAGGAAATGTGTCCAGAACATTGGCAGCGTTACCCCACTGAATGGCCAAAGTTTTACACAATATATTGCCCATTTAGCTATTATTATTGAATGCAAATAACGTTTATAAAATATGATCTCTATATTTGCTCTGTATATATATATATATATATATATATATATATATATATATTTAATATATAGACCAGCGCTTTACAACAATATTAATTTAAATCTCAATGTGTAGTACTCCTAGCATTGCAGAGTGACCTTAGATTGGTCCACAACTCCACAGTTCCACAATGACCACACATACTTCATTTTAACAATGGTTCACAACGTCCCATCTCTCCATTGTTCATTGTCCATCATTCCTTCCCTGATGCTTTATTATTGGACGTCAATACCTAACTAGCCCGGTACTGTCCTGCAAGATTCCGCTCTGACAGCTGAAAGATCCTTGTGTTGAGAATGGTCGAGAATGCCTGATTTATCAGCACTCGAAGATAATGGACCGGACTGGTATTCAACTGGATGGAAATATCTTGATGTGTTTTCAAGAAACCCAAGACCAGTTCTATGTATAAGCGAATAGATAAAGGTTTTATGTAAACAAATATTATTCAAGAATATTCTGCTGGGGGAATGGTTTTACTCAAGCAATACACCGATCAATATAGGGAAGACACCGATATTTAAAAAAAAATGTATGAGAGGGAACCTTAAGAATACATGATTTCCAGGATACTAGTCTTATTGTTTGCTGGTTAGTCTTTCAATCACGCCGCAACAGAGATAGAGAGAATTTTTTTTATCACGGAAAAACAGATGGGTTCCCAGAATTTTAAAAACCGTAAAAAAAAAAATAATAAGTCGGGGGCAATAGCTAGACATAATATATTTTCTAAGATGACTATATGGTTATTTTAGCAGTGGCACTGTACAGTCTAAACAAACACATTGTTTGCATATAGGACATTTGTAATCGCAATCAGAAACCACCTCCATCTTTGTCCTCACAACTTGACACTGTTCCTCGTTAGGGGCTCGTTATTTGTTTATTGTCCGTTCCTCTGTCATGCCAGACGCGAAAGCTGTCAAGAAGTCACACAAAGATGTTAAACTTACTTGGTATCAAGAAGCTTAAATACCTACCCGTTTAAACAGAAACAGACGGGCTATTTTCATTTGCTAACAAAAATTTTAATGACCATGTTCGCAAACGTTATAAAATTCTGAGTATACTATAACTGCTTAGTGAATTGTTCTGTTCTAAATATTTTGCTCTTAAATTGGCTTTACACACACAACAGAAAGACTTTTGAAAAACTTAAATATTTGGGAAACAAAATAATTATGATTTCAATATATATAAGATTTAAATAAGTTAGAAATGGGTATTGAAACGACCAATTGCAAGTCTAAAACAAAAATAACTAAGAATAAGGTCAAGTTTATATTATATTCTTACAAACTTTTAATACAACTTCCGTTTCCTACTTCCATAAAATAAAGGCAAATGCAACTATCAGGTGAAATACATATTATTTCTTCGTTAGCAGCCGGCCATATTGTTTTTGTAACGCAGGTTACTATACCGGTGTATCCCCTGCACGGCTTGCACCTGCCGTTGATATAGATAGACCCTATGAAACGATAAAAGCTTATTAATTGCTGTTTAGCACATTTGGTGGGCAAATTGGAAATGACTTAGTGACATCAATCTACACCTATAAAACAGTATGGTGACAGACAACACATAACTCTAGCCAGTTCATTTTGAAAAGCAGTAATGATGATGCCACTTTTTATAAATTAATAAAAAAATACTTGTTTCATTATTATTTTTAATTTAATTTACTTATTTCGTTAGATGTTCACCTCTTTGGAAATTTAATAATTTATTGGAAAATTTGGATAATTTTATACAAAATATTCTATCTGAAATCTTAAATTGTCCGATAGATGATCAAGTATGGGCCCAGGCTTCTCTTCCGATCAGGTATGGAGGTCTGGGAATCCGCAAAATTTCTAGTGTCTCTCTGCCAGCTTTTCTTTCCTCTGCTTATAGTACACACACTCTCTTTGAAAAAATTATATCCCAGTCTTTGGGATCAATTGAGGTGTCGTACTTGGCAGAGGCAAGAAATGGTTGGTCAGCGATTAGCCCAAATCAATTGCCGGTTTCTCTTCCTTCCCAGAGACAGTGGGATGACATTATTTGTAAAAAAACTTTTGACACAATGTTAATGCAAGCAAATTCCAAAGACCGTGCTCGTCTTCTCGCTGTCTCTGCGAAAGAATCCGGACACTGGCTCCATGCTATCCCTTCTGCTAATCTGGGCACTCTTTTAAACCACGCCACTCTTGCAGTGGTAGTTGGTCTTAGGCTTGGCGCCAAAATAACCCAGCATCACCGTTGCCACTGCGGTGACCACGTCGACGCTTACGGTCATCACGGGCTCTCCTGTTCGAAGAGCGCTGGTCGTTTCTCCCGCCACAATGCCCTCAACGACATCATCCGCAGGTCTCTTGCTACTGCTCACGTGCCAGCTGTATTAGAACCTATTGGTTTGGCACGTAGTGATGGCAAGAGACCTGATGGTATGACGCTTGTTCCTTGGAGGACAGGGAGGTCGCTTGTGTGGGATGCCACCTGTGTAGATACTCTAGCTGCTTCCCACATCCATGCGACCTCCTCTGTGGCGGGTGCAGCGGCTACTAGCGCCGAACAGGCTAAGAGGCGCAAATATGAGAAACTTGACAGTGGTTTCATATTTGCGCCTTTTGGTGTAGAGACCCTGGGGCCGTGGGGCCCGGAGGCTCGCGCACTTTTTTTAGAGATATCAAAAAAGGTGATCGAGTCTACCGGGGATCCAAGAGCTGGCAGCTACCTTGGCCAAAGGATTAGCCTGGCCATCCAAAGAGGTAATGCTGCCAGCATCTTGGGTACTATGCCACTGCGGTGGCTTGGATGGGGTTTTAGATTTTAATTAGTTTTTATTTTAGTTTTAATTTTAGAATTAAATTTAGGTTTATAGTATTGTATATATGAAATTTTCTATCTATAATATAATAAAACTTGCGAGTTAATTCCAGGGTGAACCGCATAGTTTGTATATACCTAAATACGACTGAAACCAAAGGCAACAATATTATAAAGGGTAGGACACTTACTTGAAGACACTTTCAAAGGCAGTTATAAAATTAAACAAGGGGTGATTAAGATTAATTTTATTCTGGAAAATGAGAGTTCCCACAGGATTACACTTACTCGTAAATAGCCTAAATTCAATCGGGTGAAGTGGCGGATGTCATCTAATTCTCCATTCTTTCAAGCTTGGATTTTCTGAGCTCAATAGAGACAAGCTGACAAATTAACTTATAATTGGACCTACTTACGCAAAAGGAACCAACCCACACGACGACAGCTTGAGGAAAAGCCGTTTTTGTCAAAATTTTGGGTATATCAAAATTGTTTGATATTTTGAATAAAGTTTATTCACAATATTGTACGAAATAACTCATTCTATGTACACAATAATATAATATTGATTTTGACAAAAACGGCTTTTTCTCAAAACTGTCGTCGTGTGGGTTGGTTCCTTTTTGCGTAAATAGGTCCAATTTCGAACACATTTTCCGACCGATTGACTCAAAGAGTCGGCTCCCAATTATAGTTATGTAAACATTTTACGACTTCAAACTCACCAAATTGAAACAACATTAAAACGTAACGGTTGATTATTTACGAGATCGGTAAATAAACATTAAAGAAAACGACAAAATCAACTACTTATACAGATCTATAGCAGGAAGTCAATCAACAAATTTATTGATCTAGTAAACTTTCAAATGGAATCACCGACGGCTTACTATTGTAACTTGTTCTATAATGTTTCTATACGTCTATTACTAGTACATATAGTTAGCTTCGATGACCCATAATTATATAAATCCCGATTGTTTATTTTATTCATTTATGTATGGGGCTGACGAGATCATTTATACACCGTAAAACAATTCAATGTTAGAGATGACGTTTTGGACGTGATAACGTCTTATAAATCGATGAATACCGGCTGCACGCAAGAAAAAGTGTCACGTTCCACCTGAGCCTGAGGATGCAAGCGAGAGCGCGGAACAAGCGATAGAGAGGCACGATCGGCCCAAGCGTTGGCTTATGCCGCTCGCCAGTCATCGTCATGATTTCTTTATGACGTTATCACGTAAAACTATTGTCCGTAAACCGACTTTACAGACAACCAATTTTTTTGAATGATCATTTGAAGCCAAAATCCAATTATAACGATAAAATATTTTTATCAAAATTCGAAGCTATATTTTGATGAAATTAAAAAGCTTTAAAAAACAAATCAAATTCTTAAAATAAATTAAAGGTATTCCTTCAATGACGCTTTAAAATAAATAATGAAAATATATTAACGTATTAATTTTGATACAATTTCAAGAAACTTTTTAGTATTTACTTGAGATTATTACTATAGTCTTGTTTGAGAAATGTGTTCAAATCGCAACTCTTACCACATTTTGCTTATGATTTCAATAAACATATGGACCCTTACATAAAAGGGTTAGGAACATAAAAGTAGATGATTATAATATAATAGAAAATACTCAATAGTAGAGAAATGTTATATTGCAAAACTATTTTAGTCTGTGAAACGGGACAGAATTATCTTAAAGAAATGATAACATGAGAGTTCTTGTGAGGCGTGTGAATAAAATAAATGTTTCTTTTGAACAAAAATTACACAACACTTTTCTTGTAAATAATACTTTGAGTATATAACCAATATATACTCAAAGAAATAACATTTTTATAAAGTGAACACGTGTAAGAAATTATTATAGAGAATTGTAAATTCTTGAATAAAACCGTATATTTTAAGAATGAATCGCTCCTCACTTCCATGCCTCGGTCCTGTATACATCAGAAAATTTGAAAGAAGCGACATCAACCTGCCTCGCTTCCCTTGGCTCTTTCTTTTTTTCATTTTTTTTCTCGAGATCCGGAGACAGATGACAGATTTCTTTCAAAGATTTGGATGAACTTTACTGCATATGAAAAACATGAAATGTCAATGAATTAAACATTGGTTGCGGCAAAAAATGTTAGATATTCTTGGAAATACACAGCAAATCATGCGAATTTGATGCGTGGCTTTAAATTCAACTTCTCATACATTATAGATTGAATCGTGGACAATTCAAACACAACTTCGTGGCCTTTTGATAGGTTTATGGGTGAAATATGTTATAAGATATTATAGTCTATTGTGATCGGAATATTGTTGTGTAAAATAATTTATGCATTTATTTTACTTTGTGTTCGAAAATCTCCGACCCCTTTCTCGTCCAAACTATAGGACAGATTTACGCACAGTCAACGTAGGCTTTAAAAGTTACACTGGGGGCCTGCACTAATGATGTAAGTGATAGATAGCGTTCTATCCGAACTCTATTCAAAATCAAAAAAAATCAATGTTGAAAAGTATGTTGAAATTATTCGTAATATTATTATAATACTAGCTGATGCCCTTGACTTCATCCGCGTGGATTTAGTTTTTAATAATCCCGTGGGAACTCTGATTTTCCGGGATAAAAAGTAGCCTTCATTCGGCTCTTGTTCGGTTCTCGTCGGGTGACCGCCCTCAGCCAACGACTCATCGCATTGTCCGCCCGCGCTATTACTTCATTTTGCTCGGCTTCTAAGGGTCGTACCGTGTTGTTGAATAACCTATAACCTTCCTCGAGAATAGGGCTATCAAATGCTAAAATATTTTTTCATTATACCTATTCGAAAAACGAATATTGGCTACAGAGGATAGCGGGAGCAAAATTTAATTTTAACACCATGGGACTTTTCATTTTTCTACTTCTGATTGGTCCGCGTTCGTGCTTTGGTATGTGTTTATTAGTACTGCGTTCGTTGCAGAAACCTGTCGATCGCTCATTCCGTTCGAAATTTAAAAATGTTTGAAAAGCTGTTGTCTTCAATAAGTCACTTTCATCAATTTGTCGATCGTATATACGCCCATAAATACTGAATCCAACATAAATATTAATGTTTAATTATTTCATAATAATATAATTTAGACTTCCAATATACGTATGGGTAATATCTGTACATAGTAGGTTGATACTCCTAGCTTTTTCTCATGGGTAATGATGAAAAATAGTGTGTGTCATTCGGGGCCAAAATATTTTGTTCTCGCGCGGCGTATATTGAATTCATCGCTACTCTCAGGATTCTACTATAGAAGCCTTCACTTCGCTCTGAATTCAAAATAACGAACAAAAAATTTCTTTGGCCCCATATAACACAAATAATTACTATTTCAAATCCCTGGTAGTTCCAGAGATTAGCGCGTTAGACAACTATGTTTGTTTTCAATGTGCACCAATCTATCTATAATATAATAAAACTGTAACAGGTCCAATTCTGTACATTGAAGATATTTTGAAAATTTTTGTTTGAGGGCACTCTATAATCGATACTGAAGCCAAAACAATTTTTTTTTAATTTTTTGTCTGTCTGTCTGTCTGTCTGTCTGTCTCTCTACGCCGAAACTACTGGACGGATTTAAATGAAACTTGGCACAATTTAAGTTAATACTACGAGGTATAATATAGCATACTTTTTATTCCGAAATTCAGCACGGTTCCCTTGGGAGAGGGGATGAAAGTCAAAATGTGTATTTCGCTGTAATTCATTAAGGCGTATTCCGATTTAATCCATTCTTTTTTTGTTAGAAAGCAGGTTCTTTAGAGATTGTCCTGTAATTATTTCAAGGTCGTCAATTTCGTAGTTCAGAAATTATAGACATCACGATCTTCAGTATAAGGTCCAAATAACTTGAACCCCGGAATCTACAAGATACTTTGAATGAACGGCTCATCTTAAGCTGGCAAGAGTACTTTATCGTATACAGCCATCGTGGATAGCCCTATTTTGTCAAAGTCAAACTACTCCAAAGGCGTCAGATTTTGCCAAACGATCATTATACCTACATACTACAAAGTAGGTATGGATGTAATACATCGTATGGACTTAATGCTACAGTGTTTTCCTATGCAATTTAATATTCTAATCATACTAATATTATAAATGCGAAAGTGTGTTTGTTTGTTGGTTTGTCCTTCAATCACGCCACAACACAGCAACGGATCGACGTGATTTTTTTGCATGGGTACTATAGTTGAGGACATAGGCTACTTTTTATCCCGGAAAGTGTTCACGAGGGATTTTAAAAACTAAATCCACGCGGACGAAGTCGCGGGCATCAGCTAGTACCTAATATTTTCGTTCCGATATTTACCTGAGTCAATTTGCGCTGATAACAAATAAAATTAAAGATAAAGATAAATAATACATTTTTGTTTCTCCTCGGAATCAGACGGGACCAGTTAGTTTGCAAGCTGTTGTGTTGTTACACATCTGCCAGTAGTATAGTAATGTAAGTTTCTTGCTCATATAGCTATGAGTAGTTTTATTGTTTCAATGGCATTGCATATCAAATTGCAGAGATCGCGTGCCACCTACACCTGTAAAGAATAACAACAAAACACTTGATTTACAAATAATGACCGGGCATAATTCATATTAATCAGCTAGGTTGCAACACTATTATTTGCTGTAAAAAACTTAACTTAAGGTGTAGACATATTGGTGCAATAAAATATTCTGATACACATTTTGTACTAGCTGACCCGGCGAACTTCGTACCGCCAACTTATCTATATAAATAAAACAAATACTACTACAACTACAACTACAAATACAACTACTACCACTACTACAACTAAAAATTGTTTACGAACTATTGTCAGACCTATCGAATATACACAAAAAAATTCATAAATATCGGTTGAGCCGTTTCGGAGGAGTTTGGTTACAAACACTGTGACATGAGAACCCATCGAACTTCGTACCGCCACCAAAAATATTTAGGGGTTGGTCACCCTTATCATTTAGGGGTATTAAAAATAGATGTTTGCTGATTCTCAGACCTACCCGATATGCACACAAAATTTCATAAAAATCGGTCCAGCCGTTTCGGAGGAGTTTTGTAACAAACACCGCGACATGAGAATTTTATACATTAGATAAGATTATTTAGACGACTTCCATGGCGTAGTGATTAGTGTCCCTGGTTTGATTTCCGGCGGGGTCAAATTTGACAAACGAGGACGAATTCCCGCAGGTATGAAACTGAATGCTGTTATTTGAAATCCTGCCCGAGGCGCCGCAGAATATTTCTAGGAATCTTCAGCTGCTGGAATTAGTCGCTCAGCCTGTGAACGAATAGAAAAGAAAACGTGTGTTTGTTCATGAATAGTGACTAATGGACGTCCAGCTTTTTATCTATTTCAAAGAACATCAAAAGTCGTCCAACTTCGTTACGCCTAAGGACTTATTATTATCTAAAACCCACGCATATGAAGTCATCGTATCCTAAACTGCGTCGGCACATAATTAGAATGACGTTTCGCAGCTAAAAACATGGGATGTCAATAAAAAATATTATTATTACATTTCACACTAATAATAATAAATCATAGTCACCCTCGCCTTTGAATAGTCGTGGGCACAGTTATTAACACTATCTACATAACTTCATTTAAAATACAATTTGCTGTTCTTAAATTGATAAAACCAGTAACAGATCAATAATTTCAAAACGAACGAGAGTTGAGAATGTATTAAGAGATCACGATATTAAAAAATCACCTAATGTAAGAACGGATGATCTTCTTGACATTATCAGTGGCGGCATGATGAAATGAATATTAAAACATTTTATTAAGGCCATGCATCCAGTAGATGTGAAGCGCTGTTCATCGCTATACAAACATTGATTATACGATGCTTTCAATATTAAGGTACTCAAAGTAAATGTTTTAAACTGATAGTCTATCTAGTCTTCATTCCTTATTTTTGTCTTTAAAAGCGAAGTGTGTTGTTTGAAACACTGAAAGATGGAACTATTCATTATTGTCATTCTGACGATACCTTTATTGATTACAGCTTTGACTTCATCTTGTGACAGTAGATAAGTTATGATACAGACTACAGTATAAGATTTAATAAAAAGATTTGTTCGGTCTTCAGTGTGGATTTTATCTAAGTATTAATTTATTAAAAAAAATTAATAAGCAAGTACACATCAAAATTCTAGTTCATGTAAATGTGTTAAACACAGAGTGACTAACTCTTAAATGTCAATGTCAGTTCATGATAAGATAATGTAACGTTCAGTTACTACAGCTTTCAATAAACGTTGATATTGACAATAATTTATAGTTCGATTGCGATACATAATTAGATAGCTTCTTACTATTTGTGGATGCTCTGCTTTATCTCTAAGTAGGTACAATACTTATGATATACGTAGGCGGATTTGAAATCAGTGCAGTGGCCCTTATCTTCTTACTTATAAAGCTTATTTTCTAGCACAATACGAAACATTGTACAATATTCCTTCGGAAAGAGTATTATCGCTTTGGTACTTACTAAAGAGGGCTATAGAAACCAATTAAATACAAATTTTGGTGCTTTACGTAGAGATTTTAATAAAATCGAAAATTAAAGACTTAAATATAATTATGCTATCTCGCTCATACCAGCGGACACTACAATCGGAACAGCAATAATTGAAGATGAAGATGATATCTTCACGCTCACCACAACATTATATCTACAATAATTATACGAGTATTGTGATACAGCTACATCAATGTTACTTAATATATAAATAGTTAGAATCAAAGGGACAAGACTGCCATAACTCCAATAATCTTTGATTTATTTGTAATAGGTAGACTTCCTCCGTAGGTAGTCTATATTTTTTCTGATCATTAATCATTTTTAACTGACTTCGAAAAAAAGGAGGTTCTCAATTAGTCGAAATCTGTTTTTTCACCGATTACTCCAAGATGCCTAAACCGATTTGGAAAATTCTTTTTTTTTTGTTTCAAAGGGTATTACTTCCCAGGTGGTTTTAAAAAAATCATCAATAAATTTTATACTTTTTAGTGGCGCGTGTGGACGCGGGTGAGGTCGGATTTTTAAAAAGAATTTTTTATATTAAATGAAACAAACGAGAATCGTTTTGTTAAAGTGCTAGATTTTTTAAATTCTAATTAAAAAATATTTCTTTCTTCTCATAAGACATACACATATTGTTTTCATAGTAAGACAGATAAAAATTAACTTTGCATTAACAAGATTAAATTTCGAAAGGAATTAAGATTGCAATATAAATATTAGGGATTTATATTATAATTTATTTTGCTAAAGAAAAGGACGTCGGTAGAACTTCTTTCAATTAAAGGTATTCCAAATAGGGTGTATTGATTCGATCGATGTACCACTCGATCGATCACACTTTATCGTCCTTACGCCCTGACTCAGATTAAATTGTTTGAGCGATCTAAATAATGAAGCTTAGGTAGTTATGGATTGAGTAGTGTTCACACTATTGAGGAAAAAAATATTGTTGAGTGTATGAAATAAATCTAGTAGAAGCGTGCAGTGTCGTATATCCAGTTACCTCAGTTTCTCAAAACAAATGTGTATTGTCAGTAATAAGTAATAACCTATGGTATTTATTATGGTATAGTGGTCTATCTGTACCTTCAAATTTCCTTTATGTAAGTACTTCAGTAACTTATAATAATAGATTCTATAGATATATAGATAGATAGTATTAGATAGATAGATAGATAGATCTAATATTCTTGCCTATAAAAATCTAAATATTCATACAGGAGAAATGGTAGGATGTATTGAGTCCTGAATTTATAATACTAATTTTTTTATCAGGTAAAAACCCATATTTACACTATATTATATACTATAATAAAGTTTATTTATTTATTTCGGAAACGTTTGCAGATTATATTCTACTTAGTACGTTTCACCACACCGATCACTGATATAAATAATGTATATATAATTCATAAATAATATCTACGTATAAATACACGAAATCAGTAATTTTTTCAGATCAATATCAATCTATAATTCACATCTATTTCGTATAACATCTTCCAAGTGATGACTGATGATAATGTGGTTCCATGTGATGGTGTAAAATAAGCATATCAACTCAAAATGGACCCTATTAACGAGAGTGCTAATATAGCACGCGTTACTTTTATTATTAACTTTTTGCTTTTATCCCGGTGGAGTGTAGAATTTAAATGAATCTTATCAGTTCCTCGTGTACCGCAAACGCGGGTTGATTGGAAGAGGTCTTTGAGTATTAATTAATACTCAGAGGAAGAGGTGCGACAATTTTTATTTTCCTCTTTGTTTTACACTTAGACTGTCTCTTTCTTTGAGTTTGGTGAACTACATATTTCATGCAGTGCAAACAATTCAATGTTTATATTACTCTAGTAAACGAAAAAATTAAACCAACTAGTTCATATAAAATATTAGATATGTTTAAATTTTGGAGCAAGCATTGAAACGTTGCATTTGCTTAATAGGTATACCTAATTATTACATTAAACCTAACGCTATATTAATTAGTATTAACAAGAAAACCGTGAATTTAATGGAGATTTTGATGTTCTGGTTAGGTTATTAGTTTTCACACACAATTAATATTTCGGTACGAATTTTATGCATTCCCGAGTAAGTACAAAATCGTAATGAAACTAAATTATTTTGCAATTAAAAAAAATTATAAAACAACTTACTCGTATCATAAAAGTTTTTGAATATAATGCCAACTACAAGATCCATTTCAACTAATTGAACTATGCCCAGTGTACGGTCCTTTCTATAACCCATAATCACGAGATACGGGGTGCAATCAATATGCGTCGGGACATGGCCGACAGAATTGATTCATCGCCCGCTATAATTGGGCTACGGTAATTAATTAGGTACAGATAAGAGCTGTATGATTTAATAAGAACGCCTTTGATGTTTTTGCTTCTAGTATCTGAGTGTAGGTATGGTAATTTTTTTCTATGGGTATTATCGGCTGTCGAATTTATCGACTTGACTACTACCTATAATAAATCAATAATTTATTATAACTACATTTTGACCGCAAATTCGTCCAAGTACAGTCGGGTTTTTAAAATTCCTCCGGGATTTCTATCAATCTCTATTTTTCAGAGGCAAAAGTAGCCAGAAGGGCTAGCGTGCGTGCCACGTGATGTCTAATATCTACCCATTTACTCGTGAATCTAAGGGATATTATCATAAGAATATGTGTAGGTATAGCCATGCGAATTCCGATCCGATTCTCCGTTGTAGCATGAATTACGGACAAACCAACAAAAACAACTCACTTTCAAATTTATAATATTAGTAGAGATATGCTTGCCTTCTCAGGACTCAATACAGATTTAACATGGATTATAAAAAAATATTCAGTCCTAAAACATAAATAAATAAGTAATATTTTATCCTTAATTTGTAATTCAGATGATCGGGGCATCTTCATTAGAGGGAAAATATTAAATCCCAATTTCAAGGAACAAGCCCTAACGAGCAATACCGAAACCTTATAGGTCCTGCACGTATGTTACGTGCATCAATTTATTTAGTTAAATTAAGCGAGGCGCATCGCATTTGCATTCAATTTCCATAACGCAGCGCGGGCGTATCAGTTGGCCATACGTCACTGTGCGGACGAGATACGGCGCGTCGTGATCGAAAGAACGATTTAGCTATCGAGTGGAACGATATTATATCGATTTTCTTTTCGATTTTAATGGGATTTAGGTTTTATTTATTTTTTTACTTGTGAATATCTTTAAAATAGATTAAAAGAATTTGTGCGCGTAATAACTTTAGGCCCGTCTTGCAATAATCGACCGAGCGAAGCGAAGGTCTGTGAGTTTACTAGAGCGATTTGCACTTGTCCGTCCGTCCGTCTGTCAGAGCCTTATAACTTCTGAATTACTGAACGTAATTACTTCAATTTTAGATATGATATGTAAACCGATGGCCTCCAGCCGAAAATGGCTTAAAAAGTTATAAAAATCTTTATTTCAGGGGGGCTCCCATACGAAATGGGGGGCTTTCAAAGTGGAGATTGTATTCGAGGCTAGATCTCTAAAACCACTTTGTTTTAAAACTTGAAACTTACACATAATTTGAGTTATATTCTGTACTTGAACAACAAATACTAAGATTAGATAAATATTATAAAGAAACGAAATTATTTGAGTTTTAATAGGCATCAATGTTTTTAACAAAACTTCACTATACTGTTACTAGATGGCGCTGTCTTTAATATTGTAAATACGCATCCCATCCACGAAAGCAGATGACGATTGACGTCATCAGATTCGGCGCGTTTTAATTACAATATAATATAGTTAAAACTACCTTATGGGAATTATGGGATACCGCGAGGTCTCAGTTCGGGGCGAACCACTAGTTTAATTTAATTTAATTTTTATTATTTGTTGAGCGGCAATACAAATACATAATCTGAAAATTTCATCTGTCTACCTATTAGACAAATTATTATATCGCATTTATTATATCGCATTTTTGACCGAGCGAAGCGAGGTCTCTGAGTCTACTAGGTGAATTTGCTCTTGTCCGTCCGTCCGTCCGTCCGTCCGTCCGTTCGTCTGTCAGAGCCTTATAACTTTTGAATTACTGAACGTAATTACTTCAAATTTAGATATAATATGTGAACTGATGGCCTTCAGCCGAATATTGCATAAAAAATTATAAAAACCTTTATTTCAGGGGGGCTCTCATAGAAGTGAATGCGAAGTAAAAAAAATTTTATCGCGTTATATAAAATTGTAACATATCATGTTAAAGATAATTTCGAACCGAGTACAAAAATATTATTTTTTTATTTTTTCCTTTAAAATTGACGAATTGGGGGGCTTTCAAAGTGGCGATTTTATACGCTCGCTTGAAGACGCTCTCTAGCAAAATCCGCTACGTATTTTCAACCTGTTTTATTTTTATTATTTTACTTATATCTTGTACTTGAACAACAAATACTAAAATTATATGAATATTATAAAGAAACGAGATTATTTAATTTTTAATGGGCATCAGTAATTCATATAGCATCAACATAGCTTCACAATAATGCTAATAGATGGCGCAGTCATTACATTAGGCACTATTCCATGGAACGAGGAGATTACGACTACGACCTATCCTAAAAACAGTTTTGCGTCGACCATTATTATTTAGTTACATAATAATATAATACCATATTATTCAATTAAAATTATTTTTTAGTTAAATATCAAACTTCAATAAACTATTAATCACTGCATTTTGTATATTTTCTATTTGCGTCGATAGATGACGATTTGTACAGATGCCCGTAACCCGGTTTCACTCGTTAGTACCTACATAATAATTCAATGTTTTCAGTAACGTTCCCTAACCTTTACGGGCTACCTATGATAAGTTAGGTGATGATTTCTGTCAACTTATTTATCACGATCCTGTACGGGACACCTAAAAGGACATTGGGACGGATGTTAGGACTTAGGATTGTATTTAGGAGCTACCTACGTAAAGAGACTCCTACTTAGGGGATGATTTAGGTATGTTTGGTGAAAACGGGCATAATAATAATGTCAGTATTGGTTATCATGTATCGATTGAATGAATAATCATGGGATACCCTTACCGCGAGGTCTCAGTTCGGGGCGAACCACTAGTAGTAATTAATAATTTATCTATGCTATTATGTTTTAAAAGAAAATACTTAAAAATAATTAGAAAGAAAACATTGTTTCGCCCACCTGGACTTATAGAGTGTTTGTACGTGATACAAAGAAGTAACATAAATCTACTATATTATCTACTGTATAATATAATGTACCCTAAGGCCCGCTTGCAGAATCACTGGGTTATCCTTTTAACCCAGAGTTAGCTGTTGCTTTGAAAGATTTCGTATAAAGTTTCTGTCAAAATTACAAATTTATTCCTGGTTTAAACCTAACCCGCCGTCTCTGCAAGCGGGCCTAAGAACAATAAAACAATAGTTCAAGTACTGACAGTCGAATCTAAGGGCGCTATATTTGGAGCTGGCCCGGACTCTGCGCAATTAAAACTTTTAAGTGCAAAATATTATTATGTCCTGACTCCTGACACATGTCCTGATGACATGTTTTCAATATTATTCAAATAATATCAAAACATAATATTATGATTAGCTTACTAAGTTATCGCGCATTATTTTTAATTAGTATAAGATTACATTTATGGAGTATTTGACTCTCATGTCGGTTTTTTATCGCCACCGCAAAAGTATCTGTTCATTATCCTCACACACGACCATAAGACCAGTTTTTTGCTCCTGCCGTGATTTATCCAGCGGAAATTGTAAGACAACTAATGGCTCTTTGTTTATTGATTTATATAACGTAATATTCGGTAGCGGGAGAGGTCGAAATATCGCCTCATTTTTTTGCTCCCCTGATTGAGCCACTGGAGTTTTGCTAACCCGACGCTAATAAAACATGCGTCTGATCCACAGTTGCCACCCGTTATGTTATCTCAGGATATGACTTTCGTCTTTATTCACTATGAAATCGTATGCGATCCATCAGATTATACATAATCATTAATCTGTGCATCAGATTTTGGTGTCAGTTCTACCACAGACCACAAATATATAGTGACTGGCAGATAATAATTTTGCACGAACAATCAACAACAACAAAAATCTATCTGAATCGTTCTTTGCTGCTTCATGATAGACTGTTGCATAATCTGTTATTATCTATCAATATCTATCGTAGGTACTCTTCGCAAAGCCTACTAAAGCAAAGTTCAAAGGAAAGTTTTGCGTGGCAAATATGACGCAAAAGTAAAAGAGCTGCAAATAGCACTGTTTCATGACCTTCACGTTTGCTGGTATTTCTTGAAAAATACTGAAAGATTCTTCTTCTTTATTTCAGTTATGTTCAGGTGTGCTGTGCAGCCTTATTATACCCTAGTACATAGTACGTAGATGTAACAAGTTTTATTTCGCATAGTTACACAAAAGAAATTCTTGTTTTGAAGAAAACCTCACTATTATTTTCAGCTTTTCATAATTCACGGTTACCCTACTCGGGTCATCAATAAAAGTTCTTTTGGAAATACTTTTTGATTTGGTGGTGTAATTATAGTTTTTTATTTGGTGTGCAGTGGGCGGGATAGCGAAAATTGATGGGAGGGATTCTAGAGTTAGTTGGTTAGGCATCGGATACGACTTGATTATGAATCTCATTAGTTGTGGTCACAGGAAGCAAGAAGCCGTTATACAAAAATTGATAATTAACAGTAGATTCGATCGATGATTTATGTGAGCTCTTAATGCATATACGATAAGACTGTATGGGTTCCGATTGCGGCGGATGCTATGAGTGTAGAATTCTCAAAAACTTTGTAGGAAACCTTATTGCTCTTACTCTATCGATCTGTTTCATAAATAATTAGGTAGATAAAATTAAAATAGAGTTTATACAGAGCATTTTAAATGAATAATTTATATCTTTTTCGAGAATGATCTAGGTAATCTTATTGGTTTTTTCGCGCTATATTTTTATTAAAGTGTGAAACTACACTTAAAGGAAAAATCCAAATTAAATACATATCAAAAATTCCGTGCTCGACGGGAATCGAACCCACACCTTTCGAAAATCGCGCCAGAGTTTTTTGATCAGTTTACATTATGGCTACGGTCGAAATTTTTCGTGCTTTTGTCCTTAAACTGTAGTTAACTTGTAAAAGCTAGACATGCACGATCTTCTCCCAAATAACAAAATAATTTACGAGATAATGTTGTTTTCTCAATAAGTGTTACCGTTAGACCTATAAAATGATTTCCAAGCCACGCAAGCGTTATCAACCATTTCAATTATGTCGTTAAACCTTCCAAAGACATAACGACAAGAATGGTCGGTGACCACAGCAAAATGACGGTATGGTTTATTCAATTACGTTGTCCAAATGTGCAGTGGCACATTTACGTTATTCTTTCACGGATCATCAATGAACCCGGTTAGAACTTGGTAACATTAACGTTCCAACAGTGGCTAAGAATGTTGAACGAATTCGTCTGATGGCTCGGTTTATGGTATGGTTCTCAAAAAAAAAGGGTGACAGATTTGGTTGAACTAATTTTAATATTACCTTTGTAACTAAATAAGCAATATTTTTTTCATCCTGATTTTTAACCCAGCCACAATTTGCTTAATTATGCCCCAATTTTCAACCGACTTCAAAAAAGGAGGAGGTTCTGAATTCGTCGGAAACTTTTTTTTAATGTATATTCACCGATTACTCGAAGACGCCTGAACCGATTTGGAAAATTCCTTTTTTTCAAAGGGTGGTCCCATTGAAATCGGTCGAGCGGTTTTTTAAATATCAACAATAAAGTATATTATACTTTGTAATCGCACAGGCATTTGAAGTCGGTTTTTCAAAAAGAATTTTTTATATTGACTTATTGAATGAAGAGTAATATATGCAGCACAATAATATTAAGTACAATTATGTCCATCAGCGTTATCGAATTGACTTTGCGAAGTTTTGCATTGTTTAGAGCTATATATGGAATGAATGAATAAACACTTTTTATCACGTACCGCGTTCAACGCATCTATTTTATAGACAAAGGCTGTACCTTTATTATGCAAGTTCTGAAGAACCAAGTGAAGCTTTGGAACAAGGCACCGCAGCTTTCATTATAAATTCATTTGCACGCTCTTCGCTCCGATGTGCACCGTCATGACTTTGATTATATTGGAGATGATGATTATTAGCCGTTTTATTGTCTTCCAACATTGATTTTGTTTTCTTTTTCTGGTCATTACCTCGGGGAATGAGTATTATGCGTTTACTGAGTTTTATTTTCACATGGAGCTTTTTGTGAGCCTACCTTTAATTTGTTTTAGAGATACTCTTCGATTTTTGTATTTTATTCCTTTTAATTAAGCAGTTACATCTTATTTTATGAGTTAAGCTTTTATTGAGACTTCAGTTTACATAATGGACATTAAGGAAATGACTGAGCAAATTTGATTTTGAAATAGCATTCCGATTTTGCTTTCTGTTTTATGTTTGTTATCCAATGATTCATACTAATTACATCAAGTTTACAGAATCAAGTGATCGACAATTTATTTTTATGTAAGATTATTTGCACTGGTTTGTAACATTATTTCATTTATCAATATTTTTAACCATTGCTTTCTTTTTCAGGAAAAACCCCACAAATGCAGCCTCTGCTCCAAATCTTTCCCAACTCCAGGCGACCTGAAATCTCACATGTACGTGCACAGTGGATCCTGGCCTTATAAGTGCCACATCTGTTCCAGAGGCTTCTCGAAACACACCAACCTCAAGAACCATCTATTTTTGCATACAGGTAAGAATTTTAATTTCTTTTAATAAAGATAAGTACATGCAGTTTATTGATTCAAGACCATCAAGAAGCAAAACAATGTTGTCACTGGGATCGAATTACTTCAAATAGTCAACCAGATTGACCTCCAATCCAACACTAGAAGTTATGCTTCTCCGACACGGCTTTTCTCTGAACGACTCCTGTTTTTCCACGCTTCAGCCGTCCAGTGAATTTTTAAGTTTTCGCTTTTATGTGAGAGCATTTTTCTCAGAGCTCAATCTTTAAATACACTACTTTTTGGTTTGGAATACCAAACAAAAAAGTAGTCTAAAACTTAGTTTTTCAAATGTACTATGGCATTGATGACATTAATGAAAAATAATTGTTACTAACTTAATAACGTCTTTTCTTTTTGTTGCAGCAAAACATCAACGCAACAGCGCTAGAGATGCAACTTGAAGCTTTATGTAAATACGAAAATATCCATACGTTACACAAACATGATATAATAATATAAAGACTTAGTAGTATAAAAAGTGTGATATTAGACTTTAATTAGGTTTAAGTGTTAAATTATTCATATAACTATATCTCAGTTAAGATCCATAATAATTATTTAATTAAAGCCATGTCCACTCAGAAGTCAAAATATAACTTCTTATAATAATAGCTCGTAATAGTTTGATGACTAAAATTTTACGAGCACTTAATGAAATAGGCCCATAGACTTAATAGAGAAGCTTTCCATTTTGAGACTCTGATTTCCATAAATTGAACGGCAACCTACATAATTTAAATTTAATTCTATATCTTCGTAATTTAAAAGCAATCTTTTATTATTTAGATGATAGTATTATAATATTATGATCTAATTAACAAAAGATTTGTCGGTCTTTCTGGTGATATTATTTTGATACTTCATGTTTTATATCATAATATAATACATAGTATTAGGTATGTTTCTCCATGTATTCCTCCTTGGACGACGAATTTGTTAGTGAAAACAGTAGTCCTCGCGGAAATCATGATGAAAATAAAATTTGAATAAATTTCATTCCTGTCATGGAATTCTTGGCAATAATCAGATAGAAACAGACAAACTGTGAACTGTGTATGAATCTACTATGATAGTCTGTGCATGGATCATCTATAGATGAAGAAATGGTTCAATTCAAGATTTAATCCAGAATTTGCGGAATTCTCTGCATTTCAGTCAGGTTTTTGGTATGTTCAGCGATGGTATACGTGGTATCACAATAGCTACTATTGCCAGAGATTATTTAAAGAAGTATAGATTGCTAACGTGATACATTAATTAGATTTTAGAACAAAGCTTGTAAATCTAGTTATTAAGTATATAACTTTCAGGTGTTACGATCTTGCGGAATTCAATACAACTACTTCTTCTTCTTCTTTATCAACCGGTAGACGTCCACTGCTGGACAAAGGTCTCTTGCATGGACTTCCACAGGCCTCGGTCTTGCGCCGCCTGAATCAAGCGGCTCCCTGCGACTCGTTTGATGTCGTCGGTCCACCTGGTGGGGGGTCTGCCAACACTGCGCTTCCCGGTGCGGGAACGCCACTCCAGCACCTTGGGACCCCAACGACCATCAGCTCTTCGAACTTTGTGCCCCGCCCATTTCCACTTCAGTATCGCGACTCGCTTAGCTATGTCGGTGACTCTGGTTCTCCTACGGATCTCTTCATTTCTGATTCGATCCCGCAGGGACACACCGAGCATAGCTCTCTCCATCGCCCGCTTAGCGGTCCTGACCCTACTTATGAGGAATACAACTACGCGACCACAAAAAAAAAGATACCGGCTGAATTGAGAACCTCAGCCTTTTTTGGAAGTCATATGTCATAAATGGTATATTAGGTAAATATAACAATATTATGCTTTAAAGGTGAAAGAAAAAATCGGGAGGAAACCCGCACGTTTAGGAGTTTTCCATAATGTTCTCAAACATGGGTGAAGCCTGCCAATATGCCTTGGGCCAGCGCGGTGGGCTATAACCCTTTCTTAGAAAGGAGACCTGCGCTCAGTAGTGAGCCATTGATGGGTTGCTGATGATGATGATGATGAATGATGAATTAACTGAAGTATAATTATTACAAAAAGACATTGATACAGTCGTAGTAACAACAGCTATACAATGCTAGAAATCTTTCAAAAATAATAAAATATCTGATAGCATAAACTAATTATTATTTAATATTTATTTAAAAATATTCTATTGAGGTTTTTACGCCGAAACCAATAGTTTACAATGTAGAATAAGAACATAGTTCGTTAGGATACCCGCTTTCTTTCAGTACGTGTTTTTATGAAAGCAAATAAACGATGATTGTAATATTGAGCATGTAAGAAAAGCTGTGAAGAAAAGATATAAAAAAGTCCTATCTGTTTTGATTTTCTATGAGTAAAAGCTGTTTATGACTAGGTTTATTTTAATATATAGTGTTCACCAAGCCTAGCATGCCCGCGCGAGAAAATTTTGTCTACCCCTTTTCTCATATTATCTCTATATCTCTATCGAAACTAACATGGTTGCACACCATTATTCGTCTCGTTACGTCAAAAGTAGAGATCAAATTATTGTCTCTATTTTTTTCTACGAGTGGCGACGTCATTTTCTCGAATTTTGAAGTTTAAAAAAGTAAACGAGAAATCAGTCTACATCGACAGAATCTCTCTCTCTTCGCGATATATCACTTCAAAGTGCATGCTAGGCCTGCAGGACTTTGTAAATAATTTTCCCGCCTTCATAGTTTTAAGTATGTTGTACATATTAATAAAGTATAAATACACTACATACCTATCTGTATGTAGAAATATCTTAGCTATACTTACACTGCGTATGTATATTGTGATGTTATTTTCCGTCCAAAATGAATACAAAAGCGAATTATTAAGTTATAAAATAAATATTTATATGAAATATGTACTTAATTTTATTTTTTATAAGTGCCTTTTTGATTATTCGAATAAAAATTTATACAATATGAACAGGTTTTATTTTCCCACAATAATGTATGACGCACGTATCATTTCGATATAATGATTGAAATTTACATAACAATAATATCATCATTAACTTCGACGAGATCTCTGAAACAGACTAAACTTCATCTATCCAAGATCTCGCAGGAAAAAGACAGCAGATTCGATTCCCGATGAAGTGTAATTTTTTCAAATTGGTTATATAAAAACCATCAATTTGAGGTCATATATTTTATAGTAAGTATAAAGTAAATAACCCTTCTCTGAAAGGAGACCTGGCTCAGTAGTGAGCCGTTGATGGGTTGTTAATGATGATGAAAGTAATTTGGGGCTAATCTTAGTTTTTAGGGTTGGTAAAAATGGAACCCTTATGGTGAGACTTTATCCGTCCGTCTGTCCGTCCGTCTGTCCGTCCGTCTGTCACAGTCGATTATTTCAGTAACTATTAAAGCTATCGACATGAAATTTGGCATAGTTGTGTATAATAGTGGCCCAAAATCATTGGAATAAAGAAAAATCGAAAATTATTTTTAGTTTTAATAAAAAAAGGGAGAAAATCGGGGGGTTGAAATTCCAAAGTAAAATAACTATATCGAATGGGGTATTATATGAAAGGCCTTTACTTGTGCATTCTAAAACAGTTTTTTATTTATTGCTATATATAATAGTTTTTGATTAATCGGCCAATATGTAAAATATACATAAACCTCATGTATATTTTACAGGAAAAATAAAAGCAACGCGAAAATTATTTTAGTTTGATTAAAAAAGGGGGAAAATCGGGGGTTTGAAATTTCAAAGTAAGATAACTATACCGAGTGGGGTATCATATGAAAGGCCTTAACTTGTGCATTCTAAAACAGTTTTTTATTTATTTCTATGTATAATAGTTTTTGAGTAATCGGCCAAAATGTCGAAAAAAATACCGTCCCGTCCCCCCCCCCCCTTATCTCCGAAGTTTACCAATCGAAAAATCTGAAATAATTATGGTCAGTTAATGTATATTTTACAGGAAAAATAAAACCAACGCTCTAACTAGCATAGTTTTTTTTATATTAACAATAAACCTCTACAAACAAAGTTAACGATAAATAAGCAAATTAATATAATATTGTCGTTTTACTTTTACTTTTGGAGTATGGAACCCTCGGTGCGCGAGTCCGACTCGAACTTGGCCGGCTTTTTTACCTTTAACTCTTTAGGCCCATGTAATTTTGAAACAGAAGTCTACGGCTAGCCATTGCCATATATAGAGGATAACAGTTAATAATATAGATTATAGACTTTATCGCCACAATATATTTTTATATCTATCTGGCAATTGGCAAATCACAGACATACACTCAAAATAAAAGGAAGGAAGGATAATAATATTGAATCAGGTCTAAAGATAAGATAAAATAAGAGGTCATAGTTAAATTAATTTTACTGACGAACTTAAGCGACGAGAGTTCATTACGCGTCCATCTGTTAAGAGCACACAACAAAATCCGGATTATTTTGTAATTGTAACAAAGTAACCCGGGCAATGAGTCGCCGGGAGCCGCTGGATTCAGGCGGCGTAAGACCGAGGTCTGTGGAAGTCCATGCAAGAGACCTTTACTGACGAACATAAGCGACGAGAGTTCATAACGCGCCCATCTGTTAAGAGCACACAACAAAATCCGGATTATGTTGTAATTGTAACAAAGTAACTCGGGCAATGAGTCGCAGGGAGCCGCTGGATTCAGGCGGCGTAAGACTGAGGTCTGTGGAAGTCCATACAAGAGACCTTTACTGACGAACATAAGCGACGAGAGTTCATAACGCGCCCATCTGTTAAGAGCACACAACAAAATCCGGATTATTTCGTAATTCTAACAAAGTAGCCCTGGCAACGAGTCGCAGGGAGCCGCTGGATTCAGGCGGCGCAAGACCGAGACTTGTGGAAGTCCATGCAAGAGACCTTTGTCCAGCAGTGAATGTCTATCGTTTGAAAAAGAAGAAGAACCCCGCTAAATTTTTATACATATCCACTATCCTCCAACAATATAATAAAGCTTAGAAATCTGCCTGGCGAATTAAATCCGCCCCTTATATTTCACAGTCCGCGCACCACAATTCTCAATTACCTTAAGTTTTTAAAGAGCTCCTAATTAAACATTTATCACCCGGCCGAAGTCAATAGACAACTATATTTATAGCGACCGTGGGCGCCTACACGCGAACCCAGAATTTGCATAATACAACTTCAGTTGGCAGTATTAAGACTTAATTGTTCGCGAGAGGTATCGGTACACGTACATTTTATCCCGCTGCTTATTCCGCGTATATTTATTTACATTTCACGCTTTTACTTTACGTGTTCATTAGGCGTGAGTTATAGGAACTGCTGAATTGAATTGGGAATATCGAAATTTAATAGCTCCTTTAATTTGCTATATACGAAAGGCAAGTAGCACTGTTAATGATCGTTATAGAGTATAAAAGACAGTGCATTGCCAACGGGGTGATCAAAATAATACTAATTTTCAGCTGAGACAGGTTTCACATCAGCCAACCAGATGAGTTAGGTATGCGTTATAAAATTGATATTATCTTATAAATATAGTCTGGTTATACTGTACAAAATATTTACAAGAAAACTAAACTTCACCTAATTATTATCTACTAACGGCCGGTTTCAAAACATTTTCCAATCTAAAATATATGCAAGCGTGTCAATACATTCAATCTCTGTATTGAGATCGCATTCTGCTTGACACCAAATGTTAAAATTAAAGGCTGAATCTATTAATACGGGTACTGTACGAATAATTTATAATTATTAATACGGTTACCGTACGAACAATTTATAATTATTCGTACAGAAGTCGGACGAATAATTTTGGTCAAATATTTGAATCGTGGTACCTGAATTTGGGGGAGGGGAGGGGGGAGGGAGGGAGGGCCCCCCCCTTTAGTCTTGCCAAAATTCGCTTAGTGAAGGAGTGAAGGTAAAAAAATAGTGGGAGAGGGGAAAAGGAGTAGAGGAAGCTTAGAAACCCCTCCAAATTAATTTTTCATTTCAAACCAATAGAACCTAAGTGCCCGGCCTGCGGCCGGGCACCGGGAACTTTTGTGTTCTAACCTAACCTAACCTAACTTTAGTTTTTCCACAGTCTGGTGGTTCTCCCAACGTGTTACAGTGTAACTAATTTAGAAAAAAAATCCTATCTTATTTCCTATTATCCTATTATTAATATTATAAATGCGAAAGTTTGTGAGGATGGATGTTTGGATGGATGGATGTTTGTTACTCTTTAACGCGACAACGAATGAACCAATTTTGCTGAAATTTGGCACAGACATAGAATATAGTCTGGAATAGCACATAGGCTACTTTTTATCCCGGAAAAGCAAACAGTTCCTGCGGGATAGCATCGCTATTTTTTACGCATTTGTCCTTCAAAATACGCGCAATGGAGTTTTAGATTAACGTGATTTTTTTGCACAGGTAAAGTTAAGAGCCTAAAAAATGACAAAGGCTACTTTTTATCTCGGGAAAACAAACGGTTCCTGCGGGATATTAGTATACTACTTTTCACACATTCATCTTTCAATTATGCGCCAACGGAGTTACAGATTGACGTGGGTTTTTGTATTGGCATAGTTGATGACTTGAAAAGTGACAAAGGCTACTTTTTATCCTGGGAAAGCAAACAGTTCCCGCGGGATATTAGTGTTCTACTTTTCACATATTTATCCTTAAATTAGGCGCCAACGGAGTTACAGATTGACGTGGTTTATTGGATAGGCATAGTTGAGGACTTGAAAAGTGACAAAGGCTACTTTTGATCTCAGGAAAACAAACAGTTCCCGCGGGATATTCGTATGCTACTTTTCACATATTAATCCTTCAATTATGCGCCAACGAAGTTACAGATTGACGTGGTTTTTTTGATAGGCATAGTTGAGGACCTGACAAGTGAAAAGGCTACTTTTTATCCCGGGAAAACCAACAGTTCCCGCGGGATATTCGTATGTTACTTTTCACATACTTATCCTTCAATTACTTATCCTTCTATTATGCGCCAATATGCATGCATGCATGAATCATACATTCATGTATGTATGTATGTATGCATGTATGCATGTATGTATGTATGTATGTATGTATGTATGTATGTATGTATGTATGTATGTCTGTATGTATGTATACATATTCCACTAATATTATTAATGTGAAAGTTTGTGAGGATGGATGTATACGGATGTATGTTTGTATAGATGTCGTATACGGATGGATGGATGTATGTTCTCTGAGATAGGGGTTAATCAATATAATTTAATTTAATTTTTATTATTTGTTGTTATAGCGGCAATAGAAATACAAAATATGTGAAAATTTCAACTGTCTACCTATTACGGTTTACGAGATACAGGCCGCTGACAGACGGACGGACGGACAGCGGAGGCTTAGTAATAGGGTCCCGTTGGCACCCTTTGGGTACGGAACCCTAAAAACCACGTTGACTATATGCACTTACACTTTAATTATGGTGAAATATTATAACTGCGAAAGTGCGTTGGTTTGTCCTTCAATCACGCCCCAACAGAGCTACGGATCGACGTGATTTTTTGCAGTGTACCTATAGTTGAGGACCTGGAGAGTGACAGGCTACTTTTTATCCCGCAAAGTCAGAGTTCCCAAGGCATTTTAAAGGCTAAGTTCACGCAGACGAAGTCGCGGGCATCAGCTAGTTGACAAATAAAAACAAGCTAATCATCCAATTCATTCTTAATTAAAAAAAAATTCTACATGTGGAATTTAAAAACAAAAATGAAAATAGAAAAAAAAATGAAAATAGAAAATTCAGTCTGTCGAGCTGAGATTCGAACCGTCGACTGTTTACTATTAGGCGACTGCATAAGCCACTAGGCTATGGAGACCTGATTTAGTCCCGCGAAAATAACGAACACAATGCCTTCAAAAAAAATGAAACAAAAAAAATATGAATGAATAAAAAATGAAGAACTGTACGAATAAATATAATTTATTCGTCCAGTACCCGTACAACTAGTCACTCCGAAAATTAAAACATACTCGTACGTACCTACCGGAAAGTAATGTTGATTAAGAAGGGTGGAAAGTTAAATGAAAATTAAAACATCTTTTCATGCTGCCTGATTTTACTTCTCTTGGATTCAACTACTCCTAGATTAGCCGCAGTGATAGCCTAGTGGTTAGGACTGTGGTCTCCTATTCGGGGGGTCGCAGGTTCGATCCCGGGTAACAACTCTGACTTTTCGGAGTCAAGTGCGTTTAAGCGACTAAATATTACTTGCTTCAACAGTGAAGGAAAACATCGTGAGGAAACCTGCACATCTGAGATTTCTTCATAAGGTTCTCGGTGTGTGAAGTACTCCAATTCGCATTGGGCCACTATGGTGGACTATGGCCTATAACCTCAGAGTAAGTCTAATAGTTACTCTGAGCCTATAACCCTTCTCTGAGAGGGCGACCTGCGCTCGGTAGTGAGCCGTTGATGGGTTGCTATTGATGATGATGATGATGACTCGTAGATTAATTTAGAGACATAATAAAACCAGTAAATTAACTTAAGTGTCCTGATTGTACTAAATCTAGACATTTCCAATCAAAACACTATATTATGGTGTACCTAACCCAATAATAAAATAGGGCCTGCGTAGTTATCCGGAAGAATATGCAATAATAATTATTTCGTACTGGTATCTATACTTATTCGCTTCTAGTATAAAACAAATTGCGAAGACATTTAATACATCACTCTTGTAACTATAAAACGGCGGGAGTTAATTTGAAAAACCACGCGAGAGGAGCCACGGGGGGCACTAGTGTCCCTGATGGACTGGGAACGGAAGTCACTAAAATTAATAGTTAACTTTACAACTAGACGTAAGTACCTATTTGCTTTATATACCTCTAATTATCTTATAGACTAGCTGGATGGCTACGGCTTTGCTTGCGAGAAATCCTACTTAATATTATGCAGGATTTGTCGCCTTAGATGCAAAAGTATTGTGAGGAAGGATTGATGGATGTTTGTCACTCCTTCACGCCACAAAGAATGAACCGCTTTGGCTGAAATTTGGAATAGAGATACCTAATACCCATAGGCTACATTTTATCTCAGAAAATTAAAAGAGTTCTCGCGGCAATCCAAAATACCTTAATCCACGTGGACGAAGTCGCAGGCATCATCTAGTTTAGAATACCTATCAATGGTTCTAATGGACCAAATGTGATCTATCTTCTTCTTCTTAGCTTACATGTAATTTTTTTTATTTTTTGACCGAGCGAAGCGAGGTCTCTGAGTCTACTAGGTGAATTTGCTCTTGTCCGTCCGTCCGTCCGTCCGTCTGTCAGAGCCTTATAACTTATGAATTACTGAACGTAATTACTTCAAATTTAGATATAATATGTGAACTGATGGCCTTCAGCCGAATATTGCATAAAAAATTATAAAAACCTTTATTTCAGGGGGGCTCTCATAGAAGTGAATGCGAAGTAAAAAAAAAAATTATCGCGTTATATAAAATTGTAACATATCATATTAAAGATAATTTCGAACCGAGTACAAAAATATATTTTTTTTATTTTTTCCTTTAAAATTGACGAAATGGGGGGCTTCCAAAGTGGCGATTTTATACGCTCGCTTGAAGACGCTCTCTAGCAAAATCCGCTACGTATTTTCAACCTGTTTTATTTTTATTATTTCACTTATATCTTGTACTTGAACAACAAATACTAAAATTATATGAATATTATAAAGAAACGAGATTATTTAATTTTTAATGTACATCAGTAATTCATATAGCATCAACATAGCTTCACAATAATGCTAATAGATGGCGCAGTCATTACATTAGGCACTATTCCATGGAACTAGGAGATTACGACTACGACCTATCAGAAAAACAGTTTTGCGTCGACCATTATTATTTAGTTACATAATAATATAATACCATATTATTCAATTAAAATTATTTTTTAGTTAAATATCAAACTTATTGAAGTTTGATATTTAACTAAACAATAATTTGATGATTTAGGTATGTTTGGTGAAAACGGGCATAATAATTGTTCGCGCCATGTACCACCAGAATTCCTAGTTCCATGGTCGTGACGCTAGCAAACTCTCTTTGGTTCGTAATGAAGGTTGACAGATGACGTTTTTAACTTCCCGCCATTTTGTGGGGTGATTTGCGTTTTTGCCGTTTGACAGCTCATACGTGTTCACAAAAATTTCGCGTCCCCTCGCGCCCGTTTTGCCTTTTTGAGTGCCTAGATTTGATTATCTTACGGTTTTGTTGCGAAGTTGAGCGATCTATGTGTCGACCTAACTATTTGTGACGAAAGAACAAACTTTGGAACCCGCCGGTTTTTGTCCGCTCACGCGCTCGGCAGGAAGTGTCGGTGAAAAGTGACTTTAGACCAGCTCTCGTTGGACCAAACTAGTGACCAGCCGAGTGTACAGCCTGCAGGCCATCAGCTGGCTGCCTGCCTGCGGCGCCTAGCGGTCTGAGAAGTTCACATTTACACTTTACCTTCACAACACACCACACCACCACTCTCATACAACCTCAGGCCGTACAAGGATTGACTACAGCGAAGAAGGTTAGTGCAACCCTACCATTTAAGTCCACACTGCGTTGAGACCAAATCTGACCGCGGTCAAAGGCCCTTTGGGCAACGACCCTGGACTCGGGTTACAGCTGATGGGCCCCTGAATCTAGCAGTCCAGGTCTTGTTTCGTTGGCCAAGCCGTTGGCCTCAACATTTGGTAGTCAGAGCGCGGTTAAATTGATTCCGCGGACAGATTTGGCATTACTGTGACTTAACTTGGCCGTTATAGGGGTTAACTCATTTATTGTAAATTAATGGACCTTATAACTTATTAATACACAGGCTTATTGAGTTACTAGTACCATAGCCTACCTTGTCACATGTAGGCCTGTATAAGAATTGCAATTATTGAGATTTTGTTTTGTTAATTTTTGTTGATTAATAATTAACAGTATCTAATTGTTGTTTGTGGTCCGTAACTGGCCAACAGTTAGATGTAGATTGTAATATTAACTTAATATTAAAATTAACTTAATATAATTGTAGGTTCTCAACCAACCAATTTGTAATTGCAGTGACTAGTATGAGTCTAGTGGCTTAGTACGGGTAGTTAAAAACTTAATTTTTCTTTTATTTTAATTTATGTTATTGATTGACTTAGCATAAATTATTGATAGCTTAATTTGTATCTCTTGGTACTTTTAACCAACAAATACTTTGTTTGTTTGCTAGAACCCCTCGTGGTTAGATAACAAAGTAGTTTGTTTGATGTATTTAAAATAAATAATTCTTGTTTTAAAGTAAATAATTCTAATTAATAAATAGTATTTAAGTAGTAATTTGTTTGTGTTTAAAGTGGGTAATTCTTGTTTGATTATTAATTTGTTGGGTTGAAGTTGAAACATAACTTGTAACAAATAACTTTGTTTTAACTGTTATTAAAAACTGTTATTAAAATAACTGTTATTTTATGTTTTTTAACTGTTATTGAAATAACTGTTATTTAAGTTGTTAACTACTGTTATTTAAGTTGTTTTGTACCTACCTAAGATGGCAGCCCACAAAAAATTGAGCGTGCAAATTCAATCAGAGCTGCGTTGGGCTGCTACAGCCAACGCCTTGGTAGGCCGGGAGGACCGGGCATCCGCACTGCTCCAGCGGTGCGAGCAGGTGCGGACCAGGCAGGCAGTCGTCGAAGGGGCCTTCCGAGACCTCATGGCATTGGAGCTACCTCCGGAATCGCTGGAGTCCTCGGTGCGGGACTACGAACAGTTCTTTGAGCTGACAGACGGTCTGGTGGAGGAAGCCGCGAGGCTCAAGAAGGAGGCGAGAATGAGCTCTATTCTTGAGTCTCCCACCAGACCCACCACGCAGCCTGCCTTACAGGGCAAGTTGCCAACAATAAACTTGCCCCACTTTTCTGGCAACCTGAGCGAGTGGCTAGGCTTTCTCAGCCTCTTTGATAGCCTGGTGGACGCGAGAAGAGACCTGTCTCCCTGCCAGAAACTGGCCTATCTACTCTCTTCCCTGCAGGGAGAGGCTCTGGGTTTAGTTAGCCACCTAGACCTCTCCGAGGAGAGTTATACCACCGCGCGGGAACTACTGACTCGGCGGTATGCCAACGTGCGCCGGTTAGCAGACACACACGTGGCACAAATTCTAGCGCTGCCACGTGTCTATGGGGTGTCTCATTTAAGAGAATCCCTCTTAAATCCACTGATTATAGCCTGCAACGCTCTTAAGCGTTTAGAGCTTCCCGTGGACCAGTGGTCCTTTCTTTTACTACACATTGTGTTGTCCCGCCTACCTTCCGAGTTGAAACTGCGTTTTGAGCAAAGGTATGGTGGGGACGGGGCCAGCTACCTGCCCCCCTTTTCGGACCTTTTAAAGTTCCTTGAGGAAGAGTGCCGGCAGGCTGATAACTCCGGTATTGCTGGTCCTTCAAGGACCCCAGAGCGGCCTGCCCAGCTGAGGAAGGAAAAGGGTCACACTGGCTACCCTGGTAAAAAGGCCTCCGACCGGAGACCAGTGCCCGTTTACACTGGACTTGCTGCCACTGAACCCGCCCCCTGTAACTATTGCAGGCGTCCAGGCCACCGGGTGCTTTCTTGCCCCCAGTTTCTCTCTAAGCGGATCAAGGATCGGAGGGGCATTGCAAGAGACCGCCACTGGTGCTATAGCTGTCTGGGAGCTCACATGCAACGGGACTGCCAACAGCAACGGCCATGCCCAATCTGTAGGGGTAACCACCTGGAGATTTTGTGCGCCAACAAGAATGGTGTTGGCCGCCAGGTGGAGAGTGAGGGCGCGCCCCGCACGGGCGGGGGCGCTCTTACCGATCGCTCCCCGGATTATTTGCGTCGGTCCCCTGATCAGGGCCATGAATCCCGACGCGTCCGGATTTCGACCCCGCCTATGGGGGCTTCACCCCCCCGTGAGGGGGGCGCCAACCCCCCTCGACGTTCTGATGGGAGATTTGTGGCGGCCCCGTCTACGGTTCGACCTACCCGCTACTCACCTCCGCTTCATGAGTGGCCACGCCTCGAACGCCGCCCACCTCGAGCGGGTCGACAGTCTTACTACGTCCTACCGACCTCAGCCCGTATGACTAGGCCCGTGCTGCCGCCACGAGATGACGCATGGGTTTACCCAAATGGAGGTCTGTCCCCCTTACCGTTGGAGGTCCCCCCTGAGTCTCAATATGAGATTCCCCGGTTAGAGGACGGGTTTGATGAGGACGACCACCAATAGGTAGTTGCCGCCCTAGCCCCCACCACAGCAACTTCTCCTGAGACCTTGAACCTCCGGCAGTCTGTCTGTCAGACCATTCTTTTGCCGACTGTCTCAGTGAAGGTATTCAACCCGAAGGGTGAATTTTTAATCGTTCGCGCCCTTTTGGATTCGGGTTCACAGCGCTGTATTGCTTCTTCTCGTTTGGTGGGTGAGCTAGGGCTCCCTTGGAGTCCGCGAACAGGACGGGTGATAGGCATCGGGGGTATAGAGCCCTCGACTCCTACCGGGGAAGCGGAATTAATGTTTGGCCCCGTTAAGGGCAATTTTAGGGTCTTGGTCAAGGTGTCAGTCCTTGACAATATCTTAGGTCCCCTACCGCAGGTCCGAATAACTGACGCTGCGGTGTCCTGTGCATCAGGCCTAAGCCCAGCTGACCCCCACTGGACTGAACCCGGTCCTACGGACCTTTTGTTGGGTTCCGACGTGTTGGGCCTGGTCTTGTCAGGGGAAGTTAGGGTTTTGCAGAAGGACGGCCTATGTGCCATGTCCACTATATTCGGTTCTAGCTTTTTTGGACCCGTGCTATGGTCTTCGGACCTACCGGTGCTGGACCAATTGCAAGCAGCCGGCTTGACGCTGTCGGACGTGGTCCAGCGCTTTTGGGAAGTTGAGGAGCCGCCGCATGCCGCACGAGTTGACCCTCTTGACCTTGAATGTGAGTTGTTTTATCAAAACAACACAGGCCGCCGTGTTGATGGGCGATTTGTAACTCGCTTGCCCTTTCTCGCTTCTCGCCCCCCGCTTGGTCAATCGCGGGCCTTGGCGGAAAAGAGGCTCTTGTCCATGGAACGGCGCATGCGGCGCGACCCCACCTTCCGCTCCAAGTACGTTGAATTTATGCGCGAGTACGAGGGCCTGGGGCATATGTCACCATCCAATTTTGATTGGCGCGCACACGAGCACTACTTCTTACCCCACCATGCCGTCTTGAAGACCCCTGGGGGGAAGATTCGAGTAGTTTTTGACGGCTCCGCGGCCACATCCAACGGGGTGACATTGAACCAATGCTTGCACTCCGGTCCTAAGCTGATCAAGGATATCTCCGATATCCTCACGCATTTCCGCCGGCATCAAATTGTTTTCGTAGCTGACATCAAGATGATGTTTAGACAGTCGGTGGTACATCGCGATGATCGGAGATACCAAATGATTCTGTGGCGCGAAAATCCTAATGAGCCAATGCGTGTCTTTGAATTGAACACCACGACCTATGGACTCAAGTCAAGCCCCTATATTGCTATCAGGACCTTGTTAGAACTAGCTAACCGGGAGCGACTGAATTACCCTCGCGCATCAGCCACCTTGGAATCGTCAGTCTATATGGACGATATTTGCACGGGAGCCTCGAGCGTTGAGGAAGCTCTGATTCTTCGCGATGAATTAATTGCAATACTGAAGTCCGGAGGTTATGAGTTGGGCAAGTGGCTGTCCAACTCCCCTCACGTCTTGAAGGATCTTCCGGGAAAGGATCAGCAGGATCCTCATATTTTTGAAAATCCCGAAAATCCCAATTTGCTGACGGTCCTTGGAATACAGTACCAGCCCGTCCAAGACGTTTTCACCTACCGGGTCAAATTAGACCCACCTCCTAAGGTCTGGACTAAGCGTTCCGTATTGTCTACGGTTGCTCGCACCTTCGATCCCAATGGATGGATCACTCCCGTAATATTTTTGGCTAAATGTTTCCTCCAGAAGCTTTGGATTGCTGAACTCGGTTGGGACGAACCACTCTCTGGGAAGTTATTGAAGGAGTGGAACTCCCTTGTGTCTTCACTTCCTGAAGTTAACCGAATTTCCATGCCTCGACGCTTCCTACCAACAGGAAGGTGTCATGCCAGTCTCCACGGGTTTTTGCGACGCCTCCGAACGAGGATACGCCGCCGTGGTATATTTGAGGACTGTCGATGTCGCCGGTGAGGTCGCGACGCATCTCGTCTTGGCAAAAAGCAAGGTGGCCCCTATTCGGTCACGGTTAACTATCCCGAAATTAGAATTGTCTGGCGCCGCCCTTCTGGTACGCCTCTTGAACCACGTCCGCTCCTCTTTGGCATCTGTGGTCGATCTGACCGACGTTTATGCTTGGACGGACAGTGAGATTGTCCTTTGCTGGCTACGAGCCGCGCCTCACAACTTAGAGGTCTTTGTTGCGAATCGGGTCTCCCAAATTCAGAGCTCTGCAGTACCGGTGATTTGGAGACACGTACCCGGAGAACTGAACCCGGCCGATTGCGCCTCCCGCGGCTGTGAAGCCTCTTCACTGGTCCACCATCACCTTTGGTGGGATCCAAGTTGGCTATCCCAATCCGAGACGACTTGGCCTCAAAATAGGTTTTCCGCTCCCGAAGTATTGCCGGGCTTAAGAGTCGGAGTGGTTGAGGATAAACAGATCCCCGACTTGAACTTTCTTTTGAACCGTTACAGTTCCCTTGATAAACTAATTGGTGTTACCGGTTGGATTCGACGTTTTATCCATAATGGGCGGAATTCAGAAAATCAAAATTTGAGTCCTGTGCTTTCCCCTCTTGAACGCCAAGACGCCCGGAACTACTGGGTGCGTGTGGTTCAGGTGGAGCATTTTTCATCCGTGATTGACACCCTAAAGAGAGGTTTAGTTTTGAAGGGCCCTCTTGCTCGCCTAAACCCTTTTTTGGACAATAACGGAATGCTACGCGTTGCAGGACGCCTCAAGAATTCCAATCTGCCCTATGGTGCTCGCCACCCCCTTTTGCTGCCTAAGGATGGCACCTTTGTCAAATTGCTAGTGACACACTACCATCTTAAAAATGCCCACGCTGGTTGTAATGCACTCTCGGCTATTTTACAGCGCGAGTTTTGGATTCTGGCAGGGAGACGCACCATCCGGAACGTCACTTTCAAATGTATTCCGTGTTACCGCTTGAAGGCTAATACTTCACAGCCGATGATGGGTGATCTGCCCTCCGACCGCGTTCTAGCCACTCGACCCTTTGCTGGGGTTGGCACTGATTTTGCTGGCCCGTTTGCCATCAAGAGCTCTAACCTCCGCAACGCCAGATCGCTCAAGGCCTACCTCTGCGTTTTTGTGTGTCTCGCTACCAAGGCGGTACATTTAGAACTTGTGAGTGCCTTAAGCACTGAAGCCTTTGTAGCCACGCTAGGTAGATTTGTCTCTCGTCGAGGATTGCCTGACCTGATTCGCACGGATTGCGGCACCAATTATAAGGGCACTGATAGATATTTAAAAGAGATTGTCGTATTCCTGTCTAGCAATAAGATTAGATTAAGTACAGCATTGTCCAAGATGGGGGTAACCTGGAAGTTTGACCCCCCAGCTTGCCCTCATTGGGGTGGAATATTCGAAGCTGTGGTTAAGGTGGCCAAGACTCATCTCCGGCGCGTTATAGGCGAAACTGTTTTAACCTTTGAAGAACTCGCCACCGTGTTTTGCAAAATTGAGGCTGTACTCAATTCTCGGCCACTCTGTCCCCTCTCATCTGACCCAAATGACCTGGAGGTCTTAACTCCCGGTCATTTTCTGATTGGTCAGCCCCTTAACGCTCTACCCGAATACCCCTTCAGGGACGTGAAGGTCTCACGTTTGTCCCGGTTTGAGCTGCTGCAACAGATGACTCAGAGTTTTTGGCACCGTTGGTCACTAGAGTATTTGCATCTTTTGCAGCAGCGGGTTAAGTGGGCTGACAAATCTGATCCACCCAAAGTTGGTGACCTAGTGCTGATTAAGGAACCTAATTTGTTGCCTTTATACTGGCGCCGTGGGCGCATTCTTAAGCTGATCTACGGGTCTGATGGGGTTCCCAGGGTTGCCGAGGTAATGGTCGGAGACTCTGTCTTGCAGCGAGCCGTTTGCTCCTTATCACGTTTACCTATTTACTAGTAAGTGGACGTAAATCCTTACGCCCACGGGCGGGGGGTTGTTCGCGCCATGTACCACCAGAATTCCTAGTTCCATGGTCGTGACGCTAGCAAACTCTCTTTGGTTCGTAATGAAGGTTGACAGATGACGTTTTTAACTTCCCGCCATTTTGTGGGGTGATTTGCGTTTTTGCCGTTTGACAGCTCATACGTGTTCACAAAAATTTCGCGTCCCCTCGCGCCCGTTTTGCCTTTTTGAGTGCCTAGATTTGATTATCTTACGGTTTTGTTGCGAAGTTGAGCGATCTATGTGTCGACCTAACTATTTGTGACGAAAGAACAAACTTTGGAACCCGCCGGTTTTTGTCCGCTCACGCGCTCGGCAGGAAGTGTCGGTGAAAAGTGACTTTAGACCAGCTCTCGTTGGACCAAACTAGTGACCAGCCGAGTGTACAGCCTGCAGGCCATCAGCTGGCTGCCTGCCTGCGGCGCCTAGCGGTCTGAGAAGTTCACATTTACACTTTACCTTCACAACACACCACACCACCACTCTCATACAACCTCAGGCCGTACAAGGATTGACTACAGCGAAGAAGGTTAGTGCAACCCTACCATTTAAGTCCACACTGCGTTGAGACCAAATCTGACCGCGGTCAAAGGCCCTTTGGGCAACGACCCTGGACTCGGGTTACAGCTGATGGGCCCCTGAATCTAGCAGTCCAGGTCTTGTTTCGTTGGCCAAGCCGTTGGCCTCAACAATAATAATGTCAGGTTTGGTCGTCATGTATCGATTGAATGAATAATCATGGGATATCGTTACCGCGAGGTCTCAGTTCGGGGCGAACCACTAGTTATTGAAGAGCGAGCAAACGAGCAGGCTGGGTCATCTATGTTAAACGATTACCGCCGGACATGAACATTTAAAGCACAAGAGGCACCACCAATGCGTTGCCGGCTTTTCAGGAATTTGTTGGTCCGTCCCTTGAATAACCCCAAGTTGTAATTAAGCGGGAACACAGTCGATGGGAATTGGTTCCACAGTTTGGTAGTGCGTGGAAAAAAGATCTGTCACAACGGATAGTCGAAGTGCTCCAGGCACCCAGGTGGTGTGGGTGAATTGTAATTTTCAAAATATAGTCAGTCCTGCGGGACGACGCTCTACCACGACTACACTTTTCGTCCATGCAGCTGATCATAATGTGGCGTTCCAAATTATCAGGCCTTTTCCTTGCTACATGACCGAAGAACGACAGGTGTTTACAATTACAAATAATGGAGAATCAGTGGAAAAAGTTGCATAGGTTAAATTATTACAATGTAATAGCTTCATAATAATTTTGTAAAAGGATTATTTTGAAAAGAGCAACTGCTGAGTTTCTTGCCGGCTCTTCTCAGCAGAATCCGCTTTCCGAACCGGTGGTAGAGTCATGACTTGTCATAGAGCCACAGGTTGGCCTACGTGAAATAAATAATTTTGTATTTGAATTTGAATTTGATCTTCAGCTCCTCAAGGATCGACAAGTTGGTACAATGAACAGTCCATGGGATATCTACCCAACATCTTGCTCCAACACCAAATTTCAAATAAATACATTTGAGATGCATGGCTGTTATTTCTGCAGCATATAGCATAGCAACTAGCATATGGAGGATTACTCGTCCGATTTAGACCATAAAAATGACTATTTGTTACCATATGTTCTACCAATGCATTTACACGTAACATGCTAGTCGAATATGTTAAAGGCCCTTTATTCATTTATTTATTTACAAGCCTTCATTACTACGTAGTTATAATTATACATGCTAATTCATTTTAATTACAAATCATCCCACTGATGGGCAAAGGCCTCCCCTTCTTCTTCCATTCCTTCTTGTTTTGGGCTGAGCGGGACCATAGATTTTCCCTCGTATGTCTCTAATTCATCTCTCCACCGTAGTACAGGTCTTCTTTGTTTCCTTTTTAAGTATCTTGGTAGCCAAGTTGTAGTGCTGTTACTCCATTTCTCATTTCCTGCTCTTGCTACATGTCCCGCCCAGTTCCATATTCCTGTTTTAGCTATCCTCACCACATCTTTGAGCCTACTCCTTTGTCTTATTTCTTTTTTTGTAATTTTGTCAATTAGTCTTATTTTTAGTAAGTTCCTCTCCATGTTTCTCTGCGTAACTTTTAATTTTTAACTTGGTTCTTATACCATATGTTACCTAACCCTTTACTTTACGCTCAATATATTATGTAGTTGCGCCTGCGGTAGTAACCTATCGTTTCTTCAATTTATTGTAATTGTAAGTATAGCCTCTGAAGTACCTAAGTATAATACTTGAATGTATTTTGTTTCCATTATCGGTTAACCATAGGTTTGCTGGTCGCTATCAGACCACCCGGTATAATAATAATAGTTCCTATAAACATTTATAATGTCCGAGTTTAACGCCGCTTGTTTCGGCGGCTTTAGTAAAATTGTGCGCTTACTTATACAGCATGCTTCGATAATCATCTCCATTATTTTTACATTTTATGAAGAAGTGAATGAATTGTGATCATTTTGATGACCTTAACCGAATTTGAGTGATAATACACACATTTTTGTACCATTGGAAAGCCAAGCTGAACTGAACATGAGTATTATCTAGAACTAGCTGATGCCCGCGACTTCGTCCGCGTGGATTTAGTTTTTAAAATCCCTCGGGAACTCGGGAAAATCAAAATTTTCCGGGATAAAAATTAGCCTATGTCACTCTCCAGGTCCTCAACTATATACTCATGCAAAACATCACATCGATCCGTAGCCCTGTTGCGGCGTGATTGAAGGACAAACTAACAAACCAACAAACCAACAAACAAACACACTTTCGCATTTATAATACCTTACCTTCGTTACTCTGTGATATTAGTAAGGATATTTAGTAGTAAGGTAAGGTAAGTTTTACTATTAAAATATAAATAACTAGGTGATGCCCGCGACTTCGTCTGCGTGGATTTGGTTTTTAAAATCCCTCGCACACTTTCGCATTTATAATATTAGTAAGGATTTAAACGTGAATTACCTAGTAGAATTATAAAAAAAATCATTTTCAGGAACACGCTGTACAGAGAAATATAGTCGTGTAGTGTGGCCACGAGAGGGAAAGAGATGGAAGACTACATAAATGATAAACACGTCTTTACTTAATCGAAACCCGTTTATTACTACTTATTATAATTAATATTCTTTACTTATATCTATACTTTCTACTACACACCTCACAACCCGGGCAGGAGAATAAAAAAAATGTAAAATAATATACACTTTTTTTTTTTTTTTACTTACTACCACACGCAGGTGGTTATATACCTTAAAAACTAGGAACAAAGAGCTTAGTTCTATTCTTATGTACTACTTCACTTTTGTTATTTTTAAGTATTATTACGTTTGGTCCGACGTCACTTATCACTGTATAAGGGCCCTCAAATAAACAGTCAAGTTTTCTACCGCACTCATTTTTCACTAGCACTTGATCGTCTTTTTTATATGTCACTGTATTCACTTTTTTATCGTACTTATATTTCCTATCTAGTTTTGACTGTATTAAATTTTCACGAGCGTCCTTATGCGCTACTTGCATTCTGTATCTTAACTCTAAACTATAGTTATCTACATTATATAATGGCTCTACATCACTACTTAATCTACTTGGTATCCGACAACTTTTACCGAATACTAATTCATATGGGGCATATTTGGTCGCTGTATGAACGGTATTGTTATATGAAAAGCACCAAAAGGGTAGCCAAAAACTCCAAGTTTCAGGTTGTTTATCGCACATTGTCCTCAGAAATGCACCTAGGTGTTTATGTGTATTTTCTAATGACCCTATAGTTTGGTGGTGATGAGCAGTTGAATTAAGTTTTTCAATTTCTAATAATTTACAGACTTCCGTCATCGTTGAAGATAAAAATTCAGAACCTCGATCGCTTACCAAGCAATTTGGAATTCCAAATCTGAGTATGAAATTATTCACAAATGCTCTAGCTACAGTTTTCGTTTCTTTATTTCTAATAGGATAAGCTTCTACAAATTTACTTAGTTCACACTGGAGTGTGAGAATGTAGACATTGCCTTCCTCGTCTTTATCTAAGGGACCTACTAAATCTAGAAAGATTTTTTCAAAAGCTGATGTAGCAGTTGTTGTAATAACCATGGGTTCTACAGTATGTCTTGAGTGTTTCCTTTTCTGACATTTTTCGCATTTACGAATATAGTCTCTAACATCATTTTCCATTCCTGGCCAGTAAAATTGTTTTCTTAAATTATTAATCATTCTGCGCACCCCTGCGTGTCCGCTAGTAGGTAGCAAATGATAATCATTCAAAATGAAATCCTTTTCTTTACTATCCTCTATTCTTTTTATTCCTCTTAAAACACAAATCTTAGGGCCCTGATATGTGTTTTTACTTTTTACTTCATCAATTAAATCTTTTATTAACAATGCATTGTTTTCTGTCTTTATTATACAGATTTCATTGATATTTAATTCTTTACAAAAATCACTTAATTTAACCACAAATTCGTCTCGCGTAAAATGTGATTTAAAATCAAGATTAATGTATAATATTTTCTTTCTTTTCGTAAAAACAAAACATTCCCGATCCGCATTTATTTTCTCCTTTTGCTTTATCCTTTTTAATTTATTCTCTTCTACTAACATCATCTCTACTGATTCATTTGGTATCCGTAATATTTCCACAACTCGCGGTTGATCAGGCCGCTCGTCCTTGTCAATATTAGGGATAACATCACCTTTCAATCCTTTCATTCCTTCTAGCCTTCTCTTTTGCCCTCTTGTCATAACATTAATCATACTTTCATTCATCGTCTTTAATTCTTCGGATGTAATTGTAATTCTAGATAGAGCATCTGCTACCGCGTTATTTTTCCCTTTAACATAAACTATTTGAAAATCGTATTCTTCGAGTGTCAATCTAAACTTTAATAACCTACAACTTGGGTCCTTCATGCCAAATAAATATATCAACGGTTTGTGGTCGGTCATAATGGTGAATTTCCTACCAAATAAATATGGTCGGAAATACTTGATTCCCCATACAATGGCTACTAACTCTTTTTGTATGGTTGGATAATTTTTTTCTGCTTTATTCAGTGGTCTACTAGCGTAGGCTACTGGTCTTAGGTCTTTATTACATAATACAGCTCCAATTGCTAAGCTAGACGCATCTGTTTGTAGTATAAATTGATTGTTTTCCGAAAAGTCGGGATATTGTAGTATAGGTGGAGAAATTAGTTTATTTTTTAACAACTGAAATGACTGATCACATTCCGCTGACCACACAAAAGGTACCCCTTTACGACAGAGTTGGTTTAAAGGAACTGTTATTTCTGCAAATTTATTAATGAATTTCCGATAGTAATTACAAAAAGCTACAAATCGTCGTACTTCATCCGAATTTTTAGGTGTTGGATACTTTTGAATAGCTGTAATCTTATTTGGGTCTGGTAAAATGCCATCTTTCGACACAACGTGTCCTAAATATAATAACTCCATTTTCAAAAATTGACATTTACTCGGATTAAGTTTTAAGTTAATTATTCGTAATCTTTCAAATACATCGATAAGATTTTTATTATGACTCTCCATGTTTCTGCCAAATATTACGAGGTCATCTAGGTAAACGAAACATTTTTCATACGTAAGTCCGGACATGGCAACGGTCATTACGCGTGAAAATGCGCTTGGACTTATTTTTAGTCCCATAGGTAAACGTTTCATCTGGTATTGGCCTGTGTTAGTTGTAAAAGCTGTCATATTGCGGCTATCGGGTGTCAAGCGTACTTGATAATAAGATTGGCTAAGGTCTAAATGGGTAAAGTAAATAGCACCGGACAATGAATCTAAAATCTCATTAATATTGGGAAGTGGAAACTTATCGTCTTGAATTGTCTCATTTAATTTTCGGTAATCAATTACCAATCTCCAACTTTTTTTTGGATCATCACTTCTCTTTGGAACTAATAAAATAGGACTTGACCATTCGCTCCGACACTCCTCAATAATATCATCTCTAATCAAACCCTGTATTTGTTTCTCTACTTCAGATTTTAAACTATTAGGTATTCGGTACGGTTTAGTATACACTGGTTTCGTATTAGGTTTCAGTGTAATAGATTGCTCATATACCTTGGTGGTTGTAAGCTTATCGCCGGGCAATTGGAATATGTCAGCGTATTTTGTACAAATAGATTCTATTGTTTTCCGTTCATTGGAATGCAAGTGATCCAATTTCAACAATGGCAACAACTTATTTGCTCGAATGGAATTAGAATCACATTTTTCAAAAGAACATATTTCATAATTACTTAATAATTCAAAATCGGGTTGAAAAGTAGGAATAATGACAGTTTCGTAACTTGTATTAAGTATTTTAATGGGTATGATATTGTTTTTTGGTTTCACTATGATACTCGCGAAAAATATGTTTTCTTGTATTTCTTTAGAAAGTATGACGCAATCTTGGGTAACGCTATTTATTTGTATGTAATGTATTGATTCACTACGAGCCGGAATAGTTAAAAACTCTGAGCATAACGTAGGATCACTATAAAGTTTAAGGCTATATTTATTTTCAGAACCATGCAAAGTTAATATCGAATTTTTTAAGTCATAATTTATTGCACTGAATTTATTAAAGAAGTCCTGACCCAAAATTCCGTCAGACTTGCAAGGCAATTTTTCAAAAATGTAAAATTTATGACGAAACGGTATGCCATCGGATGTTTTAATAGTGAGAAAAACGTAACCATTTGAATAAATTTTCCCTCCGATGCCATGTATTACAATTTTGTCTTCATAAATAGGTATTTTTTCTGGTAGGCACGATGTACGAACTACTGATATTGACGCGCCGGTGTCAAGTAACCATGAGCATCTTGTTTCATTCACATTTAAAAAAATGTATTTAGCGTTTCTTACATGACATGTTAGAATGTAATCCTTAAGCCCGAAAAAACTGATTTGTATAATTTTGACCTTCCGAATTTTCTCCTTCTTGAGTCACTTGCTGTGCCAAATGTACGTTACCACGATAATATCCCCTACTATGAGTTACTCGACCTCGACCGCGACTCGATCGCGTGGCATTATTATTTTGGTAAAATCTGGCATTGGGGTGGTTATAACTCAAATTTTGGTTAAGTTTTCCTCTATAACCTCTGTAGTTGTTACTACCGCGACCTTGAATAAAGGGTCTACCTCTAGTACGTACCATGTGTAGCATCGAGTTGGAAGTAGATGGTCGGACCAGCTCCTCGTCCAGTGCAGCACGCGCCGCGTCCTTGAGCTCGTCGTAATTCCGTGCTGTAATTATCGTGCTTAACCGTCTATTCCGTAGACCATCCGCAAATCTTTTTATGGCCATTTTCTCGTTTATCGGTCCTAATATTTCGTAAGCTTTTTGGTTTGTACCTGCTTGCGAAATAGTAAGATCTACCATAAGTTCTTCTATTTTTGACGCATACTCTGTGATAGACAACTCATTTTGAGATAAAGCATTTAGTTGAGCCAACAAGGAATTCGGCGATTTTTTAGTTAGTAAGAATAATTTTATGTCTTTTATTAAGTCTTCACAGTTATCATACTCATTTTTTAGTTTTAGTTTAGCCGACTTTGTTAACCTTGTTTTCACAACAAAAGATGCCAATAATTTCTTGCTAGCTGCATCTTTTAGAACACTGTTGTATAGTTCTACATTAGAGATAATTTTTTCAACCGTTTCTTCCTTTCCGTCCATAACAGGGACCAAATTTGCCGCGGTTTTTAAATTAAATGTTTCCATATTTAATGTTTGCTGGGACGCACTTAAAAAAATACAATAACTTCTTATCTTATTATACGATTGTTCTACCTTATCCACTAAACTATCTAAAATATAATCTGCAAAATCTACTTTTAAGCTTTTCTTTTGCAATTCCAACTCAAAAATTAATTTAAAAGATTCTCGGAGCTCATTAGCTTTTTCAAATAATATATTCACCCTATCGGGATATTTTTTCCTATTGCGGGGGCCTAACTTTCTTAATGTAATTCTAATATCTTCTAACTTATGAAATATAATGCATAATTCTTCTGTCATTTATTTATTATTATAACTAAAGAACATTTTACCTACTTGACATATTAACTAAGGTAGTACGCATATCGCAAACCGTCTTGATTCTTCTCTTGAGCTGTTCCGCTAGAATGGTCATCAGGCTGGGGATGGGTCCTGATTTTCACGGGCGCCACGCGCGCGACCGGATAACCTCATCTGAATCCTCCTGAAGGCGTCATCTCGAAGCTGACGTTGCACCATGTTTATTTGACATTTTTTGTATTGTTTCAAAATTATAAAGACAATTGCCGCACCGCACACTGCTATCAATGTTGATAAGAGTACGTTATTTGTCCATATATGAGTTGACGTGTCAACCCCTGCGCCGTTTGCCCCTCCGTATTGAGAGAGCACCGTCTCCTTGTTTTCACAGATGCACTTAGAACACTCTTTTCCCATTTTTTCCTTTAAAAGTTGTCCCAACGTACTTGCTTTGAAGCTCGGCCACCAGTAATAATTGGGAAATGGTTGCATCATGCCCCAGTTGCGACATTATACACGTTTTTTGATCGCCCGTAATTTTCCGTGAAAAATGTCGATGAATCAAAATCGCGACGAAACTTGAGCTCGCGCTGGCAGGGTCGCCATGTAGTGTGGCCACGAGAGGGAAAGAGATGGAAGACTACATAAATGATAAACACGTCTTTACTTAATCGAAACCCGTTTATTACTACTTATTATAATTAATATTCTTTACTTATATCTATAGTTTCTACTACACACCTCAGTCGTTGCAGGACTGAGAATTGCATTAATCATCTTAACTTGATCGATACAATATTATTTATTAATGTTGGTTATTTTTAAGTGAAAGCCTATAGAAGGCTCAGTCTCATTACATTATATTTTTTGTTATTATCTAATTTTGAGTGGGACGACAAACGAGTACCTAATACTGTTGCGTTTGTGATTATCAACCACAGTATTTTGACACAATGAAATGAAATGAACCTGCGCATCTGAGAGTTCTCTATAATGTTCTCGAAGGTGTGTGAAGTCCGCCGATTCGCATTGGGCCAGCGTGGTGGACTATGGCCTAAAACCTTTCTGTGAGAAGAGACCTGCGCTCAATAGTGAGCCGTTGATGGGTTGCTAATGATGAGTGGAAGTAAGAGCGCACGCAATTTCATGTGGAAAAAATTTAAATTTTATTTAAGAACACATTATGTATATCTACCTATACACACATTTAAGTTCTAACATTCCAGGTAGTAGGAGTAACTAAGTTACTTCATTATTTCAACCCACCGTCGATCCACTACTGTGCAAGAGTTTACACTCACAATGAGAAGGGTTTGTTGACCAACACGGTGACCAAGTGCGTAATGACCACATTTTGTGACCATTTTGGAGAACTCCCACGCATGCAGGTTTCCTCACGATGTTTTCCTTCAGCGTTAAGGCAAGTGATATTTACTTGCCTTAAACGCACATAACTCCAAAATGTTGGAGACCTGGGATTCAATCCTGGGACCCCAAAAGGGGGCTGAAATATTAACCACTAGGCTATCACACACACACACATAGTTCGAAGAACTAATGGTCGTTGGGGTCCCAAGGTGTTGGAGTGGCGACCCCGCACCGGGAAACGCAGTGTTGGCAGACCCCCCACCAGGTGGACCGACGACATCAAACGAGTCGCAGGGAACCGCTGGATTCAAGCGGCGCAAGACCGAAGCCTGTCGAAGTCCATGCAGGAGACCTTTGTCCAGCAGTGGACGTCTATAGGTTGATAAAGAAGAAGAAGGCTATCACAGCTATTTTTAATGATAAATTACTTTTTCTAATATTTAATCTGGTATGTGCGTAAAAAATGACCAACCACGGCTTCACTTATGATACACCTTATCTTGTGCCCCCATTTAACTTTTTTGCGCCTATCGTACAATCAGAGTATTGCATTTACAAGCTGAACCGTAATCACAAAAAGCTCGATTAAACCAACAATTCAGAACAGCGCACAATGCCATAGATCGCGCTTCGTGTACCGATGTACGCGTACAGTCAGCATCGAAAACATTATCATCCCAGACGAGCCACCAGTGTTCTAACGCCTATGCTCAAAGCAGTATTTTCTGTAAGCAGTATAAATTTTATTATTGATTTGAGAATAAAATAGAATAGATTAGAATTATTTTTCATTCAAATAAACTTTTACAAGTGCTTTTGAATCGTCGGTGAGTCTACCACTAGTTCGGAATGCCCTTCCAGAACCAGCAAGAAACTCGGCGGTTGCTTTTTTCAAAACAAGCTTACAATAGGTACAATGCTATGTATGCAGTGTTTCCACAATGTGGGGAAGTTCCAAAAAAATGCAAATTTACAATTCAATACGTGTTAAGACGGGTAGGCAGAAAGTAATTCCGTTCGCGAGCATGACGCATGATCCAGCCGTTCGTTGCTTCGCTCAACCATATTTCGATCGAGACGTCATATAATTTATTACTTAGATTGACATTGTATGAACATGAAGGCAAGAAATAAAAGGCCATAAAATTCAAAATTATTTAGTTGATGTAGGCCAACTTATGGCTTGTATAACAAGTCAATCCTATAACATCGGTTCGGAGAGCAGATTTCTCCTGATATAAATACTACTATCATAGATTTGGGATCGGTAGCTTAGTAGTGATACCATTCCTAAATGTATGACTACAATATTGTTTTATTTAATCTTTCAGGCTCTCCACGACTCCACTGCTTATATCTGTAATGAACGAAAAATTTAATATTATTAACTTATTCATGTTCACTTACTTGTCTGAAGCTGCCTGTATCGACTACTACACATACCAAAATATATCAACCGCTATCGCTAAATTTATCAACTACTTTGAAGGTCAAGTTATATTGGTGTATTTGGTTCACCCAAACGTCCAGACGACTATCAGTAACGGTGGCAATAAAATTATGAATTAAACAAGGACACGCCTAAAAATATAAAAAGCTATGGAATTAATATTATAACTATTATTTTAGAAACTATTCAACTTGAACAACGTTTAGATTTTGAATTGACTTATATTAATGATTTATTTAAAACCTTATTTGTGCACCACAACACTAAGTTCAGAATCCAGACTTCTGTATTTAAGATAGAAATATTTTTTTACAAGAAGAAAGAAGTAGAAAAAAAGGCCTTATCCAATTTAGCTATCTAGATTTTTGTGTTCCGAACATCCGAAAAAAGTGCGTTATTATAATATTAAACGGTAATGAATGTAAAAATAAATTTATGTAATAATTTACTCTATAAAATAACGCTGTTGTAACTGGTGATCCTAACTATCAACTACATAAAAAATCCAATAAAGCCAGCACAAAATAGACGAGTTGTTTGGATCAATATGGAGTGTTGTTCAAAACAAACTGCTTTGTCATAGGGCGTAATCGAGGCTCCCGGTGGCGCCTTTGTGAGAGCCGTCGTCGGGTTTTTGTGGCGATATCTGATGGGTGCTGCTCCCATTTTGTCTACAAAAAACCAGCACGTCCATGCCTCAGCACTATCATTCATTTGCCTCGTTGGTTATTGGCCCAATACTGGCGTTCAAATCTACATTCAATGAAAATGTAGATTGTGGAATGCAATAAGGCCCGCTTGCAGAAATCCCGGGGTATCCTTTTAACCCAGAGCTAGCTGCTGCTTTGACAGATTTCCTATAAAACTTCTGTCAAAGTCACAAAATTCCTGAGTTAAACCTAACCCAGCGTTTCCACAAGCGGGCCTAAGAAAATTTGCGTGCGACTTATGCAAAAGAGATAGTTCTTATAATTTCCCGCGCTCGCTCCGCTCGCGTCAAATAGGTGATATTTATTCATTTATCTCATCCTTTCGCCGGTCTACTACTGTATACAGATATCCTCTTAGAAGAAGGGTTTAAGCCCTAGTCTACCACGCTGGCCTAATGCAAATTTGCGGACTTCACATAACTTTTAGAAATTATGACAAACTCTCAGGCATGCGGGTTTTCCCATGATTCTTTCTTTCAAAATTAATACAGGTCATATTTAGCTAACGCAAACTATAACTCCGAAATGAAATGCATGCCCTCTTAAGTCTTAACTACTAAACCACCGCCGCTTACTTAATAACAGCATTAAAAGTTTTATCATCCAAACAGTGAAATTGCGGCCTGAAGTAAAAGCCTTCGCTTCGCTTTATTTTTTAGATCAGAGGCATCTGCGATCAACAGCTATATCTAATCGACCGAGCGAAGCGAAGGTCTTTGAGTTAACTAGGGCGATTTGCACTTGTCCGTCCGTCCGTCCGTCCGTCCGTCCGTCTGTCAGAGCCTTATAACTTTTGAATTACTGAACGTAATTACTTCAAATTTAGATATAATATGTAAACCGATGGCCTCCAGCCGAAAATGGCTTAAAAAGTTATAAAAATCTTTATTTCAGGGGGGCTCTCATAGAAGCGAATGCGAAGTAAAAAAAAAAAAATCGCGTTACATAAAATTGTTACGTATCATTTTAAAGATAATTTTGAACTGAGTACAAAAATATTTTTTTTTTAATTTTTCCCTTAAAATTGACGAAATGGGGGGCTTTCAAAGTGGCGATTTTATACGCTCGCTTGAAGACGCTCTCTAGAAAAATCCGCTATGGATTTTCAAACTGATTTTATGTTTTTAGGTCACTTATATCCTGTACTTGAACAACAAATACTAAAATTATATGAATATTATAAAGAAACGAGATTATTTAATTTTTAATGGGCGTCAGTAATTCATATAGCATCAACATAGCTTCACAATAATGCTAATAGATGGCGCAGTCAGTAACTATTCCCATGGAACTACGAGTTAAATTCAATGTTTGATAAATAATTCAATGTTTTCACTAACGTTCCCTAACCTTTACGGGCTACCTATAAGTTAGGTGATTGATGTTTTCTGTCAACTTATTTATCACGATCCTGTACGGGACACCTAAAAGGATATTGGGACGGATGTTAGGACTTAGGATTGTATTTAGGAGCTACCTACGTTAAGAGACTCCTACTTAGGGGATGATTTAGGTATGTTTGGTGAAAACGGGCATAATAATAATGTCAGTTTTGGTTATCATGTATCGATTGAATGAATAATCATGGGATACCGTTACCGCGAGGTCTCAGTTCGGGGCGAACCACTAGTCTAAACTGATTCTTACTTTAAACAGTCTGCAGCCATTTGACCAAGTGTTATCTGAACCTGCAATACGCTAACCTCATCATTAATTATTACCCACCCGATTTGATTTAGACTCGGCGATTTCACACTCCTTAATCGAGACAAAACTTACGATCGCTGCTTGAATTAATCGATAATTGTGCATAAATCATCGATGTTCGATGCGCGAGCGGTATCGGGTGCGAAGAGCTAATTTATCGCCGGTATAATACCGGGATGGCGTGTTTGGGGGACATTACTCGCACCAATCCCGGCTTATGATGGTAGGATGAAGTGGATGCTGGGTGTTACTTATTTGATCTCCGGTTCGTGTTTGGAACTTGAACACAACTAAAACGAAACCTAAACTAAGGATGACACGACAAATCTATCCTAAATCTGATGAAAGAGGTCAAGTTTGACTGGTGGCATGAAGATGGAATTATCCATCGATGGAAGCCACTCGCCGCTAGACTAGCCTGTAAGTTGGCAAATCTTCACAGTTTAAAAAGTAAATTTAGTAGATTTTTGATTGCCCCTTCGTAATTTGAAACATTTTTATCATACTCGGAAACTCTATCGGTCGATCAAATCATCTTTTGGGCGGAAGATAAGCTAAAAGAAAAGCGAGGCATCCTTTTCCGCAATATTATGAAATAAACATTAACATTATGAAAAATAGAGAAATAGTCTTCTTCGGATTAATAAAAGTACCCGGATGACCGAGCTTTGCTCGGTTTTCTTTTTTTTTCTGTTAAATCGTGTTTTTTGGAAATTATATTTAAATACGAATTACTTACTGATTTCTCACAAAAGAAGGAACTTGAAAAATAAAGGGAAAAAATAATCATCTGGACTCGAAACTGGGGTCTTCTGGTTTCGGGACCGCCTGATTTCCCACCTGAGCTATTATAACCTTGTAGATGGTGGCGAAATTTACTTCCGTATTCTAATGATATTGTAGCAGTTTTTCATTGCCTGAAAACACGGATAAATCAACGTTTTCTAAAAATGAAACTTAGCTAGATTGATTTATTGCCCCCGAAACACCTGCATACTAAATTTGATGAAAATCGTTGGAGCCGTTTTCGAGATTCAGATTATATGTATACATAATTATATACAAGAATTGCTCGTTTAAAGGTATTAGATAGATAGATAGATAGATATGTACCAGTCTATTACAAATATCATGTATCAAGATCTATCAAATCCGAACTAAAGCAAACAATCCCGGAACCTTGTTTACAAGCGAAGCTATCTGGTCCAGCGGAACCGCAAACAAATAATAATATCCGAGGTGTAATTTTATCTCGTGCCGGCAAAAACCACGATGATTGCCAATCGCCACACCGTGCCATTACACGTTCTGATTTCATATTTAGGGATGTGAAAAGTATCAAAACCTTAGATCAAAACGATATGTTCTGATTCAATTTCATGGAAATTTTTGAATGTAATACCAGTACTTTTTCTGTTTGACGCTGGTGCTAGCGACAACGGAAAGAGAAACGCAACAGGGAAGGCAACGAGTTGGATGGAACCATGGACCTATAAAGATGTAACGAATTGATTACCTTTACTAGACTCTGGAGGCAGTGATGTTGGACTTTTGGCATAATTCAAACATAAACATAAAAAAGTAGTTAACCTATTGAGATTTCTACCAAGTCTTTGAATGTGATATAATATTATGTTGGGCTAGATGGAGCGATGACATCCGGAGAGTGTCCGGCACCGATTGGATGCGAAAGGCTGAGGATAGGCAACGTTGGCGCTACTTAAAAGAGGCCTATGTCTAACAGTGGACTCTGACTGATGATGATGTTCGGGTTAGGTTTCTGTAAACATAAAAATAGTCTTAATAACACTGTGATATGGACATCGAAACATATTCTTTTTCTTGCATCTGCAATGCATTTCTAGGCAAAAAGTATAGTTGAGGACCTGGAGAGTGACAAAGATTTCCTTTAAACCTGGAAAAAAATATTCCCACGGGATTTTTAAAAACATAACAGCACGCGGGAGAAGTTTCGGGCAAAAGCTAATTATATTATGTTTTATTTTTTAATTCTCAAATTCCCCATTGACACGACTTCAAAAACGTTACATGTCCATTGACATTTTTTTACCCGATATATACCCGTACTCCCATCACTAGTGGTGAAATGCTAGGGCACGTGGCGGTGCAGAATATTTTCACCATAAAACTACAACTTTTTACATGCATTCCATTCATCCTTATGTCTTTGGGAACAAAGATCAAACTCTGTTATCCCGATCACCTAAACTTACTTATGATAGTAAGTAGTATCACGTCCGAATATTATTTGTTTGCCGTTCTGATTATAACCCCTTCAAGAATATTTGCTTCGGCACTTATAGCGATTTGGCGAATGGAGCGTATCAATCACTTTTTTGCCGTATTATCATAAAGTTGGTATGATCCTACGGTGCAGGTGATTCCAGTAGATATTATAAAGTAAGATGTTTTTTTTTTGCCACAAGTATGATATGAGTATACTCCGCAGTAAAATGCAACACATCAATTTTTAATTATGGCATATATGGTTTTAGTAAAACGTAGTGATTACATACTCTTTGGGTTTTAGGACAAGTCAAATCGGTCGAGTTGTTCTCATAATATGATGATATTTCATACATAGCAGCAATTGATTTTCAGGGTTCTGTGCCAAAAGAGTGCCATCGGGACCCTATTACTAAGCCTCCGCTGTCCATCCATTCGTCTGACGACGGTCTGTATGTCCTGAACCTGTATCTCCTAATAGATAGATTAACACTTGTAATTTTCACAGAATGTGTATTTCTATTGCTGCTATTCCAACAAATTATAATATAATTTAATATAAAAAATTATTACAAAAAAAAAATTGAATTCGGTTAAAAATATTAAGTTGAAAATTTAAGAGGTTCTCCATACAATAAACTTTAGTTTTTGCTTGATCATAAAAATAGCTGGTCTTAAATCTTGTACGATAGTAGAACCCTTGGTATGCGGGTCCGACTCGCACTTAGCCGGTTTTTAACTATGGTGCTGCAACGAACAATAACGATATTGAAATTATGAATGAATTATCGAGAAGGCACACCTTAATCTAAATCTAGTACGGTTGCAAAAACGTTGTGATATTATTTTATTAATGCAATATAGATTGGAGATTTTATCTCAAAGACTGCAAAGTAATTTCCTGATCTCCCTGTCAAAGATTTCCTCTCTATAGCGGGTCGTACATATTAATTATCTTGAATATCTTTCCATTATTCAATTCGCTGAAGTGTATGTGAATGAATATTTGAGTTTTATAATGTAAGAAGCTGGATGATGGAAATAACCGAAATTGATTTATTGAGTATTCATGCTTGCTGAACGAAAAAGTATTTGGAGTTTTCTATTCACAATAATTATTTTATGATGGACTTGATAAAAAGTTGATGGAAGTGTACCGCGAAAAGAAGCGCGCGTTTGAAGCGACAAGGAAGTTCTTCCAATTATCTATACATACTTCATCATCATCATCATCATTAGCAACCCATCAATGGCTCACTATTGAGCGCAGGTCTCCTCTCAGAGAAGGGTTATAGGCCATAGTCCACCACGCTGGCCCAATGCGAATTGGCAGACTTCACACACCTTCAAGAACATTATGAAGAACTCTCAGGTGTGCAGGTTTCCTCACGATGTTTTCCTTCACCGTTGCAGCAAGTGATATTTCATTGCTTAAAAGCACTTGACTCCGAAAAGTCAGAGGTGCGTGCCCGGGATCGAACTTGCGACCCTCCGAATAGGAGACCACTGTCCTAACCACTAGGCTATCACTGTTAATGCTATACATACTAAAACCAAGATATTATATGTATAGATGGGTCCCTATAACTCCTAACCCTTATAAAAAGCTAAAAGCTGTTATTCGATCAAACTTGTACATTTTACAGGCGGCGCAAGGCCTGTGGGAGGCCATGCAAATGAACTTTCTTCAACAGTGGACGTCCGTCGGTTAATAAAGAAGAAAAGAAGGAATACATTTTACAATTAATTCATTTTATTTACATTATAGCGTTGATTTTAATTGTTCACCCTTGGAATTCCTATAATTAATAAGTAGATACTTAATATCATTATCGGTTATCATTATCATACTTTGAATCTACAACAACAAAAACGAGCCACAGTCCAGAAAGCCGCCAAATCTCACCCGACTTTTTACCGATTACGTCACTAACGGTTACGGAGGTATGGTGGGTAACAGGTGAACACACACCTGCCAACCGTCGCTGCCTCCACTTGACATTACACTCCTTTGTTACAAACGGTCTGCCATGGCTATATATTATTTAATTACGGCTTTTTTGCTGTCCGTTCGAATGTTTTCAAACGTTTGTTACAATTTTCACAACAAGTGCCCCCTTTTTAACTTCCTTCCAAATAAAGTACGCCTCAATAGCCCAACGTTTAAAGGTGTGGACTGAAGATAGAAAGGTCGTAGGTTCGAATCCCACCCGTTGCACTATTGTCGCACCCACTCCTAACACAAGCTTTCCGCTTATTTGGAGGGGAGAGGAGAATATTAGTCAACTTTAACTTGGCTGATATTCTTTATTAAAAAAAAGTTAATGCAGTTCTGTTTATCTACTTTTTAACAAGGAGTCCTCTGAGTTAAACAGTCTAAGATATGAAGCTTTGAAGACATACCTACGTACTATTTCATACCTACTGCAAAGAATTTAATATTTATACAGATAATTAAAATTAAAGTGTCTGTATGATTTCGAAAAAACTACCTTTATTAAACTCATATTATGATTATCTGAATGATGGCATAACCCAAAGACGAGTTTTCTTGTTTGTCTGTTTGTGCAGTTATAAAGTAAATTCACAAAAAACTAATATTAAATGAAAAATTAAGATTAAAAACCCTTATTTTTGAGATAAAACTGTTTTACAACAAACGAGCGAAAAATAAATAACCAGACGATCTCTAAAATAAAAATAATGAACTACTTTAGACTTTAGACTTGCATTAGATTTTTAATAAGGCACTATACGCGTGACTTTGATCGAGTGGATGCAAATATCTAACTCGAACTGCATTACACGAATGTAAAAATAAAGAACCCTAACATTAAGTTTCGATAAGAATTGGTTGCATACATAAATCATTTCTGAAAAAATTTTGAAGTTAAATAAAATTCTGGGTATTTTTTTGGGACATAGCAAACTTAATTAATTTTAGTATAATTAAGTAATTAGTTACGTACAATAAAAAGTGCATTATTTTGTTATTCATAATACTTAATAATTTATGACTAAGCAATTAGATAATTCGTTTCAGATTGTAGTTTTTTTTTAATACTTTAAAAGTCTGGGATAGGACTTTATTAATTATTTGAACAAGCGGTACGCTCAAGTGCTTGTCCTAACTTTACGATAAGTAATATTTACTAGGTAGTCCAAACACGCATAGGATAAGTTCATAGTCATAGATTGTAAAAATATTTAGATAGACTTATAAGATACAAAGATAAATAAATTAATTATTATTATTATTTATATTATTTATTTTTATGAATAATTTTTCGACAACCGATACCATAATATTATCAACATCTTCAATATCATCTCTATCGCTGGCCTAAGATCAGTATGAGAGAGGTTTAGGCCAAAGATGGACTTTGACCTAAACCTTTCTCATTGCTAAGTGCTCATTGCATGGCTTCACACAAAAACTGCTATTCTCTTTATTCGCTAGATAATTCTTAAAATTTTCTATAAAAAACATCAAATTCTACTTCGCCCCGCTGAATGGTCAAACTATTTGCTAGATCTATTCTAAACGTATAGTGTAGAGTGTACACACTAGACAGTCTACACCTACCAGACATTTCACCGGCCAATAAATTAGTAGAAAGCTAATGAAGGCCGCGCAGTGGAACAATGTGGTGGGTTTAGGACAGGTGCGGTGCGCACGCGCCGACCGTTAGCGGTAGAAAGTGCGCGACCGCGCGAGCACGCCACTAGGGTGACTATATTCTACCGATAGATACAAAAAGTTCACAAAGTGGGTGCAGGGTGACTATATAATGCCAATTGAATAACTGAAGAGAGAGAACTCTCTCTCTCTCTCTCTCTCTCTCTCGAGAGAGAGAGAGTCTTTCAATCATATTCCTTTAAAAAAATTTTATAATCCGCAAACCAGATAAATCTGTATGGTACCATTGCCGCTCGCGGTGTACACTGCTGCTTTTCCAGTATGAGAAAAAATGCAGGAACACCACACAAACCCGTCGAATTAATATACTCCACGCTGGTTTCGCAGCCACCACCGGGACATCCCCTGGAGACATTGTCTCCTTAGTAAGCCTCCGCTGTCCGTCTGTCCGTCCCGTCCGTCTGTCAGCGGGCTGTATCTCGTAAACAGTAAAAGGTAGACAGTTGAAATTTTCACAGAGTGTGTATTTCTCTTGCCGCTATAACAAAAAATAATAAAAATAAAATAAAATTTAAAAATAAAGGGGGCTCCGGGCTCCCTACATATGAAAAAGGAGTCGAAATAAAATTTTATTTTTTTACCCTGGCCAGTGGGGTGTTATTGGCATATTAAGTGGAGTTCAAATATATTTTTTATTATTTTTAGCTTCAAAAATGAAGAAATGGGGACCATCAAAGTTGTGACCAAAACAAACGAGCATGTATTCCCCTTAAGCTAATTTAGTAAGAACTATCTAAATATGTATCAAGTTTTAAAAAAAAGTGATTTGGTCATATGTACGGAACCTTAAAAGAGTGAGGCCCGCCTCGCACTTGTCCGATTTTTTATTCCTCGTAGTCGTAAAGGCCTTTTTGGAATAGCTGTAAAGAAGGTTTATTTGTATTACTAACCCATGGTACTGACTTTCGAATAGTCATTGTTCCTTTCGAGAGGAAAAAATTGAGTATCCGTTTCATAATAATTGTTGGTCACTCTAAATTCTTACCGAACATACTAGTGTGATTAATGTCTGAAGAAAATTTGACGGCTGCTGTTGTTTTATCTACTTAACTGCACGCCTCGGTTTTTTGTCCACTCTATATGAATTTGGAGCAGTTGTTAATGTCTTAGAAAAATTATTTAGTAGTCATCTACAGCGGATAGATCAAGAGAGAACGCAGATGCGGCATGTTCCTTTAATAAGGTGTTAATTGCCTTAATTATCATTTTGTGTTTAATTATTCAACTATTTCGATGTTGAACAAAATTTATAAAATGCGATGTGATAGTTTATTAATGTCAATTTGCCACTTCATTACCACATAATGGCATTGCAGAGTGCTGAGCTAGTTGATATTTTTGTGTGCCTCTAGTTTTTAAGTTTTTTTATTTACTTATATCGAATTTGATCAGGATCAAATCTCTGATTAATCTCATCAAAATCTGATAAATCTCTTAAAAACTCAGGAGATTTGAGAATAATATTTGCTATATAGGAGCTTGTCTAAGAGCAAGAGAAGACATGGTATAACTGTTTAATGTTATTTTATACTTAAGTTCTATAAAAATCTGTCAGGCGTTAAAGCAAACAATAATATTATGGTACATAGGTCAAGAAAAGTGACAGAAATTAAGGAAATAAGTGATAAGGTTGACAAAAAGATTGAATAATCTCAATGAATTAGCCCATATTATATACTAGCTGAAGACCGCAACTACGTCCGCGTAGATTTAGTTTTTAAAATTCCTCAGGAACTCTTTGATTTTCCGGGATAAAATTAGCTTATGTCACTCTCCAGGTCCTCAACTAAACCCATGCAAAAATCACGTCAATCCGTTGCTCTTTTGCGGCGTGATTGAAGGACAAACCAACAAAAAACACACTTTCACATTTATAACATTAGTATCATAGTATGATTGGTAGGTAAACTAAGTTACAATAAATAGAAACATGAAGACCAGATTGCATCGACAGCAAAACCATTTCAACATGGAATTTCCATCGAATAAAAAGAAAATGTCACAGTTAAGTCCACATCATTTCGACTAACATGTTTTTCCTCATCAAACCTCTGTTATCTTTTTGATCTATGACCCAAAATAATATACATGTACGAAACAGAGTATGGAATTAAATCGTCATTTTAGCTCCATCATGGATTACGGTGAAACAGTTTTCGTTTCGTTTTATAAACTGTGATTAGAAATGTAAAATTATTTACATATAATTATAAGAAACACCATGTAAATGCGACGGTTAAAGCTTAAGCAATGGTTTCAATCTATTCTAAATCACATATTAATGTGTGTTTGTAGAAACAATCAGAAATGATGTAGTTAGATAAAATTAAAAGGCAAGCAATTTGGTTGTAGACTCTGACCCTAATTTATACAACGGACTCGTAATCATAATCACCTTCCAAAATATATTATGTACACTAACTGTACCTAACCGGCATGCGTTGAAACTTGCAATGGGCCAGGGACCCTCGCGGGCGTCCTCAGAACGCCCTGCTAAAGTTTCATCACAATCTGATTAATAGTTTCAGAACGCATAGAGGACAAACATACAAACATTGATTTTTATTTATATAGATAGATTAAGTTTTTGTTTTTTTTTTTATTCAATGATAAGTTAGACAGTTAGACTGCAATCTCACCTAAAAGTAGGTGACGATATTTTGGAGTGGATAATTTGGATACGGTGTGTGGCAGTTTACAATAGTTAAACCCCTAATTGGACACCAGACCCGAAATATTTTAAAAATCAAATATTCCCGAATTAAGTACTCCTAGGGAATCGAACTCGGGATGTTCAACTTATAAGAACCACAGCTCTAAACATTGCACCAAGTAGGTTATCGCTATTCACCATAGTCAAGCATTATCATGATAAAAATTATGTTTATGTACTTATCGTGTTTTACCATAAAATTACAAATTAGAAAAGCGAAGCGTGACTCCGTAGAGATCTAGTCCAGCTTCTTCTTCTTTATCAAGCGATAGACGTTCAATGCTGAACAAAAGTCTCTTGCATGGACTTCCACAGGTCTCGGTCTTGCGCCACCTGCATCCAGGGTCTCTCTGTGACTCGTTTGATGTTTTCGGTCCACCTAGTGGGGGGGTCTGCCAACACTGCGCTTCCCGGTGCGGGCTCGCCACTCCAACACCTTGGGACCCCAAGAAACATCAGCTCTTCGAACTATGTGCCCCGCCCAATTCCACTTCAGTTTTGCGAGTTATATCAGTGACTTTGGTTCTCCTACGGGTCTCCTCATTTCTGATTTGATCTCGTAGGTATACTTCAAGCATAGCTCTCTCCATCGCTCGCTGAGTGACCCTGAGCCTTCTTATGAGGCCCAGAGTTAGCGACTATGTCTCGGATCCGTCAGTCATAACTGGCAACACGCACTGTTCGAAGTCTTTTCGAAGTTCGAAGTCAGTTGGTGGGAGGGAGGATCTGCAAACACTGCGCTTCCTGCTTCAAGGAACGCTAAATCGGTTAGCCGTTAGAGGAAAGGAAGAGGAAAATCACCTTACAATCTTACAGCTGTTGATCAAATCAAACCCAAGCATATTTTTTGTGAAGGGACTATTAAACACCACTGCGCTAGAACGTTCATAATCTATATTGATGTAATACAAGTTGAGATGGCCTGACATTTGAAGGGACAAAGGACCCGTCTAAGCCTCACCTGCCTATAGATGTTACCCACATAATCTAAAATGAAAGTACTTTTTTATTAGAGTCCGTTTGCATGATATCGCAACGTTTTATAATGATCAATGCAATGTTAGCAAAAAAATAAGCAATGAATACCTTCCTTATTCACCCAAAAATTAAATAAGTCGAGGCTAGGATGAATATTTTTCTAAAAATTAAAGCTTCTATAGACTTCTCTTCAGAAAGTAAGTTTGTAAGCTTATATAACAAAATTGTTATTTCTTATAAGGATCGACACCATACGTTATTTTGCGGAACAGGTGAATTCAAACGGTTTTATGCAATAGGTAGTTTAAACATTTCATGTCCAAATATTGCATGTCGACCCTGAAGACTACTCGATAATGTTAATAAATAAAATCCTAAGATTTAAAAATCTAAAAATAATCTTTAAATAGACAAGATCCATGATAATGCAAAAAATTATGCAATAAAACTACGATAAAACCCCTGTGACTTATGGTAATAAAAAAGCACAAAAAGACAGTTACCAATTTTTTGCTTCTTAATAAAAACTTGGTCTGATTTGTAATAATATTATGTACAATGACATAAACCTAATGGCACTTTATAGGAAGCCGGAGAACAAAATTTCGTGTTCACGATTTCTGTGGTGGAACGTGCCCTGATTTCGTTGTTTTTCTACAGCAAGAACTTTGTAGTTTTTCTACAACCAGAACTTTGTAGTTTTCCTACAAAAAATTGTTTTGTACGCCACAATATTGCGGCTCGTGCTAGCACAATGACGTCGCCTTTCGTCATCCTTCAATGATCTATATGGATTGAGTACTACGACAAATTGGATGACTTTTTCTCTCAGAAATTTTGGAGGCTGTATATGTCGCTGTAAGATAGTTGAAGCCGTGTTACGTTTATAGCTATATGCCGAAATACAGCTAAACGAAAGCGATTCATAACTATTTTACTAGGAATATATTTATCTAGTTATATAGATATCTGACTAGACTAATCTAGTAAAATGGTTATAGGAGTATATGACGCACTAATATAGTTGAAGCCGTGTTATAGCTATAAACCTAGGTTTATAGCTATACGAAAGCGATTCATAGCTACCTTACTAGGAATATAGCTATAATACGAACCCGATCTTGTAATATAGCTATCTGACTAGACTAATCTGGTATAATGGTTATGGAAGTATATATTTTCTTTGATTTGCACAACTGGTTACTCGTTTTTGCTACCATGTTTGCCAAAATCTAAAGTTAGGTTAGGTTGATGTTCGACATAAACAGTCAGATATGCGTGCATACTTAACTTAGGTACCTATATTGACGAAATGGAACCTAAGTGACCGGCCGGCGGCCTGCGGCCGGACACCTGACTGTTCATGTCGAGCCCCAACCTAACCTAACTTAAGTTTTTGGCAAACATAGTAGGTACTTCTAAACGTAGGTTTATAGCTATAACACGGCTTCAACTATCTTACTGCGACATATACACACGGAGACATTTTGTCTATAAACCTATGATATTCTATCCTCAGGATTCAGAAAATCTTATGAAGCTTTCAAGTCGAGAAAATTTTCAGCCCAAATTAGATAAATTGTTTTGATACCGATTTACCATAGTGGAGCCAACATCATCAGCCTTAGACCGTAATAACTACTAAAGGTGTTGCAAAAACAAAGTGATATAGCCGACAAGTACCTATTTGCCGTTTATTTTAAACTAGACATATTTAATTCCATAGCAAAATTCGTAACCAAATCCCTCATACAGGTCATTAATTAAAAGGCAAAAATACTAAATTTTTGTAGTTTTCTTAATTTTCTGGATCTTTTTATTCAGATTAGAGCTATAAAACACATAATACAGAACCCTTAAAGCTGTTAGTGCTTTTTTACCTCGTAAAAAAAACGTCGCAAGGTGCGTCGTACCGCGGTGAATCGGACCACGCGACACCGTGACCACTGGGGTGCGCACGCTTCGAATCCTATTATATCACCAATTACCGACGATGGTATATCTTGAGATAACATCCATTGCGTATTAAGTATGTGAGTATTTTTTTTTTAAAGAATATCAACCATGTTGAACTTGACTAATATTCTCCTTTCCCCTCTAAATAAGCGGAAAGCTTGTGTCAGGAGTGGGTACGACAATAGTGCAACGGGTGGGATTCGAACCTGCGACCTTTCAGTTTTCAGTCCACACCTTTAACCGTTGGGCTATTGAGGCTTTATATAGGCATATTTATCACAATAATTAGGCATTAACTGTGAAAATTTGTACTTTGATCCAAAAGAGTAATCATCATAATTATCATCATTTTCTAGAGCTCATTCACGGACCTTAGCTTTAAAGTTGAAATCTACTCAGTCTAGTCAGTCTGATACAAGTAGTTCAGTGAAATGGTGTAAAAAGAATACCTGCTGAGTTTGATGTTGATTGTTCTGATGATAGCGAATTTATTTATTCTAATTTTTAAGTTGTCATAAGTAGATAATTATCACCTTCTTTCCAGTCGAGTCACACCTACTTGTAAAAATTTTTGTAATGAAGTCCCTTTTCGGACAGTTTGGCGGATGGAGGCTAGCCGAAAAAAAGTGTAAGAATTTTCCGTCACGACACTAATTGTTGCCTTCGTTTAAAGTTTATTCATGTCATATCTTTGATGGCGTAGCGGCGTAAACGAAGGAGTGAACTTATCGGTTCCGGGGTTCGAATCCTGCCTTCAGATTGTTATTTTTTTATTTTATTTATTTTTATTATTCACTAGCTGATGCCCGCGACTTCGTCTGCGTGGTTTTAGTTCATAACATCCCGCGGGAAATCTTTGTCACCCTCCAGGTTCTCAACAATACCTATCCAATAAATCACGTCAATCCGTAGCTTTGTAGCAGGAAACATTTGATCGTCTTGCTCGCGGCATTGTTAATGATGATTCAAAGAGAAAACATATTACTGATGATATTATCAATTACGTTAAACTATAATTTTTATAATTGTTTTTACCATAATTTTTTACCATAATTAACCAAATACAAAATTACGTTTAGCTGTCATTTACGTTTTTTTCTTCCACTGTCATTTTCGTTTTTTTATTCCATGTCAGATGCATTTTTGTTATACCAGATTTTATATTGACTTGACGGAAACGCGGTCGAACGGGATAAAAAGTATCCTATGTCCGTCTCCTGGTTCTAAGCTACCTCTCCACCAATTTTGAGCCAAATCGGTTCATCCGTTCTTGAGTTATAAATAGTGTAACTAACACCACTTTCTTTTATATATATAGACTAGTAGGGCGCGTGGGTGCGCGGCCCACAAGCGGACCGCGTATTTTCTACTCGTCAAGTAGACTTTCAGGTCCTGATCATTTCTATCAAAAACCACTCTTCCATCTTTTATATTCTCTGAGAAAGACACCTTTGAAATTTGTATAGCCGCCATCTTGAATCCGCCATTTTGAATTTTTTTCATTTCACTGCCAATTGGATGAGGTTTCGAGTATTTTTTATTTGAGCAGCCCCCACCTATCTTGAATACCCTGGCCATGCTCCTCACCCATCTTCCAAATCCTAGATCAGCATTACTTTCCATATTTTTTCTCCGAATCATTAGTCAGGATGAGAATTCTTCTATAAAAACTTTTGAAAAGCAACCTTGGTCTTGCATAGTTTGTATGGAAATAAAATTCCGCCATCTTGATTTTTTTCCATTCATCAAATAGACCTTCGGGTCCTGATCATCTTTTGCTAAGAAACCACTATTCCATCTTTTATACTCCCCGAGATAGACACCAACGAAATTTGTATGGCCGCCATCTTGAATCCGCCATTTTGGAATTTTTTTTAGCTCACTGGCAATTGAATGAGGTTTTGAGTATATTTTGTTTGAGCACCTCCCACCTATCTTCAATACCCTGGCCGTGCTCCTCACCCACCTTCCAAACCCTCGATCATCATATCTCATCATTTGTCAGTATAAGGATTCTTCTATAAAAACAAATTTCGAAATGAAACCGTATCAATAGTTCCCAACTTCTAGTCTCTTCAATATTCGCCATATACTTTGTATGGAGAAAAAACATTCCGCCATCTTGGATTTTTTTCTATTCATCAAATAGACCTTTGGTTCCTGATCATCTTCTGCCAGGAAACCACTCTTCTATCTTTTATACTTCCCGAGATAGACACCGACGAAATTTGTATGGCGACCATCTTTTTTCCGCCATTTTGAATTTTTTTTCAGCTCACTGCGAATTGGATGAGGTTTTGAGTATATTTTGTTTGAGCACCTCCCACCTACCTTCAATACCCTGGCCATGCTCCTCACCCACCTTCCAAACCCTCGATCATCATATCTCATCATTTGTCAGTATAAGGATTCTTCTATAAAAACAAATTTCGAAATGAAACCGTATCAATAGTTCCCAACTTCTAGTCTCTTCAATATTCGCCATATATTTTGTATGGAGAAAAAACATTCCGCCATCTTGGATTTTTTTCTATTCATCAAATAGACCTTTGGTTCCTGATCATCTTCTGCCAAGAAACCACTCTTCCATCTTTTATACTCCCCGAGATAGACACCGACGAAATTTGTATGGCGGCCATCTTTTTTCCGCCATTTTGAATTTTTTTTCAGCTCACTGCGAATTGGATGAGGTTTCGAGTGACATTTGTTCGAGCACCCCCCACCTATCTTCAATACTCTGGCCGTGCCACTTACCCGTCTCCAAAATCCTCAATCATCAGCTCTCTCCATATTTTTCCTCCAAATGAATTTTTGTCCTCTATACGAAACCAACGGTGAAAAAAAAATTTTTCATATAAAATTTTACAGGAGAGGTGATCAATGAGTGAGTGAATCAGTGAATCAGTGAATCAGTGAATCAGTGAATCAGCCCCAGCAGCTATATATATATACTAGTAGGGCGCGTGGGTGCGCGGCCCGCAAGCGGACCGCGGTTTTTCTACTCGTCAAGTAGACTTTCAGATCCTGATCATTTTCTATCAAAAAACCACTCTTCCATCTTGTATAATCTCTGAGATAGACACCTATGCAATTTGTATAGCCGCCATCTTGAATCCGCCATTTTGACATTTTTTTCAGCTCTCTGCCAATTGCATGAGGTTCCGAGTATTTTTTCTTTTAGCAGCCCTCGCCTATCTTCAATAACCTGGCCGTGCTCCTCACCCACCTTTCAAACCCTCAATCATCATATGTCATCATTTGTCATACTGAAAATTCTTCAATAAAAACAAATCTTGAAAAGGAACCGTATCAAAGTCTTGCATGATTCCCGGCTTCTAGTCTATTTAATATTCGCCATATATTTTGTATGAAAAAATAAATTCCGCCATCTTGAATTTTTTTTCTATTCATCAAGTAGAACTTCGGGTCCTGATCATCTTTTGCCAAAGAAGCACTCTTGCATCTTTTATACTCTCCGAGATAGACACCGACGAAGTTTGTATGGCGCCATCTTTTTTCGGCCATTTTGAATTTTTTTTCAGCTCGCTGCCAATTGGATGAGGTTTCGAATGACATTTGGTCGAGCACCCCCCACCTATCTTCAATACCCTGGCCGTGCTCCTCACCCGTCTCCGAAATCCTCTCTCATCAGCTCTCTCCATATTTTTCCTCTCCATGAATTTTTGTCTTCTATACAAAACCATTAGTGAAAAAAAAATTTTTCATACAAAATTTTACAGGAGAGGTGATCAATGAGTGAGTCAGTGAATCAGCACGAGCAGCTATATATATATTAATTAAAATTAAAGATAGAAGAAGAAGATTTATAATTAGAAGGAACTTCGTTCCAACTGAGTGTCCCACAACACTCACATTTTTTAATATTTAAAAAGTGGAGTATTCATCACTGATCAGTGAAAGATGATGTTAGTTGCTGATGAAAGCTTAAAAGTTGAAGTTATTAAATAAACAGTATTCAGCCAGCAATGTATTCTATCCAAGGAAACAAAAAGACCAGTATCGCATCAATTGAAGCGAATTACACCAGAAAGACCCCATATAAAAAATTGTTAACCGTGGTCGAGATTGGAATGGGAATAGAATAAAGCACGTTGCGGTGTCGTGCTCAGTGATGCATGTTGATATCTTTACACAAAAAACTGTAATGTCTGCTGTGGATAAAAGGCAATATGGGTGTACGTTACCTTTATAAAGTTTTATATTTATCTGGGTACCAATTGTCTAAAATTTATTCCATTGATCGTATTCGTATTTGATGACATTAGCGTCAAAGTAAAATATTCCTTGACTGTATTGTTTTAAAGTCACAAATTCAGTACAACCGATTTTAATACGGAGCGTTATGGAGCGTATCGTACATACGTAAACGTATAAGAATGCATACACGAAATTGAGCTGTAATTAAATGCTTTTATGGTTTATTTACCTTTGACACTAATGTCGTCGAATACGATTACGATCAATGGATTGACTTTAGACAATCACACCTCTGTTTTGCTCTCTATATATTTTCATTTAAGTACCTATCAATAATGTAAGACAATTATATGCTAGCGGTCTATGAAGTCGAGGTTAGGTTTCCTGTTCAGAGGTCTAAGGTTTGATCCGAGGACGCAGACACACATCTCTGACTTTTCGAAGTTATTTTCATTCTAAGCAATCAAATATGGCTTGCTTTAACGGTGAAGGAAAACATCTTGAGGAAACCTACATGTCTGAGAGTTCTCAATAACGTTCGCAAAGGTGTGTGTGGTACAGTCATCGATGTATTATTTGAAATAATACATCGATGGGTACAGTCTACCAATCTGCACTTGGCCAGCGGGGTGGACTATGGCCTAAACCCATAATGTCCATACTCATTTTGAGAGAAGACCCCTGCTCAGGTATTGGACCGGTGATGATTAAAAAATTAATAGCACTTTCATTTTTATTTTTCAGAGGCAATATTTTACCATCGCATTTGCAATAAAATTATCTTTGTTTTAATATCTACTAGCTGATGCCCGCGACTTCGTCCGCATGGATTTAGTTTTTAAAAATCCCGCGGGAACTCTTTCATTATCCGAGTTAAAAAGTAGCTCTCCCGGTCTGAGGAACCACTACTACATCCATTACTATACCCATGCAAAAAATCGCATCAATCCGCTGTTCTGTTGCGACGTGATTGAAGGACAAACTAACAAACAAACACACTTTCGCATTTATAATATCAGTAATGCTTTATTATAACACTTTTTATAATTGTCAAATTTTTTACCATACTTAACCAAAGACAGAATTACGTTTAGCTGTCATTTACGTTTTGTTATTCTACTGTCATTTGCGTTTTGTTATTCCATGTCAGATGCGTTTTATTTATATCACGTTTTATAGTGACTTGACGGAAACGAGGTCGAACGGGATAAAAAGTATCCTATGTCCGTCTCCTGGTTCTAAGCTACCTCTCCACCAATTTTCAGCCAAATCGGTTCATCCGTTCTTGAGTTATAAATAGTGTAACTAACACCACTTTCTTTTATATATATAAAGATATCAATTAGAAAACAGATCGATGCAATTATTTGTACCAAGTTACCTGTTTATACCTGCTTGTCCGGCAATAGGAAAATTTGCATGTTCCTTATAAATTTTATATAATTTGATTTATTTTAAGTCAATACTTACTGCAACTGTCAATATTCCGTAAAAAATAAGTTGTCAATTTTCACCTTTGAGTAATAAACCAACACAGGAGAAGAATTGACGCGCGTACCCCTCTGTAAGTTGGGTATGAGCAGTGCTCATACTCGTTATATAAAACTGTTTGACTCCAGTCACGCGCCTGTCAACTACGTATGGTTAGCGGGGAATGAGCTCCGCTATAAATGCCGAATATGAGAGTATTTTCTTCTAAAAAAAATATTTAAAACATCCAGTTTACTAAAGGATAACATTTATTTACTTCTGATGTATTATTTTATCCAAATAATGCAATACTTATGCAGAAAACTTAAGAAAACTGTCGATCTGAAAATGTTGCTACTTAAACGTACATGAAATAATTTGGGGAAAATATTGAAAATTAATCTTCCTACTTACTATTCGTTTAGAGACCTTTTTCATGAACTGCATTATAAATTGATCCCATAGAATTAAAATCACGATAGAATAGGAAGGGGTGAACGACTAATTTATAAGCTTTAAGTAAAATATGACTAGATATATAAATACGAACTTTGATCGTCTGTGGGATTATCAAATAATGATAAAAAATTCTTTCTATAAAACCGACTTTAAACGCCACTACAAAGTATAAAACAATTTTAATTTGTACATGTATGTTGAAGTCGGGCGGGCCTAAATATAAATGATGAAACTAATGCGCGACGCTAGCCCAACTTTGCCCGATCGGCGTATGAAGTCGGTTTTTTAAAGATATTTTTTTTACATTATTATTTTAAGCTTTTTTGTGTATATCTCTGATTGCGAGCAATTTTCTCTTAATCATTGAGTTCCTTCCTCCATCACCGAAGATATGAATCATCTTCTCTTCACCTTTTAAATAGGCCCAACCTTATTATGCGTTCTTTCAAAAAAAATTGAAATCGGTTCAGATTTGACGTAGTTATGGAGTAACATCTAACATTATATCAACAAAAATTTATATGGGAACCACCTCTGAAGTATGCCCTACTAAACAAAAAAAAAATTATCAAATTCCATTCATTATTTGGCGGAATAATTGGATAACAAATATACAAAAAATTCAAATTGAGAACCTCCTCCTTTTTTGAAGTCGGTTAAAATGATTGCATTATTATAACGATCGCAATGGTGTCTGATTGGCTGGTACTCTCCCACTATTGTTTAAAATGCATTGATGCAGCTAGAGCTCCATAAACTCAGCGAATTCATAAAATTAGTTTTTTTACTCAATTATTTCAAAAGTTATAGGTATATATTTCCATATAACCAGTGTGATATGATTTTCTAAATATATAAAATGAAAAGGTGACTGACTCACTGATCTATCAACGCACATCTACTATGACGTAGGTATCCGCTAAGAAAGGATTTTTACAAATATAATACAAAATATAATGAAAACGAGACTAAAAAATTGTTTAATAATAATGATAAGTTCTACGTAAGTCTTTCTTACTCGAAAATTAGGACTTTAATTTTATGAAGTCGGCCACACCGCAATAAAATTAGGGCTGGACAGCAAGATTTCATATGTCGATATTGGTGGGGGGATTGTATAAATTATTTATACCGAGATATTTTTATCGTCTTACTAATGGTTCATTGACGAAAAAAAATATTTAAATTCTATACATATGTGGTTCATTAAAACTTGGCAATTGAATTAAAGTACCCATACTTCTTATTCATCCCGCTAGGTTTACCGGAAAGCTAAATAGCTTGGCGGTGTTTTATTACAGATGGGGTGGCCACTATAGCCATGGCGGCAGCCTAGCATTACAAACAAATATACACTTCGTTCAGATGAAGTAGATGAAAAAAATAAGCCTTCCAAGTAAAGTATGTAGGTACAAGTTTTAACTTAACAATCATAACTTTAAATAATTTTTTTTTTAGGGTTCAGTTTTTCCTTTTTATGTTTCCTCCATACTGGACTGAGAGAATATTATTCAACGCTGGAAAACGATCTTGTAAATCGAAAAAGTGAACTTTAAACCAGAGCCAATAACGTTTTAAAAAATCATAACAGCTCATAATAAGCTATCAGGAGCAGATTTTTTTCAAAAAGCATATTTTTTAAAGTAACACATCAGATGATACTAATTATATAATTCTAAAGTAGAATTACTTTAGTTTTATACATTAGTTTTATATCAATTTCGACTAATAGTTTTTCAATTTTAAGAAGCAATGTTGCTGTAACTTGGTATTTGAAACATATGAAACCACGAAATAACTCTAAACTCTGAAATGCTAATTATGCTGTATTTATTTTTAAGGAAACATGATGTAGTCCTAACAGTTTGTACTTAATATACTTTTTACAAATAGATACATCGTAAATTTCGCTTTAAACATAAATAAAACAAATGATGTTTCATTAAAAATGCTGTATGTTTATTTAAACAAGATTACTTAAAAAATCAATGTGTTCAATATTAATACCCACTACGTATTCAAATAAAAATTAAATGTCTCTCAACTTAATAAACAATATTATTAAAAACCTATGACAAAGTACAGCACTCCCTGGTGGCTTATAACCTTAAATCATAACTAAACAGCTGCTCTAAGGTGATATACTGTGGTACCTACAGCATGCTTTCAGCATGAGATTGAGAGTATAGTGACGGAGTAAATACCTTGGTATCTACAAAATCTGTTAATAATCAGATAATCCTAAGTCCTTACAGTAGGTTCGCCTAAGTGCACTGCACTGCTAAAAAGTATTGATAACTTTTTTGAAGTATCTGTATAATATTGAAAAATAGATGGTGTCTTAGTATTTACAGCATTTTTGAGTACGTTGAAAAATATGAATAACAAAAAATATAATATAAACATGTAGAGAAGGTCAACATAGTATCTTAGAAAAATAATGTCATAGGAAAACGAAAATCCGACAATCCGACGCAGTATCTTTTTCTTCCAAATATATAAAAAAGTAATTTTGTTATTTTTCAAAATAAGCTAGATCGCTTTCCAGCGTCAATATAGTCCAAAGTTTCCAGCTGTATCTTTACGCAAGTACTAAAAGCCTACAAAGAGTCAATCTGATAGCAAAGGCATATTATGACTAAAATAACGGCAAGAGTCTCGTTTCCTAGCGCTTCTATATACCTACCATGTTAAAGATCTCGAACAAAAAAATTTACTCTCGAATAAAGTAACTCTGTTGTAAACAGTGCCGTCTTTAGGATCAACGAGGCTATGGGCCAAGGTACTGGCTGGGGCCTATGTAAGGGATGGAAAATCCTTAAATTTTAACTTTATCATTTTTCAGTTTACAATAACGCAATAGGCTAAATCGTAACCCCGTCTCTTAACACCCCACATATGAGAGTTCAATAAATAAATTTTTTGAATCTAAAAAACTAATACCCCACCAATTCTAATTTAAATAAAATTGAATGAAAACCATATATTATAATCTATACAAAGAACAATACTTATATTTATTCATATACAAATATATGAAAGTGACGTCATCCGTGACATCATAGCCTATAACAGCATTGGTTTTCAGAATTGTGGGGCCCCTGCCTACCTCGGGGCCTCGGGCCAGGGCCCTGCCTTAAAGACGGCACTGGTTGTAAATAATTATTAGAAAAACTTATCGAAAGTCGATAATCGATAGTGTCAAATCCCTAAAATGTTTACACAAATGATGCGATTGTTTCATGTAATGATAGAGCGTCCCTGTGTGTGAATGTGATAGTGTGCATATACTTTAAGGTAGTGTTTGCTAATTATATTGTGTGCGTGCATAGCGACGTGATGGAAAAATGCAACTGTAGTAAGCAAGTTTTCATGTGTGCTACCTCGCCCCCCACCGTAATTGACAGACTTTTTTGCGAATAAATTAGGGGTCAAGTCCTCTCCATTGCTGGTTTATTACTCAAAGATTTTCACCTTTGACTATTCAATTCTCATCGTTAAAACCGTATAGATTAAAATTTAATTACATCAATAAAAAAAATTGAAAATTGATATCTATTAAGCTAACTGGCCTAAAATTTTTCTAGAGGAAAAAAAAGCGCTCAAAAATTTGTGCTCTTTGTAAATTGCAATTTCATAAGTCCAAAATAAAATAAGCCACTTAAGATAAAAAAATTGCCATAATAACACACCATAGCAGTTCTGAAGTAGTAAACAACAATAATAAAATTAATTGAAGCAAAAAAGGGCCGTTTCCTACGATTTTTATCGTGAATGAAATAAAAATAACATCAATACATATCAATAGGGGCCTTATGCTCCATTGGCCATGTGGTGCGCATATGCTGTCATAATGACTGTACCTATATTCATAACACCTTTTGTATTTTTTTGCGTTAACCCTTTTCAGGCGTAATAAATAATAATGGTGGCATGGACAGAGTGTCAATTAGACTTTGTGAGGGTTGACGAAGATAGATTAGGGGCATTTTGATTTTGAGTTTTGAAAATGGGGAGCGGATAAAGGATAATAGTGACTAATTTTGACGAGTCCTTGTTGGCACACTTTGTGTCACAGAAATTTTCCACGGATAGTGGCTTTCAAATCAAAACAGTTCATGAAAATGTTGTTGCAAAAATTATATTAGGGATCAAATCAAATGCGCAAGTGATAGATCAGGTTAATATGGATATGATTGTTCTCACATTACCCACTACCCTTAACGTCATTACAGCTATAATTAACAAATCTATTCTGTCTTCGAAATTTCCTTCACTTTGGAAAACAGCTCTAATCTTACCTTTGCCTAAAATTAACAACCCTGAAGATATAAAAGACTTACGCCCAATAAGTATTCTTCCATATATTTCTAAGATACTTGAAAAAGTTATCTACAATCAAGTTATTAAGTATTGCGAGGACAATAATATTTTACCGTATTTTCAATCGGGTTTCAGGAAACATCGTAGCACATCTTCTGCTCTTTCTGACGTTATTGATAACATACTCACCTTTCAAGATTCCGGTAAGGGTAGTTTTCTTGCGTTGTTGGACTTTTCTCGAGCGTTTGACTCAATTAATATAAAACTAATGCTAGCCAAACTATCGTACTATGGATTTTCCTCAAGTACTGTTAAATGGTTCGCTAGCTACCTTATGGACAGAACGCAACAAGTGGTTATCCGGAAAAATGATGGAAATGACTTGGTATCTTCACTTAAAGCTGTCAATAGAGGGGTCCCACAGGGTTCCATTTTGGGACCACTATTATTTATATTATATTCTGCCGACATAATCAACTGCATAGAAAACTGTCAGTATCATTTATATGCTGACGACCTTCAAGTATATGTACCTGTTGATCACGAAGACGTTAGTTCTGCAATTAACCAGATGAACAAGGTTCTAAACAACATCTCACGATGGTGTCAACAAAATGCTCTTATCCTTAATCCCCTTAAGTCTAAATTTATGGTCATGGGTACTAAGAAGCAAGTCAGTAAAATACTAGTCCAGCAACCAAAACTCTGCATTGACGGAGTAAACATTGAACATGTACATGAAGCACGTAATCTTGGACTGCGAATGGATGAAAACTTACGCTTCGAAGAACACGTAATTGATCTTGCCCGGAACTGTTTTTATAGACTTAAAGTTCTGTATAAGATTAGGCCTTACATTAGTATTAACCTCAGAATTAAACTTTGTGACACACTAATTTTGTCAAAATTAAATTATTGTTTAACAGTTTATGGACCATGCTTGCTAAGTAAATCGTGGCGATTACTTCAGCGCGTACAAAATGCTTGCGCTCGTTTTTGTTTTCCTATTCCGCCAAGATCACACGTTACTCCTTTTTTAAATGAACACAATATGCTAAAAATGAAAAACAGATATAATTTACTTTTAGGCACTCTATTGTTCGGTGTTGTTAAATCCCAAAAACCTGAATATCTGTATTCGAAATTGAAATGGCGCGAGCCAAGCTTTGGGCTTAGGGCGATGGTGCCACTTTTATCAATGCCACGCCACCGGTCGGCAGCATTTCGTGGCAGCTTTAAATATCTTGCCACGAAATGCTGGAATGACATCCCTCCACCTTTTCGCAATGCAAGCTCTAAATTTGTTTTCAAAAACTTTACAGAGAACAGTTATTAATAACACAAAAAACCGAATAATCATATTAAAATCCATAGTAAGATAGCCGTGGTAGTACATTTACAAATAATAAATTTAAAAAAAAAAAGGAAAGGACATTATCGATTCAATTTTATAATACAGTTTATATTTTACCTAATAAGTTATTTTCATAATATGTATAATATTTATTTATTTTAAATGACTACCCTCTTATTCGGGCCCTAGCAGAATATCAGCGCTGTGGTTACATATGTATCCACAGCATTTAGCTGAGCTAGAACCCTTTCATTGGCATGACACATAGTAGACACTAGTTAAGTTAGATTGTAATTACTTTCTGTTTTTCCATTTTCATGTGTATTTCCATTTTGTTTGTTATATTTTGTTTTCATGTCAATGAATAAATAATATTCTATTCTATTCTATTCTATTCTATTCTATTCTATTCTAATTTGATTAGAAAATAAGAATGAAATTATTTAATTAATTTTACTTACAATTAATCATCCCTTTAATTTTATGTCTATTTATTATTTGATATAAAAAAATAGAAACCAAAATAGCATCTTGTGATTCAGCTTCAGTTCAGACTCCTCTAGAAATTTATTGTATAAGCCAGTGTTTTTCAATCTTCTTGAAAACGCGACCCCTTTGCAAGTTAAAAAATTCTGGCGACCCCAAGGGTCTTACTGTCATTCAGTCAAAGACCTATATTAGACGTAAAATCAAGGAAATGGCGAGATCTGTGTAAACAGGTTTTGCCTTTTGAGGTGCGTTTTGGATACTATTTAATCTCCCCGCGAATAAGAAAATCTTATAGATTAAGCATGTAAAGGCATGCTCAAAATGGAGTTTCATTCCTAAGATATTGATGTCTTCTGGATGAAAAGAAAATTGGAGTATCCAGAGCTACCAAGCGACGCTTTAAAATTGTTAGAGCCATTCGCCACTTCTTATTCACTTATGCAACTTAATATTTTCTACAATGATGAATATTAAAACAACATACAAAAAAAGAAATAGGCTCCAATTAGATAATGACTTCAATCATTAATGTCTCTAAAATAGAACCACGTTTCGATAAATTGTTAAAAAATAAACAAACACAGCCTTCTCATTGGAATTGCAGTTTTTTTATTGTAGTGTAGGACCTTCAAACACTTGACTTTTTTTACCCTCGACTCCCCGAGTAAGGCTTGGTGACCCCCTGGGGGTCGCGACCTACAGATTGAAAACACTGGTATAAACCATGGAATAGGTAAGTAGATAAAAAAGGTAAAAGGTACCATGCATAATTATATGAGTACCTATGAAAGTACCCCTAGTAAATGCGGTTAAAATCTTTTTGAAAAAACACCGGGCTCATGCTCACTCATCAAAAGTTTGATCAAGTCTAAAAGTGCCAGTGAAGCGGAGCTGAGCGGAGATGTGCATGGATCGATCAGGTCATCGATTGTTTGATGATGATTGACGTGATAAATTGTTCCACCTAATACCACAGAATATATAATTAACTTGCTTGTATTGTACTTGCTAATACAATATCTCCGTTCCGTTTTGCTTGTCCAAAGGCATGCTAAACGCAGACTCGCGAGCAGATTATCTCTGCTCGCGATTCTCGTTGCTTATTGCCTGCGATTGCAGTGCGAACGATGTTCCACCGTCCAATTATGCCTCAAATGAGGAAAACTTATGAAGTTCAATAACAAAGAATAACTAGTGGTTCGCCCCGAACTGAGACCTCGCGGTAACGGTATCCCATGATTATTCATTCAATCGATACATTTCGACCAAAACTGACATTATTATTATGCCCGTTTTCACCAAACATACCTAAATCATCCCCTATGTAGGAGTCTCTTTACGTAGCTCCAAAACACAATCCTAAGTCCTAACATCCGTCCCAATGTCCTTTTAGGTGTCCCGTACAGGATCGTGATAAAGAAGTTGACAGTAATCATCACCTAACTTATCATAGGTAGCCCGTAAAGGTTAGGGAACGTCAGTGAAAATATTGAATTATTATGTAGGTACTAACGAGTGAAAACGGGTTAGGGGCATCTGTACAAATCGTCATCTATCGACGCGAATAGAAAATATACAAAATGCAGCAATATTAATAGTTTATTGAAGTTTGATATTTAACTAAAGAATAATTTTAATTGAATAATATGTTATTATATTATGTACCTAAATAATAATGCTCGACGCAAAACTGTTTTTGGGATAGATCGTAGTCGTAACTCCTACGAGTAGTTCCATGGAATAGTTGAATAGATGACTGCGCCATCTATTAGCATTATTGTGAAGTTATGTGAAATTTACTGATGCTCATTAAAAATTAAATAATCTCGTTTCTATAAAATATTCATATAATTTTAGTATTTGTTGTTCAAGTACAGGTGTATCCTGTACTTGAACAACAAATACTGTGTGAAGTAAAAAAATAAGTAGAACTTGAAAATATATAGCCAATTTTCTCAGAGAGCGTCTTCAAGCGAGCGTATTAAATCGCCACTTTGAAAGCCCCCCATTTCGTCAATTTTAGGAAAAAAATAAAAAAAAAATACGTTTGTACTCTGTTCCAAATTGTCTTTAAAATGATACACAGAAAACCTATGAATAGCAAAAAAAAAATTTTTACTTCGCATTCGCTTCTATGAGAGCCCCCCTGAAATAAAGATTTTTATAACTTTTTAAGCCATTTTCGGCTGGAGGCCATCGGTTTACATATTATATCTAAATTTGAAGTAATTACGTTCAGTAATTCAAAAGTTATAAGGCTCTGACAGACGGACGGACGGACGGACGGACGGACGGACGGACAAGTGCAAATCGCTCTAGTAAACTCAGAGACCTCGCTTCACTCGGTCAAATATTATATAGTCAGTTAAAATCTTTTATTATAGTATTATACCTACTTAAATTTTACTATTATTAAAATATTAACATTGCAGTATTATACACTGTGTTATTTTTAATAATTGAGTATTATCATAATTTAATATTCTCTTAATACCAAACCAGCTACCCCCTGAAGCCTCAACAATCACTTGAATAAATGGAACATCGATATTGTCCGATTGCACCTTTATTTAACAGGAAATTGTTTCATTGCAAATAATAAAAATCAAAACTGTTACTTCTGAGTTCGGACTGCTACTAACACTTCTCCGTACCTCGTTTGTAAATTATATAAATATGTTTGCAGTGACCAATATACATTGCAGTTTAAATATAGATAACTACCTAAGTTTGTTTCAAAAGTACGCAATGGATATTTAAGTTTTCTTTTGTCCGTTAAAAAGTGCAATATGGTCATGTCCAGTTTCGTGCGGTTGTCGTAATAAATTCTGAGTTCGTGTGAACTTGCCACGCCTGCTATTCCACCGGCAATCAGTAGATAATAATTATTTTATTAATATACAACACCTTTTCGCCTATTTCTTCCGGAATAATTTATTGTTTGTTATTAATTAATACACTGTAGTTTCTGCCTTTGATTTCTCTTAATTACTCACATTTTATTGCTCCGGATTGTCGACTGGTTTCAAAGAAGTTGACGTTTGATTATTATTGGGTAACAAGCCAATGCATTAACTGTATACTAATTAATAAATACCGTTTACGAGTAGGTGTACAAATACTTAGTACCGACAGGTATGTATCCATTGTTCTAAGAAAGCTGAATAATAAATTGTAAAAAGGCAAACATATTCGTAGCTTTTCCGATTTCAGATTTATGTAATTTAAAAAAAAAAACATTTTAATGAGCCCAAACACACTATATCTGCTGTAAGTTGCTGAAAAGTTGGGACCTCGCAGACTACTTGATGCTGCAGCATCAGCTCAAGGTTACCATGTCTTGGAAATAATCTCAGTTAACAGTACACCAAATTTCTAAACAATTGCACCTTTGAAAGTTTGTTAGACCCTTATTAAGTAAGAAATGAGCTGATGATCTTCAACCGCCTGAACAGATCGTCATAAATTATAGCCAAGATCCATCTCGATCACGTCAGCTTTCAAATAGAACAAAACCGCATCAAAATCGGTGTATTCGTTGGGGAGCTACGAGAGAACAGATAGACCACATCTTTGTGTATCTGTGTAATACACAGATCCACACGACAAACTTATAACACCCCTCTTTTTTGTTGGGGGTTAATAAAAAATAATTATTTATATTACCTACCTGCGTGTCAATTTCAACATCGCAGAGTTTCCAACATTAAACCGAGGAATTTTGATGTTTTGGCATATTTTCAATACAAAAACTGTCATACGTTTAACGTCGGTTAAATGATACTATGCGATGATGAAATTGGCACTAATCATTTTAATCCCGGATTTTAATGATAGACGTGCACTTGTATGTACCATGAGACTTCCTCTAAATCTCTGTCTATCTGTCAGTTACCTTTTCGACACTTTTTGGTGACTAAGGGCCTGTTTCAACACTATCCGTTAAAGTGTCTGATATATAACAGATAAAATAGCTGTCAGATAAATCTGTTTGTAATTTTTTAGAGTTTATCTGCTAGATTGTCTTAACGGACACTTGTGAAACAGAAATATGGACGCTATCTGTCAGACAAGTTGTGGATAGGCTCAGGCACTTTATCAGCAAGTGGTGTAACAGACCCTAAGGCCATCCCTAAAGCTGATTCATGTACATGTAATGCTGTGCTGGAAATTTGCTATCTAATAGTTTACAAGACATTGACAACCCTGGCCGTTAGGTTGCTACGTACTGATACCGTTTCGACTTTCGACATCATTATTTTTGAATACCGATCAGAGTTTAATTACTAGATGTCGCCTACGCGCCGGCCCTTTATACTGCGCTTATCTTTTCTATTGATTTATTGGTGTGACGTAAAAATAAGGAATATATTATAGAAGCTTGCTACCTGACGTTGGGAGATGGTGTGTTTGCTGTTGGATGCATCCGAGGTACGATGGTCTAAAGTAATTCAATTGATCGTAATCGTATTCGATGACATTAGAGTCAAAGTAATTTTTTTTTTTTATAAAAAAGAATATCGTCCAAGTTGAACTTGACTAATATTCTCCTCTCCCCTCCAAATAAGCGGAAAGCTTGTACCAGGAGTGGATACGACAATAGTGCAACGGGTGGGATTCGAACCTGCAACCTTTCAGTTTTCAGTCCGTACCTTTAACCGTTAGGCTATTGAGGCTTAAACCGTAACAGCATCTCAACTTCGTGTATGCATTCTTATACGTTTGGGTATGTACGATACGCTCCATAACGCTCCATGTTGAAATCGGTTGTACTGAATTTGTGACTTAATTCAAACAAGGATTATTTTACTTTGACGCTGATGTCATCGAATAAGAATACGATCAATGGAATAACTTTTAGACAATTGTCACCCAGATCTGTAAAATCAGTCACATAACAAAACAATAATAGGTACTTGGTATTGTTTTTAGTATACTAATATCTAGTGTGTTATCTAGTAATTTATAAGCCGTGGTCATTGACTGTCTAGACGGACTACTTTATCTAAATATTTTCTCATAATAATTTTATAATAAATAATAAATAAATTGTTTAGGTAAAAAATGATACTTAATCACATGCATATTCTCTACTGTCTTAAGGCTACTGTCTCGAAAACTAATGAATAAATGATTAATGTAATCTTTAAGCAAAGTGGAATTCAATCTTGTTGTTACGTCGTTGTCTCAACCAATGTCCACTTCTAGACATAATCACTCAGCGATTCTTTTTGCTTTTGTCCCTGGTCTCGTTCAATGTGATCAGCGTTTATAATACACAAACACACACACACACACACACACACACATACACACACACACACACACACACACACACACACATACACAAACACACATATGCACACATACACACACACACACACACACATACACATACACACTCAGTGTTAATAGCTTAGTAAGATAAGATAACAGCTTTACACTTCATCATACATCATCAGCAACCCATCAACGGTTCACTACTGAGCGCAGGTCTCCTGTCAGAGAAGGGTTATAGGCCATAGACCACCACGCTGGCCCAATGCGAATTGGCGGACTTCACACGCCTTCAAGAACATTATGAAGAACTCTCAGGTGTGCAGGTTTCCTCACGATGTTTTCCTTTACTGTTGTTGATGAAATTTTCGCTCTCCACTACTTTACCGGCATTCGCACCCCTCCGGCGTCCGTACCCGAAAGCTCCGACATACACTGTGTGTGAACCCTGATCTAGCATTACATTAGCAGTTTATGATATTATAGTCAAATCGTCAATTTAATTATTAATTTCCAATATTACCTAAAAACGAAATGCAGGGAAATGGAACGAAATTTTTCAGTGAAATTTGAAAATAAAACTGTAATTTAAACCTTTCCCGGGATTTGATCGAATCTCCAAGAGATTTGATCAAGTCTCCCTTTCTATCATTTCCCTGCGACAGATATAAAGCCACAGTTTTATTTCTCCATATGGACGCTGGTAGTGACCGCAGCAACGGCTCACCTGCCAGTCCGTTGTAACAGCCAGTTGGTTTCAAGTTATAAAATGTAGCGGGTGCTTCTTTTGATCTGTTGTTTAAATTAACTCTAATTTCTTCTTAACCTTGATTAACTCGAATTTCTCTTGAAATCGCTAGAGTGGCATGCAGAAAATTGCCCCAATGTTATTTTAAAACAAAACTTTAATATAATACCACCAGATGTTACGCTAGTTGCTATAAGTGGCTCTTGTTACTGCAGGCTTCAAGATTAGTAATTACAGAAAAATATAATGTCAATTTAAATAAGAATTTCAAAACTTCAAATTGTTTAAAATTTGGTACTACATACTACCTGTACCTACCAGCTAGTTTAAAAGAATTCTAGGTTTTTAAATTGCTATTTCTGTCCATAGATGTTTTCTGTGTTATAATATTATCACTTCCAGATTATCATTTTATGCTTTTCTACCATCCAGTGACTGACTGTTATCACAGATAAGGGTTAGGTTGGTGCAACTTAATAATAAAATAATATAACTCGCTTACGCTTATACTTTTTACTATAATTTCACCCGCAGGCGGACAACACCTGAACTGATGTATACAATATACATACATTATTTACACCATATTACCTTATACCTTTATAAATTACACATTTGAATATTTCCGTGGAATTTGGTGGAAAAACATTACAGCAATTTCTGAGATTAGCACGCTCAAAAAGATAATATACTTAGTTGGCGACAATCCAACGACTTGAGATTATTTTTACATTTATTTAATAACACTGTCTCACTGTCGAATTATTGTTCCTCTCAAATTTTTTTCAATAAAATCTGTATTGGTATCTCTTTTCAGATCAACCTCATAAAGTCATACCATCAGTGAAGAGTCATAAACTATGTCGATTCATGTCGATGTAAATAAAGCTATCTGAGAGCATGCCTAGCATATCCTTCATCCTAGGTGCACATACAACATTCAGGCCTTTACGTCTGTTCTAGGCAGTTTAAATATTGTCTCGGAGGCATTTTCTCCGGTGACTGTGGAAACCGATCCGTGAACGGCAGTTACGTCCGCACTTGCTGCAACAAAACCCGATGACCACAGACACAGTCCCAGCGCTGGAACGCCTTCTTGCTCTCCTGTGCGCTAACACTTTAAACCAAGCATCGTTGTGAACTCTACACCCCTCACCCACGCTTCTCCTCCAACCGTTGCTTTCATCCGCCAGCTTCTCCTAATTTTTATGTCATCGAACATCAAAATCGAACAACTCTCTTGGCGCAATCTTTAAAGCGCTGCCGTGGTCTGCCCAAGTTTCTCTTCGCGTGTGCTACTGCGCCAAGAAGTACTTGCCGAGGCAGACGAGATGAGTCTACTCTATGCAAGTGTCCCAGCCAACGGAGGCGTTTTTGCTTTAACAATACAGTAAGGCTGAAAGACTCAGTACGTTTCAGGACGTTCTCATTAGTCTCCCTATCTCTCCAAGTACGTAATGCCCAAGATTTTTCGTAAGCAGCGGATATGAAAGGTGTTAAGTCGGCGTTCCTGATTCGCATAATATGATGTCTACGTCTCTGCTCCACACACGAGTGTACTTAGTACCTAGGTGCACATAGACTGTGTATATTTGTTTAGCACTGCCCACTGGTTGTGGGACTGTATTAAATTTATTATTACAGTGCGATGATAGTAATCACCTCTGTGTGTCGATTCTGTAAATCTGCTTCAATCATTGCTACAGTATCAATTGTGGTGATTGGCTGAAATTATCGCGTCCTTACTGCAACAGTGCATTTTAGCCAATAGTGAGTGAGTATCGACTAATCAGAGGCGATTGCATTCGTTGCACTGTAGCAATCATTTTTGAAGGTACGATTGATTGACTGAATTTATGGCTTTCTTGATGCATCAAATTTAAGCATAAGCAAGTCAGTACTAGCTAATGAGCCCCCGATTGTCTCAAAGTTGCGATCAAAATCGTATTTATTTGATGACATTAACGTCAAAGTAAAATAAACCATAACAGCATTAGAGCTCAATTTTTGTGTATGCATTCTTCTATGTTTGTTTATGTACGATACGCTGCATAACGCGCCGTGTTAAAATCGGTTGTAGTACTGAATTTGTGACTTTAAATCAATACAGTCAAGGAATATTTTACTTTGACGTTACGTATACGATTTTGATCGACAACTTTTAGACTATCGGGGGCAGAGGTGATTGCGATCATCACAGTCGGAGCAATAATTTTAGACGATTCCACTGCAGGTATTTCTCTACTCCTTCACTAACCGTTTTGGAACAGGTTTTATTGAAGCAAAAGTTTACACCCATTATTACGGCCAAATTAATTAATATCATCTACATAATCATATAAATACAGGTTGATATGTGAAGTTCGCAAATCAATAGACACCCATTAAAATTTCTACATGTTTCGATTCTGATCTTTAGCATTACATTATAATGTGACACGCTGCAGGCACGTGGACGTATCCGAGTATAGAACAGAATAGAGTAGAATTATTTTTTAATCAAATAAAGTTACAAAGTGCTTTCGAATCGAACTGAAGTATCTACTTAGTTATGTGTTTTTGAAGTGAAAACTTCTTTAGGCGCGTTGAGCACTTTTTTGGGTGAGCAAAATACATGGATTTCGCGTCATCATCGTCACCTTCACAATCGCCACCTTCACAATCGTCACCTGGAGATTTCAGTAAGCGTTCAACATTTTAGATGTTCTCAAACAACCTCGTACATCGCAGTCGGCAAGCAGCCGCCTTCCTAACCGTTTAATGTATAATGTCGCAGGTTCAAATCTCACTCACGAAACGTGACTGTGCGCTTTTTTTAATTTTTTTTTTTTTTTTTTTTTTTTTTTTTAATAATTGTTTTTAATTATTAGCAAATCTAGTTTTCACTTCTATCGGCAGTCCCTATGACAGCCAATTTTTTTTAATTCGATTAAAATCTCATGTAGAGCCAAGCTTATAACTCTACTCGCCCTAACTCTACAAACCCTAACTTCACAAACATTACACCTACTACACCTTCAAAATTTTAGATATCTAAAGTCTATGAGCTAGGTCATTGAAACTTTATCTTAATATATATAAATTACGTGTCACGTTGTTTGTCCGCGATGGACTCCTAAGCTACTTAACCGATTTTGATCAAACTTCGTAACTATCTGTAATTTGGTCCAACTTAAAAGATAGGATAGTTTGTTTTATCGCGGAGGGATTTGAAAAACTAAATCCACGCGGACGAAGTCGCGGGCATCAGCTAGTATGTTTATATATATCGTTATATGTATCGTCATTTTCCAGCGTCTCGGAAAAAATATGGTGTGATAAGTAAATGGAATAGAAGCTTATGGCATCGTTACTTTTTTTTTTTAGTTTTACTAACTTATTATGATTCTTCTAATATTATATAAAATACTAATATAATTAAAATCTCATGTCGCGGTGTTTGTCACCAAACTCCTCCGAAACGGCTGGACCGATTTTTATGAAATTTTGTGTGCATATCGGGTAGGTCTGAGAATCGGCCAACACCTATTTTTCATACCCCTAAATGAAAAGGGTGACCAACCCCTAAATATTTTTGCTGGCGGGACGAAGTTCGCTGGGTCAGCTAGTAATTCTCTCAATATTGCGAAAAGAACGATGCCATGGACTTCTACTCCATTAACTTATCACACCATATTTTTTCCGAGACGCTGGAAAATGTCACCCAGTATATATATATGTATATAAGTCCATATATAAGTCCACTATTTACATCATATCCCGAGAATTTTGTTTATCTGGTATAATCCAAACCCATGTTATGAGGGTTCAAAAAAACCGACGAAGCGCTTCGATAAAAGGTAGTGGGCAGTGGCCTTGTGCTTCGCTTGGCTTGTCTTGGCGGAGGCACTACCATGTCCCCAGATATGACGTTAGCTAGTCTTCTCCTTTATCAACCGCTGCTGAACAAAGGCCTCTTACATGAACTTCCAGATGCCGCAGTTTTGCGCCGCTTGTATCGAACGGCTCTCTGCGACTCTTTGATGTCGTCGGTCTAACTAGTGGGGGGTCTGCCAAGAGAAGTCGTCGATCGTCATGAGTTCATGACTCATACATTCTGAACTTTAGCACTATATCTTCTTCGCTCAATACTGATCTTTATCATTCCATAGCAAGTGTCGCTGGAGGCACGTGCTCATATCATCCGAGTATATCGTTACATCTGTTTGTAATAACCATTAATTGTGTGCAATACAAGATTCCTATCTTCAACGGTCTACCCGTAATAATGTTCTTGGAATTTCGGCCACACGCACTATCAAAATATTCTAACTATAATATTATATATTCATCATCATCATTCATCATTAACAACCCATCAACGGCTCACTACTGAGCGCAGGTCTCCTTTTCAGAGAAGGGTTATAGGCCATAGTCCACCATGCTGGCCCAATGCGAATTGGCGGACTTTACACATCTTTGAGAACATTATAAAGAACTCTCAGATGTGCAGGTTTCCTCACGATTTTTTAGGGTAGAGGAGTCAAAAGCGTACCCGGAATCGAACCTGCGACCCCCCGAACAGGAGACCACAGTCCTAACCACTAGGCTATCACTGCTTCAATATTTCGTAATATTATATGATACGTTATTGTAATGCAAAAATGTAACGCTAACTATGGGCCTCATAAGAAGGCTCAGGGCCACTCAGTGAGCGATGGAGACAGCTATGCTCGGTATATCCCTGCGAGATCAAATCAGAAATGAGGAGATCCGTAGGAGAACCAAAGTCACCGACATAGCTCAGCGTGTCGCGAAACTGAAGTGGAAATGGGTGGGGCACATAGTTCGAAGAGCTGATGGTCGTTGGGGTCCCAACGTGCTGGAGTGGCGACCCCGCACCGGGAAACGCAGTGTTGGCAGATCCCCACTAGGTGGACCGACGACATCAAACGAGTCGCAGGGAGCCGCTGGATTCAAGCTGCGCAAGACCGAAGCCTGTGGAAGTCCATGCAGGAAACCTTTGTCCAGCAGTGGACGTCTATAGGTTGATAAAGAAGAAGAATGCAAAAATGTATGCGCAAGACTTCTATGTAAAGAAGTCTTTGATTATAATACTTATGAGACTGCGAAAGGTTTCTTAATGGACATTAGGTATTATTTCAATAATTTTAAAAAAAGAAAACCCTCTCGTCTTCCAATATAAAAGATAATTAATCCTAATTATAAATTACATCCAACTCAGGAAATCCTCCATAATTAATTATGGATCAAGAAATCCAAACAATCTTCGTTGTTGAAATATCAATCCATTTGTTAATTAGGTACTCCATTAGTGATCGATCAATAATGAAACTCTTCGTATCTCCATCTATCATTACTCAAACATATCACTCAAAAAGAAAATAAAGACTTTACTCGGTGAAATCTGGATCGGTTTATACACTAACTATCAAAAATTGGTTAAAGTAACATTAATAAATAATACGCCTAGAGCTATCCTAACTGACCGGATATCGTACAACAAAGCTGTAACCAACTTTCAACAATATATTATTACATTTAAAGTTCAAAATTGAATGTATTTTAAGCACAATTTGCATTCAAATATTCATTGACTAAAATTAAAGTAGTTTCCGATTAAAGTAAGAGCAATAATGCCCTGGGCGTCGTCTAGGGAATTATGGGTTCGGTTTTTTTATTATTCAGACTATTTTTACGTTATAGTTGACCGCGTTTTACATTTATAAGTGTGTAGTGGCTTATCGTTATTATGATGGCCTGTGGTTATGGCCAAAATATTTGTGAGGTATCTCACAATTTTTCTTGGTAGTGGTAATTTTTAGGGTTCCGTACCTCAAAAGGTAAAAAAGGAACCCTTATAAGATCACTCCCTTGTCCGTCTATCCGTTTGTCCGTCTGTCCGTCCGTGTGTCACCAGTCACCACCGATATTCTCAAGAACGGGTGGACCTAGCAAGTTGAAATTTATACCAGATACTGAGGTCTATAGTCCCTATTAGCCACTGTTAGGTGTATAAAAATCAAGGTCCTGAGTCAACAAGATAAAAAGATTAGAGAGTCGACGGCAAAAAGCAAGGTCTTACAGCCCAAAAAAAGGGAAAATTCCAAAAAATTAAAAAAGTTGAAAATTAAAGGGTGTCCCCGTACATACATATAGTTGACGCCAATAAGATAGTCTTCTGAGTTGTATGGGCGCTCATACTATTTAGAGGTCTAGCTAAATAAATAAAAGATTTCTATTGTGTGAAAGAAAATAAAAGAAAATATTTATTCTGATATTATGAATAAACCTCTAGAACAAAAAAATATTATAAATAAGCAAATTAATATAATTAATATAATATTATCTTTTTTCTTGAATACTTTTACTTCTGGAGTACGGAAACCTCGATGCGCGAGTCCGACTCGCACTTGGCCGGTTTTTTTTGCTGAGATGTCTATTCATATTTCTATGGATATCAACTCAAAATAGCTTCCCAACAATACAAATATATTTTTTTTTATTGCTGGATAGGCTTGCGCTTGACGACAATCAATGCTGGACAGCACTGATGGGGTCTAGCTTGGAGCGCGCTTGCCTAGAACATGCCTATTCACTCTTGCCTTGAAGGTACTGAGGTTATACGTGGCCGGAAACACAGATGTTGGAAGTGCGTTCCACACCTTAGCGGTTCGATTCAGAAACGTTGAACTGAAGCGTTTTGTGCGAGCAGGTTGGATTTCAACCACGTAAGGATGCCAAAAATAGCGGTTAATCACATAGAATGTACAGTATTTTCTGTAGGTACAGTATCTAATAGAATGCTCTGTCCATAAACATTAACCAAAATATATGAGGGACCTAAATATAACCTCACGATGATATAGTTAGTAGGTATATAAATAAGTTTATCAACACTGATATAAATTGTTTATCAAGATAAAGAACAAAATCAAATCACGGTATCTTTTTAAATAAAATAAAATAAGTATAGTAGTAGTAGTAGGTACTTAGTAGAAATGTAGGTATCTACCTACTTATTTTCGGATTCAAAAAATGGGATTTTTCATTAATTAATACCAAACTCGATTTACCACCACAACTCAATTTAATTTCAACTCAATTTTTTCTTTGTCATACCAACCTAATAAAGTCATGCATTACAATATGACAGTCAGAATGCTAGGACTACGGCTCTTTCCGCACTGCATCCGATACCAATGATCCGAATCCGATAATTCTCGATCCAAAGTTGCCGTAGTAGGTACATAGTTACTATTTTATTAATTGTATTAAGGGTTGCGCACTACATCCGAATTTCGTTTTCAGAATTTGGATCGGATGCAATGCGGAAAAACATATTATAGGTAAGCCAACAATGTGGCTTCTGATCCTGTCGTACAAATTCTTTTTGACGGTTATAAAGTATACCTACTTGAATAAACAAATGTAAATTAAAAATTTTATTTTTGAATGCAAGCTTTTAGTAGCTACATCATTAGACTCTGGATATCATCTAGGATCAGAGTACTTGTTATGACGAATCAAACGAGCCCAAACTCGATGGGGTTACGTCGTTTTATTACAGAGTTCCGATAGCCATCTTCCGTCTCCATCATCAGATCAACTCCATGTCACAATAATATTACATTGTCATCCGATTTACACATAAATGCAAAATTTCAGCTCGATCAGAAACCGGGAAGTGGGTCTAATTCATCTCGCAAGAGTTGACCCAAACAAACAAAATGGTCAAGCTAAAGAAAAGCTTATAAAAGAGTCCTATTCCTTTGCGTAGTAGGGTTAAAAGTATGAAAACACATAAAAAAGCTTTTAGGCCCACGGTGTATCGCCGGCGGCTACTGTTTTGGAAATATTTTATGTTCAATTAGACACCGTTGTTTTCTCTATTTCCGTCTTAACGGCTCGTTTTGTCGATTCGTTAGGCATAATAATATTAGTTTTACTGCTCCCGTTCACATAGTCATGTGACCACAAACGACGGAGTGCGAGTCGGACTCGCGCACCGAGGGTTCCGTACTCTATAAGTAAAAGTAAAACGATAATAATACTAATGGTTCGCCCCGAACTGAGACCTCGCGATATCCCATAATTCCCATAAGGTAGTTTTAACTATATATTGTAATTAAAACGCGCCTAATTTGATGACGTTAATCGTCATCTGCTTTCGTGGATGGGATGCGTATGCCTACAGTATTTTACTAAAATTCAGCTGGTTCGGTGAACGGGTGTTACGTAGTATACGATTTCATAATAAAAAAAATTATATAATGCGATAACTACGCGCTTTCTCACAAACACTGTATGAATATCGACGCCGTAAATCAACCGTAAATCAAATGACGTCACATTTCGTTTCGACCAATGGCGACACGCCGTAAATCAACCGTAAATCAAATGACGTCACATTTCGTTTCGACCAACGGCGACGCGTTTTGTAAGTTTGAATTTCCCTCCTTTATTTTTCACTTTCTATATAATATTTTCTGGGTTTAAATAATAACTAAATAAAAAATACCTTTTAAGTATAATGTTAAGGCAATAAAGAATCTAGAAAAAAATATTTGAGACAAATTTAAATTTTATGCATATTCCCAATTCTCATTGACTCTAGGAGCTCTTACACTCTGTAGGTCCTCAATTTTCCACTGTATTCCGTATGCGTATCGCGCAAATTCTCGATACGGAGTTTAGTACAGCGCCCCGGTTTCACTGTGTAGAAACGGACTCCCGACTGTTTGAGCAGAATGGACCTATCTAAAGCAATGGCATTAAAAATAGTGTGTAATGATGAAAAATAGTGTGTGTCATTCGGGGCCAAAATATTTTGTTCTCGGGCGGCGTATATTGAATTCCTCGCTACGCTCAGGATTCTACTTTAGAATCCTTCCCTTCGCTCTGAATTCAAAATAACGCCATCGGGGAACAAAAAATTTCTTTGGCCCCATATAACACAAATAACTATTGAATATCTGGTATTAATTAATACATGTGTAAGTATGGTAAAAATAATTAGGATTTTTTTTATTATTCGTGTTTAATCTAGAAGTCCTTGAGATTAAAAAAAATTCAAGAAACCATTTTAGTATTTAGTGGCCAGTATTTATCAAGTTAATTGGTTGTTAATTGGCCTCAAATTGAAATGGTCCGGCACGATTTTGTGTAGTAAAAGTAAAACTCATAAACCTCCCTATGTGTTCGTGGTCGGTTAATGGTACCAATGCTATGATAAACTGTTTATTACCTCATTTGGGTTTCAAGGTTCCGCAGCAAAATTGTAAAATAGGAATCCTCACGACTTCAACCGCCTAGGCCTGTGTGTTTGTCACAGCTGTTTATTTCAGTAACTACTAATGGACTCATCACATTATCATCATCATCATCATCATCAACCCATCAAGATCAACGGCTCACTTCTGAGCGGAGGTCTCGTCTCAGAGAAGGGTTACATGAAAGTCCACCACGCTGGTACAATACACAGAATACCAGGGAGAAGTCTCAAGTGAGTGTGTATTGTTTATAGAATGAGCCATTTTTGACCCCCGACGCAAAAAGAGGGGTGTTATAAGTTTGACGTCGATGTCTGTCTGTCTGTCTGTCTGTGAGTGTGTGTGTGTGTGTGTGTGTGGGTGTGTCTGTGGCATCGAAGCTCTCAAATGGAGGAACCGATTTTGATGCGGTTTTTTTCATTTGAAAGCCAGTTTCCTTGCGGTGGTTCTTAGCTATGTTTAGTTAATATCGGTCCAGTGTAAAAGTATCAGCTCTTTTCCAAAATGGTGTAAGGCATTTTTGGCGTATGATTACTCGATTAAGTGCTTCACGCGTGCCAGTATAATCGCTATATGACAATAATTAATTGATACCTTCGATAGCCATAGATGTCGGGGGTGTTTTAAATTTTCAATTTACACTTGTAAGTTTCGTACTGACTATAAGTACGTCATGTACGTACGATTATTCCTAGGTTACTCCCGTCGCTTCAGATCTCGTATAATTTTAATAGCTATTTTTTGTCTTATAATTTTTATATTGATGGGTTAATTTAATTATACGTCAGTGAACATGGCATCTAAAATACACAATTTTATTTCGCACTGTACTAGGACGCTACTGTGACGTCACTATGCCACAAAGGTCTCAAGACACTATCTCATCGCGCACGGGTAGTACTTATATGACTTTAATAAATTTCCTTCCATGCAACGGAAACCTCGGCGGGCGAGCCTGGCTCGTAATTGACCGTTTGTATTTTATTATTATCCTAATAATTAGTTTAAACGCCAATTAGTCCGAAGATTGTGTTTCATCCCACTTGAGAAGTTTTAGGGCCTGTGTAGACAAAAGACTCGTTGCGAGTTGTGAAAAATAAGTAGAATAACAAGAGTAAATTAAAAAAAAAAATTTAAAAACGAGCTTTTATTAGCTGGCTACATCGTCAGACCCTGGCTAGCATCTAGAACCAGACTACTTGTCAAGACAAATCAAACGAGCACAAACTCGATGGGGTTACGTCGTTTTATTACAGAGTTGCCAAAACCACCTGCCGGCTTGATCATGAGACACTGAATATCATCTAGGACCAGACTACTTGTCAACACTAATCAAACGATTCTAAACTCGATGGTATTAGGTACGTCATTTTATTACAAAGTTACCAAAACCACCTTTCGGTTTCATCATCAGACCCTGATCAGATCAGATCTTTGTAACCATCGAAAAACAAAGTACATCGTCAAGACGATTCAAACGACCCCAAACTCAATGAGGTTGTCGTCATTTCATTGCGAAGTTCCCATGGCCACCTTCCAGCTCCATCATCAGATCAGCACCATATCATCATAATATTGCATTGTCACGAGATTCAGACATGTATGCAAAATTTCAGCACAATCGGTAACCGGGAAGTGGATCTAATTTGCAAGATTTGATGACAAACATCGGGACAGGTGAAACTAAATAAAAGCTTGTAATTTAGGCTTGTAATAATTGAATAGCTCCTGTCCTGTGCTATGTTAGTGCAAAGATGTATTTTGAGAAACCAGAACCAAGCAAAATAATAAAAAAAATATCAAACCCTATGTTAATCATAAATCCACGTCGCAGGATACGAGCAATATGGCGTCATGAATTATTTATGAAGCTTTTTTGCGGGAAGCAAAGTTCCTGTTACTGATTGTCGAAAATTTTGAGTAATTTCCATGCAAAGTTCGGTGCCTTATGGTAATGCTATAATTTAATATGAAAAATTATTTTTAAAAAACCGATTTCAAACACCCACGCCACTAGGTACAAATTATTGATTTTTAGAAAACCGCTCGGCCGATTTCGATAAAATTTAAATGAAACCACATGGGAAGTCAACATTTCAAACGAAAAAAAGAATTTTCCAAATCGGTTCAGGCGTTTTCGAGTAATTGGTGAACATACATAAAATAAAAAGATTCCGATGAATTAAGAAACACAGTTCTTTTTTGAAGTCGGTTAAAAATAATTTGATAATATGCCTTGTAGAATTTAAAATAACACTACTTGGACAAATGGACATCTTAAAAATTAATTTAGTTTCAATTCTATAACTAACTACAAGTAAATTATTAAATATACTTTTTTTATTATACTCGCTCTCAAATCGCTCATAGAAAATTCATCAAATAAATGTAGCACCTAGATGTGCGACAATATTATGTATTATTTTTGAAATAATATTATGTTATCGGGACTCAGGACTACAAAATTTATTTAATATAGGCCACCACCTACCTACTATAATAATATATAAATATCTTAAGATTATTGTCTGCGTACTTACCTATCGCAAATCTGTTACATAGTACTACGTAGGTATGTATGGTTAAAAATTAAAATCAGCTCAAGTAAAGTTGGCCCTCGCCAAAGTTTTTTTATGGTAATGGCCCTATGTATGGCCCTTAGGCTGGTAGTGCGGTAAAAGGTAATAATAGAAAAAATCGTAGTATTCAGGTCCAGTAATATTACACACAAAAGCCTCACAAACAAGGACACAATTTAGAACGACATATTTATGTAAATCGCTCGACTGTGTCCAGTTATTAATGAAATATTTCAGGGGCATTATTCATTGAAATCCCGCATGAAATATTATCATAACAAGATCGATATCTGCCGTATCTTGCAGTATGCTATCATAGTAATGAGACTCCTTCCAAAAAGAGGGAGCAGAAGGAAACGACACTTCTGCCAAAATAGCCGACCACTGGGTCAAGAAAATATTGTTAAAAATATTATTGTTATAGCATGCTTTGCTTTTGGTCTCATATCATTCATCATAGGTTTCATTTATCTTAGGCTACCATAATGATACTAAAAATTGAGTAATACAATATTTATGATCATAACAGACTCTGCCACTAAGAACTTATCGATCTCACATGAAACTCCAGAAATTTTTCTATCGCATAATCTACTTAAAAGATACCTACAAAATAGAATGAGAAAAGGGCGAATACCATTCCAAAGGTGATTGCCACAGTACGAGTCTTATAGTGGGAGAAAAAAAAGTATGATCTTCAAAAGTAGGTAGTATCTTTATGATAAAAGTAGGTATCATTTGCAATAAACTAGGGTAAATCTATGCTAACAAGCAAAGCAATCAAGCATTCCCGGTGTCTTAATCTTAAGTAAAATATAACTTATATTAATTTATGTACCTACTTATTGTTAATAAAGGATAATAATATCCACTCCTAGGGGCGTTACTTGATGAGTGATGACGCTATCGGTTGTATTCAATTTTATTACTCAAAGATTCAATGGTTTGTTATAAACCATTTGCTAAGCTATGCCATGCGGGACCGTTACATACACGCTACTTCCGGATTATACACCAAATACTTTAATTAGAAATAATAATTAGTAATGAGTAAATCTTATTTTGTTATGAATGGTTAATATCGTAATATTTATTATTTTATGTTTTACGAATATATACATCTATGAATTATCTTTAGTTTGTAAAATAGCACTGATACTGTTATGATTACTTTGTTGGCAGAAATGTTAGACTATTATACTAAATCACAGGTATTTGATTGATATTGAGTTGCCTGAATATTTAATTCTTATTTAAATAATTTACTCAGTTCATTATAATTGTAATTTAATTATTTCGTGCAGCATAATTATTTCTGTTTTGTAAAATAGTATTCGGAACACTAATACTAATAATATTAGTTTGGTTGGCAGTACTGTAAGCCTGTTGTCTGAATCATAATTATGTATAAAAGTGAAGGTACTGGATTAACAGACGTTCATTCTTGTAAAATATTGAAGGTAGAAACTCTGCCCGAAAATATAGTGAAAGTATTTTTAATATCGACTATTATTTCAAGACGCTCCCATGCTCTGTCACACTTCAGAAGTGGTGATGTGTCTCGGAAGTAAGAAGAGAGCGCAGAACAGTGAAGAATGCGGTATTTTTTTTTCTTCTTCCGAAAACTCCACGCCCTTGCCGGAAGACGCAACGCCGCTGCCAATAGAACGACGCCAAGTGACGCATGATGATGCAGAAGTTATTCTCAAATTTGGACCCAGAGATAAAACAAGTACCATAAGCGATTGGTTACGTAAAATTGATCAACTTGATGCAGTCTTTACAGCAGCTTTGTCTACGTGGCTGCGTTCGCCATTGGTACAATTTGGATGACTATAACTTCTATATTATATAAGCCAGTACGTCGCCAGCTACGACGCGAAAGTCAACGTGGAGAAAAGTGTAAGTGATGGCGGGTCTGCAACGTCGTCGCAGTAACCTGGAGTGAAATTGTGCCGTAAAGTTCCAGTGAAGAAATCTGCCGTTCGGCTGGATAGTATGCGGGGTACGGGACTGAGGTACTCTTCTACACTTGAAACCTGTAAACGCAGTGGGCATACATCTTACACCAGCTGGTGTACGGCAGGAAGCATCCCCGGTGAGTTCTATGATATACATTCTTATTAATAATTTTCTGAGCATTTGCAAACTCTTCGCGTATGATATTAATATCGATAGTAAATTCAATATACTAACACGAAATAAAGCGAAAATGTTTACCATCGTCCGTTCCAATGAGGCTTTGGAGGTACTCATACGTCATAATCAATGAGAAAATCACGTAAATATAGATAATGGGTGTGTATGTGTGTGTAAGTGGTAACGTAAAGAAAACTGATTACGATAATTCCAACATAGTTCTAATTATTGGGCAGCCGATGATTACTATTGATGATAACGGATTTTATTTCCAAATTGAGCGCCGCGTGCCGGTACCTCAACTAGCGTACAATTACTATGAGGTAGGTATTTTTATTATTAATCGATCAGTTATCCGTTGTATAATCGGCAATCGGTAATCCGATAACGGATTTTATTTCCAAGTTGAGCAATCGAATACGATACCACGGAATATACAGTGGTGCACGATACCGAACGAATTATCGTCTACCCTCATCTAACAAATATAAATCTTTTTAGTTTAGGGCTTTCAACCGTCAGTGCACAAAGGCAACACGATAAGTGTTTCTACAATGTGTTTAGCTAATCTCGGGGACGAAGCCTAAGTATAATTAGTAGATTCAGACTTTAATATGCAATACAAGTCTTCCTTAAAATGTTATGTCTGCAAACCGCTACAAAGCGATAGCGATAGTGTGTCTTGATGTTTAATCCTATGAAAATTTGCACTTTCTGACGAACTCAGTTTATTTGCAATTAGATAAATTGTGCTATGCTATCGCTGGCAGAGTCAACTGCATCGAAGGACTCCTAAATATTCAAATGTAGGTGATATAGTAATTTCTTTGCCAGATCATAATTGTTTGCGCGCGTTAATTTATTATTTATTATCCCTAAAAATGTTCAAAATATTGACTCGATTCAGCTATCTAGTCTGCTAGTTTTTCTTTATTATCAGGAATAGGTGAAATAGATATAGCGAAATAAACATTGCATTTTATTCAATAGCTTATTAAATGTTGAAAATATTGTTAGACTCGAAAGAGCTAGGTTTGCACAGACCTGATGGAAATGCACATTCAGAAGACACAACCATTTTGTATATACATACATATATTTTAAACCATCCGTATGGTAGTTTCTTATAGAAAATGAAATTGTCATGCAAACGCTTTAGGACTTGATTGAAGCTGGAATAATAGGAATACGTGAATCTACGTTGGAATACGCGAATCCAGTTATATTAGTGGAAATAAGGGGACTACAGTCTGTGCATAGATAACAGGGCTTTAACCTCACAAAAAATATGTAAGTTGGTATTAGGGCTCAGAATAGGAAAGTGCATTTGAAACTTAAATTAATTGAAAGGAAGTGCTTGATAATTATAATAGTAAAGCTGTTTTGCAATTACACACCGACGCTAGAAAGATAGTGTTAGATGGCATGTTCAAGCAGCCTCCGGCAGACTGTACAATTAAACCCGGTTGCATATTTTATCAGAGTAATGTCTAAAGACGAATCAATCTCTTATCACAGATATGAATTTTAGACTAGCTAGAGTAGGCCGTCGATAAGTAGCTCGAACGTTTTCACATTAATATAATTTCGTTTAAAAGGATCTAATTCCTCGTTTTGCTCAGTGGTGGCTCACTATTCGGGATTTTGATTTGCAAATAAGAGTACAGGTCAGGGCAGCGACAACACGTAGATGCGCTTAGTAATAATAATAATCATTTATTTGCCAGAATGTTATTATAGTGTGATGGTAACAAAAAATACTAAGTCCACAACATTCAACTAACTTAATAGTACCTACCTATGCAAATATTTGGTGCGAAAGGTCATAGGTAGGTAGTATTAAGGAAAATATTAGGATACAAATTAAACAATTTCAAAATATAAACCAATGCAAAGGAAAAATCAATGTCAAATAAATTAAAAGAAATACAACACAATTAACATAAAAAGCAAAAACAAAATTTTTAGTAAGTATTTAAGATCTAATGATAATAAACAAAGTTATAAATTATTAACCTCATAATAACAATTTTCTAAAAGTACTTTATTCAATCTGCTCCTTAAACACATTTAATGTCAAGTTTTCGAAATCAGTTGGTAACGCATTATACATAAATATTTACAGCGAAAGCATATGGACTTTTCATGTGTGTACTATTAGTAGGAATTAGTAGGAACCCTTTCACAGAACCGATTCTTCAAATTAATGAGTTAAACTGACTGGTTACCCTCAAATTATAAGATCACCTAATTTTCAGCAACCACTAAAGCATTTACAGAAAATTACCATAAATCCAGACTGAATAAATAATTATATAATATATTGGTAAAAATAACATTTTTCACTGTACATGGTCACCGGTTTTGTTTTACCAAACTACATACTACGGTTGTGGAAATGTGAAAAAAAAACTATTTCGGTAATATTTGTATTCGTGAGAATAATGAATAGAACAGTGCACTTATGGGAAGTTTGAGTATCGTAGGAAACAAGGGAAACTAAGAACATACAATAGAAAAAGTAAAACACATACATCGGTACATACCTACACACTTTAAACTCTGACAACTTGGATCCTTCAGGAATAAGAATATCTATGTGTTAGTTGCATGATTAGTTGTTATAGATTATTTTATAAAATTCATGTTTGCTAAGGCAGTCGGAAATTGCAATTCATTTGAGACAGTTAGAATTTAAAATAAATAATATTCAATTGGTAAAATGATGATAGGGGAAAAGCTTTCACTATTCGCTATCTTAAACATATTGCCAAAGAAACTCGACTCAAGATATGTATTGAATGCAGCAAGCCCCAAATCCAACTGCCAGGTTTAGCTAGTAAAATAAAAATAAGAGAAACTCCCTGATGCTGTATGTGGAATAAGATAGCACTATTTACCACACTTTCCCCATTCATTTTATTATTCACTCATGAAAATCCCCGCTTGCCAGCTTATCCTTTTAGGTCAACTAATGCAAGACTTTGCTATATAATAATAACTAGGGTTACAAAATAGAATATCGACAGGAGCATAGGGGTAATGAAAAAAAAAACTATTTGACGGTTCATACCGCACACGTTACATAGAAAGGTCCTTACAATTAGTTATGCAAGGCTGAGCCGTACATAGTTTGTACATGATTTGTAGCATCAAGGGACTTTGTCTATTAAAAAAGAAAATGGTTCAGGGTTAATGTGTCGATTCTACAAACTTAGTGTTTCCGATGTAGATAGTTTGTCTAATGAAAGGAAGTGGATTGGGATGATCCCATAGATTTGCTCGAATGCTTTTAACTTTCAAAAACATGTTATTTATATAAAATTACACACTTAAAACGAGACAGTAAGATAATAATAAAGTAAAATGTATTATATGAATACATAATAAATATATATTTAATATATGATATTTAAAAAAAAAACTAAGTAACTAAATAGTAAAGTAAATAAGACAAATATCTTTATTTTGCTACAACAAACACACATACACAACAAATTCAAAATTTTTGAGTATAATGCCTCTTTTCGGAGTACATTAAATAATAAAGCTCACTGGAATAGTCGAAATATTATGTCTGTGTGATATCTCCAAAATAATGTCTATGTGACCGCTCCAAGATAATGTCTGTGTGACATCTACAAAATAATGTCTGTGTGACATCAATAAAATAATGTCTGTGTGACCTCTACAAAATAATGTCTGTGTGACCTCTACAAATAATGTCTGTGTGACCTCTACAAAATAATGTCTGTGTGACCTCTTCAAAATAATGTCTGTGTGACCTCTACAAAATAATGTCTGTGTGACCACTACAAAATAATGTCTGTGTGACCTCTACAAAATAATGTCTATGTGACCACTACAAAATAATGTCTGTGTGACCACTACAAAATAATGTCTGTGTGACCTCTACAAAATAATGTCTGTGTGACCACTACAAAATAATGTCTGTGTGACTTCTACAAAATAATGTCTGTGTGACTTCTACAAAATAATGTCTGTGTGACTTCTACAAAATAATGTCTGTGTGACCTCTACAAAATAATGTCTGTGTGACCTCTACAAAATAATGTCTGTGTGACCTCTACAAAATAATGCCTGTGTGACCTCTACAAAATAATGTCTGTGTGACCTCTACAAAATAATGTCTGTGTGACCTCTACAAAATAATGTCTGTGTGACCTCTACAAAATAATGTCTGTGTGACCACTACAAAATAATGTCTGTGTGACCACTACAAATTATGTCTGTGTGACCTCTACAAAATAATGTCTGTGTGACATCTACAAAATAATGTCTGTGTGACCTCTACAAAATTATGTCTGTGTGACCTCTACAAAATAATGTCTGTGTGACCTCTACAAAATAATGTCTGTGTGACCTCTACAAAATAATGTCTGTGTGACCACTACAAAATAATGTCTGTGTGACCACTACAAAATAATGTCTGTGTGACCTCTACAAAATAATGTCTGTGTGACCTCTACAAAATAATGTCTGTGTGACATCTATAAAATAATGTCTGTGTGACCTCTACAAAATTATGTCTGTGTGACCTCTCCAAGATGTCTGTGTGACCTCTACAAGATGATGTCTGCGTGGCTTATTGAACTTACCGACTGAGTTACCAATTTTAGTTATTGTCTTTGCAGCATCCATTATCTGTGTGATGTACTGAGTATAAAATCACTACGATGTGATTGATGGAAGCTAGTACTTCCTGGAGAAAAATTAAGCATGGAATGTTTATAGGACAATAAATAAATAAATAAATAGGACAAATATTGCCAATGCAGATTACTGTGCGATTTATTTCTTCTTCCAGGTTACTAATAAAGCGGGGATGACGATGAAAAATCTTGCCTACACCGCGTGGGACACGCACGTTGCAGGATGGCCGAGTGTTATAAACCATTTGCTAAGCTATGCCATGCGGGACCGTTACATACACGCTACTTCCGGATTATACACCAAATACTTTAATTAGAAATAATAATTAGTAATGAGTAAATCTTATTTTGTTATGAATGGTTAATATCGTAATATTTATTATTTTATGTTTTACGAATATATACATCTATGAATTATCTTTAGTTTGTAAAATAGCACTGATACTGTTATGATTACTTTGTTGGCAGAATTGTTAGACTATTATACTAAATCACAGGTATTTGATTGATATTGAGTTGCCTGAATATTTAATTCTTATTTAAATAATTTACTCAGTTCATTATAATTGTAATTTAATTATTTCGTGCAGCATAATTATTTCTGTTTTGTAAAATAGTATTCGGAACACTAATACTAATAATATTAGTTTGGTTGGCAGTACTGTAAGCCTGTTGTCTGAATCATAATTATGTATAAAAGTGAAGGTACTGGATTAACAGACGTTCATTCTTGTAAAATATTGAAGGTAGAAACTCTGCCCGAAAATATAGTGAAAGTATTTTTAATATCGACTATTATTTCAAGACGCTCCCATGCTCTGTCACAGGTTACACAAAAAATACACGTTATAATTCTTGATGGGGATTCATGTTACGTGACGCAAGGTACATATTCATTCCTCTGTACTAATATTATTAATGCGAAAGAAACTCTGTCTGTCTGTCTGTTACCATTTACGTCTGAAACGCAAAAACTTCGACAACATTGAGCAAGGAGATAAATAGCATATTGAAGTTTATCTCGGAAACCCAAACAGTTCTCTTCGCAACTCTTCAAACTCTTTTGGTTTTTCAAAATTTTGGTAAATACAAAAAAAAATTAAGTGGCACTCGAGAACTGCCGCGGTAAAGCTATTGCAAAGCATTTTTTATGAACTTATGAAATTATAATATTTATGCAATATTTTTTTTGCATGATAAAAATTATGAAAAAATAAATTAAAAAAAAAAGACAAACAAGAAATCGCACTGTCACTAACTACTTCGTGAGTGAGATTCGAACCTGCGAAATCATACATAAAGCGGCCGCTCGCCTACTGCGCCAAACAGAGCTACTTGTGACCCTCTAAAATCTGGAACGCTTACTGAACGACGGTGTTATGTTTATTTTCGTTACGGAATTTCTTGATTCGGTCGCCGCGCTCAAACTGTTTGTCCTCAAAGCCCGCGATAAAAGCTATGCAATAGCTTAAAAATCAATGCGGACGAAGTCGCATTAGCAATATACAGTACTTTCAAAGTCAATGTAAAGTTGACTTTATAAAGAAACTCGACTCAAGATGCCAGATTCTTCCGGTAGCTTTTTAGCTAAAACAAACAATGAGAAGTCAAATAAATATACCTACACCGTCACGTATTTCTACAAAAATGTACCGTTATGACTATGAGAGACAATGTTAAAATCAGGCTGATGTGTATGTTTTCTGCAATTTAACAAAGATTTGGACAAGACAAGAGTGTTTTATTGCCATTATTTTTAAATTATGATGAACAATAATTACCGCATTTGTAATAAATAATTATAGTGGACACTTTGTTTTCTTTTGAAACATAAATAGCATTCCATTTGTGAGGAATAATTATTATTGTAAGAGAAAAAGTCTCTACCTAGCGTGTGGATGCGAGGGAGCCAAAAAGGTACGATCACAACAACTTAGAATAGCGATTAAATAGTTGAATTTAAGTTTACAATTGTCTGAACTCTTAGCTATTGTCCGGTCTTTAGTCGTGTTGATTTAGGTTTTTGAAAAATCCCGTGAAAAGATTACTTTAATTTTCCGAAATAAAATTTTTTCTGTGGTCTACGTTGTCTCCAGGACACAAGCTGTTTTTGTCTCAAATCTTGTTATGATTGCTAGTGATTAGACCGTGAAAACGTGACAGAAACATGATAAACAGACAAACACACTTTCGCAGATTGATCCATTCAAAAAGCTATAAAATATTATGTCATTTATGTAAGAAAATTGTTTAATCCAACAACGATAAGAGCTAAGAAAACCATAGAAGATTGTAAAGTTTTAAATTCAAAGAAATAACTACCTAAAATTTTTTTCAGTGGCATTGAAATCGTAAAACGTATGATGCCTCTTCTTTTCCAATTGACTGCACAAAATAGACACTAGAATAGTAATAGATAGTAGGTACTGTAGTACTAAATACTAAAAGGCGGAATGCTATAGCATTTTCTCACACAAGTTACTCTCACAAATTATAAATAGTAATTTAAAGATGCAAGTAAGCTGACAAAAGTATACAATATTTTCGATGTAGAGAATTATCTTTACAGGAGGGGGAAGTTTTATTTTGCGTTAAAAATTTAAAAACGCGAAAATATCTGCTACTTTCTGTGACCGCATCTTTACACATTCATTGCAACAAAACGTATGCGTGATGGTGATGGCACAAATAGAACAGATGTTGATAAATGAGAACGACAATTATTGTGACAAAAAAACTTCATTTGCATGAAATTGGGTTCCGTTTTTTGGCTTTCAGCTAATGTGAGTAAGATGTCTAAATGATAACGTCTTATAAATCGATGAACACTGCCTGCACGCACGAAAAAGTGTCACGTTCCGCCTGAGCCTGTGCGTGCAAGCGAGAGCGCGGAACAAGCGATAGAGAGGCACGATCGGCCCAAGCGTTCGCTTGTGACACATTGTTTCTTTATGACGTTATCACGTAAAGCTATCGTCCGTAAACCGACTTTACAGACAACCAATTTTTTTTGTTTAAAGTTTAAACTATGTAACTGAAGGATAGTTAAAATATCCAATGATGATTCTTTAATGCAAACCCGCTAAGATCTTATACCGCCATTTTCTATTTCTGTCTTGCTCATGTACATACCGAGGTCTTTGTCTTACACTGAGCAAGACAGAAATAGAAATGCTGGTACCTGGTCTTTCTAATTATATCATTCCTATTCTTATATCTCAAGAGCATAATATTGGTGGTAGTAGGTATGTGGTGATCCTGCAACTTGCAAGAGTGATAGTCGCAACAAGAATGATAAATGATGCATAATCACAATAATTAATAATACAAAATCCTAGGGTCAAAACCACTCCTGATTTTACACAGTTGTAGCAAAATTACTAAGAATTCAGTCATTATTGTGAATAACTTTGCTTTGATAGTAACTATCAACTGTTGAAACAACATAATATCATAAGGTGGAGAAATTTTTGGACAGTATGAAATTTTGAATTTTGTTTATTATGTGATTTGCTATACTTAAATGATTTGCTGCCTTCAAAAATGTTCACTAAAATCAAAAGAACTTCAATATCGGCTTGATTTTAAAAATTATTTCCAAATTTTCCATCTCGCAAGTTTGCAAATGCTAATACATAGCACGTGTGACGTTTTAAAATTTGATCTCGCTGATGATTGCAAAAGGATGATGAGATAGGTATTAGTTAAGAAATATGACTTGTAAATTTTCCATTGGAACCCTAACCACGTGCCGTGATGGAGTCCGCCGTGATTACCATAATTTCATCGCCCCACGTGTCCCGCGACCCTGTGCAACAAAAACTGGCAGTAATCACAGTGCCTTGCCGTACAGTACCGGCAGCGACAGAACGCATACAGCCTCGGGATTGTTTTTGGAACGTAAGTCCTTATCGCGCGGTACGGAAGGGGGCTAGACGGAAAAAATTAAGGAACCGACACTCGACACATTTTTGAAACCGACACTTTTTTGTTGAATGTGAATTTTGCATTGTATTCGGTATTTTCGCGGTACAATATTGGGTCTCCGTAGCCTAGTGGCTTCGGCAGTCGCTTAACAGTTACAAGTCGATGGTTCGAATCCCAGCTCGACAGACTGAATTTTCTATTTTCTATTTTATTTTAAATAATTTCTACATGTGGAATTTTTCCCTAATTTTTTTATTGTATAAATTGGATAAAATGTTAATGTACTACTAACGCCATCTGTTAGAAAACCAGAGTAACTCTTTGGTTTTGTAACATTGTTGCAATAGAAATAAACTAAATATAATTCATCGTAGTTAATCAATTCAATACTAGATAACACCACTAGTTTATTACAATTCCTTCACTAATTAATCGAAAGGAACTTCGTTCCATCCGGGTGTCCCTTGACACCTCTCAAGTTTTTTTTTTTAATTCGCTGTCAAGATAGTCCTTGACTATGATCTCACCTGATGGTAAGTGACGATGCAGTCTAAGATGGTAGCGTGCTAACTTGTAAGGGGTATGGCAGTGAAGATTCAACCCATAACCCTAATCGGTTTCTACACGCCATCGTGCCGGAACGCTAAATCGCTTGGCGGCACGTTTTTGACGGTAGGGTGGTAACTAGCCACGGCCAAAGCCTCCCACCAGACCAGACCAGAGACAATAGGGAAATTATAAATTCCCAAATTGATCCCGCCGGGAATCGAACCCCGAGACCTCCCAGATATAAGACCACAGCGCTCACCACTGCGCCAGGGAGGTCGTCAAACAATGACAATGAATGACACTGCAATATTATGACGATCGCAAATCGATACTCGCGATATTAGCAAAATGCGTTGTTGCAGCAATCGAATACTATAAATTCAGACAACCACCACATTGAAAGTTTTCCACAGTCGACCAACTGTTATGATAAAGATAAATCCTCGGGTTTATGTTACCTACGCCGATTAAACTTTAACTGACGAATAAACTTAACATATTTTTGACCGGTTGCCAATTAAAAAAAGGTCAAAACGTAAAATTTATTCGTCAGTTAAAAACCCTGTTCATCGTTTGTGAATCGATCCCTAAAACAATTATAAATGAAGTTTTCATACATCGAGTATTTCACCGATAACGTGTTCATTACGTAGGGAGGTAGATACATATTTATGTATGGAGAGCGTGCTAAATTGGAGTATCCTCTGATCTGAGTTACCAACTCAGCTCATCGAGTTGTGAAATTAAAATTGGCAAAAGGCGGGGCACAGAACTGATTGACCGAGCGAAGCGAGGTCTCTCAGTTTACTAGAGCGATTTGCACTTGTCCGTCCGTCCGTCCGTCCGTCCGTCTGTCAGAGCCTTATAACTTTTGAATTACTGAACGTAATTACTTCAAATTTAGATATAATATGTAAACCGATGACCTCCAGCCGAAAATGGCTTAAAAAGTTATAAAAATCTTTATTTCAGAGGGGCTCTCATAGAAGCGAATGCGAAGAAATTTTTTTTTATTTGCGATTCATAAGTTTTCTGTGTATCATTTTAAAGACAATTTGGAACAGAGTACAACCGTATTTTTTTTTTTTAATATTTTTCCTAAAATTGACGAAATGGGGGGCTTCCAAAGTGGCGATTTAATACGCTCGCTTGAAGACGCTCTCTGGGAAAATTTTCTATATATTTTCAAGTTGTACTTATTTTCTTACTTCACTTGTATCCTGTACTTGAACAACAAATACTAAAATTATATGAATATTATAAAGAAACGAGATTATTTAATTTTTAATGAGCATCAGTATATTTCACATAGCTTCACAATAATGCTAATAGATGGCGCAGTCATTAACTATTCCATTGAACTAGGAGTTACGACTACGATTTATCCCAAAAACAGTTTTGCGTCGACCATTATTATTTAGGTACATAATATAATAACATATTATTCAATTAAAATTATTCTTTAGTTAAATATCATTTTGTATATTTTCTATTCGCGTCGATAGATGACGATTTTTACAGATGCCCCTAACCCGTTTTCACTCGTTAGTACCTACATAATAATTCAATGTTCACTGACGTTCCCTAACCTTTACGGGCTACCTATGATAAGTTATGTGATGATTACTGTCAACTTCTTTATCACGATCCTGTACGGGACACCTAAAAGGACATTGGGACGGATGTTAGGACTTAGAATTGTGTTTTGGAGCTACCTACGTAAAGAGACTCCTACATAGGGGATGATTTAGATATATTTGGTGAAAACGGGCATAATAATAATAATGTCAGTTTTGGTCGTCATGTATCGATTGAATGAATAATCATGGGATACCGTTACCGCGAGGTCTCAGTTCGGGGCGAACCACTAGTCTAGACGTTGGGGTTGTCTCAAAGTAGGTACTCGATTGTCGATTCTGTGCCCGGGAAACGAAATGCTGGAAGACTACCCAGTACCCAGTATCCACACACTAGACACTAAAGACAAAAAAATAAAGGCAGAAGATCGTGTTCTGTGGCAAGTGACCAATTTCCCGCGTACGTATACCGGTTGAGATGACGAAAACGGCGATTGGAAACATGACAAAGTATTAAGTACGAGTAGTTACACTATCGTACCTTTTACAACTAGCCAAAAGGTGGGCTTTGTGAGGGCTCGCGTAGTTTTTCTAACGGGTAATAAGTTCTGTTGCAGCGATGTTAACTCTTTGGTTTTCTAACAGATGGCGTTAGTAGTACAATAACATTCTATCCAATGAATACAAAGTTGTTAATGTTCATTTTTTTAATGGTTATAAAATTATATTTTTTTGACAGATAACACATCTGGATATGAAATTACTATATGTTAAAACATAACTCTATAGGCGTGATAGTTTTTCAGTAAAGTGTACCACAAAAATGCTCAGGTTGTGGGATAGTGTAAGGGCTCGCATAATTCTATGAAGTACACAAAGAGCACTTTTTGCAGTGACAGTACAGAAGTCATACCTGCCAGCAGGCGCGGGCTACTGGTACTGAATAATAGCCTTTTTCCCCATCGGCTCGGAATCGTCGATCGTACCTATGCGAACGCTGGCGAATTAAACGATTCAGTACTATCGTTAAAACTCTTTGTTTTTAACCAATTGATAAAATAATAAGCGCGCTATGGAGCGAGCTATGTTGAGAATCTCTCTCAGGGATAAAATCCGGAACGAGGAGATTCGTAGAAGAACAAAAGTGACCGACATAGCTCTGAGGATTAGCAAGCTGAAGTGGCAGTGGGCAGGTCATATCTGTCGCAGAACAGTGGGTAGACGTGTTCTGGAGTGGAGACCGCGTACCGGTAAGCGCAATGTAGGACGCCCTCCAGCTTGCTGGACCGATGACCTTAAGAAGGTGGCGGGAAGCGGTTGGATGAGGAAAGCGGAGGACCGTGTTTGGTAACGCGCTTTAGGAAAGGCCTCTGTCCAGCAGTGGATGAATACAGGCTGATGGCAATCCATCCAATGCAATCATTGGATTGGATTGATAATAATAATGATAACAAGAAATAATAAGTTTTCATTACCTACTAGCTTATGCCCGCGACTTCGTCCGCATGGACTATACAAACTTCAAACCCCTATTTTATCCCCTTAGTTTAATTTTCAAAAATGCTTTCTTAGAGGATGTCTACGTCGTAATAGCTACATCGATTCCTCCAGTGGTTTGAGCTATGCGTTAATAGATCAGTCAGTCAGTCGAACAGTCAGTCAGTCACCTTTTCCTTTTATATAATATTTATATTTAGGAGACGTAACATGAAATAATTAGCTTAGTGGTTAAGACTCAGGCCCTTTCAAAATCAGTGCGATCGTCTAAAAATTGCAAAATTTGCGTCAAAGTAAAATATTTCTTGACTGTACGATTTAAAGTCACAAATTCAGTACAACCGATTTTAACATGGAGCGTTATGGAGCGTATCGTGCATACCTAAAAGTATAAGGCGACGTTTTAGCATAGGCGTGGCTTCGCGCGGCGCGTGCGGCGGGCGCCGACGCGGGCACCGCGGCGGGCAGCGCGGCGGGCACCGAGGCGACGCACAGTGGGTTGAAACTGCTATATGAGGTACATAGGATTTTTTGTTACAAATTCCATTTAAAAATATACTTATCGAAAGACCTTGTCATTCTGATGAATAATTGTTATTAAACGTTTTTCTCTAAAACTGATAGTATGCCCGGAAAAAAATATTTTCAGTTTTTTCAGATACATTAGATACATAATAAAATGAATTGTTAAAAAGAAATAAAGAAAGCTATATTTTTAATGTTTTATTTTTGTAGATCCTTTGTTTGAATTCACGTTATCTTACTTCTTACTAATATTATAAAGGCGAAAGTTTGTGTGTATGTTTGTTCCTCTTTCACGCAAAAACTACTGTATGGATTTGGCTGAAATTTGGAATTGAGATAGATATTACCCTGGAATAACACATAGGCTACAAATTATCCCGGAAAAATCCAAGGTTCCCGCGGGATTTTGAAAAACCACTGATAGATGGCGCTGATTGTACTTAAACCACGCTTACATAATCCGCAGCATCGAGAATAAGTAAAAAATTCCAATTCAACAATCAAGTAAGATAAACACATTTATTGAAGTTTTTCATTAGCAATAGAAAATTTCTTATTGATTAGGGATGGATTACGAAATAAATAATACAATTAATAGTACAAGGTATCGATTTGTCCAGTCATAGTGAGTACATTGCTATTATAATGACTGGTCATGTGTAGATCCTATTTCCTATTCCTATTATTCCTATTAATATTATAAATGCGAAAGTTTGTGAGGATGGATGTTTGGATGGATGGATGGATGGATGTTTGTTACTCTTTAACGCGACAACGAATGAACCGATTTTGCTGAAATTTGGCACAGACATAGAATATAGTCTGGAATAGCACATAATTGCTACTTTTTATCCCGGAAAATCAAACAGTTCCTGCGGGATGGCATCGCTATTTTTTACGCATTTGTCCTTCAAAATACGCGCAATAGAGTATTAGATTAACGTGATTTTTTTGCACAGGTAAAGTCAGAGTTCCCAAGGCATTTTAAAGGCTAAGTTCACGCAGACGATGTCGCGGGCATCAGCTAGTTTTAATATAATTTACAGTTTTAATCTATGAAATATCCTTTTTTAAGTGCTTAACTTATAAGTTTCTCTTCGATGAATTAGTGATTTAAAGTTAATTTCAATATTTATTCATAGAATTTTCATGCAGCACATTATTTTGGTCAAATATTTGATAATCCACGACATTATAAAATTTTCTTTCGGTTTCTAATAACTTTTAAACGGGCAAGTTTGGGTGCAAGCTGATAACATAGAGTTATAGCCAACAAGCCAAAGAATAAGAATAAAGTAGTTTTAAAGCAAGACCCTCAAGACTTGGCCAAATTTTAGCAGTTTCTGTTTCATTCCATACAACAAAAAATGAAAATATTTTTTTCCGGGCAAACTATCAGTTTTAGAGAAAAACGTTTAATAACAATTATTCATTAGAATGACAAGGTCTTCCGATAAGTATTTTCTTAAATGGAATTTGCAACAAAAAATCCTATGTCCCTCATATAGCTGTTTCGACCCACTGTGCGTCGCCGCGGTGCCCGCGTCGGCGCCCGCCGCGTGCTCCGCCGCGTTCAACGCCGACGCCTCTCTGTAAACGCTCTCATACTTGGCCATATGTTTGAGTTTCACGCGCGACGCCACGCCTACGCTAAAACGTCGCCTAAGAATGCATACACGAAATTGAGCACTAATTCAATGCTGTAATGGTTTATTTTACTTTGACACTAATACCATCAAATGAATACGATTTTGATCGGCAACTTTTAGATAATCGCACTGATTTTGAAAGGGCCTGAGTCTTAACCACTAAGCTAATTATTTCATATAACATCTCCTAAATCTAAATCTAAATATTATATAAAAGGAAAAGGTGACTGACTGACTGATCTATCAGCGCACAGCCCAAATCGGAGGTCTGGCTTTTCCGAGGTATGTTCGTTAGCAATAAAATATCACTTGCTTTATCGGTGAAGGAAAACATCGTGAGGAAACCTGGATGCTTGATGCTTGAGAATTTCGCTTGATGTTTTCATAGGTGTGTGAAGTCAGCAAATCCGCACTTCGCAAACATGGTGGACTATAGGTAACCTAAACTGTACTCATTCGAGGGAAGATCCTGTAGTGTGCCAGCGAGATGAAACTTTTACTCTTACTGGCTTTTCTTTCTTTCGTGATTATGAGAAGTACTATTGCCTGTGACTACAAGTTGACTTCTTGCATAATTTTCTATAACTTTTAGTTGATAATTTTTTCAGGGAAAAAGTTTCTCAAAGCTCAGTCTTTGGTGTTGATATGGCTTTCCATTTTCAGTATAGTATTTCCCTTATAGTTTCGCCATGTCCGTCCGTCTGTCCGTCCGTCCGCGGTTTAGCTCAGAGACTATTGGTACCAGAAATCTGTTGACAAGGATATAAATATTAATCACACCAACAAAGTGGTGAAATAAAATTGTGAAAAATATTTTTTTAGGATACCTCCCCTACATGTAAAGTGGGGATGATTTTTTTTCTCATCTATCTATATGGAACTCAAAATATATTCAATATTCTTAAATAAAATAAAAGCACTATAATATTCAATCAGCAGCAATAATATTTGTGATTTGCAACTACGGAACCCTACACTGCGCGTGGCCCGACACGCACTTGGCCGGTTTTTGAAACGTCGCATTACGGTTCTGTTTCCAAAATCCAAACCCAGAAGTCGGATATTTACGACACGCATTTTAGATTTTTCACGCATCCAAGCCACACCCTCTCACACATGTAATCTTGCATCATTCAATGAATGAAACTAAAAACGCTCATTGCAATTATTGAGACCTATTCTTGACGTTGACAGTACTATGATTACGCACCATACATAACACGTGTTTGCATCTTGCAAGCGATTATAGTCATAAATAATTGTGACTTTAGGGTTATTATTGTATGTGTTCTATAAATCCTGAGGTTTATAGGAAATTGGACGTTGTTACCATCGTCAATAGATTGGGTTCAGGTTGTAAGCGTCTCGAGATGGCTTCTGATACAGAGGCTGCCCAAGGCGCGTCATTAACGCAGGTTCGATACCGGCTCTCAGTTATTACTTGTAGGGTAACCATAGGTTTTGGTTTGAAGTGTACGTAATTTTGTAATTAAACACTTTAAGCTATCCACTGGCTGACAAAACGGTATTTTGAGGTAAAGTCGTAATAAAATGATAGCTTATAATTTTATTTTCTCAAATTTGCTCGGAAATCGCTTCTTTATTTAAAAAAACGAAACGTCAATTGGCTCATTGCTGGCGTGGCGCCAGCAATTACGTAACAGGACAATAATGTAAATTGCTGGACAGGTACGAGGTTTTTAAAATGTACACTTTCCTCTATTAGGTGTTTCTCCTCTGTGATTAGGTGTTTTAAATGTGCATTTCTTTCGCTGAGTTATACAATTTAAAAAAATAAGAATCATTTTTTTTTAAATGGAACAAAAAGAGCGTGGTTTAATTGGAGGTAAAGAATTATTGGTGACTGGTGTTTTCTTTTATAATATATTTCTTGTTCTGAAATAAAAATGGATTCGGAATCGGATGAAGAATTAATGGACTTTACACCACCATATATGGCGGAAGAAGCTAAAATTCTATCAGAAAATCTTTTACCACCAAAATCTAAAGAAAAATATGAAAAGGCTTATGAAGACTTCATTCAATAGAAAACCGGAAAAAAGACAAATTCGTTTTCAGAAAATGTCCTTATGGCCTATTTTAACGAATTGAGTAAAAACAAAAGGCCATCTACATTGTGGTGTGAATACTCAAAGCTAAAAACTACATTACGTTTAAAAGAAAATGTAAATATTGGCGATTACTCAAATCTAACAACATTTTTAAAGAGTACAAATTGTACTATAACATTTAACATGAAATAAAACAGTTTTTCTTTAATTATTTTTTTGTTGTTTCCTCGCAAATTAGAGAAAAGTACTATATAAGCCTCGGCCGAAATAGCAATTCATGGCCTCGTTTACTTAAAAAGGCCTCGGCTAGCGCCTCGTCCTTTTAAAATCACTTGGAAGTCCTCGGCTTCGCCTCGGCCTTCCAATGTTACTCGTCCATAAATTGCTTTATTCCGAGCCTCGACAATAATGTACTATTAATAGAATTTATAATATCCATTGTTGTCGTTATACCCATCTCAAATGCTTAACTATTTAAACAAATCACTATACTTATTCTATTCTATTTTTAACCTACTTCAAAAAAGGAGGAGGTTCTCAATTCATTGGAATCTTTTCTATCTTGAGACTCCAATGACTATCAGTTCTCGGAACTATATGCCACACTCTGTAGGGGTGGACTGAAAACTGAAAGATCGACGCTACGCGACGGTTCGCTCCCCAGTCCCCAACCCGTTGCACTATTGTCGTACCATCTCCTATCCTAGCACAAGCTCTTTGCTTATTTTGAGAGGAGAAGAAAATATTATTCAAGTTCAGCTTTGCTAATATACTATAAAAAACTGTTTGATCCCAATGGACGCAATATTTTCACTATAATATTTGCATTATTATAACATTAAACGGGTAACTGAATATGGTCACCTTACGTCTGTATATTACGCATCCAGAGTCAAATAAAAAATATCCACCAGCTCCCTTGATTACCCTACAAGTAATACCAGGGCGATATTGTTTATTTCGACGTGCATGATTTGTTTATTTGTTCGTACAGGATTCTGTAAAAACTTGAGTAATGCGCACGTATAACCATAAAATATAACGGTGAAATCAGATTTGCCCTAAAAAAATTTCATGTCACTTAGAAATTCGAAACTGGAGGATATAATATAACGTTTTATTGATTCACAGGTATATTTTATGATAATCCGTTTGGAACTTGAAAATCAAAAAGATAACATGTGCTTAATTGACTTCAAATAGGTTAATAGGTAATATTATAAGCTTTATGGGTCTAACTTTTTAATTGTTGATCGTTATAAAATAGATGAATTAATGAAAAAACTCTTGACAAAATAAAACAAAACCAACAAAGCAAACACTGCTCTAATTTTTTTTTTTAGTTTAGTCTATATAGACTTAAAACTTCAGATTGGATGGAATAACTTCTAATTCCCGCAGAAAACCCTACATCCCTCAGTATCGAGACTTTATACTTACATACTTCATTAATTCCTCGCACGAAGACAATTCGCTCTGTACATTTTTCAAGGCTCGGTTCCATCTTAATTTCATCCGAGTGAGCGCAAAGTAATCACACGTCACTCAGGCGGACTGGTGTGTATGATACGAGCATATCTTCAATTATCGTGCCTTACTTAAACACACGGTAACTACGATTAGGTACTGGTTTCTCATAGATTAACTTGCTTTAAATTTAACAGACTGTCCTACTCATTATACGTGCTTGCCGGAATATGATCTTCGGCGTATATTTTGATTACAAATTGGCACGTCTTGCGTAGCTATTAAGTTCATCATCATCATCTCCCTCTCCTTGTCCCACGATATGTGGGGTCGGGACAACATGTCTTGTAAGCCATATTGTAAGTGGTTCGGCATGACATTTTTTTTTAAATCTCCAGACTCTAGCGCCAGGCTACTCTGGACTGCATTGGAGAGCTTCCAGTTTTTTTTATACGTGTATAGCAATGTGGTATCCCCTGAAGACAGAATAACTTCAGTATCATCTTCATCATCAGGTTCTGGGTTCAAAACTGTGCTCACTTGAAATATAAAGCTATTAAGGTATTGAGTAGCTATTAAGTTATTAGGTGTAAATATGTGTGGTCTATGCCAATCTTTTTCTGGCCGATACTCAAGCGTCTGTGAATAAGTATAGGGCAGGGTAGACCTGTTGCTTTTAGAGCAACGGCGATCGGCGTTTTAAGGATTTTTAGGCGCTTTTTGGGAGCTTGATGCCGCGCTGCTACTGCTGCTAAAAGCATCGTGTCTGCCCGGACGGATAGCTAGCATAGTGAGGACTCCTTAAAAACCTTACGGTTGTATACTTTGAGTATATAACCAACATGTTGTATACGATTGTAACTACATACTGTAAACTGTACTTACAATTACAAAAAAAAATGCGAGTATCTGCTTGTTTGTCCTACAATCATTCAGTAATGGAGCTGCGGGACTTCGTGATTTTTTGATTTTTTTTTATAGTTACCTAAAGAATAACATGCGCTACTTTTTATCCCAGAAAAACAAAAGATTTCCACGGAATTTTTGAAAACCTAACTCCACGCGGATGTTGTTTGCGGATGGAGGCAAAATTATTGTCAACCATAAAACGTTTCAACGTTAAAAGGCAGAATTTTAGAACGAAGTTCCTTATGGCGCGTTGCGAAAGGGGACTAGACGGAAATTAAGACCAAAAGTTGGACCGACACTTTCGACACTTTTTGATGGCCTAAAAAATATCTTATATAATAATTTCAACAAGTTGTGCATCGCTCCCGTGGCTCAATTGGCCCGCACGCGGCCGCCAACCGAAAGACTGGTGGTTCGAGCCCACCCGGGGGCGCGCAATCCTATTTTCATTTTTTATTTTATAAATATATTTTTTAAATTTTAATATTTTATAAAATTGATATTTAGGCTTCCCTGGGGTCATTTTGATTTTTATCGATAAAAAAATCATGATAAAAAAAGTATACCCGAATAATTATTTTCTTTATACCTCGAATAGAACTTGAAATTAATATTTTTATAATAATAACTTCGTTCCTATCTGGTGTCCCACGACACCACACGATTTTTTTTATCGCACGAATGAAGTAGCTGTTCTGTTTAAGAAGTTACAGCTTAGTCTATGTCCATCTTTGTACCGGCCGGCACTCGGCCGTCAGTGAATCACCGATCAGTGATAGCACTGATCACATTGATCGCTAATCACGACCTGACGGGCTAAGAAGCCATTTCCTGTGTTACTGTCTAATTTACAGCTCACTTTAAGCTCGGCTTGAGCACTTTTTTCGTATTCAAATGCATATCGACGGCTTTTGATCGCTATTGAAAGGGAGTGTAATTAAAAACTGTGATTGGTATCTGTGTGTAATTATAAATACTCGTAGGTATAAGATAGTCTACTTTTACGAACATTAACGGCAAATCAATTAATTGCCATCTCAAATGAGTGGCTGTTTTAGACATTGACTGTGTCGATAAAACACTTGGGTGCAAGTTGCAACACATTTACTAAGTATATAAATATTTTTTTCAGCATTAGGAAAAGGCACCTAGTTATTTCACGTAACTAAAACGCGTTCTATTGAAACAGTAATAAAATAAATGTGTCAGGAGTATTGAGATAGTGTGGAAATGGTGACTGACTTTACTTTTTAACTGACTTCAAAAAGGAGGAGGTTTTCAATTACTATATATACTGTATATACTGCCCAAGTGGTCCCACTTAAATTTTATCGAAATCGGTCGAGCGGTTTAAAAAAAAATCAACAATAAATTATATTATACTTTGTAGTAGCGCGGACGTTTGAAGTCGGTTTTTAGGGTTCCGTACCCAAAGGGTACCAACGGGACCCTATTACTAAGCCTACGCTGTCCGTCCGTCCGTCCGTCCGTCCATCCGTCCGTCTGTCAGCGGGCTGTATCTCGTAAACCGTAATAGATAGACAGATCAAATTTTCACATATTATGTATTTCTATTGCCGCTATAACAACAAATAATAAAAATTAAAATAATTAAAAAAATTAAATTAAAATATTTCCATGGGTACATGAAAATATTTTAATTTAATTTTTTTAACGGAACCCTAAAAGAGCGAGGCCCGACTCGCACTTGGCCGATTTTTTAAAAATAATTTTTTATTACGTCAAATGTTCCCAACCCCTCCCGCCAACCAATCAACTATCTATTATCCTATAACTAACCGTCACTACATCAGGTACAGTCTCAGTTAAACAGTAAGCCCATCTTCTTCGTAATACTCTTGACAGAGCGGTCGTGGTCGTCACGAAATGACGCCCTTAGCGGCATCGGCAGATGTGATTCGCATCACAGCATTCGCCACTTCTCCCTGCTGGCCGACAGTCTGATACACTCATGCAATGAACCACATAGAGCAGACTAATTTGATCGATTATCGCATGGGCGACCTTCCTCGCCCTCTGTACTATCTCTACCTCCTTCCCACTACTCACGGGCTTTAGCTAGTAAGTAGTTCTTTTTATCACATCAAGGAATTCTATGCACAAAATTCCATAGATAAACATAACTAAGTTCGAGCTTCGATAGTGCATAGTTTCAACATACTTACGGGCACTATTTTATGATTTTTAAAGATCTAATAAAATTATTATTAGATAATATCGCAGAAAACCTATCATTGACTGTCATCAATAAAAAATCATTAAGTATATATCTAAGCCATCGAAAAATCACAGGCATAATAATTATTATATATTTTTTCCGTAATTTGATTCACAATTTTTCGTTAGCCAGTAGCCAAAGGCCAAGACAACTCGATTATAGTAATTTCTGATCCTTAGCTGGTTATTTTCTCTACATCATCGATATAGCAGTATCGATTTCATTACAGGCATCGATTTAGCTCCCGATCGAGTACCGGATGAGTTTTTGTTATGAATATGCTTTATTCTTATTATGGATACCAACTAGAAAGGTAATTACACTGTGTACCAATGCCATTAAGCTAGGAGAACTTCCCAAGCGAACTTAAACTTTAACCTTAAGGCTCTAGGATTTCATTTTGCTTGGTTATTAAACATTCGCTATAAGGTTTGTACACACGTGTAGGTGGTATGGAATGGAGAGATTTTAAATAAAAAGCGGGTTCTTTAATGAGACCAGTCGATTGATTGATCGGGCGTTTAATTGATGTTAGAGGTGGGTTTGAGAGTACGCGTCGCTATGTGTACGTGGCACGGAGACCTGTGGAACATTGTTGCTACATAGCTTATTTTTGTGAGCCTTAAATGACTTTGTTAGTAAATGACTTTATTATGCCATTAATTATTTATTTTGTTTTAGATAACGTTCATTGGGGACCGGTTAAGTTAACTTTGTAGGTACCTAACTAACTAGGTATTAAATACAGTTCAAAAAAAAATTAAAATTATTTATTTCACGTAGGCCAACCTGTGGCTCTTATGACAAGTCATGACTCTACCACCGGTTCGGAAAGCGGATTCTGCTTGGAAGAGCCGGCAAGAAACTCAGCAGTTGCTCTTTTCAAAATAATAATTTTACAATATTATTATGAAGCTATTACTTTGTAATAAGTTTTTTAAACTATCTTGTGGGCAGCTGGATGCCAAGCCGATTTAACCTACGCAACTTTGTTAGAATAACATATAATATTTCCACAATGAGGGGAAGTTCAAAGAAAAAAAGAAAAGTACTACAATTCACAAAGTAGCCCCATTCCCGTAGGCGGCACCCGTTCACGAGCATGACGCATGATCCAGTGGTAATTTTACCAACGCGTCGCCGAGTAACGTTACTGAGAAACTCTGACAGCTTTTGTATTGACAATCTGCCAAAACGTCAAAATTCCTCGGTAAGAGGTTACTCAGCGATGGTAAAGACTAATGTTATAAAATACAGTATTATAGTTTGTTCTTGCAAAGTGCATTGTTGGCAGTATACACACAAGGTGGACCGACTGTGACTGGAAGCCGATGGATACAGGAGGTACAAGACCGAGACGTGTGGAAGTCCTTACACTCTGATTCCATACTGTGTGTTTAGTGTAACTTTTCACATGGAAGTAGGAATTTACTATACTACTTCCATGACTTTTCAGGTTTAACTGTGTATAATAATATGTAAATCTGTCATTCAGGATTGACGGGAAAGGGACAGAGAATTTTTCTCTCCCTTTTTGGTCCATATTAATTATAGTTCTTGCAATTCACGAGGGCGACTGACTTATGGTTGTGTGTGTGTGTCGTATCTGTATAAGTGTGGGCGAGCGCAATGCTCGCGCCTGCCCGCTCCCACCTAGGCTTTGACAGGCACGCACACTTATGCAATGTGCATGTACACGAAGTAACCACGAGTACAGCTCACTCGCCTTCGTGAATTGCAAAAACTGTAACAGTTGTACAGCCTACGCACCGTTAACTTGAAAATTACAAAACACTAGGGCTGCTGTGCATAAGATACTAATATTATAAATGAAAAAGTGTGTTTATTGGTTTGTCCTTCAATCACGCCGCAACAGAGCTACGGATCGATGTGATTCGGTATAGTTGAGGACCCGGAGAGGGACATAGGCTACTTTTTATCCCAGAAAATCAAAGAGTTCCCGAGGGATTTAAACAAGCTAAATCATCAGCATCAGCTAGTTTTCAATATTTATTACCCGTCAGAAAATAATAAAGGTAGGGAAAAATAATCAATTTCTATGCGTAGGTAACTAATTAACTGTGAACCTATCATATTCTTCCTCACAGAGCCTTGATAAATTCAACCAATCACGTGGCATGTAAAAGCCAATTTTAGATTTCGATCGAAAACCATAAAGCGTGCCAACGACGGTGTTGCTTTACAGGGTAACTACACTTGGTACAGCTTATGCCCGCGAAAGCCTCAATAGCCCAACGGTTAGGCCACGTTTTCGCATAGGCGTGGCGTTGCGCGTCGCGCGGCGCGTCGCTCGCTCGCTCTCGCTCGCCCTCATACCTTGGCCATATCGCGCGACCGCTCACGCGACTCGACGCGCCGCGAGAAGCGCAACGCCACGCCTATGCGAAAACGAGGCCTTAAAGGTGCGGACAGAAAACTGAAAGGTCGCAGGTTCGAATCCCACCCGTTGCACTATTGTCGTATCCACTCCAAACACAAGCTTTCCGCTTATTTGGAGGGGAGAGGAGGATATGAGTCAACTTCAACTTGGCTGATATTCTTTTTTTATTTAAAAAAAAAAATTGTACGCGTGGGCAGAACCCCTGCAGAATCAGGATTGAGGAGTTGGGTCCTGGAATATTACTACTTATGTAGTCTTTGCTTGGTACCTATAACAACGATTCATAATCGGCAGTTAATAAATCACCACAGTTTCTCGCAAAGTTAATTGGTTTAGAAACCACGGAGATATCGATATGTAGGTAGGTACATAGGTAGAAAAACTACTTTTTTAAGGTCGGGTAAAAAAGTAGCCTTTGTTACTCCTTATAACATCAGCTATCTGTCAGTGAAAGTCACGTCAAAATCGGGCTTAGCATAAACAAACAGACAGACAGACAAAAATTTAAAAAATGGATGTGTTGTTATAAGTACTTACCGTATTTACTTTTATAATTTTATGCATCATTTTATTAAAAAGCGTTTCGGCATTACAAACAGACACTTCAATTTGCTATCAAACTGGAAAGAACGGCGCGGTCGCATTCGCAGCCGACGCGACGGTCGACGGTTCTAAGTAGAAAGTTCTGCGCTCTGCGTGCACAGTAAAATTGCGATGTTGTATTCGTTTATTGGTTTGTTCTTCAATCACGTAGCAATGGAACAATACGGACTTGGTTTTTCACACGTGTATGTAAAAAACCGGAGAGTGACATGGACTTATTTTAATTTCGGAAAAACAAAGGGTTCCTCAAGGGAACAGCAAGATTCTTAAATATCTTCGAGACTCAGATTTTGAATTTGTATATATCTATAGGTATCATCATCATCATCATCATCATTAACAACCCATCAACGGCTCACTACTGAGCGCAGGTCTCCTCTCAGAGAAGGGTTATAGGCCATAGTCCACCACGCTGGCCCAATGCGAATTGGCGGACTTCACACATCTTCGAGAACATTATGAAGAACTCTCAGGTGTGCAGGTTTCCTCGCGATGATTTCCTTCACCGTTGAAGCAAGTGTCTATAGGTATACAATATATTATATACATAGTGTTTGTAGGCAGCCGCTGGATACAGGCGGCGCGGCGGGGCAATACCGAGGCCTGTGGAAGTCACGGCACCTTGACCTATGACCTTTATCCAGCATTGGGCGTCTATCGGTTGATAAAGAAGAAGAAGAGAAGAAGAAATTAGTTTCCCGCGCACCACTGCGTATTCAACAGCCCCGTCTGTGTAAAGATTTATTAGGAAGGGATCATTAAATAACACATTAATCGATCGTTTCATAAATAAAACAATATTGGATCGCTCCCAGATAATAAAAGCTCCCGGTCTATACGACCTTGGAATCCATATTATCGTAATTGAATCTAGGGCTGCTGTAAGGTTACTCGTTAAACGTTTTGTTATAAAGATAAAAATTTTAATGTTACTCCTGTAGTGAAATATTACATTGCTTTCTGTTATTAACTTTATCAGCTACCAACTGCAAATTTCCGTAAGCTAATTCTGATTCGTTCATTCCAATTCAATTTCAATTTCAAAATCATTTATTTCATGTAGGCCAACTTGTGGCTCATATGACAAGTCAGGAATCTACCACCGGTTCGGAATACTGATTCTGCTGAGTAAGAAACTCAGCAGTTGCTCTTTTCAAAACAAAAAAGTTGCAAAATGTAGCTTAACTATCTTGTGGACAGCTGAAGGACAGCTGATTAGAATACAATAGAAATATGTTTTATTTAAATAATCTTTTACAGTGCTTTCGTGTTTTTTAAAGTGCTTTCGTGTCTATGAATAACATTAATGACTATCTAACTAATCTACCACTGGTTCGGAATGGTACTTACAATTCAATAGATGTCAAAATGGGCACACAGAAAGTAGCCTCATTCCCGCCGGCGGAACCCGTTCACGAGCATTACGCATGATCCAGCCGTTGCTTCGCTCAACCATAATAATAGGGAACGTAACAACCCGCACCATACGACACCACCGCAGAAATATTTAAAAGAGAGCGTGACAACGTAAGCTACCCTAACCCATGTTAAGGCATTGAATTGAATACCATCTCAACCCATCGCCAGTTAGGTCACTACTGGGAAGTCCCTTTTCGAACGAGAAGAGTTTAGGATGCAGTCAGTAGTTATTAACTTTATCACCTAACAACTGCAAATTACCGTAACCTAATTCTGTTTCATTCATTCATCACAACAAATCGCCGGCCAGGCCACTACTGGAACAGTAGCCTAAGCACGAATATTTTCACTATCGAATAGTTAACGTAAAGTTAACGCCGACAAGATATTTTGTATGAAAACGACTGCACCGCCCGCACAGTGCAACGCCTGTTTTCATACAAAATATCTTGTCGGCGTTAACTTTACGTTAACTATTCGATAGTGAAAATATTCGTGCTTAGGCTACAGGTCTCTGCTGGAATGAGAATAGTTTAGGCGATAGTCCACCACGCTGACCAAGTGCAGATTGGCAGACTTGACTTCAACACACCTTTAAGAAAATTACGAAGAACTCTCAGGCATGTAGGTTTCCTCGTGATGTTTCCCTGAAAACCAGACAAACAAAAGAAATAGCTGGCTTGCTGGTAAAGTGAAAATTGTGAACACATAATCATTATCAACACATTGGATATAAACTAAAAGAAAATAAAAAGCTAAAAGCTGACGTCGCTAACTGTAGCGGCATCTAAGCTTGCAAAAAACGACGCAAGAAAGCTTCCAAAACCATTCCGAATCCCACACAGATTATCCTATATATGGAACGGGATGATAATGTTTGTTTTTATGAAAGTAAATAAAAAATATTGACTGATAATATTTACATTATAATTTTTTTATCGTATATAAACTAGTGGTTCGCCCCGAACTGAGACCTCGCGGTAACGGTTTCCCATAATTACTTATTCATTCAATAGATACATGACGATCAAAATTGACATTATTATTATGCCCGTTTTCACCAACCATACCTAAATCATCCCCTTTGTAGAAGTCTCTTTACGTAGGTAGCCCCTAAATACAATCCTAACATCCCAATGTCATTTTCACCTTTAGTTGTCCCGTAGAGGTTCGTAATAACAAAGTCGACAGAAAGTGTCAACTAACTTAACATAGGTAGCCCGTAAAGGTTAGGGAACTGTTATAGTGAAATCCTCAAACTTAGGTATAGTTTTTTGGAACATTCAAATTAAATTACTTGTACACAGCGTCAACTATCGACACGATCAGAAAACATGTAAAAACAAACTGCAACGTGAAGTTTTATTGATGTTTGCTAAATGACTAAATAATAATTTTAATTGAATAATATGTTACATATAGCTGCATTTGCTATATGAGATGAGAGCGCCATCTATTGACATCATTGTGAAGTTCTGTTGTTGCTGCTCATTAAAAGTTAAATAATTTAGTTTCCTTATTACATTTATCTAATTTTAGTATTTGTTTAAGTACATGATATTACGCTAAAATTATAAAGCTTTCAAGCCCCAGCTTTCAATGGTTATTCCGTTGTGAGGTCAAATATAATCTCCACTTTGAAAGCCCCCCATTTCGTCAATTTTAGGAAAAAAATTAAAAAAAAAATACTTTTGTACTCTGTTCCAAATTATCTTTAAAATAAGGTACTGTAACTTTATGAAACGCAAAATTTTTTTTTTCTTCGCATTCGCTTCTATGAGAGCCCCCCTGAAATAAAGATTTTTATAACTTTTTAAGCCATTTTCGGCTGGAGGCCATCGGTTTACATATTATATCTAAAATTAAAGTAATTACGTTCAGTAATTCAGAAGTTATAAGGCTCTGACAGACGGACGGACGGACGGACGGACAAGTGCAAATTCACTCAAGTAGACTCAAAGACCTTCGCTTCGCTCGGTCGATTATTATCATTATTCTAAATGGGTAAATTTATGATATTAATTAATTAGTCTCGGTGAGATTGAAGCCGACGTCTGCGGCTTCTTCTATAAGGTCCTAAACTTGGTCCCTGACCTCATCAATAAAACACAGCTGGGTTCTTCAGATATGGTATAATGGTAGAGTAATCACTTTCACAAATTTGGGTGTAATAGATACTGGAAAGAAAGTTGTTGGGTATTTGACTATAATAAAAATATCGTTTCAACTGGTGTCATCCTAAAAGATTATTATCTAAAAACATTATTCCATACGACAAAACAAAAAAATAAAGCTTTATTTAATTAGAAAACATTAAATAAAATTGCTATAATTCTGGCCATGGTCACGTGATCGAAAACGTTCCGTGATCTCGAATGACGTCACAGTCCACACCACCTATGGAATTCTCATTTTGTCAATACATTTCGACGTGTTTGTGCGGCGTAATAGGCTAATTTCGTCTGTTTTTCATCGTTACTATTTTATTAAATACCAAATAGTATGCGACACGCGGCCTAAACACATATTATAAAATTGTCATTGTTTGAAATGTGAACTGTTACGTCATGAGAGCAAATGGAACGTTTCGGCGGCAATTTATTTTTTTGAATTTATTTCTCGATTTTTATGAAAAATAATGAAAATTATGCCGAAATATATGTTTTGTTAGCTTCAGCATAGCATTATTAACAATTTAAGATGATTTTCTAAAAGTAGTCAAATAGCCTATTGTTGCTTGCGCGTTTCGCTAAAAGCTTATGCCACTTGTGCCACCGTAAGTGCGTAACCGACTCTTGACCGACTCAGTCAATAATCACTGAGAACGGCCTACCGAATCAACAATAATGGGCGTAATGAAAGATCGCGAATAAAGACCCATGATAAACCTGACAGCTTTCTAAATATAAAAATCGGGTTGCTAATTTGAATTTAAATACTCTTAGTTTTTCTTCGAAGAGGAATTGCCAGGAACTGGAAAACGGTCAACCACGATGCAGGTTAGTTGCCACAAGATAATGTCAGATATTGAGGACAAAAGTTAAGCCCACGCCGAAAATCATGTTGATTCGTAGCTCTATTGCGGCGTGATTGAAGCAAAACCAAGAAACAAACATGTTATCGCATTTATAATATTAGTCATCACTCATCATCATTATCAACCCATCAACGGCTCACTACTGAACACAGGTCTCCTCTCAGAGAAGGGTTGTACGCTATGGTCCACCACGCTGGCCCATTGCAAATTGGCAGTCTTCACACACCTTTGAAAACATTATGGAGAACTCTCAGGTGTAAGGGTTTCCTCGCGGTGTTTTCCTTCACCGTCAAAGCATGTGATATTTCATTTCTTAAACGAACTTCTAAAACGAACGAACGAACACTTAACTTCGAAAAGTCAGAGGTGTGTGCCCGGGATCGAACCTGTGACCCCCCGAATGGGAGACCACAGTCGTACCCACTGGCTATCACTGCTACATTTATGCTACATTTATTCCTTCATATATAATATTAGTAATAGAATAGAATACTAATGTTTTCTACTCATATAAACTCTTACAAAGTGCTTTTGAATCGTCAAGTGAATCGGAATGCCATTCCCACTGAGGAGAACCAGCAAGAAAAAAAGATACTGCAAAGGATATACTATAAGAGATGAGAATAGATACTACAATTCGCTTAATATAAGTAGGTGACTATTATTATAATATTATCCTGAACTAGTTTATCACTTTCAAAGTAACCTGAATGTTATCCTTAAAAGTAAACAAAGCCGGAGCAGATGAGTAGAGGCACGATAAGGATTCCAAATTCTTTTGTGTTTCGCCGCCGAGCGCACAGTAGCGGCATACATTGAATACAATACAACACTTATTTATAGTCAAAACTGTCGTCGCCATAGCGTCCTGGCTCGCAAACTTAGAGAGACTTTACATGGAGTCGACAGGATACTGGTAAATAAATAATATTTTATGAATCTTATACAATATGGATCGAATATACCTATATACTTTAAGCGTATCCTACTTCCTACTAATCCTACTAATGTTATAAATGCGAAAGATTGTGAGGATGGATGTATGGATGGATAGATGTTTGTTACTCTTTAACACGACAACGAAAGAACCGATTTGGCTGGAATTCGGAATGGAGATAGCGCATACCCTGGATTAGCACATAGGCTACATTTTATCCCGGAAAATTACCGAGTTACGGTGGAAATTAAAAAACCTTAATCCACTTGGACGAAGTCGCGGGCATCATCTAGTTGAAAAATAAAATGTGGAAGCAGATGAAGGAGAATCAATAGTAGAAAAGATAAAGTTTTGATCCAATGTAAAAGGTCCGCTACTCAGATATCACTCGGCTCCTTTTGCGGTTCACAAGATGAGAGGAATAGCAGCGGCCTAACGTTTTGTTTGAAAAAAGTTCTCCTAACGGTCCTCAGACCGCAAGGTCAGGACTAACCGCATGTTTTTATTTTGACTTTCATTTCGAACGGCCCTTTCACTGGAGTTTTTTAGAAATGCAACGTCGATTCTATATGGAACTGGAACGTCTACTGGCTTTATTGTTTCCCTTAGTTCTTGTCTAACAACTTTTTTCGTATTTATGAGTCACTATTGATAGTTTCCAGTGATTAGTTTCTGACTAAATACTATTATAAAATAAACAAGTGGAGATTGAGACACTTTTTATCCTGGAAAAATACCCAAAATCTACCAAAAACCACGCGGTATTTCTGTTCCTGTTAGTTTCTCAATATATTCACGCAAAAAACCACATCGATCTGTTGCTCAATTTCCGCGTGATTGAAGAACAAACCAGCAAACCAACACACATATGCATTCATAATAATATAAGAGAATGTGTATGTTATTTGATTTAGTAAATGTTTTATTGTATAATAATGAGGCATCAAATATCATGCCCATGCACCGTGAATGTAACAGACTACAACAACGTTGATAGGTACTAAACCTGTTATAACAATAACAAGACAATCAAAAACACAATGTAAATAATAACTACAATGACCGATATTGTAAGACACGACATCAAATGGAGACCAGCGAACATGGTTCTCGAGGCTGATTAACGGCTATGCAAATGATATAGAGATGTTACGGAAACAGTTATTAATTTAACCTTATTAATAGATCCATGCGGTATGAATAGGGTCTAAAAATGGGAGGGATTATATATTTTGTTAACAAATTTATTTCTTTATTTTAAGAAGTCTTATGAAGGCATTTCTTGTGCTTTTGTGACTTGTGCTTTTTGTGTTCAGTAGCCGTCTGCGACTCTTGGTGTGATTTTTTATTTTTTTCATTAAGTCTCTAGTAATTACAGTCTTCTAACCCTGTGCTTTCCAGTGAGAAATCGCCAACTAAGGACCCCAACGTTTATTTGTAGTTTACGTAACCCAACGTATATTTGTTATTTACGTTTAGCTGTATATAAATATAATCCATTGCTATTTCAACATGGCGCTTAGCAGCTATGAGCTGCTCGTTTCATCTGTTTTTTTCCATTTAATTTCATTGGGGACACTATCTTGTTTCTTCTAATAACGCCCAAGAAAAACGTTACTTAAAGTAATAATAATGATTAACTTTTAACTTTGAAAATAAAATTTGTTAAATTGTTCATATTTTTAATAACCAATGTTCTAACGAAAAAAATAGATTGTTTTTGGGTGAGTACTAAGTATTCGGATTACCTAACTAACTTAGGTCATAGTAAAGATTTGCCTGATATCGCCCAGCCTAGGAATTATCATTATCATTATGCATTTATTGATCACCGTTCCCATAACAGAAACAAAACAAACGGGCCACTTTGAATCGCTAAATCGTTTGATCCGACCATCTAACAGGCATAATCTCTCGATTAGATGATACGTAGGTATTTTAGAACTGGTTTCCCAATCTCTGAATGAGCTGTTTATGAGATAAAATCTTTGAAAGAAATTTAATCAAAGTAGCTCGCGTTAAATGCGTAGTTGAATGACTAATGCACGAAATCAGTCGCTCCAAAAGATTTATATTGTTTATCATTGAGACTAGATAACATGATATACATTATACACTTCCTTATTGAGTAACTGACCTATGAATGTTTAAAGTTCATTCCGCTGGGCTGATATTTAGAAACCTGCAATACCAAATATTTCTATTATTTGAAGATCAGTGTCCCGAACTTTTCAGTGTACATAATATAGCCCATAACATACAATCTGTTTGGTATAATATTATTATCATACTATATACTAACACGTACATATACCCATGTTATTTTGAGCTGATAAACACAATGTTAAAGAATTAATAATAATATACATATCGTAGTACTTAACACTTTATGAAACATAGAAAAAGCAAACTCAATAAATATCTATATATATAAAAGAAAGTGGTGTTAGTTACACTATTTATAACTCAAGAACGGATGAACCGATTTGGCTGAAAATTGGTGGAGAGGTAGCTTAGAACCTGGAGACGGACATAGGATACTTTTTATCCCGTTCGACCGTGTTTCCGTCATGTCACTATAAAACGTGGTATAAGAAAAACGCATCTGACATGGAATAACAAAACGCAAATGACAGTGGAATAACAAAAGGTAAATGACAGCTAAACGTAATTTTGTCTTTGGTTAAGTATGGTAAAAAATTTGACAATTATAAAAAGTGTTGTACTAAAGCATTAGGTACTGATATTATAAATGCGAAACTGTGTTTGTTTATTGGTTTGTCCTTCAATCACGTCGCAACAGAACAGCGGATTGATGCGATTTTTTGCATGGGTATAGTAATGGATGTAGTAGTAGTGGTTCCTCAGACCGGGAGAGCTACTTTTTATCTCGGATAATGAAAGAGTTCCCGCGGGATTTTTAAAAACTAAATCCATGCGGACGAAGTCGCGGGCATCAGCTAGTAAGCATATAAAAAAGTAGAGGACGAAGTAATAGATAAATTAGAACCCATTCTCACAATAATAAAAAACACATAATTTTTTAATACGAACACCATACAAGAAATCCTCAAACCGCAGTATAGATCAATTAATACTAATCACCTTCGACTGATCGAAGCCATAACCAGTTCCAATATACCACTAAATTAACATGGGATCGCCGAATGTCCAAGAGATGTGTCAATCCAGATAGGAAGTGATTGACGTTACTTTTAATTTCATAATTGGTGAAGCCAAGCGCGCGGTTGAAGAAAAAATGTTAGATAGATTTAAATTGACTAACATATTCGGTAAATGTAGAATTATACGTTTTTTCGTAATAATCATATTCATTGAATATGTATGGGCAAGTGCTGTTCCTATGGACGCTTGTACCTGTGGACAAAATCGATTCCGTCGAAACTAGCAATCCTAAAATTTTAATTTGAATGCGATCGTAAGCTTTGTCTATTGGTTGACAGTTCGTGTTCAAATTAGAATTTTTGGGATTGCTAGTTTCGACGGAATCTATTATGTCCACAGGTACAAGCGTCCATAGGAACAGCACTTGCCCCTACTAAGTTAGAACAAAACAAATGACAAAGCAACTTAGGCTTGAAGTAAAGTATAGTAAATGAAATAAATTATTTATCTAAGGAATTAAGATCAGTCATTGACCTTGTTGTTAAAAGGAGTACTAGCATAACTTATAAGATAATACTATTATTTCGGATTTAAATCCACTATTTATTGAATTGAATTGAATTAGAATGCGGCTACTTTCTGTCTGCTCGTCATAACATGTATTGAGTTGTAAGCATGCATTTTCTTAACATCCCCTCATTGTAGAAACACTGCATACATAGCATAGTACCTATTGTAAATTATATTGAACAAAGCAACCGCCAAGTTTCTTGCTGGATCTTCTCGGTAGGAAGGGCATTCCGAACCAGGTAGTAGATTCATTTGACGATTCGAAAGCACTTGTAAAAGTTTATCTGAATAAAAAATATTTCTATTCTATTCTATTTGCATACACTATTAGGCTATAGCTTATTAATCTATACCTATTTAGAAATAATTATAATCTACGATTGGCGAATCAAACATGCTTTATAAATTTTGTTTATGGCGTGTGCTCGGTTTACCAAGTGTATTCGTAGGTTCAAGTGCATATGTATCAGGTTCATTACTCATTTGTCTAAAAAATTACAGCTACAGTTTGACACAATTGAGTCTGTAGCGATGATTGGTGCAGCTCTTCCACAATTGATCGGGTGGTACCTTAATTTTTACATCATTATCCAACTATACGCCTCTTCAACAATCGAGTCGTGATCAGAATAATAAGGTTTATAAAAAATACATTAAAACAACACGATCGATAATCAAGATCAACCCATTTCGGATCCATAAAGCGCAACCATAAAAAATCCTAGATGGATCGTATAATTTGACATCGCAGTTTTCCTGTTCCAAAATTGTGATGGATGGAATAAAAAACTCGTTAGTGTTATTATCCCTAATAAACGAGAGTATATGGTCAGATACCATAATGGTGTGGTCATTAGGGTAATGCCCAGGATCGCCTCGGGTCCGTCTCTGTGTCGCCATCAAGAAATTATTTACATGCCTGAGGGGGAAAAATATTCGTACACCTGTTCATATTAATGTACATTTTTGGCAGGTTTGTGTTGGTGCATTACCTACCGTTGAGAAAAATCCCTTTCTCACAGAGGAGATCTGCGCTTAGTAGTAAGCCGTTGATGGGTTGCTGATGATGGTGAAGATAGGGGAAAAATACTCGTACACCTGTTAAGTATATGCACCGCCTGATTTCCCTTCAGCTTGAAGAATCGAGGTATATTGGTATACTCTGGTAGTATAGTATGGATCACGTAGGGATACTCCGAGAAATTAGTACTTTCCAGTGCCCACTGAGTAAATCATGAGCCTTCTTGTGAGACCCACAGATTGTATCCAAAGTTTTCATGACGCACGGTACAAAAAAAAATTTCCTTCAGCCAACATAATAAATATTATAATTGACCAAAGAGAAGACAATTATTATAGGTACAATTGACCAAAGATGGAACGGATTTCAATTTAAAACCTTATCTTTAAAAAATAGCGTATTTAAAAATAAAATAAAAATATACTTTATTTTTTTATGAATAAATGCCTACCTATATAATCTTCACAAACATTAGCATTCTCCTTTATTTTTTACCTTACCACGTGCTCACCCATTCTCACCCTTTATAATGAAGCCTCCACGCCTGATTTAAAATCAATAATGCGTTCAAAGAGATCACTTTCCCATTCGCAGTGAGAGACCGATCAGTGATCTATAGATCTTTTTGTTGCACGAAATCGATCAGTTGATTACGTTCGCGAACGGGTCAGTGTAGAATGTTTTTTTACTGTGACAATAGTTTCTTTCAGTATGTGTGATTGGATTTTTTAATAGATTGTGTACTTCGGTTGTTTTTTTTATTTTTTCTACGTTATCTAGTCTGTTTCATAGTTCTCATAATAATTTGAATTGAGAATAGTTTTTTACTAACAGTGATTATCATCTAACTTTTATGCCCTCTAATTTTGCTAATCATTTTTATAGTCTTAACTTATCTTACTTAACTAACTTATCCTGGGCTTTGTAGGCCAGACTTTTTATTATTTATTGAATAATTTAATTACTAAATGTTTTTTTAGATAAGCAAGTTTCTGGTTGATAGGCACTTTAGGCAGTACTGGTTTCTGGTTTTAAGGTCAATTATTATTAGGTTTCTAAACTTGAGAACCGAATTTACTGAAAAAGTAAAAAAATATTATCGAGTCTGAGTAAAAAACACTGAGCATTATGTAAATTATAAATACCTACATAATTATTATTATGGTTGTGTGTTCTTAAACAAGCCTCTGAGCGATATGATTCAATTCTATTCTTCTGTTGCGACTTGCGCGGCTATGCAGGTCCCGAGGCCCTGTAGCACGTCGACCGTCGCTGGTCCATTGTGCTCGCCACCATTTATAGTTAGTTCCTTTCCAATGCTTGTTGCCGCCAGAAACAGCAGCATCTTCTTGGCTGGGAGGAGTGTATCCTCCTCAGGGTGCACGACTTGTTTCCCTAGAAGAATGCTTCGTTAATGCATTAAAGCGGGGCAGTAACAGATCATATGCAACGGCATTTCTGCCGATTCCAGGCATAGCCTGCACATATCTGAGCCCTGGAGCTTGAGGTTGAACATGAGTCTGTATAGTCAAGCGTGTAGAGCGATATGATTCGGCGCCGGAAAGCCCAAAGGTTTGTCGAACAGCTGCGGCATCGGAAAGCTTGTTTGACAAAATCACTACGAAGCACGCCACACACAAAAGCTGTTTATAATATACGATGCTCGTTTGTAGACGCTCGCTTAGGCTCCGGGCAAAGACCACCGTTTTTGGCATCGAGCTTCCGAAAAGCGACTAAAAATCGCAAAAATGCCGATCACCGCTGCTAAAAGCATCGTGTCTGCCCTGGCCCTTAAAGGTCAGCCATAGTCTGATCCACGATATCTGTCATGCCAACAATCCATTATAATTTATTACAGCCGACCGGCTAGATACAGAAAGATAATTAATATTGGACAGTAATTAACGATGTCACAGAGCATTACCGGAGATGTTAAGCATGAGTAATGGCTGACCTTGCGGCTTTATCGATCCCCGTGCTCCAGATCATGTCGCGTCTGAGTCATGACTTCATGAGTGAACACGGGCTGGGGACGCACACCAACTAAACACAAAATAACTACATACATATTAACAAAGCTTACTTTATCTATCTGCATGCCTGAGAGTTCTCCATAGTGATCGCAAAGACATGTGAAGTCTGTTTCCGCACAATGTTCGCTGCTAAAGCAAATGATATTTATATTACACCTGATCGGAAAGTAGGTACCTTAGCCCTCGTCGTATGTAATCGGTCACTTTCACCCCTCGGTGAACAATGTAGGTTTAGGTTTAAAGAATTTATTCTCTAAGAACAAAACATGCTCACTTACAGAGAAATTAAAACTTAAATTATAACACATTATATACATTAAAACATAAAATGGTGGCTCTTAAATAACTTAAATAACTATAAAACTAAAATATTTTAAAGGTTTGCTAACTGTTTTAAAAAACTTCCTGAGTTTTCTTTTAAAAATTGGTAAAAATTTCTCGGATAATATATCTTTTGGCAGACCATTAGGTATATAGAAGTGCTCCCTCAAATTGTATAGTTTTCGCGCCATATGTTTTTGTTCTTGCGTAGCAATTGCAATTTATGTTTATTTCGTGCAATGTACTATTTTGTAACTTATTTTTTTTTTGACATTTCCATTGTTTCGCTATTAGAATTTAGAATTGGAACTGGTAGGTACCTACTTTGTTCATAGCGACGCTATGGAGTGAGCAAGTCACTTCAAAAAAAAAAGATTTCATCATTAGAACGATAGATAAATAATCGACAGCTACCTTAACCTAACAAACCAATGCCTTTAAAAATGTAGCGTGAAATCGATGCTAGTAATGTGGAATGGTGGGTACAAATGTGCCATTGCAATATAGATGGGGAGCATTATGGTGTATCCAGTAGTTGCCCGTAGGCTCCGTGCGACGTATTAATCAGTCGGCATACTGTATACAGTTACACTGTGGATTGGTGTATGACTTTGTTATAATATTTTCCATCTGATTTTAGTTAAAGTTAGCTAAAACCAAACCGCTAAGGTGTGGAATGCCCTTCCGGCATCCGTGTTTGCTGCCTCGCGTAACCTTCAAGGCAAGAGTGGTAGGCAAGCGCGCTACAACTTAGACCTCATTAGTGTTTTCTTTCATTGATTGTCGTCAAGCGCAAGCCTATCTCGCAATAAAAATCTATTCCCGGCGAAGGCATTTTGGGAATTTGTCTGTGGTTTGGTCTGGTGGGAGGCTTGTTACCACGGTTTCTACAAGCAATGGGTGTCAGGGTATGGGTTTAATTTAAACTACCATACCCCTTCCAAGTTAACCCGCTATCATCATAGACTGAATTATCACTTATCATCAGGTGTGTTAAGCGGTATCTTGAGATCGTTGGCACAGAGAGCGAATAGCGATGTAGACTCCTGCAACTTGATTGCACGTATGCTCGCTAGTGCAGAAAAGAAGGCATAAATCTGGAGGAATGTTGACACTGAGAGGCATTATAGAGAGGAGAGAGAAAAGAGAAAAAGAAGAGAAGAGTAAGAGAGAAAACATGTAGACGGTCTGAAGTATTACAAAGCGTTTCCGTGCTGACCTGGGAGTCTTGAGGCGGTTGTTTTATTCCGTAGGGATTTTAAATCCACGTGCCAATCCTCAGTAGCCCCATAATACCTAGGTAATTCTACGCCTGGAAGCTAGATCGCAGGTAGCACGCATCGCAATTCGCTATACACCTCACGGCAAAAGGCGAGCGGAACGTAAACCCAAAAGGTGACGGTTCAAACTACACCCGTTGCATTATTGTCGTGCCCACTTCTAACTAACGTTTATTTGGAGGAAAAAGGGATAATATTACTCATGATTGCATGGGAAATTGTTATTATTAAAAAAATACCTAGGTACCTTCTCAATAAAAATTAACGTTTGCTGTAGTAACTCATAGTAAGTAGCTAATCATTATTTATGGATCTCCTCAGAAAAGCTGCTATTAGATATACCTACTGATATGACAATTTTTCAACAGAAAACTAGGGCTCTAATAACACTCTATTTTCTTACTAATAGTCCGATGGGACTGGTAATCCGACTCGACTGGAAAAAAAACAGAGGTACGGAGGTGTGCCAACTCCCCAACACTGCACTGCAAAGGTCTGCTTCAGAAAATTCCATGTTGTTAAAAAAAACATTAAAAATCGCTACAGATTGTGAAAAATTGTATTGTAGCGCCATCTATCTCAAAACTGCAGTACTATCTTAAATTTATCAGTAGTGACATCTATCCAGTCACACTAAAACTACTTCGTCATTCGTGGGTGCTGGTTGTAGCTTGTTGAAGTGAATACAATATTCATAGAGTAATCGTTTTTCAGATTTTGACTAGATGGCGCTTTAACAAAAATTAAAAAAATTAATTGTAGATAAATCTATTATAGGAATTTCGAATATTAAAAATGAAGTGTCCCTTATTTTTAAAATTAGTTTATCCTATATTTATGTAAAATTAAATTAAATAAAAAATAAATATTTATGGTCTGTTAACTGTTTCACCACTTGTGAAAACAAAGTGCCTGATATAATTATGTATTATAAATCTAACAGATAAAATATCTGCTGGATAATTCATGTGACTTCTTGTTGAGTTTAACTGTCAGATTGACATCAGATACTTATTATTAAATAATAATAATAATAATAATTTAAACGCTATCCGTCCGATAAGTTGTGGATAGGCTATCAGACCTTTATCAGCAAGTGGTGAAACAGGCCCTAAGTCATGTTTTTTTTAATAATATCTAAATAATAATTATTCCTTTTTTTAAACATAATATCGTTGTAGGAATTTAATGATAGTTCAGTCTTTCAACTGAACTCAACTGTAAGTATCTATATATATAAAAGAAAGTGGTGTTAGTTACACTATTTATAACTCAAGAACGGATGAACCGATTTGGCTGAAAATTGGTGGAGAGGTAGCTTAGAACCAGGAGACGGACATAGGATACTTTAAAAAAAAAAAAACAGAACAGCGGATTGATGTGATTTTTTGCATGGGCATAGTAATGGATTTAGTAGTGGTTCCTCAGACCGGGAGAGCTACTTTTATCTCGGATAATGAAAGAGTTCCCGCGGGATTTTTAAAAACTTATTCCATGCGGACGAAGTCGCGGGCATCAGCTAGTATAATATATATGCGGAAACGAAAGTAGTTTAGAAGATTAATTTTTCGCCCGTTTGAGTTCAACACACTATAATCAAAACATTTATTAATTTACTGTGAGTACTTTTATCTATTCTGATGAATGAGTGATGGCACACGGCCGGCGTATGTCTGGAAACCAAGAAAACCCTAGTCCCAAGGAATTTGAAAAGTAGGTATTTGAAGAAACTATTACTGTCGCACCTACCTCCAACCTGCCCCCGTAAAGTACGCAAGGGACAACTGCAGGGGACAACTGCAGCTCAGGCTGATTTTACCTACAAAAATCTTGACCAAAAGACGTTTCGTATTCTGCTGTTTCCATCTTCAAAACTGGACAGATCTCAAAAATTCTTATATCAAAATTTAGAGGAAAAGTGTATCTATGCTTCTATTATTTTCTTTTTTGTTAAAAACATGAAATCTGTCTGACAGTCGTCTGAACATGGCGGTAAAAACGGTTTTTTTTTCGGGTTTTTGGATTGTCATTATTTTAGTGATTATGTTTTGGAAAAAAGAAAATGATTGGGGCACGTATTAATTAGACCTATATTTTTTGAAAAAAATTCATTGCTCTAGAGGCATTATCCACGAAGAAAACAGCAGAATGCGTTTGTATAGAGAAAGGCCCAATAGAGCCCCCTCTTAAATACCTACAGGGAAATGCATACTAGGTATTATGACGCCTCCACACCAGCATATCCGACGTTGCAGCGACGCCGAAATGATCGTGTGGCACCGCTCTAATGCGAAGAGAAATTGTTACAATCATGTTTACTTAATTGTCTATACATTTATTCTGAATAAACAGTACTTTCACTTTAGGCTTCAGTGTGTTCATTTGCGAGCTATTCTGTTGCGGCTCTTTATGCTCTCGCACGGTGCATTTCGATGTCAGGGTTGTCAACATGGCAATATCGCTACCAATAAACATAGAATATTTACTGAAGGATTGTATACATCGGTTGGCACTTGGCATGCCCGACTCCACTGCCTTTGGTGTCCCGTAGTCTACGGGCTAAAAACCTCTATATTCCACTCACTCCATACCTCCTAAGTACTTATTTCATTAGGAAGGTAGCTGGTTCTTCTCTGCATTGACCCGAACTTTATTTATAAATAATAATAATAAAGCTATTTATTATTTTTTTAAATAATTATAAACATCATATCGGATCGGATCGGATAGGATCAAACAACTTACGGATCCGAGACATGGTCGCTAACTAAGGGCCTCATAAGTAGGCTCAGGACCGCTCAGCGGGCGATGGAGAGACCTATGCTCGGAGTGTCCCTGCGGGATCGAATCAGAAATGAGGAGATCCGTAGGAGAACCAGTCACCGACATAGCTAAGCGAGTCACGATACTGAAGTGGAAATGGGCGGGGCACATAGTTCGAAGAGCTGATGGTCGTTGGGGTCCCAAGGTGCTGGAGTGGCGACCCCGCACCGGGAAGCGCAGTGTTGGCAGACCCCCCACCAGGTGGACCGACGACATCAAACGAGTCGCAGGGAGCCGCTGGATTCAGGCGGCGCAAGACCGAGGCCTGTGGAAGTCCATGCAAGAGACCTTTGTCCAGCAGTGGACGTCTATCGGTTGATAAAGAAGAAGAAGAAGAAGAAACATCATATTATTATAAAGTACCCAGCTTTGCATATTCTCACATTCGGGGGCTTCGAGATAGAGATATACTGTCCACGTGTACGTCCTTTATTATGCTTTGCCCGCGGCTTCGCTCACGTTAAGTTAGATTTATCATACACCTATTATAAGTAACCCAAAGGTACCCCCTTTGGGTTACTTATAATAGGTGTATGATAAATCCCTAGGTAGCCTTGCTTAGGTCGAATTTTCAAAAAACCTTTCATAGCGGATTCCTACGTCATAAACGGTAGCTTTTCTATTTGCATGCCAGCCCAATCCGTAAGGTGCACAGTGGGTTGAGCTGTGCGTTGATAGATCAGTCATTCAGTCATTTATTTATTTATGTTTTCTGGTAGTTAATTAATAAATAAATAATATTAATATTATGGCATCAAACCAACACTCCCACGGCCTAGCAGCATTCTTGTAAACCGAGGCGATTTTAAACAAAGCAGGAATTAAAAGGTAATATAACGTACTTACATAGGTACAGGTAGGTATACAAGACCGAGAGGAGAGGTTTTCAGACCAGTCGAAGGAGTGAGAGAGGTCCTTAAGTTATATTATAGGTTATATGGTGAGTGTAGTAAAATAGTAAGTGTGACAGAACATGGGAGACTTGAAATAATAGTCGATATTTACAAGCAATATACTTTCGCTATATTTGCGAGCAGAGAGTTACTACACTCAAAATTTTACAAGAAAAATGATACGTCTGCTAAACAGTTCCTTTATTTATTATGTTGCAGACAAAAGGCTTACAAATACTGCTGTCACTACAGTTGTGACAGAACAGAACAACTCAGGCGCTGCATTCTACAGTTTTGTTTCTAGCCTACAAAACTTTTTAGTCTGTAGTACCCAGTAGAAAATATTACACGCCAACTAGCTTCGGCATCGTAGAGTGTTGTTTTTATCACACGAAACTATAAAAGTTCACATTTGAGTGACTGAGAAAACTTTCTACGAAGCTGGCTGTCTCCTTTCGGGGGTTCAATATGTAGTCAGTGAAAATGCGACGTCCCTAACCGAACTGTACAGCATGTTTCACCGTTACTTTGACCCACTCGCAGCATCCAACCACAGTTCAGTGTTAACCGCAAGATCGCCACGTGCGAACGCGATTATGTTTTTCGAAAGTTTTCTTTTAAATCTAACGGTCTTAGCCGTTTTGATCGCAGCCCTGACCTTTGATTACGTGACGAAGTTCTTCAGCTACTGGTACGTAAGGGAAATACCTAACAAAACCCCCATACCATTCTATGGAACAGATTACCATAGAGTTTTGTGTCTGAGGGATACAACTGAAGAAGTGAACAAACTTTACAAAGACAACGCCAAGGAGAAATACGTAGGATGCATCAAGAGCAGAATTCCAGATCTGATTATCAAGGACCCGGATTCGGCACAAAAGATTCTGTCTACAGATTTCTCGAATTTCCATTGCCGAGGCTACGGGCTGGACAGATCTCGGGATGTTTGTCTACGAAACAATTTGTTTTATGCCGAAGGAGAAAAGTGGACTCTATTGAGAAGGAAATTCGAGCTATTACTGAATAACATGGACGGCAAAATTGAAGACAGTTTACATGACTGTTTGTCAGGAACCAATGGAGATGCGAACGTTCAACAATTATTGTCTAGTATATTGGATGTTGTGTTTAAACATTTGCTTATCGATGATAATTTAGAAGACCCTCTTATATTAAAGAATTTAAGAGAAACAATGCAAAGAAGATCGTTGTTTGACAAAGTAAAGAGCTACCTGAAGAATATATTTCCTTCAGTATACGTAATGTTAAGATTAAACATTTTGCCCGAGCTATACTTTAGAAAATACGTCCAAGTTATAAAGGACTCTAATTTGATGAAGGATATTGTAAAGACGGAATCAATATCCCAAGAGGATACACACAATGATAAACCGTACAAAAAGGGATCTGATTTGGAGACGGCCTATTCTTATTTGGCTCTTTTCATCGGTGAAGGTTACATACCATGTCATTACGTCCTCACGGCTTTGTTGTTTGAATTAGCGAAAAGTCCCGATGTACAACAAAAGGTAAGGACGTGTTTACAAAATTCTCAAGAAGATGATTACTTAGACTTGACTATAAAAGAAGCTTTGAGAATGTATCCCGCATATTCAGTTATCACAAGGAAATGCGTTAAAAGTTATACATTCCCGGAAAACAATTTACATCTCGATAAAGGGGTGACAATAACTATACCCGTGGAAGCGATCCACAGGGATGAGAATTATTATAAAAATGCAAATGACTTCAATCCAGACCGTTTTTTAAACAAAAATGCTGATACTAAGTTAACTTATTTACCTTTTGGTGCTGGGCCTAGAAAATGTGTTGGTAAGTGCTTTTTATTCTAGTAGTGTCGGGAATACCTTTCATTCAAACAAATTATGATAATTTTGATGTAACTATTTATCTAATTTTTAAGTACCTATTTAAGAATAACATGTATATTATTATTATCATATTAATTCCCTCTTCGTGTTTGATTAAATAACGACTGATTTATTATTGAATAAACAAAAGATTATCGAGATTATCCAGACATGTTATATTTACTACCGTATATCTATTAAAATAAATAGATATATAAGAAATTTTATTTAATTGGACTTTTTATACAATACAGTTTTAACAATAAAATTAGGTAAAACCTAATGTAACTTCAATATTAAATATATATTTTAACTATATTATAGATGAAGCGGTTTAAAACTGAGCAATGTCATTTAAAAATTAGACACGCAATTTTATTTGTTGTGTTACATAAATGTTACATACAAAACAGAAATAATTGCTCGTTGTTATTATAATGTTACACTACAGTCTACCTTGTAATAATAACAATTAGAAGAGTCAATTGACAAGGTACTATTTTTCGTACAAATAAATAATAATCATTGTCTTCCCAGTTACATAACTCAATAGCCCCAATAGCCTAACATTTAAAGGTATTGAAAACTGAAAGGTCGCAGGTTCGATTCTCACCCATTGCACTATCTATTGGTCATACCCACTATTGACACAATTTATCCGTTTATTTGGGAGGTGAAAGGAGAATATTAGTCAAGTTCAGCTCGGTTAGTATTATTTTTAAAGAAAAAAAAAGAAAAGATAAATAATTACCTTAATGTTTCCGCAATGTCTCAATTGTAATTATTTCTTGCCTCAAAATAATATTACAAAGTTATTATTTTAAATCCACTAGAAAATTAGGTTCTTTATAGTGTCGAGGTCTTACGACTGCGAGAAATCGGCATTGTAATGTGAAATGTGTGTCAATGAATCGTTTTCAATTGAATCAGACATTTTATCAATTGGGATAAAATACTTACCTAATCGAATTACTAACTAAGTATTAAGAAATAGCGGATCAAATTAGGCATCCATTATCTTTACAGACAAACTTCATAATAAAATTATACGATACCATTGAAGTATAACGCTCAGAAGCGCAATAGTCTATGCGGTGATAAGCCATTTTTAGTAAGCCTTTAAAGGGCGACTACGCAGTTTTGTTGCGTTAGTACGAACGAGCGAAATGACGTACTGTGCTGTGAAATGACGTACATCACAATAACCATCAAAAACGTACAGTTTTTGCAATTCACGAAGGCGAGTGAGCTTTACTCGTGGTTACTTCGTGTACATGCACATTGCATAAATGTGTGTGCCTGTCAAAGCCTAGGTGGGAGCGGGCAGGCGCGAGCATTGCGCTCGCTCACACTTATACAGATACGACACACACACAACCATAAGTCAGTCGCCCTCGTGAATTGCAAGAACTATAACTATCGGTACTAGTAGGTACCAGAAAATAATTACATGGCACTCACACATTCAATGGTTGTTATGAGCCTATGTTTGGAGCGGAACTTAGTTAGAAACATCTGTTCTAAGCGTTATAGTTGGTTAGGAAATTGGGTTCTTCACAATGTCGATTTCTAGATTTTCTTAGTTCTATCGAGGTATTTTATAATGTGACGAAGCTTTATTTTCAGGTGAACAGTTAGCATTACGTATAATCCGAACTGTAACTGCTGAAATTCTGAAGAAATACCAAATTAGAAAATGTGACGTCACACCAGAGAAGCTAAAAGTTACTGACCATAACTTTTTGAGGGTGATCGATAAAGATTTATGGTTGAGATTCAAACCTATTTCATAGATTTTTCAAAGTTATTCTTTATGGGTTAGTTTAATTATTTTTACTTTGAGTCACTTAAATCTAAGAAGCAAAATAGAAAATTCTTGTACTGAACAAAGTGCAGTGCCATTTCACAACATTAAAGAGAACCAGAAGACTTAAATTAAAATTATTCAACAGACGAACTTCATTTTACGATGTTATTTTTATTTTAACTAAAATAAATTAAACTTTATATAATAAACAATATTATTTAATTTATGTTGCCTTTATTCCTTCCCCTTGAAAGGAGCTACCCGACTACGGTACGGTATGTATGTGTGTAGATATATTGTGTTTATTTAAATTTCACTTGTACCGAAGGTAGTGCCTTAACTAATGAGCCGATTTCGATGATTTGTCAGTCTATTTTTTATTATGGTTCGAGTGACAAAGACTACATAATATACAACGCGAAAAAAAAAACAATATGACTGATGTTAGGTACAACCAATTTTCCATAGTCAGGTTACAATTTTTAAACTTTTTTCTTGATTGCTTTATCTTTGTGTAAGTTAAAAAATATATCGAAAGTATTCAGCACGAGAGAGCTGATATTTTTCAAGCCATAGTTGCTCGATAATAGAGTCTTTCAACATTCTAATACTGTAGGCTCACCATAATTTGTTTTAGGCAATCCCGGATGGGAAAAGGGGATACCGGGGTGTACGAGGATTTGAGTAAGCTTCAATTGTATTGGGGATTTGTCGAAGAAAAGTTGTTTTGGTAGAAAATTTCAGTATGAAGAAAAATTATACATTTTGTCAGCGCATAAAAAACATTTATCTGTTGCCGATTTTGAAAACTGTTTGATGATGTTCGGAGGTATCTACTATTTCGAAAAAATATCTTATTTCAGCAAAAAAGGCTTGGTAGATAAAACTACCATTTTAATTTTAAGTTTCAAAATCACATAATTCATAATAATTCAATGGGATCAACGTGATTTTATTCCAAGGGTGGGTATAGATTGAGGGCTTGGAAAGTAATATAGTCTACCCCTTATTTAAAAAAAAGGGTTCTCGCGAGATTTTAAAAACCCTAACTCCACGCGATCGAAGTCACGGGTCAAAGCTAGTCTTTAATAGAAGTCCTAAATAGAGCAAAAGCAAGCTAGTAAACTGGGAAAATTAAGTTAATACTTTTCCAAAAAAAAAAAACGGTGAATATATTCAAAAGGCAGGTAGGTATGTTCTGATTTATTGTCCCTCAACCCGCAGCCTCGTCCCGACATTGTTGGTTCCATGACGGATGATGTACCAGTGAACGCCGAACAGACCGAATGAGAGCTTTTTTTGTAAACAATGCGAGATTTGGCAGTGACGAATCATGTGGAAGGGCTTTTATCTATGCGTAAGTAGTAAACGTGAATACTGAAGCACTTTATAATGTTACTAGACGATGCCCGCGACTTCGTCCGCGTGAATTAAGGTTTTATTCCCGCGGGAACTCTGTAATTTTCCGGGATAAAATAATTAATTAATCCTGGGTATGAGCTATCTCCATTCAAAATTTCAGCCAAATCGGTTCATTCGTTGTGGCGTTAAAGAATAACAAACATCCATCCATCCTTACATCCATCCTCAAAAACTTTCGCATTTATAATTATTAGTAAGATAGTGACTCAGTTACATTATAATGAGTGTCGTTCAATCTTCTTCTTCTTCTTTATCAACCGATAGACGTCCACTGCTGGACAAAGGTCTCTTGCATGGACTTCCACAGGCCTCGGTCTTGACCCGCCTGAATCCAGCGGCTCCCTACGACTCGCTTGATGTCGTCGGTCCACCTGGTGGGGGGTCTGCCAACAATGCGCTTCCCGGTGCGGGGTCGCCACTCCAGCACCTTGGGACCCCAACGACCATCAGCTCTTCGAACTATGTGTCGTTCAATATTACCCAGCAATTTTGTTAGTCATAGAAAGAGTCTATACTTTTTTTTACAAATACCAAGGTTGCTAGATAACTTATCGGCAGATTACAGATAGATTGAGTATAGGAACCGCGAGTTAATCAGGTAATAAATAGCTTTTTGGTATTTTCACACCTAAGTATTCACTTCCATATAAATGTCTTGTTCCAACTTGCAATGATGTCTTGGTTGTCAAGAATACTCGAATTAATGTTATTTTGGATAGAAGCAGGCTTTACTTTGCGGAAGTTCAAGATTAGCAAGAAAGGGTTAAAATTATTTTACTATAATCTGAAAACAGAAAAAATCTGTATGGTCAAACATGCAGTAACAAGCTAAGCACTTCGACTTTACAATGCACTAGACTAGACAATACTGCATTAGTATGTAAAGGCGACATCTCCTGATGATGCTGCCGTGTCGGGGCGAAACGTGCGTCGAGATTAGTGTAAAAGTCTTGTGTGGTGGTGCATGTGAGTGGTGGTGGCATTGCTTGCTTGGGAAAGTGAGCGGAGCTTAGCTTGTTACTGCATGTTTTACCATACAGATTTTTTCTGTTGGCGGATTATAGCAAACTAATTCTAACCTTTTCTTGCTAATGTTACTTTATTATTTATGGTTGTTTAGTGATATTCTCTAATCATGATACAGACACCCAAAAATGTTTAAATTTTATTAAAGAAATTGAATTTTAATGTATTATGGGTTCTTTGAGTACCTATTCAATATCCAACCAATACGAAACTCTTTTGAAAAATTTAATTAGATTTTTTTAGATGTTAGGATTAGAAATTCGAATCCTAACATCTAAAATTTCAAACTGATTCTAGGAAAAGGCCTTATTATACTAATTACTAATAATGACAATAGGTACTATTGCTAAACGTGCACTGTGCACCGGTGCAGTGATACATACCTATTACTCGGGTCAATACTGGTTAACGCGATTGTTCGAGGTACAAGTAGGTACGCTGTCGCAATAATAACAGAACTCCACCATTGTATGACTTGCTACAAGCAAAAGTTATAAACTGGTGTATGGTCATAAAGTTAATGGAATCACCGTTCCACTTTAGACGTGACATATAGGTCTAGCACGAGAAATATTATGTGGTAAGTGACGTCTCCGGTAGATCATGGTAAAAAAAAACTTGAGAGATGTCAAGGGACACCCGGATGGAACGTAGTTCCTTTCGATTACATTGTGTTCGGTATTTTCGCGATACAACACGGCGTCTCCGTAGCCTAGTGGCTCCGGTAGTCGCCTAATAGTTCACAGTCGATGGTTCGAATCCTAGCTCGACAGACCGAATTTTCCATTTTCAATTTTATTTTAAACAATTTCTACATGTGGAACCTTTCCCTAATTTTTTAGGGTTCCGTACCCAAAGGGTGCCAACGGGACCCTATTACTAAGCCTCCGCTGTCCGTCCGTCCGTCCGTCCGTCCGTCCGTCCGTCTGTCAGCGGGCTATATCTCGTAAGCCGTAATAGATAGACAGTTGAAATTTTCACATATTGTGTATTTCTATTGCCGCTATAACAACAAATAATAAAAATTAAATTAAATTGAAAAATAAAGGGGGCTCCCATACATTGAAAAGGAGTCGAAATAAAATTTTATTTTTTTACTGCGGCATGTGGGATGTCATTGTCTAGACTCTAGAGCTTATTAAGTGGAGATCAAAAATATATATTTTTTTATTTTTTAGCTACAAAAATGAAGAAATGGGGGGGCTGTCAAAGTTTTAGATCTAAATATGTATCTAGTTTCAAAAAATGATTTGGTCTTATGTACGGAACCCTAAAAGAGCGAGACCCGACTCGCACTTGGCCGATTTTTAAGTTAAGTATAAAAAATTAGGGAAAAATTCCACATGTAGAAATTATTTAAAATAAAATTGAAAATAGAAAATTCAGTCTCGAGCTGGGATTCGAACCATTGACAGTGAACTATTAGGCGACTGCCGGAGCCACTAGGCCACGCAGACGCCGTGTTGTATCGCGAAAAGCCCGAACACAATTCAAAATTCACATAAAAGTGTCGGTTTCAAAAATGTGTCGAGTGTCGGTTCCTTAATTTTTTCCGTCTAGCCCCCTTCCGTACCGCGCGATAAGGAACTACGTTCCAAAAGGTAAGTACATTTGGTATAAAAATTGTTGATGGAACACCAGAGTAATTTTATACTAGCCTTTTAAAAGCGAAAATCTGAAGCCACATTAAAGAAAGGTGAAGACATACGAGGACGTAAGTGCAATAAAGTTCTATCTACCTTTATTAATATACAGCAGTAAAGACAGACGTCTTACGTGAAACAGGACGAGTATTATAGCCTCGTCAGCAAAGTTACGATGTCAAGAACTTGGAGGTGACTTTATCAAATTTTAAGTCGGGCTTAGCTTGAATAATAATGTCACGTACAAAACTGTTATAACTGAGAAATTTTGTATATCTTGTAGGTTTTTATTTCTTAAATGAAAGTGTGAAGTTTTATGGGTTTGGCCAGAAACTTAGGGTAGCATTCTATAAAATTTATCAATTCAGTAGTTTTGTGCCGCCATTAAATATACATGCAGAATAGACATACATTCTAACATTTTCAAAGAGACAAAAATTATATCCCCAGATTTTATCCACTGACAAGGGATAAAAATCTTATCTTCTCCCTTTATATAATATTCGTATAATAGATAAAAGATGAGTTTTTTTTCATTTTGTCCACTATGGATATTATAGTATAAAAACTTATTACAATGTACCTAATAGCTTCATAATAATATTGTAAAATTATTATTTTGAAAAGACCAACTAGTTTCTTCTCAGCAGAATCCGCTTTCCGAACCGGTGGTAGAGTCATGTCTTGTCATAAGAGCCACTGGCCACTGGCCTACGTGAAATAATTTTGAATTGAATTGAATTGAATAGAGCTGCTGCTTGAAAATCGAATTGTGTGAAAACCCCACTCGCTTCACTATTGTCGTACCCACTTCTAAAAGTAGCCTATGTCAATCTCCAAGTCCTCAACTACTTATACTCATAAAAAATCAGGTCAATCCTTTGACAAACTAACAAACAAACACACTTTTACCTTTTAATATTAGTAAGGTACGCCTATTCTTTAACAAATAAAATTATTATTTGGCTATATTGAAAAAAAAAAACTTAGGCCACTTCCCGTTATCTTTCGCTGTGGCAGTTCTTGACTCTGTGCGACAAATGATACGAACGGTGTTAGTAAGAAGTCACTCTTAGCAAATTACGTCTACATTACACTTAATAATTCTGAGTGCGCGTGGAGCTAATAAAAGTTTCAAGACGACGAATTGGCACGGTGGAAAGCGGGCCTAATCAAATATTTTTATGATCGACGCCATTTTACGAGGCTGCTTGCTTGTTGAGAGGTAAGTGGTGTGTGGTCTAAGCTACACTCTTTGGTTATTACAACTACTATCTAATGCCAGCGACTTCATACGCGTGATGGATATAGTTTTTAAAATCCCTCGGGAACTCCTTCATTTTCATTTTTCCCTAGCCTAAGTCCTCAACTATACCCCTGTAAAAAATCACGTCAATCCGTAGCTCTGTTGCAGCGTGATTGAAGGACAAACCAACACGTGACAGACGGACGGACGGACGGACGGACGGAGAAAGTCTCACTATAAGGGTTCCATTTTTACCATTTTGTTACGGAATCCTAAAAAGGAAAGCAAAGACTGACTGACTGATCTATCAACGCACAGCTCAAACCACTAGACGGATCGGGCTAGGCATACAGATAGCTAATAAGACGTGCCGTGAGCATCCGCTAAGAAAATATTTATGAAAATTTAACCCCTAAGGCCCGCTTGCAGAGACGCCGGGTTAGGTTTAACCCAGGAATAAATTTGTGATTTTGACAGAAGCTTTATACAAAATCTGTCAAAGTAGCAGCTAACTCTGGGCCTGAGGGGGCTTGAAAATTGAACTTAACGTGAGCGGAAAAAAAAGCTAGTTTACTCAATGAAACCGTTCTTCCCGCCTCCGCTTTTTAATTGAACTACACTAGTATATGAAAGTATTATTCACTGTGACGGCTCATTTGTGTATATAATTCAGAAAAGGAAATAAAGCAGATATGCTCTAATATTAAATAAAGAAGGTACCGACTACCGAAATGTTACAAACATCTCGGTTATGAAAATATCTACATACTCGTACGAACTTCCGTAACGTAATGCAATAGAATTTGCACCCTAAGGTATGGTATATTATCGGTATATTTTCGGAACCGTACCGTAGTACGGTTCCGAAAATATCTACATACTCGTACGAACTTCCGTAACGTAATGCAATGGAATTTGCACCCTAAGGTTACGGTACGGTTCCGAAAATATCTACATACTCGTACGAACTTCCGTAACGTAATGAAATGGAATTTGCACCCTAAGGTTACGGTACGGTTCCGATTGGAGACAGAGTATTATGTGTAAGTACCTAAGTATTAACCTATCATCATACTAAATTATAAATGCGAAAGTGTGTTTGTTTGTTGTTTTGTTGGTTTGTCCTTCAATCACGCCGCAACATCAACATATACATAATATTACCGTGACAGAGCTACGGATCGACGTGATTTTTTGCATGGGTATAGTTGACGACCTGGAGAGTGACAGGCTACTTTTATTCCGGAAAATCAAAGACTTTTCGAGGGATTTTAAAAACTTAATCCACGCGGACGAAATCGCGGGCATCAGCTAGTACACAATAATTAAAATAATAATATGCTACGCTTCTTCCAGATCAAAAGGTTTTAGGGATATTTACCCTATTTAAAATTGTTTTTAACCGACTTCAAGAAAAAGGTTATCAATTCGACACGTATGTATGTTATATATTGGAGCTGCAAAATATGTACATAAATTATAATCTAACATAGACCGTTTCGTATAAAAAATCGCACCAATTTTTTAAAACTACCATGAAAACGAAATTGACTACGTTCTGGATTTTATACAAAGTTATATAATAATGATTTGCGATACAAATAGTAAGAAGGAATATTATTTATTACAAGGTATTAGCAAGAATGTTATAAAGAATCTTCTTAACGCGCTAATGCGGCTCTAAGAAAGGTAGAGCAAAAACTGCCAGACTAGAGTTTTCATAAAAAACTGACTTTTTAGCGGTAAAGTTTATTGACCTCGAAATTATCTTCAATTAGGAGAGGGTTCAGTATATTTTTCCTCTTTTTGTTAGGTCCAGCGGAGACTACGGAAAGTTCTTCGAGTGCGTAATTTTTTCTGAGGAAACAGCATGGCATATTACTTATAATGTAACTCGCTTTGCGAACTGAGGGTTTAACGCAAAAGGTGGTTGCTGTATCCATCACGAAATGATGAGTCTAATTGAATGTCAATTTCACGTTTCACTCAAGTGGTTGGGAATGCTGATTTCTTGACGATTTAATGGTCGGATAATTGTGGTAAAAGTTGATTATATCGAAGAGTACACTGACCTTTTTTGGTTTACGGCCTCTTTTCACATACCCATGGAGGTATAATATTAGCATTTTATTATTTTGAATGTATATATGTATACATATCTACCGAACTACTATACTGTTACTGAAAGAACAGACACCCATTGGCATTTTGACGAGGCTAAAGACTTTGAGCGCAACATTGGTCGTCCTATAAAAGATAAACCGGCCAAGTGCGTGTCGGCCCACGCGCAGTGTAGGGTTCCGTAGCTGAAAGTCTCAAATATTATTGCTGACCTAGGATAGTGCTTTTGTTTTATTTATGAATATTGAATAAATTTTGAGTTCCATGGTTTAAATACTATAATATTCTACAAAATATGCAACTTACACTACGTGTAATTAAACTTAGAAAAAACAGATATAACTCCTTAAATAATGAACCCTACTTAGCCGTGATAGTTTTCCTTTAAAATTCATTATATATACTACTGCTGTGAATTTTTCTTTGTATGCTATATATAACCATTTAGCTGGCAGAGGGGGGGGGGGGGACACTTGACTCTAATAAAATTTAGCACTTTAAAATATCATATTTCACAAACGGATCCCTAAATTGAAAAATGGTGTTCCCACACCCACAATATTTTTGAAAGACCTATTCAACAACACCCCACACTATGGGATAGACGAGAAAAAAGAAATTCATCCCCACTTTACATGTAGGGGAGGTACCCTAAAAAAAATATTTTTCACAATTTTATTTCACGACTTTGTCGGCGTGATTGATATTTATACCCTTGTCAAATTACAGATTTCTAGTACCAATAGTCTCTGAGCTAAACCGCGGACGGACAGACGGACAGACGGACGGACATGGCGAAACTATAAGGGTTCCTTGTTTACTACGGAACCCTAAAAAGGGCTTCAATCCCCGCTCTGGGGCCTACGTGGTTCAAAAATCAGTAGCATCTGAAAAGTCGAATCATTATGAATAGATAGTGATGCTACACTATGCTGAGTTTTCGTTCTCACTTCATTCTCCTGATATCAATTCAGTAATTATGTCGTCTGCGCAGAGCTTCACTGCACCAAGTTAATTAATTTCAGTTTTTCAGTTTTCACAGCTGCCTTGCTGCAGTGAAATTTGCATTTAAGACAAAAAGGATATAGAAAAAAATTAATTGGAAGCCATTATGACGTTTTATATTGGTCTCTTATGATAAAATAATACTGATAGCGTGGAATATTTAAATTAAATTTTTCATTAAAATGGAGTATGAAAATGCCTTGCTCTACCTATCTACTGCGCACTGTATTTATTAGTACAAAATTAAGCAAATTTATTGAACTACAAAAATAAAATTGTTTTTAATAATAACAATTTTTATTTTTTAAGCAGGTAACCTTAATACTTTCGGAATAAAAATCAGATCGAAATCAGCTCGGCCGTTTCAAAGATCAGCCTAAGCCCGGGGAAAGAGACAAAAAAAACTTGATTGAGGTGTCAAGGGACACCCGGATGGAACGTAGTTCCTTTCGATTACATTGTGTTCGGTATTTTCGCGGTACTACGTTCCAAAAATAATTAAAAACATTTGGGTTCAAATATAAATAAGTTTTTTAGATTTTAAAAAGACGCAGTTATTCTAAATCACAAGCAGTCACTCTTATTTTATTTATTTGTGTAAAATTATGGGATACTAGCATTAAGCACGCCTCGTCCGCATGCAGTTACGTTCTAGAAATCCCGCGGAAGCCTTTTGTTTTTCCGGAATAAAAAGTAGCTTATGGCACTCTCCAGGTCCTCAACTATACCCATGCAAATCACCTCGATCCGTAGCTCTGTTGCGGCGGTATTAAAGGACATAGTAACGAACAAACTCACTTTTGTATTTATATAGGTATTAAGTATTCGGTAGTAGGACAGGAAATAGGATTATAATCACACTATTACGTGTAGTAGTTAGTTCACCAAATAAAACGTAAACAAAAGATTTTCCGCTTTCCACGTTATTTACGTTCTGTTTACGTTCATCCCCCCGTTTTCGCAGGTGTCACGTTTCGATGCGACCGGTTCACGTGATTGTTTCAACACTGGCTCGCTTAAATAATTAAATGTGTGATCGAAAGCTTAGCCCCGCGATTTTTTATCAATATGTGGATTGCGGGTAGATGTAAAATATTTATGCACAAGGTTTAAAGGATAAACTGCATTGCACTTGTAATGAAAAGAGAAACAGTTTTAAATGCAATTATTTTGTAAAATTTACATAATCTGTTTTTGACGTGATAACGTCTTATAAATCGATGAACACCGGCTGCACGCACGAAAAGGTGACACGTTCCGCCTGAGCCTGAACGTGCAAGCGAGAGCGCGGAACAAGCGATAGAGAGGCACGGTCGGCCCAAATGTTTATAGAGAGCGCCCACCGCCGCCCGCCAGTCATCAATGTTTCTTTATGACGTTATCACGTAAAACTGTCGTCCATAAACCGACTTTACAGACAACCAATTTTTTTACATCAAACTTTTTTTTTTGGAAAAAATTACCTCCTGTCGGTGATCTCACCTGGTAGAATGCGAAAACATTCTGACTAACATAAATGAAAGCGTGGACACCGCGCGGCGGCTGCACGAAAACTTTCGCGTATCTACCTACGTTTAACTACAACCTAATGCTTGATCGTCTTTTTCGTTTTCACCTGAACCGATCTTGAGCAAGCACAAACATAACTTGCATTCTAAGCATTGATAATGGCGTAGAGAAGTTAGCTATCGTGCAGAATCAGGTAAGTATATAAATACCTACAAGTAATTCGGAATAAGCACTGTGTCACAGTTTTGAATTGCTTGGGCTGAGGTAGAGAGGGGAGCCGGCATGGCGAATAAGGCTGCAAATCGTACGCAGCCGCGGTCGCAGAGGCATGAATGGCGTGCGGGGTGCGGGAGGCATGTTGTATCCTTGAAAATAGTGCTTGGTCGCTCGTATTATAAAAGTATTTGAATAAATCAAGAAATAATTTTTATTTCGTAACTGGTGTTACGAATTACGATGTTGTTGTGTAATTATTCACTATAATAACTACACTCATTTGTTACTTACTAGAATATAGGCATTGTCGGCTTTTCAATTCACAATTAGGTACCTAGAAAGTTTTATCGCATAAATAGCGCCCGCGTCCGTACGTCACGAATGCCACGGCCACAATAACTATATTGTTCGGAATTCAGTGAAACTCAGTTGAACGTGGTAAGTGTTCGTAACCGCATATCTAGTACAAGTACATATACATCGGTGGGTTCATACGTCTTGTTCGCGGCCAACATGGGGCATGTAGAGTAACGACTGTCGTTAGTTTGGCTTCAGTCCAGCGATAACTGGTGAAATACATCCGGTGCATGGAAAATGAAAATAAAAACCACCCGATGTATTTGAGCTCGGGTTTGACGAAACTTTTTCGCCAAAAGCCTGAAGCTATTACATTGTGATGTTTCATCAAACTCTGTTCTGTAGTTTTTGCGTAAAAGAGTAGATAATAAACATGCATCCATCCTCCCAAACTTTCGCATATTTTATAATATTACTATAAATACTTAGTATAGCTGTATATAGTCTTCTGCTAATCTGGGCACTCTTTTAGACCACGCCACTCTTGCAGTGGTAGTTTGTCTGTCAAAATAACCCAGCCTCACCGTTGCCACTGCGGTGACCGCGTCGACACTTACGGTCATCACGGGCTCTCCTGTTCGAAGAGCGCTGGTCGTTTCTCCCGCCACAATGCCCTCAACGACATCATCCGCAGGTCTCTTGCTACTGCTCACGTGCCAGCTGTATTAGAACCTATTGGTTTGGCACGTAGTGATGGCAAGAGACCTGATGGTATGACGCTTGTTCCTTGGAGGACAGGGAGGTCGCTTGTGTGGGATGCCACCTGTGTAGATACTCTAGCTGCTTCCCACATCCATGCGACCTCCTCTGTGGCGGGTGCAGCGGCTACTAACGCCGAACAGGCTAAGAGGGGCAAATATGAAAAACTTGACAGTGGTTTCATATTTGCGCCTTTTGGTGTAGAGACCCTGGGGCCGTGGGGCCCGGAGGCTCGCGCACTTTTTTTAGAGATATCAAAAAGAGTGATCGAGTCTACCGGGGATCCAAGAGCTGGCAGCTACCTTGGCCAAAGGATTAGCTTGGCCATCCAAAGAGGTAATGCTGCCAGCATCTTGGGTACTATGCCACACTGCGGTGGCTTGGATGGGGTTTTAGATTTTAATTAGTTTTTATTTTAGTTTTAATTTTAGAATTAAATTTAGGTTTAATATAGTATTGTATATATGAAATTTTCTTAAGTCAAAATAAAACTTATGATAGCTGTAGTAGGTGTATAATTTAGGTATATTAATAAGATTAATTTTTTTTTACATTTATTATTAAAACTAGCTGATGCCCGCGACTTCGTCCGCGTGGATTTAGTTTTTAAAATCCCTCGGGAACACTTTGATTTTCCGGGATAAAAGTAGCCTATGTCACTCTCCAGGTCCTCAATTATACCCATGCAAAAAATCACGTAGATCCGTGGCTCTGTTGCGGCGTGATAGAAGGACAAACCAACAAACAAACACACTTTCGCATTTATAATATTAGTAAGTATGATTAGAATATTAAATTACATAGGATGACACTGTAATATTACGTCCATACGATGTATTACATCCATATACCTACTATGTAGTATGTAGGTATAATGATCGTTTGGCAAAATCTGACGCCTTTGGAGTAGTTTGACTTTGACAAAAATAGTATCCACGATGGCTATATACGATAAATTACTAATGCCAGCTTAAGATGAGCCGTTCATTCAAAGTATCCTGTAGATTCCGGGGTTCAAGTTATTTGGACCTATACTGAAGATTGTGATGTCTATAATTTCTGAACTACGATATTGACGACCTTGAAATAATTACAGGACAATCTCCAAAGAACCTGCTTTCTAACAAAAAAAGAATGGATTAAATCGGAATACGCCTTAATGAATTACAGTGAAATACACATTTTGACTTTCATCCCCTCTCCCAGGAGAACCGTGCTGAATTTCGGGATAAAAAGTATCCTATATTATACCTCGTAGTATTAACTTAAATCGTGCCAAGTTTCATTTAAATCCGCCCAGTAGTTTCGGCGTGATGCGCGGCCAAGATACAGACAGACAGACAGACAGACAGACAGACAGACAGACAGAAAGACAGACAAAAAATTAAAAAAAATTGTTTTGGCTTCAGTATCGATTATAGAGTGCCCTCAAACAAAAATTTTCAAAATATCTTCAATGTACAGAATTGGACCTGTTACAGTTTTATTATATTATAGATAGATTTCTGATGCGGTAAATTGTAATAGTAGGAACTAGGTTATTCTTAGTTTCAGAAAAAAAAAATTCATTCCTACTAGTAGTTACCATCACAACCGATGTTCCACGGATGTAGGAGCCAAACCGTTATTACTATTATCCAAAAAAATACCTCTAACTTGTAATGAATCATTCACGGAGCCACAACCCTTAGTACTTAGGATCACGATTCACGATACAGAGAGCAAAACTTGCAGTAATGTCTTCCTGACTAAATTACGGTGACTGCAACTGGAAACTGGAGGCTCCTGCCTCCAGTTTCTCAGTATATTATAGAGCACAAAATGTCTATGCAACCCCAGGTAGAAACCCTCTTTTCCTCTCTATTCTCTCTCTTATTACGATGGGACGGCAATCCCATACCTATAGATTAGACGCATAACCGATGGTTTTAAGTGCTCTCTGAGTCCTCTAGTGCAGTATTACACTGCCAACTTTCCAACCACCGAATTGTATGAATGACTAATTATCAGCTATACTAAGTGACGCGTAGTAGTAAAGAATAATGGTACATAACTACTATCTATTGGCGCGATCAAAATTACTGGTGCTTATTAGTCGCACTTAAAACGCGTCAATTAGCAAGCGTTCATCCTAAACAACTCATACATATTTCATTAGGCAGCGTTTCAATAAAATAGGCGTAAAGCAAATTAACTACTTCTATCTTCGTACAAGAATATTCACTTACTTTCAACGCTAAAGGGTTACAGATGTTTGTCACTTTAAACACAAATAATAGGATCTGAATTATAAGCGGTAGCGGTACAATCCGTAATAATTTAAAAATTAGAGAGCGTGTTTGCTTGTTGGTCTGTCTTTCAGTCACGCAGCAATAGAGAAACGGATCCGGAACGGACGGAACGACGCAATTTTTTGTATGGGTATGGAGTAGCATAAGCTATTCTGTATACCGAAAAAACTTTGTGAGCATAATTTCTCTTTTTTAACTAAAAAAATTTTAGTTAGTGATAAGATTAGTATCAAAACTGTCGATACAAAATTACTAGTATAAAAAGTTCCTAAGCCACGGCTTATATTTTAAGCCGTTATTTACCAAGGTTTTCATTCAACGCGCAACGCTCCGAGTTACGTTGAGAGCTCACCAAAGCACGCTGGAGCGTAGCGTTTGAGACTTTGCTTCATTTGAGCACCGTCTTAACTACGCTTCGATTTTTCAATATAATATATCTTGATAATGATGATGATTATTGAGATGAAATGTTGACGATGTTGCCTAAATTGCTCAACGGAATGAAGACAGAATAACTGTGATTTTTTTATGCTATTCAAAAATAAAAGAAGGTCCACATAAAATTCCTAGTATAAAACTATCGACATAAAAACTCTAGTAGGTTAAATAAAACGAGTGTGCTTTACACTACACGACTGAAGTAAAACTTACGAAACGCAACTGGCTATGAGAGAAAGAGAGAAAGAAAATGTGTGCTCGCACCTCTCTCTCTTGCCCCTACAGTAATATACGAAACGTAACTCTCTCTCTTTCTATCTTCACTAACTTATATCTCCCTCTCAACTTCCGTTCGCCTCGCCCGATCACACTTTTCGTAACGCATTCACCAGCTTACTCCCCAAGTCAAGCGTGCGCAAAGAAGTTTTACTTCAAAAAGTTTTCCACCGTCTCGCTTACGTTTTAAGGCACTTATTAATCACGGTTCTCATTCGACGAGCAACGCTCCGAGTGACGTCGAGAGCTCACCGAAGCGCGCTGGAGCGTAGCGTTTGACAATGACACTTTGCTTCATTTGAACACGGTTTTAATTACGCTTCGACTTTTCGATATTCATAATGAAATTCTTTATCCCTTTTTTTTCAACAGTTTTTGTTGTGAAACGAATTCAAGTTGCAAGGTTAACAAATTCGTAACAGTTTTATAATATCTATTGAGTTATTGACCTATTGTGTCCTGAATAAAAGTAAAAGTTTTTCTCTAACTCAACAAGTTAATAACTTGTCGAGTTAGAGATATAACTTGAAGTTATATCGATGTTTCAGTTCGGCGATAACGAGATAAATACTCTGCGAGTGATACAGCATTCTGTGCGGTATTTATGTATGAGAATTAAGGCTTGTTCACATTATATCCGGCGACCCACAGCTGGGCTGTCGATGGGACACGTATCTCCTCTTAGAATGAGAAGGGTTTAGGTCATAGTCCACCACGCTGATAAAGTGCGGATTGGCAGAATTGATATACCTTTGAGAATATTATGAGACTATTCAGGTATGTTTCTGTCTGTTTTGTGATTCTGTTTATTTGTTTACAAGTTTTTTTTACAAATAACACGTAAAATTTGCACCTGATCTCTCTCCGGCCCTCATCGGACTATGGAAGTGAGGGAATAGAGAGTGTACTTACTTGTTTTTGCGCACATTTTGTGCACTATACTACCTCCTGTGTAGTCGGCTTATATAATTTACTATTGAAAAACCAATTAAAGAACCCCTGGCAAGCTTATCTACCGCAGCGCATGTAATTTATTTGATTGTAAATAGACGATTGAAATGCAATTTAAGCGTTTATCTAGACAAAGCTGCTTTACAAAAATCGTAGTCACTGACTCGATGGCAAGTTGCGAAGCAATAAAGTTAAGTGACCGTAACTGCATTATCGTTAACTGTTTCCCAGATATTTGTTCGTATTGGTGTTCTTGCTTTCGTATTAGCCCTAGATCAGAGTTCTCGGTAACGATATTTGATTTAACACTGTTTTTTCTTACTTATTTTGTTTTATATATTATGTATTATAGTATAATTATCTAATGCCAGCGACTGACTCTAAGAATGAAGTTTTTAATATCTATCTATGGAATTCCTTAAGTACATAACCATCAAGCGACTTTCAGTGCTGCTGGTAATGTTCTGAATTGGTCCTCGATTGAGTAACATTGCTTATCAAAATTTCTGTACGGCCCAGGTAAACATCATGATTTTAGCAAAGCATCGTATCGGCCTTGGAGCAAGTAAATTTTGTAGTTTTCGTTTGTAGCAGGCAAAACCTCAAAGTTATAATAAAATATACATAAATCACAGACTTTTGCAGTAGAATTACATAAAATAATTATATAGACGCGTTGTAACACAATAGTAAGCACTTGGCTACAGACAACTAGCTGATGCCCGCGACTTCGTCGACGTGGATTTTCTTTTTAAAATCCCTCGGGAACTCTTTGATTTTCCGGGATAAAAAGTAGCCTAAGTCACTCTCCAGGTCCTCACCTATACCTACACATGCAAAAAATCACGTTGATCCATGGCTCTGTTGCGGCGTGATTGAAGGAAAAACCAAAAAACACACTTTCGCATTTATAATATTAGTATGATTTGAAGAACCGATAAATGTTGGAGCACTTACTAGACGATAAAAGGGTCGCTGAGGACAGTAACTGGCGAAAGACCGTGGAGAGTAACAATCTCTACCAGACATCTATGTCCAGTTCATGACCTCTATCGATTGAGATAATGACAACGAAGAAGAAATGACATCTAATACAATATCATTACCGTAACTAACGTTATCGCTTCGTATCGCTTGCTACCGTGGCTTAGGGATTCCGAATACAAATTGGTTTAGTTATAAAACTATACTGTATGCATCCTTGTTGTCTCTGGTGCAGTTTTACTGCAGTTAAAGTCTACTGACCTGAATAAATTAGAATTATCCATTTTGTCTAACTTTATGTCCGTTTGCAATCCTATTCTATATTGTCTCTATTGACTTGTTTTGCACTCTCAACAAGTTTTCGACTGATTCTTAAAATAAGTACGAATAAACGTTCATTCATCGCAATACATTGCTGGCCCACTACTGAGCATAAATTCCTCTCTAATGAGAAGAGCCATGAAGTCCACGCTAGCCCAAGTGCTTTGAAAACATTATTGAGAACTCTCAAGCATAGATTTTATCAAGACATTTTCCTTTATCGATGGTCATATTTAATTGCTTTAAACGCAAATAGCTCTGAAAAATCAGAAATGCGTGCCTGGGATTGAACTTCGGATCACCAAAACGGAAGCCTTCTTCCTACTATCCTACTAATATTATAAATGAGAAAGATTGTGAGGATGTACGGATGGTCGTTTTGGATGAATGGATGTTTATTACTCTTTCAACCCACAACGAATGAACTGATTTGGCTGAAATAGCTCACACCCAGGATTAACACATAGGCTTTTAATTAAAAAATTAAAAAACCTTAATCCACGCGGACGAAGTCGCGGGCATCATCTAGTATTATATTAAATAACATACTCGTTATAAATATTTTTAAGCTATTGGATATTACATATTATTATAGCTTTTATCGCGGGCTTTGAGCGCGGCGACAGAATCAAGAAATTCCGTAACGAAAATAAACCTAACACCGTCGTTTCAGTTAGGCAGACTTCGGCACGGTGTTTGTGTGCGTGCGACTAGAAAATGCTATGCAATAGCTTTACCGCGGCAGTCCCCGAGTGCCACACGTATTTCTTTTTTCATTTTTATAAACTTGCCGTTAAAGGTTTATCACATAAAAGAAGAATGAATCTTATCCAAGCGTAAAGAAAATTATTTCGGCAGATTTTCAAAATGCAGATATGAAAACTGTGAAAGCGCCCAATTTATTCCTCAGATAAACTTCACAATCGGCACTAAATATCACAGTGGCTGACATTACATTTTTATTATTCTCAAGGCTGCTACTTTTTAATCAATCTGGTAACTCAACTGCGAATAACTCGCTCGTTATTAATGAAGATAGTTCTAACTTCTAACACTTGTACAAGTTAGTAGCGAACGAGTTACTGTTTAAAGCAAGTTAAACACTGGTTCGTTGGACTTTGCAACTTGCAGGATGTTTGCTTCACTATCCACAAAAGGAGAAGGTAAGGCTTTTGAAGATCTTAATGAATTTTAGAAGGGCCGATTTTTATTTTATTTCTATTTTTAACCGACTTGACTTAATAAAAGGAGGAGGCTCTCAATTCGTCGGAATCTTTTTATTTTTTTATATATGTCCACCGATTACTCAAAGACGCCTGAACCTTTGAAAAATTCTTTTTTTGTTTCAAAGGGTATAATTATCTCTCAAATGTTACCATATAAATTTTATTGAAATGGGTCGAGCGGTTTTTAAAATATCAACAATAAATTATACACTTTGAATAGTGGCGCGGAAGTTTGAAGTCGGTTTTTTAAAAATATTTTTTTCTCAAGTGATATATTTCCGAGAGATTCACGAGTAAATGTAACGATTACACACAAAATTTTCTCGCGGTACGCATGCCTTCGATCACGGATTTATGAGACTAACGGATATGCCTACGTAACGAGGACTTCCTCTAAATATTGTGTTTTTATTATAAAAGCCTTTGTTCTAAAGTATTTCCTGTAATATTTTGTCAGAAAGGTAACAAGAGCCGTCCGTTTTTTGGTTGGTAAAGGGTACCTTTTGAAGTACAATTAACTATGATTGGCATTTTGATCGACATGAGTAGAAGGGCAACCTTAAATTCTCTTGTTGGCCAATATTTAGAAGAAAATTATGTTTTTTGGGCTTATTACGAATGAGGACTATAAAATAAGTTACTAAAGATATAATTGTTATCGTAATCCTTATTCACTAGCTGCTAGATTTGTTCAAACTCTCGTTTAACAAAATAACTAATTTGAGGCTGAGGTCAGTTTGATTTCACGTTATTACCTCATTTAAAAAGTGTGTTGTGTCAAAACCTTATCAAAACAATTTTGTATGAACTTTTTATTTTCGTCAAGATTATTTTAGTTTGTACTATTGTATGACTTTCTACATTTAGGACATTATACCTATTGGATAATAAAAAGAAATATTTATTATTTAATAATCATTTACTTTTAAATATTCGCTTATATACAAAAGTAACAAAACCCGTAACAAATAACAAACGCAACACAAGTCTCACTAGAGTTACTAAACTTTAACATAACAAATAACATTCTAGTCAGGGAACAAAGTCGAGAAGAAAGACCACTGCGAGTTGTCTTCTAGAAACTTAACTATGAAGAGAAGTATTGAAGATATAAATAGAGGAGGAAGCAACGACTATTTGCTATGTTAAACACAAGTAGAACAAATTCTTACAGATAATATCACAGTTCAAATGGAGATCAATGCTTGCCATGATGGAAGCCCCATTCTTTATGGTCCTTGTGACCACCTTTCTTGCCATGGTCGTGATGGCCATGATGATGCTCCTCGTGACCGTGATGACCCTTGTGACCGTGATGCTTCTCATCGTGATGATGCTTATCATGATGGCCGTGTTTACCGTGATGATGCTCATGGTGTCCGTGATCATGGTGTCCTCCCTTCTTGTGGTGTTCCCCATGTTTATCGTGGTGTCCTTCATGGTGTCCGTGTTTGTGATGCTTGCCTTCGTGATGATGGTCATCGTAGAAGTGGTGATCCTTGTGGAAGTGATCCTTGTGGTATTTCTTGTGGTAGCCGTCGGTTTTCTCTCCTTTGTCGTGGTGTTTGTGGTGGCCGTGTTTGTCTCCTTTGTGATGGTGGCCGGCTTCGTGGTGATCACCGTGATGATCATGCTCATCCCAGTGCTTCTTATGGTGGCCGCCGTGTTCGTGATGATGCTCGCCGTGGTGATGTTTGCCGTGATCACCGTGCTCGCCTTTGTGATGATGATGGTGCCCTTTGTGACCCTTGTGTCCTTTTTCCTCGTGGTCGTGGTGGTGATGATGGTGGTGCTCTTTACCGCCACCTTCTTCGTGGTGGTGGCCCTTTGTCGCAGCTGCTACGAGATCTTTCTCATCTTCGGCAAGTTCCCGTCCGTACACCGCGACCAGACAGCACCAACCTACAGCTACAACAATCAACTTCATGTTGACTGTTGGCGTCTATGCTTTGTTAGTTTGCTGTCGGCTCTTTTATAGTCGATTAGTTTGGATGAGGAAAGCGTTTAGTAATTTTGGCGCAACGTTCAGGGACACTTTCCGGCCGCTGGACCGTTTCGATTCCGAGTTTTCAATTGTGTTCCGATTTTAATCAACATTGCTTGTGTGATGCTTTGTCATTGCCTTTCATAGCCTTAAAATAGTTTTGCATGTTACTTTATTTAAATAATAATAATCTATCGGTAAAAGTTTGATGGTGTTCAAATTTACAAGTTAATCTAATATATAAAATTCTCGTGTCACAATGTTAGTTACCTTACTCCTCCGAAACGGCTGGACCGAATTTTATGAAATTTTGTGTGCATATCGGGTAGGTCTGAGAATCGGCCAACATCTATTTTTCATAGCCCTAAATGATAAGGGTGACCAACCACTAAATATTTTTGCTGGCGGTACGAAGTTCGCTGAGTCAGCTAGTATTTTATATATTTTGCAAGTTAATTTGATTTGCACAAAATATTATAATTTAGCTGTTCAAATACCCAGAAAAGTAAGTTTACGTTATATTCTTGCAATGTTTATAAAGCAACAACATATCATCTTTTTATCAAAAACTAATAAATTTTCTCCAAAAATACTGAAATAACAGTTTTTGAGCTCAGGTCCATATGATCCGCAGTTAAACTAACTAGCCTAAGCTAATCAGGCAGTTTCAATATAACAAGTACAAAGTTCATACTCTATTTTCACATGGTACAATATTATGCTATCCTGCTGTGTTATTCATGCTGTGCTATTCTCTAGAACACAACTTTTTCTTCTTCAACATAGCTCTAACTTCACAAAATATTATGGCTGTCTAATGATAAATTAATTTAAGTTTACTGGACGAAAAAAACATGGCTGGTGTAGTAAATAATTTTCAACTTTTTATATCTTTAATTATATATTGTAAGATAAAGAATGAGATAAGTATATAAAATATATATTTAGAAAATAAATGCGTTTTTAAAATTAATACTTTAACCTCCCTCTGATAACAGAGGGATATCGGAAAGGCTAATATGATTATTATTCTATTTTCTCTTCCAGCAAAGCACAAAGCTTGCGCTAAGAATCGAACATCGATACCTTCTAATTCACATCTAACTGTTGAGCTAGGTACTAATGCATTTCGCACACCGATGTAAAAGTGAAACGGCTACCTTAACTTGAAAGGTATTTAATTAAAGACTTTAATTTATTGAAGACGTTAATGTTTTCATTACCGTATGCGGTTCGTAATAGATGTAAGTCATGTGTGTAGATAGGGCCCTAAATAAAGCTGCAGAAAGGTGTAAAGACGATCTCAACGATGACCACAGCGTTGTTCAGAAAAATGCAGATACAATGTATGCAGACATCCAGTAAAAGGCTGGCGTACAGTATTGTAGGCGTAAAAATATTTTCACGTCCATTTCAATCTCGTCCGGTGCAGGGAAATAAAAGGACGATCCGCGTCGTGTCCAAAGGAGACGTCCAAAATTGTATTGAGTCTGGGTCTGGTCTTGTACCAGTGATAAAATAAAAGAAAATAGAATATGAACCCATTTTTGATTAATCAAATCCACGAACTCATCTTAATTATGGAGCAAAAAATTATTTATTATCTCCACGTGACTTAACTTAACTAGCTAGGTATAATCTGGATAATGGCGGGCGGATTCATGTTTTTTGACGTAATGAGGTTAGCTGTCAAAATATCATGAGATATTATCCGACCAGAAAGCTATCTTGTGCCACAGAGTACTTTGTTAATAACAAAGTACTCTGTGATTTGTTACAAGCAATGAGCTTGGAACAGGAATAAATTAAAAAATAAGACAGCCATTTGAAAATAGATGCGCGTCTACATGATACCTATCTTATCTATAGCTTAAACTCGGATTGAAGGACGCCATCTTGTAAGTGTTGCAAGTAGTACCGAAAAACTTGAAATTATTTTTATTTTAGCAAGTTATTTATTGCGATGTTCTAATTGATTTTATTTTTAATGAACTTTCTGTATTTTTCTGCTTTTCATGGTATAGTGTACAAGAGTACACCCAAAGTGGACCATCTCTTTTAATCAAAACAACAATATGCAGTGTTCGTTGTCGTGAGTTTTCAGCTTATTTTGATACCATACTTTTGAAAAATGATGTCCGTTGCAGCTTCGGAAAATACATTTTTCATTTAAATATGTGTCCATTTGTAAATAACTAAAGGATACATTAAAGGCTGCAATGTCACTTTTCTATTATTATCATCAAAATTATTGAAAACTACTCCTTACTCCTTTAATTAAATAGGTGTGACGATTTTGGTTACAATGTTCATGAATGAGAATTATATTTTTCGAAAATCTTTTAAGTATAGATAAGTTATGATGATTTTAAAATATATTTTATTCAACGATGTTTCATTAAAGGAATTCGTATAGGTATTTTTTTCCACTTTTACTAGTTCGTATGTATTTTTCTAAAGTTCTGTAACTATGGTCAATTCATACTTTGCAGCTTTAACAGTTTCTGAATTAAAATGCACAGACTGACTAGACAAAACTATTAAAGGTTTTTTGTTTTACTGCGGAACCCTACGAAATTGGGCCATTTTCCAAGATACCTGAGAAACGTCGTAAGAAATACGCATTTGTTTTGAAGTTAAATTATGAAATACTAGACCTTTGAAAGTTAACTGGTACCGAGTCTCCCGGAGGGGTCGTTTGATGGGATGCCTCCGTATTCTGAATTAAAAGGATGAATGAAAACTACAGCTTTTTAAGTTAAAATATGTTTCTTCACCGACAAGTTAGCCTACTCAAATACAATAAGATACTCGGAGAACTCAACAAGCCTATGAACATCATCATTTTAAAAACACTTGTATTGATAAAACAAAACCACTACATTTGAAAAGTTCAATTCATTGCTCGTTCTCCAGGCTTGTTAATTTCTCTATGGTGTTGACACCATAGTGAAATCAACAAGCCTGGAGATCGATATGTAGTATTATATATTGTGTGCACACTTCACATATAGTAAGCTTAAGCTTGCTGCACTTTCAAATACCTAATAAAAGGTTTATTAGGTAGATGTATGGCTATGAACCTGGATGTTTTGCGCATTGATTCTAAGAATACGTCCGTCCTATGGAATTGCAGACAACAATAGGGATCCTATTGTTGTTTTGATTAAATTTCAAAAGCGCGATGCAGATTGTTCTTTTATGCTGCAGCGAACGAGATGCAATAGATTGAAAAATATTTTCGCAAATATAAAAGTGGAGGGCAAGATATACCACTGGTTCAGAAAGCACTGTGCTAACAAATCTAACGAGACTGACACGCTTTCACCGCACTCAAGACAATTGTATCTTTTCTTTTATAGTCAAAATAAGAAGTAGCTATATCTTACGGTATTTACAACTCATGGTACATAACGGAATATGGATGCCATTTTATAAACATCGGAGTTTTCTCCGAGTCATCGGAGGTTGGTAACCCTAATACAACATATCCCAACATGTGAAACGTATTTTCAACATATATATATAATTTTAAATTTTGAATATGGAGCTAACAGGAGAGATGTATTCCGGGGCTACATTACCCCAGTCACCACTTCACAGCTTGAGGTCTAAGAATTTCTGGACAGAAAATTCCATTTTTAGGGTTCCGTAGTAAACAAGGAACCCTTATAGTTTCGCCATGTCCGTCCGTCTGTCTGTCTGTCTGTCTGTCCGCGGTTTAGCTCAGAGACTATTGATACTAGAAATCTGTAATTTGACAAGGGTATAAATATCAATCACGCCGACAAAGTGGTGAAATAAAATTGTGAAAAATATTTTTTTTAGGGTACCTCCCCTACATGTAAAGTGGGCATGAATTTTTTTTTTCTCATCTATCCCATAGTGTGGGTGTCGTTGAATAAGTCTTTCAAAAACGTTGCGGGTGTGGGAACATCATTTTGCAATTCAGGGATCAGTTTGTGAAATATGATATTTTAAAGTGCTAAATTTTATTAGTCAAGTGTCCCCCCCCTCTGCCAGCTAAATGGTTGTATATAGGATACAAGAAAAAATTCACAGCAGTAGTATATATAATGAATTTTAAAGGAAAACTATCACGGCTAAGTAGGGTTCATTAGTGAAGGAGTTATATCGGTTTTTCTAAGTTAGATATTACACGTAGTGTAAGTTGCATATTTTGTAGTCTACTAAATAAAAATAAGTCGGGTTTTCCTTCCTCACGCTATAACTCCAGAACGCACGAACCGATTTCCACGGTTTTGCATTCGTTGGAAAGGTCTCGGGCTCCGTGAGGTTTATAGCAAAGAAAATTCTATCCACGCGGACGAAGTCGCGGGCATTAGCTAGTATATTATAGTATTTAAACCATGGAACTCAAAATGTATGTTGAGACTTTCAACTACGGAAACCTACACTGCGCGTGGCCCGACACGCACTTGGCCGGTTTTTATTTTAAATAATGACAGAGTATTCACGACAAATACCTATTTATTATAAGAGTTTGTCGAACCCTGATTTGTTATGTCTTATCTAGCAAGTCAGCCTCCCGTTTAAGATAAATCATCCGCAGGATTCGTGACCAGATTGCGATATCACACGGATTTCCTTTTGAGAATCAAATAGAAGCTTTTTCTTATTATTTTTGATTTTGAACCCATAATGCTTAGATTAAATACTCATAGATCGAAAGTTTCTAACAAAGTTCCGCTCCAAACGTAGTAGGTTCAAAACAAGCAATGAATGTATGAGTGCCATGTATTAGGTACTTACATTTTTATTTATTATTATTTTTTTATTATTTTCTGTACTGGTACTTTTAATTACGTTTTTGATGGTTATTGTGATGAAGTATGACACCCTTTCACAGTACAGTACGTTATTTTTTAATAATTTTGCGAGCTCGTCCTACTAACACGACGATACTGCTTAGGAGTATGCTTTCAGCCGACTAAAAATGGCTTATCACCGCGTCGACTATTGAGTTTCTAGCAGTATTTAATTTAAGCCATAATGGAACTAATAATAATTGAACTGAATTTGTTGAAACTTAAGCTTAAAAGCATATTAATCTGAGGGTGTTTGCTGACAGGATCGATTGTCAGTACTTGAACCACTGTAATAATACGGTTCATGTGCTGACAAATCGTTGCCAATCTATGTTTTAGTCTTGTACTAACATGTTTTAGGTTTAAGTTTTTGTTTTTATTATTACTAACACACTGATCCCTGTTGGTCGAAATATATTTTTGGAACGTAGTTCCTTATCGCGCGGTACGGAAGGGGGCTAGACGGAAAAAATTAAGGAACCGACACTCGACACATTTTTGAAACCGACACTTTTTTGTTGAATGTGAATTTTGCATTGTGTTCGGTATTTTCGCCTTAGAACACGGCGTCTGCATGGCCTAGTGGTTAGGGCAGTCGCCTAAAAGTTCAACGTCGATGGTTCGAATCCCAGCTCGACAGCCTGAATTTTCTGTTTTCAATTTTATTTTAAATAATTTCTTTTCCCTAATTTTTTATTGTATAAATTGGATAAAATGATATTGTACTACTAACGCCATCTGTGAAAAAACAGTAACTCCACCAGAGTAACTTTGGTTTTGTAACAGTGCAATTGAAATAAACTAAATAATATAATTCATCGTAGTTAATCAATTTAATACTAGATGACACCACTAGTTTATTACAATTCCTTCACTAAAATTAATCGAAAGGAGCTACGTTCCACCCGGGTGTCCCTTGACACCTCTCAAGTTTTTTAATATTTAAGTTATTTAAAGCACCCAGCGGTACCTACTTTAAATGGGCTTTGTCTTCGTAGACCACCATCACTGTCCCTCATGCCTATGTTTTCTCTCTTTGTGCGACAGGATGGCGCTCTACGGGGCTGGAGCCCTTTTGAAAGCTTTTTTTATTAACTCATAGACGTCCACAGCTGGACAAAAGTCTTTTGCATGGACTTCTTCCACAGGCCTCGGTCTTACACCGGTCGTATACAGCGGCTCCTAGTGAGGGGTCGGCCAACACTGCACTTCCCGGCTAAAAAATACATAGTCATGTCAAAATAATAACTATTATTCATCACCATCATCATCATTAGCAACCCATCAACGGCTCACTACTGAGCGCCGGTCTCCTCTCAGAGAAGGTTTATAGGCCATCACGCTGGCCCATGCGAATTGGTGGACTTCACACACCTTCGAGAACATTATGGAGAATTCTCAGATGTGCAGGTTTTCTCACGATGTTTTCCTTCACCGTTGAAGCAAGTGATTGTTAATTGCTTAAACGCAATTGACTTTTTTTTTTTTTATTGCAGGATAGGCATGCGCTTGACGACAATCAATGCTGGACAGCACTGATGAGGTCTAGGTTGGAGCGCGCTTGCCTAGAAAATGCCTATTCACTCTTGCCTTGAAGGTACTGAGGTTATACGTGGCCGGAAACACAGAAGTTGGAAGTGCGTTCCACACCTTAGCGGTTCGATTCAGAAACGTTGAACAGAAGCGTTTCGTGCGAGCAGGTTGGATTTCAACCACGTAAGGATGCCAACGCTCACGATTTCTCGAAGTTCTGTGGTAAAACGGTGAAGGGGGCACAAGGTTGTGCAGTTCTTGAGCGCACTCTCCAAAGTATATCCGATAGAAGACCGATAGACAGGCAACATTGCGACGGTGCTGCAGACCGAGCATTTTTGCCTGCGTTAGTGACTGATCACCTATAATTCGGCGGGCACGGCGATCTACCGAGTCTAATGCATCGAGTTGGTACTTGGCAGAGCCATCCCATAGGTGGCAGCAGTACTCCATGGCCGAGCGCACCTGAGCCTGATAGAGAGTCAGGCGCTGCTCAGGCGTGAAGCACCGCTTCACCTTGTTCAGGATACCAAGTTTTTTGGCTGCTGTTTTTGCCTTTGACTCGATGCATTTCCCGAAATTGAGGTTGGGCGAGATGTCTATGCCCAGGAGCTCAATATGGTCACTAATCGGTATGGACACACTTTGGAAAGTTGGAGTCAAGGTAAAGGGACTCCTTTTGGCAGTGAATAAACACGCTTGAGTTTTGGTGGCATTAAACTTAACTAAATTGGCGTCGCCCCAATCGGACACCTCCTTCAGAGTTAAGTTAATGCGATTCACCATGGCCTCTCTATACTCATGGATCTCAGTAGCACTGGCTCGAGAGCTGGACATGTATCTGTCCGTAACAGTGCTGTCATCAGCGTACCCAAAGATACCGGGCTTTAGAAGATCGTTGATGTGCAGCAGGAAAAGTGTTGCGGACAGAACAGATCCCTGAGGAACACCGGCGTTGACAGCCATTAGGTCAGATGAGCAGCCGTTAACGACAACTCTAAATGACCTCTCACTCAGGAAATCAGATATCCAGCTACATAAGCCAGTGGGTAACCCGTATGACGGAAGCTTACTGAGAAGACTGTCATGCCAAACCCGGTCAAAAGCCTTTGAAATATCAAGAGACACGGCGAGTGCCTCACCCTGTTTCTCAATGGCTTCGCCCCAAGTATGTGTGGCATACACTAGAAGATCACCCGTGGACCGGTTTTTCCGAAAGCCGTACTGGTGGTCAGACAGAAGATCGTTTTCTTCCAGGTATGCCAGGAGCTTATTGTTAAGCACACGTTCCATAGCTTTACAAAGGATGGACGTGATTGCTATCGGTCTATAATTGGCCGGGTCAGCACGACTCCCCTTTTTCGGTACTGGCTGCACGTTTGCAACTTTCCACGACTTGGGGACATGAGCAGTTTCAAGAGAGAGACGAAACAAGCGTGTTAATACAGGAGACAACTCAGGGGCGCAACTCCTCAGGACAACTGCAGGTATACCATCAGGGCCACTGGCCTTGCTCACGTCGAGGTTACGAAGAGTTTTTAGAACCTCTTGCTGGTGTATGCGTATCTCCGAAAAGTCTGAGGACCCGGGATCGAACCTGCGACCCCCCGAATAGGAGACCACAGTCCTAACAACTAGGCTATCACTGCTTCTAATGACTGTTATTATTATCTACCAAATATAACTATTATCTACCGAATAATCTGCGCTATAAAAAAATTTTCATCGACGTGAATAAAAATTTCATACACATACAGCGGCTCCCAGCGACACGTCATCCGACGTCTTCGGACGTGTAAATATATTATAAATGCGAAAGTGTTTTTGTGTTGGTTCGTTCGATTGTCCTTCTATTACGCTGAAACAGAACTACGAATCGCCGTGATTTTTTGCATTCGTATTGGGTATAATTGAGGACGTGGAGAGTGACATTTTATCCCGGAAAATTAAAGAGCTCCCGCGGGATTTCAAAAACTAAATCCATGTGGACGAAGTCGAGGACGTCAGCTGGTAGAGAATACGGCAGCAGGATCTCCGTCGTGGTTCAGGGAAAACGACATCATTCAATACAATACGCGTTTAGTATATTACGTCAAAGCCAAGCGGCATTCGTGAACAAATGGTCCACACCGCGACCCGACCATTTGACGACACCACGGAGGGTACGAGGGCTCTGCGGGTGACAGGTTAAATATACGGTTGAATAAAATATGGCTCTTGAGTGTTTTAGTCATACAATTGATCGGGTATATTTATTGTTTTTTGTCCGGTATAGAAAATAGTACCACGGAAGTGAAAACAGAAACACCATCGCATATTATTATAATACTAGCTGACCCAGCGAACTTCGTATCGCCAACAAAAATATTTAGTGCTTGGTCATTTGGTATCATTAAGGGGTATGAAAAATAGATGTTGGCTGATTTTCAGACCTACCCGATATGCACACAAAATTTCACATCGGTCCAGCCATTTCGGAGGAGTAAGGTAACTAACATTGTGACACGAGAATTTTATATATAAGACGAGAATTTTATATATAAGATTAGAATATATTATTATGTATTCTCACTCGTAAGTGCATTTTGAGGACAAAAACCCTATCGGTAGTTAGTTTAGTTTCATCATAGTGTAAAGATATTTTGACAGATTTTCAATACAAAAACTGTCACATCGCCCAATTTATTTCTCAGTTAAACGCGAAATCGGCACTTGAGCATTTAGCAAAACATTGCGGTAGGTATACTTATTCCGTATCAAGTGCCGAAAGTTTACTTTCTATTCCTATTACCTATTACTGTGTGTTTTCTCAACTTAATGTAAAAGTAGCTTTTGCCCGCGATTTCGTCCTCGTGAAGAAAGGTTTTCAAAAACTCTCGGCTTTTCCGGGATAAAAGGTTACATCGATCTGTTGCTGCGTGATTGAAGGAAAACAGACAAACAATAAACATACACACTTTCGCATTTATAATAATATTATAAGGAGTACTTGTTGAAACTAGTATTTTTGTTTTAAAAATCTCGTGGATTTTTTACTTTGAGATAAAATTGTCGCTTCGGCTGTCCCTTTGAGTTATGACGCTTGAGATGGAGTTTCAAAAACGCAAACATCCATAGTGTGGCCAGGTAAAAAAGTATTTATTTATTCACGCACTTCAAGTGAATAAAAACCGAAAGTAAGTCACGAAAGATCTTTTAAGGAGATGGAAAAGTTGTGTAAGACGCTTTCAGTGAATAATAATAAGCAATGGAGTGCTCGCGTTTGTTTCGTTTATTTATTACCTTAAATAACGTTTTTTCACTCCGCTAAACATAGGTATAAAAATCATTCTACAGTTCTTACATAATATAAAATAAACGCCAAAATATGTCATATAAAAAATAAATAAATAAATATTTATTTTTTATATGACAAAAATTTATTATTTTTGGACCCCTTTGTTATTGGGTGTACCAAAAAAAAAAACAAATATTATAACAAAAATTTTTATAACTTGATATCCCAGGTGAAAAACTCAAAATAAAAATATTAAGAGCTAAAAATTTTACTTTTAATAATTTTTATTTTAAAAATATAATAATGTTTTTGACGACCTCCCTGGCTCAGTGGTGAGCGCTGTTGCCTTATAACTGGGAGGTCTCGGGTTCGATTCCCGGCGGGGTCAATTTGGGAATTTATAATTTCTGAATTGTCTCTGGTCTGGTCTGGTGGGAGGCTTTGGCCGTGGCTAGTTACCACCCTACCGTTAAAGACGTGCCGCCAAGCGATTTAGCGTTCCGGCACGGTGGCGTGTAGAAACCAATTAGGGGTATGGGTTGAATGTTCACTGCCATACTCCTTCCAAGTTAGCCCGCTACCATCTTAGACCGCATCGTCACTTACCATCAGGTGAGATCGCAGTCAAGAACTAGCTTGTCTTCGAATAAAAAAAAAATGTTATTATATTTCTTTGCTTCATCCTTCAATATAATTATTACAAAGGTAGTCACTCCAGTCGCCAGAGATAAGTCCGCGTATTTTACAGTTATACCCTACCCTAAAAATAAATCACCTTGGCAGCACCGTCTTAATTTTGCTCATTACTTTTTCGCGCGAGATAAGGACCGCACGCGCTCAGCGCGCCGCACTTAATAATTTAACCAGAAGTGCAGAAGATCGAGTGATATTGTAGGATAGTGTGATTGCAGTATTGTTCATCGGCTGAAATGATCATCATCATCATCATCGAAGGAAAAAGGTACGAGCTCTTTTCTGTGTTCAAACGATCTCTTGTTTGCGCTTACGTACCACCACATAGCCTACTATATTATTGTTTTTGCATTAACATAAAAACGGTACACTTTTTGTATCGAGGTTTACTGTGAGTCTTCATCGATTACGAGGTATCAGAGAAAACGTAAATATTCTGAATTAAATATTACGTTACCTACTCTGCAAATAATTGCGGAAGTGTTTTATTATGAAAATTAATAAAAATTAAAACACAACTATAACGATTATTATGGTAACACTATTGTTACAACTTGTCATCAATCACGATTGAATTAACTTAGTACCTACCCCCCAAGTGTCTCGGATTTATTTAGGTAATTTATCATTATTATTTCTACATATCATATTATACATTCGAAAAATGTAATAAAATTCACGAATTTACTCAACTATGCTCGTAACATTCGCTCAACGGGGCTTTAGTAGCTTGCCCAGCCGTTAACTATATTCGAGTACCTACTTGTAAACAAAAATATAATATTATTTATCTGGAGAGACGGTAGTGTCCCTGCCAAGACGAGCCAAGCGAAGCGTAAGGGAACTAACTACCCACCTTTTCTTCGATTTATCTGAAAACACTAATTGTTACGAAACACGTAAAATTAAAAGCAATGGTAGATGAACAAGCAGAGCAAGTAGCATATTATTAGATATTATAGAAGATATTAAATATTTGGAAGAAATAATGGCCATTTTCCTCGGTTTGAAAGTCTTGCTCGTAACTTAAACAACTGTGCAATGTTCGTGTCGACACTACGACGGTAATGAGTTATATTAATTGAAAGAGAGGCATTCAATACCCTCACTTAAATAAGTTAACTAGAACAAGTTGGCATTGGTGTGAACAATGTGAGCTTTGTTTTTTTTTTGCGTCATACGTAAACACCGAAGAAAATCAAGCCGACGCCGAGTCTAGTAGGTACAGTTAATCCAGATACTGAATGGTCATTTTGACAAAGGGTTCAAAGTTACTTTATAAAAGTCGGTCAACTCGAAATTGACTCAAAATTACACTCGGCGCTTGGGAAATCGACGCATGTTTCCCCGAAGTATGGTGAAAATATTCATGCCAACCATATGGCTCTTTATATTAAAAAAGGGGATGCGACAAAGACTACTCGTCCTGAGTATCACGGCCGTTAGTAAAGGAATGGGCCTACTATTAAAAGAGAGTGAAAACAGGGTGCAGGCCATGAAACACCTAAGCAGGAAGATGGCTGCAGGATCCTGTGTGATTCAAACTTCGGAATCACTCAAAGCAGCATTAAACTCTTAATGCCTCAACTCAACAAGAAGTGAGTGCTATAAGATTCGGAAGGAGAAAAAACTTTATTTGGATTGGCTTTATCCGAGAAACTAAAAAACAACAAACAGGGATTGACTGCGAACCTATTGCAATAACATGATTAACTGCGAGCTTATCATCAGTCATATACTAAAGCCATGACTCCACAAACAAATTGGAATTGGCTGCGAGTCAATTGCGATAGTATAACTAGCTGCGAGCCACTCATGAGTCATATTCTAAAGCTGTGACTCCACAAACAAATCAGGATTGACTGCGAGTCAATTACGATAACATAACTAGCTGCGAGCGAGCTACTCATGAGTCAAATCCTAAAGCTGTGACTCCACAAAAAAAATCGGGATTGACTGCGAGTCAATTGCGATAACATAACTAGCTGCGAGCTACTTATGGTTCATATCCTAAAGATGTGACTTCCTAACTGCGAGCTACTCATGAGTCAAATCCTACAGCTGTGACTCCACAAACAAATCGGGGTTGACTGCGAGTCAATTACGATAACATAACTAGCTGCGAGCTACTTATGGTTCATATCCTAAAGATGTGACTTCCTAGCTGCGAGCTACTCATGAGTCAAATCCTACAGCTGTGACTCCTCAAACAAATCGGGATTGACTGCGAGTCAATTGCGATAACATAACTAGCTGCGAGCTACTTATGGTTCATATCCTAAAGATGTGACTTCTTAGCTGCGAGCTACTCATGAGTCAAATCCTAAAGCTGTAACACCACAATAAAAAGGGATTAACTGCGAATCAATTGCGATAACATAACTTGCTGCGAGCTATTCATAAATCACATACTAAAGCTGTGATTCCTTAAACAAATCGGTATTGACTGCGAGTCGATTGCGATTACATAACTAGCTGCGAGCTACTCATGAGCCATATCCTAAAGCTGCTAAAGCTGTGACTCCACAAAAGAAAATTGGTAATTGTGATAACCTTACTAGCTGCGAGCTAGTTATGAGCCATATCCTTATGACAATTGTGTAGAAAATGTGTAATCGTGAATATATATTATGTACATTAGCTACAAATTATTGTCTGCGAGACAATATACGTTATGTTCTTACCTAAGTATATACGGGTACTCGACCAGCCCGCAACCAGGAAAACTGGCGAGCGCCTCGTCGGTACTCGTCATGAACTGGGGGGGGGGGGGGGGGGCGTAACACTGCGGCGCAGGATAACAGCTTACCAACTTAATATGTGGGTTGTTATTAATAATAATTTATTACAAATAGGAGCTATTAGTTCCGAGTTTTATTTTCTTGATGCCTAAACCTAATGTTAGGCTGTTCGTCTTATCAGTGACTCCAGGTGTATTAATCAAGGTCATAAAAGAAGTTATAACCTATTTGAGATACCTAGGCTTTAAGTCCGTTTTTGCTTGAATAACAATACTAAATTTAAAAAATCCGTGCCTTGACAACAAGATCCGGACGCTTTATCTGTCGATGCATTTACGCTATGTGGGGCTTTTATATTTTTCTATGATTTTTGTTTCCTCCTTTTTCTTTAATTTTAAAGTGTCTGAGGAAAATCATTGATAACGAGGCAAACGGAATCCTAGTTTTTTCAAATTGGTTACCACAAGCGTGGTACTCTCTCCTACAAAGCTTGGTAGTTTCGGATACTACTTAATGTTAATCCTCATTAATACTTATTGCAATCTCATTTCACCATTCCTTGCACAAGTAACTTACCCTGGGTGTCGCGAGACTCTCCGGACTCTCTCTCTCTCTCTCTCTCTCTCTCTCTCTCCCTTAAAACAAGGCACCGACCCAGACAGCGTCACTAATGTTAACATCATTCTCTGACAGTATTTTAAAACAATATAATACCACACTCAAGTTTCGGTGGCAGTTGTGTAAATTAAATAATAAAAATGTATTTAAATCGTCAATGACCAGCATTAGGTATCTTCTCTTACAGCGTTTGTTACGGAGTTTGAACCCTTATCGAATTGCAATATAATTTATGCTAAGAAACAGCATTGTTTCTGGAGCGAGCGTAAAACGTCTCCTCAAAGGTGTCTATAAGTTAAGATCAACCAAACCCTATTACTCCCGTACTTGGGTCCCTCAACTTGTTTTAAACTATATTAAAAATTGGTTCCCTTATAGTCACTCATCTTTAGAAAAAATCACTAAGAAACTTTTCAGTATACTAGCAATTTGCACTGCTCATAGACTACAAACTCTTCCATCAATTAAATTGGAAAGCAATATTACTTTCGAAATCGGGGTTTAAATTAGAATAACGGTAAATTTAAAAAAAAAAAAAAACATACGCTGCGGCAGATACCAAGCCTATTCTCTCTCTCTTCCTACCTTACTTTCAAGAAAATCTGAGCATCTGCCCTGCTACACCCCTCCACACACTATATTTCCAGAACTAAAAATATAAGATCTGAGGGGACAAATAACCTGCTATTTACCTACAAGAAGCCTTACAAAAAGGCCGAACTTCAATCGATCAGCAGGTGGATCAAGTAAACGGTATCAGGGAGCAGCGTTGACACAAGCGCACAGCGCCTCACGCTCAGGCGAGCGTTGAGGAAATTAGAAAAACGGCAGGCTGGACTAACACATCGAACTCATTCTTTCGCTGCTTAGATGTTAGATCCATGGCGGATGAGGGAGATTATGCCAGACCCTGCCAAGACAGGTCTTAATAATAATTGCGTTAACACATCTAATAGTGAATCAATTTATGAATTATACCTAATCATAAAAATAAATATATTCTAATTTATAGTATTAAATAATATTATAATAATAATATCATAAATAAATTTTAATATTGTTAAAGTGTATGCAAGCAAATTAATTAGTATTTCCATAAGAAAGTGATTAAAAATACACGATTTACAAAATCTGTATTGCGTACATGTTTATCAAAACTTTTTACTCTAAACAACTACCTTTGTAATAATTATATTGAAGGATGAAGCAAAGAAATATAATTACCCACCCTCCCTGACTGCCCAAATAAAAAAGTTTTGAACCGTAGGTATACATCTCTAAAAATAATGAGCAAAATTAAGACGGTGCTGCCAAGGTGATTTATTTTTAGGGTGGGGTATAACTGTAAAATACGCGGACTTATCTCTGGCGACTGGAGTGACTACCTTTGTAATAATTATATCTTCGGATGAAGCAACTCATATAATAATGATCGAACTTCACTTCAGGTAAGTTCGTTTGATCACTTATTATATTAGTCTCTCCTGGTGACAAAGAGCTATCCCCTATTTTGCGCAAAGAGCCACTTGGCTGCCAAGTACGGAAATGCACAACTTATGCATTGACTTGTACAATGTATTTTCAATTAAAAAAAATCGGCCAAGTGCGAGTCGGGCCTCGCTCTTTCAGGGTTCCGTTAAAAAAATTAAATTAAAAAATTTCCATCTACCCACCTACCCATTTTAATTTAATTTTTTTAATTTAATTTAATTTATATTATTTGTTGTTATAGCGGCAATAGAATTACATAATATGTGAAAATTTCATCTGTCTATCTATTACGGTTTACGAGATATAGCCCGCTGACAGACGGACGGACGGACGGACGGACGGACAGCGTAGGCTTAGTAATAGGGTCCCGTTGGTACCCTTTGGGTACGGAACCCTAAAAATGTATGTTCAAATACATCAAAATGTACAAAAATATAATCAATAGTTCAAGTCAACAAAAATTTAAAAGTACATGGGAGAAGAACAAAATTGTCCTTTACTCGACTGTATTAGTTCTTCTGGATGAAGGAGGTTTGTTAGGTGTTAGTTTTTAATAACAAGCAAACTTCCCATAAAAAAATGCCTCATTATTCTGAATACTTGATCTACCTTAAGGTCTTAAGGTTATTCAAGTTCGCAAAGAATTTCGCGAACACAAGGAAAATTGTCTCACTCAATGATTTACTACAACCGTTAACGCGTTTAGCAGGCCAGCCGGCCGTAAAGTTTAAAAGTTTATCATCCACGCCTACAAACTATGCATTGGGGACGTCACCTTTTATAAAAGTTTTATGGACCGGAAGAAAGGGGTTCAGCTATCTAGGAAACACAGGAAACTTTCTGCATTAAGTCCCTTTATTTATACTTTATTGTCTGAGCGAAACTTATCGAAGTAGCTAGTTTAATTTGGCGCGTAGAAAGTATCGATTCGGTGTGGTTTAGACGTCTGGTTGTTTATTCAGTGACAGGTTTACGCTTCGCTAGAATCTTGGCTGGATCTTATTTTTGGATTTAGGTTGTTAAAATATCATAGCAACATTATTACTGGGTAAAAAATCCAATCCATCTCTGTGCATTTATTTTTATATTTTGAAGTGAAAACTTCTTTAGGTGCGTTGAGCACTTTTTTGGGTGAGCAAAAAACATGGATTTCACGTCATCGTCACGTTCACAATCGTCACCTGGAGATTTCAGTAAGCGTTCAACATTTTAGAAGTTCCCAAGCAACCTTGTACAGCGCAGCGGGCAAGCAGCTGCCTTCATTACCGTTTAATGTATGATGTCGCAGGTTCGAATCTCACTCACGAAATCGTGACCGTGCGCTTTTCTTATTTGTTTTTAATTATTAGCAAATCTATTTTTCACTTTTATCGGCAGTCCCTATGACTGTCATTTTTTTTTGTAGACATGTACTTTTTGCAATTATAATGTTGTGAATCAGTTTGGAGGAATTAATACGCTCCATCTCAACCAATCGCTGGTCCTACTGAGTAATACTAAGTACGGGCCAATACAATGGGCTAACGTAGTCCAAGAGTTTGAAGGGATAGACGTTATGCGATATAAAGAACTTCTAGGTGAATAAATTATGACTGTAGATAATGTAAAGCTGTGCTTACTGAATAGGTACCACTTTGTTTGGTGTCAAGAGTCGCTATTTATTTAAATAATAATTTTGCTGAGTGCGTCTTCAGTACCTATTAAGTATGTAGTCTGTGGTATCTGTGACGCTGGTCAAGTGCGTTGCGTAAACAAGTTAGAAGCCACTGGGGCCAGCCGCTGGCTCCAGCCGAAGGCGGAAGTTGACTAAGGAACTCTTTAGTACAACGACGTTACTCCATCGAGTTTGGGCTCGTTTGATTTGTCTTGATAAGTACTCTAGTTCTAGATGGTATTCAGGGTCTGATGATGGAGATATTGATTGATTGGTGAGATACAGTTTCAACTAGTTCGGAAAACAGGTACACAAATTTTTCGTAAATATAGATAATTTTTACAACTTAATTTAATATTTATAATGATAATAGTGTCTTAAGCTTAAGTTGTAATTTGGAAAATAAATTTATTTTTTTTATTTTTATTAAAAGCTTGTTGCTTAAAAATGAAATTTATAACTTACACTTGTTTATAAATAATAATGTAAAATGTTCGATAAAGCTTTTGTAAAATTTTCTTTAAAATCTCTAATTTATATGGCACTCAAGAATATACGATTGAGAATATTTTGGATTTATAAAGCAGTATCATGTTCTAAACTATATTTCTTTTGAGAATTTTAAAACGAATATTAGTATTGTGGGGCACGTACCAGCTTGCTCGCGATCGCTTCCTTCAAAACAAACGTGGTCCGAAGTTAGTGCGCACTTTTAAATTTATATTGAAACTGCGCGCCGCTTGAACACAGTGCTATCCATGTTATTAATCCATAATAGTTATTATTTCGACATGACCGTGTATTTTTTATTCTAGCGGGAGAGCTGGTGACACTGAAAGCCATTTTTATGTGAATTGGTAGTTAAAATTTATACCAACAAAATAGGCTTGGGGTGCGTTAATTTAAAAAGCCGAAAAAATATGTTAAAAATAAAATAATTATTATAAAAACGCAGAAATACTTTGCCCTGCATCACGGATATTGATTGATCAATTGCTTGATATTACGTTTCTAGCACGTTATAGATTATGCCAATGAACAATGGTAAAATCCAGAACAAATTAAAAGAATTTACAGCAATATGGAATTAATAAGTTAAATAATCTATACCAAGAATTCCGTTCGCAACGCAGTCCGTTTATTCAACGACGGGCTTCTTTTTAGAAAATCAAATTATACTTCGCAGAGTTTTAGCGGAGCACGTAAATAAAGGCCAACCTAGAGCTTTTTGCTGCAAATATGATTTTTATAATGAAAAGACAAACTCTTTGTGAGAGAGGAGACCGCTTTATTAGGTTACGCGGGCTAATGAAAACAAAGCAACAGGCTGCATTGTGCCGGGCTCGCGCAGAGAAGCGGCCTGGCTTCGGAGTTCTGCTGTCGCAGCCGTTATTAGTGAAAATTTAAAGATGACGGTTTTATTTCGTACTTGCTGATACTATTTTGAAAGAGATCATCATCATCATCAGCATCATTTCACCTTCTTCATCATCATCTATTCACATACTGGGCACGACTCTTCTCTCAAAATGTGAATGATCTATGCCATAGCCCACACCATGTTGGCCAAGTTAGTCAATCAGCACCATTATTTTAAATTATCTGAAATCTTAAGCGCTCCCGCTTCTAATTTTCCCCCACTAGATGGATCGAAAATATAAAACGAGTCGCAGGAGCCACTGGCATGAGACTAAGGCGTGTGGAAGTCCCTTCAAGACACGTATGTCCGGCAGTGGACGTCTACTGGTTGATAAAGAATACGCACTTAAGCCATTTATAGTGAAATATATATCTTGGGCACCTTTAAATCAGGGTGAATTCTTAAATAAATTATATTCTTCTAGGCTTCAAGATAGATCGAATCTTAACTTATGGGTGGGATGAGAACTCGTCCTATTTATAATAATATTTTAATCAAAAATTATATCTGAAAGTGCACAAACTTTGGATCGATGGATGGATGGATGTTTCTTACTCCTTCACGCCGCAACGAATGAACCAATTTGGCTGAAATTAGGAATGGATCTCATGACTCACACCTAGGATAAGCATAATATAGTTTTCATTTTGTCCCGAAAAATTAAAGAGTGCGTAAGTAAGTAAAGTAAGTAATTAAAAAGTGTGTGAGTAAATTAAAAATCCTGATTCACGCGGACGAAGTCGTGGACATCATCTAGTATTTCCTAAAAAGTTATAGCATGTGTTATGAACTGGGTTTACGAGCCAGAATTGGGCAGACACATGAAATTCACAGTACACTTAAAACTTTCGACAAAGCTTTGGCACTCCGCGGCGTAGGTAGGATAGATACACAACGTCTAAGTGCAAGCTTATATAAAATGTATTACCTTCCGTCCGAATGTCTTCACAATGACTTCACTAACTTTGACATGTCGGCTGGCTTATGTTTTGTGCTAAGCTTAGCTATTCGAGTGTTGGCTCGTTCGCACATCGACGTTTTCTTTGGCCAGCCGCTCATTGTGATATTTTGTCGCCGTGAATTTTTTTCGTCAAGTGGAGTGCTATGAAGATTTAAGGAAATGCGCTCACTGTAGAGACGAGACAATACGGCGACAAATAGTTCCAGCAACTGACGATTCTTGAAATCCATTTCAAGAATGAGCGCATTTTGTCGCCCAGGGACATGCGGTTGGCCTAAAACAGTGGGCGTATCGTGGCGACAGTAGGTGACAGCGACAAAAAGTCGCGGCGACAAAAAAATCACAATGAGCGGCTGACCTTTGACCTCATAATTTTCGATAAGCTTTTTCACAATATAACGAATCTTGAAAAATTAGGAATCCTACTAATATATAAATATTGTATGTGTTTGTTTGTTAGTTTGTTGAATAGTGACATAGGCTACTTTTTATTACAGAAAAATGAAAGGTTCGCGCGGAATTAAACAAAAAGTCCGCGGGGATAAGCTAATAAGTTAAAAACTCATTAAAAAATTAATCTTAGTTTGTATGAAGCGCGCTAGAGATAAATCCTCTAAATTATTATCCAACTCAACACTCCACTACACGTCAAGTGATGCAATTTATCAGCAAAACGCTTATGAATTCTAAACTCCTAAATAACCAAACAACCATGCGTGGAAAGCAGAAGTTTTTCTACTCTCACACAAAATCCTACCGCCTCGGCTACTCCAAATACACTCAAAACTTCGGTATATCGAAAACTAAATAATTCTGTTCAAATTGCCCGTAACAATTCAGCCGAGTCTGATTGAATTAGTCTGGATTAGACTAAGCAAATTATCTCGGTGCTGAAATTTGCCGGGTACAATCTGTTTACTAATTTCTCTTGATAAATTGCAAAGGGTATTATGAAATTAATCACCACATATTATTATAGAACAAAGTCCCTCTGCCAATTGTTTATTTCTGGACGCACTAATCTCAAAACTATTTTTCACCAATATGGATCCTTTACTTCACTTTCCTAGCGAATACAGCATCCAGCTTTATATTAAATCTTTATAAATTTAGAACATCGAAACAACTTTTCTATGAATTTGTGCCGTAGTTTCTGTGATGCGCAGTGAGTGGAGCTAGTGAGTTTGAATGTAATAGATACCTATAAATAATAATTAATTATAAGTATTATGGTTTCCTTTAATATGCGTTTCAATAAAAACATCTACCTTAATATAATGCCTTAATGTATTACTCTAGTACACAATTGTCCCTATTGCACCTATAGTATGTCTAATTAACCCACACAACGCCTTCATACGTGAACAAGCCGGGCGTGTTCAATTACCCGCCAACTTATTTCGCTATATTATCATGGCTAAGTCCTATGCCTATGGCATCTTATGACTATGGTTAAAAAGCCAAAGACTTCAATGTCTTTCATCTACCTTTATAACTAGTGTAGCTTTACCATGCCTCTAAGTATTACTTGCAATATTATTTGCCCCAATGCACATTTGTCCCCAAAGCCTTCTTACAACAAGTCTAATTAACCGGCAGTCAATAGCAGGACGCCTTCAGACGTGAACCAAATGAGTGCAGGGAATTACTCGCCAATTAATCATGCAATATCAGAACTACGCAGTACGCCCCAAGCTTAATTATGTAATATTATGACAGTGTTTTTAAGGCTCACTACCGCACTCAGAGTTGCTAATCGTTACTTAACGACTTAATCTTGGATTTTAAAAAGTTTCATTCTCAGAAGTTAACGCTTCGTCTGTACATTAATGACAATTCAGTAATAGATTTAATGATAATTAATTAATTAATCATTAAATAATATAATTTAATACATGCGGCTGAGTGCGGCAGTTAATCACAAGGCAATGATTAATTAATCATAATTTAATGAATGACTCTGAGTGCGGCAGTCAGACTTCAAATATTTACGTCTATCTTTGGTTTTAACGGGGCTTTAAGTATTAATTGCAACATAATTTGCCCCAGTGCACATTTGTCCCCACAACGTTCTCACAACAGGTCTAATTAACCAGCAGTCAATAGCAGAACGCCTTCAGACGTGAACCAGCCGGGCGCAGGCAATTACTCGCCAATTAATTTTGCAATATCGCTCTGTTCGTAAGTTGTTTAACGGCTATAAGTACAGCTACTTTTGCTGATTTTCCTTATTTCAGCTTGTTTAACGCGTCTTGAACAACACACGCCATTTTGTTTATGTAGAGCAACGTTAGCTATGTAATGTAATGTAAAAACCATGCCGCCCGTGGTATAGTGCCAATATAATAATTGACATGATCGTAGAGCAACGAAGGAAGTGCATTTTACTAACTTTACAGTACAGCCATTTGAAATAATTTCCAACTTTTTTTGTCATAACTTTCTAAATAAAAGATTATATTTTAAATTTAAATTTTAATTTATTTAATTTGTTTCAAATTACTGTACTGTAAAGTTAGTAAAATGCAGATACATTGTTGTTCTACGATCATGACGTAATACTGAGTGGGGATGCATTTCCGCGTTGAACGGCTGGGTTCACTTGATTCTTTGCGCAAAAAATAGTTCAGCCCTTTAATCATCACATAAAAAGTCACGTGACTAAATTTCGATTGCGCAGAATCTGCAAATAAATAATGAATAATGAACAATTAATATTAAATTACATCTAAAATAAAAACTAATATAAATCTAAAACCTCATCGATGTTACTGCAGCGCGCACCCTCCTAGTGCCTAAGACGCTGGCCTGGCAGCATTGTCCCTTTGGATGGCCAAACCATTGAATTATTATGTACCTCAATGGGCCAAACTAATTATCTGGCCCAGGTAGCTTAGGTAGGTAGCAAGGCAGCTGTCAGCTGTTGGTTTCGCTGTAGACTCGATGAATAATGAATTCCTAGGTAATTATACGGTTTTTTTCGCAATTATTTTTTATTAATTTATTTATTTTATGGTACTTAAGTATCTAATTTTTGCACAATAAATTATTTTATTCTGGCTACAATATTTAGATCGAATATTCTGAGACCACAGCTGGCCTAATTAAACTGCAGTCAATATCAGGAAGCCTTCAGTCGTACGCAGCAGTCGGCTGCAGGCAATTATTCGCCAATTAGTTTTACCATAACGGGCTTGATTGTATTACGTGAGAAGCTGATACATCTCTCTCTCTTTCTGCGTCGTATTTCAAATTGCTGAGAGTTGTGACCCTTTCCAATTCCATAATTATGTTACTCGACTAACCGCCGCACTCAAAGATACATATTCATTATATTTTATATTTAACTAGCTGACCCAGCGAACTACGTACCGCAAACAAAAATATTTAGTGGTTGGTCACCCTTATCATTTAAGGGTATGAAAAATAGATGTTGGCCGATTCTCAGACCTACCCGATATGCACACAAAATTTCATAAAAATCGGTCCACCCGTTTCGGAGGAGTAAGGTAACTAACATTGTGACACGGGAATTTGATACAACTACACAAATAAATTTTTAGGTTAGGTTGGTTGTTATAAAACTCACGTGTAAAGATAAAAAATTTATACAAAATATACTTACTTCGATTCCACCCTAAATTCGCAAAAAGTATCGTTTTTTAGGCACACTTCAAAACTCTTCAAACATCAATTTCTATTCGTAGTTAATATTTTAATTAGCACACGACTTGAACGAACACAATAATAACACAAAATTTCAAATATTTTTTTCAATTTGATCGCAGCACCAACTGTCGGGACAAACTGAAATTAAAATAGAATAATATTTAATGTTTGATGCTGCGATGGTAGCGCTGTCTACCGGATCCAATGTAAAACATTCCAAAATTAACAACTACTCATAAATGAAAAATTAGTTAAATAAACATTTTCCAGTGGACCAAATTGTAAATCTAAACCATCATCGAATCCCCTTAAACTCACACAAAAAATTTCAACAAAATCGGTCCAGCCGTCTAGGAGGAGTTCAGTGACATACACACGCACACAAGAAATATATATATTAAGATAACTCATTATCTAATTATCATGAAATTTTTTATGAGATGTAGGTACCGAAGCGCTTGGATGACTCTGAGGGAGAACTTCTTAAAATCTATACTGTTACGGAGATCCCGTCACTGTTATCGACTCTGAGTTGGATAGTAGTGGTTGTTTTTTTCACCTTCTACCACTGAAATCTACAACTCTCGTAGTCGTGAGCGTTGGCATCATGTGGTTGAATCAAACCTACTCGAACAAAATGCTCTTCAAAGTCTCTGAAATGAACCGCTAAGCTGAGGAATGCTCTCCTTGAGTCCGTGTTTCCTGTTACTACTTGGTACTTTCAAAACATGGATGAATAGGCATCTTCCAGGCAGGCGCACTCCAACTTCTTCCATCAAGTTTATTTGACTTCAAGGACAAGCCACACAGTAAAAAAAATTTGAAAAGCTATATTATATGGCAAACGGAGTGTACGGCGCCCACAAGATAGATGGAGAGGTGCTATCCGTTGGCGTTAGGTACGAAGAAGCCTATGTTCATCAGTGGATATACTTCTGCTGATAATGATGATGATAATATTTGTAACGTAGAAGATAATATTTTCTAAGCTCGGGACGACAGTTGGAATCAATTACTTAGTTCAAACATAAAAACGAAAATCCCCGTACTCAATCACAATAAATAAAACCGCGTACGTAAAAAGGGCTCTGGCTAACAAATGTGAAACGAAGGTTAAGTCCGGAACTAGATACGGTAAACGTTCGGAATTAATCACACCTCGGCGGAAGGGATCGGATGCCAGTCAGCGTTCTGCCTAATGCGGCCATGCAATACGAGGGGAGCGGTAGAGTCATAAGTCCAATATTTGGCCATTTGAACATGTTACTGATCTGATACTCTGACTGTACATCGCCGAGGAGGTTTTGGAGTAATTTAGTGATCATTTGGTTAAAAACAATCTCTAAACACAGGTAAAATACAGGTCTGAAAATAGGGCTGATGAAAATATTGTTCACACCCGAATTAGGTCTAATTTGCTACTAGATTTGTTTCAGCATTTACCTACATAAAATTATCAAATACTTTTAGCCAATTACACAAAATTAATATGGACATAAAAATGATAGATTTACACTAAAACCAACGTCTATTGAATTTACCTTAGGTCTCTGCAGTACGCGATGCCTAACCTCATAATGTGAGTGATCGTCAAAGGGAGTAGAAATCTGGTGTCAAAAAGTGTGAGACAGTGTAGCTCCTCTGCTGTGCCATATCATAAACGTGAACTTATTAAGAGGACTATTACATTTCGAATCCCTGATTGTAAAAATCTCAGATAGTTTTGATAAAATGTGGTCAATTATTATGTTCGACAATTAAATTACAGATATTTTAGATATTATAAAATTATGATATACCTAGAGTTTTATTATAAAATTATGATATACCTAGATTTTGATAGAGAAAATGAGCGAAAACTACTATTAAATTTATAGCTCTTATTATCTAACAAAAACTAGGTACATGCTATTAAAAATATGTCTAAAATATACGTAATTAACTGCTGAAGAGGGATGCTAAATGTAATAGTCCTCCTAAAGTATTTTCTAAGTCTTAAGTCTATTCTTTCAAGTAAAAGGAATCGCTGTGTTGATGGCCACGTCTATATTTGCTCCCCGAACCTTTTCTCAGGGAGAATAGATGCTCATTCAATTATCTAAATGAAATCTGGATCAGTCTTGTGATCTCGCATCGTTAACGCAATTTGTACTAGTCTAACGGACCCCGAATTACAAGTCTAAATTACGCTCAAAAGAATCTCTAGTAAAAATCTTCTTTTACTTTTTGTTACTCGAATTTCATATTTTAATGTTGAATTTGAGTTGGACGAATTTATGGTAGTAACCAGGCTTTATGTTAGATAATAATGTCGCTTGAAGGAAATTTATGGGTTTATTCCCATTTTATATTTCATGGTAGGTAAGTGGTAGGTAGGTTTAGCCCATCATAGGTTAAACATCTATAGACATCCATAGAGATATTATATAGGAGATGTTAATTCAACAATGCCAAATTGCAACATAGGAGATATTGCTTAGAATATTTTAAACTACACTTTTTTTTTATTACACTAGAATGAGTTAGAAGACAATTCGTCACCGACACTCTCAACTCTCAACTCTTTTATGGGTCCCGTAAATCTTTTTTCAGAATCACACGTATATGACTTATTAAAACCTTGCAATTTCTTATTCGATTTGTCTTGAAGATTTTCTTCGTTCTTTTTATAATTTTACGTAGGTATTTGGCATAAAATTTGAATAACAGATTACAAGGAAAGATATGTGAATTGGTAATGCATAATGATAAATAATTCGTAACAGGTAGTTTGATTGTGTTTTTATTATAATAAGACGTAGATTCAGGTTTTTATCGTATTAGCAGGATAGGTAAAAAAATGTAAAATTTAGTGATAAAAATATCACTTACTAGCGGCTTCACACGGGTGCAATTTACGAATAAATAAATTGAGATTTTCATACAAAAATACCTACCATCCGAATTTCCGACTTTTCCAGTGGATTTTCCAAAAATTTTCTTTTTTACAAACCTTGTCCTGACAGTTAAGTATGAACACAAAAAAACAGTCAAATCGGTCGAGTTGTTCCCAAGTGATGATTTTTCAGACTTTCTTACATGTGGCAATTGATTGTTATTTATATTATGATTTTTATTTATAAAAATATAGATTTTATGATTTATGTTTCTACTTGTTTGAATATAAGGTAAGCTTGTTATTATATTTCCTCGCGGATGTGAATTAATCATGAGCGGAAACAGTCGGTGTACACCGGATATGACGCACCAATTCCTGATTTCCGGTGTGGAGGAATAAGATGTGATTAGAAATCCGTTCCTATGCCTAGTTTGTAGACAGAAAACCGTTTATATACGTTATTTTGGAAGGAAGATTAGAGAAAACTTCTTTATGAACCGATAGACGTCCACTCCTGGACAAAGAAAAATGCAATATGGAATTTTGTCTCATCTTGTTTCATTTTAGACTGCATCGTCCCTTACCACGAGGGTGGTGTAATTAAAAGTTGTCAATAAAATAAAAACATAAGTATAAACATGTAAAAATAACCCGTATATGACGTACGTATACATATATTTTATAATATTATAGCAGAGGGATTTGTTGTCATCGAATGAAAAATAATAATTAATATATTAGTACGGCATCTTAAAAACTATATACAAATCCTATTCATCATCATCATCATTAGCAACCCATCAACGGCTGACTACTGAGCGCAGGTCTCCTCTCAGAGAAGGGTTATAGGCCATAGTCCACCAAGCTGGCCCAATGCGAATTGGCGGACTTCACACACCTTCGAGAACATTATGAAGAACTCTCAAATGTGCAGGTTTCCTCACGATGTTTTCCTTCACCGTTGAAGCAAGTGATATTTTATTGCTTAAACGCACTTAACTCCGAAAAGTTAGAGGTGCGTGCCCGGGATCGAACCTGCGACCCCCCGAATAGGAGACCACAGTCCGAATCACTAGGCTATCACTGCTTTGCAAATTCTATTAGCCCACGTCAATCCTTTTCCTAGCTGCACTAGACTGCAACACTATAAGCCATTGGCACTAATCTTGTGAAAGCTCACGGATAATTAACGGCTGCAGCCAGCTTAGACTGCTCTAGTTTTTTGGGTTCCGAACCAAAATGGTAAAAAAGGAAATGGTAAAAAGGAAGGAAAGTGTGAATTTCTTCGTCTGTGCATCTGTTACAGTTCAGTATCTAATACCTAATAAATGCTGTTGACTTGAAATTTTGAAATGGTTTTAAAACAATAGGTAAGTAAATAGTTTACCTATTGCAAATTAAAGAATTTACAAAATATTTTATTGTTTTCAGTACAAAAGGAACCGAAAAAGGGAAGGACAAAATTTTAATATAGGTTTTGCGCAGCTTGTATCCAGCGGCGCCCTGCGACTCGTCCAATGTAGTTGGTCCACTAACAATTCGTTTCCCATTGAGGGGTCCTAACTCATGCACCTTGGGAACCCAAACAGTTCTTCAAACTATAGTATAGATAGGTATATATTGAAACCATCGCATCCCAAGAAAACATCTACCGTTATCTGAGTAATGGAATGGAGTCAGAACCCTCGGCAATGAGGAATACAATGCAGAGAGAGATTTTTCTCGTAATTAAAAAGTCCCAGGTTCTTCTTAGGATCTTCCTCTTTTTCTTCTTTATCAACCGATAGACTTCCACTGCTGGACAGACACTGCTTCTCTTGCATGGACTCAGTCTTCCGACGCCTGAATCCAGCGGCTACCTGCGACTCGTTTGATGTCGTCGGTCCACCTAGTGAGGGTTTGCCAACACTGCGCTTTCCGGTACGGGGTCGCCACTCCAACACCTTGGGACCCCAACGACCTGAACTACTTCATATGATCAGTCGTACCTAAAATGGTGAAAATCACTTGTCCACCAAAAAATAAACAAAAAAGGTTGAATAATTAGCACCTCCATGGTTAAGGTTGAGGCTTTCGGTAAATAACCTTGACATGTGCCACTCAGTTTTTGTGGTGGTCAAAACTTCAACGGTAAATTAGTAAAGTTTTCTTTAACCTGATATGCTACTGACCTTAATAAGACATTTTTTGCTTTTTCTTAAAATACTAGCTGATGCTCGCAACTTCGTCTGCGTGGTTCCATTGATCTATATTTTTATGATCAACTTCATGAAACTTAACCATGGTCTAATGCAGAGCTTTTATAAATAGGTATTATTCAAAAAACCATAAAATAGGTTGTTTAAAGTCGTTCACTGTTCTGAAACCATAATGTTATTACTCTCTCCACATATTGCGTTCTACTATTTCGAGGAGGGGTGTGCGTGACAGAAATCTAATAAATGGGGGGCAACTAAATCATGACAGAAATGTTCCGCGCATCAACGGAGAATGTATGGCGAAAGTTGATTCTGTTGGATAAATCTATTTCAAACACACAATATTATACATTATGTACTGAGAGTTAGTTACAAGCTTTTGTCGGACTTTAGTGTGGTGGCAGGCTTTGATTGTGGCTAGTTGCTACCGTACCCGTCAAAGAAGGTATGATGGTGTGTAGGAACCTAATAAGGAGTACGACTTGAATGTACAGTGTATACTACCATCTCTCCCCCACCCCCAAGTTAGCCTGCTACTTTAGACTGCATCATCAAAAACAGTGAGCCTTCTTGATCAAAATACAAAGTAAAAGCCATTTATAGCGCTTGAAAAACTTTTGGGATTGACCTAACGATATACCTTTTATAAACTTTTTCTATTTAATAGTATGTTACAAAAACCGTATTAACGGAATGTTAGCCCCAGAAAAACACAGAGGCATTCTTTAATTTACCGAGTTAAAACATTCTGAATCTCATAAATTATTGAGCTGAAAAAAATAGTTTATACATTAATGGTATACATGGGAAATTCAACTTTGATACATTACGCTTTAAAAGTTAAATTTGCGTGCAGTTTGTTTTAGAGAGTGAAACAATTTTTGCCAGTGGGTTTCCGTAGAGTCATGAACTAAGTACGGAACACTCGTACAACAAAGTTAACGAACCACGAATGAGTGCGCGAGAATAAACCGAAATGGCGTATAGCAACAATCGCGCAAAACGCACTAAATCCACTTTTATGGCACAAGTTAGAAGTGGAGCCCAATTTATAACATTTTTCCATTAGAAAAAGGTTCCTGTGGTATATTATTCTTTTATGATTAGTTGGGGATTGTGATTTATTTTTGACATTCATCCTAAAAATTGAAGTGAAAAAGTGAAGAAACGAGTAAATATCACTAGCTACATATTAAAACAGTAGCAGTGATAGCCTAGTGGCTAGGACTGTGGTCTCCTATTCGGGGGGTCGCAGGTTTGATCCCGAGTACGCACCTCTGACTTTTCGGCGTCAAGTGCGTTTAAGAAATTAAATCACTTGCTTCAACGGTCAAGGAAAACATCGTGAGGAAACCTGCACATCTGAGAGTTCTTCATAATGTTCTCGAAGGTGTGTGAAGTCCGCCGTCCGTCCGCATTGGGCCAGCGTGGTGGACTATGACCTATAACCCTTCTCTAAGAGGAGACCTGCGCTCAGTAGTGAGCCGTTGATGGGTTGCTAATGATTGATTGATGAATGACATATTAAAACTAACTTCTTCCTAACTAAATATTACTGATTCATTCATTTCAGGTTGCGTAACTGAAGTGGCAATGAGCGGAGTACCATAGTTCAAAGATAAGATACATGTTAAAATGAAGAGCTGAAATGAAGACCTCACTCCGGAAAGCGTAGTGTTGGTCGAAACAGGTAGAGTCGTAAATAGCCACTGGATACAGGCTGCGCCAGATCGCGTTTGTGGACGCCCCTATATCCCACGATACCTATATCCAGCAGTAGACGTCTAACGTTGACAACCACGACTGGGAGTCCTTTAAAAGATAGGTTCTAGTCAGTCAATGAATATGAATAACTGTACTGTGCTGAGTTATGTTTAATAGAGATCGCATGATAGCAGCAGCGTGGCGTTTCACAACGAAAAGTTTAATTACGGTAGATTATATCAAACTATCCTTGGAGTGAAAAGAAAGACCACCCTCCATTGGGGGTCATCATTATCAAATCAGGCTGTGAATCTCTACAGTTGGACATCATCATCATAATTAGCAACCCATCAACGGCTCACTACTGAGCGCAGGTCTCCTCTCAGAGAAGGGTTACAGGCCATAGTCCACCACGCTGGCCCAATGCGAATTGGTGGACTTCACACACCTTCGAGAACATTATGAAGAACTCTCAGATGTGCAGGTTTCCTCACGATGTTTTCCTTCGCCGTTGAATCAAGTGATAGTTAATTGCTTAAACGCACTTGACTCCGAAAAGTCAGCCGTACCCGGGATCGAACTTGCGACCCCCCGAATAGGAGAACACAGTCCTAACCACTAGGCTACCACTGCTTCCTACTAGGCTACCACTGCTTCCTATGTCAGTTGGACATGGGCCTTACCTAATAAGCACAAGGCACCATCACAACCTAAACGGTATCATTCTAAAGGTTGAGGCTCAACCTTCCTCATCCAGACGTTTCCTACCATCTTATATCGTCGGTCCAACGTCTTATTTGGGGTGATAGTAGAGTTGAATAGGGAACCTGATAGATTGACTCCTTGAGAAAGATGGCTCCTGTCTTTTACTAGGACATAGCATTTTATGGCGATTGCCGATTACATTAAAATCGTCGATATTTCTGCAGAGTAAACATATTCGCATTCAATTTGTACCACTCGGCAGCTGAGCCATTTGTACAAAGCTGTCTAAACTTCGAACTGATTATTCATCGCCGGACCGTACTGAACTAGAGGGGAACGGGCTGCGAAGACACAAGTATAAACTGTCCACTTTTGAAGGAAATTTATGATGATTGTTAGAATTAACTCGTACTAGTTTTGTTGTCACCCTAATGAGGAGATCCGTAGGAGAACCAAAGTGACCGACATAGTGGAAATTGGCGGGCACATAGTTCGAAGAGCTGATGGTCGTTGGGGTCCCAAGGTGCTGGAGTGGCGACCCCGCACCGGAAAGTGCAGTGTTGGCAGACCCCCCACCAGGTGGACCGACGACATCAAACGAGTCGCAGGGAGCCGCTGGATTCAGGCGGCGCAAGACCAAGGCCTGTGGAAGTCCATGCAAGAGACCTTTGTCCAGCAATGGACCTCTATCGGTTGATAAAGAAGAAGAACTTTTGTTGTACCAAAGTACTCGTTAGTAAACTTTTCACGCCTAAACCTTACCTTATGGAAAAGGTTTATTAAAAATGGCAAACCGATTTTTAAAAATTTGTATTTTTTTTTTCGTATGGCCTTACAAAAAGTTATCTGGCACACCCGCACTTGCACGTCTGTTCATAATATTATATATGCATGGCAGTCTGCCTGTATAAGTAAATGGTTTCTACCCGTAGTGTGAGTACCTACCTACTCGTTGGCAAACGCACGAAGTCTTTCCTTTGTTTCTAACGATATCATTATAAACCGACTAAAACTTCAAATGAGATAGATCCCTAGTTGGGGAAACAAAATCCGCTAAAGTTCAATTACAATGAAGCTAAGTGTCTATTTAGGCGGACCACATCATTACCATACGGAAGCTGCAAAAGACCAATGATTGTGTGTGAATAGAATGATTTAAAGTCGATGACAAAATGACCCGGAAGAACAAATAGACGAAGATGGCCTGTGAATGCAATTTCCCCTGGCGTTATGTTACGATCATAGACGAATGATATTTACTAGAGGTTGAATTGTCAAAGGTTACGATGCAGTTGACGGAAGCAGGCTAAATTGGATGGGTAATGGCAGTCTTAATTAAACAAAATATCTATCTTAGACTAATAACGCATCTAGACCGATAGTTCCAAACAACGAGACCACATACATCGATGTGTAACCATTTTTCGAACTATGTATGCTAAGAGGCGACGTTTTACGCTCGCCGATACGTACACTGGGGTGCGAGTATCGCTTGAGCGCACTTCTTTTGCCGGTAGAGTGATAATTAGCCGCGGCCAAAGTCTTGCACCTGACCAGAAACAATTTTAAATTATAAATTTCTAAATTGCCTCCACGGGGAACCTTACCAGTGATTTCTTTCGTATAAGATTATGACACTAACTATTGCGCCAGGGAATCGTTGCTACAGCTACATGAACTTGCTTTGCGACGATCACAATATTTTTTTAAGTATAAAATTATTAGCCATTCTAACAATTATTAATATTCCCCTTTCCCCTCCAAGTAAGCATAAAGGTTGTGTTGGGAGGGGTACGAAAATAGTGTACTGGTTAAGGTTGAACCGTCAATCTTCAGGTTTTCAGTCTGCGCGTTAACCAGGCTTAAAACTATAAAAATTGTACGTAGTCATGACGTAGTTGGACGCTTATGTTTTAAAAGCTGTGGCTGCGATAATGTCGGTTTTGAGTTTGCGACTGCAAATTGTAGTATGACGTGCAATTATGCCTCCATATACATGTGATTGTGGAACGTCTGAAACAAACCGAAGATTGCTAATAAGAAACTTAACGCTAACTAAACTACATTAAAACTCGTACAAGTTTGCTTGGACGTTTCCATGCAAAGATACTCGCATAAGAGCCGAGTGTTTAAATAGTTCTTGTAATTTCAGCGGGGAACATTAGACATTCTAATATCGTAATGAATACCGAAGTTGGGCCGTCTCTGTACCTGAACAACATCTCCCAAGCCCAGAACAAGGACTAAAATAGACTGAAAATGGGCCGTCAAAAAAGAAACCGGTCCGGAGAAGCCGATTTTTCTATTACCTTGTTCGATATAACGTGTAGACTAGTAATATTCCATTGTACAGGTAGGATGATCTTCAGATGTTTACCTTATTCCTTCAACAGTTATACGGAACGTGCTTAACTATATTTGTTATACAAACCTGCATAAAAATGCTTCATTCTAACTCAGGTCAACCCCTAAGATACCTTACATGGCACAAAATAGTCTCAAAAAGGCAAATAAATCTTATCAAGCTTGTGAGTTTAAAGGCTTGACCAAAACTTATAGTATGGTCATTGAAGTATACTATAAATTTTGGCCAAGCCAACTGCCCATTTTTAGGGTTCCGTACCAAAATGGTAAAAATGGAACCCTTATGGTGAGACTTTCTCCGTCCGTCCGTCCGTCTGTCACAGTCGATTCTTTCAGTAACTATTATAGCTATCGACATGAAATTTGGCATAGTTGTGTATAATAGTGGCCCAATATCATTGGAATAAAGAAAAATCGAAAATTGTTTTTAGTTTTATTAAAACAGGGGGAAAATCGGGGTTTTGAAATTTCAAAGTAAAATAACTATACCGAGTGGGGTATCATATGAGAGGCCTTCACTTGTGCATTCTAAAACAGTTTTTTATTTATTTCTATATATAATAGTTTTTGAGTAATCGGCCAAAATGTCGAAAAAAATACCGTTCCCCCCCCCCCCCACCCCCCTTATCTCCGAAGTTTACCAATCGAAAAATCTGAAATAATTATGGTCAATAGAGGTTTGTGTATATTTTACAGGAAAAATTAAATCAACGCGAAAATTATTTTAGTTTAATTAAAAAAGGGGGAAAATCAGGGGTTTGAAATTTCAAAGTAAGATAATTATACCGAGTGGGGTATCATATGAAAGGCCTTTACTTGTGCATTCTAAAACAGTTTTTTATTTATTTCTATATATAATTGTTTTTGAGTAATCGGCCAAAATGTTGAAAAAAATACCATTCCCCCCCTTATCTCCGAAGTTTACCAATCGAAAAATCTGAAATAATTATGATCAATAGAGGTTTGTGTATATTTTACAGGAAAAATAAAATCAACGCGAAAATTATTTTAGTTTAATTAAAAAAGGGGGAAAATCAGGGGTTTGAAATTTCAAAGTAAGATAATTATACCGAGTGGGGTATCATATGAAAGGCCTTTACTTGTGCATTCTAAAACAGTTTTTTATTTATTTCTATATGTAATAGTTTTGAGTAATCGGCCAAAATGTCGAAAAAAATACCGGCCCCCCCTTATCTCCGAAGTTTACCAATCGAAACATCTGAAATAATTATGGTCAATAGAGGTTTATGTATATTTTACAGGAAAAATAAAATCAACATGAAAATTATTTTAGTTTAATTAAAAAAGGGGGAAAATCAGGGGTTTGAAATTTCAAAGTAAGATAATTATACTGAGTGGGATATCATATGAAAGGCCTTTACTTGTGCATTCTAAAACAGTTTTTTATTTATTTCTATATATAATAGTTTTTGAGTAATCGGCCAAAATGTCGAAAAAAATACCGTTCCCCCCCCCCTTATCTCCGAAGTTTACCAATCGAAAAATCTGAAATAATTACGGTCAATAGAGATTTATGTATATTTTACAGGAAAAATAAAACCAACGCTCTAACTAGCATAGTTTTTTTTATATTAACAATAAACCTCTACAAACAAAGTTAACGATAAATAAGCAAATTAATATAATATTATTGTTTTACTTTTACTTTTGGAGTACGGAACCCTCGGTGCGCGAGTCCGACTCGCATTTGGCAGGTTTTTTGTCATTTCTGGCAACTTTACTATAATTTCATAGAAAAAGATATACTCGTACCTACTCTACACCCATACAATTAACTTCACTTCATCTTGTTGACTCTCATGCGTAGATATCAATTTTTTCTTTAGTCTATGATACTAATGTAGTACAGATTGTAAGTACATAAGAAAATATTCTTTTGGTATTTGCAATAGAAGTTAAGATGCAATGCACGTAAATATTTCTTCATACAAGAGGCATTGTTCTTGAATCTAGGTATAACTTTGCAGTGAAGGCTTTAATTAGGCTGCTTGTGAATGCTTAGGTACGCCAAATAATAGTTCCTCACACTAGTTGTTTGTAAAATGTTTTAAAGGCATATTATTAGCTATTCTGAACTTGACTAATATTCCCCTTTTACCTTCAAATAAGAGTAAAGCTTGTGTTAAGAGTGGGTAAGGCAATAGTGCAACGCGTTGGAGATTTTGGAAGCACGACACCTAGTGAGGCTGGTCCTCACCATTTTGTTCGAAGTTAATGATAATTACTATGTTGAACACTTATAGATCGGAAGTTTCTAACTAAGTTCCGCTCCAAACGTAGGCTCAAAACAAGCAATGAATGTGTGAGTGCTATGTAATTATTTTCTGTACCTACTGGTAGGTACTGTTAATTACGTTTTTGATGGTTATTGTGATGAATTTTGACACCTTTTAACAGCCCAGTAGGTACGTTATTTTTAAATAATTTTCTGCGAGCTCATCGTAGTAACGCGAAGATATTGCCTAGAATATGCTTTCGGCTTACTAAAAATGGCTTATCACCGCGTCGACTATTGCGTTTCTAGGAGTATTTATTCTAAGGTAGAACAAAATATCAAATCAAAACTAACGTTATAATAATGTAACTCTATTTCTCTATCTGTCTGACTGTCCATTTATTGTTATTTTTCACGACTCAAAACTGAAAAGATTTTGACGAATTTGGCATTTTTAAAACCCTAAATCGATGCAAAGTTCCAGTAATCAGGTATAACTACCTGATTACTGAAACTTTGCAAATATTTACACCTAACGATCGAAATAATACTATTCTACCTATATTTAAAATATTATGTTTTTTGTATCAAAGGGAAGCTCTAAAGGGGAAAATAACAAAAATAAAGTAACAAAAAGAATATGTACAGTTTTTATTCACATAGCGTAGGCAGTAGGCACGACCTAATTCATCTTGGCACTTACTAAGTAGCTTTCATGTAAATTATTTGATGAGGGTTAAAAACGGCCCTTGGTCTTCCACCCTTTTAAATCTTTCAGATGAAAACGTTGTTCCTCAAACGTAAAAGGCTTTTGTTTTTCGCTAGGCTAGAGTTTAATATTTAAATTCTTTTGTTTTCGGACTCGGTACTACGAATATTTTGCATAATGAAATAATATGTTAGTTTCGGTTAAATGAATGTAAGCTGAAGCAAAAACGTAATATTAATTACACAAAATTGTATACCTAACCGTACTACTCGTATGTAAGCGTTAAGCTATCATTAAAATGATCACGAGAGCTCTAATGAGGGGCTGTTATTTAAGTTAGAATATAATATAACTATTTCAAGCAGTAAGTACCTACGTGTTGATCAGAATAATTAGGTACTTCCAAATCCCGTGGTTGATCTTATTATTTCTCGTACTCAATAACATGAAGTTATTCGATTTATTCGGGTGAAAATAATATGGTGCACGGACGTCAAAACAATGGAAATAGGTTTAGTCCTACTTCCATGGTGAAAACTGATATTATATTGGTTAATTCTAGAGTAAATATTATCTCTTTCATTGTAAGTTACGAGGGGGCCTAACAGCCTAATTAATAGCCGCCAGTTTTATAGGTAGGTACATTTTTTTATAAAACTTCAAAACTTCATAGTACAGATGCTTCAATTTTATTTACTTGTAGTACCTAAAGCGATATATTATTTAACGCCTGCAAAAAGAGGACGATCAAAAGCGTTTCAAACTGTACTAGTATCTATTGCTTAGAAAATCACTAAGCCGTATCCCACAGTTTCGGACCGATATAGTCCAAGCTTTGGTTCAGGGTTTAGATGTTTATTAGGGACGATTCCACCGGTGTATTTTGTGTGAATAGTCTCATTACTTTACCTTTACAACTAACTAGTAATTTATTTTAAGCTGTTTTTACAGGATTGGCAACTTTTTGCTTGGACAGTTTTGTAGGTAGGCGTAAGTAAATACTAATTAGAGTTTACCTAATATGTTTTCTAGAATGAAATTCAGCCATGGTGGTCAATTTTAATGGAGGTGTAATCTAGTCAACTATACAAGTAAAATACTTAGTGCAAAGTGTGTGTCCAAAGAAAGATGCATCCGTTTATTCTCTCAGTCTCATAGTCCTATGTTACCGACATAGCCCAATATGTCACGTAGTTGCGTCTCCACCCTAGTTGTGTGACAGACGTCTCACTGTAGGTAGATTGACATCAGAAGAGTCGCAGGGAGCCGCTGGATGCAGGTGGCGTAAGACCGAGGCCTGCGAATGTCCATGCAAGAGACTTTTGTCCAGCACTGGATGGCTATCGGTTGATGATGAAGAAGTAGACAGTTCGACAAGTGGAAGTCCAACACAACCGGAGAAAGATCAGGCGCAGGACCGACGGTTCTATGTGCCCTCTGAGGTGTATCTTATCCCGACAACGTCGCTAATCCAGGATGAATCTGAGAAATTTTTGAGAGAAAACCTAACATTTTTGTTTCTTTGGTTCGAGCCATAATGCAGAATAGGATATAGATAGAGGTATATAAATCGAGAAGGGTTTCCCCTTCTCTCAGAGGAGACCTGCGCTCAGTAGTAAGCCGTTCATGGGTTGCTAAAGAATTATGATATTCATATAAATCGAATCAAGTATAGCTGATAGTATAGAATAAGATCTGGCTCATTTTATGACGATCTTACCTACTACATCTATGCATTTTAACCAATGCAATAGTGAAAGAGTACCAGCCAGTCAGAGTTGATTGCGAGCGTCATCATGATGTAATCATTTTTAGCAGCAGATATGAATGAATCAATTATTATAAGTCACAAAAGTTTCGGCTACATATTATTATTTATTAATTTAATTTATTTTTAGCTGCGCGCTTCCTAATTCGTAGCCTGGAGGTCTGAAAATGACGCGGTGTTAATACCATCTGCCTCAGTTGTAAGACGGGCAAAAATAATATCCGTGCTACTACTGGTAGTAAGACTGGTAGTAACACGGGTAACGATTACTCGAGGAAGTGACATAAATATTAAGGATTTATTTATTATTTTTTTATTATCAACTAAGAGGAATATACAAAAATGTTCTTATTAGCACACTAGAAACCACTGAGGTTTAAATTATACCTATAATAACATTAACAAACCAACTTACCCAAATAATATGATTTTAGTTTACGTTTTAATTATTTTCAGTAAATTGTAATCTTACTTTACTATCGAAATTGTTTATTAGACGAGGGACTATGTATGCAGTGGTGCGTTTACCATATTTATTTTAAGATTTAATAGTTTGTAATGTTTTATGATTTACTCTACGTGTATCACATTTAAATTCATAATAGAACAAAAGAAACTAATAAGCTTTTCATTTAGAGGGTGGGAACATACATGGGGAGCACTTACGAGTGGCTGAGAAATATGTATTTTCTGTAAATTAATAACAACTAATATTAACACCATAACGTACCTACAAGTAAAGGGCTTAAAATGTTGCTTTTTAATTACTAAATGTGAGAAAATTTTGAAGTTATAGAACTGATTGAACTGTCTTGCTGCAGCATTGTTAATGTAATTGCTACATTAACAATGCTGCATACCTCTGATTGGTTGAATTTATGGTGTTTTTACTGCATCATTGAATTTGAACCAATAGCGAGACAGTCCCAGCCAATCAGATGTAATTTCAAACGTCACATTGTAGAAAGCATATTTGAACAAAAGAAAAAGGAACGGTATGATTACCGCAATCACCTCTAATTGACTGATACTCTCTCGCTATTGGATGCATAGTTGCAGCAAGAACGTCATAAACTGAGCTAATCACAATAATTAAGAGTGTAGCAATAACTATTCATACACTGCCGCAGACCACAAACACTTCCGCAATCAACTAGCTGGGCGAAATCTGATAGTGTACCAAGCAGGGACTAATGCGTCTGTAACTTAGGATACTCTCGGGATTCTCTCGTCTCGCACCCGTGGGATGCTAATAATGTGGAGCAAGAGTAAGGTGCATGATTTTTATTTTATAAATCACAAGATTACAGAAGATGCAGAACTGCGGGGCACCTACTTTTTCCCCGGCCTCGATGTTTGTGTAGATCGTACTTAATTTAGCAAGTGAATTAGTTTCCAGACTGACATTAGATGATTAGATGGAGGGTCGTTGGAAGCCTCTAGACACTTAAGCAGCTCAAGATGTCGTTCAGGCCATCCATGCAAAAGATCCATAATCAGTAGTGGAGGTCTAACAGTTGGGACAGCCATGATTTTGCCGAAGCAAAGAATATCAAGACTAATTTTTTTACTAGCTTTTGCCTGCGACGCGTGGAGTTAGATTTTAAAAAGTCCCGCAGAAACCCTCTGTTTTCCGGGATAAATTACTATTTATCACCACACGCTCACATCACATACACACTACATAACTACCTACATTGCTCTCCAAGTCCTCTGATATACATGGATATAGCAAATAATGATCCGATGCATTGTTACTGTGTGATTGAAGGACAAACCAACAAAAAAATCTATCTATCCATATATCTATATATAAATAAAAACGAATTGCTGTTCGTTAGTCTGGCTAAAACTCAAAAACGGCTTGACCGATTTTTTTTGTCATAATATAGGGGTGGTTTAAAAACAAAAAAAAAATAGCGAAACCCTAAAAATCGATTGCATCAAAATGGGTAACTTTTTATATAGGAACTAACTAAACTGGGTTTTATATAGGAATCACCACTTCGGAATATTACTGTAATTATGGCGGGAGCGAAGCCGAGGGTAAAAGCTAGTATTTTTAAAAATTATAGTAGGGATATAAAATAAGCGGAATATTAGGCGCCCTGCACAAAATCGGGCGGTGTAGGAAGCAAGGACAAATGCGGCCGTAACTTACGACGTGGCCCGGGGGTTCCCGCGCCGCGGTTATTGCCCGTCGTATAGAACGCTATGACCAGGTAACTGAATTTCACCGTGAGAAAAATGTCCTTAGTTCTACGAGATGTAAGTATATTGTGGAAAATATTGTGTGGCCGTAAATTATCTGGTTTTATAGAAAATATAATTCATTACACAGAGGATTCATTAAACATACGAGTTGCAGGGTGTCCTTGGATACAAGCGAAAAGTCCATGTAAGAGACTTGTCCAATAGTAGGCGTCGGAACCAATTTGTAAGAGTTATGGTTCCACTTATAGGGTATTACTTCCATAAAATTAGCGACTTGCTTACTGCCGCACTCAGTATCGCTAATCAATCACAATAATACTTAAAGATCCTCATTACATAGATCTAAGGTTTAGACTTAGTGTAAGACTAGTATAATTGTTTAGCTATATCAAGTAGTTAAAGCGGAGCTTAGATTTAAAACTTTTGAAATCATCTCTCAGTCAGTTTAATGCTTCATTAGTTCATACAAAGGATAGCTCATTAAGGCCCGCTTGCAGAAACGCCGGGTTATCCTTTTAACCCAGAGTTAGCTGCTGCTTTGACAGATTTCGTATAAAGCTTCTGTCAAAATTACAAATTTATTCCTGTGTCAAGCCTAACCCGGCGTCTGCAAGCGACCCTAATAGATTAAATTAATTTGTCAATGACTTATTTATTATTATTTAATAAACTTCTCTGAGTGCGAGACATCTAATTTCTCTCAACCCATTTTAAATCACACTCATATTATTCATCATCATCATCATCATTAGCAACCCATCAACGGCTCACTACTGAGCGCAGGTCTCCCCTCAGAGAAGGATTTTAGGCTATAGTCCACCACGCTGGCCCAATGCGAATTGGCGGACTTCACCTTCACACCTTCAAGAACATTACGAAGAACTCTCAGGTGTGCTGGTTTCCTCACGATGTTTTCCTTCACCGTTGAAGCAAGTGTTAAACGCACTTAACTCAGTCAGAGGTGCGTACCCGGGATCGAACCTGCGACCCCCCGAATAGGAGACCAGTCCTAACCACTAGGCTATCACTGCTAATGCGGCTCATATTATTACACCTTACATATTATTATATCTTATTTTTAAACAACAAGCATAGCAATCTCGCGTGCGACGTGAAACAAATTACATAATTTGTCTCACTAGAGCGCCGTTGATCAGAATCTGTAACACGGCCGGCGAGATTAGCCCCGACGGGATAACTTTTATTGGATACCCATTTGCTGGATAGAAGCTTGGATAGAAGTGACTATTGACAATCAGGATTGACCTAATTTTCTCGTTTACCAGGACAATCAAAGTTTCAAAGTGGCGTTATTCGATTCTCTCATGAACTCCGTAATCAACGAATTGGATGGTCTCGGGTTCGATTTTCGCCTGTTCTGATTTTTCAATTTCCAATCTGACTCGGGCCTGATGTTAGTGGGTGGCTTCAGTGGTGGCTTGTTACCAGCTGCTGCTGACTATCGCCAAGCGATTATCGACTCGGAAGTAAAACTTGTCATCGAAAATAAACTGTTATTGAAAAAAAATTGGCACGGAGACATAGGTTAAGACAGAAAATAATATGTTTGTAAACAGGAATATAAAAAGAAAAATCCACGTGGAAAAACCGGCATCAGCGCCATCAGTTAGAAATTTATAGACCCACACACATACAAACACAGGATAGATAAATAATTCTGACGTACCTTTTTACGCCACAAAACTATAATAGTAACGGAACGAAAGTAATAGATTTGGTGGAGACGCGCTAATCCCTACTAATATAAATACGGAACCCTAAAAATGCGAAAGTGTGTTTGCCGTTTGGTTTGTCCTTCGATTACGCAACAACGGATCGACGAAATTTTTTTCATGGCTGTAGTTGAGGACCTGTAAAGTGGCATAGGCTATTGATCCCGGAAAAACAGAGTTCCAGCGGGATTTTTAAAATCGTCGTCCGTGGTTTGTCACGCGGACGAAGTCGCGGGAAAAAGTATCAAATAAATCAAAGGAAGTAATACAAATTTTCATGTCTCTCAAATATAGCAAATAAGCAAGCCACGAGTACTTAGAAAAGATTTATTAGTAACACACTAGTAAAGGTCCAGCAGCACTTTCTGGACATTTCCCTCAAGATTTATGTTAAAAACTTTGATCATTTTTCATTTTGTCCCACCGGCTTGCTCATTGCGTGAACGATTATCATTTTCCCTTTTTATTTCGAAAACTTAGTTTCCTCAGCGCTGCCCCTTTCAAAATAATAAGTTATTTTTGCAAAGTGCTTGGGGAATTTGAAAGTTGTAACTTGTTTAATATTAACGTCACGCTGAGTTGTGAACTTGTAAAAGGTGTTTGTCTCCTATTTTTACCTTTTGTAGAGGATTTCGGATAAAAATATATACCTATTTTTAGAAATGTCCTTCTTCATTTTTAGATTAGATGTCGTCCTTCATATGTTAATGTTTTTTAACTTAAGTTTTGGTGTAGTAAGTAAATAATAAATAGGATTGGATTCTTCTGTTCAGAAAGTGATCGATGTTGTATTGACATCTTTGAAGTTTATGTAGAATGCAATTTTTCTCGTTCTTCTGCTTCTAGATAACAATCTTGTTAAAGTGGTCTCTCAACTATTACTATATAGACATATTACACTTTATGGATCTCCTAACCATTTAAATACATACCAACTACTAAAACCTACTACTAAAATCCAAAGTTTTTGAAACTATACCTATTACCTGTGTCCCGCCTAATGCCAATATTTGGCACATTGGAAATATTAATTTTTGCACCTTACCTAATCACGAATAGATTATTTATGTATAAGAGTGTGTAAAGAGAAAGTGTTGGATTAAGCAATCGAAGCATGACGATACTGATAGACTCAATTGCTAGTCTCAATAAATAATTGTAATGTAAAGATATGCAGTGTATTGTGTAACTATAAGATATTGATAAAACATTATAATATGAAATTGGCCAAGTGTTTAATACAAATACACGTCAATGTAAATCCTTCGTTCCATCGTAAATATCGATAGCAAAGATGCTATAGCAACGTCAAGCAAGTACCTGACCAAAACTTCACCATTTTATCACCACCACCACCGCCATCTAATTTTTGCTAAGGTATAAAATAATACTCGTTAAGTAAAGCTGAAACAAATAAAATATAAAGCTATTTTTACGATGATTTTTGTAAAATTTCAATTGTGTCTCTAATTAGCTGAAGCTAATAGACCTTTGAGTATATAAGTGTTGGTCATATACTCAAAGTAATGTGATGTGTTCACCATGTGAATGACGTACGGACAGGCCGCAAAGGCTCAGCAATAAGGTTCCGTTTGGCAACCTATGGGGTTGGAACCCTAAAACTATGATTATAATTACTGTGGAAAATCACATTTGAAATAATTATAACAACAGGCTGAACATTTGAAGAAATTTAAACCTTACATTTATTTAACTATTTTGTTTCCATTGATCGAACTTACTCATCATACTAAAAATATTTACTCGTATAAATTCACACTTACATAAAGCTATCGCAATAATATTATTGTCACAAACTTCCGTGCCAAATGACCCACTTAATAAATTATTATGTATAAAGTTTGTCTATTAGCACTAAATTGTTCATCTATATCAAATATTTAAAGGCTAGTTTTAATTTTTATAAAATACATTTGGAATGTTCAATAATACTAAAATAAATTACGTATAAGCAGCTGCATTTTTGTGATTGAAAAACGACTTCTATATTACTATCTCGACTAGATAAAATAATCGTTGTACAGATTTGAATTTTCTGTTTATAATCTACAGACTAGTCGATACTTCGTTGTTTCTTAAGTCGGGCACATTGAGTTGAAAATGCCTATTGCAGTTACAATTTATTGGACCTCCTAATTCTCCATTAGCAATACATATGTTTGGTGATCTAAACTGTCCTTCTGTTTTCTTTTTTCTTTTACTACTTGATACTGTTGGTATAGAATATATCGCCCCAACGTCATTATAAAGTGGATTTTCATTTTTGATAATGTCACTCTTAATTTTAGTTTTGGGAGAATTTTGACATATATCGGTGCTATGCAACCAATCTTCGTTGTATACTTCGTTAAATTTGTGATGATATTTATTTATAAAGTGATTAAACGTTTTGGTATCCGTGTTGAAATCTTGCTCGGAATTGTTTTCATTTAAAAATCTTTGCGACATCCAAATATATCTTGCCATTGGTTCCTCTGGCCCCCATAGACGAGAAGGTCGAAAAGCTGATGCTATTTTCTGCAAAAAACAAGGATCAACATTAATGAAATAATTTCCTACTTAAACTATAAGTACTATACATCATCATCTCCCTCTCCTTGTCCCACGCTATGCGGGATCGGCACAACATGTCTTGTAAGCCATGTTGTAAGTGGTTCGGCATGACATTTTACGACCGGCCGCCTGCCTGACGTCAACCCTCTTTGGGAATGCTTTTGTTGGTGGAAGGGATAGAACCGCCACCTTTCGGTTCATTAGGGTAGTGCTGGAATCCCCTTTTTTAAATTTCCAGACTCGAGCGCCAGGCCTCGAACTCTGAACTGTATGCGGGCACTATGTATGTGGCGTCCACGCGTTGGAGAGCTTACAGTTCTTTTTTATACGTGGATAGCAATATGGTATCCCCTGAAGAGAGAATGACTTCAGTATCCTCTTCATCATCAGGTTCTGGGTTCAAAATTGTGCAATATAAGTACTATAACTACTACTAAATTATAATATCAGAATGAAGTCACGAAAAAATAATGAAAATAATACATCAAGCGACAATCATCATATTAAAATTATTGTGACACACAGACCTGGGGTTTTTAAACAATAAACCTCAATTTAAATAATATATTGAAGAAGTTTACACGGACAAATGCGCAAATGAGGAACCAAGAAATAAACTATACCTACAAAAATTAAAGATAAAGTTGGTAGTACTATAAATTATACTAACTGTTACTAAATTAAATTGCTCCTCTTTCGCTACTGCCACTGCTGCCATCACCACCATGACTATTAAAATCCCAACAAACACCCCTCCCAAAGGCCACAGCGTTTGTCCATGGCTCCACGTAGCCTTCAGCAAAGATCGCAACCACCATCCTGTGACTCCCATCAGTACGACTGGCGTAGACCACCACGTTACAAGCCAGAACCATGGTAACTTTGAGCCAGTTATGAAGTATATATCTACTGTTAAGTAGAACCAACCTGAAATATAAATTTTATATCAATCCAAAAGTGCAAATATACGAGAGACGTGTTTTCTCAGAAACGAAATATTCACTAGAAATATATTCTTGATGAAAAAGCGAACAACTGATTTATATCACAGGCTACTTTAGTATTTATAACGAAAAGTGGAACTTGTACCTACTCTAAGAAGACTTAAAAAGTGACAAAATTATTAAAATGTATCATTTTGATAACCAATAAGCGTCATAAATAAACTCCACTTCTAATGAAGCTATACAGACGAAGTCAAAAACAATAAGTAACAAAATACATTCTCATTTAATGCTTTACAAATGATAAATCAAAAGGAAACTCCGCAATTCGCGCCGCTTGCTGTTTTCAAAGTAATTCAATAAGTTCAGTTAATTGAATTAAAGCCTGTCGTAGTTGACCATTAGGGTCAGCGTGAATTAACAATTGTAATCAATTTATTATTTGCCTCGTTTTAACTGTACCTAGTTCTGACATCGGGGTCAGGTCAGCTCCACTAATAGTTAGAACAAATAAATGTTCCTGATGTTGGCCATTTTAATTTAAATATTTTTAATAATAAGCATAAAACTCTTGTCGCATAAGCAAAGTTGTATCTGCCCTAAGTGAAAAAGCCTTAAACTAATTAAAAGAGTATGTTTGTTCTTCCAGTTTGAATTTCCTCAGATTCTACCAAAAATATCCTCTAGATCTCTTTTTGAATTAGTTACAAAAATATTTAGTCTGGTGAAAGGCTTTCCCTGTGGCTAGTTACTTTACCGCCAAAGATGTAAAGCTATGCGATTTAACCTTTCAGTACAATGGCGCGTAAGAGCTGACGGGGGTATGTTAAATTTAACTGCCATACCCCTTCCAATTTAGCCCGCTAATATCTTAGACTTCACTGTTACGTTCCCTCAAATATGGTTGAGCGAAGCAATGGCTGGGTCATGTGTTATACTCGTGAACGGGTCCCACCGGCGGGAATGGGGCTACTTTCTGTCTGCCCGTCTTAACATGTGTTGAATTATAATTAGGTATGCTTTTGTGGAACTTCCCCTCATTGTGTAAACACTGTATACATAGCATAGTATCTATTGTATCGTAAACTTGTTTTGAAAAGAGCAACCGCCGAGTATCTTGCTGGTTCTTCTCATTGACGATTCAAAAGCACTTGTAAAAAAAGTTTATTTGAATAAAAAAAACATTTCTATTCTATTCTATCGTGTCACTCACCATAAGATGAGCATGAAAGACGAACCGAATAAAAACCCTTCTGTAATTCTTTAATAAATACTTCATCTCGCACGCGCAAAAAGCATTTTAAGTCTTCATTTCTCATTTATACGGCTATAGAAATGCGCTTCCGAGATTTGTGTGTCCTGTCTAACAATCTGGTTATCTTTAAAACAAGAGTGAATAGGCATCTTCTAGGTTCCACATCATCACTTTCCATCAGGTATGATAGTGATCAATCGTGTGTCTATACTGTATGTAAAAAAATATAAAGCTTACCATAAATAAAAACAAATCCCACGATTTCCACAATAGTGGTGAACACAGCCAGTACTGGAATCACCAGCTCATCTAACACAGCTGCTAGATCCAGGCCTTGGGCAAGCACAGACACGGTGAGTGCAGTCCCAAGAGCTGATGATGCACAGGCGAATATCCGCCAGTAGTCCCCTGCTAGCCGATGTAGTTTATCGTATATGGGGAACAGTAGTGATAGCTGAAAAATAAAATCTAGGTTTCTTATCGTTGACAGGTTTCACTAAGAGAGAGCTATGCTCGGAGTGTCCCTGCGGGATCGAATCAGAAATGAGGAGATCCGTAGGAGAACCAGAGTCACCGACATAGCTCAGCGAGTCGCGATAGCTGCTGAAGAGCTGATGGTCGTTGGGGTCCCAAGGTGCTAGAGTGGCGACCCCGCACCGGGAAGCGCAGTGTTGGCAGACCCCCCACCAGGTGGACCGACGACATCAAACGAGTCGCAGGGAGACGCTGGATCCCGGCGGCGCAAGACCGAGACCTGTGCAAGTCCATGCAGGAGACCTTTGTCCAGCAGTGGACGTCTATCGGTTGATAAAGAAGAAGAACCTCTTGATTGATATGGATTTAGGCACTAGCCCACCACGCTGGCCATGTGCGGCCAAGTGGCCAATTGGCAAACTTTATGAATAACTCGCAGGCATGCTGGTTACTTCATGATATTTTCCTTCACCGTTGAAGTAAGTGATATTTAACTACTCAAAATGCATATATTATGACTTCGAAACGTCAGAGATGCATTCTTGCCCTAGTAGCAATTTCCGTTGGGGTTTTGTAGCCAACAATAGCCAACGGTTGGGAGATGGTAGTGGTGATGCCAAATCCCTTCGTAAGGCCAACCACATCCTGCTTTTCTACGGTTGGCCCCACGATTTTTAGGGATGACAAATCTTACGGTTGGCCAACCAAAGTAAGGACAAACTAACAGCCAACGCAAATTGCTACTAGGGTGGGATCGAACCTCGGCCCCCCGAAAAGGAGCCCGAAATGTATTCTATTATTACCATAGTTTTGAATAATAAGTGGGCAAAAAAAAACTTTTTTGAATACTTTTCACAATTCTTTTTTCGATCACTTTTATACTCTATTTCTTAAGAATTATTCTTTTGATAACTTGATACTGGTATTTTAGTAACAGCCAGTTACTTGTACCTATGTTGAGTGGTTCTCAATTATCTACCTATTGCACCTAACTACCAATTTATGCAGAGAGTTGGGAATAGTGCTAATTAGATAAATAGGTACCCAATTAATGATGCTCCCCAGTGGAATACAATAACATGAAATTAACAAGCAGTGCAAAGGAGAATATTATTATTTTTGAACTACGAGTATTATTAATACACTATGGTTTAAAATATAAAATAAATAATAATTTTATATAATTAAAAATTTTAACTCGAAGTTACAGTTAACTCGGATAAAATGTGATTTTTAAATACACTCCATTTATTCAGACTCGTTGATAATTTTATTTCAATCGTATAAAATTGGATAGTAATTGAGTTGGCAGGAGGTTCAGATTATATGCAAATTTTAATAAGCCAACCGAGCATGGTTGCAGCTGGCACAAAATAATCTCATGAATACTGTTTATCTGGAATTATTTACTTAAGGAATGCATTTTTGCTTACAAAAATTCCAAGTTTAGTGTTAATTCAACATAACACATTTTTGAGTTACCTAGTTCAAGAACTCCAATATTATCCATCAATCGAATAAAATCTAGTATTTCCTATAAGTAAATGTAAATTAACAGTCAATTAGTAATAATAATGAAGAAGGACGGCGTCCGCGTCGTTTTCTAAAACCAAAGCTGTCAGCTTGGAACATTAAACAAGCAGTACTCAATACATACAAAAAAAAAATACATACCACAGTAATAATGCCTGACACTAACACCAATGCAAAGGCCAGGAGAGGCCATTCCTTTGATCTCTTCTCTGACACGGAAGACTGATAAATTAAAACTAATATTGCAATAAAACTAGTATCTTTGTTGCCTTCACCTCCTATTGACTGCCACAAAAACACAGACAGCCATCCCGATAATAGATTTGTTATCGTAACAAATGTTGAGGTCCTGAAAAAGTTTATAGTTTCCAGTTAAAATTTTATATTTATTATTGAACCAATCTTTCAGAAGATGATAAAGTTTTCAAAAATATAACAAACTAGATGATGCCCGCGACTTTGTCCGCGTGGATTAAGGTTTTATTCCCGCGGGAACTCTGATATTTTCCTGGATAAAAAGTAGCTTTTGTGTTAATTCTGGGTATGAGCTATCTTCATTCCAAATTTCAGCCAAATCGGTTCATTCGTTGTGGCATGAAAGAGTAACAAACACCGTACATCCATCCTCACGAACTTTCGCATTTATAATATTAGTAGAATAGCATAATATGTAGGAAGTAGGATGTAAGGGATGATGTGCAAGTATGAAATAAGAGGGGTATCTTATATTATGTATCACGAAAGGGAAGGAGGAGGGAATGTAGGTAAAGTAATTTATACTCTAATTCATTTTACGAATATAAACATCAAGCTAGACAGATATTCATATTGCATAGCAACTAATGCATAGTTTACATTCTTCCTGATAGATTATGAAAGTTCTTGTAAATCTAACAACAAAGCATTATTTTGAATGAAAACTTACCATCTGACATCAGAGTGTCTGTATAATGATCCTCCAGCGCTTATTAAATATCCACTAACTATTTGCGTTGACAAAAGCGCTTGTACAAGTGAACTTTGCCAAATATAGGGCTGTGATAACGGTGTCCAATGCTCGCAAGATTCAAGCATGTTTGGTAAAACGTTTATGTCTGATAAAAATACTGTTAAGATTATGGCAACTATGATGATGAGTGCAGCTAATATAACGAGGGCAATCCTGAGGCTTTTGTGAAGGCGGTATAACCTGAAAATCAATAGCATATCAATTAGACAGAATGCGAAGTAAGTGTAAGAGTTTATCTTTGTTAAAATTGATTATACGAGTTAGTTACTGAAAAAATGTACTCGTTTGGATAATAAAGCAGAATGATTGATTAGAATGGTTTATGGAGCGATGTAAAAAATATTCTTATTAAGTAATTTGTTGAAGTTTAAATTTTAAATAAGAAGCGTAATAAGCTACTTATTTTTGATAGTTACTTGAACTATTTATAATAAATTATTTATTTATAATATCGTACCATGTACTCGTAGGTAGATATACAATTACAATTACAAGACTTTAGTCTAAGAAGATATTCAAAGTATTTTTGTTATGGCTATGGCTAAATTGGTAGCCTAAAAGTAACAGGCAATTTTAGTGAACCATAAGGACCATTTGCGATAATAATTGGGGAGTAGAGATCAAAATGAATGTGTCATTAAAGCATTTAAGTCTTTTGTCCAAAATAGTAAATGAAGCTATTTTGAGGGTAACCCTATTAGCGACAAAATTTGCGGCCAATTGAACTAAAACTGTTACCGTATTCATTTTGATGGGATTATAAAATAATATATGTGTAAGATTAAATTTCAAAATGAGCGCAGACAAACTGTGGTATTGAAATTGTTTTTCTTTAGCAACACAATCTTACATAATGAGAAAGTGTGTTTTTTTGTTGATTTGTTGGTTTATCCTTTAATCACGCTGCCACAGAGCCCTGTGTATGGACGTGATATTTTGCATTTTTAGTTGAGAAACTGGAGAGTGACATAGGCTACTTTTTATACCGGAAAATCAAAGAGATACCAACACGGGATTTTAAAAACTTCAATCTAAATCCATGCGGACGAAGTAGCGGGCATCAGCTAGTAATGTAATAAAGTGTGAGTGAAAATTTGCTGATGTTTTAAAATAAGTAGTTTTAACACGGTTGTTGACTTTATTACGTTGCATTCATTTATTTTCGTTTAGTGTTTAAAAGTTAAATAGGGAATTAATGAAGCTTATCGATAATGTATTTTACTTTTGTTTTAGCATTATCATGTTGTTCGACACAGGATAATAAGATTTTGTAAAGTTTATATTTTATGAATTACGAGTTGATGCCCGTGTCTTCGTCCGCGTGGAATTAGTTTTTTCAAAATCCCGCGGGGACTATTTGATTTTCTGGAATAGAACGAGACACTATTTCACTCTCCAGAGCCTTGCCCATGCAAAAATTAAGTCAATCTATATCTCTTTTGCGGCGTGATTGAAGGACAAACCAATAAACAAACACACTTTCGCATTTATGACATTAGTAAGGATAGTAAGGATTGTATTGGATACTTATACTAGAGCAGTGCATTCACAATAATTTAATATAATTTTTTTTTTAAAACCGACTTCAAACGCCCGTGCCACTACAAAGTTTATAATTTATTGTTGATATTTTAAAAACCGTTTGACCGATTTCGATAAAATTTCAATGGGACCACCTGAGAAGTATACCCTTTCAAACAAAAAAAGAATTTTCCAAATCGGTTCAGGTGTCTTCGAGTAATCGGTGAACATACATAAAAAAGATTCCGACGAATTGATAACCTCCTCCTTTTTTGAAGTCGGTTAAAGTATGCCTTATATGTCGGCGCTCTAGTACGGCGAACGGTATAATACTGTGGTAATAATGATGCAATGAGGCGATCGCGGGAAGATGAAGGGGGAAGTGGGAGGGTCATCGCATTCCCACTTAAATTTTATTGAAATCGGTCGAGCGGTTTTCAATAAATCAACAATAAATTATATACTTTGTAGTGGGGCGGGCTTTGAAGTCGGTTTTTTTAGAAAGAATTTTTTATTATTATCTTTTACTTTTGTTTTTAAAGTATTACGTGTTGTGTTTGTACATGTGACATAAATTTGTCTCAGTATTCTTAAATAAAAAAGCTTTGAAGTTCTAAGGACTTTTGCAAGATTTGTCACTAACTAAAGGGGTCCAGGAAATATTAAATGATATATCAAAGGTTTTTAGCACTCCTTGGAGGTAGGAGATGCTGGATACTTTTCACAGCTTACTATTTTTTTATGTAAATATAAAGAGCGGGTTATATAAGCTATACATATGTCATTCGGTAAATCAAAGACACGTTTACAATATATACAAAAAAAAAATACAAAATATATACAAAAAAACCGGCCAAGTGCGAGTCGGACTCGCGCACCGAGGCTTCCGTACTCCAAAAGTAAAAGTAAAACTATAATATTATTATATTAATTTGCTTATTTATCGTTAACTTTGTTTGTTGAGGTTTATTGTTAATATAAAAAAAAACTATGCTAGTTAGAGCGTTGGTTTTATTTTTCCTGTAAAATATACATAAACTTCTATCGACCATAATTATTTCTGATTTTTGGATTGATAAACTTCGGAAGGCCTTTCATATGATACCCCACTCGGTATATTTATCTTACTTGAAATTTCAAACCCCCTATTTTCTCCCTTTTTTAATAAAACTAATAATAATTTTCGATTTTTTTTTATTCCAATGATGTTGGGTCACTATTAGACACAACTATTCCAAATTTCATGTCGATAGCTTTAATAGTTACTGAAATAATCGACTGTGACAGACGGACGGACGGACGGAGAAAGTCTCACCATAAGGGTTCCATTTTTACCATTTTGGTACGGAACCCTAAAAACCGTTTTTTTGTCCAATAAGGGCCTGTTTCACCACTATCCGTTAAAGTGTCTCATCTGTTTGACATTTTTTAGAGTTTATCTGCTAGATTGTCTTAACGGACATTTGTGAAGCAGTTTCAACGCTATCTGTCAGATAAGTTGCGAATAGTCTATCAGGCACTTTGTCAGCAAGTTGTGAAACAAGCCCTAAGACTATTAATTATTCACATCTGAAGGATTGCCAATTACATACAAACTTTGGGGTTCTCTTAAACGTATTACAGTTTCAATCATAGTAAGTATAACAGATACCCCATAACTATTCATGTGTAAAGTCTCCACTTCTGACGGTAAATAAATTGGTTCTAGGTAGCCTTTGCAAGAACTGATACACGAGAATCGACGTCGTTTATCCGATGCGATGCAGAGACGTGTCGGCTTATTGGTATCCTGTGTACCGATAAATTTGTTTGAAAAACTAGTCAGATAGTGGATAATCCATACGGCTTAAGCGAAATCGAACCAAAATATGTGCTAGCTTTTGTGGCACGTTCGGTCGATTACATCTATGTTCTGAACAATAGATTTATTACATTTATTATATTGGAATATAATAAATTTATGGGATGGGCATAGATAACAAGTAAACGGCTCGTAAATAATAATATTATGAAATATTTTATTATTCGTTCCAGAGTTAATTTTTTCTATTCACATACGACTGTTAAGCTTTTTTCTATAAATACCTAAGTAGTAAATCGGCCAACCTCATCAGAGATTAGCCATCTGCGGAATATATTAAAGTGCACAAGTGTGTCCGCAAATACGGGTGCACGGGTGGGTGTGTTCTATTTCCTACCTATTCCTACCTATATTTCCTATGGTCACGGGACTAAATTAATAATAATCAATTTAATAAGTTAATAACTTGGTACTGAATAAAATATGTCAACTAATAATTCGGTTCATCGATTATGGGGTGGAGTAAGAAAGTTATTTCGTCGATAGGTAAGTCATTATTTATCTAACGTGAATGAACTCTTAACGTATTTAACCAGACTACAAGTACCTACATAGTAGGTATAGTCAACAAAACGCTGTGCACCATGATAAGCTAATTTAACCAATGAAACAGCGTATTTACACTGAAGCCATGAAACTGTTTCCCTGACACTAATTGTAAACATTAAAATGAAAACAAAATACACTGCCAGCCACTGTTTATGAAAATGGTGTTATAGTGAAATTAATACTTACATAATGGGCACAAAGAACCATAAAACGAATATTAAAATCGCCATTATGCCGAGATACTGTGGCTGTTCGGTGAATGGCGCCAAAAACGTCGAGCTGAAATTGTTAATGCGATATATTTTTGGTATTTGAGTCCTCAACAGATACAACGCGCCATGGCAGCGATTGACAGCAGAAAGACGTCACACAAACTCGTAACCCACTGTGCCCTGTTGACACGCCTAAAAGCCATTGCTTGGGGATAAAATTGAATTGAATCAAATAGTATAGGCAATGAGAACTCCTTCATATAATACGGTTAGTAAATAGTTGTATTTACTAAGGGCCGATTTCACCAACGTAAAATTAATAAGTTTTATCTGAGCGTAGATTTTATATTATGACAGCATTTTTAATACAAAAACTGTCAGAACGCCCAATTTATTCCTCGGTTAAACTTCTTTGCACTTAGCAAATAGATTTTGAGTATCAGATCCCGTCTAAGAACTTCAATCTATATTGCGAAAGTAAATAAAGTGCCGGTTGGATTGTAGTAGGTACTCTGGTCTCTGACGTTGTCGTATTATGATTATTCGAAATCTATAAACGTTTTCGATTTGTGCAAAGTCATACTAAGGGTACCACTCCTTGTTTTACAACTTTGGAGTCCCTTGACTCGCAACTGTCACGCGTCGCTGCCATTGCGCGTTGACTGTGACTAGGACTTTAAAGCGTTCGATACACCAAACGATCGAATAGGAGTTTTACAGTTCCATTAAACGATAGATTCTGGTATCAGAGAATTATCTGGATTTTGATCACGCAAACATCGGTCAAACGCATTAAACGAAGTTATTAGTAAGGCATGTAGCAACAATGACAGCAAAAACTATCATCCAATGGTTCCTCTAGAGTGAATTCTCATATGAGTCATAATTATAATAGAAGTAACCAGTGGCATGCAAGAAGCATTGAATTTTCATTCAATTCATTTAAATAATCAGGCACCGTTGTGTTGTTTGAGTTGTTGTTGCGGTTGCGCATATCTATTGATAAGACTGGGTAAGCAACGTTGACCCAAGTTGATAACTGGATCGGTGATCGATGTTGGAGGTCTAAATTAGACCTTAGAGTTTCCTCAGTCAGTCCCATGTATAAAAAACCTTTCCGCGTTATGTATGGGGAAGGTTTTATACCAATTACCGCTAGTTTATAATATAAATTATTGTGTAAACAAAAGGTTGTATGACAGAAATAGCTCGAGCTAAAAGCGATTATATGCAACTCATAATTGGGCTGAAATTTCTGTGCAGCGTTTTTTAATATTTTGCATTGGCTTACTGTACCTGCACTTAAATTTTAGGGCTATTCAAAATAGCTTATTTATGGCATAAATCGAAATGTTATTGTTAAAAAATAGCATGGCTTGTCACTTGGCCCTATAATTATTGAAAGGAGATTGGCGAATTCCATAGAGTTTCTGACCCAGACGAACTAAACCGTGGGCCTCAAGCCCACGTTCACGAATCAAACTTCTCATGCTTGTTCTAGTAAACCAGTCTAACAAAAAAGTTCATCAAAGTCTATCAAATAAAGTTGGGAGAAAAAAGATATTCACTTGTATTACCATGTAACGGTTATTTATAATGTGTCATCATCATCATTAACAACCCATCAACGGCTCACTACTGAGCGCAGGTCTCCTCTCAGAGAAGGGTTATAGGCCATAGTCCACCACGCTGGCCCAATGCGAATTGGCGGACTTCACACATCTTCGAGAACATTATGAATTAAGAGCTCTCAGATGTGCAGGTTTCCTCACGATGTTTTCCTTCACCGTTGAAGCAAGTGATATTTAATTGCTTAAACGCACTTGACTCCAAAAAGTCAGAGGTGCGTACCCGGGATCGAACCTGCGACCCTCCGAATAGGAGACCACAGTCCTAACCACTAGGCTATCACTGCTATTGCTATTATAATGTGTACTTGTGAATAATTATATTTTTGCTTACCATTTTCTAAAAATATCGGGTTTACACAGAAAAATACTCTGAAAAATATTAATCAAAATTAAATGATTTCTGAATCTGAACGGTTTTTAAAAATGCTGGGTCAAAATTCGCCAACCTCCTTTTATTTTTGAAGTAAAACTGCAGACACATTACTGTAGTCTGTTGTTACGCGACAAAGGCGATCGTTGTAGACTAATACCAAACGAAGGCACAAACAATATTGGAAGTAACACTAGTGTGTTTGCAATAATATTAAAAAAAAACAGTAATTACATTAATGAGTCATGAAAGTTACTAAAATCCTATTAATATCATAAATGCGAAAGTTTGTGAGGATGGATGGAAGTTTTGTAACCCCACGCCACAACGAATGAACTGATATGGCTGATATTTGAAATGGAGATAGCTAATAATCAGGATTAACACGTAGGCTACATTTAATCCCGGAAAAATAAGGACGACGTGGAAATTAAAAAATTTAGTCCACGCAGACGAAGTCGCGGGCATGATCTAGTTGATAATAACGAAGGCTTAAGTAATTTACAAAATATAATATAATATTAATATTATAAACTGTTATGCTAGCAATAAAGCGGGAACTAAAATTAAATTGTTTAACGGTATTTTTAATAAAGTACACTTTATACCGTGTGAAGTACGTAATTTATACTTACTTAAAACATTCGGATGCATTCATTTTGTTTTCGTAGCCATTCTGAAAATAATTAAAGAAAACTAATAATAACATCAGTAAGAGCTTGTTTCACCACTTGCTGATAAAGTTCCTGATAGCCGATCCACAACTTGTCTGACAGATAGCGTTCAAATTTCTGTTTCACAAGTGTCCGTTAAGACAATCTAGCAGATAAACTCTAAAAAATGTCAACAGATTCATCTGACAGCTATTTTATCTGTTAGATATATATCAGACACTTTAAGGGATAGTGGTGAAACAGGCCCTAAATGTGGTTAAAAATTGTCTATATTATTTATGTTAAGAATCATAGTTTAGATACGTATAGTACTATAATAATAAGATCTGTGGTTTAGATCGAGGCATATTATTATCGGATTTTGGGTGAATTGAAGCAATGCAACGCGTTTGAGTCTTAATAAGTCGTGTTGAAATAGCTTAAAAATCATAAGAAACTAAGAAGTGCAAAACAGACGTATCGAATAGTACCGGGCCAATCCAGCTGGTCTGCTGGTATATTTATTTCTAGATTTTTAATTAAGTTCTAACTGGCATAGCATTTAGAATTAATTTCCACAGAAAAAGAAATGACAAATGCGATGCTCTCAAAGAAATATAGGATTAAAATTAATATCAAACCTGAATAAATTGCAATCCGTGTTCGTTTTCTTTTATACAATGATACATTTTCAAGAACTATAAGAACCAAACAACTCTATACAGAATATAATATTTGTGTATTTTGTAGTTGACTATCTCCTACTTAGTTCATCTTCAGTGAGCGGCCAAAATAAGGTCAGTAAAACATGGATAAGAGAAAATAAAAAATGTTGCTACAACTTTTTAACCCTCAAAGAAAATTATAATAATGAAAACCTTAAACACGAGAATGCAATTTACGTTTGCTTAAAACTAGCGCTACATCTGTTTTAATTAAAATATAAGCCCTAATACACACTTACTTATGGCTAGTTTAAAGAATGTAGGTAGCTCCTGTTTAAATAAATAAGAATAATTGCAAGTAAATTGCAATACATAATTCCTTTCATTATAATATTGCAGAATAATTTAATTGAATGTTGCCTGCCATTTCATAGTCCATCACAGTACCTTAACTTTGTTATGTACACTACACTTTAGCTTAACTTTACTTTAACTTTTTAACCTTTTTGGCGCTGGTAGTTATCAGAAATAGGAGTGAAGGTACATGAAAGTACTGTAAACTATGATAAATTATATCGAGATAAGTCAAAGTAGCAGTATTAATAATAGAGTACGTCATGGCTGTAATTATGTATAATAGAGTCCGCTAAGCGCACTGGTAAACTTAGTAGAAGAGTCATACCTACCTACTTTGGGACGATGCAATGCACAAGAGATATAAGGCGAACGTATACGACGCGAAAACCTACACTAGCTAGTCAAAGTAAACAATGCTGAGTTTATGTTGTTATTAAAAAAGACTTTGCTCGGCTTTACTCGTGGGCATTGGACCTTACTCATCATGTGGCCTGTCTATTTTTTTGTTAGCTATTACTCTCTGCACTGACGTATAAAAAGTGTACAACAGTCTGTTTTATTTACAAACAAGTTCGATATGCGTTTGCACATATCCATGACGATACACCATTACACGCTATTGTTTTCTCTGAACTGCACTCCAGTTCACTCTACTGTAACTGTGGGAAGGATCATTTAACATTTTGTTTATTTTATAAACACTTCCCTTGAACTTGTTTTACTGTGGTTGGCGTTATGGCTTAATAAGTGGGATGTTCCGAGGCATGAGTCTGACCTGTAGGGATATATCACTCGCGAATCTCTAGTTAAGGGCAGACAAACGACAGTTTACGAGAAAAGGGATAGACATAATTTAATTGCGGTGCGCATGTTAGCCCTATTGGTGTAAAGTTTTAGTAGTGGCAAGCGTTCTACCCTAGTGCGATATTTCTGCGACATGCGGATTTAATCACGGACACGGCTTAGACCCGCAAGCGTAAAAATTTGCGTAAGATCTTCACCACAAAAATAATTATATAAAATAGAACGGATAAAGCCTCTGTTTTACTTAGAATTCAGCGTATCTAATCCTAGGCAAAACCCCGCAGACCCTTGTGAAAGGAAATGCTTTTTTCTCACATTAACTTCCCTTGTTTTATTTGAAACTGCTGCACCATATTGTATTAAATTGTTTTGAAATTCATTTGATGAAATCCAAAAACTTATTAAATAGATGGATGAAATCACAACGATGCTGTGATGCCGTATTGCGCTGAGTATCTAGGTATGAGTAGGTCTAACTTGCATTAAGGCAACGAACGAACGCGGTGATGAATAGATAGATAGATAGAGTCCAAATACAGTGAAAATTTTCTAGCTTTAACATGAGTGAGAGTATAAGACTTTTTATACAATGCGTAAAAAGCTTCGAAATAACATACATTATGCAGATACAGGATGTTGCTTGAAACCTCAAGGCTTTTATTTTGTAAATAGTAGATAGTACTCCTTACCGGAGTCATGTGCAGTTTCGTACAGTCCTTCAGTGGAAAAGTGCCCTTTCCGATCCATATCATGTAAGCGGCGGACAGTGCTATGTAGACCATGCTGTAGATACAGCATAGGTATGACGTTAGGATTTTCAAGTGACCCACTCCTGTAAACAAAAACGCCACATTTTCTCATCATCATCTTCATCATCATTATCATCAAAACTTATCACCTCCCCGGTACTAATGGGCATCCTTTCAGAATGACAAAGGTTTAGGCCATATTCCACCACGCTGACAAAATGCACACTGTCAGACTTTACATGCTTTTGAGAAAATTACGAAGAACTTTCAGGAGTGCAGATTTCCTCATAATGTTTTCCTTCACCGTTAATAGATATCGGGATATGGCTAGGGTAAAACCCGGATAGTTGCCTCAGTTGGATACTTGCCCCGGTTTTGAATACACTATGTTAGGGACATTAGTGGCATTAGGGCTTTAGTATTATTGTAAGTGCTCCTCCAGCAGACCTGAGTGTCATGCAAACCGTCAGGTTAGGCGCATAAGTTTCGTCCGTGCGAGCGAAAATCTTCCGCGGCGAAGCTTCGACGGGCGTCAAAATGATGTTGGTAAGTGTTTTCTATTGAATATTTTTATTACTGATTGTAGTTTTAGCCAACTTTTTGTTTGTTAACATGCATTAGAGTCTAAAATATACTGTTTATTACGTTTTATTGTTGAATAGTTTTTATTTATTTTGCAAATAAAAAGGGCAAGTATCCGTATCAAAAAGGATAGTCGCCCCAGTTAATTTTGCGGATAGTCACCCTAGGGGCAACTATCCGCAACGATAAGTTCTTTAACGTGCAAAGTCAGTTTTTTTTCTTTTGGTGTTTTATCTAACTCATTGTGACTATAACTTAGCTTATATAAAATAAAAACTTAACTAAGTATTTCATGAATTCATTCTAGGTGACCAAAATGCCGCGTAACTGTCAGCGTAAATCAGGTGTAGTGCCACGCCACATAAGCTGGACAGAAGACAAAATTAAAAAGTTTAGCACTTGCGTTGAAATTTTTCAGTGGAATGTGTTGAGAAAACGTGAGATATGGAAAGTTAACCCTAGAGTCTGATGATTAATTAATATTGCTCATGCCAACGTTGATTGCCATAGGTATTGTTCTATCTTTAATATTAAAAATAATATTTTATATTAATTAATTAGGTTTATTACTTTAATTGATATAAATTTGTTTTTATTTAAAAAAATCATACGTCGTGAGACGTCTATCTCCGCACAAGGCAAGTATCCCTCGAAGCATTTTTAACGTTAGGCTACTATCCGCTACACTAGGCAACTATCCCTTTTTTTAGAGGTCAAATAAAACAAGATTTACTCAAAACCATTATTAATTAAGTTCCCAAAAATAAGCTACTATAATAGATTAAAGACCATATTTTCTAATGATAGAGCTTTTTTGAAAAGTGGGGCAACTATCCGGGTTTTACCCTATCCTACTGATATTATAAATGCGAAAAGTATGTTTATTACTCTTTAACGCCACAACGAAATAGTGATAGCTAGCCCAGGATTAACAAATAGACTACATTTTATCCCGGAAAATTAAGGAGTACCCGCGGGAATTAAAAAAACCTTAATCCACGCGGAGTATCCCTGCGAGATCAAGTAATCATCCGTAGAGCGAGATCCGTAGGAGAACCAAAGTCACCGACCTAGCTCAGCGAGTCGCGAAACTGAAGTGGAAATGGGCGGGACAAATAGTTCGAAGAGCTGATAGTCGTTGGATCCCAAGGTGCTGGAAGCGCGCGGGAAACGCAGTGGCAGGCCCCCCACTAGGTGGACCGACGACATCAAACGAGTCGCAGAGAGTCGCTGGATTCTGACGGCGCGAGACCGAGGTCTGTGGAAGTCCATGCAAAAGACAGCAGTGGACGTCTATTGGTTGACAAAGAAGAAGAATAATCCACGCAGACGAAGTCGCGGGCATCATCTAGCTGTACATATTTGTCTTGAATATTTTAAAAATTAGTACTAACCTCGCAATATAGGTACGGCTCTCCACACTCCCACTGGATCCTGGCGGCTAAGTTGCCCGATCGCCAGCTGCAGCAGCGTCGTTGGCAGCGCAACCACGAGCAACCAGAACGAATACACGACCAGGTACGGGATGTCGCCATATTTGAACGCCTCCCGGGGCAGCCGCACCGAGTTGAAGAGTGTGAAGGATATGGCTATTGTGCATACTTGTGTCTTGAATACTTCGAATATCCGTCTGACTGTCTGGAAAAAACGATTCTTATTATTTAACATAATAGGTACGCTATTTTATAAGGGTAGGAAGGTCGGATGACCCATGATTTTTTTTTAGATTAGAACTGCAAAATTCTGCATAGTAACAAATTATGCTATGATTGTTCCCATGTGACTTTGTCATTTAGAAAATCACTAACTTTGTAATAACCTCATCTTTCTATGTCTTTTAAACATTGTTTAATTTTGTGTACTGGCCAATCTAACACTTTCTTCGGAATCATGATATTGTAAAATATAAGCGTATGTACACTCAACCCTACAAAGGATTGCTGTACTTTACGCAGTAGGTTCCCATGAGATTTTTAAAAACTTACTATTTGCGGACAAAGACGCGGGAATCATCTAGGCTTTCTTATTATATTAAATGACGGATTAATGCACACTTTGAATTATATTATTTCCCTATCCCCTACATAGAAGTTAAATTAATAATGAAGTTAATTCAAAAATGTCAACTTAAAACTTGCATTTAATTAAATTAAGTTGCAATATTTCTTTACGGAAAAAAGTGTGAAAGAACGTTACAACTTACAATACAAGTACAATAATATAATAATGTTCACATTCACCTCAAGACGTCTCGACGTCCGACTAAAAGCAAAACTGTGTTGAATAACCACGCGAGTGTTAAATCTAGACTGCTGCGTTTAAAAACAATAAACTCAACTAAAGTAGACCATGAAATTACTAAGGGTTGGTTTCACCTCAGGCGGTTATTAAATATTAAAGTACGGTTTTTAAATTTTACCGCCTAAAGTAGACTCTTGTCATAAGAGCCAACGGTTGGCCTATATGTTATTAATAATAATTGTGAATTTTAATCACCACCAAAAGTAATTGTGTATGTTGTAGTAAATCAGACTTGTCAAAATATGACCCTCAATCTTGATCCCGGGTTTAAATACTGACTAACGCTTGCTTTGCTTGTTTTTGAAAGTTTAACCTTACATTAACAAAACTTTAACCGCCTCACGCAAACCTGTAAGTATCCACACTAAACGTGTGTTCATCTCGCTGATGATGCACTTTTAGTATTGACAAGTGCATCAGCAGCAGCAGGATTCAGCCGCATCATTCGCACCGTGAAATTATCTACAGAGATCGTACTGACGTGACTTCTGGGTACCAATTGTCTAAAAGTTATTCCATTGATCCTATTCGAATTCGATGATATTCAAGTCAAAGGTAAATAATCCTTGATCCTTTAAATCCATACAGATTTAAAGTCACAAATTCAGTCCAACCGATTGTAATTTGGAGCGTTATGGAGCGTATCGTACATACGTAGACGTATAAGAATGTATACGACATTGAGCTGTAATTCAATGCTGCTATTGTTTATTATACATTGACGCTAATGTCATGACTTCATGAGGCGGTTTCTTGACCGCTCCGGTTTTTTAAACGATACACACATTTCGACCCTAAATAGAGTTATACTGGATCAACGTAAAAGTTACTTCCTAACATTGCATTAAAAATTAAAATAGTAAGCAAAATATGTAATAAGGATTATGTAGTAAAATAAAACAACCTACTTTATCAAAGTCGGTTATACTAATTGCATTTGAAAGACACGTGATCGCATACCGAGTGCTACCTGTCTCTAATTACATAAGTATTTTAATAGCGCATTAGTACGTGTCTTTAAATATTTAAGTACGACATAATCAAGCATTATGACCATTTGACCAGTCACATTATTCTTCACTATGCACATGGAATTTTAAATTATTACACAGGGTGTTTGGGATATGCCAACGAAAAAGGAAATCAGGGACTCATTACATGATTCTGAGTCGCTCAGTGTTGGAATTTTTCATGTCTTCGTGATTTGGACAATGTATTTTCAGTATTTTAAATAATTATTACATTTACAATTATTATTATTACATTACATAGAATCTATCTGTTTAACCTATCTCAACTTGATTTTAACTGAAAAAACAACAAATGGCAATATTTAACACCAAACAGCAATGTAATACGTGCGCGATCAAGTGTTTATCAAAAGTTCAAAGCGCTCAGCTTAAATATGCTCAGCGTAGATGCGAAAGTGTGTTTGTTTGTTGGTTTGTTGGTTTGTCCTTCAATCACGCCGCAACAGGGCTACGGATCGACGTAATTTTTTGCATGGGTATAGGTATCTGAGGACCTGGAGAGTGTTTTGTGTTGGATGAGTTTTTATTCCGGAAAATCAAAGAGTTCCCGAGGGATTTTAAAAACTAAATCAACGCGGACGAAGTCGCGGGTATCAGCTAGTAGAATTATAAATAGAGTAGGTACGTTTATTAGGTGTATGATTTTATTCTAATGTGATAATATTAATATACCTCTCGTAAAATATTCTAAATAATGGTGGAAATTGCTTTAAAATTCAATAAGAAGTGATTTAATGAGATATAATCAAATAAATATGTAATTTAATAAATATTAATAAGAAGCGCAGTTTGAGACCTTGTTTTAAAATGTTAACAGATCAAAAGAAATCATAATTATTATTATAATATTAATTATATAACTCTTGTATAACTCACTCAGAAATACATGTGATTTTTAAATAATAATATGCTCGTTTTGTGGCAGATAAGTAATAATAATACGAAAAATATTCACGTCACGTGAGCTAAAAGGAAGTACTCAGGTGAATTATCAAAAATAAGCATCATCATAACGCTAAAATTAGCTGATTTAAAATGTAAGATAATTCCTAGCAAAAAACAATACCGAAGTAGGTAACTTCGGTATTGTTTTGTCTTCAGCGACTTCCAAATTAGTATAATTTATAATCATTATACTCAGGTTTGCAGATATCCGTAATTGGAGATTCAAATACGGCGGAATATTTTAAAATTACATTTTTATTTTCAAGATGTTTCTTTCGTCTTTTTTTGCATATAATAATACTAGCTTCTGCCCGCGACTTCGTCCGCGTGAAATAGTTTTAACTTCACCTTCACCACCTTAAAAACACCTTCGCAAATAATGCATAATTGGTTAACATAAAAAAGTTTATAGTGAGCCAACCTTTAAAGAAAGACTTAAGCTGTCGCGGACTTTTTGTTAGAACTTTTAAAGGGGAACAATTCTGTGATTCGTGATTTTTGCGAAACTTTAACCGTTTACGCAGCGCACGCAGCGGAAGCTCTCAAAAGGAAAAAAAACCCGATTTTGAAACATTCTTCATTGGTGCTCCGCTCCTATTCATCTAGCGTGATGATATAATAGCCTTCCTCGATAAATGGGCTATCTAACACTGAAATAATCTTTCAAATCGGACCAGTAGTTCCTGAGATTAGCGCGTTCAAGCAAACAAATAAACTCTTCAGCTTTATATATTTGTATATATTATGTATTTAAATTATTGTTTTCATTTTGCTGATGCAAATGAATAAATCTACTTTGGAGTTAAAAAGTATCATTCAAAAAATTACAAGGTATTGTAATCGAATAGAAATAAAATAAAAGAATATTTTGATAAGTTTCGTGATTACTTTTTTTATATACCTAGTAATTATTTGTTGGAAGCTTTCATTGTAGATAATTACATGAAAAATTCTTAAATTACTCAAGCAAGAAAATCTGTTTCTCTTGCTTTGAAGTTCTTGTTTGCCTCTGTTTTGGTGGTTAGAGATACGATAAGTAGTTTATTATAACTCAGATGAGAACAGTCATCCGATTTTGTATCATACTTGTACTTTTAAATAAGATGAAGAAAAAGAAACAAAGTGACTAACAAAAACAAAATGACGAAGAAAGCTATTTAAAAAATTAACGGTGTTTTTAGACTTTAAGGTGATTCCACACTACGCCATAGTGCATTAGCACATGAGTAAAGAATTCCGTTTCTTTATTCATGTGCTATTAGTGCACTTCTAGCCTCTAGGGTACCTAATCAAATAAAAGATTTCCTTAAAATTTCAAATCTCTAGGGCTACCTGTTTAGGCTTAGTTTGTCCGTCAGTCAGCCACGATACTGTTTAGGCACAGAATACTTACTTTATAAAATACTAGCTGATACTCGCGTCTACATCCGAGCGGATTAAGGGTTTTAATTCCCGCGGGAATCTTTTATTTATCCGGGATGAAAAATAGCCTATGTGCAATTTTAATACATATATATATATATATATATATATATATATATATATATATATATAAATATATATATATGCTATTCCGTTGCGAAGTTTCATCAAAATCCGTCCAGTAGTTTATACGTGAAAGAGTACCTAACAAACATCCATCATCCATCCATCATCACAAACATTTATAATAGTAAGTAGGAAGAAGGTTTCATTTAATTTCCTTATTCCAGTCTAGCAATCGTTACCATAAAATGATCTAAACATATTTAGCTAGCTTTGCATACGAGTAAATCGACGTGAAAGTCGTGTGTGATATCCTCTTAATGAGTTTTATAACGTGCTCTAGTATTCATGTAAAACAGCTTCCGTAATTTCTACTAATATTATGATAAAATATGTATTTGCTTGTTATATTGTTCTTCTATCACTAATATCTATATCAAACACTATAAATTCAAATTCAAATTCAAATTCAAATGTTTTATTTGCAAGATTGAGTACATAATATGATCTTATACAATTATCTAAGCGCTTCAATCTGCCACATAGTAGCATGCAAAAGAATAGTCATACAAAATTTAATATTTAAATCTATAATTTTTAAATTCAAACAATGTCATACTCATTCTAACTGTTAATGATAAAAATAATGTCAGTTCTATTAATTTCAAAAAAAATTAAACAATGTCATTAATATTTTTGTCCTGAATAAATTCATCAACAGTATAGTAGCATTTGTTTAAAAGTATTTTGTATAGTTTTGATTTAAATCGATTAGCATTTAGGTTTTTTATACTGTCCGGTAACTTATTATAGAGGCGTACGGCCATGCAGTAAATATTTTTTTTAAATAAATTTATTCTTTGTCTTGGAATTATAAGTTTATTTTCATATCTGTTGGATCTTGTAATTGTGTCAGCTATGCGTGGAAAATAGTCCCTATGCTTATGAACAAAAACTGAGACTTCATATATGTAGAGACTTGGAAGAGGCAGTGTCTTGGTACTTTTAAAGAGTGGCCTACAAGATTCCAAAGGTGCGGCTCCGCAAACGGCTCGAATACATTTTTTTTGAATACGAAACACTTTTATCACATCAACAGAGTTGCCCCATAGGATTAATCCGTAACGTAAAAGAGAGGAAACATACCCGTGGTATGTGCAAAGAGCCGTCTCTTTTGATGTTACACTTTTAAGTTTGTATAGAGCGTACACAAATCGATCTAGTTTTTTACATAGAGAATCTATATGAATTTTCCAATTTAAAAACTTATCCATTGCTACACCAAGAAACACAGTATGGTCAACCTGTTCAATAGGTAAATTATTGCATGTAACTTTAATATTTATTGGAAAACTATTGTATGTTTGAAACTGTATATATTTAGTCTTACCAACATTTATACATAAATTGTTTTGGCTCATCCATTGAACAACTTTATTTAGGTTTTCATTGACTTCCTGTTCAAAAGTTTCCCTGTTATACTGGTCCCACAGTGTGGGAACTTTCAGATATTAAGCTGAAAAGAACAGATACTACACTTTGATCTTAGCCAAAAGGCCGAGAAGCGATAAATATCACTTGCTTCAACGGTGAAGGAAAACATCGTGAGAAAACCTGAGAGTTCTTCTGTTCTTGAAGGTTTGTGAAGTCCGCCAATTCGCTTTGGACCAGCGTGGTGGACTATGGCCTATAACCCTTCTCTGAGAGGAGACCTGCGCTCAGTAGTGAGCCGTTAATGGGTTGCTAATGATGATGAATGATGACTGTTCTTCAATCACACAGCAACGGAGCAACAAATCGATGTGAGTTTTTGCATGGTTGCTCTTCTCAGCAGAATATGCTTTCCGAAACGTTGGCAGAGTCTAACCTTGACATAAAATCCACATGTTTGCCTCCATGAAAGAACTTGAATTTTTGGGACAGTTTCGTGAGCTGCGCATATTCAAACAAGCGTCCACCCTAATATTCCTTGGAAATATAGGTATTATTATGATCATCATTCCTTGTTATGATTGGATGGATAATCGCCAGGAAACGCCTTCAGGAATAAAAGGAAGAATGTAACTTTGACTCGATAAAAGATGGAGGACCCATCCTCCATCTTTTTAATTGATAACTTATGTGAAGATAAAAATTATGATAATTATTTCTTGTTATGCTTAGATGGATCAAAACTCCTTCAGAAATATTTGAAAGAACTTAAAGGTGACTCGATAAAAGATACACTCGCGATATTACTTAGTTTAAACATAGAACACTTTGTGCCGATTTCACTAAAGTCGAGTGACGTTTATCCGAGGAATAAATTGGGTGTTCTGACAGTTTTTGCATTGAAAAAACTGTCAAAATATCAAATTTACTCCCAGATAAGACTTATTTTACGTTGTGAAATGGGCCCTAAATTTTCAAACAAACCTCAATAGCGCATCGGTTAAGGGCGCTGACTGAAAACCTTACTTAGGTACTATTCGAATCCCACTAATTACACTATTGTTGTACCTATTAAAACCACGAGCTTCACGCTTGTTTGGAAGGGAATGTGGAACATCAGTCGTGTTTAGCATCGCTAATATTCGTGAATTATAATCACACTAGATGATGCCCACGACTTCGTCCGCGTGGATTAAGGTTTTTTAATTCCTTCGCGAACTCTTTAATGTGCTAATCCCAGATATGAGCGAGCTCCATTCCAAATTTCAGCCAAATCGGTTCATTCGTTGTGGGCTGTGGCGTTAAAGAGTAACAAATATCCATCCAAACATCTATCCATCCATACATCTATACATCCATCTATCCATGTAACATCTATCCTCACAAACTTTCGCATTTATAATAATATATCAGTAGGATTAAGGAATTTTGAAGTAGCAAGTATCTACTTCCTTATTTCCATGATTCTTAAACCTTACATGATAGAAGGGGTCACAGCACTTACGAGAGTAATAATTTATATTATGTATATTGAAGTCAGCTGAATAAACAGTAGCTATAAATCGTTAATCGAACTCCTTGAATGATAAACGACTCCACCCAATCCCAATTTAAAATACAGGACAGGAAAGCTGGTTTGAAATCGCCCAATAAGAATCTTAATTAAGAGACTATTGAACATTAAGAACTTTATAACGAAGGTCGTTTATTAAGTCTAATAACGCTGAGCAGCAGGGGTAAGTAAATAAAACTTTTTATTTTTTATTAAAGTGTTAACACTACACTTTAAGGAAATTTCAGAATAAATTTATAAACACATATCAAAAATTCCGAGGCCAGCGGGATTCGAACCCACATCTCTTGGGAATCGCGCCCGAGTGTGTTAGCTATTATACCATAGCCGCGGTCAAACTAAAAGTCAGCATCGAAATATCATATGTATCTACATAAAATATTCTTTTTAAAAAACCGACTTCAAACTATATAATAATTAATTGTAGATTTTTAAAAAACCGCTCGACCGATTTCATTAAAATTTAAATGGGACCACCTGGGAAGTATACCCTTTCAAACAAAAAAAGTATTTTCCAAATATCGGTTCAGGCGTCTTCGAAAAATTGGTGAACATACATAAAAAATCCGACGAATTGATAACCTCCTTTTTTGAAGTCGGTCAAAAAGAGCTATGGATAACACACAATATTAATAGTTACTTCATAACATTATTTTAAATTTACCTTTTGGTAATTTAAAGGACAATGTCCGTGAAATCATCAGGTCTTTGCTCTTCGGGTGCCAGGAAATAAAAAAAACACGAAGAAAAACTAAACAATGAAGTGTTTTAAACTTGTTTTCAGACTTAACAAGTAAATGTAATTAAGATTATTCATAGAAGTCTAAAACAATTCAAAATTAACAATGAAGTGGTACAAAATAATTTAGCTAAAATATTTACGCATTTTTTTTGAACGATTAACCATTCTGCTCACTTTAAGAGTATGAAAAAAAAAAAACAAATAAATAATGACACCTACATATTATTTTTGTGAAAAAAATACTTAGGATTTGGATGAGATTTTTAAGGGAGGTAAACTATAAAATATTTCATTCATAATGGCAATGCAATAAAGAAAATCGATACGTATGAAAATAATAAAGTTCTAACCTGAAACGCCATAAAACTAGGTAAGTACATCTAAAATTATAACTAAATTAAATCTAAAACTTAATTAATATAAATTAATGATACCAACGTAGCGTGACTTGGTACCCAAAATTGCAGCATTTCCCCTTTGGACGGCCAAACTAATTTTATGGCCAAGGTAGCTGCCAGTTTTGATGTCCGTTGGACTCGAAGACCATTTTTTAAAGTTCTTCAAACTCAGGGTCTCACAGCTTACCCCCCATATTTGTGCCTTTTGGGGTAGAATCTTCCTACCCCAAAAGGCACAAATATAAAGCTACAATCAATGTTCCAACTCTTGGCCTGTTTGGCGCCAGAAGCCGCTGTGCTCACCTTTATGTGGGATGGCTAGGGTAGGTATTTCATTGTCAAATTATGCACTGCACCCTGACAAACTGTGTCTAATTTGGATTATACCTGATATTCAAAAACTGACCAAGTGCAAGTCGGGTCCTCACACGAAGGGTTCCGTACCATACCATAAATAACACCAGCTGTTTTTAAGATCGAGCGAAAACAAAAGTTTATTATATGGAGACATTATTTGTTGTTAGGTAGCAATAGAGTTACACATTATGTGAAAAGTTCGAACCTATTGCGTTACCCGCCAACAGACAGACGAACGGACGGACAGACGAACAGCGGAGGTTTAGTATCTAATAAACCTTTGGTACCTTTTAGGTACAAAACCCTAAAAACAAAACATTAAAGTTGGAAACTCAACAGTTGTTCAAAATCAAACAAAACGAATGCAAACGACACCCAAGCCTGATGCCAGTACGTTAACCGTGAATGTTTGCTTTGTGACTACGTCTGTGCAAACATGGCAGAAGTTTTCAAAACATTGTCACCAACTACGCGATGAGCAATGCCCACGATCTGTTACACAAACCCTGATTGAAAAGTAAACTATGATACGGATTTTCAGCTTAGGTACTAAAATATTGTGTTCGTGGTTATTCACAGCTGAAATACAATATAATATTGTGAATATTATACATAAACTAGCTGACCCAGCGAACTTCGTACCGCCAGCAAAAATATTTAGTGGTTGGTCACCCTTATCATTTAGGGCTATGAAAAATAGATGCTGGCCGATTCTCAGACCTACCCGATATGCACACAAAATTTCATAAAAATCGGTCAAGCCGTTTCGGAGGAGTACGGGAACGAACATTGTGACACGAGAATTTTATATAAGATGATACATTTATTAAACACTAGATGATGCCCGCGACTTCTGCGTGGATTTATTTTTTTTGATTTCCGCGGGAACTCTTAAATTTTCCAGGATAAAACGTAACCTATGTGTTAATTTTTATTTTATTTATTTATTAAATAAGGTACAATCACAATATACATATTAAACATTGCCATAAATTAACAATTACATAAAACAAGTAGCTGATATGAATATAAATAATGATTGTACACAGCATTCATAACATAGAGTTGTGCAAACTAAGAAGAATAACTTATATACCTAAGAAAGTGAAAATTTAAAAATAATATTTGAATTTATAGTTATAAAGAAAAAAGAAAATTAAGCTAATCCAGGGTATAATCTATCTCCGTTCCGAATTTGAGCCAAATCCGTCCACTAGTTTTTGCATGAAAGAGCAGCAAAATTGCACACACACATACAAACTTTTGCCGTTATAATAACTATTTTAATTAGTGTGATTGGTGTTATAAGTACCGTACAGTGTATATTATATTGCATAATTGGCCATGCTTTAATTGTAGCAATGTAAAAGAAGTACTTATATTTTAGGTTGGACCTCTCTGTATAGGTAACCCGTGAAAACCAGGGCTAGACGTATTATTATTAAATGCAACAAAATTAAATACCGTCAGTATTTATATATAAATACTGACTATATGCGTAGGTACTTTGTTTTCACCATAATACGTAGAGACCTCTTCTAATGGGAGGGATTGGAGCGTAACAGAAACATTGTGGGTGAAACGAAGAATTCTTTCATAAACACGCAATTTAGAACACGATTCCCTTTAATGTAGAACAGTGATTTATTAGCCACCTTTACACACGTTAATATTGTGTATTTTTTACATAAAACATTGTTGTTAAAATCTATACGAATAAAAAAATTGTCAAGTTGTTGCATTACATAAAAACAGCTGCTCTGATAAAAGAAAATCGTTAAACAAAATACTGGCTACAAATTACCTGTCTATAGTAACTCAAATAATTGTGGTTGGTTTTTTTGTGGTATTATACTATTGTTAAAGTTATTTGTTTCATGGTTTGTTCTTCAATCACGCAGTAATGTGGCAACGGAAGGATTTGATTTTTAGATATGGTTACTTCTGCAAATTATTTGGACACATTTTAAAAATCGGCCAAGTGCGAGTCGGAACCGCATACGAAGGGTTCCGTACCATCGTGTACCAACTACTATTAAGCAAAAACATATTATGTATAGAGATCCTCTTTAAATTTTAACTTTTTTGTTGTTGATAGGGCGGCAATAGAAATAAACATTCTGTGAAAATTTCAAATACCTATCGATTACGGTTCATGAGATACAACCTGCTGACAGACAGACGGATGGACAGCGGAGGCATTTTTGAGATACCTAACTCAATCCGGAGATCGCTTAATTGGCATGATTTATCCGAAAAATGAATTGATATATCAATCAGAGATGGGCAAAAGGAAATCAAGATTGATTATTAATTTCGGACGTTAATAATAGGGTCCCGTTAGCACACTTTGGGCACGGAACCCTAAAAACTAACCCTAGTACCCGAAGAGTTTTGATAAGGGTTAATGAAATTAACGATCAACTTTAATTGAAAAGTAACTTACCACTCATGTAATCGAAGTCAATGACATCATTAAAAGAAAATTAAAAGTAAATATTCTGAAAATCAATACATTAGTCATCCAATAGATTGTAATTTATAACCACTTAATGTCCAATTAATTTTCACTTTTGATAATACTATCAATCGCGACTTAGTCTGCGTTGAATAATTTTTTTCTATTCTTTGGTATTATTCTCCAGAGCTAATTTCTTAAAATTCTACATTTTTACGATGAATTTAAAGATGGTATACGTTTGTCAACCAGAAGTGAAACTAGAGCAAAAACACACTTGTCTATGCACTATTAAGGTCATAGACAAAGTGTGCGCGTTATCTATGGAGATGTACTAATGGCCTTATGGAGATGTACTAATGGCCTTATGACATCAAAATGAATGGCTGTTTGACTTGTATGCAGAAAAACAATATAATTATGCCCCCGCGTTTATAGAATATGTAAGAAATTATTCCAAATTGTTTAGAAACGTGTGCATACAAGCAAAGTCACTTCACATAAAACAAAAAATTGTCAATTCAGATAATAAAATAAAAGCAGTATGGGACATCATTGGTGATGAAATGGGTAAGAATAAGCTACATTATAATAAACTGGAGCTTAAAATTAACAACCGTGTAATTGACTCCGATATAGAAATTGCAAATACATTTGAGAACTTTTTCAAAAATATACCAGTAACCACGACCAGTTCTCTAAATTCCTCGCCAACAGAAGCCTATCTTCTAAGAAGCAATGTCACTGTGTGCAATAAATTATTTAGGTTTAAACACGTTACCCCATATGATATTATCAAAACATTTAAACTAGTGGTTCGCCCCGAACTGAGACCTCGCGGTAACGGTTTCCCATTATTACTTATTCATTCAATAGATACATGACGATCAAAATTGACATTATTATTATGCCCGTTTTCACCAACCATACCTAAATCATCCCCTTTGTAGAAGTCTCTTTACGTAGGTAGCCCCTAAATACAATCCTAACATCCCAATGTCATTTTCACCTAAGTTGTCCCGTAGAGGTTCGTAAAAACAAAGTTGACAGAAAGTGTCAACTAACTTAACATAGGTAGCCCGTAAAGGTTAGGGAACTGTTATAGTAAAATCCTCAAGGCCTCAATCAAACTTAGGTATAGTTTTTTGGAACATTCAAATTAAATTACTTGTACACAGCGTCAACTATCGACACGATCAGAAAACATGTAAAAACAAACTGCAACGTGAAGTTTTATTGATGTTTGCTAAATGACTAAATAATAATTTTAATTGAATAATATGTTACATATAGCTGCATTTGCTATATGAGATGAGAGCGCCATCTATTGACATCATTGTGAAGTTCTGTTGTTGCTGCTCATTAAAAGTTAAATAATTTAGTTTCCTTATTACATTTATCTAATTTTAGTATTTGTTGTTCAAGTACATGATATTACGCTAAAATTATAAAACTTTCAAGGAACAGCTCTCAATGGTTATTACGTTGTGAGGTCAAATATAATCTCCACTTTGAAAGCCCCCCATTTCGTCAATTTTAGGAAAAAAATTAAAAAAAAATACTTTTGTACTCTGTTCCAAATTATCTTTAAAATTAGGTACTGTAACCCTATGAAATGCAAAAATTTTTTTTTTCTTCGCATTCGCTTCTATGAGAGCCCCCCTGAAATAAAGATTTTTATAACTTTTTAAGCCATTTTCGGCTGGAGGCCATCGTTTTACATATTATATCTAAAATTGAAGTAATTACGTTCAGTAATTCAGAAGTTATAAGGCTCTGACAGACGGACGGACGGACGGACGGACGGACGGACGGACAAGTGCAAATTCACTCAAGTAGACTCAAAGACCTTCGCTTCGCTCGGTCGATCATTGCAAAATACAAAAACAGGAGATCTATGGGGAATATCAGTTAAAATAATTCACAATATCATTGATATTATTGCGCCCTATCTTGCTTTAATTTTTAATAAGTCTGTAGATTCTGGATCGTTTCCAGACCTGATGAAATGTAGTAAATTAATACCTCTTTTTAAATCAGGAAGCAAATGTGACCCGAATAACTACAGACCAATTTCAATTTTGCCAACTCTCAGCAAGATATTTGAAAAAATAATGCTCAACCAACTGCTTCTACACTTTAATTTAAATAAACTTCTTCACCCTGAGCAGTACGGTTTTACTAAGGGTCGATCAACAACCGATGCAGCCGCAACGCTGTTGCAACACATATTCGATGCATGGAATAACTCACAGAATGCCATTGGTATTTTCTGTGATTTATCAAAAGCATTCGACTGCGTTGATCACGAGACCCTTTTGCTTAAACTGAGCCACTATGGTATTAAAGATTTTGCGCTTAGCCTCATTGCGTCTTATCTTAGTGATCGTGTTCAAAGAGTATGTGTCAATGATGTAAAATCATCCGGATCAGCCTCGGTAATGGGTGTACCCCAGGGTTCTATTCTAGGTCCATTCATGTTTTTGATTTACATAAATGATTTACCACATTCTGTCCAAAATACTTGCGATATTGTACTATTTGCTGATGATACGTATTTGATTTTTAAAGTCGATAGGACGAAAGACAATTTTGACGATGTAAATATTGCATTATCTCAAGTTTCTGAATGGTTTACGACAAATAATCTACTTTTAAATGCTAAAAAAACCAAGTGTGTTGAGTTTTTATTGCCCAACACCAGAACTGTCAGTAAAAATTTAAAGATAAGTAATGAACCCTTGAAAAGTGAGGACTCCACAGTGTTCTTGGGATTAACCCTGGACTCAAAGCTGCAATGGGGCACCCATATAGCAACACTTGCTGGCAAGCTTAGCTCTGCTGCTTACGCTGTTAGGAAGATTCGACAGTTAACTGACATAGAAACTGCAAAAATTGTTTATTTTGCATATTTCCATAGTATTATGTCATACGGAATCTTATTATGGGGTAAAGCAGCCGATATTGGAAAAAAATTTGTATTGCAGAAGAGGGCAATTCGCGCAATCTATAATTTAAAACCGCGGGATTCCCTTCGAGAAAAATTTAAAGAAATAGGCATTCTTACAGTAGCTTCACAATATATTATTATTTACAACAATATAATAATTTGTCAGACAAAACATTGTGAATTACAAAAAAAAGGGTGATTTACACGATAGGCAAGTTAGAGATCCAAACAGGCTCGTGATTCCTCAATGTAGCCTCAAGAGGGTCCGAAAGACATTTGTGGGAATGGGCGTGACGTTTTATAATAAAATTCCACAGTCGATCTTAGACTTGCCTTTACACAAGTTTAAGAAATCAATTAAAACTAATCTCATGAAAAAAGCATATTATGCAATTGAAGACTATTTAGATGATAAAAAAGCGTGGACATAATTCGTTCCAGCGATTCATGAGACAGCAGGTGGTAATTGAACTGTATAACTATTCTATTGAATTGTAAACTTATTTTGAAAAGAGCAACTGCCGAGTTTCTTACTGGTTCTTCTCGGAAGGAACGGCATTCCGAACCAGTGGTAGACTCATCGACGATTCAAAAGCACTTGTAAAAAAGTTTATTTGAATAAAAAACATTTCTATTCTATTCTATTCTATTCTAATTCAGTGAGTTCTGATTTGCCGGAATACAAAGTAATCAGTAGGTCATATTCTGCCTCAGCATGCAAGGATTGCAGGATCGTCTAAAAATGATTGCAATACTATAACGATCACATTCCCCTTTGGTTGGCTGATTGTATGGCGTTCTTGCTGCGTCTAGACTTATTGGGCATACACCGATAGTTCCATACAACGAGACCAGCTTAACGTGTAACCATTTTTCTAAATATGTGTGCTAAGAGGCGTCGTTTATTTACGCTCGCCGAAACGTACACTAGTGTGCGTGCCGGTAGGCGAAACTACTTTTTAAAGGCTACCATGAAACGATTTATTTTCGCTCGCCGACACGTGCGTGCCCATAAGCGTAAGGAGCCTTTGAAGGCCTCCAAGAAAGTGTTATACTCCGCGCTCGGCTTCTGTCTTTCTATGCGTTATAATTCTATGGTAGCAATCATTTTTAGACGAACCTACAGCGGTTCTGAGGCACGGTCTGAGGTTAAGGCCACATATTAATGACTAGCTGATGCCCGCGACTTCGTCCGCGTGGATTTAGTTTTTAAAATCCCTCGGGAACACTTTGATTTTCCGGGATGAAAGTAGCCTATGCCACTCTCCAGGTCCTCAATTATACCCATGTAAAAAAATCACGTAGATCCGTGGCTCTGTTGCGGCGTGATTGAAGGACAAACCAACAAACAAACACACTTTCGCATTTATAATATTAGTAAGTATGATTAGGATATTAAATTACATAGGAAAACACTGTAATATTACGTCCATACGATGTATTACATCCATACCTACTATGTAGTATGTAGGTATAATGATCGTTTGGCAAAATCTGACGCCTTTGGAGTAGTTTGACTTTGACAAAATAGTATCCACGATGGCTATATACGATAAATTACGGTTGCCAGCTTAAGATGAGCCGTTCATTCAAAGTATCCTGTAGATTCCGGGGTTCAAGTTATTTGGACCTATACTGAAGATTGTGATATCTATAATTTCTGAACTACGAAATTGACGACCTTGAAATAATTACAGGACAATCTCTAAAGAACCTGCTTTCTAACAAAAAAAGAATGGATTAAATCGGAATACGCCTTAATGAATTACAGCGAAATACACATTTTGACTTTCATCCCCTCTCCCAAGGGAACCGTGCTGAATTTCGGGATAAAAAGTATCCTATATTATACCTCGTAGTATTAACTTAAATCCTGCCAAGTTTCATTTAAATCCGTCCAGTAGTTTCGGCGTGATGCGCGGCCAAGATACAGACAGACAGACAGACAGACAGACAAAAAATTAAAAAAAAATTGTTTTGGCTTCAGTATCGATTATAGAGTGCCCTCAAACAAAAATTTTCAAAATATCTTCAATGTACAGAATTGGACCTGTTACAGTTTTATTATATTATAGAAGATAGATAGATAGATTAGTCTCTACGAAAAAATGTCCTCCCGACTGAATCCGGTCACGGCGACCAATCTTCTCAGAGATTAGCCATCTGCGCGGGGGATATAATAGTGCACAATGCGCAAACACAGATGTACTCTCTATTCCCTCACTCTCAAAGCTCTATGGAACGGAAATCGGACATGAACGGAGAGAGATCAGGCGCAGGACCGACACCTTTACACCCCGAGGCACGGGGGTGACACACCGCCAACTTCCTATAACTCCGGGCTAGTATTGAGATATTTCTTCACAGAAAAACCCATTTTATTGGCCCTGCCCGGGAATTGAATCCGGATTCAATTCCTGCATGCTAATGCAGACAAATGGATAAGATGACAAAATTCGCACTTTTTTATTCTTTATCGAAGTTTGGTCCTAATAGACTAAGTCACAAGGATGTACAGGATACTAAGACTTGGTTAGTATGAAGATAATAATAGGAACTCTACGTGGAAAAAGTAGCTATAAATGGCAAGAAGGTAATAATTCTTAGTGTTATCATCAGTGATTCAGATGTGAGATGTAAAAGAGTAGTTATCGCGTGCAGTCATTTTCCTTTCGATCAATCTGTAATCAAGAACATTTTCATTTTCTATTTGACATGCAATACGTAGCTTAAACGGAGGCTGGGTCTTTAGTTCCTTTGAGTATTAAACCAACAGATACTGATGGTTTCTATATAAACTAAAATATGCCAAACTTTCCAACATGGACTTATTATATTAAAACGCATATTTCTCTAGGTATGGGAAAGCCAAAGGGGAGGTTCATGACTGGTAGTCTATGTATGTGACATTTTGTGAATATTCCACCATAGCGGCTAAACTACTCAGCCGATTTTGATGAATGTGGTGTCAATCGATTCGTCATTATCATCCGGGTGACATAGGCTACATTGTATACGAATAATTCAATATGACGGTTGATACTTCCAATTTAGTCCGTAGTCGGGCTACAGTTTTTAAACTTTTTCTTGTTTGCTTTTGCATAACGTCTATTTTCTATTATTCAAAATTTTGCGTAATAAAAAAAATATTCCTTAAGGGAGAGGGCAAACAGGCTACTTTTAGCGGCAGCGATCGCGCGCTTTTGTTGCGCTTAGCGTTTTTATGGTCTCGGGCGTCTGCTGCGCGATTCGCGCGTTTTTATGGCCTTTAGCGTTTTTATGGCCTCTTGCGTGTGCTGCGCGATTCTACGATCGAACGCAAATGGCCCAAAAAACGCTAAAGACAATAAAAGCGCGCGATCGCTGCCGCTAAAAGTAGCCCGTGTGTCCTCTCCCTAAGGTTGTTAATGGTCACGTTGCTAAGAAACTTATCGATGGCAGATAAATTGAATACAGAAACCGAACGTACCGCGTACGTAGACATGATTAGTTAAATTGAAAGTGATATTACGTGAAATATCTACTAATTTCTCTTCCATTAGATGTTATCAGTTTTCTTAATAAGTAGAGCTACGTACTTAATAAATTATTATTAAAAAAAACTTTTCTTGATATTAAAATTGATGATATTTAATTTTCTAGCTTAGTTTATTTTTTTAACTACTTACCTAATTAATAATTAATAAAAATGATCACAAAACTCTAGAAGATCTCAACATTCTTTAACTCAAAATATTTGGAACTAAAAACTATGTAAGTAGGTAACTAAACTATAAAATATTAGGTTAGATAGGCCTTAGGAATTTAATCCAAGGTAGATACGTACCTACACAAAAAATATATATCTAGGTAGGTGCTCACTTAATGTTCAATGTTCATTGAAATCAATAACATTAAGAAAAAATAACTAAAAAACTTATAAATAAACTAGCTAGTTTTATTTTTATTGCTAGTATAGTATTTACCTACAATGTCACGAGTTAAGGTTACGACTTACGAACCATTGTAGCTTCTTATATAACAGAACAATAATGATTGTAATTGTCTTTTTCTAAACATAAACAAAACGCGTGCCTACGTTAAAACACTAAGGAAAACACCTTAACAATTACAGCGCCGAACGTAACAACAGAATACGTTAATTAAGAAAAAAATAATAGATTTTTCTGTGATATTTCAAACAATACCGTAAAACATTAACTAAGATGGTAATGAAAGATCTTATTTCCTACAATATGATACTTCTACGACCTTGTCAAGGCATAATTATTAACGTGGACATGAAAAGAACCTCATTTACCCTGCCATGTTTAGGAGTTCTCGCCTGCCTACTGTCGACTCTCGCACTGGGTACAACACCACACGGCCGGTTATTCACTGCCATATAAGTTTAATTTTCGTTCGCGCGCAAAACTGTTGAAAAGAAACGAACACGGTCGCGCGCATGCGCGTTGAACGTAAGACTGAAGATGGTTTAAACTAAAGGGATGTGTGTGTCATGCGCGTGACATCGATGTTTTTAACCATTTACCTGAAGGCGATATGTTTTTAATTACTTGACTTATCGGAGCTGGTTTAGATAAAAATAATTTGTATGTTAATTGTTTGCATTTACGTGCGGTCCCATTAATTTATATAGTTTTGTACAAAATTACAGGTTATATAAAATATAAAGTAGTAAGTACCTGTCTTGTATGAAGTAGGTAATTTTATTTTTTGGGTGGTAACTAATCCGATAAGAAATATTTAACTTTTGTAAAGTACCTACTTAATCTTTTTTAAAAAAGCTTGTAACCTTTTACCTTCTATCGAGCTTCAAAGTAAAATATTGTCCGTGATATAAATCCTGATTTTTAAGGTGCTCGAAAGGCTCCCCCGCAATTGGAAAGGCTATGTTTATTGACGAAAATCGAGTCACTGGCAATTCCTGAATACAAGTGGCACAAGATGTGTTATGTGGCGATTTTCGTCATAGACTTATGCCTAGGTAGCTGTAGAGTCCGCATTTTACAGTCTTATATCCCCTCTCCATCCTATTTTGATACGATAATAACACCGGAAGTCTTACTACCCTCGCAACAAGCACATCACTACTGCACTTGCCACGGTACAGTGCCTGCATTCGGTTATGGAAATGAGCAGGTAAAATAAAAACACTGGATAATTAAAATTCCGATGCTCACTGACCGTCACTGTTATATCAAGCCTCAAGAAAGGGTCTTTGCAATGCTTGGAATCGATATTAGGACAAGGTTACCTTTCAAAGGCCAATACCTTGAAGATGTTAGCTTGATTTTTGTATGGAAATTATACTGGATTAAGTATAATTAGGTATGTTGGAGGATATTTTCCAAAGACAATTTTTGCCTAAGTAGACTATTTGAGAGAAAAAAGGTGTGGAACACCCTTCCAGCATCCATGTTTCCTGCCATCTCTAATTTGGGTACCTACTTTCAAGGCAAGAGTGAATAGGCTTCTCCTATGCAAGCGCGCCCTAACCTAGACCTCATCAGCGCTTTTCATTACACAATAAAAACAAAATGTCGGAAACGTTTATCCACCAGATATATTCAGGATTTATTTATGTAAGATAGATATAAGACTGTTAGAATCAACTCACTAAGGATGGATAAGACTTCATTGTAGCCAGGCGTCCCAGGCTGTTCAAAAGGCGACCTCGCATCTACAAACGCAGCAATGGAACATGGAAGGCCCTACTCTATTTGGGTGAACAATCTTAAACGAGTCGCTAATATTGGCTGGGTACAAACGGCACAAGATCGTATTCTGTGGCGATCCTTGCAAGAAACATACTCATACATCCGTGGATGTCCATTGAGACAAAGAAACATCTATTCCCTTTTGTCTATTTTGTGAAAAATGGTTAATGCATGCGGATAAAACGTGATCAATAAATTACCCTATCTCTGCGGAAAATCCAATGCATTGTTTCTGATTTTTCTAAAAAACAACGCTATAATTTTAAATGTCCGTTATGACATCATTATAATTATATAATACCTTTATAGTTTATACTAAGCTTGGATAGCTAAAAGTCTTATAAAGTTTGCTAATAAATTATAATGATACAGATTACAGGTATATTATGCAAACATAAGTGATGATAGTACGCAGTTGATGATCTAAATTCTAAGTGAAAGATTAAAATGGTCTTAATGTGAAGCAAAGCCGGAAGAAACTTTTATTGCTTGATGATACCTAGCTGTAGGTCTACCTTCAGAAATCTTCCTACTTCTAACTTCACTATCCGTCAACGAAGCTTTCAGACTAGGAGGCCTAGACTTTTAAGGTATACCTTTCTACTTTGGTGAGGGGGTGGGGGGGGGGGGGGTTCTGATCCTTTCAATAAAACCTATTTTCATGACACGCGCAGTAAAGGTAACACTAAAAAGAAGTGAAGAATGTACCAAACACTAAAAAGTGCAGTATAGCCGAATGACGCTCTTGCTCTTGCTTCAACCTTTCCTCTTCCACTTATAATAATAATTATCACATCCTTGTCACTTGACAGTTTATCTTAAGGTACTCAGAGGCTGCAGAACATGAAAATAGGTACCTATTTCTTAGTTGAACTATTGATGAAGCGGCCTAGGTACTTTTATACATCATGATCTTATTATAACAGTTCACTGCTGGACGGCTTCTCCCAATGGGAGGGTTAGCCCATAATCACCACGCTGGACAGACGGGTTGGTGATCGCAATAGATGGAAGTAGTAGCACAGAATATATAATAGTACTACGTAGTAGTAGCACAGAGGACGCTGCTGCCCGTTCTCCGTTATATTCCCTTAGTCGCCTCGTACGACACCTCCGGGAAGAGAAGGGGTGGTGACAACTGTATTCTGATCTGCCGTCCGTCACCACAAGGCCCCCACGGCTTTTATACATTACAAATATTATATTACTAGCTGATGCCCGCGACTTCGTCTGCGTGGATTTTTTTTTTAAATCCCGCGGAAACTCTTTGATTTTCCGGCCTATCACCCTCCAAGTTCTGAACTATACCTATCCAAAAAATCACGTCAATCCGTAGCTTTGATGCAGTGTGATTGACGGACAAACTAACAAACAAACACACTTTCGCATTTATAATTATGTATTAGTAAGGAAGAATTAATACTATACGATGATAAAGGCGATCTAATTAAATTTTAGAACACAAAAGCTATTATTGTGACTTAAATATGATAGTTACATATATTCTCTTGGAAACTATTTTGTAGAAAATAATGAGTACTTTAATCATGTAGTACATAAGGTTTATGTATCATCAATAGTTTTCTCAGGACACGCCAAATAATGCATTTTATAAGCAAAATTTTGCTACTTTGGGTTACATTATTGCAAATTTCTTAAGGATCTCTAATTTTTTGAAAATAAATTATAGCCTATGTTACTTCCTGATAACTTAGCTTTCTATTGGTAAAAATCGGCCAAGTGCGAGTCGGGCCTCGCTCTTTTAGGGTTCCGTTAAAAAATTAAATAAAAATATTTCCATGTACCCATGGAAATATTTTAATTTAATTTTTTTAATTTAAGTAAATTTTTATTATTTGTTGTTATAGCGGCAATAGAAATACATAATATGTGAAAATTTCATCTGTCTATCTATTACGGTTTACGAGATACAGCCCGCTGACAGACGGACGGACGGACGGACGGACAGCGTAGGCTTAGTAATAGGGTCCCGTTGGTACCCTTTGTGTACGGAACCCTAAAAAATGGTTAAAATCATCCAAGCGAACCCAACTGAATGAATATAATTATAATATCGAACCTGGAATCTTTGTTAAAGCAGCTATTCGAACTGCTGTGATACAGAGGGCTATGTACGGTATTTTAATTAGCTCGTCAAATATTTTTTTTTTTTGCCTTAACTTCACATAACTACATAATATAATTATTCATGAGTCATAATACATAAAACATGTATAAAGCTTTAATCATCTGTGCAAATATTTGATGTCAACATAACTGAGATGCTAGGTACGCATTTTTATCGCTTACTTCAGAAATTAGATCATTTCTGTTTGTTTTGATATCTCTTTGTGATAAGGGGCAAGGTGGCCCACTTTTGACAAACTCCCATGCGAACACAACTTTTTAGATGATTAGATTTCAGCACTGCGAACGTTTATATAAAAACTTTGTATTTTATAAACTGACTTTTGACTTTAAAGTTTAAATGTCTTTTTGTTTAGAATAGAATAGAATAGAATATAATAGAAATATTTTTATTCAAATAAACTTTTTTACAAGTGCTTTGAATCGTCAATGAGTCTACCACTGGTTCGGAATACCCTTCCTGTTGAGAAGAACCAGCAAGAAACTCGGCGGTTGCTCTTTTTAAAACAAGTTTACAACACAATAGATCCTATGCTAGGTATGCAGTGTTCAATACAATAAATGTTAAGATGGGCAGACAGAAAGTATCCCTATTCCCGCCGGTGGCACCCGTTCACGAGCACGACGCATGACGTTGGTGGTCTCGTTGTATGAAACTATCGGTCTATGCCTTATTAGTCTAAGTAATAAGCAATCTGAAATGATAGTGGGCAAGTACGTACTCTGACGTAGAACTGATGGTTCTAGCAACCATACGTTTTGTAGAGTGGAAACTGTTGCTGCTTATCGGCAAATACAGCGTAGCAGGAGTCAGGAAGGTAGCGGAAAGTAACTGTAACGCACTCTTGAAAAGGCCTTTGCCCCAGCCTTGGACAGAAGTCAGCTGATGATGAAAAGCTAAAATTGCAGATTTCAGGTTTCAGCTGATTATTATGAAATCGAATAAAGTGGCATAAACTTCTCGTCCATTTCCATTTTAATTCAAAAAGCGCCCCTGGATGTTTATAAGCCCTGATCGTGATCGCGCAACATCAAATATTCCTTTAAATCGATCGAATTCTGTCCAGGGAGAAAGTAAAGTAGCTAAGCCACCTGAATACAAATTTTATAACGTTGATTCACGACACCCGTCTCCCAATCCAATCGAAACTTTGCTACGACCGACCCACGGTTTTAATCCATTGGTAATACGAAAATTGATGTTAAAGTCTACGCCACAATGTACCCCCCCGACAAGGTCCCGTCGTCCATACAAAGCTACGAATACTTTCAGATACTGAAAAGAAGTGGTCGCGGTTTGTACACTCTCGCCGATAACAAACGAGGCGCACGTTACATACTGCATTTTTACGCGAGTCAAGAAATAAAAGTATTTATTTTATTAGTATTATACTAATGAAATATTAATGTAGAACTTATTTATAGGGGAACTACCTAGCTTATACCTATGACTTTGACATGTTATAATACCTTAATATTGCTTATCTAGTAAGTAGATGTTATTTAAAATTGTATTTTATATGTAATCTCCCTTGTACTTATGGCGCTGAAACGTGGACACTAACAAAAGGCTTGATCCACAAATTTAAAGTCACTCAGAGAGCTATGGAGAGGGCTATGTTAGGAGTTTCTCTTAAGGACAGGATTCGGAATGAAGAGATCCGTAAGAGAACCAAGGTCGCCGACATAGCTCAAACCATTAGCAAGCTGAAATGGCAGTGGGCAGGCCATGCTTGTCGCAGAAGCGATGGCCGTTGGGGCCGAAAAGTCCTAGAGTGGAGACCGCGAACAAGTAAGCGTAGTGTGGGGCGCCCTCCAGCACGTTGGACTGACGATATAAAGCGGGTGGCGGGAAGTGGCTGGATGAGGAAGGCTGAGGACCGGGTGTGGTGGCGTTCTCTGGGAAAGGCCTATGTTCAGCAGTGGACGTCCGCAGGCTGAGATGATGATGTAATCTCCCTTACTTTCTTGTTTGCTTAAAACCATAGATAATTTGGCAATTGGATAAATTAATTAAAAGACTTTACTTATAAGTACATACATAAAAAATCCATTTTCTCTTTTTTAAGATTTGCCCTAAAGCCTATCAAGTAGTAGAAGCTTAATGATACATGACAGTTAATTATGTGACCGCTTATTCGATATAAAAACATTAATATTATAAAAAATAAAGGTTAATTTCTAGTCCATTAATAAGTCAATTTAGTAACGGTTCGTCTTGGCGAGAGTGTGGTCCCCACCCCGGAATCACTGCGGTATAAAACTTGTGCCAAATTGTAACGTGTACCGTGGAAAAAAAGGTTTAAATTCAATTGGTCCACGCGATTACTGGAAGCAATTCCGTTCAGAAAGAACTATGGGACGTGTTTGGAGTACGAAATAAATAGAGGGGACGAAAAATGGCGGGGCCTTTTGCCTAAGTTTTTACGTGGTTTTTACCTCTTTATGGGATCACAGCTTTCCATGGAATTTTAATATTTTAATTTCATTGTGTAACACTAACTTATATAATAAATTATTGTTATGTATAAAATTTAACTTTCTCTTGAATATTTATTTTGTTCATTATTCATTATGATAAAATATTTACAAAAACTACTTAAGTAGGTGCTATTAAGAATAATTATTTATTTTTTCTTCTACTGTTTCGTTGCTATTAGGATAATAGGTAAATAAGGCGGCCAATTTACACTAAACATAATATACATGTTATAGGTACACTTAAACCGTTTCACAATAGTTATTAGACTTTCTCATGCCGAAAACCGGATGAAAATTAGTACACTAGTTTTTGGTATAGTCTAGTAAGCGGTGACAGCCTAACTCTCAACCATACACTTGAAAAAATCACGTCGATCCGTTGCTTTGTTTCTGCGTAATTGAAGGACAAACCAACAACCAAACACACTTTTGCATTTATAATATTATAACCTTGCATAATGTGTAAAGCCTACCTACGTGCCAATTATATTGACCTAGGCTCTAATCGATTTACCGTTAATCGGATAGCTGATATCGATACCATCTCACGTCTGAGCGTATTGTCTTTAATCCCATTGTTCACCAGTTGAAGATTGTTCTAGGAGAATTAATAGAACTTCCACAAGCCACCGGCCCATATTGTAGTCTGATTTATCGATTGAAGAACAATAATAAATCAAATAGGAATTGCCTCGGGACTGTTTCTGGAGTGGTGAAGTTAGACTGAATCCAATGCTCCATTAAATCTTACATCATTTTTAGGAATCTAGTAAATCAAGTAGTAGGTATCATATATTTTGATAGTCATAGTTCAATAGTCAGAGTCAATTTAATTCAATTTGTTGGTAAAATTTTTACCAATAAATTAAGTATTGTTATTATTATTATTTTTTTAATAGTAAAGCATGCGGCTACTGAAAAACAAATCAAAGTACTTACTGTTGATTTTGTGCTAGTAATATCTTGCATATTAAAAATGTATATAATATATTTTGAAAATTTAAACCGGTTGGATGACTTGTTATGTATACTGAGCCTAAAGCAATTTTTGTCTGTCTGTTTGTCTGTTTTTCTGTCAGTATGTCTGTCTGTCTGTCTGTGTGTCCACGTATCAAGCGAAAAGTACTGTACGGATTTAAATGAAAATTGGTATAGTGGTAGCTGGTACTCCGGGTCAACATAAATACAGGATAGATAGATATATACATATTGTTTATCCTGATAAACAATAAGATTCCTCCGGGATAGGTGATGAAAGTTTTTATCGATTTTACTTCATAACTCCGTCAATTTTGAACCGATTTTAATAACTCCTTAATTTGAAAGCGTATACTGTCAGGCATATTTTGTCTAATTTTGATGAAGAGCTGATAAATATTATCGGAGATTGGGCTATCACGGATAGCAGTATGTTACTCACATAAGATAACCATGATCGAATACATTCATACCATATACATATATTAGGGTGTTAGCCATAGCCATTAATTACAAATAGACTAAAAATCATTAATACTTATAAATTAAACTTATGTCTCTAAAAACATTGCTATCCTCATAAGCCAGGAACAAGGCAAAATAAATTATTTTTGGATCTGTCAATTTACGAGTTGTTTACAGAATCACTCGTAGCTCGTAATGTTCATTAAAATAAAACACGCTGTGAAGAAATAGCCGATCCAAGAAGATGTTTGCAGTTATTTGTAACGCATGGTGTATAATATTCATACTTGACGGAGTTCATGCAAAACAGCTATTTCAAGGTAAACTTGTGAAACAGATTCAAGCTACGCAGCTACTAGCAAGCAAGATAAGGAACTACGTTCCAAAAAATTTTATTTAAAGGCGCCGCGCCGGTAAAATTATGTCTCATAATTTTGACAATCATACGCAGGGAGAAAAGTCACGTCCAAGACATGACACGTCTTGCATTTTTGGCAAAGAGAATATAACCACTACGTGTTTATGTTGAAGAAAAAATGCGTGAGTGTCGTGGAATACTCGGTTGGAACGAAGTTCCTTTTAATAATAAATCAAAAATACAAATAATTAAAATAAAAAATAATAATCTGAAGTCAGGATTCCAACCCCCGAACCGATAGTTTAATTCCTTCATTTACCCGCTACGCCATCAAAGCTATGACGGAACGTGTGTAATAAACGAAAGCAACACACAAAGGTCGTGACGGAAAAGTTCTTACATTTTTTTCACCTAGCCCCCATCTGCCAAGTCGATACCGTCCGATAAGGAACTTCGTTCCAAAAATACCGTGGTGTATCTGCCAAATTCGAATTCTTTGGACTAAACCCTGAAAGGGACCGTGGCTAATAGAGGCGGGCGATGGATTGAGATGTTGATGATCATTTTACTGTCCGTCTATGTGTGTGTGTCATCAGGGCCTTCTTAACCATACTGGGCGCCGGGGTGCAAAAATCAGCCTGCGCCCCCATTGCCAACAAAAAAAAATATATTTTAAATTTTTAGGGTTCCGTACCCAAAGGGTACCAACGGGACCCTTTGGGTAATGAAGAATGAAAAAAAAATGAAGAAATGGGGGGCTGTCAAAGTTTTCGGTTTTAGACCAATTTTGTTAGGGGGTCTATCTCAAAAACTAAACTAGTTAGGAATTTGAAATTTTGTTATATTATGTACTATATAGTGTATTTAAATAAAAAATACTGAAAACACCGATTTATAATTCGGTTGGTAAGTTGTGACCAAAACAAACGAGCATTTTTCCCCACATACTAATTTAGTACTTTCTAAGAACTTAAGATATCTAAATATGTATCTAGTTTTAAAAAATGATTTGGTCTTATGTACGGAACTTTAATTAACTAAGAAAAGTTACATACTATTTAACTGACTTCAAAAAAGGAAGTTTAAATTCGACGCGCAATCAGCTCGTATTTTTTTCTGTAGGTATGTGCTTGTACACCGATTTCTCCGAGATTTCAGGACCGATCCGCATGATTTTTTTTGAATCGGAAGAGAATGTTTGCGATTAACTATGAAGATTTAGAAAATATCGATTTTGTGTTGATATTGTAGGTCCTCGAGGCCCCAACTCCTCAATTCTGATGCTGCAGCCGTGCTTGACTGCACTCTTAAGCTGTGGGAATTTAGGAATTGTTGATTGTGAATTTATATTGTAAAGACGTTGTAAAGTATATTTAGACTACACCATTGAACTCCAGATCCTACCTCCTGACCTGAGCATCACACCCGATGCTGCACTCATAGGCCACAAAAAGCTTAAAATAAAAACAATTTTCTAAAAACCAACTTCAAACGCCTTTATAAATTAATATATATATAGCTGCTGGGGCTGATTCACTGACTGATTCACTGATTCATTCACTCACTCATTGATCACCTCTCCTGTAAAATTTTGTATGAAAAAATTTTTTTTCACTGATGGTTTCGTATAGAGGAAAAAAATTCATTCGGAGGAAAAATATGGAGAGAGCTGATGATTGAGGATTTCGGAGACGGGTGAAGAGCACGGCCAGGGTATCGAAGATAGGTGGGGGGTGCTCGAACAAATGTCATTCGAAACCTCATCCAATTCGCAGTGAGCTGAAAAAAAATTCAAAATGGCGGAAAAAAGATGGCCGCCATACAAATTTCGTCGGTGTCTATCTCGGGGAGTATAAAACATGGAAGAATGGTTTCTTGGCAAAAGATGATCAGGACCCAAAGGTCTATTTGATGAATAGAAAAAAATCCAAGATGGCGGATTTTTTTTTCTTCATACAAAATATATGGCGAATATTGAAGGGACTAGAAGCTGAGAACTATGCAACACTTTGATACGGTTCCTTTTCAAAATTTGTTTTTATAGAAGAATTCTCATTCTGACAAATGATGAGATATGCTGATCGAGGATTTGGAAGGTGGGTGAGGAGCACGGCCAGGGTATTGAAGATAGGTGGGGTGTGCTCGAACAAATGTCACTCGAAACCCCATCCAATTCGCAGTGAGCTGAAAAAAAATTCAAAATGGCGGAAAAAAGATGGCCGCCATACAAATTTCGTCGGTGTCTATTTCGGGGAGTATAAAAGATGGAAGAGTGGTTATTTGATAGAAAATGATCAGGACCCGAAGATCTACTTGATGAGTAGAAAAACCGCGGTCCGCTTGCGGGCCGCGCACCCACGCGCCCTACTAGTTATATATATAATTTTTGTTGCTACACGTATGTTGAAGTCGGACGGGCATATAAGAAACGTCGAAGGAAACGTAGGCGAAATGTACACCAGTGGCGGATTTAGACATTTGCCACCAGTAAGCTACTCAAATTTTTCCGACCCTACCAATCTCTACAATATTGTGTCAGTTTCTAGATTATTTTAACAACCCAACGATTTAATAAAAACTAGCTGATTCAGGTGGGCCGAAGCCCAGCAGCATCAGGATTGAGGAGTTGGTACCTTGAGCTCAATGATGTAGGCCAGTGGTTAGCGGCCATACTACGCAGCTATATTGTATCCCATACTTGATATTTATAATACCAAGCCGGAAACGAAATTTTCGCGAGCGAAACGAGCCCCAAAATTTTTACTACTGCACTACACTATTATGTAGATTGCAGTCCATACTAGATACCTACAATACTAACTAATAAAAACAGAAACTCTCGCGAGCGAAGCGAGCGCGAAAATTTTTCAATTGAACTACTCCACTATGTACCCATACTTTATAGTGGCATCTACAATAGTAATTAAAAACCGATACGATGAAAATATTCGGCGAAACTTTTTAGGACTGTACTACTCTACCATGTAGTCGATACTTAAAATAATTATTGTTATCTACAAAAGCAATCCATAGAATCCATAATATATTCGCGAGCGATTAGGCTACTCTACTATGTAGTCCATACTTGGTACCTACATAATCAGTTCACAATTCGTAAATATCCACAAATTAAAGCAGCATTATGTATTCCATATTTACAATCCAATTGTAATTTTCATTCCTTAACACTAAGGAACCTTATTGTTTATAATATATAATTTATAACATAGTTTTTATAATATATAATTCAAGGTACCTAGATCTTAGATAAGTTTTCACCCGTTTTAAACAACACAAACACAATAAAAACAATATAAGTGCAGTATATTTTTTATTGGTAGAATTATTATTAGTATAGGCTACATGGTAGAGTAGTGCAGTCCTAAAAACTTTCGCCGAAAATTTTCGTCGAATCGGTTTTTAATTGCTATTGCAGATGTCACTATAAAGTATGCTAGGTACGAGAGTAGTTAAATTGAAAAATTTTCGCGTAAGGCTTATTGGATGCTTGTTAAATTATTTGCAAAACTAGCAGATTACGCATGGTATCAGTATAGGACGATCAGCTTGCGCCCCCTAGGTCCCTGCGCCCGTGTGCCATGCACCACTTGCACCCCCGGGTAAAGACGGCCCTGTGTGTCATGGCCCTTTTTTCTCAGAAACGGCTTGAGGTAGTAAGTTGATATTTATAGTGAAAATAAGTGTCAATGGTTTCATAATGCTGTAAAATTTTCAAGTTTCAAATTCATCTCAATAAAATATAAGTTACAGCATTTCAAAGCGTATTTTCATACAAAAGTTGCAGTGACGTCACGTCTACCGTAATAAGTAAGTATAATAAAAAAAATTGTAAGCTCTATTCAGGTCATCTAGAAATAATTTAATATTATCCTCACAAGGTACCTACTTACAAAACCCTCAGTGCGCGAGTATGACTCGCACTTGGCCGGGATTTTTTGTCGTACTCATTCACAGCACAAGCCTCGCTTAATTGGAGTGGAGGGGAAAGGAAAGATGAATTAGTAATGATTTTAAATCTTTTCTGAATCATATTACCTAATGAGATCAAAGAGATTAAGCTCCAAACATGAGAGCCCATTCGATATCTATCTTCAAGTAGACAAACCGATTAGGTCCGGTGTAGGTCAACTGAATAGACACGTGTTGCAAGCTTGCGATATCCGCGTTGATGAGCTTAAGCTAAGCTATGATGATGCTAGGCTTATGTGCTAAGACCGTTAGAGCGGAATACGTGCGTACCACGTGACTGAGTACGTTTATGGGGACAAGAGGTGGAATAATATTTATGAATACAGTTGTACACAATTCTGTCTTCGTCTTTTACTAACGATTTTAAATTGTCGCTTCATGAGTTTTTCGACTAAGGAGGTGCGGCAATTGGGTATTTGAATGTAGTCAAAATCTTAATATTCATTATTTATAATCGAAAATTTAACATGTAAGAATTACATTTGTATAAACAGAAAATAAATCGGTCCAAAAACAAAGAAGTTATATTATAGAGCTTTAAAGTTTCCTGTTAGACAGAGGGAGCGCTATACAATATTTATGATGTCACAATGTCAAAGCTCCATACACGCTCCATAGAAAATTTCGTTTTAGAAAGAGACATAAAGTCACTGTAAAACAGCTTATAATTGCAAAACTAGTAAAGATATTGAAAAAAGAGAAATGGCATTGTGATAAGATATTTAAAAACGTATACCCAATTATGTATTCGTCTTTTACTAACGATTTGAAAGTGTTGCTTCATGAGTTTTTCGACTAATATAAGGAGGTGCTACAATTGTGTTTTTAATTTTTGCTGGAAACACAACTGGAGAGAGATCAGGGGGCCGATCGCGCTATTTTTTTACGACTGAAACGTAACTGAACTGCAAACGAACCGCAACTTTTTGAACGTTTCGTATCGCGCTAACAATTTGACAGCTAGGTGACACTCAGTTGAACTTGAGTTGGAACGCAACTGCTGTCAAACGAACGTTTTTGCAACAGTTCAATAGACGCTACTTTTTTATAGTTGAAGTTCGATCGCAACAGTGCAATACAGTGTTTACAAGTGTAGTGTTTATTTGGATTAGATATTTTTATATTAAGATATTTTTATAAACTTTAACGCAATACCGAATGCGACAAAGTTGAATTGTACTTGCACCACAATCGCAACTGGAGGCCGATCGCGCTATTTGCATTGTCAACGAAACGTTTACAGTTCAGTTATGGATCAGTTGCGATTGTGGTGCAAGTACAATTCAACTTTGTCGCATTCGGTATTGCGCTAAAGTTCATAAAAATATCTTAATATAAAAATATCTAATCCAAATAAACACTACACTTGTAAACACTGTATTGCACTGTTGCGATCGAACTTCAACTATAAAAAAGTAGCATCTACTGAACTGTTGCAAAAACGTTCGTTTGACAGCAGTTGCGTTCCAACTCAAGTTCAACTGAGTGTCGCCTAGCTGTAAAATTGTTAGCGCGATACGAAACGTTCAAAAAGTTGCGGTTCGTTTGCAGTTCAGTTACGTTTCAGTCGTAAAAAAATAGCGCGATCGGCCCCCTGATCCATAACTGAACTGCAAACGTTTCGTTGACAATGCAAATAGCGCGATCGGCCTCCAGCAGTCTGATTATGTAAAAGCTGCAATCATTGCTACAGTTTCAATGGCAGAGACTGGCTAAAATCGCGTTCTGCAATAATGCATTTTTAACCGACTTCTAAAAGGAGGAGGTTCTCAATTCGTCGGAATCTTTTTATTTTTTTATTTTTTAGGTTCCATACCAAAATGGTAAAAATGGAACCCTTATGGTGAGACTTTCTCCGTCCGTCTGTCCGTCCGTCTGTCACAGTCGATTATTTCAGTAAGTATTAAAGCTATCGACATGAAATATGGCATAGTTGTGTATAATAGTGGCCCAACATCATTGGAATAAAGAAAAATCGAAAATTATTTTTAGTTTTATTAAAAAAAGGGGGAAAACCGGGGGTTTGAAATTTCAAGTAAAATAACTATATCGAGTGGGGTATCATATGAAAGGCCTTTACTTGTGCATTCTAAAACAGTTTTTATTTATTTCTAGATATAATAGTTTTTGATTAATCGGCCAAAATGACGAAAAAATACCGTCCCCCCCCCCCCCCCCCTTATCTCCGAAGTTTACCAATCGAAAAATCTGAAATAATTATGGTCAATAGAGGTTTATGTATATTTTACAGGAAAAATAAAATCAACGCTAGAATTATTTTAGTTTAAAAAAGGGGTGGGATATCATATGAAAGGCCTGTGCATTCTAAAACAGTTTTTTATTTATTTCTATATACATATAATAGTTTTTGAGTAAAATCCGAATCCGAATCCTTATCTCCGAAGTTTACCAATCGAAAAATCTGAAATAATTATGTTCAATAGAGGTTTATGTATATTTTACAGGAAAATAAAACCAACGCTCTAACTAGCATAGTTTTTTTTATATTAACAATAAACCTCTACAAACAAAGTTAACGATAAATAAGCAAATTAATATAATATTATCGTTTTACTTTTACTTTTGGAGTATGGAACCCTCGGTGCGCGAGTCCGACTCGCACTTGGCCGGCTTTTTTTATGTATGTTCACCGATTACTCGAGGACGCCTGAACCGATTTGGAAAATTCTTTTTTGTTTCAAAGGGTATACTTCCCAGGTGGTTCGCATTGAAATTATGTTCCCTCAAATATGGCTGGATCATGCGTCATGCTCGTGAACGGGTGCGGCCGGCGGACTACTTTCTGTCTGCCCGTCTTTGACATGAATTGAATTGTAGTACGTTTTGTGGAAATGTCATATTCTATTCTAAGAGTAGTGTCTAGTGACGAAACGCGACGCGAGTAGGTATTTTCCAAAATGCTATCTGTTTCACAACGCTTCGCTGCCCGACCCGCATCGTGCGATAGAGAGAGTTGCAAGTCGAGTTATTTGCCTAAATTTTATTCTTGAAATATTGTTTCGGGTCATAACGTTTTTACCCCCTAAACGTTTACAAAATTAGACAATTTTGGTCTCATTAGATTCAGTACACCTTAATCTAGGCTCGAACGTTTCATTTTTTTAGTATTTCAGTTAAGTTAAATTTAAAAAAATAAAATTAGTCGAGGAAGTTTTTTAGTCAAAAATATGGATATTTAGTCACTAATAACTTTTAACATAAGCAATATTTCTTTAAAATTAAAACGTACGGGCATAGTTTTTCATTTTATCTGCAACATTTCAAAAAATTATGAACATTGGACAACATTTACGGGTAGCAAAACGTTATCGCTTTTTGTATGAAAATTTTCAACTAGACAATCGTCTTGGCATCCAGCTGCCCACAAGATAGTATAAAAACTTATTACAATGTAATAGCTACTTATTAATATTGTTAAATGATTATTTTGAAAAGAGCAACTGCTGAGTTTCTTGCCGGCTCTTCTCAGCAGAATCCGCTTTCAGAACCGGTGTGGTAGAATCTTGACGTGTCGTAAGAGCCACAGGTTGGCCTACATGAAATAAATAATTTTGAATTTTATTGAAATCGGTTGAGCGGTTTTTAAAATATCAACAATAAATTATATACTTTGTACTGGCGCGGGCGTTTGAAGTCGGTTTTTTAAAAATAATTCTTATATTAAACTAGCTGACCCAGCGAACTTCGTACCGCCAACAAAAATATTTAGGGGTGCGTCACCCTTATCATTTAGGGGTATGAAAAATAGATGTTGGCTGATTCTTAGACCTACCCGATATGCACACAAAATTTCATAAATATCGGTCCAGCCGTTTCGGAGGAGTTTGGTAACAAACACCGCGACACGAGAATTTTATATATTAGAAGATTATAGCCAAAAGCGAGTGGGTATCGACATTGCTACAGTATGACGATTGCAATCGGCTCTGCAATCAGAGCCGATTGCAATCGTCTTGGTCACACTGTAGCAATCATTTTTAGAGAATTGCACAACAGGAGCTTTATGTGCTCTCACCCGCCGGACGGTGTTAACAAAACAACCTAACTCCGGGTTGAGAATGTCCTGACAAATATCACGTCAACCCCTAGCTCTGTTGCTGCGTGATTGAAGGACAAACTAACAAACAAACAAACAGAGCCGATTGCAATCATCTTCGTCAAACTGAAGCAATCATTTTTAGAGAATTGCACAACAGGAGCTTTACATGCTCTCACTCGACGGACGGTGTTAACTAACTAACTCCGGGCTGAGAATTTCCTGACAAAGTCACGTCAATCCCTAGCTCCGTTGCTGCTTGATTGAAGGACAAACCAACCAACAAACAAACACACTTTCACATTAAGTATCGCAGGGGCTAGGGATATATACAGCGGTAGATAAAGACAAGTGCATAACTCCATTAATCTCCCAGATTGGAGTCGTAGGAGTCAGGGCATCACGTACTCTCACTAAAGGTCTGTCATTAGGGACTAAGGCCTCATCAATCACTACTCTGCGCTGATTTATTGACATGTGGCTAATGCTATTGTACTGTCCAAGGTATTAAGTTATTTACCGTATAAAAAGTGCCGAAAAGGATTATTGACACCGTACTTTCTTGTTCGTCTCATCCCGCGTCGTATTCCTCATTGTGCAGGGACAAGACCCTTCCGTTATTTAGATATTATATAGACGATATAGATATAGATTCTCTCATTTTAGTTAAATAAATACATTTTCATTTTTTTTTTCATTTTCATTATTAATTTGATAATCGAATCTAGTGCTTCCACTGCTGCTGTATATGGTAGCGCCAAAAAATGTTCTTCAAAAAATCAAATAAATTCCTATACAAAACCACAATTTTGAAATAGCTCTCGCTTACTTCAATACTGTTTTATTTCAAACTCTGAGTTTACTTTTTAACTAATGGTCATTTTTCATACATTACTAGTTAAAATTATCACCAGCTTTTCGAGATAAAACATTGCTGAATTTTATTTTTAACTAGCTGACCCAACGAACTTCGTACCACCAACAAAAATATTTAGGGGTAGGTCACCCTTATCATTTAGGGGTATGAAAAATAGATGTTGGCCGATTCTTAGACCTACCCGATTTGCACACAAACATAAAAATTGGTCCACCCGTTTCGGAGGAGTAAGGTAACTAACATTGTGACACGAGAATTTTATATATTAGATTATTCAAAATACACATTAAGAGCACCCGACTAAGTAGGTACCTATTAATTCAACCATTAGAGGTCATCATTAGAGGGAGGTAATATACGAGGCATGACAGCGCTCCTCTGGCGGACTGAGCTTCATCAATCACTGGCACTGATTTATCGATACAAATACATACCTACTAGTAAATATTGCTTGTTAAAGGCCGATTTCACCAACGTAAATTAGTCTTATCTGGGCGTCATAGAAGATGTCCACATCACTAGCGCCCGACACAGAAATGTCAGTAAAGAATATCATTTGCTTTAACCATGTAGGTTAAAGTAAGATATTTAATTGCTTAAATCCTGAAACTCCATAATGTTCTTAAAGGTGTGTTAAGCCTTAAGTTAAGGTCAATCCACACTTGACCAGCGTGTTGGAAGATAGTCTGTTTCGAGAGGAGACCTGTGCCCAATAGTGGGCCAGTGATGGATTAAGATGAATGAATAAAAATTAATGAAATGTTAGGTACAACATGAACGCGAACATTAAATAATTCAGGTGTTGTATTTAGGTACAATCTAAATACCATTTCCAGTTAGTATCCAGTAGCAAATTTTTAATTTACCGGGATAAAAAGTACAAGTCCACGAAATTTCGCAGAAATGGGGTTAAAGCTGTGTTACCAGAGAAATCTTAATAACAAGGCAATAGAAATGCTGTGTGCCACGTCGAACTATACAGAACGCATGTCGCCGCCTCGCAGCTACACCTACATACACATTACTACGCAATCACGCATACACATGAACACTGAATGCTGCAAATGAAGATGCAAATGCGTCGCATCGTTCGCTTACCTCACACATCGCTGTATCTGTAGCAGTGAATACGTATATATATCGCTGGAGACTCTGGGAGTCTCCAGCGCGGCGACATTGTCACGCGTACACAGCATTCCTGTGGGTGTTACCATTAGTTATTGTTATGTAATTTTTTTTTATTGTTGACAAGAATGGGAAATCCCTTTGGCAGCACTTCTTTGACAGTAGACATGTTTCCGATATTTTGATTTCGTTTATTAACAACACTCAGGTTTCAGGTTTGATTCCCGGTTAAATCAATTAAGAGGTTCTAAATACTTTCACGTTATATCATCATACTAAGTAACTTCCAGGAAATCCACCAAACGGATCAAATTCGATGTGACATAACGATGTATAATTAATTTCAAATTAATATAAATTCCTGCGATATTCAAACCTATGCGGTTTGATAATTATGTAGGTGACAATTGACATCTCAGCATGTGTATTATTATATTGTGCGTTCACTAATAAAGCAATTGCTGAATAGTTGCGGCTTAAGCAACTTGTAATTAGCACCTGAGTTAATGTAATCAGTATCATATTATATCGGATGGGGAATTGAAACAGTTTGTGATCTAATCAAATCAATTATACACAGTTTTCCATGAATGCTGACTACTCAGAAAAGGGATGTTGCCAACGACCTTACACCCAGTAGACACCTAATAGTTAATACCTATTCATTCGCTATGCAAGCAATTCAGTCAAACAGCTGAAGTGCGTGGGCAACGGGACGTGAATGCTTTTTGGTCAACAACCTTATATACAGGGCATAAGGTCGTTGTTCAAAGTGGGTGTAAATTTATTTAAGTTAATGTTGCTTAATGTGTTCTCTGAAAGCGTTCGCCATATATTAGGCGTCTACTGGGTATAAGGTCGTTGAATTTTGACTACTAATCAAACCAGCAATTCTTTATCAAATGTCAAACACATTGGCTGATGATGTTGATGATGATGAAATAAAGAGCTTAATAATTGAGCTCCTTATTTCATCATTCCTTATAATTATTATAGATAGTTATTTCATTATCAGTTATCACAAGCAGGTACTTCAATTTTATTTAAATACTAGATGATGCCCGCGACTTCACGTGGATTCAGGTTTTTAATTCCCGCGGGAACTCTGTAATTTTCCGGGATAAATAGCCTATGGTTATATTCCACACCCAAATCGGTTTATTCGTTGTGGCGTGAAAGATTAACAAACATCCATCCAATACATCCTCAAAAGCTTTCACATTTATAATATTATTTGTCGGATTTGTAAAAATACCTATTCGTTTTTGTTGTGTGTACATTAATTGGAGTTAAATATCATCATCAGCAATCCATCAACGGCTCAGTACTGAGCGTATGTCTCAGGGTTATAGGCAATGGCCTATAATTATATTGATTAATTATAATGATAGCCCACCACGCTGGCCCAGTGCGAATTGGCGGACTTCACATACCATCAGAGAACATTATATATGTGAAACTCTCAGGTGTGCAGGTTTCCTCACGATGTTTTCCTTCACCATTGAAGCACTCTGTGGCGCGCCGCGCGGCCCGTACTGCCGGCCGATTGAGCCGGTTGAGATTTTGCGAATGTGTGCGTGAAACTTCCGTGCGTACACGGCGCCCGCTGCTCACGCATACATTCAAACCGGCAGCGGCCACTTTGTATGAAGTTAGCCTACTATTCTGTTTGTACTATGGTTGAAGCATGTGATATTTAATTGCTTAAACGTATTAAATTGTAGTACACATTTTTTGGAACTTCCCCTCATTGTGGAAATATTCTATTCAGCTATTCTTATAAGTTGCATGGGATAAATTGGCTTAGCATCCAGCTGCCCACAAGATAGTATAAAAAACTTATTACAATGTAAATAGCTACATAATAATATTTTAAAATGATTATTTTGAAAAGAGCAACTGCTGAGTTTCTTGCCGGCTTTTCTCAGCAGAATCCGCTTTCCAAACCGGTGGTAGAGTCATGACGTGTCTTAAGAGCCACAGGTTGGCCTACGTGAAATAAATAATTGTGAATTTTGAATTTTGAAACGCATATAACTTCGAAAATACGAGTACGTGCCTGGGATCGAACCTGCGACAACCTGAATCTGTGGTCTTCTACACCACAGTCCTAACCAATGGGCTATCACTGCTCACACGCTGTAGGTGTTTGGAGTTACATATTATACATCACAATAAATAATTACACGAAAGCTTTCACGGGTTTATAAATGCTAATGGATTTATTAAGGCAACATTTTGCCACAATATTTATTTTCCTAAAAAAATAATGGCATTTTAAAAAGCTTTTTACCAAAAAACATATCACAGAAATCCGGTAGAGAAAAGGCTTAAACGGTCTATCCCTCATTCGTAATAACTCCCGCGAGGAAAGGGAAAAAAATTTAAAGGCCTTACCCTCACATGAGGGTGAATGTTCGGCTAAGATAAGCGTTGACTGCTTTTTGTCTCATAATACCAGGATCTTAATGTGGGGGTCTTTGTTAAATCGTTAGCGGCGGGCTTAAGTGATGATATGTTTGCTTGCGATAACTTAGCGCTTGACTTACACATTTCCTCTTCTAGCGGTTGCCATAACTGCTTTTACCCGGGGCTAAAATGAGTAGAAAGAACTTTAATAGAATAAAATAGAATAGAAATGTTTTTTATTCAAATAAAACTTTTTTACAAGTGCTTTTGAATCGTCGATGAGTCTACTACTGGTTCGGAGTGCCCTTCCTGCCGAGAAGAACCAGCAAGAAACTCGGCGGTTGCACTTTTCAAAACAAGTTTACAATTCAATAGAATAGTTATACAGTTTAACTAGCTGACCCGGCGAACTTCGTACCGCCAACTTATCTATATAAATAAAACAAATAAACTATCCTAATCCAAAAAACTATCCTATCTTTCAAGTTGGACCAAGTTAGAGATAGACTTTACGAAGTTTGATCAAAATCGGTTAAGTAGTTTAGGAGTCCATCGCGGACAAACAACGTGACACGTAATTTACATATATTAAGAAGATTACCACTTACTGTCTCATGAATCGCTGGAACGAATTATATCCACGCTTTTTTATCATTAATATAGTCTTCAATTGCATAATATGCTTTTTTCATGAGATTAGTTTTAACTGATTTAAACTTGTGTAAAGGCAAGTCTAAGATCGACTGTGGAATTTTATTATAAAACGTCACGCCTAATACCTACAACAATATAACCTTTCACCTACTTTAAGACAAGTCCTCGTGAATTCCTTTCTCTGAGGTACAAATATCACTTCATATAAGTTTATTGTGAAGCAGTGATAGCCTAGTGGTTAGTACTGCGGTCTCCTATTCGGGGAGTCGCAGGTTTGATCCCGGGCACGTACCTCTGACTTTTCTAAGTTAAGTGCGTTTAAGAAATTAAATATCACTAGCTTCAGCGGTGAAGGAAAACATCATGAGGAAACCTGCACAACTGAGAGTTCTTCAAAATGTTCTCAAAGGTGTGTGAAGTCTGCCAATTTGCATTCGGCCAGCGTGGTGGACTATGGCCTATAACCCTTCTCTGAGAGGAGACCTGCGCTCAGTACTCACTACTGAGCGCTCACCTTTGATGGGTTGCTGATGATGATGATGATGATGATGATAAGTGTTATTTAAGTGTGAATAAAATGCTACTTAATTAAAGCAAAAATTACTATGTATTGAATACAAACATAAATATTTATACAATTAAAAAAAACAATTACACAATGATAAAATAGGTAGATACTCTGCATGCTTTTCAGCGAAGCATAAAATAACTATGCTAAACTGCGAGGTCTTTGCTTTAACCCGTAAGTACATACCAACGACCTGTCACTCGACTAAATAATATGGTCACTAAACACACATTATGAAATATTTTTTTTTTGTTTTACCTATGTCAATGTGGCAAGCATAAAGATATACAATCACTAGGTGTATTATATCGATAAATGTTACCTATATAGAAAAGTTCAGCAGCTGAAAACAAACACGACCGAATTTCTTATTGGAACGTAGTTCCTTATCGTGCGGTACGGAAGGGGGCTAGACGGAAAAAATTAAGGAAACCGACCCTCGACACATTTTTGAAACCGACACTTTTTTGTTGAATGTGAATTTTGCATTGTGTTCGGTATATTCGCCTTAGCACAAGGCGTCTGCATGGCCTAGTGGTTAGAGCAGTCGCCTATAAGTTCAACGTCGATGGTTCGAATCCCAGCTCGACAGACTGAATTTTCTATTTTATTTTAAATAATTTCTAAATGTGGAATTTTTCCCTAATTTTTTATTGTATAAATTGGATAACGCCATCTGTGAAAAAACAGTAACTCCACCAGAGTAACTCTTTGGTTTTGTAACAGTGCAATAGAAATAAACTAAAAATATTTCATCGTAGTTAATCAATTTAATACTAGATGACACCACTAGTTTATTACAATTCCTTCACTAAAATTAATCGAAAGGAACTACGTTCAATCCGGGTGTCCCTCGACACCTCTCAAGTTTTTATTATGTATTTGTAATTGGCTAAGATGTTTTGCTAAAGTTGATTTTATCTATTAATTTAAAATCAGTCATGGCTGTAAATATGTCAGCTTGTTTTTGTTAATTTTACTATAACATCACTTTGCGAATAAAGCCCGATACAAAAAGTTTCGATGCGGGATATGTATTTCATGACATAACATGCGTAAAAGTACCGCAAGCACTTCACATTGTTAAATAAATACAGCTTTTCAATGCGGGATCATCGAATTAAAGTTCGAATAAAAAGTTAAAAAATAAAAATCAAAAAGTCGCTAATGTGTATTGACGCTTAACGACAGTAGCTCATGGTCTTCTCGTTGTAGACTTTCCGGTGATGTAAGAGGTCAAAGACGAGTAGCAGTTGTTACGAAAATTATATACGATTAATAAAAAAAATCCTTTAATAAAAATAGGTAAACGATTTTGTACAACAAAGAATTTAGGAAACTAACGACCCCAGTCCGGACCAAGTGGCCGTCCCTGCTCTCAGTGTTTAACATACATATTTTATTCATTAAATATTTTCCATATAAATATTATGTATGAAAATTTCAATCATTAGAAATGTTTTCCTTAGAAATAGAACTTAATTTGTTTCCTAGTAGGTAACCCTTAGTAATTCCCTTCCAAGTCAACTTAAATGCCGTCTTCATAAATACATAATATCTGGGAAAGCCCCTGTCTATTGATTTAGATTCCTCTTTTCCTAATTTGGTTTGGAGAAACCGAGTGCTTTAAAACATGAATAAGTAATATTATAAAGGGGAGAGTTTTGAGGATTGATGTGATTTTTGGTAGTATAGTAAATTGAAAATTATAATAAAAGCAATGACATCTATAAATAATTTATTGATAGATTTACTTTTTAGGACCCGTACTTAAATAAAGGTCTGTTATAGTTTATCTAATATATAAAATTCTCGTGTCACAATGTTAGTTACCTTACTCCTCCGAAACGACTGGACCGATTTTTATGAAATTTTGTGTGCATATCGGGTAGTTCTGAGAATCGGCCAACATTTATATTTACTATTTTTATATTTATACCCCTATAGGGCTATTTTTCATACCCCAAAATGATAAGGGTGACCAACCACTAAATATTTTTGTTGGCGGTACGAAGTTCGCTGGGTCAGCTAGTAATATGTAAAAGAAACTAAAAAAACTGACAAACAATTTATATTACAATTTTACAGCCTGTTGCTAAAAAAAGCACACTTACATAATAATTGTATAGAATTGTAACACCTAACAGAGGCGTGTAGTCTAATTCGAAAAAAAAACTTTTTAACAACTTAATTCACGTAACCCTCGAGAGACATCGTTGAATAGGTATTTTCAAAATTATTAAGTAATCTCAGGTCTGAGAAAAACCTATCGCTTTACAATATTAGGATAATTAAATTTTCTTCGCTGTAATTCATGAACTATACCTACTTTTTTAACCAAAATGATTACGAGTATCATTAATCTAACTCATAATATACTAGCTTTTGCCCGCGGCTTCGCTCACGTTGGTCGATTTTTCAAACCCCTATTTTACCCTCCCCTAACCCCTACCAATACCCCTATTTTGTTTTTAGTTGTTGAATTTTCAAAAATCCTTTCTTAGCAGATGCAATGCGATTTGTATGCCAAACAGCCCGGTAATTTGACAGTCCAGTAATTTGAGCTATGCGTTAATAGATCAAAAGTTCTTAGTCGACTAAGATAAAGTGTAGATTTTCACAGTGAAATTTTACTACCTACCTTTAGCAAGAGAATAGAGGTAGGTACGGTATCTAGCTCCGAAACTCAGCACCTACATTATAACAGGATATTCTTGATGTTCCAAGTTTCCGGTTGTGAAATTATAGCCCCTAGAGCACTCGTTAGGAGAAACAAGACCGACTTGAGGGCTTTATTCTCAATATTCCTCTTACATAATATTTAAGCTCAGCCGACATAGTCGCGAACCTGAAATGGAAACGGACAGGGTACAATGGTTCGAAGAACTGATGGTCGTTGAGGTCCCAAGGTACTGAAGTGGCGACTCCACACTGGGAAGCACCGTGTTGGCAGACCTCCCACTAGGTGGATCGACGACATCAGACGAGTCGCAGGGAGCCGCTGGATACAGGTGGCGCAAGACCATGCAAGAGACCTTTGTTCATCAGGGAACGTCTGTCGGTTGATAAAGAAGAAGACATGCTCTGATTTGAACTTATACATGTCTAACCGTTTTAGGAGTGCGTGTATGAATATCACTCACGACATTGTAGATGCTAAAAAGAACCTTATCTCAACTAGGTAAGGTCTTATTTAGTTTACGTCCTGAACCAGCCTCGTCTCCTTGTGGCTAAGCTAAAGTTTAATTTTATTGGGAGTCATATTTAAGTTTAAAGGTAACCTTATTTTGACCGTATTATGTGCAACGGGCACTTTGATTTTTTTTATTACAGCCAATTGCGCTGGTTAAGCAACGTTAACCCAATTCGGTAAATGGGTATGTTGGGCTTTGGAGATACGGACATTAAACTCTGTATTCTTAGTCTAGTCGTACGCGGGAAGGCTGTGCCCCCATAAACCCTAAATTACGTTATTTATTGAAAGGGGTCACGACCATGTACTGAGGGTCCAGCATTACTATGCTGAATACGATGCAGAGAGAGAGAGATACGTTTCAAAAAGCAATATTGATTGGGTATTTTTTACAGTGCCCTATGACGGCATTAACGGCTACGGCAGAGACTTTCTTGCCAAACTTTTATGTATAGTGGGCATTTGAAAATGATCGGACCACAGCATGACCGGAAAGCTACATCAGCATCCCGTTGGCAATAGGCCAGTCCGGAATACGGATAACACTTCAGATAACAATGTGAACAAGTTTGGCTATATAGCTACACTTTTTGGCTTGGCTCTAGATTTGTTGTTACACTTGTTTCGTTTTTAGGGTTCCGAAAAAAATGGAACCCTTATAGGATCGCTCCGTCGTCCGTCTATCTGTCCGTGTGTCAAGGCCCGTAGAATCAGGAACAGCACAACAGAGTACCTCAAGTACTCTGTTGTTCATACTGAATCCAAAGGTGGTCCCTTAATGCTGTGAAAATTTCGAGTTTCTAGTTTAACTCAATGAATAGTTACAAGTTTTAAAGCGGATTTTCATACAAAATTTTCAGTGACATTTTTGCCATTCATTTAAATCTAGGCGTTTTATCTTAAATTATAATTCTTTAATTAAAAATTAAAAGCTTTTTTTTTTGTATCGATATGTATTGTTTTTAAGTTATGACTGTTTTTGCCAAAATAAAATAAAATAAAATAAAATAAAAAATAATTATTTTGTAATGTTATTTTAGACTAGATGATGCCCGCGACTTCGTCCGCGTGATTAAGGTTTTTTAATTCCCACGGGAACTCTGTAATTTTCCGGGATAAAAGGTTACCTATTTGTATTAATCCTGGGTTGAGCTATCTCCATTCCAAATTTCCAAATTTCGTTGTGGCGTGAAAGAATAACAAACATCCATCCAAACATACATCCTCACAAACTTTCACATTTATAATATTATTACGATTAATAGGATTGTAAAAAAATACATTTTTTATCACGAAAATCACAAATATATCTACTCCCTTTTAAGTATGCATTTAGTGCCGGGAAACTACGGAACTCTACACTGCGCATGGCCTGACACGCATTTGACCTTTATTTTGTGTCTTGTTTGTTTGATTCTGATAAAGTGATACGATTGGTATTTGGCCATTTAGAAAATCACTTCCTTTTGATATACTTTATTTGGGGCCTTTAGTACATCTCCGCCTCAAACAAACAAGAGGCAGAAAAGCTGAAGTTTTAGATTGATTTGTGCCCGTTGTGTGTCTCGCACCATAAGCGAAAATGCTTGTTCTAACTTTTTCCTTCGCGCTAGTTATGTACTCAGACATCAGTTAAGTGGGCTGTGGTTTCCTAAATATTTTATTTAAAGGATTTATTTATTGGAGGTGTGCTAGAGGCGGTACTGAAATTTCGTTGAAAGAGAACTAAATAGTCAATTCCTGTGTCAGAATAGTTCTCTTTCTACTGGTATAAATATTTTATAGCTGTGTCTGCTTATAATGCAATATGTATAAATATTATATATGAATTAACATTTATTATGACTCCACGTGGAGTTAGGTTTTTACAATCCCTTTGCTTTTCCGAGATATAAGTAGCCTGTGTCACACTACAGGTCATCAACATATACACAATACCCATGTAATGCAAAATCACGTAGATCTATTGCTCCATTGCTGCAACAAACAAACAAACTTTTGAACCCAGATTATTAGTAAGGCTTACAGCCTAAGTAACTAGCTTTTGCCCGCGGCTTCGCTCACGTTAAGTTCGATTTTTCAAACCCCTATTTTACCCCCTTAGAGGTTGAATTTTCGAAAATGGTTTCTTAGCGGTTGGTTAGCTCAGGTTAAGTTTTATATATTTAGATGAAAGCTAAAGTACAAAAGTTTGATGGATATTAGTAGAAAATTAACTTAAAAATCTGGATTTTTTATACAAATTTTCATCCCTTATTTGAAGTCTTTGGGGATGGAATTTTCAAAATTTGCGAATCACGTATTTCTTATTTTTTTATCGAAAGCCCAAAAATTGAAGTTTCATGGATATTACATGAAAAATAATTTGATAAATGACGGACTTTTATACAAACATTCAACCCCCATTTAACCCTCTTGGGGTTGGAATTTTCAAAAATCCTTTCTTAGCGCACGTCTACGTCATAATAACTATCTGTGTGCAAAATTTCAGCCCGATCCGTCTAGTGGATAGAGCTGTGCGTTGATAGACCATTCAGTCAGTCACCTTTACCTTTTATATATTTAGACTAGCTTTTGCCCACAGCTTCGTTCAAGATAAATTCGATTTTTCAAAACCCAATTTTACCGCCTTAGGGGATGAATTTCAAAAATCCTTTCTAAGAGGATATTTATTATTGAGGATATATATATTTATCGTTATTATTATAGCTATCTGTATGTAAAATTTCAGTCGCCCGATCCCCGATCCCCGTAGCCCGATCTGTCTAGTGGTTTTAACTGTGCGTTGATAGATCAGCCAATCAGTCTGCAATCAGTCAGTCAGTCACCTTTTCCTATTATATATTTAGATTTGGAGGAGCACTCAAAAATGAGGTTTCAATATGCCCATTGCCCAGAAACTGGTGAATTAAGTAGCGTAACTTCATACAATTCATGAAATCCACTTTGAATATTCAGTATTTCAGCACTTTGGAGAGTTCTCCCGGCTCTCCCAGAAACGATTATCCTCTCGTCGAGTGGGAATTTCGCGAAATGGTAGCGCGCTCGCGTCGTGTTTACGCGCCACTCAATGCGTATTTTACTGTAATTTCAAACTCTTTGCTTAATACCTTATTGAGTTCTACCTGTTTTGTTCGTGGAGCTCCGATTTTATTAAAACGCTCGGGATGTAAAACGACTCCACCGGATTACACCGACGAGTTAATTGCAATAAGGCTGCCGAGTAATTAAACGGGATTCGTAATGAGTTCTCGTTAACAACAATTCGATCATTTTATTTTTTCCGGTAGAAAGTATTTCGGTAATTAAAACAATTAATTTAGCAGTGTTTGCCTGTTTTCTGGGATTGTGATTTAGGGTTTTGAGGGAAAGAAAATTAAATATGAAATTCAGATTTTCACGTCTTATGTATCTACTACATATAAACATTAATAAATAATAATGTTATAGTACCTAATGACTGACTGTTGACCTAGAGATTTGAAAAACGATAATTTAATATAAAATAATCTTTTTAAAACCGACTTCAAACGGCCCGCGCCACTACAAAGTATATACTTGTTGATATTTCAAAAACCGCTTCACCGATTTCAATAAAAATTCAATGGGAATTATACCTGGAAATTATACCCTTTGAAACAAAAAAAGAATTTTCCAAATTGGTTCAGGCGTCTTCGAGTAATCGGTAAACATACATAAAAAAAACCGGCCAAGTGCGTGTCGGGCCACGCGCAGTGTAGGGTTCCGTAGTTGAAAGTCTCAACATACATTTTGAGTTCCATGGTTTAAATACTATAATATACTACAAAATATGCAACTTACACTACGTGTAATATTTAACTTAGAAAAACCGATATAACTTCTTCATTAATGAACCCTTCTTAGCCGTGATAGTTTTCCTTTAAAATTCATTATAAATACTACTGCTGTGAATTTTTTCTTGTATCCTATATACAACCATTTAGCTGGCAGAGGGGGGGACACTTGACTCAAATAAAATTTAGCACTTTAAAATATCATATTTCACAAACGGATCCCTGAATTGAAAAATGATGTTCCCACACCCACAATATTTTTGAAAGACCTATTCAACGACACTCCACACTATGGGATAGACGAGAAAAAAAAATTCATCCCCACTTTACATGCAGGGGAGGTACCCTAAAAAAAATTATTTTTCACAATTTTATTTCACGACTTTGTCGGCGTCATTGATATTTATACCCTTGTCAAATTACAGATTTCTAGTACCAATAGTCTCTGAGCTAGACCGCGGACAGACAGACAGACAGACAGACAGACGGACGGACATGACGAAACTATAAGTGTTCCTTGTTTACTACGGAACCCTAAAAAGATTCCGACGACCTCCTCCTTTTTTGAAGTCGGTTAAAAATAATATGACCCATGAGTCTTGAAGGGGATTTCCCGGTCATTTACGTCTCAAGGAGCTACCTCCCTTAAAACCCAGATGTTTTTATAGGAGTGACCCTATCGAGCTTAGATTTGCAAACTTCGGCAAGCGTATAGTTTTAATTGCCAATTACCTTCATGCAGCGCAATAGCATGCAAAAATGAATAAGCCATACTATACTACAGTGGAAATCTTACAGTCCAGATTGCAGATGATGATGATTGTGGTGAACTTAGATGTGCACTCCGATGGGATTTTTAAAATACCGTCTCGGCTTAAAAAATCTACGTCAACGCAAAACCTGCCGTCATAGACAAAAACAATAGTGATTTGTTCGCTAAAATTCGCCGAGGTTCCGTACCGTAAATTCATTGTTACACAGTTTCCAACGTCTTTCGAAAACGGTCTTTAACGTCCGCCGGGCTTTGTGTAAATAATGCTCTTTGAATTTATCGCCACAATAAACGCTAAGTTAGCTTTTTCTATGAAAATAAGTTTAAATTTACTTGTCCAAATGCACTTTATTTGTTTCCTTGTCGTGGAAATATTATGGATTGCGGATAACATTAAATGTCTAGAGTAACGCAAGAAAATGTAGCTGTGTATTTCATTAGTTCCTTAAGTTTAAGTATCCCTTATTAGGAAGTTTTTGTAATTGGTCTCATGGCCAATTTTACTTTTAAGTTCTCCCTCTGTCTATCCAGCTTCATCACGGGTTTCATCTCGAATGAGAGGGATTTAAGCTAAAATCTATCACGCTGATCCTTTTCCCTATCGCTAAATGATTATTAACGGACGAATAAGACAGTGTGACTTATTTTCAATACAAAACTGTTAATATAATTATTATAATTTTTTTTTTTCATATAAATTAGATAGAGAAACAGACCCTAAGCCTTTTTTATGTTATTCAAAATAATTGGGATTTTATAAAAGTTTTGGCTTTTCAATGGACTGGTAGACTATATTAAGGTGGGGGAAGTGAATGGATGCGAAAAGGGGGCATACTTATGTGGTGCAGCGATCTCACATAGGTCTATGTTTAGCAGTAGGCTAATGAAGATGAATGCAGCCAAAAACAAGTGACAGATGAATAAAATCATCACAGACACCAATTCTACTAGAGTTCAAAGCAATCAAACTTGCTAGTTTAGCTAGTATCAAAAACACATTTCCATCGACATATTTACATGTAAAAGACGCAACTTTTAATTACACCCGCGTTCAAAAACTTCACCCTTTGAGTTGCGATTAAAATCACATGAGGGTGAAATTTGTTTGCGCAGAAATACGAACATACTCCGGATCAAATTGCGATTCGGAAATCGAAGTTTGCTCGGTTTAATTTCTATAGGATGCCGTACGGATAGGTACGGAAAGTTTAATTGTACGGAAACATCTCATTAGTAACTTTAAGTTTATGTTTCAATTAAATGGCCCGTAGTAAATTTTGCGGTCTCGGTGAAATAAAAAAAAAATAAGTAAGCCTTTCTTGTTTGTTCTCATTTTCGCTCGGTTAATGCCAACGCTGTTCAACATAATGATCAAACCACAAATGACGGTTATTCATTTACGAAATTTGGTAACAATTATTTAAGGACCAAAATAGTGATGACCCTAACAAACTTTCCTCTCACACATACCAGATATATTTTACCTCTATCAATGTTACCGATGAGAACTATTTTGATAAATAATCAACAGCGGGGTGGAAAGCGATTGAAAATGATTATTTTGTATCAATTTATTTGCTAACTTTATTTTGAAAATTATTTAAAATTTTTGGAAGAAATCAGCTAGTGATGTAATTAACTTGAATGAGCAAGTACTCAAGCTACAAATAAATTAAATTGATACAATATTATAAGTACTTTTAATGATTGAGAAACCTTATACAACTCAAACGTAAGGATTTAATTCCCTCTGTTATTTAATTAAACATCGTAAGTAAATCAATTGCGCAACATTTCTCTGGTTCACTCGCAGAATAAGAGACTTAATAATTGGGGCGGGGACGTATTCCTATAATTTTCTCTTTACTGTTTGTTAGAAAGCTTGTTAAGAGAACGGGGGACCGGTTAGCGGTGTAAATTCTGCCAACAGCCCCCTGATTGTGGGGCTACGAAAAAGACGTTTGAGATTTTATATCCTCAAAAATATTCCTCATGCCTTCAGCCATGGAACTATTTTGCCTTCAGCACGTCTGATGATTCCAGTGATTGAAATTTTCTGTATAATAAAGTTGCTTATTTCTTTTGTTTCAGATATTACAGCATGAGCATGATGTGACAAATTACACAAGATAAAAATTAATTAAATTGTCTCTTAATTTGAAAATAACTAAAACTCGAAATAACTCATTACGCTCATACTGATAACTAGCAACTATTTATTCGGCAAATCAAGGAGGTTCCATGAGTTTTAAAATAAAATCCAATAGCCCGCGGATTAAATCGTATTAGCTACGAGTAATAATCAAAAAATTCTAAGAAGTCGGAACAATCCCAAAGTCTGAAATTCTTCGAACAGTACGAGTTGCCAGGAATGGCTTATGGATCCGAAACATGGCCGCTAAAATATGGGCCTCATAAGAAGGCTGTGGATTGCCCAGCAGGTGATGTAGAGAGCGCTGCTCAGAATATGCTTGCAGGATTTTTAATCAGGAATGAGGAGATCAGTTGGAGAACCAGCGAGTTACCAATATAGCTCATGAGTCGCGAAGCTGAAATGACAATGGGTGGGGAATATTATACGAAAAACTGCTGGTCATTGGTGTCCCAGCCCAAGTTGTTGGAGTGGCAATTTTGCACCAAAAAGCGCAATGTTGGCAGACCCCCCCACTAGACAGATGACATCAAAGAAAAGTCACAGCTGGCGCAAGACCGATGCATATAAAAGCCAATGCAAGAGACCTATGCCCAGCAGTGGACGTCTATCGATTGATAAATGATAAATAAGAAGAAATAAAAAATGCGCCAGAAAGCTGTACGCCTATTTCCTGGTCGTACAAACCTAAGCAGAGTCTAATAAATTAGCCGGCTGCTATTGTGTGGGCTCACTCGTGGCAGACTTATTTACCTGCGCTGATACCTGGCCAGAATTCAGAGCACCTAATATCCCTCTCTATGCCGTATCTTCTGCTTCATTTGGCGTTCTTATCATATCTGTCTAGACCAGTTTTTGTAACACGAATTTATCTGTAACCGGCTTTAAGAAAATTTTGTGTCGCAGCATTTTTCTTGGATTCACGGTACTTATATTGAAATTGGGTGTTATCAAAATTTTCTTTAAAATCCCCTGAAAAATGAATTTTATCTGCAAACTTTGAGTAAATAAACAGCTCTGCTTGTCGTTTTCTTCACTGCCGAGGGTCGTAGCTCGAGGCCCCTTTCAATCAATTAAGTTATTATTGAACATTACAGTTTTTATTGAAAACGCAAAAGTTCCCAAACCCGTCCTTAAGAAGCGTAACATTTCGACTTTTATCAGTGTGATAGATATCATTATAACATAGCCGGGTCAAAAGCTTCACTTGCTGTACGAGAAATGAATACGAAGGCCCGCTTGCAGAGACGCCGGGTTCGGTTTAATCTAGGAATAAAGTATATTTGACCGAGGCTTTATACGAAATCTGTCAAAGCATTAGCTAACTCTGGGTTAAAAGGATAACCCGGCGTTTCTGCAAGCAGGCCTAATGCAACCGTGGCCTGTCATTCTAAACCAAAATTAAAAGTGCACCCAAACTAAAAAAATAAGCAAACCTAAAAAATAACTCCATAAGCTCTACACTTCTACACTCTATTTCGTGTCTTCATGTTTTTCATAAGGTGTATTTTTTAATGCCAGATATTATATTTATAAGGTAGCTCCAGTATTTTTTTTATGATGGTTTCAAAAATATTTAAACAATTATTTTTAGAAAGACATCCTTTGTTATTAATTTATTATGAAACAAAAATAAACGTCTCTCTTAGCTGAAATAAGGTAATTTAATTCAACAAAGGTTTGTCTACTTGTAATACACATTCTTAATGAAGAGATTTTATTTCTATGAAATACCTACCTAAATTGGGGTCTGGTTTGTTATTTTGAATTACATCGACTCAGTATCGTAGCAACTGTGAAAGGGCTACGTTAGGATAAGTCCTCTTGAAGCGTACTTATTATTACAGAAATAGACGCTATTTTCTATTCATCTTATAATCCTTTTATCGTCAAAGGTATATTTATTTAATTAAGTATAAATTTGCTTTTCTGTTTCGCTTGTTTGGGTCTGCTTTGCTATTTCTTTTATGTTGTATCTCTTACAATTGTATTTTAATTGAATTGCTTTTTATCCATTTGTTTTTTAATGTTGCAGTAAAAACTAATTTAATTTCGTTATGATATTTCGTTAAGAAACCGGCCAAGTGCGAGTTGAACTCGTGCGCCGAGGGTTCCGTACCTACCCAATATACCGCCATTATATCATTATTATTATATTTATTTACTTTTTTATTTTTTGGAATTTTTCCTTTATTTGTGCTGTAAAACCTTGCTTTTTGCCAAATTTCGTGATTCTAGGTCAACGAGAACTACCATATACTTACTGCGTACTTCCGGTTGATCTAGAGTTGTCAATTTTGGGTAAAAGCAAGGTCTTAGAGCAAAAGTAAAGGGAAAATTCCGAAAAATAAAAAAAAGTTGAAAATTAAGGTAAATATTGGTACTTACAAGTTTTTGCGAAAATCTAAATGGCCCATAAAATAAAATGCCCATATCTTTTGATCGTGTTGACTCAGGACCTTGATTTTTATACACCTAATAGGGACTATAGACCTCAGTATCTGGTATAAATTTCAACTTGCTAGGTCCACCCGTTCTTGAGAAAATCGGTGGTGACACACGGACAGACAGACGGACAAGAGAGTGATCTTAAAAGGGTTCCTTGTTTTACCTTTTGAGTTACGGAACCCTAAAAATTTAACAGCTATTATGGTAACTTTAAGTAGCCCAGTTGGTTACAAAAATTCATTCGAGCTTTCATTTTTTCGGCAAATTGGATTAGTACGATTTGGGTAGTTCAAGTCTAGACTAAATAAGCACTTGGCAAGCACGCTTCGTCTTAGGCTGCATCGTCACTTACCATCAGGTGTGAACAGAGTAAAGCGTCTATTACATAAAAAATGAATAAGGTTCTTGTGTCTTTGGCTTTCTTTCTGGGTTGTCTTAGAAAATTGAACCTAAGATTATCTTTTATCGTTAACAATAAATGTTTGACTTTAATCTCGCCAGACCGTGGTTTAAGTCCTAAACTTAAACCTAAGCATGATTGAAGGATAAGCCAACTAACAAACACACTTTCACATTTGTAATATTAGTAAGATAGTTTCCGCAGCGTACAGTTCCGCAGTTCCGCAATATCAGGATTTTTCGGCGTTACTATTGCATATTTTAACATGGAAAAGTATATTATGGTATCGCGAATTTTTTTGTAGATATTGATGTCCTCTATAAAACTGTACTACATCATTTTGCTCTATTGTCAATAGTTTTCGCAGGGTACGCAATATCAGGAGTTTTTTGGTATTTTTTTCACACCTTGGTTTATATTATCGAAGTTTTCATACGGATTTTTGAAAATATTCTATAGCCCTGTGTTCATCGAGGATAATATTTAGGACTAGCTGTTGCCCTCGCGACTTCGTCCGCGTGGAATTAGGTTCTTTGAAAATCCCGTGGGAACTACTGGCTCTATCGGTATAAAAGTAACCAGTAGCACTGCAGGTCTACAACCATACCCATGAAAGAATCACGTAGATCCGTTACTCGATGTAAGTAACTAACTCGAAAAATTATGGACTTTCATATTACTAGTGGTTCGCCCCGAACTGAGACCTCGCGGTAACGGTTTCCCATAATTACTTATTCATTCAATAGATACATGACGATCAAAATTGACATTAACTGCAAAATTGACATAAACAAACTGCAACGTGAAGTTTTATTGATGTTTGCTAAATGACTAAATAATAATTTTAATTGAATAATATTATGTTACATATAGCTGCATTTGCTATATGAGATGAGATCGCCATCTATTGACATCATTGTGAAGTTCTGTTGTTGCTGCTCATTAAAAGTTAAATAATTTAGTTTCCTTATTACATTTATCTAATTTTAGTATTTGTTGTTCAAGTACATGATATTACGCTAAAATTATAAAACTTTCAAGCCCCAGCTTTCAATGGTTATTCCGTTGTGAGGTCAAATATAATCTCCACTTTGAAAGCCCCCCATTTCGTCAATTTTAGGAAAAAAATTTAAAAAAAATACTTTTGTACTCTGTTCCAAATTATCTTTAAAATGAGGTACTGTAACCCTATGAAATGCAAAAAGTTTTTTTTTTCTTCGCATTCGCTTCTATGAGAACCCCCCTGAAATAAAGATTTTTATAACTTTTTAAGCCATTTTCGGCTGGAGGCCATCGGTTTACATATTATATCTAAAATTGAAGTAATTACGTTCAGTAATTCAGAAGTTATAAGGCTCTGACAGACGGACGGACGGACGGACGGACGGACGGACAAGTGCAAATTCACTCAAGTAGACTCAAAGACCTTCGCTTCGCTCGGTCGATAAACATTCAACCGCCTATTTAACCCCTTTGGGGGTAGAATTTTCAAAAACTGTGAAAGACGTCGTTCTTTGTTTTTAATCGAAAGCCCAAATACAAAGTTTCATCGATAAAACTTAAAAAATAACGGACTTTCATACAAACTAACAACCCCTATTTTACCCCTTCAGGGGTAGAATTTTCAAAAAATGAAAAATACGTACTTCTTTATTTTTAATCAAGAGCTAAAATACCAAGTTTCGTGGATACAACTTGAAAAATCACTTGAAAAATGACAAGCTATCATACAAATAATCAACCCCTATTTAACCTCTTTGGGGGTAGAATTTTCAAAAACTGTGAAAGACATCGTTCTTTGTTTTTAATCGAAAGCCCAAATAGAAAGTTTCATCGAAAAAACTTAAAAAATGACGGACTTTCATACTAATTAACAACCCCTATTTTACCCCTTCAGGGGTAGAATTTTCAAAAAATGAAAAATACGTACTTCTTTATTTTTAATCAAGAGCCAAAATACCAAGTTTCGTGGATATAACTTGAAAAATGAAAAACTATCATACAAATTTTCAACCCCTATTTAACCCCTTTGGGGGTAGAATTTTCAAAAACTGTGAAACACGTAATTCTTTATTTTTAATTTAAAGCCTAAATACCGAGTTTCATGGGTAGGACTTGAAAAATGACGGACTTTCATACAAACTTTAACCCCCTATTTAACCCCCTTGGGGGTGGAATTTCAAAAAATCCTTTCTTAGTGCTCGCCTACATCATAAAAGGAACCTACTGTCAAAATTTCAAGTTTCTAGCTTCAGTGGTTTAGGCTGTGCGTTGATAGATCAGTCAGTCAGTCAGGACAAGTCTTTTTATAAGTATAGATTACGCATGCCAGCTTAAGATGAGCCGTTCATTCAAAGTATCCTGTAGATTCCGGGGTTCAAGTTATTTGGACCTATACTGAAGATTGTGATGTCTATAATTTATGAACTACGAAATTGACGACCTTGAAATAATTACAGGACAATCTCTAAAGAACCTGCTTTCTAACAAAAAAAGAATGGATTAAATCGGAATACGCCTTAATGAATTACAGCGAAATACACATTTTGACTTTCATCCCCTCTCCCAGGGGAACCGTGCTGAATTTCGGGATAAAAAGTATCCTATATTATACCTCGTAGTATTAACTTAAATCGTGCCAAGTTTCATTTATATCCGTCCAGTAGTTTCGGCGTGATGCGCGGCCAAGATACAGACAGACAGACAGACAGACAGACAGACAGACAGACAAAAAATTAAAAAAAAATTGTTTTAGCTTCAGTATCGATTATAGAGTGCCCTCAAACAAAAATTTTCAAAATATCTTCAATGTACAGAATTGGACCTGTTACAGTTTTATTATATTATAGATTCTAATGGTGAAATAATTTTTCAAACCGGTCCAATAGTTTCGGAGCCTGTTCAGTTCAAACAAACAAATCTTTCCTCTTTATAATATTATAGTGTAGACTATTCTAATAGGTATATTTTTTACTTAAGAGTGGGTGTGCGCTCGTTAACAGTAAACAGATTTGATTTTTACAGTAGTAGATCAAGTTTCAACTATCCGAAAAAAAACACGCAAGAACTGCCATAGTCCTTCAATCACTCTGCAACAGAGCTATGGATCGACGTGATTTTTTGCCTGGGTATAGCTTAGGATCTAGAGAGAGAGAACTATTGCAATATCTTCTGCAAGCTATACCCAGGCAAAAAATTACGTCGATCCATAGCTCTGTTGCAGAGTGATTGAAGGACAAACCAACAAACACACTTTCGCATTTATAATATTATAGTATGATGATATTATCTCTCACACACTTAAACAAGTGAATCATGTTCTAGCGCTCATACATATGGGGACGCATAATGTGTGTCTGGGGGGATGTTTGACCCTTCCAATAGGTCTGGCAGCTTACAGATAATATCGCAATAGTTCCCTGAGTATCATGTATAAAAATCAGAACTGAGAATATAAGTTAACTTAAATTATATATATTTTTGGGAGCTTCAAAGCGTCTGGCTAAAGTAACCGCCGGCGGTAAGCGTCTGGCAGTATTAATTTATTAATTTTTACAATATTCTTTAAAACATATATGAAAATCAGCCCTGAGAATTTAAGATAAGTTATTCTAGTTTTTACCTACCTTTAGCACCTGGTATCTGGAAATTGGCCGTCGGCACAATCTAGCTAGTACGCATATACTGAAAGGACATTCGAACAGTACTCTATCGTACACAAATAATTGCTGAGAAAATAACTTAGGTCTGGCGGCACTGGGATCTTGCTCTATTATACTAGACTCAGTAGTATATTCGCTACGGCGATGCTAAATAGTCACATTTATACATCAACTATTAAAATTGTAACCCTTCCTTTTGACTTTGCGTTGTCGGGTAAAAATTTAGAACCAGACTAGCGACCAGAGTGGCTGCACTAAGTGGAACTTTTTAAAAGACAAGCAAAAAAGTTAAACTGCGACGAAGTTAGTTAAATACTCTAAGGCGACCAATTACAAAGACCACTGCTAATATTAGCCTTGAATGAAATTCGAGGGTCGCAACTAAATAAACTTCTTTTAGGTACTTATTTTCTCTCATTCTTACTTACTTCTTAACTGTTTAGTCCCTGTTTTCTTTTCCTTTATTAATTTGGCTACCTTCTATTTCTTTTTTTAGTTTTGATTTTCTGGTCATTAAATGCGTAAGATGCCAGATAATCCTTATTAATATTACAAGAACCACACCAAAATAATTCAAAATATTTATAATTAAATTTTTTGAATCCCATTTCATACGCGTGTTTAATAAACGGGATTCATCTCCTAATTTCCACACATCAATCCAATTTTAATCCACCCTTTGGAGGTGAAAAATTTTCTTTAAAATGGTACAAAAAATAATCCTGCTAATATTATAATCCTACTAATAATATTATGAATGCGAAAGTTTGTGAGGATAGATGGATGGTGGGTGGATGGATAGAAGTTTACTCCTGCATGATACAACCCATCTGGCTAAAATTTGTAATGGATGGATTGTAGGATTAGCATAATATAGGCTAAATTTTATTCCAGAAAATTAAAGAGTTCCCGTGGAAATTATTTATTTATTATTATTTTATTTTTTTATCTAGTAATCAACAAAATCAGCTGAAATTTTAGATGATATTGCGTATTATAATACTTGCGTACTTTTAATATATTATAACTTGTGTTAGCAATTACTTAAACCTTAGAGGGTTTTTAAATAGCTTTAAACTATGTGCATCCAATTAATCATAATAATTATTATATTAATAGCAATTCAATATTTAGGGCAGTATATTGAGCATTGAACCTTTGAGAGATCATTTTGGATGCATGCCAAATAAAGTGGATGTTGCAGGGCCGCAGAAAATTATATAATTGTTACGATGTAAAATGCAATAAGGATTTAAGAGTTATTTTTAAGGAAAACAAAGCCTCATTTATAAATTAGATATTATAGATGGTAGTCTACGTACGTACTGAGTAAAAAAAAATACGTGTCCAATTGTGAACCTCCTCTTTTTGTATTTTTTGAAGTCGGTTAAAAAATAATAAATATTATGCGAAGTACGAAATCAAAGAATAAAATAATATATACTGGTACGTGAACTACGCTTATGTTTTCTTGGATTTAAAAAGTCAATTAAAAAGTTCCTTTGGTGGAACGAATATTATTTAAATATTAACACAGTAAAGTTAAAATTTATCTGCGCGCTCAAGTTTAAAGCTTGTCTGTAATTGAACATGTGTGTCTGCAGCCATCATGAAAAATCGAGAATCATACCTGACATGGCAGGTGTCTCTAGGTGACGATGACTTTCACAAATGCAAACTTCAACAAAAGCGGCGAAATATATTTAGATTTGTTTTTTATTATTCTACTCGTATATTAACATCAAAAGAAATAACGCAAAATTTTCTGGCACGCTTCCCAAAACCGCAAGTTTGGTATGCGGCACTCAGCTACAATGAGAATTTGTTTGAACATTTTAAACACTGCACTGATAGCTTATCAATTGAGGTAATTCTTTCTCTATCTATATTCTATATAATTAGCATGTTTTCCACATTTTTCAGCTCTTCAGCTCAGTTGAGTGAGCTGTGGTCTTATAAGTGGGAGTTATTCGGTTCGATTACCGACAGAGCGGGAATTATAATTTGTAAATTGTCTCTAGTCTGGTTTGGTGGGAGCCTTTGGCCTCGGATACTTACCACCCTACCATGACATACGTGCCACCAAGCAATTTAGCGTTCCGGCACGCTGGCGTGTTTTACGGTTGGTATAGGTTTTATTCGCGCTACATACCCCTTCCAAATTAGCCCGTACCATCTTAGACTGCATCGTTACCACCAAGTGAGATCGCTGTAAAGGGCTATCTTGTCATCGAATAAAAAATATAAGTGGCACTCGGGGACTGCCGCGGTAAAGTTATTGCATAGCATTTTTAGGGTTTCGTACCCAAAGGGTGCCAACGGGACCCTATTACTAAGCCTACGCTGTCCGTCCGTCCGTCCGTCCGTCCATCCGTCCGTCCGTCTGTCAGCGGGCTGTATCACGTAAACCGTAATAGATAGACAGTTGAAATTTTCACATATTTTGTATTTCTATTGCCGCTATAACAACAAATAATAAAAATTAAATTAAATTAAAAAAAATAAATTAAAATATTTCCATGGGTAAATGGAAATAATTTAATTTAATTTTTTTTAACGGAACCCTAAAAGAGCGAGGACTGACTCGCACTTGGCCGATTTTTTTATCAACTTATGCAATTATAATATTTATGCAATATTTTTTCTTGCATAATAAAAATTATGCAAAAAAATAATTAAAAAACAAACAAACAAGAAAAGCGCACTGTCACTACTTCGCGAGTGAGATTCGAACCTGCGACATCATACACCATATGGTAAAGAAAGCGGCCGCTCGCCCACTGCGCCAAACAGAGCTAAATGTGAACCTCTAAAATGTTGAACGCTTACTGAACGACGGTCTTAGGTTTTTTCGTTACGGAATTTCTTGATTCGGTCGCCGCGCTCAAACTCTTTGTCCTAGTTCAAAGACCGCGATAAAAGCTATGCAATAGCTTAATAACATTTATGATAACTAAGTTCAAAAGGGATTCAAAAAGGTAAGCTATGAAAATTGTATTTACTATTTACCTTTATGCTGGATTTAAATTCACTAAGGTGAAGTCACGGAAATCAGCTTGTAAAAAATAAATCTATAAATAAAAAGACAGTCCTTTTGTGCTCTCGTGCGTAAAAGATAACAATATACAAGTAACTTCTTCACACACCAATTCGAAAGAAAATAAAGAAGTAGAAATAACCAAAATATCCCAAAGAAAGGCAATGTTTCTTTCTGATAATAAATTTTCGACGAGGCGTTTACATACATCACAGATAGGAAACATTCCTTACACTCCATAAGATGACAATGATCTTTCCGACTGACACCGTAAAGTGGCTCATAGACGGGCTATAAAAATTGCTGTAAGTACCGCAAAGCTATGCATTATGGGACAACATCGCGGCCGTTCGATCGAGTAATCACGCTGCTTGTGAGCTATGAATCAAGGAAAGAGGTGGAAAGTTGCTGAATGAGGGAAGCCGTTTCATGAGTTTCTGTGCGCTCTCTAAAAGGCATATTATGTCCATCAATGGACACAGGTAATATAATAAAATTAAATAAATATTCTTTAAAGAATTATTTTTTAACGTTATGAGATGGTTACTGAGTAGATAACCTGATTACTTAGTAACCCTTCTCTGAGAGGAGACCTGCGCTCAGTAGTGAGCCGTTGATGGGTTGCTAATGATGAATGATGTTGACTGAGTAGGTACACCATTGCAATAAAAATGAAAAAATAGCTTTTAAAATTAAAATTAAGTGATAACTTATATCATTAATTATTTTGAAAATACAACTAAGGAATTTATGCGGAATATTAAGAGAGCAACGTTTGGAAAGTTACCAAATAAACCTATAGGCAATTTAAACGATGATACCAAAAAACTGCTCAAACGCTCAAAATTTAATAAAGAAATTTTTGATTATCCATTCAGATAAATTATAGAGCCTCAATGGAGAGGGAGACAATATTAGGGTAGGTTTCTTTAATTGAACAATATGGAAATTGCTGCAAAACTTGCCAGTTTATGGGCAACGTAAGAATAACACCCTCAATATAGTTGTCCGTGCTGTAATCTGGCACGGTGCCAGAGCGCATTCAACTTTCAGGACAAATTTCCTTTAGACAGTTTTATATTCAATCCTACGAAATAAGAAGTTGCGGTAGGTAAGATATTTTGAATATTAATATTACTTTTTTTTTTGAGTGAAGTTTTGCAATCTATTTAAGACTTTTTTTAGGTACAAAAAATCCGTTGCACTACTAGTGGTCCTATTAGAACAGACGGTAAAAGTTGCCTTTATGTTAGATTTGTCTACCACAAAACAAGCGAAATGTTGCAAATCAATATTCGTGGATAAGGGTTTATTTATTATTTTTATTGGACTTTTATAGGTCTGCATCCCTATCGGTAGGTTATTTACTAAATTACTAATAACAATATATTAATACGATAGCATTTAAATTTAAAGTTATAACGTATAATATGCATACATATCTACCTACCAAAGAATCGATGTGATTTTTTTTACATAGGTATTGCTTGTTATGGATTTGGAGGGTAACATAGACTATTTTTAATCCTAAAAAAAAACAAAGGGACGCAATTGCTGGCAAAAGCTAGTTAAGATAAAACAAATTAATTTAAAACATCAGCTGCTATTACAATTTAGAAGCCCCACACTGTCTCTGTTGCCCATAGACAATTAATGATGATAGAGTAGAGAAGCGTAGATTAACATAGGGATTAGTGTCACTCACCTTAATCTACTTACATTATGCTGTATTAAAAAACTTGAGAGGTGTCAAGGGACACCCGGATGGAACGAAGTTCTTAATGTGCATAAACCGACATATTTTTTTAAAATATTATAAGCAAATAAAAGCAGTAAAAAATTAGGGAAAAATTCCACATGTAGAAATTATTTAAAATAAAATTTAACATAGAAAATTCAGCTGGGATTCGAACCATCGACCTTCATGCGACTGTATAAACCACAAGGCTACGGAGATCTAATATTGTAGTGTGAAAATATTGACCACAATGCCAAATTCACATTCAAAAAAGGGTCGGTTCAATTTAGTCTTAATTTTTTCCGTCTAGCCCCCTTTCGCATCGCGCGATAAGGAACTTCGTTTCAATAAAACTGTTAAGTTTTTAAAGCATAATCAACACTTAAAGTTTACAATGCGACTTGCATAAAGCGAATTACCTACTAAGAAAATGTTCTACTTTTGACATTTCCCTACTGTGTCTAAAAATATACACTTATCAAGACAGAACTAAATAGTAATTATAAATCGTCGACCTCGTCTCAACTAATAGTTGTCCACTGCTTGTCATAGATCTTTTGCAAGGATCGCCTCAGAACACGATTTTGTGCCGCTTGTATCCAGGATCGTACGTCTGTCTAGTTGGAGGTCTTCCAACGCTACGTATCCCGGTGCGAGGTCGCCACTCAAGCAACTTGGGACTCCAACGTCTACCAGTTCGGTACTCTATCACCTCAGCTCCGCCACTTTTTGACTCCGCTAACTACTATGTCGGTAAAATAGGTTCTCCCACGGAACTACTCAGTTTAGATTTGATCGCATGATAAATACGGCTAAATTATTTAATTGCACAAAACTCTTATTATAAATTAAAATAGAATGAACATGCAGAGAACCATGTTCATTTGAGTATGAACACAAAACCTCATCAAAAAATATATAATTAATAATATTAACAATTGAAAACCCACACCCAATTAATTTAATTAACAGAATTTATAACGAACTAGTAATTTCAATATAAGGTTCAAAGACTCACCTCTTTCTTCACATAATCTACACAATCTACACAAAGATCCATATATTTCTAGCACTCGTTGTAGCACCATGGCCAATAGCGTATCTACGAGTAGGTATGTACATACTTACTTACTGAGGATTGCACTGTTCCACTTATTCATTGTTAGAAGCCTATAGACTGCATCTAGAAATAGAACTATCGATCTTATAACTTCAATGCAGTGCATTTGATATCATAATGGTATGATCAAACGCTATGATTGCAGTTGTTACCTACATTGATTTGAGAAATTGACTTGGAAAAGCCAGTGTAGTGAATACTAACTTTTTCCTCGAGTTTGCTAGTGTGAATTTAGGATTTTTGAAAATCCGTTACCCTTATAATTATAAAAAAAGTATAGTACGTCTTTGTTAGCATACAATTAATTATGTCTATCGTTTTTAAGAAAAGGGGCAGCCCGTCTCGCTCACCACGTCTCGTGAGCGAAGCAATATCTACTTAAATATGCTCCCGTATAATCCTGACTTTTTATGGAAAAATTAAACTAAAAATACCTATATTATAAAGTTTGCCAATCCGCACTTAACCAGCGTGGTAGACTATGACGAAGCCTTTTCATTCGAGAGGAGATCTGTACCCATGCTAGAGCCGATGAGATGAATGAGCAACCTCATTCATCTCATCTACTGCTGAGTTTCATGCTGACTTTTCTCACGGGCTTTTCTCGACGGAATCTGCTTTCCAAAACAGTGCTAGAGTCTTGACTTAGTTTTTAGTTTTCTGGTTTTTATTTGTGAAGATAGACATGTCATGACAATGATAGATTTGTCATAAGAGCCACAAGTTACACTAGCGGCACGCTATGATGGCCGGTTTGACACATTACAATAGTGATGTGGAATGTCAATTTATTCTCGAACAAAAAACAATTAAGTTTTGTTTTTGTACCTGATTAAATAGGTTTAATAAAACAAAAATGTATATGTTTATTTAATTTATTTGAACGAACTGAATATTTGAATGAAAATGAATATACATACTTTATATGCACACAAGAAACATATGAATACAAAAGATACCAAAAAAGGTGCCACAAAAGGCCATAATTAATCAGATTCGTCCATACTACTATTTTCACTGTCGTCACTGCTATCATCACCTACATTAATAATTATATGTTCGTTTTCTATAATATTATCTATTTTCACATCTCTTTCATAATCTTCCCTTATTAATTTAACAGTTCTATTCACAACCTTTTCCCAGTCTCCTTTAGTCACATGTTCACAAGCTTCTTCTAATAATTTTAGCATTTTTTTTGTGGTAAATGGGGGTTCTGTATTGTGTCTTGCAGCATATCCCTTAATTTGAGCCCACACCAACTCAATCGCATTATACTCACAATGGTAAGGCGGTAACCGTATAACTCTGTGCCCATGTTCTAATGCTATTTCGTCAATGACGTATCGGATCTTGGTTGGTTTGTTTTCTTTTAAAAGACGTACTAATTCCGCTTTTAACATATTCATGTTTGCATCTACGCCATTTTTACGAAGCCATGCGACGATATCAGCTTTCTTTTGGGATTGGGCAGGTGGCTTGTCAATTTGCATCGAGTGGTATGGGGCGTTGTCCATAATTATAATAGATGGTTCAGGGAGGCTACACAACATTGAGGTAAACCATTCAGTAAACTTTTCTCCATTCATGTCTTCATGATAGTCTCCAGTGGTTTTTGACGCAAAACGCGGTTCCGGCGTGACAAATTATAAGTCGCGATCCTTTTCCTACAGGAACTTTGGAAGTAGATGCTGCTGTGTCATCGTTCCAAGAACGGCCTACAGTATGGTTAGCATTAAGCCATGTTTCATCCAAGAACACAACATTTTGCCAATTTTTGATTTCTTTCACTTGCCGTAAAAAAGTATACCTTGCCATCGCTATATCAAATCTTTCCATCAATATTTTGCGTTTGTTACAATTTTTTGTATCGAAATCCAATGGTCTTCAAAATCTTCGTTAAAGAACTTTCCCCACCGAAGAATAATCCAGCTTCCTTCAGTGAATGCACCAACTTTTTTCTTGTTGGATACTCCTTCTGTAAATAGTAGCCGTAAACATGTCTTCGGATAGCATCGGCATCAAAGCTATCGATGCCTACGACTGGTTTTGCTCGTTTTCTCTTTTTTGGTGTGTGAAGTTTATTTTCTTCTGTGCCAGTCTCGCCATATTTTTTTTTAGTTATCCGTCTAACAGTTCGTTGTCCAATATTAAGCGCATCAGCTACGCGTTCAACCACTGACGTTATAGGTAAAATTGGCCCTCCATTTTGAGCTTCACGATCGAAATAGTTACGAAGGCGTATTACGAACTCACGTGTCTGACTATTTAGAACAGTTCTCTGCGTACGTTCGGTCATATCGACGAAATCCACAACAAAGGGCTTGAACAGAGTCCAAATTAACGAGCAAGGGTCAACAGTAATGCAGTATCAATATTTGAAATCCAAAGCCAGGTCAAAACTATATCACAATCGCATTGCACTGACAGTTTATACTTTTCGAAGCAACGTCAATTCGAAACTGCTTTGTTTTGCATTGAGCATTGACGCGAGTTTGCCGGAGGTAGTAGTTGTGCTAGCCAGCGATCCTATGTGACGATCGTATTAGATTCCATTTTTAAAAATTTTCAATTTAGAAAACCAAATGCCGAGTTGTGGTATATATCATATAAAAATAAAAATTTTACCTTTTGTATGAAACAGCTGATATTTTTTTGCGATTTCAGAGGTTTGTCCACATAGTGAAAATTGTTCATATTCACAAGTACATTCACCCCTTAAATGGTGCAAACTGATTTTTCTACACTTGTATACATTTTAGAAATCAATTTAATAAATAAATTTTGAGTCCTAAACCTAAAACTACATTCGATAAAATTTATGAATCTCTGCACATCACTATCGTCAATAAAGTAATACAATTATTTCCTTCAAAGTCGTTATCAATTAATACGGAACTTCATGAGCGGACAAACGTCAAACCGGCCATCATAGCGTGCCGCTAGTGTAGACCACATGAAATAAATAAATTTTAATTTGAGGTCTAGACACTAAAAATAATAATAAACCTATGGGCATAGATTTAGGATTAGTAGCTAAGTCGTTACTAGATACCGCTCTTCCTAAAACAATAGTTCCTTAAAAATGCGGCAATCTAATATACGTCAAACATTCATTGCTACGACTACGTACTACAGACGTACTACGTTGCCGCAATTTACTAGTACTGGTATCTAGAAGTGCAAAGCTACATCCTAAATCTATGCTTAAAGGGCTATTCTCTATCTCAGTGGCAAACGGAAATATCAAGACCCTCATTTTGTATAACGAAATGTGGGTTTGACAGTTCTTACTAACAAACATTCCAATGTTTTCAATAGTTCCGCTGAAAGGTACGTTGCTCCTAGCCATAGTATAAATGCAACTTATAAAGCATACAAAATGTTTACTCCGGATTGGAATCGGAACCGGGCGTCGGACATCGACGGTTGAATCAATTATTAAAACCCTTGTATCGATTTGGTCATTTACTTCCAGCTGTCCGTTACCCTCGGCAAGGCTGAGGACACACTAGCTTTTCTTTTTTAACCGAAGAGAAAAAAGAGGTTCTCAAGCGTATATTTTTATGTATGACTACGTATATATAACCTTTTACAAAGAGTCCGATGATTCTTTTTTCTTTGGAAATTGGGCGATTTGAATGGCACAAGAGTCAGATGTAACTTTTTTCCGAGGCAAAGCCAGCCTTGGTCTATTGTATCATAGTGGTTTACAAACACTTTACAAATTGACGGATATGACACACTATAATAATATTATTATCATACTGGCGTATCTTACTGGCGTAAGTAGTACCTAAATGAGTTTAAGATTAAGATACTACAATATTTACATGTAATGCAATGTTATTTATATCTATGGGTTGAAAATAAAAACGGTGAAAAATGATAGAGACAGTGTCAAATTGGGGATATACCATAGTTGCAGTAGTACCCCATCGGCAGCTGCTATGAGATTGTATGAAAATGATTGCATTAGAGTGACGAATGCAAAACCTTTACTTAGCCTGGCAGTCAGTCACCTTTTGCTTTTACGCAAAATTATAAAAGGAAAAGGTGGCTGACGACTGATTTACTGATCTATCAACACACAGCTCAAACCACTTGCACTGGACGAATCCAGCTGAAGGCATACAGATAGCTAATATGACACTAAGAAAGGATTTTTGAAAATTCAATCCCTAAGGAGGTAAAATAGGGAGTTTGAAAAATTGAACTTAACGTGAGCGAAGCCGCGGGTTCTAAATATTAAAAGGTTTTGATATAGAAATAAAATGTTATTCGTTACCCAATAATAATTGCACACTTTAATTTCGTGATAAAACTACTTATACCTATTTTTCTAGTTTATAAAATGCCGCCTATCCAATAATAGTAAACGAGAAATACCGATCACGACCTACAATTTTGCAATATTTAGAACGGATATTTGATTCTATCGGAACTAGATGGAATAGGAAATAAAATGCAAATCCACTTTTTATTAGAAAATATTAAAAAATTTTCTTCATATTTTCCGACGGTTTAATAAAACGAGCCTTTGCACAGCACCATATTTAAAATATTAGTGGAATTGAATCTTCTTTAACGTACGAGTAACAACGTGAATAAAAAATAATTCCGTGAATAAAATCCTTGCATAAAAAAATTTGTGCAGTTAAGTTCCTAAAGAAAATTCTAGCCCAAAGTGAAATATTACAGAAACTTCTTTTAACTAAAGAAATAATCTTTGCATAGTATAGTAGTTAATGCGATAATTTCAAAAAATTTTGATATTATTATTCAATCTACAAAAATTTTTTCGACAAGACTCCAATACAAGGATCCAAATTTAAACAATTATGTACATACATACGAATTACGAGTAGGTGTTAGCCTAAAACTTAAATTATAAACAAAATACTACTTAAAAATTAAAGAATTCTTCTTATAAATAGTTTTAGCGGGAATTTTAAAGGGATGTATATTTGATGTAATTTTAACTATGCCTTACGTATCATATTATGATGTGCACGCAATATGATTTAAAAGGTACAAAGTTTTCTCTTCATATCAAAATACCTAAGAAGATGTATTGACCTAATTCTTTGAGTTTTAAAGCAAGTAAAAATCAGCGTTTATGCGAATATAATTCTACCGGATAGTGTTTATCGGGAATCCTAAAAAGCACCTCATTAAAATGACGTAACTTTATAACCTGGAATCGTCCAATCCGCGTCTCACCGAATTCAAAAATAGTCGTCTGGCGCCCGAGGACGGGGGAAAAGTGGCTATTATACGTTTTGGACGTTTTAGAAGTTTTACACATTCCGTGTTCATTGTATAAAAGCTATCGATCAGTTTGATGCGTTGTGTATGAAAATAAATAGTTTAGTTCCACGGCAATGTGTGTCTAACGAGCGGGCAGTTGTCATTTACTTGCGGCGTTGGTTGGTGCTCGGTGCAGTATTGTTTTGACCGACACTTCCCGACTTCCTTGACCGACACGTGTCGGTCGGAATTCGGCGGATTTCGGGCCGCGCTTGTTTTGTTTTCGGTTGTGATTGTGTTGTGCTTTGTGGGATTCATGTGCGGTTGAGGATTGTTTTTATGTTTGTGAAAGTAAGTACCTACCAGGTAATATTTAATTTTACTTGCAGTACATATTTTACTCAGATATTATTCCTTTATTTGAAAAGAGTAAATAAATAGAGCTGTTCGTTGAGTCTTCACGGTGCATTGGAGTTTGTTTTCAAGACGCTGAATGTCCGTAGAAGTAAATGGAAACTGGCTTATAAAAGTCTATTTCACTGACGTACCTATTATTTTTAACGTTGGCTTTAAAATTATAAAGTTATTTTATAGGGGCAAAAAAATATATAGGTATATTAAAAGTTTTAATTTTCGAAAGACATGTTCTAGCTTTTAGTTTTGAGATTAGCATTTTCAAAAGAAATATTCAAAACTTGAAATACTCTATGAGAATGCCTGTAACGTGCGGTGTAATGAAAATACAATATTATTTTTACTTGGCGCGATTTGTGCTCAACACGTGGTGCAAGTTTGGTGCAGTTGGGCTGTTTCGCGGTAGTTTTGCTTCATATTTTACGGTTTTGCCTGAGCTTATAGCTTTTGTGTGTTAACTACATAGATTGCTGGTATTTTTAACCGACTTCAAAAAGGAGGAGGTTATCAATTCGTCGGAATCTTTTTTTTTATGGATGTTCACCGATTACTCGAAGACGCCTGAACCGATTTGAAAAATTCTTTTTTTGTTTGAAAGGGTATCCTCAGGTAGTCCCATATAAATTTTATTGAAATCGGTCGAGTGATTTTTAAAACATCAACAATAAATTAAATACTTTGTATAGTGTGTGTGTAATGTATAATTAATATACCTATCTAGCTGATGCCTGCGACTTCGTCCGCGTGAATCTAGTTTTTAAAATCCCGCGGGAACCCTCCACCCTCCAGGTTCTGAACGATACCTATCCAAAAAATCACGTCAATCCGTAGCTTTGTTGCAGCATGATTGACGGACAAACCAACAAAAAAACACACTTTCGCATTTCTAATTATCTATACATATAATAAAACAGAAACGAAACCAATTCTGTACATGAAATAGATTCAAAAAAGGGTTTTTGCTTCTAATTGTGTTCAAGATACAGATATCAAAACAGAAGCTAAATTTTTTTTTTGTCTGTTTGTCTGTCTGTTTGTTTGTCCTTCTTGCACGTAAAAACTACCGCACAGATTTCTACAAAATTTTATACCGTGGTAGCTTATTACTCGGGTCAACATCTAGGCTACAAGTGTGACTAAAATATGATAGTTAGATATATTCCCTCGTGGACTTTTTTTGTAGATAATATAATGAGTACTTTAATTATGTAGTACATAAATTTTAAGTATCATCGATAGTTTTCTCAGCACATGCCAAATAATGCATTTTGTAGGCAAAATTTTGCTACTTTTGGTTACATTATTGCAATTTTCTTAAGGGTTTCTAATATTTTTGAAAATAAATTATAGCCTATGTTACTTCCTCATAACTTGGCTTTATATTGGTGATAAAATGGTTAAAATCGGTCCAGTAGTTACAGAGCCTATTCGGTACAAACAAACAAACAAACAAAAAACTCTTTCCTCTTTATAATATTAAGACGTATAGATAGGTATTATATTAGTTCATCAGCTAAAGTCTATCGGGAGGAAGATAATCGTTACATCAAGTTTATCATTCGCGAAATAAAAGAAGTAGGTAATATTCTTAAACTCCTTTACTGACCAGAAGATAAAAAGTACTAAATTAATAAATAATATGTCATTAGGTATTTCATTTTCTTTAATGCTCAAACTATATAAAAGTTCCATATTAGGGTGGTTTGTTCCTGGCTGTAATGCACCATTCCACGTGGGCATGATTTGTATAGTAATTAGTTTGGGTTAGCTATATTTTATAGTATTACTAGCTGACCCAGCGAACTACGTACCGCCAACAAAAATATTTAGTGGTTGGTCACCCTTATCATTTAGGGGTATGAAAAATAGATGTTGGCCGATTCTCAGACCTACCCGATATGCACACAAAATTTCATAAAAATCGGTCCACCCGTATCGGAGGAGTAAGGTAACTAACATTGTGACATGAGAATTTTATATATTAGATTTTAGCAAAGAAATAATTGTTATTGTACACATTTTAGATTATAGGTACCTTATGTTGTTTAAAATATTCACTTTATTAATAAATAGCAACCTACAGAATCCCTACGTAACCATTTGACCTGTAAGTTATCGGTAAGTGAAGCGACCGCTACGTCCCTGTCAACGCATAATAATATATTACTATCTACAATATAATATCTCTCCTTGATCGTATGCCGTGCGATGTATTATTGATTATTGTCTTACGTAATGCATTATGCAATTATGTGCGGTTTTTCATTCTACTGATGTGCAGTCGACATATAGCTTAGAAAATGAGAGCTCTTTCAATATCCTTAATAATGCCGACTAATATTATAAATGTGTTTGTTTGTTGATTTACCCTTCAATCAAGCCACAATAGAGCAACGGATCGACGTAATTTTTTGCATGGGTATAGTTGAGGATTTTGATAGTGACCAAGGTTTTTATCCCGGAAGTCGGAACACAACAAACAAAAACTTTCGCGTTTGTAGTATGTAATAAGGATTATGATATGGAATTGGACCACATTCCTTTCAACATTATTTATTTGCATGTCAAATGACAAAATAGGACATTGCAATATTGATGAATCAACTAGTAAAACTAGAAGGTACGGAACTTCATGTTGGCGAATCTTAGGGTACGTTTTTGTACACGCGGCGCGTTGTGCGGCGCCCGTCGCGGCGCCCACCGCGGTGCCCACCGCGCGCGTCCGCCGCCGCGTTCAACGCAAACACTTCTGCATGAACGCTCTCATACTTGGCCATTTATGTTTGAGTTTACCACGCGACACGACGCAATACTCGCCGCGCAACGCCCCGCGTGTGCATAAACGTACCCTTACACTGCGACGCGCCCCGCACGCGTGATTCCGCGCGATTCCACGCGCGGGGATGCGTTGTTAGTATGTGAAACCGTCCGTATTTTCTATATACAAACTGAGTTACTTACGAACAACCTTAAAGTAATTAAGTAAACATTTATTCACTTTAACATAATCAAGAAATGAAAAAAAAAGATTGATTAACTCTAAAACTATTACTAAATACATATAGAACTTAGCAATAAAACAAAAAAAACATCTATTTCATGTCAAACTGAAAAGGCTACTGCCTCAGCTTATTGCTGCAGTAAAGGTTGCAGCGCTGATTTTCAGGCATAGCTATTGGTGCCGTCGTTTAAACACTCAGGCCCGCATCCCGGAGCGGGGCACGTCGCAGTGTGAGATCCGCCTTAGGTCAGGGAAAAAGAAAAATAATAAGAAAACCTAGAAAAAACAGAAGTTACAGTACCTTCTTCTTCTTTATCAACCTATAGACGTCCACTGCTGGACAAAGTCTCCTGCATGGACTTCCACAGGCTTCGGTCTTGCGCCGCTTGAATCCAGCGGCTCCCTGCGACTCGTTTGATGTCGTCGGTCCACAGGGTCAGGCACAGCGAGGCCGCCGGGAACTAGGGGCCTTGGCCTTGTGACTGTTTCCATATCGGGTTTTGCCCATAATGACCACGCTGGGCAGGCGTGTTGGTCAACGCAGGGCATTACAGTACCTATCCGTTAGTAAATAGATAATCTGGCTTCGGATATTTGTAGAAAATAGTCTCTCGAAGCATCGTATGAGTGACGGAGACGACTCTCTACGAAGCTGAGAATAATAAATTGTCTTTCTGTGGCTCAAACTGTAATATTTGCTACCGCTTACCGAGTACTGCCACTTATTAGGTACCTTGAAATTAAATTCACCCTAGTATATACGACGATTAAGAAAAGAAAATAAATCAACCCTAATTTATGACTCTTTTCAATTAGGAGGTAAAAAAAGAAAATTGAGAAAATCATAGCATGATAAACTAATTGTTTTTCATGAACAATTCAAATTAAAAGATACAAAGTGGTTTAATTCACAATATATTACATTGCACAAGAGAATATAAAATGCGAAAACGTAGGCGTGACCTCCAATCTGAAATTATTTTGGTCGCCTTGCAACATAGGTAAAACGGTGCGGTGCAAGAATTCAAACTCTCACTAATAAAATAAAAAACCGGCCAAGTGCGAGTCGGACCCGCACACGAAGGGTTCCGTACCATCGTACAAGTTTGAACACCATGCTTAGTCCGAGTTTTAATTCGTTTGATCTATTACGATCGACAAACGATGACATTAGCATCAAAGTAAAATGAACCATAACAGTATTGAATTTATATAGCTAAGTATTAGGTACTTATTAAGAATCGCACAAAAACAAAAGTGTATTGTATGGAGCCCTCTTTAATTTCCAACTTAATTTTTTTTTATTATTTGTTGTTATAGCGGCAATATAAACACACATTCTGTGACAATTTCAAGTATATCTTTTACGGTTCCTGAGATACAGCCCGCTGGCAGACTGTGCTGGCTAAGCAATAGGGCCGTTGGCGCCCTTTGGGTACGGAACCCGAAAAACTAAAATAAAAACGCGACTGTGCAGTGGAATTTGATCGTAGAATATTTATCTTCATTAAGAAGTCTGTCATCAAAATGTGTTAGTCCAGTAGTTAAGACTTCTGCCTCCTTTTCAGGGGTCTAAGGGTAAGATCCCAGGCATCTCTGACTACTCAGAGCTCCAAGGTTGAGATCTGTAGATCTTACTCTGGCTCGGTTCAAGACTCAAGATAAAAAGTATCATTTTATCTTACGTTTTATTTATATACTCTAGGTACCTACTCTCGCTCACCTCAGATTCAAGACTTAGTTAAAACGAGACAGATTTATGTCGGAACATATTTGTGTCTCATTTTAACTCTGTCTTGAGTCTTGAACAGAGCCAGAGTGCGATCTATATATAGATCTCAGCCCGAGTCTTGAGTCTGAGCTGAGTGAGAGTGCCATCTATAGATCTCACCCTAAGATCTATAGATCATACTCTGGCTCTGTTCAAGACTCAATATACCTAGAGTTAAAGTGAGACACAAATATAGTGCAGATTTCCTTACTTGAGTATTCGAGTAAACAAACACCTCTTGATATGAATATCACTTATTTACACACTAATCACACATTTTGAACTATTTTTAACTGTCTAGATCTGTTCATCAAGCACATTCGTTACGATTTACACCAAAAATTGCTTCGAATTTACCATTATAAGATATTTATTTTCTCAAAAACGAAATATTAGTAGAACTCATTTGCACAGATTAGGAGAAAGTGACATTTCGTAACCCTAGATTGTCTATGAATCGTTGAGGTGGGGACAGGCGAATGAGTGACCTTAAGAACGGATTGAATCCATGGAACTAGGAATTACGACTAGTCTTCCTATTTCAATGATTGAATCATCGTTACAGTAGAGGTAAGTAACTTTAGAAACGTGAAATATAATGGATATTGATAAAAAATAAATCACTAGCAGAAAATCATTGTAATGGTTAACTTAATTAAAATTAGATATTATTATAAAATAAAATATTATAGATAATCTTAATCTATATTATTTCCAAACTATGAAGAAAACAAAATTTGGTACAGACAAGGTGTTACACATACCCATACCGATATCAAAACAATACTCTTACCATACGTTATGTATGAATTACCGATAGTTTTAAAAAAGCGTTAAAGAAGCGTTAAAAGAATCAATCTTTTTAAGGAAATCATATTTTACTATCACCTTTATGCCTTTAACGATATATAGGCGACGCCAAGTGTATATATAATACAATAAATGTGCCAATAACGTTGATGATAACGTTAAAATTATTTTTAACGTTATCATCAACGTTATTTGTAACATTATAAATACTATAATTATTGAGTTAAAGTTGACGATGTTGAGTTGTTGTTGTCTGTTGATGAAGTCGTTGATGTAATAAATTGCCAAACCCATTCATTGGTCTCGTTAGCATTCCGCCATAATAATTTACTGAAGAAAACAAGTAAATAAAAATACAATACGGTTTTTTTAAGAAAATTTTTTGATTCACAATGTTATCCACAAATGGGGAATACTTTAGAATAGGACAAAAATCTGATTAGTAATAAATCTTCGTTAATTTTTTTCTTGTAAATTCCTCTTTTTAATATAATTACGAAAAAGATATTGTTTAGTTAATTTTTACGTCAAATTTGTAGTAATGGTAGGTACACATCTATGACCATCGCAGTTGGGATGAAAATCATTCAATTGTATAATGCTTTCACATTCGTTTAATCGCTCATGCGATAACTTCCCAACCCTATAAATTGTCTATGGTTAACATTCGGCCATTATTGTTTACTCGAATACTCAAGTAAGGAAATCTGGACTATATGTTCTTACATTAATCTGTCTCGTTTTAACTCAGTCTTGATTCTAAGCTGAGTGAGAGTTCCATCTATAGATCTTAATAAGCGTCTCAAGGAATAAAGATCACTTGCTTTAAGAGTCCGATATACGCCGTTGACCTTGCTCGATTGGGCGTTACCGATGAAAATGCCCCGCACCAGCCGCCCCCACCTCACAATAATTACGCGCAGCGCGGAGTACCTATTTTGTCCGTCGCATCGCAACAAGCGGTCGTTCGCCACAAATACAGGGGTCTTCAACCTTTTTGATTTCAAGGGCCGCTAATTGAATTAAAGTTTAAAATAATTACGAATTAATGATAATTTACGAAATAATAATAATAACTACTTAACTATAATATCTAGGTATTTTGTAAGTAAAATATGTACACAACATAATATACACTAATATTATAAATAGGAACGATATTTTTGTTTGTTTGTTTGTACCGAATAGACTCTGTAACTACTGGGCCGATTTTAACCATTTTTTCACCAATAGAAAGCTAAGTTATCAGGAAGTAACATAGACTATAATTTATTTTCAAAAAAATTAGAGATCCTTAAGAAAATTGCAATAATGTAACCAAAAGTAGCAAAATTTTGCCTATAAAATGCATTATTTGGTGTGTGCTGAGAAAACTATTGATGATACATAAAAATTATGTAGTACATGATCAAAGTACTCATTATTCTCTACAAAAAAGCCCCTGAAAGAACATATCTAACTATCATATTTAAGTCACAATAGTAGGTTTTGTGGTCTAAAATTTAATTAGATCGCCATTATTATCGTAGTTTTAATTCTCCCTTACCAATACATTTATTATAAATGCGAAGGTGTGTTTTTCTTGGTTTGTCTGTCAATCACGCTGCAACAAAGCTACGGATTGACGTGATTTTTGGATAGGTATAGTTGAGAACCTGGAATGTGACATAGGCATCCCGGAAAATCAAAGAGTTCCCGCGGGATTTTAAAAACTAAATCCACGCGGACGAAGTCACGGGCATCAGCCAGTATATAATAAAGATAAAATTTAGAGAAATTAGTGTAAATTAGTGTGTGTAGTAGTGTAGTATTTTTAATTTTACGAATAGCACAATAGCTAAAGTAAAATAAAAAAACTTGAGAGGTGTCAAGGGACACCCGGATTGAACGTAGTTCCTTTCGATTAATTTTAGTGAAGGAATTGTAATAAACTAGTGGTGTCATCTAGTATTAAATATTAAATTGATTAACTACGATGAATTATTTTTAGTTTATTTCTATTGCACTGTTACAAAACCAAAGAGTTACTCTGGTGGAGTTACTGTTTTTTCACAGATGGCGTTAGTAGTACAATAGCGTTTTATCCAATTTATACAATAAAAAATTAGGGAAAAATTCCACATTTAGAAATTATTTAAAATAAAATTGAAAATAGAAAATTCAGTCTGTCGAGCTGGGATTCGAACCATCGACGTTGAACTTATAGGCGACTGCCCTAACCACTAGGCCATGCAGACGCCTTGTTCTAAGGCGAATATACCGAACACAATGCAAAATTCACATTCAACAAAAAAGTGTCGGTTTCAAAAATGTGTCGAGGGTCGGTTTCCTTAATTTTTTCCATCTAGCCCCCTACCGTACCGCGCGATAAGGAACTACGTTCCAAAAACAATTATGGATTGATTGCATACAATAATATAACAACCATTTATTCTAAAACTATTTTTAACTATTTTTAAGTTATAAAAAATTAGGGAAAAATTCCACATGTAGAAATTATTTAAAATAAAATAGGAAATAGAAAATTCAGTCTGTCGAGCTGGGATTCGAACCATCGACTTTTAACTGTTTAGCGACTGCAGAAACCACAAGGCTATGGAGACCTAATAGTGTACCGCGAAAATACCGAACACAATGCCAAATTCACATTCAAAAAAGTGTCGGTTTCAAAAAAGTGTCGATCCGTCTAGCCCCCTTCCGCACCGCGCGATAAGGAACTACGTTCCAAAAAGAATGAATATTTACGCTCACAAATAATCCCGCCTACTACCTATTATGAAACGCTAAAACTATACAATATTTTGCAAATTGTTCTGCCACTTTTGAAAGTCGAAAGTACCTACTGTTAGCCCTGAAAAGTGCACAGGTCCACTCAGCACAACGTTTCGTCCCGCACTGATTTATCGGGCGACAGAGGGGTTGTCCACGCGAATTGCGAGTATCGATTACGGAAAAAAATCGTTACAAATAATTAGAAAAGTTATTTGCAAAAATAAGCTGAAGGCTACATTGATATTGTATTATTAAATATTATGAGGGCAACAAAAAAATTTTGTGATTGATAGTTTAGGAGTAAAATGGTAATAAGTTCAAAAACAGAGGCTACTTTGGGTATTTATTTATAATATTTCAAATTTTTTTTTAATTTTTTGTAGTAAAAGACGACATTCCACATATAGTATAGATTAACATATATTTTTTCCAAATCTTTCTCGATAATTATTACGGAGAAAAAAGGTTTTAATTAAGCGCAAGTCACATATATCCACACCTCGTACATGCATGAGAGCTGTTTTCCATAATAAGATTCACAAAAGTGTGTGAAGTCTACCAATCCGCACTTGACCAGTGTGATGGAGTGGGCTAACCCTTCTCATTTGAGAAGAACCCACTACTGGGCACCCATGCCCGACGCCGGTCATCGGTTAAGATGAATTTCAACCCGATTAACTATCTGGTTCTCCTATTGACTTGACGTTATAAACCATTTTTAACTAGCTACTTAGCGTAATAATAGGGTAAAACCAGGATAGTTGCCCCCGTGGTACAGTTGCCTCGATTGTAATTACTCTAGTTTCCCGGTTGAATCACAAGTTATTTTATTTAGTTATCGAGAGAATCTTCCACTACCACTAAGTTGACCGCGCTGCATGTCTCAGCGCGATTGCATAGAGAGGCAAGGTACGATCCCCTGTATGTGATAGTTGTCCCAAAATTTTGAGGTCCGAAAAAATCGCCAATACTCTGGAAATATCGAAGATAATGTTTTTTACTTTCATAAATTTGAATATACTAACCCAAAATACTTATCCGTTTTACAATTATAGTATTTTGCTTTTTGTACTGAGAAATATAATTTCAAAAATGTGGCAACTATCCAGATTTTACCCTTCATAACATAGTTTGAAGAACTGATGGTTGTTGGAGTCCCAAAGTGCTGGAGGGGCGACCCCCAACGGAAAGCGTATTGTTGGCAGACCCTCCCTCCACTAAGTTGATTGACGACATGAGACGAGTCGCAGGAAGCCGCTGGATAAAGGCGGCGCAAGCCCTGTTTTAGGGCATTACATTGCAAGAGAATAACATTTATATAAATAATATCTTAATAATTCTGGTGACAGAATGGCTGGCTCATTTTTTGCGCAAAGGATCGGTCTGGCTGTCCAACGCGGAAATGCAGTCAATATTGGCACCATTCCACGCGGGCATAATTTGTATAGAAATTAGATTAGTTTTGTAACATTTTAATAAAAAAAATAACAAACACAAAGGTTACCTAAAAGGGGTGATTAATGCCCGTTTTTACAAACGTTCCCTAACTTTTACGAGCTCGTATCGACAGAAAAAGTCACATTAACTTAGCTTAGGTAGCTGGTAGCTACCTAAGCTAAGTTAGGTGACTTTTTCTGTCGATTTCATTTTCACGAACCTTTAGGGAACACCGAACAATTAAAGTTGGGAATGACGTTGGGGATTGTACTTAGGCGAATCTCACACTGCGACGCGCCCCGTGCGCGTGATTCTGCGCGATTCCACGCGCGGGGATGCGTTGTTAGTGTGCGACACTGTGCGTGTGCGTGTTTCCTATACAAACTGCGGTACTTACGAACAACCTTAAACACGCAGGCCCGCGTACCGGAGCGGGGTGCGTCGCAGTGTGAGATTCGCCTTAGGGGCTATCTAAGTAAAGAGGCTCCTACCTTAGGGAATGATTTAGGTATGGTTGGTGAAGACGGGCAAAAGACGGATTTACCCCTAAAATAAACAATTTTATATTTTGTTTACATTACGTTTTATATTTTACGGAACCCGCCTTTACAATTAAAATAATTTCCACTTCTTGTGTTTTACGTCCACTCTTGGCCCAGATTTGTTTGATTTATAGCAAACTCTCATGATTTTTGGAATATTTTCAACCATTAGGTAGGCCGTCAGCGGCTATGTTCGCGAGAAAGTGTTGCAATAAAAACATAATTTATGTGTGCCAAAATTACATAGTTAATAGAATTAAACAAACTTTAATAGGCGATTTTTAATAGGCACGCCGGCAATATTATCACATCATAATATTATAATGTGCAGGCGAAATTGTACAAAATCTAAACCAATATTCTAAAATATTCAATTCTTCGATCACATTTGATGGAAAGTGATCATGTGGCCTAAGTTTTATTGACTTAGTTAGTAATATTACTAATTCAAGTATTTTGACAATAAAATCTAATGATTCAACTTTAGTTGACAAAAGTACATGTTGTACTAACAATATAGACATAATTAGTAGTAGTACTAATCCAAGTTTTTCGACATTAGACTCCAATAGGAATAATTTTAATATTGTTTTAAACTAACCAATAAGACAACAGATGAGCAATATAAGATTAATCTTGTACACCAAAATATACAGGGCTTATCTGGCAAAGAACACGAGATTGAGCTATTTATTAAAGAATTCGATATTGACATCTTATGCCTCACCGAGCATTGGCTCAATTCTCATCAGTTAATTATACATTTTGATAATTATTTATTGTCAAGTGCGTTCTCCAGAAGGACTGCTATACGCGGGGGTTCTTTAATAATAACGCGCAATAACATTAATTGCAAAGAGCGAAAAGACATTGTTAGTCTTTCTATGGAACGCATTATTGAGCTGTCTTGTGTCGAGCTGGACCGATATATTATAGTCTGCGTGTACCGACCCCCCTCGGGCGATTTTGTTCATTTTGAGGAGGTCATGGAGGACGCCTTAGGGCGGCTATGTAGGTCATCAAAGAAAATAGTAACTTGTGGAGATTTTAATATAGATATTTTGCATCACACGTCTATCACAGGAAGATTACTAAACTTATTTAAAAGTTTCAACCTGGAAAATATTTTTGTTGAAGCTACAAGAATAACAGCGCATTCGGCAACTTGTATTGATAACATTTTCTCTGATTGTAAAATTATCAAAAAATCGATTATCACTTATTTAAGATTTGACCATTGCGGACAAATGATATCTATTCCGAGCAGTGAGCAGAATGTAACAAAAGTAGTAAAATATAGGCCAGTTACCACCAATAAAGTAAGGCAAATTAAACAAAATATCGCAGCTGCAATGCCGACGCTTGATGTTGCACAGGGTGGTCCGGATGAAATTTATAGAGGGTTTTTTGATCTATTAAACTCTCAATTTAACTCTGTCTTTAAGGTAATAGAAAAAAGATTATTTAAAAATCTTAAATTTAGTGATTGGGCAACTATTGGCATCTATAAAAGTAGAAATAGGCTGTTTGACTTGTATGCAGAAAAACAATATAATTATGCCCCCGCGTTTATAGAATATGTAAGAAATTATTCCAAATTGTTTAGAAACGTGTGCATACAAGCAAAGTCACTTCACATAAAACAAAAAATTGTCAATTCGGATAATAAAATAAAAGCAGTATGGGACATCATTGGTGATGAAATGGGTAAGAATAAGGTACATTATAATAAACTGGAGCTTAAAATTAACAACCGGATAATTGACTCTGATATAGAAATTGCAAATACATTTGAGAACTTTTTCAAAAATATACCAGTAACCACGACCAGTTCTCTAAATTCCTCGCCAACAGAAGCCTATAATCTTCTAAGAAGCAATGTCTCTGAGTGCAATAAATTATTTAGGTTTAAACACGTTACCCCATATGATATTATCAAAACATTCAAATCATTGCAAAATAAAAAAACAGGAGATCTATGGGGAATATCAGTTAAAATAATTCACAATATCATTGATATTATTGCGCCCTATCTTGCTTTAATTTTTAATAAGTCTGTAGATTCTGGATCTTTTCCAGACCTGATGAAATGTAGTAAATTAATACCTCTTTTTAAATCGGGAAGCAAATGTGACCCGAATAACTACAGACTAATTTCAATTTTGCCAACTCTCAGCAAGATATTTGAAAAAATAATGCTCAACCAACTGCTTCTACACTTTAATTTAAATAAACTTCTTCACCCTGAGCAGTACGGTTTTATTAAGGGTCGATCAACAACCGATGCAGCCGCAACGCTGTTGCAACACATATTCGATGCATGGAATAACTCACAGAATGCCATTGGTATTTTCTGTGATTTATCAAAAGCTTTCGACTGCGTTGATCACGAGACCCTTTTGCTTAAACTGAGCCACTATGGTATTAAAGATTTTGCGCTTAGCCTCATTGCGTCTTATCTTAGTGATCGTGTTCAAAGAGTATGTGTCAATGATGTGAAATCATCCGGATCAGCCTCGGTAATGGTTGTACCCCAGGGTTCTATTCTAGGTCCATTCATGTTTTTGATTTACATAAATGATTTACCATATTTGGCCAAAATACTTGCGATATTGTACTATTTGCTGATGATACGTCTTTGAATTTTAAAGTCGATAGGACGAAAGACAATTTTGACGATGTAAATATTGCATTATCTCAAGTTTCTGAATGGTTTGCCGTAGGCAAATAATCTACTATTAAATGCTAAAAAAACCAAGTGTGTTGAGTTTTTATTGCCCAACACCAGAACTGTCAGTAAAAATTTAAAGATAAGTAATGAACCCTTGAAAAGTGAGGACTCCACAGTGTTCTTGGGATTAACCCTGGACTCAAAACTGCAATGGGGCACCCATATAGCAACACTTGCTGGCAAGCTTAGCTCTGCTGCTTACGCTGTTAGGAAGATTCGACAGTTAACTGACATAGAAACTGCAAAAATTGTTTATTTTGCATATTTCCATAGTATTATGTCATACGGAATCTTATTATGGGGTAAAGCAGCCGATATTGGAAAAATTTTTGTATTGCAGAAGAGGGCAATTTGCGCAATATATAATTTAAAACCGCGGGATTCCCTTCGAGAAAAATTTAAAGAAATAGGCATTCTTACAGCAGCTTCACAATATATTTACAACAATATAATATTTGTCAGACAAAACATCGTGAATTACAAAAAAAAAGGTGATTTACACGATAGGCAAGTTAGAAATCCAAACAGGCTCGTGATTCCTCGATGTCGCCTCAAGAGGGTCCGAAAGACATTTGTGGGAATGGGCGTAACGTTTCATAATAAAATTCCACAGTCGATCTTAGACTTGCCTTTACACAAGTTTAAGAAATCAGTAAAAACTAATCTCATGAAAAAAGCATATTATGCAATTGAAGACTATTTAGATGATAAAAAAGCGTGGACATAATTCTTTCCAGCGATTCATGAGACAGCAGGTGGTAATTGAACTGTTTAACTATTCTATTGAATGTAAACTTATTTTGAAAAGAGCAACTGCCGAGTTTCTTGCTGGTTCTTCTCGGCAGGAACGGCATTCCGAACCAGTGGTAGACTCATCGACGATTCGAAAGCACTTGTAAAAAAGTTTATTTGAATAAAAAACATTTCTATTCTATTCTATTCTATTCTAAGATGGAACGGGTTTGCCTAGAAGATGCTTGATGATTGAAGATTCGTTTTTGTTTAAACATAACCAGTTTGTAATTGCCAGTGCCGCTTTGACCCTAGGCGTGCGAATGAGAAATGAAGACTTGAAGAGCACAGCACACTCACCGAAATATAGCCTATAAAGTACCGATAAGCCGACAACTTTTCGCCTGCGGTGGTCGACATTCTGAAGTTCGGCCAATAGTGGCGAGTCTTCGCTACTGAGGTTGAGATCTATAGATGACACTCTCACCCAGCTCAAACTCAAGACTGAGACATATTTATGTCAGGACATAATATCTGTGTCTCATTTTAATTATTCCATCATGAGCCTTGAGCAGAAACAGAGTATTATCTAGATTTCATCCTAAGCCTCCTAGCTCGACGATCTACAGCATTCAGTGCAGCCAGTTGGTACTTTGCGGATCAATTAGAAGAGGTAGTATAATAAACGTTCGCTAATAGTGTTCATAGGTCTTTCTCAATTTCGCCGCCATCGTCGAGTAGGTACGTATACACTACAGTGCACTAATTGTTTTGGAGTCGATCCAAAATACATACTTAACCGAATTTCACGGGTGGCATGGTGCATAGAAAATTGTTGCTCCGTACTAATTTAGTGAAACAATAATGTAGACGTTAAACCTACTTGGGCTCGGATAAAATATTAAACATCATTACGCACACTCACACGCACACAAATACATACACCCATGTTGTGAATATCGTGGTTGTTTTAATTGTACTTCTCTGCTAATGTTTTTGGCCTTATATCTTATCGAAAGCCTTGTAAAGATATGATTGTAAACGCAGTTGATTGGAAATTAACAAATAAATATTAGATACTCGTACTATCCGATTGTGGTGTAGAGGATCGATCCTTAAAAATATTTTGATTAATGGTATCTTTCAGCTTGAGATTGGCACCGTCTTTTATGTGATAAAACTATGACAAATACCTGGCACAATAATATCTGGTCATTGTAATAGAAATGATAGATTAGAATCTTGGTTATATTACTCCCCAATGTCCCAATGTGCACAATCCCCATGATTTCTAGAATAATTGAAGTAAAATTTTCACGTATACTATTTGGTCAGACCAGAAAAAAGAGGCAGTCAACTTAAATAGAGTTGTATGCACATAATATATGTCTTTAACTCTGAGAGATCGATTCGAGAAAAGTGCCGTTCTAACAGAATAACTTGGAAAATATATTATACTAGCCGATGCCCGCGACGTCGTCCGCGTGGATTTAGTTTTAAAATTTTCGGGATAAAAAGTAGCCTTATTCACTCTCCAGGTCCTCAACTATACCCATGCAAAAAATCACGTCGATCTGTAGGCCTGTTGTGGCGTGATTGAAGGACAAACCAACAAACAAACACACTTTCGCATTTATAATATTAGTAAGGACTATAGGGTCCAACCCTAATCGATTTTCTACTTAATTCAGGAGAGGATCCTTACTTTGATGTGCTTGAATCTTAACCCCTTCATATTTTCCAATCACCATAACTCAGAACAACATAAAACTTTGTTACCCCAATTATAACGAACCAGAAGCGTTGCTCAAATCCACCCGAGAGATTTCACATTTCATTAATTTCCAGAATCTCACAGTTAAAATGTTGGGAAGGCTGCCCACGGCGTGTAAAAGCATGGAGCTGCAATTAATTCTAGTCTTCTTGATTAGTGACATGCTGTAAGAAAATAACTACGACTCGATTGAAGGCTACTCTAGGGTTAATTCAACTACACACTCGTACATTGCACGAAGAGAATTTTTGAATTTCTCTATGTCTATTTAAATAATTATGTGTGTTCACACACCATAGGATTTCATACAAAAATTACACAGATCACGAACTTTGCTGCTGGATTTAAGTATTTTTATATGTAATAAATCTTAGCTCAAGTGAGAAGAGTTTTGTTTGAGTTTGAATCGTAGTAGCTCTCTATATTATGTCCTAAAACACGCCCCATGAGAAGACATCTTTAAATACATACACAGAAGTTTCTAAACCGGAAAGTTTGCAAGTCCTCAAGACAAATAACCGTTTCAAACTCTGTTTTATCCAATATGTAGCATTGGATAGACAAAGTTCACGGTAATTCAAATAAATTTCCTTATGTGTTGTGAAACTTTTAGAAAACAGTATCTTGTAAACAGATTTGCCATAAAAATAGTGTAGCTATAGTGTTATTACTCGACGCTCCTGACTGTATTGTCGGTATCGACACTGGACTCCGAGATTTACCTCAGAAAAACTTGCCTATTAATAGCAACCAGGAGACGTATTTCCTAAAGGATATTCAAGGGACCGTTTGACATTAGGATGCTAAGATGCTTGAATGGTAAACCCGAGTCAGTACTTTGAAATTAGCTTTGAGGTTGGAACCATCAGGTGAACGGCATATCTAGCGTAGACTCAATAAGCTAGCGTTCAAGCGGCACAAGATAGGCTTCTGTGACCTGGATCCTGGAAAGAGACCTAAGTATGTCCAACCGTGGACGAAGATAAAGAATATTCATTGTGTGTAATTTTATGAGAATCTAGCATTTTCTTGTGAATTCGTCCGCGTGGACGTTTTGGTTTCGAACGACGATGAAGGTTTTTCAAAATTCCCTTTAAAGGCAGGTTTTGCAAAAAATCGCAACGATTCATTGTTTCATTGAAAAACCAACAAAAACACTTTCGCATTTATAATTAAAGATAGTATTCGATGGAAATCGTGATAGATGTAAAATACATTTTGTACGAGAAATCTTTACAAATACCTAGCGATAAGTCGGGAGCTATTTTACGACAGAGTCGTTAACACGCTGACCAAATAGCGAGAATGTAATTGTTACATAAACAAAGTTATATTTAGAAAGTATAATATTATTATTCCGTCTCATAAAGTCTTCTCTAGCGAAAATTATAATAGTGAACGCTCATGCGTTGACACGTTGCACAATAAATCTGGACTCTAATTAATATTGGCGCTAAAATAGATTGTAATAGGACATTGCCCTTCCCACCTACATACGGAGTGAATGAACGATTTGAATGAGTTAAATTTGTACTTAGCTTGGTACCTATATTACGACTAACCTACGTTCATTCTTATACCGATAATACTGTTAAAAATTACTTGTACGTGAGATTATACGCAAAACTTACCTGAAGTAATGCATCTCAATTACGACAAATAAGACTAGTTTATGTTTGACCGCTTTGTTTGTTTGTGTGTCCATCTGTGTCATAGTAGTGCTCAAACGGATGGACCGATTGCGATGATAATGATGATGATAAATGCGGTATTTTTATTGAAGGCGGGTCAACTGAGATGGAGTTATGTTAGATGAAAATCTATGTAGCCATTTAAGGCTCTTTTCAGCTGATGTAGAGATATGTTGAGATAAACATATTTAAAACTAACAGCGGATCTGTTTTTAACGTATTTCGGAAGACCCTCTATTTTCGGTTAGATCATTTGAGTATATAACCAAGGTTATATACTCAAAGGTTAGATCAAGGTTAGATCGGTGAGAAACAATTTAAATTCTTAACGTAGGCAACATCTCAAATTGTAAAATATAATTAAAAGGTAAAAATTAAAGAGTGTTATCTGAATTCGGCGTGTTGCCAGACAATGATTCATGTTCATTCATGCTCTACATTTTCATATAATATTATGCAGATCCAGATGTCTTCTATTATTACACAATCTTGATAGTCGGTGTGTAAGTGAAATTGATTTTCCATTAATATAATAGTAGTTAATTTAATTGCGTCACTTCTGTCTATTGAAAGTGCTTATCTCATTAAGTATTTAGTTAAAATAGGGTGATTTATGATCAGTGATATTTTGTCCGGTGGGAAGCTTTGGTCGTGGCTAGCTACCGCCAAGACGTACTGCCAAGTGATTCAGCGTTCCGGTACGATGTCATGTGGAAACAGATTAGGGGTATGGGTTTAATTTACACTGCAATATCCTACTTTCTACTTATATGCGAAAGTTTGTGAGGAGAGATGAATGTAATTATGTTTGTTACTCCTTGACGCCCATAGACGTATTATATTTACTTAAAATAAATATAGTTAAAGTTGACGCCACAACGAATTAACCGATTTGGCTGAAATTTGTAATGGTGATAGCTCATACCCAGGATTACACAGACTACATTTTATCCCGGAAAATTTAAGAGTTCCCGCAGGAATTAAAACACCTCAATCCACGCGGACAAAGTCGCGGGCATCATCTAATCTCTTATGAGTTTTAGTCTGCATTCTAGCGTCAGGTGAAATCACAAATAAAGGCTACTTTGTCATAGAATAAAAAAGATTCCACCTACATCCATCAGCATAACCTCTGAGGGCAGAATAGACTTAATATATTTACTACTGTTAGAAGACATACAAAGGAGTGAGGAGCGAAAACATCACTTACGGCAATACCTAAATATAGAAAAGGAAAGCGAATCTGATATCACTATGACCAGAAGTGCGGTTTTCTAAAAATTGCCGATCAAAATCGTATTCATTTGATGGTATTAGCGTCAAAGTAAAATATTCCTTGACTGTATTGATTTAAAGTCACAATTAAGTACAATCGATTTTAATATGTAGCGATATGGAGCGTATCGTACAAACCTAAACGTATAAGAATGCATACACTAAATTGAGCTCTATTTCAACTCTGTTATGGTTTATTTTACTTTGACGCTAATGCCACCAAATGAATACGATTTTGATCGGCAACTTTTAGACAATTTCAAACGACAATTCGTCATAACTCGTCACGGTCACACCTAAATAAGAAAAAGTCACTAGAAGTTGCACTTATTGTTATATCAAAATCGGTTATGCGTTTTGAGGCTGTCAGGGGGTCTTGGTTTATAGTCTATTGTAATCTATGGGGTCTAGGTACTTACGGTAGTAAATATATTAACCTTAATATATTATATAGACCTATTTATATATTATAGATTATATAGACCTCTATAAAATAGAACAGTAATCTTAAATGTCGACTAAAAACGTTTCACACGTGAATGAAGTCGAGTGCACTGGCTAGCTATTAATAAAATTCTTAGTTCACGTCAAAGTGTGAATACTTAAATAGGTTATTTTAAATTTAAAAGTAATAAAAAAGGGGTGCGTAAAATCTGTTCAGTTAACTTCTGAGGCCGTAAACAAAAGAGGTTTCTAATTAAGAATGAAATTAAAAAGTTTAGCGAGTCACTTCGTAATGTTAAAAAGGCAATAACTTTGAGTAGGTATATAACCAACAATACTCAAAGGGCAATAACTGGCAATAAGCATTAACCTTGCAAGGATAATAAATTCCATGAAGTTTGATTATGGATGTTTCATGACTGAAATAGATCAGAGGGATCACAAAAGGCAAACTCGACCAAAAAAGTTAAAATTGTTTATGTTGTCAGCCAATAAATCAATGTAGTGTTTTTAAAAGTTTTTAAATGTGAAGGGGTAGTTCTTGAATAACGGATAATAAAGTATATGGACCGATTTCCAAGATGGCGGGGGGTGGAGGCAAAATTATTTTGTTCTCTTTCAGTTTTTCGGTTAAAGCTCGATATCATTATTTTTTGTGTACAGATTTGTATTCTATAGACAGTTGAAAGATTATTAATCTTATTCCAAATATTATATAAAAGGAAAAGGTGACTGACTGACTGATCTATCAACGCACAGTTTAAACCACTAGAGGGATCGGGCTGAAATTTGGCATATAGATAGCTTTTTTGAAAATTCACGTGAGCGAAGCCGCGGGCAAAAGCTGATTCAATATAAATTCATATCCGTAAGTTTGTATCTATCTGTTATAGTTTCTAAGATATCCATCAATGAAATGCCAATCAATAAGCCAATCTTCCTATATGTTACCGACCAAAATAAGAATAGAATAGAATGGAATGGAATGGAATGGAATGGAATGGAATGGAATGGAATGGAATGGAATGGAATGGAATGGAATGGAATGGAATGGAATGGAATGGAATGGAATGGAATGGAATGGAATGGAATGGAATGGAATGGAATGAAATGGAATAGAATAGAATAGAAATGTTTTTTATTCAAATGAACTTTTTTACAAGTGCTTTTGAATCGTCGATGAGTCTACCACTGGTTCGGAATACCCTTCCTGCCGAGAAGAACCAGCAAGAAACTCGGCGGTTGCTCTTTTCAAAACAAGTTTACAATTCAATAGATACTATGCTATGTATGCAATGCTTCCACAATGAGTTCCACAAAAGCATACCTAATTATAATTCAACACAATATGTTAAGACGGGCAGACAGAAAGTAGCCCCATTCCCGCTTAAGAGCATGAATGATTTGAATGTAAGCGTGGATATATCTCGCTCCAGCAATTCATGAGACAGTAATAACTAGGCTGTGTAACACAACATGATATTTTAAGAAGTCGGTTAAAAAAGGCAACCGCCGAGTTTTTTGCTAGTTCTTCTCGGTTGAAATGGCATTCCGAACCAGTGGTAGATTCACTGGACGATTCGAAAGCACTTTGTTAAAGTTTATTTGAATAAAAAATTGTTCTATTCTATTCTAATAAAACTTCGATGGGACTGTATTAGAAATTGTTGAAAGGACCCATCTCTCCACATTCTTGAAACTTTTGCGCCTATTTAATTTTTCCTATTTTGCTTTTTTGCTCGGCGATATAAGATTTGCAGTAAATGTAAGCAAACTCATAAATACTAAATTTAAATTTCCCGTCATCATACCTATTTATGTTGTTATACATTACAGACATAACATTTAAAGACCCTCTCCAGCTTAAAGAAACTTTTCCCATAAATAAATATTTCAGTTTCCATAACTCTATTATATTTTATTTGAAAGCAAGTTTTCCCGACTCGTTTATATTTTCCGATTATAGTAGTGCACGATTTTTTTTAGTATCTCTAAAATAAATATGGACATTACTACGCACCGCAAAAATTTTGAATGTCTTTCCAGCTTCCGTTGTTCTTACTAACTATAACTTGGGTCTTGGGCAAGTTTATATTATCAAGAGTGAGTATTCATCTTTTAGGCAAGCATCTTGGGCTGCATCTTCACTTACGAATGGTTTGATAGCAAACAAATGTTATCTACAATATTATGTTTAAATACAAATTAAAAAAAAATACAAGATAAAATAGTTTATTCTATCTTGGATTAATATTTTCCTTCAATCAGATAATAGTAAAAAATTAAGTTTCCAACCACTTGTGATCTTACGAGTATCACCTTCCATATCCTAGATCCAGAATATCATTTTCAGTTGTGTTATATATATATTTTTTGGTGAGAATAGAGTCTACTGCATTGTTCCGAGTAGCCTAATTTAGACAATGGTCTGGGAGCTGGTAACATTGAAAGTCCCCTCATAGCCGATTTGAAAATTTTGTATTTGAATTGATAGTTACACATTGTGAAAAAAAATTTTTTTTGGAAGAGTCTCCCCCCTATCTCATACTTCAAGTAGGTATGCGAGACACTTTCGGCCAAAAAAAAAGTGGTTTGCGTATTTTTTTTCTGAAAGAGTAATTTACTATCGAATACATTGCAAAAAATCAACATCCGTGATGACGGTAGCATTTTTGAATTTATGATTTTTTTACATTGTTTCGGCTTTTTAAATTAACGCATACCGAGATTATTATAAACTTATAATGTTTAACTGTCAATTACAATTAAAAAAAATCGAATCCGCATGAGGGACTTTCAGTGTTACCGGCTACCGGTGTAAGTATTACGTTTATAAAGGACACAGGCGGTCAAGACCAAGACCTATGAAAATCCATCCAAGAGACCTTTGTTCAATAGTGGACTTTTCTATCACACGGTAAAAACGTATCGTATGGTATAAAAAGGTCTTAATCGTTAAGTCGGTGATCGATATCAGACCGTCAATTGTTGATGAGGTCGCGGCCAGTTACTTGGATACAGTGTGGACACAAAACTCATATTGACCGATCGCCCGGGGTTGTATTTGTAAGGGTAGTTGTGCATTTTGTTTGTACCTACCCTAAACAGCCTTGTCTATAATTTGAATTTGATTGTAGGTAATATAAGTAGGGTAATTTACATACGTAGTAGGATAATTTACTGTCACTGTAATTTAACCTTTATTTAAACTGTCATAATCTTTATGGTATCATTAGTTTCTATGTTTTGAATTCTTCTGCTATTAAAGAACCATACAGAAATTTCGTTTGTTTACGTACCGTCAATTGAAATAATGTTTCGGTATGGTGCGGACACAGAAAGCGATTTACTTCTATTAACTTCCGATTCCTTCATAATCTATCTTTAATCTATGGTAGGTTATCTATCAACCCGTCAAAAGTTTTAAGGAAGTTTTTGACAACAACGTTGCGAGTTAATTTATCGACAAAATATAAAAGATTGATTGAGCATAATATAAAAACTGGGCGTAAATCATATTGAAAGAACCAGGATAGAGTGTTTTAAAATTAATGGATTGATTATATTAATACGAGGCCTTTAAAACACCTTTGTTGATATAATATGGCAATTTCTTACCGTAGAAACTTATCAACTTACTTCAAAACTTTATCTGTTGTGTAATTAGAGAAAAAGAAGTCGGGAACAACGATTTGTTAAACAAGAACCAATTGTATTCCACACAGAAATTATCGAGTAAATATTTTCATAGACAGGTTCTTCTACGCAATGAGCTACAAGCGGTCTTGTCGCTTAAAGTGAACGAGAAAGCGAAAGTAGTTTCGGTTGGAAAAATCACCCTCAAGATAAATATATTTATTTACTTTAAGACCGATAACAAATCTCAAATCGAAACACGGTACTCATTTCGATGTTCGAGATTTCGGTCACGTTTTCACGATATCGATGGCAAGCTAATATTTTTTCTTAGGTATCAATTTCTCTAGAGAGTGTATTAAAACCGTGGAGTGATTTAAAAGAGCGCGAAATTAAGGGCAGCGAAACTGTGTTTATATTTATAATATTCAGTTTAATATTAGATTGAACATAGATAAAATTAAGAAAATGGACAGAAGAATTTCAAAGTTCAAAGAAGAATTTAGTGGAAAGGATCGCGGCCTTCAGTAATGAGAATTAGAAGCAGGCAGGCAGACACTGTTACGTGTAGTACCTAGTGTTAAATATTATTACCCAGCTGGTTTCGGCTTCGTAGAGTTTCGCCTCTGTCTCAAAAACTTCAAATAGGTATGAGTGACACAGACAACGCTCTACAATTAACACACATACATTATTGTATTGTTTCTTCCATAATCATAGTATTCTTTATTTACTACGTTATTAAGAAATACTATCTTTATGGTTTTTTCTCGCTCGAAGTGCTACACACCTAGTGCTTCCGGGTCCTGTAGAAATCTACTCCTAAAAAATCATCTAAGTATCAGACGCCTATCAATCTTGCGCGTTATCTTCCCCTTAAGAGCTCTCTCTCTCTCAATATTATTTATTCATGAAAAATTTATGATGCAATCAGGTCAAATATAGCCCCGCAATGTAGATTTGACTTTGATAAAATACGATTACAAACTTCCAAGGCAGCTTTTTTGCATTTTTATGAGGGGGTTTTTGTAAATTTTGTCATACGCTTCAGATATTACGCTTCGATGACTCGGCGAATAGGTACATTTATTCTGTTTGTGTTACTCAAGCGATCAAATCGTTGGACCAATTTAAATGCGATAATTTTTTTTTGGAAAGTGGATTGGTTTTTAGCTATAGAATTTTTTCAGCCGTTTAAGGATTATTGGATCTTTTTCTAGCCGACGGTGTAGGGATCTGAGTCATAAAATTGATATTTAAGTAAAATATTACTTCTACTCATTTATTGACTTAAAATTAGGTATACTAATCTTTTAATACTCAAAGAATAAGTCCTAATAATATGTATACTCGATGACACGTCCACTGAGAATGTTATCACTACGTTGACACTTAGTAAGCTATTATTCTTGACCCTTAGATCATTCAATGCTTCAACCAGGGGCAGTTTTTCTATAATATTATTTTTTTCATTATTATTGATTGGCTTCATTGATTTCGTTCTGGTCATGTTCTGATGATTATGATAATATAAATAATTTACCTATAGACAGCGACTTGATAAAGGAACAGGTATAGGGGTTCAAAAATTCAGCTTTATTAAAGGTATAGATATACTTTTTGCACAGCTATAAGCTTATTTAAACCATATTAAGTGAAAATATGTAGCATGTAGTTTATGGCTACATTCTACTCGAAGCTATTAGTACAGGATCCGAAGTAAAGTCGACCTTCACCCATCTGTTTAATGGATGAAAAAAAGTGATTTTTTAATTTTTAATTAATAATAGCCTGGCCAGGATTTTTTCAGGCAACCCATTTTTTTGTAATTTTTAACATACTAGTTTACTTATAAAATTATTTTCATCCATTAAACAGATGGGTGAAGGTCGACTTTACTTCGGATCTTAGACTATATAAATATACTAGCACCTACTCAAATGACCTAAATAAAATAAAAACTTTTTCAGTGGCTAATTTGAAAAAAAATTAATGGAATATTTCAAATTGACGCCCGTCAATAATTTCCATCAGTTGTTATATAAATGGCGAGGAAATGTGACTAAAATTTTCGTTCTCTTTTTGTGTTGTGTGTTTTTTTATATTTATGTAGTCTTTTTGATCTCGATTTAATTTTATTTGATTTGACCGAAATTTTCAGTGTTATAGTCGAATCAATTGCAGTGAGTAGGTCCGTGACTCTTGTTTTTTATATTACTGTACTTTTGGAGATTTAAATTTTTTGTGAAGGTATGAAAACGCTTCTTACTATTTATAAGCCCTTAGCAATATTATATCTTTTTGTGGATTCAATTTGTTGTGTCAGCTTAAAGATTGGTTTCATAGTTGATGAAACGATGAAACTAGATATGTACATAGTTTCAAGCAAATTCTGTACAACGTACCAATCGCGCTCTACGCCGCCTTTCTTCTAGTAGTAGAACAAGTACAAGAATAATAAATAGTCTACACGCCAACACAAACCCTAATAGTCAACAGAAACCCTCCAAAGTACACAAAAATTGCAGACTTTGCAGTTGTGCATCGTGGCGTCTATACTATCTGCAGAAGATGCTCCGATTTGATGCTTTGGAAGGTTTAAAAATATAGTGTTGCGTTGTGGTATTTCTACTATTGGAGGAGCGGCAGTATTCACAAACAAACCTAGGTCCTCAAAATCCAGTTACTGATTTGGGCACAGTTAATTAATATTCACTGTTGCAGCTAAGCTGTGGTAGTCTTTGCCTAATTCGCCATCGTACTCAGTCTACTATCTTGTACCTAGTAATATCGCTCCTTATATTCATGGATAAAAAACAATCATGAAAGTACCTGCTCATATACTACTCGTAATGCTAGACACACAGAAAACATAACTTCTCCGTATATCCGGAACTCGGTCGGAGTCCGCAGTTCTGTTAGCTTAGCAACTGCACATTGTGGAAGTTATTACGGCGCACTCGCTGTTAGAGGGATTGCACATTATAAAATGAGACGCAAGCAACGCAAGCCGTAAATTTTGCAACACGTGTTGACGGATTCGGACTTCCTTAAGAGAAGTATTACATTTTGCATCCCTCTCTCTCGCACATTCTAATATTTTCAATTTTGACAAAATTTGACAAAATGTGGTCAGTAAAATATTATCTTCGACAGTTAAATAACGGCTATTATAGATATAGTTTTATTATTATATACCTAGTTTTTGATAGAGAATAATGAGCAATAAAAGTTAAGTTTTCGCCCTTTTTCTCTAATAAAATGTAGGTATATCACAATAAAACTATATCTAAAATATCCGTAATTTAACTGTCGAAAATAATAATTGACCACATTTTGTCAAAAGTATCTGATTTTTACAATCATTGAAAAAATTTGAATGTGCGAGAGAGAGGGATGCAAAATGTAATAGTCCTCTTAAGACAGACAATGAAGACAGAGAGGAATAAGATATCCTAAAATGCTTACCTTTTTTATACCTCCTTCCTATTATATGAAACATTACATAATATTTCCCGATATTGTAGAACTGTTTTGAAAAGATCCTGGTAATATTTTGTAACGGGTTTTAATATTACTAAATAAATAATATAGCAGTGATAGCCTAGTGGTTACGACAGTGGTCTCCTATTGGGGGGGTCGCAGGTTCGATCCCGGGCACGCACCTCTGACTTTTCGAAATTAAGTGTGTTTAAGAAATTAAAAATATCACGGTGAAGGAAAACATCGTGAAGAAACCTTGCACACCTGAGAGTTCTCCATAATGTTCACGAAGGTGTGTGAAGTCCGCCAATTCGCATTGGGCCAGCGTGGTGGACTATAACCCTTCTCTGAGAGGAGACCTCGCTCAGTAATGAGCCGATGATGGGTTGATAATGATGATGATGATGATGATGATGATGATGATGAATAATAAAATCAATAAGAAATTGCCAGTAATAGAAAAATTATTCTTTTCTATTCTATTCTAACAGATTTTGGGTACGCCCAGAATAATACTGGCTGGCACGTGCACGCGTGCCTACTTAGTGTGCGATCACTATAAAACTGAACGTGCACTAGCGTCTTCATAATTATATCGAATTACCAGCAATGGGTATCTATACCCACAGAATAGATAGGCAGAAATAGACTCCAATACAATTATCGGTTTTGATGATAATGTTAGAGCTAATTAGAGAACTAGATGTCTAATGCTTTAACAGTTCTTCAGTCTCCGAGATGAATGGATTATAGTATGGTCGTATACGTAGGACGTGCAACACTTGCAAATTGATATAACAAGACCGAACTGAGAACGGTTTCAAACGAATTTTCGAAGCTGTGTATCGCGTATGGTAGTGTGTTTTGCCCACGACATCGTCTTTTCTTTTATTTTTAGGGTTCCGTACCCAAAGGGTGCAAACGGGACCCTATTACTAATCCTCCGCTGTCCGTCCGTCCGTCCGTCTGTCAGTGTATCTCGTAAACCGTAATAGATAGACAGTTGAAATTTTCACATATAGTGTATTTCTATTGCCGCTATAACAGCAAATAATAAAAATAAAATTAAATTGAAAAATAAAGGGGGCTCCCATACATGGAAAAGGAGTCGAAATAAAATTTTATTTTATTACCCCGGCAGGTGGGGTGTCATTGTCTAGAGGTCATTAAGTGGAGTTCAAATATATATTTTTTTATTTTTTAGGTACAAAAATGAAGAAATGGGGGGCTGTCAAAGTTTTCGGTTTTAGACCAATTTTGTTAGGGGGTCTATTTTAAAATTGGTCCATTTTTCCAAGTTTGAAATTTTGGTATATTATGTACTATATAGTGTATTTAAACAACAAATACTGAAAATATCGATTTATAATGCGGTTTGTAAGTTGTAACCAAAACAAACGAGCATTTTTCCCCATATACTATTTTAGTACTTTCTAAGAACTAAGATATCTAAATGCTCGTATGTATCTAGTTTAAAAAAATGATTTGGTCATATGTACGGAACCCTAAAAGAGCGAGGTCCGACTCGCACTTGGCCGATTTATTTTATTTTATTTTATTTTATTTTGAAGGTTCACAAACAATGTTTTTTCGAGGGTAGACACTCAAAAAGCGCACACGTATTTTTTTGGGTGTGGAGTTATTTTATTAAAGTTAAATTGTTTAAAGTTTAAATATTTATATGTACTAAGTGTTTTTGTACTTACCAGCCTTAACTCCAACCAAATAATCCATACTTGGCAACGTGACTGAAGGATTTAATTGTTAAACACATCACCAAAGCACATTCACTATGGAGGCCATTCAAAACTCGATTCAGTCATTGACTGAGCATTTCAACACTCAAATGGCAGAATTTCAGAGGAGTCTACAGGGGGCAATTCCTGCAACGAGTCCCACTGCTAACATATCTGTTCAGTTTAATGAGTTCCGTGCTTTTGTGTTATCTGCACTCGCCGGTCTGCAGCAGCAGGTAGAAGTACTGGCGCGACAAACTGATCAGTTGGAAATGCGGAGTAGGCGGAAGATGCTCCTGATCCACGGGATCCCAGAGGGCAACGATGGTAATCTGTCAGCCACAGTGAGTGCTTCTTTGTCCGCTCATCTGAAATTACCCAACTTGCAGGATGATTGTTTTGACCGCTGCCAGCGCTTGGGTCAGCCTAAGGCTGACAAGCCTCGGGCTATACTGCTGAAATTCCGGGATCTAACAGTGAAGAATCAGGTCTGGTTTGCAAAAACTGCTCTCAAGGGTTCAGGTATAACTTTGTCTGAGTTCTTAACAAAAGACCGGCACAACGCCTTCATGGCTGCAAGGCAGAAGTTTGGAGTATCAAAGTGCTGGACGAGAGAAGGGCTCATCACAATAATCGGATGCGACGGCAAACGCCACCGGGTAACTTCCAAGGCGGAGGTTGACGCCATTCGGCTGCGCAGTGATGATCAGGTTCCTGCCTCCTCAGCGGCCACTTCCTGTGCCAAAGTCACTTCTCAAGTACCGAAGACCGCTAAACCAGTGGTGAATGAGGCGGTAAGGTCGAAACGGATTGTTAGGAAGTAAGGCAGAGTAAAGCAATCTAAGTCACTTTATTTTATATTTTTGAATAATGCGGGTTTGCATAAAAAATAAATACCAAACATTGAGTTACGGAAGGTCGCAGGTGGAGGGTCACAAAGAAATTCCGGATACTTAAAATGAATTTATTAAAATTAAAATTACAATTAAAATCTTACAATCTAAAGCGTACGGATTATTCCGAAGTAAGGAATGTTCTGTTCTCGTGGGAACATTATTCTATATCTTTCCCGGGCAATGGGTAATATAATACCCATCGCGAACGCTTACGCAGCACTAAACACTCGCGAAGTACGTAGGGCTGGCATTTCAGGGCTGTGCTATAACTCTTCCCCCCGCAGATCCTCGACTATTTCAGTACTCGTAGTGAAAAAGTTGCAGGATGAGCTGAATCAGCTGATGTGATCGCATGGTCCTCTTCTGTGGTGTTGTTTGGCTGACTGACGACTAATCTCTGACTTTTCATGTAGCGACGAATAAAAATAAATGCTGCAAGTGCGATTGCACTAAGAACAAGTATGTAGAAAGGGATCGTTGTATGATAAACGGCATCAGAATGGCCAGAAGTAAGAAGTGGTTGCAACTCTACTCGTTTTTGGATGTCATGAAGATTATTGAGATTGATGGAATTAATTTTGACTTGCGGTGATTTCGGATTTGAGTCCATAGTCGAGTTGATTGATGTTAGTAATATCTTCATTGGTTGTCCTTGAAGTTCATCATTTTCATTGGCCAAAGTGAATTCGTCGGTGCGTAACAGACAGTTTTGTGGGATGGTTGCAAGATAACTGCCATTCAGGGTTATGTAGTCGTTCCGTCCACATGAAAGAGTAACTTTTGTTGCATTTGGGAATGTGATGGAATAATGCCGATCGTCTAATTTCTCCATGCCTTCTTTTTTTAGCAATACTGTAGTTATTTTGCATGACTTTTCTAATAGTTGGCTTGTAATGAGGGTTGAAATGCAGTCTGGTATAGTTCGAATCCGATGGTTGAGATTTTCGTCACAAAGATACCGGGCGGAATTACCAAGCTTCGGGCATTCAGCCTCTATGTACACATGCATATTCCCACTGGTTGCGATAAATGGAAATGGAGGGATAAGGATTTGATTTTGATTGTTAGGTAATATGGATAATTTGTATAAATTATAGGTGTGGGGAGATACTATCGGGAATTTTAATACTAAGACTATTCTTTTTTCTGAATAATATGAGCCCGAACGTATAATATTATAGTACTCGCGAAGTTCTAAATCTAATAATTGGTCCTTACTATATAATGTAACTAATCTACTTAACATTATTCTTAAAATATCTATTCCTATCATTATATGGTGTGCGGTAGAGGTCCGCGTGAAAGCTAGTATATCTTCAAGTTTTCGGAGTGTTACTAAAACTTCATCTATATTATCATTAACAATATCTAAAAGCTGAGCAAATTTCGCAAATCTAAGAGTATCCAACTTAGTATCGCTCTCTACATTCAGTAAGTATTGAACAGTTTTATTTATCTCTACCTGATTATCTTTTAACTTATTTATTATTTGGGAATATTCTGCCATCCAGTCCTTACTAAGGCTTATATGCTGATTTGTCTCTATTATAATTTGGTCTTGATTAGATTCTAAAGTTTTTAAAGCACTGTTGTATCTTAATGCATCATTATAATCTAGATTACCGGTTATGGCTTTAATAATGGAACCTAATCCATTTATCAGACCTCTTTTGACACGACCAGGTTCAAAACTCTTAAGTGAATACGACGCTTTATCTAATTTCTGCAATAGATATTGAACACGAGTTTCATAAAGTGCATATGTGTACTCATCAAAATTATTCTCTATCTCTCTTATTTGATCTTTTACTTTATTAATTTTACTTTCTATATCTTCTAGGTCTATGTATTGCAAGAAGGTGTGGTAATGAGTAATGAGGTTCATGTTTCCAAGGTTAAAGGGTAATAGCCCAGGACCATCTTTCATGGGTTCAAGTTTTATTTCCTGACTCGCCGCTAGCTGGATTGTCGCTACGAGCAGCAGAAGCATCCTGTAACAAGTTTGCGCTTTTTGGTACTCGTTTTAGACGTGACTTTGCAATGGGCTGGCGTTTTTTGGAAGTATAAATATGGATAGGTAGGTTAGTTACTACAGTGTCTGGAGTAAAGCGGGCAGCTAATTTTTGCCTAGAAGCCGACGGATTGTTAACGAAGACTTGTTGCTGGGGTGATAAATCAACTACAGGTTCTCTATCTCTATTTCGACGCTCTATAATTTGAGTTCGATCAGAGAGTGAGACTTGATTAACAATTTCATATACTTTTTTCATTTGTTCCTTATGGTTCTGAATGTATAGTTGAAATAAATGTTCCGATAAATTAAAATCTAATGGGTCACGTGGGTCTGTATGTCCAATAATTAAATCATATGGTCGGCATTTGGTAAAGCTATGAATTGAACTGTTATACGCTAACAAAGCGTATGGCATAAGATTGGTCACTGGTTCATCGCGTTTCTGTAATCTAAGGATTCTCAAATGTTCCAGAATGGTAGAGTGAAATCTTTCAATATTACCGTTTTCATTAGGTGCATGTGGCGAAGTTTTATGATGAACAATCTTATGCATACTACAAAATTCTGCGAATAATTGGTTAGTAAATTCAGTTCCCTGATCAGTAACTATTCTTAAAGGAAGCATATGATGCGTGCTGAATTTTAATAGAGCCTGTATTACACTAATTGCAGTTCCGTCCCTCAAACGGTAAGCCTGGCCATATTTTGAGAACACATCTACAAAAGTAACATATTTTTCACATTCTACAGTGAAGAGATCCATATGCAGTACTTCAAAAGGTCTGGTTGGTGGTGGCACAACATTGAATTGTTGGCGAATTGGATTTCTAGCATACTTAGCTTGGCCACATATAGAGCATTCGTTAATGAATTTAGTTATGTGCTCTTTCATCTTTGGCCAGTAATATTTTCTAGAAAGCGCTAAGTATGATTCATTAATACCACGATGGTTGGTTTTTCCATTGTGATAATGTTTGATTATCTCTTGTTGCCTCAGATAGTCATTAACGTTAGCTATTTCCGACTTAACTAACACAAGGTTCATTGAGGAGCTTTTAAATTTACTTTGTAATATTGGAACTATTGAATACATAGCAGTAGTGGGTGTTACAAGAAGTGCAGTTTTGATATTCGGACGCACAAACTCTTTTACTACATTAACTATATCTTCTTCTAGGTTATATTCAGAGACCTGAGCTGAGACGCGAGTATGGGTTTCAAAAGGTTTGGATATTTTAGGTCGTCGTTTTACCTCATTAACTATAATAATGTGCAACTGTTTTTGAAATTTATTCAGAGGATAATCGACTATAGGAATTTCTAATATGGGATTTTCATGGGAAGTATGTGCAGTTTCAGTAGAAGAGCTGGGAGTTAGAGCAGTTTCAGTTGAAGAACTACGAATATATTGTATAGGTGTTGAAGCGGTTTCAGTTGTAGAGCTATGTCCTGGTGAAGGTGGCCTCTCTGTTGGATTAACAATCATTGAATCGGTTTCCTCGTTATAAATTTCAACTCTAGATAAGGCATCAGCATTAGTGTTATTTTTGCCTTTCTTATAAATTACTGTAAAGTCGAATTCACTGAGCTTTAAGCGCCACCTGGTTAGGCGAGAATTGGGCTCTTTTAGGTTCATGACCCACTGTAGGGGTTTATGGTCAGTGAGAATTTTGAATTTACGACCAAACAGGTAAGGCCGAAAATACTTTGTAGCCCACACAATAGCTAACAACTCTTTCTCAATCGTACTGTAATTTAATTCACTGCTATTAAGTGTACGAGAAGCGTAAGAAATAGGTTTATCTGAACCTATCGGCCCTTGCGACAAAATAGCACCTAACGCAACGTTTGATGCATCTGTGGTAAGTATGAACTCTTTCTCAAAATCGGGGTACTGTAAGATCTGATCATTACATAAAAGTGATTTGCATTTTTCGAAGCAGTCTATATATTCGGAATTCAAAACTATCTTGCTACCCTTTTTTAAGCATTGAGTAAAAGGTTTAGTTATTCGGGCAAAATCTGGGATAAACTTACGGTAATATCCAAGTAAGCCTAAAAATTGTTTGATCTGTTTTGGTGTTTTTGGGATTGGATACTTATTAATGGCTAAAATTTTTTCAGGATTCGGTTTAATTCCTTCTCTACTTATGATGTGTCCTAAGTATGCAGTTTCTAACTTCAAAAATTCTGATTTGTCCATTTGAATTTTGAAATTTGATTCGCGAAGACGCTGGAATACTTTTTCTAGATTTATAATATGTTCCTGAAGGCTAGTACTGAAGACTATTATATCGTCCAAATAGACAAGACAAATAACGTTTTGTAGGCCGCGCAAAACATTATCCATCACTCGCTGGAAAGTGGATGGTGAGTTCTTGAGACCCATGGGCATTCGCAAGAATTCAAAGTGCCCGTGTTCTACATTAAATGCTGTTTTAGGCGTATCATTGGGGTCCATCTCTACTTGGTAGAATCCACTGGCCAAATCGAGTGTGGTAAAATATTGGCATTTGCCTAATTTATCCAGTACGTCACTAATATTAGGAATAGGATACTTGTCATTTATGGTTTTTTCATTTAATTTGCGAAAATCAACCACTAGCCTCCATTTCTGCTTGCCGGAAGCATCAGCCTTTTTGGGCACGACCCAAATGGGAGAGCTCCATGCAGAATCTGATGGTTTAATAATTCCTTGACTTAACATTTTTTCAATTTGGTCTCTAACTTCTTCGCGATGCACGTAGGGATAGCGATAGCTTTTCGTATAAATCGGAATTTCATCAGTTGTTCGAATACGATGTTTGATTTTATTTGTAAAAGTAAGGGGTTCTCCCTCTATATGGAAAATATCTGCATACTTAGAGCAGAGAGCTGTTAGATTAGCTTTTTCTTCAGGGTTAAGGTGATCTGTACGAAGCCGTGATGTGACATCTGTAACACGACTCGATTTTGGTCTAGTACGAATGCATTCACTATTAAGAAGTTCAGCATGTGCCGGCCGATCGAGGGACATAATCATGTCACTATTGGTGGGATTTTCTATTTCTAATATACCACGATTCTGATTAACAGTAGTAATACACTCATGGATAAAACAGTTACATAAAATTTGTTCATGTACTAAAACTTCACCATCTGATGTATCAATCGGTATTCTAATTAATTTTGAACTATTGGCTGGAATTATATCTTCATAAAGATTAACATTTTTAGAGTCGTACATCTCTATCGGGATAATACCAAAATGAGTTATCAGGGATTTGTTCTTCAAGTCTATTTTAGATTCCCATTTATTAAGTAAGTCTAGTCCAATTAAGCCGTCGAAGTAATTATGGAATTTGTAAACGAATAAAGTAATATCGTCTGGGTCACCTAGTTCTTCAAAACAGGGTAGAGTTATCGAATAATCACTTCTGGTAGTCGCGTGCACATTAGTAACCTCGAATGGGTCGTAGTTCAAAGGAATATGCGAATAATAATTCTCAACCACTTCAGGACTGATAAATGATTGATTGGCTCCTGTGTCTAAAAGAAATTTAAGGGGTGGATTACTGATTTGAATGTAACACAGCTGCCTCTGAATGTGAAAATTAATTTCTATTTTGGCTTTTTTTGCTCCACTGCTAACTGAAAATTTTCATCATTGGAACAAACTGATTTTTGATCGTTGTCCTCCAATACTGGATTAGTAGAGTTAGGGTAAAGTTCACAACTATTATCTGGACACTGTTCAGGGGTATAGTCTTGGTAATAATCTTGATAATAACCTTCGTAGTCATAATTATAATTTTGATCATAATCATAATCGTAATCGAATTCATTGAAATTAACTTCACGCGCTTTCATGTAGTTTGTAGGCGGTGGATTGCCAAATCTACGCCAATCGTGACCTGATGGGGGCAATGGTTTTGTCGTGAAGCGATTTACACCGCTCATAGGTGTCGGTCCGATCGATGACCGATTAGGATTTCGTGGGGGCAATCTGAATAGATTACTATTAGGATTATAATTAGGCGGAATCGCACGAAACATCTGTTGCGTACGAGTAGGCATTCTATTAAATTGTGGCCGATTATAATTATTATAAATAGGCATAGGCATTCTATAAGGCTGAGGCGTACTCATCTTAAATTGCTGTGGCATTGTTGGGAACGGTGTCTGCCAATTAGTTTGCATGGTAGGTGGATAAGACATACCAGGGTTAGATATGGCACTTGTAGCACTGGGAAAATTAAAAGGTTTAGGGTTAGAAAAGCTAGCTTGTGCATGCAGCGCTTTAGGTAGAGAGTCGTTTCTTTGCTGTAGGTAGAGCGTGTTCAGCTCTTCTTGGACGTACTCTAATGCTTTTTCTATTGTAACCGGTCTCATGCACCTTACACGAGAACCCAAAGGTTCCTTAAGACCACGAAGAAAGGCTTGCATCGTCAATTTTTTATACAAATCACGCTTCGCCTCCAAGGTCGTCTGCACAGACTCGTGCAAGGTGACATAAGTCATTATTGTGCTAAAGAGAGTCTGACAACGTTCATAAAATTCCATAGGAGTACTATTTCCCTGTGTCTGTATCGCTATGTCATTATAAAGGGCGGTCTCGTCCCTTTGGTCTGCGAAGTTATTAATAAGGGCGTTCCGGATGCCCTGCCAATTTTCCGGAACTCCGTTAGAATTTATAAAACGTGCTGCCGGTCCTGTAATTTTATTAAGTATACCACTAAGCAGCGACAAATTGGATAAATCTGAACCTGGCTCATCTTTTATATATGTGATAACTAGTTGGTCACAAAGTCGAATAAACCTAGTGAGGACATGAGGGTTACCATCGAATTCCGGCACGACCCTCAAGGCCTTATTGATCATATCCGGGTTAAAACTCATGTCTAAATCTATATCTAAATTTCTATTACTGTCTAAGTTAGCCCTACGAGACTGCCTAGGAGATGCAGCTCTAGGGTCTCCCGATTTTCTGGGATGAAAAATTTTGATTTAGGTACTTAGGAATTAAGATGGGAAGCAACACAATGGTAATCTTGTGCACTTACTTTTATCCGGTATTGCGCCGTCGTATCAATTTCTGGATACTGCTCCACCTCCGACTCCAAGGTTCGTAATAGATACCCGAACTTTGTCCCGGTCCGACTTTTCGGAAATCTTGCCGCGCTGCGAACTGACCCGGGTATCCTACCACCACTGCGCCAGTTACGGAAGGTCGCAGGTGGAGGGTCACAAAGAAATTCCGGATACTTAAAATGAATTTATTAAAATTAAAATTACAATTAAAATCTTACAATCTAAAGCGTACGGATTATTCCGAAGTAAGGAATGTTCTGTTCTCGTGGGAACATTATTCTATATCTTTCCCGGGCAATGGGTAATATAATACCCATCGCGAACGCTTACGCAGCACTAAACACTCGCGAAGTACGTAGGGCTGGCATTTCAGGGCTGTGCTATAACTATTGTCAAAATATGTCATTGTCAACGTCAATTGTCAAACGTATAGTGGAAATGTCATAGATGATTGGCAGCCATAGACTAAGAGTGACTTTTTATCGTGAGTTAGGCTCTAAATTCAAGTATCTTAAGTTTTAATATAACTATTTGCTGTTATCGTTAGTTTTTGTTATTGTTTAAATTAGAATGCATTGGTTGTAGTGTAACTTTCTGTATTTAATTATTGAACAAAACTTGAAAGTTACTTATCTTAATAATTATCATATAGTTTGATGTGTTTTTTAAGTTTAATTATCATTTTTTTATTTTATTTTTTATTTTTTATTTCTTTACTCAGTAGTGCTAGTATTTTTATTAAGTTTATCTGCTGGTGGGTATAAAGGAGTACTGCTTTTAAGTAGTCAAATATTTATATTAATAATATTATTTAACTTTATATTAATTATATTTTATTATTTCATTTTTAAAGATATATATTTTTATTATTTTATTACTGTGTATTAAGTATGTTATTTCAAGATATAGGCCTTGACAACTCTTTTTTTTCACTTTCTTCTAATGAAGAATTGAGTAATGACGACAGTTTTTACAGTATACCCTCTCTTTCTGAAACTCTAGACTCGCACTTTTCAGACGTCCCAAAAAATTTCAATATCGTTCATATTAATGCTCAGAGTATTCCTGCACATTTTCCAGATATGCTTTCGTCGTTTGATAGCAAGAATATCCACGCGATTTTGATCTCGGAGTCATGGTTAAAGCCGTGTTTGTCCTCCGCGTCGTATACTCTTCCTGGTTTTCACCTCATTCGGAATGACCGTGCTAATCGGGTTGGTGGAGGTGTTGCTATATACCTTCGTACTCACATACCATTTAACATCCTCAGTATGTCCATGGTACAGGCTGTTCCAGAGGCAGAGAATTTATTTATTGAAGTTATTCTTTCCGGTGTGAAACTTCTGCTTGGCGTGTATTATAGTCCCAGTCTAACAGTAGACTACTTTCATAGCTTTGAAACTCTTTTGGATAAATTCATTCCGCTATATGAGCACTCAATCATTATGGGAGATTTTAATACTTGCCTCATAAAAAATGATGCACGTGCATTCCGTTTGAAGTCTGTAGTGCAGGCATCTAACCTGCATATTCTTCCTCTCTCTGCAACTCACTCTTTTCCTAATTCTACTCCATCTCTTCTTGATTTGATTCTTGTTTCCTCAGTAGACTTTGTGGCTAAACACGGACAGTGTTCCGCAGATGCTTTTTCTTACCATGATCTGATCTTTATGTCTTATAAAATACGTCCTCCCAAAGCTAGATCAAGAATTCTTCTCAAGCGTAATTTTAGTGGTATGGACACTGTTAGGCTGCGAGACGACGCTTCTAAAATTGATTGGACTGAAGTCCTTACTGGTGATTGTATTGATGACCGGGTAGATATTTTCAATTCACTCTTAACTAACTTATATGATATTCATGCTCCAATACGCCCAGTAAGAATTAAACACCTTCCTGCTCCTTGGCTAACTGAGGAAATTAAAACGTTGCAACATAGGAAAAATGTAGCTAAATCTAATTACAAATTGAATGCCAGTGATGCCAATCGAGACAAATATAAGCACATTCGGAATCGATGCAACAGGTTGTGTAGAGACAAACAACGACGTCATATTCATAAGTCCGTACTCGAGGAAGAAGACTCCGGACGGGTATGGAAGTTTCTGAAATCTCTCGGAGTTGGGAAAGCAAGTAGTAATAGTCACACTAGTAGTATTGATTTTAATCAACTTACACTAGCGGCACGCTATGATGGCCGGTTTGACGTTTGTCCGCTCATGAAGTTCCGTATTAATTGATAACGACTTTGAAGGAAATAATTGTATTACTTTATTGACGATAGTGATGTGCAGAGATTCATAAATTTTATCGAATGTAGTTTTAGGTTTAGGACTCAAAATTTATTTATTAAATTGATTTCTAAAATGTATACAAGTGTAGAAAAATCAGTTTGCACCATTTAAGGGGTGAATGTACTTGTGAATATGAACAATTTTCACTATGTGGACAAACCTCTGAAATCGCAAAAAAATATCAGCTGTTTCATACAAAAGGTAAAATTTTTATTTTTATATGATATATACCACAACTCGGCATTTGGTTTTCTAAATTGAAAATTTTTAAAAATGGAATCTAATACGATCGTCACATAGGATCGCTGGCTAGCACAACTACTACCTCCGGCAAACTCGCGTCAATGCTCAATGCAAAACAAAGCAGTTTCGAATTGACGTTGCTTCGAAAAGTATAAACTGTCAGTGCAATGCGATTGTGATATAGTTTTGACCTGGCTTTGGATTTCAAATATTGATACTGCATTACTGTTGACCCTTGCTCGTTAATTTGGACTCTGTTCAAGCCCTTTGTTGTAAGTATGTATATTCATTTTCATTCAAATATTCAGTTCGTTCAAATAAATTAAATAAACATATACATTTTTGTTTTATTAAACCTATTTAATCAGGTACAAAAACAAAACTTAATTGTTTTTTGTTCGAGAATAAATTGACATTCCACATCACTATTGTAATGTGTCAAACCGGCCATCATAGCGTGCCGCTAGTGTAATCAGCATTTTTCCTTGTCCAGTACTATTGATAGTACTATAAAATTGAATACAAAGAATCAAATTCTAGCTTTACCCACTCCTGATGATCCCGCTTTTATTTTTAGTCAAATTGACTGCAGTGATGTTAAGAGAAGTATTAAGGAAGTCAGCTCTGATGCTGTGGGTATTGATTGCATTAGTCGTAAAATGATTATTCCTCTCCTTGATCTTCTAGCTCCTGTAATTGCTTCTATCTTTAATCACTCTATTCGTACAAGTGTTTTTCCTTCTCCTTGGAAGGAGGCACAGGTTACTCCTATTCCAAAAAAATCGAATCCAGTCAGTTTTTCTGATTATCGTCCTATTTCTATTTTACCATTCCTTTCAAAAGTTTTTGAGCATATAGTTCATAAGCAAATGACGCTTTTTCTCTCTCGATATAACCTATTTAACCCTTTTCAATCCGGTTTTCGACCCGGACATAGTACGACTACTGCATTAATTAAAATAACTGATGACATCCGCTTTGGTATGGATAATCAACGTGTAACATTATTGACCCTACTAGATTTTAGTAATGCTTTTAACAATGTTGATTTTGAACTGCTATTAGCAACTTTAACTTCTCTTAACATATCTCCTGGAGTCTTTGACTGGTTTCATAGTTACTTGCATGGGCGCAGGCAGCGTATACGTGTCGAGGATCATTTTTCTGATTGGTGTTCGATAAGTGCCGGCGTACCGCAATGTGGCGTGTTGTCTCCTCTCCTTTTTTCAATTTTCATTAGTTCAGTTACTCAGCACATAACTTCTCACTACCACCTGTATGCTGACGATCTCCAAGTGTATGCTCAATCTAAACTACAAGATTTGCCCAGGACCATTGACTTGGTTAATAAAGATTTAGACGCCATTGTTCACTGAAGCAAATCGCACGGACTAAAAGTAAATCCAACCAAGACTCAAGTCATTATAATGGGAAGTCAAAGTCTAATATCACGCATTGACTGGACTACTCTTCCCTGCGTTACTTTTGATGGGGTCCAATTACAATATAGTGATACTGTCAAAAACTTGGGCATTGTATTTGACAAGTTTCTTTCTTGGGTTCCTCAGGTTAGTGAAGTGAGTAGGAAAATGTTTGCAGCGGTTGGTTCTCTCCGGAGGTTAAGTAACTTTCTACCCATACCGACTAAAATTGCGCTTGCACAATCTCTCCTTTTACCAATTCTTGATTATGCTGATTCTTGTTACCTAGACTTAAGTGTGGAGCAGCTTAATAAGCTCGAGCGCATCCAAAATCTCTGTATACGGTTCATATTTGGGCTTCGTAAATATGACCATGTTTCAGAATTTCGCAAAAAACTCGAGTGGCTCCCAATTCGCCTTCGCAGGAATACTCGAATTTTATCTCTCTTATACAGTGTCCTTTTCAATCCAACTACTCCTCCGTATTTGAAAGAGCGGTTCGAGTTTCTCGGGGATTCTCATCCGGGTCGATCTCTCCGCTCTGGGGATAACTTGACTCTTAGAATTCCTTCCCAAAGCACATCTTTCTACTCCAAGTCCTTCTCCATTACAGCTGTTCGTCTTTGGAACTCTCTCCCTGTCAATTTGTGGCGTGTCATATAATATGATACTTAAGTATATATTGTATGTATGTATCTATGAATGTATGTAACATTTATGTATATGTAGGTATGTTTATTATATATATATATATTTTTTTATTTATATTATATATATATATATATATGTATATATATATATATATATATATATATATATATATATATTTATGTATAATTATATTATAATATTATATATATATTTCACCTAATTTTTATTTTGATAATTTATTTATTTTAAGTGTACACCCTCATCCAGTATTTCTTATTACTGTTTCGTCATTAGGTTGCCTGGAAGAGATCGCTTCTTAGCGATAAGGCCGCCTATTGTACAGCTTATATCCTTATATTATGTATGTTTTATGTTCTTTTATTTTATGTTAATTGGTGTACAATAAAGAATATTTTCATTTCATTTCATTTCAACGTTACATTATAGTTTTAACAGGTTTATATAAAAGTATTGTTAACTGTGACGTCAACAATGTAAACCATAGATTACATTAAAGAAACATTAGTTAAATTTCGTCCTTTAGTGACGGATTTTAGGTCCTCAACTGCACGTCCTACCCAACTATTGCTCCCTATATCCTACCCAAGCAAAAAATCACTTCGATCCGTTGCTCCGTTGTTGCGCGATTGAAGGACAATCCAATAAACTAACACACTATCACAATTTTATTATTATAAATATAATATTATAGTATGAAATTGTTACAACTACCTTGGTTAGTTTGCTTAGGTAGGTATATTCTTTGCTATGCTCCGCGCATGGGTATATGCTTTCCTCGTTAAGTTTATAATCCTCTTATCGTTCGTAGCGTCCCCTTTGGATAGAGACAACTTGGCGTTTCTAATGTTGCAGTTTAATTTTGGCATATGAAGAAGATAATTATCTATTTCAATAAAAATCAATATTTGATAGTCTAGCTAAAATTCAGAAACGACTTGACCGATTTGAATATTTGTCATTTGTTTTGTTTAATACTGGGATGGTTACCTTGTATTATAATTAGACTACTTTCCCTCTTTACCTACCCTAGGTTTACTCAAAATGAGGGTCCCAATAAGTGCAGCAGCTCTGCGATCCTTTACTTTTTCAAAATCCTAAACATAATTTTAATGACGATTGATTAATGACGAATACACCACAGAGAGATGCACACAATTCTTTCATCTACAATTCCATATACCAACAGAGCTCTTTGGATATTTGACTTTCAAAAACTACACAACCAGTCTCGCAGTAGGTACTTTCACAGACTGTACAAGTTTTTTCAGCCGGCAATGAATGTTGACTCGCGTTTGCGAAGGGTTACCTATTATTCTCGACCGCTATCTCTTCAAAAGCCTCGGTAACAATCTCTCTTTACTTTGACGAGTGGTTGTTTCAATGCGAACAGTCGTAATTACAACCCCACTACCGTACCGCTGTTAGGCTGCGTCTTCACTCTAGCGTAAACTAGTCGCGTAACTAAGAGTAGGTGTAATGGCAATTTGCGCTTAAAAATTTTGATTCAAATACTACGCCCTTTTGAATTTTTTTAGTCCAGTAGCTTTAATGCTTATTTTGTCTGTGGCAGCCGCTGGATACAGGCGGCACAGGTTTGTGCTCTGTGGCAATCATTTTAGGAGAGCTACCAGTAGCTAATATTAATATAAAAATACCGGCCAAGTGCGAGTCAGACTCGCGCACCGAGGGTTTCGTACTCCAGAATAAAAAGTATTCAAGTGAAACGATAACATTATATTAATTTGCTTACAAAAAAAAAAAATTTGTGATGCAACTACAAATTTACCGTTTTCGGATTTTTTCCTTTACTTGTGCTACATGACATTGCTTCATGCCAAATTTCATGATTCTAGGTCAACGGAAAGTACCCTATAGGTTTTGATTCCCTTGCGAGTGTCGAAAATATGCGGCATAAACGGAGCATCAAAGGCCGTATCCTTTGATTGCGTAGACTAGAAGTTTGATTTTTTCACTGCTGCAAGGAAGTTCAGACCTGAGTATTTGTTAATATTGATTTCAACTTGATACATCCACGCGTTCCTAAGAAAAGGGGTCTTGACAGATGGACAAATGGACAGACAGGTAGACAGACAGACAGACGGACAACATAGTGATCCTATGAGGGTTCCATTTTTAGTACGGAGTACGGAACCCTAAAAATATTCACATTGCCTTGTAAAGTTACAGGACCCAAAGCTCTTTTTCTTTAGCTATGTGATAGCACCGCTAGAATGAGTGTCTTTGATGCGAAGTACTTACTTACTTGTAAAACGTCTTACTCTAGAATAGTAATTTTGTTCAATAGACTAAGTGCCGATTTCACCAACGTTGAGTGACGTAACCGAGGAATAAATTGGGCGTTCTGACAGTTTTGTGTTGAAAATCTGGCAGAATATCTTTACGCTCATTTTTTGTTGGTTAAATCAGCCCTTAGAATAGAATATTTCAGTAATACTTTTTGGCACTTTAAAGTGGCCAATAGGTACACATATTTTATTATTGCAGTCATCAATACATAAGGTTCAAGTTTACACCATTAAAATCTGTAGAGACTATTCTTGTTCAGAAAATCTGTTTTCGTTATATGATCAAAATTAGTTATGTTCTATTGACTAGTTACCCTGCACCAAGCTACAATGAAAGAACTGTATATTATTATAACTCCATTATAATATACTAAACTAGAACTTCTTTTTGTGAAGAACCATCAGTGAGTAACAAGCTTTGGTTTTCAGAACATGGAATAATAATGAGGCACTAGATACTATGAATAGATTTTGCTTGGAATATACAATTTAGAACCTTTAAGGCTTTGTAATTTGAATACCAATTTGCGATAATTTGAATTTTGAAATGTGATTTAGCCACAAGCGGTTTCAAGAAAATAGGAAAGTACGTTTTTATGTCTCATTATAAATGAATATGCGTTGATTCCTGTGGCTATGTTAGCTTGAGTTACAGTTAACAGGCTCTACTTAGAAATTATTATTATCAAACTTATTTTCGTATGTTTGTTACTCTTTCACGCAAAAACTATAGACGGATTTGGCTGAAATTTGTAGTGGAGATAGATTATATACCCTGGATTAACACATAGGCTGTAGCCTACATTTTTATCCCAGAAAATTAATTGGTTCCCGCGGGTATCAAAAAACCTTAATTCACGCGAACGAAGTCGCGGGCATCATCTAGTACATAAATTAAAAATATTCCGACGAATTGAGAATCTGTAAGCTGTAATCATTCATATTAAAAAATAATTAAATATTTAATGAAAGCCAAATTACTCTAACGAGGAGTGAAGACTCTTAATTTTTTACTTTCACCGTATTTAAATAAGCTTCATTAAGTAACTTTAACAAAAGTAGATAGATTAAAATATAATATATTGCTCCGGTCAGCTATAAAAACTAAGCAGTAAAAAAGTTTATAAGTAAACACTATGAAAACTTTCAAAAGATAAAAGAAACTTCATACTCAGCTACTGGACTTTTAATAAGACAAGGGGGTAGTTTGCACATTTTATACTTTCATAATGAAACTTAAACCGTTTCCAAAGAAAAATACCGTTCTCTTTATTAAACATTTTTTGCATCTTAATGCATCCGACTATGCAATAGCTAAGCTAGCATGAAGTACTTGGGTTCGATTCTAGAACTAACAATTACTTCATTAATTGAGATCATTTCATATATAGGTAGACGATAATATAGACTTCGGCCTCCTTTCGGGAGATCCAGGGTTTCTTCCTCTACCTTTTGGAGTAAAAATCACCTTCTAAGGGAGCCTGCATGCCTGAGAATTCTCCGTAATATTCTCAGATTTGTGACTATAGCCAAAACCCAGTCTTAGATTAGATTTGTGCCCAGTAGTACGCCAGCGATGGATTGAGATGATGACGGTGAAATTTTTTTACTAGCTTCGAGACCATAATATTGAACCATAATATAAAAGAAATATACCCATATTACTTAATGATGCTAGAATAAGGTTTTTTGATTCCCGCGGGAAGTCCTTTAACTTTTCGGGATAAACTGTAGCCTATGTGGTTTATTCTGGGTATATTGGAGATATCCATTCCCAAAAAAAAAAAGATAAGATAAATTGTGTGTTTTCGTACAACAAATAAATGTCTAATCCAATAGAATTGTGGACACGAAATCTGATTCCGAATTTCAATAATTCCCGCTTATCCGACGAGATCGTTAGAAAATGTCAAATGTCACAAATCATTTCGTCGCGGACCCCCAGCAGGCGGGGGGTTTTAATTTGGAGTCGACGATTGCTCTGTAACGAGAGCCGAATCGCTGACACTAGCGCGCGGCAATCATTGTGCTGAGACCAATTTATGGTCACGCCTGTTCATGAGCGGAGCGATTTTGTAACATTATTTATGCAACTACGGCTTGTCGTACTACGGAGCCGATTTTGATGACTGAATTGTCATCGATTGACAGATTACATTTTATACGAACAAAATCAATATGGCAGATGTTATACCCAATTTTCCTTAGGTGCAAAAGCGATCAGAACGAGTTGCTAGGGAGTCGTGATATATACCAGGGGCTACCAGGGAATCACTTAAGAGCACTGATTAGATAACTTAAGATAGTCCGTCTACTAAGTGGGGGGAGGGGGGTCTTCCAAAGCTACGCTTCCTAGTGCAGGGTCGCCAATCGAGCCACTTAGGACCCCAACGTCCATTGTTATTTCGAGTTATATGCCCCACATATTGCCAGCTTCTCGATAGCTCTCTTCAAAGTCCGCTTAGTAACCCTTGTGATAAGGGAAATAGCGTCGATGTTTTTTTTTTGATAGAAAATCATAACTCATATTTCATAATAATAGCTGCATTGCAAACGGCACGGTACTGACACACAACGTCCATCGCGTGGACTTATCTTCGGCTGTATTCCGCTTCACTAAAACGCTATTGGTCGTTTAATGATGAACGACCGGCCCTGGCGCGAGTCCAGGCGTGTGTTACGGTGCGTCCACGCGTCGCTTCTTAGCATATTATTCATAATGCATCGATAGGCAAAGCTGTTATGAACGGCTGTATAGTTTTGCACTTTCATAATTTAATTATTTTTATATTATCCTTGGCTTTATTTTATTCCAATCCTTACTAATATTCATTTGTTGGTTTGTCCTTCAATCGCGCCGCAACAGGGATCGACGTGATTTTTTGCAAGGGTATAGTTGAGGACCTGGAGAGTGACATAGGCTACTTTTTATCACTGAAAATCAAAGAGTTCCCGAGAGATTTCAAAAACTAAATCCACGCGGACGAAGTTGCGGGCATCAGCTAGTAAATAATAATTCGTGATTAACAAAAAGCAGAATGATATAAAGTGAATCTTAAACACAAAAATTTTACCAGCGTTAAATATTATTGCGAGAGCACAATGCAAAAGAATAATAATTGTTTATTACTAGCTGATGCCCGCTACTTCATCACAGGAACTCTTTAATTTTCCGTAAAGTAATTCACCTAAGTCGAGAGTGACTTAGGTGACTTACTTTTTATCCCAAGTCAACTATACCCATGCAAAAAAACCACGTCCCGGTCCGCAGCTCTGGTGCAGCATGATTGAAGGACAAACCAACATAAACATACTTTCGCATTTAAAATAGTAAGATAGAAGAGAGTCCGGCAAATTTTTTATCATTGCACAGTGGTACGGTCCATCGTCGTGATTTAATATCTGATAAATAAATGACTGAAAATGTATCTGAAACACAACTTTATATTTTTTGCTGCGTATAAGAAAGTCATTCAAGATCTTTCAAGAGGTTTCATTGTCCAATGAATTTGGTTCTGTAATTTTAGAAAGACCCCTTATAGGGCCTCTTGCAGAACTCTGCTAACCCAGAGTTAGCCGCTAACTCTGGGTTAAAATGATAGATTTGAAAGATTTCGTATACAGTATCTGTCAAAATAACAAATTTAATCCTGGGTTAGCTAACTGGGCGTTTCTGCAAGTGGGCCTTAATATACTACTACTTATACACATTATATTATATTACTATTATCAATAATAATTATATTTTACTGTGCAAAAAGTAAAGGTAGAGCATTCAGCATTTAATTTTGTAGCATACCACTAAACTTTATTGCAAAAAAAAAATGTTTTTTTGCAAATTTTGTTGCAAGAAACGAACCGCTACTCTCAAACCTCACCCGAAAATGATGGGAACATAGAATATAGCTCAAATTTTCTCGTTACCAGGGGTGAGAGCGCCTCAGTGTCGCGGTTCGCTCATTATTTGATTCACGGAGCATCTGTCATCACTTTCCCTAATCGCGATTAGGGGTTCATCTAGTCGCTGACGTGTATTCTTCATTAGAGTCTCTGCAAATAAGCATGTTAACTTTTCACGTTGTGTTACTGGATACGTCGTGGAGCACATTCTCATGGAGTGGGTTTTAGTGAGATTTTAGCCGTGAGATGAATCTTACTAACTTGTAATTAAGGATGCGCGAGAAATATTATTTTTTGTCGAATTTTTGGGTTTTCTGCTTAGCAGAAACATGTACATATGGTTTTTCCCATTTATTTAGATAACGTTAGAAGATATTGAAAAAAACCACAGAAGTTTGGCCTCAATGCTGCCGTCTCTACCCAGCGCCTTACATACTACTTAACTACTTACATAGGTACTACTACTACCTAGTCAAAGAATTACTTCTGAGGCAACCAAAGTATACGAGTAGGTACTTAAATTAAGAATAATCATAATTAATAAATTATAATGTGTTTTATAAGTGTACTAATTTGTAGTTACTGAATAAAATGTTGCAAAATGATTTATTAGCAATTTTTCCATTGCAGATTCCGTCTCAAATTGAATATAATATTGTATATTATCATCATCATCATCATGATCAACACATTAACATCTCGCTACTGAACGCAGGTCTCCTCTCAGAGGGGGGTTATAGGCCAAAGTCCACCACGGCCCTGGCCCAATGCGAATTGGTAGACTTCACACACCTTTGAAAACATTATGGAGAACAGGCGTGCAGGTTTCCTCACGATGTTTTCCTTCACTATTGAAGCATGTGATATATTCAATAACTTAAATGCATATAGCCCCGAAAAATCAGAGATGCCCGGGATCGAACCTGCGACCCCCCGAAGAGGAGACCGCAGTCCTAACAACAAGGCTAATACTGCTTCATTTCATTTTATATTGCTTAATTTATATCCTCCTCCTCCCATGAAACGAGAAAATCTGCACAGACTCCCACAGATGCCATAAAGGTTACATAAAACACCCCGACCTTTGTGTAAGAGAATAGAAAACCCGCACGATTGGCACAATTAAAGATTAAACCGTATTCATTGCAGGTGCTCAACAGACGGCAAGCTGGCGCACATAAGTGAGTATTATACTCGTTACAATGAGTTTTATCGCTTTCGGGCCAGCGAATAAAGGCGTGCCGGGTTCTTATCGCAGGTCTGTTTGAACCCGTTAATTGTTATTTCGCTAACGTTTGGCTTAAGGAGTGAGTTTGGAGGTCTTTTTCGTTTGTGTCTAGTTGCTTTATAAAGTTAGACTGCGGTTAAGATTTTGTATTTTTTTTTGTTATTCAAGAAAACTTTTGACAGCGATCTAACCTGAAGATGCGGTCTATGTTGGAAGCGGGTTAACATGGAAGACGTATGGCAGTCTAAATTCGCACACACACACACACACGTACGCACGCACGCACGCACGCACGCACGCACGCACGCACGCACGCACGCACGCACGCACGCACACACACATACACACACACACACACACACACACAAACACACACATACACTGGAGTTTATTGATACTATTACGAGCATACAAAGGCTTGTGTACATAGTCTTCTTCTTCATCATCTGCAGGTTGTTTTTTTTTTTATATTGACAAAGCATTTTTAGGGTTCCGTACCCAAAGGGTGCCAACGGGGCCCTATTACTAAGCCTCCGCTGTCCGTCCGTCCGTCCATCCGTCTGTCTGTATGTCCGTCTGACAGCGGGCTGTATCTCGTAAACCTTAATAGGTAGACAGTTGAAATTTTCAGAGTGTGTATTTCTATTGCCGCTATAACAACAAATAATAAAAATAAAATTAAATTAAAAACTAAAGGGGAGCGGGCATACATGGAAAAGAAGTCGAATTAAAATTTTATTTTTTACCCTACCCCACATGGTGTCATTAAGTAGAGTTTAAATATATTTTTTATTATTTTTTATCGTACATATACTGATTTTTTACCAAATTCCAAAAACTTTTTTTTTGTTCGTATATAATGTAATATAATGTCACTCGGACTTTAATTACGAATCGATTGACACCTCCTTCATTAAAATCGGCTCTGTAATTTAAGTACAATAGTGAAACATAAATATTCACATTCATACATACAAACATACATACATAATCATAGACTGCTAAAATTGCTACCCTTCCTTTTGACTTTGCGTAGTCCGGGAAAAATTGTACCTACAAAGTGTCTTCCAGATAAACTAAGTAGGTAACTATGTACATTGGACCAAAAACCTCAACCACATCTGGCTTAACGTAAGCGGCTTAAAAACTGAATCAAATATTCGCAGAGAGATTTCCGGTTTTCTTTTCTTTCGGCATTGATACAGAAAACCAAAGATATAACACAGTTTTGTGCTGATAAGAATGGTTGAAAGCGGAGTTAACAAAAATATGTTTTATCCTGGAGAATTCAATTACAAGAAACATTCTATGGGAGTATCCTTGGGAGTATTCATTTAGAATTGGCCCCAGCATAATTGAATATAAATATATGAAAATTATGTCTGATGTATACAATATTATAACTGTTTATAGGTTTTTTTATTAAATGACCCGACGTTTGACTGCGATCTCACCCTGGAACATTAAAAGAAATGCTGCTTTTTAATAAGAAAGCAGGTTAATCAAAACCTGACAGGGTTATTGGAATGAATTTTCATAATATATCGACGACTATCAGAGAAAGAAAACAAAAGGGTTTTCACCGTACGCAGCTGATGTACGTTTTTAAGGATTTATAAAAATAGTATTTGCGTTAAGCCCCCGCTAATATCATAAGAGGAGAAAGTTTCCCACGTTTGTTGGAGTTTAAAAGAAATACGGGGAAAGTTTCCCCAGCCGGCGTGAGTTTATTGACTTTACAGGATTATTGAACGTATTCTACTGCGTATTTACACGAACGTAAGATTTAGTATTAAAATTTCTTGTGTTTCACACAAATAGTTTTATACGTACGTTACAGGTAACGTACGTATAAAACTATTTGTGTGAAACACAAGAAATTTTAATACTAAATCCAAACACCCGTCCGAACCCAGGATGGGTCAGGACCCATCCTGGGTTCGGACGGGTGTTTCCGAAAAATCTTTATTAGTGAAGGGTCTCTAACCTATAGAGAAAACCTACATGCCGCATACTACGTCATCTGCAAACTATTTTATTACTATTACGTTCCCTCAAATATGGTTGAGCAAAGCAATGGCTGGGTCATGCGTCATGCTCGTGAACGGGTGCCACCAGCGGCAATGGGGCTACTTTCTGTCTGCCCGTCTTGACACATGTTGAATTATAATTAGAAATAATTACCTATGCTTTTGTAGAACTTCCCCTAATTGTGGAAACTCTGCATACATAGAATAATATCTATTAAGTATATTGTAAAAGTATTTTGAAAAGAGCAACTGCCGAGTTTCTTGCTGGTTCTTCTCGGCAGGAACGGCATTCTGAACCAGTGGTAGACTCATTGACGATTCAAAAGTGCTTTGTAAAAGTTTATTTGAATAAAAAACATTTCTATTCTATTCTATTCTATGTGCGTCAAAAGGTATCTTAATATGCCCGGTGCGCGGTTCCGAGGCCAGCCGACAAAACAGTGGATTGATAACGTAGCATCGTATATTCATGTTCCCAACGGTTTTAGAAGGTAGGTTGAACGTGTAAAGTGGAGAGACTTAGCAAGAAAGTGGATCCTGGCGCAAAGCGGGACAAACGCTAGACGGAAGAAGGAGAAGAGAGAAAACATAGCTTAAATAAATAAAGAACATTTCGATTTCAAAGTAAAGCACAAGTTGAATGCCAAAGTTTTTCATGTAGACGTAAACAGACTGCTAGTAATATAAAACTAGAGTGGGATTTGCGTAAAGTTAAATAAACGATCTGTTAGTTTGACAGCGACTCGCGGCTCGCACCCGCACAGCTTTGTGGCTAAAGTGTGACAATCAATATTTAAAAGGAAACCCGTCGGGAATCGACGAAGTCGAATAGATTGCTTTACGGGTAAAAGCTATGGATAGAAAGAGTTTTACTAGTATGGGCCAGTTGCATATCAAGCGGTTAAAATGAGGTTATGGCTAAAGTTAAATTAAACCATAAAAAAGCAAGTTACTTAAAAAACCCTACTGCGCCAAAAAATCATTAAATCCTATTATATCCTACTAATATTATAAATGCGAAATTTTGTGTGTATGGATGGATGAACGGATAGATGGATGAATTGGTCTTTCACGCCACAAAGAATGAACTGATTTGGCTGAAATTTGGAATGCAGATAGTTCCCACCACCCAGGATTAACATATTACGGGCAACATTTTATCCTGAAAAAATAAAAACTTCCCGCGGGAATCAAAAACCTTAATCCACGCGGACTAAGTTGCGGGCAACATTTATGGGGGCCACAGCTATGCCCAATAAATTAAAGAAAAACAAATTCACAGTACTCGGCAGTTCCTTGTCTTGTCTATGTTAAAAGAGAAAACACCCTCAAGCAAAAGCTAGTCAAAAAAATGGATTATACCCTCAAGGCGGTTGGAGTACTTCCAAATAAAACGGTACAAAGCTCACGTGCCTGTAAATCTCTTCCACTCTACGATGAGTCTCGACACTGTCGTTGCTCGCGTGAGACGCTCGCGGCGAGGCAGTTTTACTTTACCTTTGTTTGGAAATCTTTTGGCGTAGTAACGGCGTCTGTACTCCTACAAATAGTTTGGAGTACTCAACTATGTGTTGTAGTTCTGACGGTCTTTTCGGCGTAACTCTGTTTACAACCTCCTTTTCTGGTATAGTAATTGTAGTCTTGACTCGCTGGTTATATATATATATATATCATCACTAGATCGGATGACAGCTTCTTCGTTAGTTATTACAGTCATATTTTATAGACCAATAAGCTTTTGCCCACGACTTTATTTCATGTGGAGTACATTCAAAATCCCTCTGTTTTTACTCTGTTATAAATATGATTCTAAATAAACTCTTTTGTTTCTCTCTTCTTTCAATCTTTTTAAATAATATTGTTACATCTCTTAATATATATAAATTACGTGTCACGTTGTTTGTCCGCGATGGACTCCTAAACTACTTAACCGATTTTTATCAAACTTCGTAACTATCTGTAATTTGGTCCAACTTAAAAGATAGGATAGTTTTTTTGGATTGCGATAGTTTATTTGTTTTATTTAAATAGATAAGTTGGCGGTACGAAGTTCGCTGGGTCAGCTAGTAATCTATAATCTATATCTATAAAATATATGTAAAAGAAAGTCGTGTTAGTTACACTATTTATAACTCAAGAACGGCTGAACCGATTTGGCTGAAAATTGGTGGGGAGGTAGCTTAGAACCAGGGGACGGACATAAGATACTTTTTAATATTATAAATGCGAAACTGTGTTTGTATGTTGGTTTGTTTTTCAATCAAGCAGCAAAAAAGCTACGGATCGACGTGATTTTTTGCATGGGTATAGTTGAGAACCTGGAGGGTGACAAAGGCTAAGTTTTATCCGGGAAAATCAAAGAGTTCCTGCGGGATTTTAAAAATGAAATCCACGCGGACGAAGTTGCGGCCATCAGCTAGTAATATATAAAAATTCTTTAAAAAACCGTCTTCAAACGCCACTGAAAAGTATAAAATAATTTCAGTTTGTACACGTATGTTGAAGTCGGGCGGGCCTAAATAGAAACGATGAAACGAATGCGCGACGCTAGCCAAAATTTTAGTTTGTAGGTCCAGACACAGAATATAATAGTTCTTGGTACTTTGAATTCGGGCGAGCCTTGCCGTTTCATAGTTCAATTGAGGCCTGCCTGACTTCAACATACGTGTACAAACTGAAATTATTAGGTTATATATTAAGTTTTAAAGAATTTGAGATATGGAGTAACATCGACAAAAAAAATACGCGTTGAATTGAGAACCGAGGAGGTTCTCAATTCAACGCGTATTTTTTGTTGTTATTGAAGTCGGTTAAAAAGTATCTCATCAGCAAAGCAATCCGCCTTTATCTAAGGACCACAGTCTCAGGGCAATCAACACGGACACACCGAGATTGAGTTCCTCATTTCGGTACCCAAAGTCTAGATTCATTTTGATTGCCTCAGGCTTTGCCGAGATCGAACTTTATTTATTAGCGCATTGTAAATTGCTGAATATTTCAAGTAGGTAATATTCGCAGAAATTTCAGTCTCATTAGTCTCATCAGAATCACTGCATTTTCGTCTATTCTCAATTTTATAATTAAAAAAAATGGACGAATATACGCACAATTATAATTTTTTTATATTGTTGATCCAGTTGCATGGACCGTGGTCACGACGTGACGGGTCCCGTACGTACTCGTATAATCTTAATATATATAAATTACGTGTCACGTTGTTTGTCCGCGATGGACTCCTAAACTACTTGACCGATTTTGATCAAACTTTGTAACTATCTGTAATTTGGTCCAACTTGAAAGATAGGATAGTTTTTTTTGGATTAGGATAGTTTATTTCTTTTATTTATGTAGATAAAATGGCGGTACGAAGTTCGCCAGGTCAGCTAGTACATTATAGGTAATTATGTCATTGAACCACGAAATAAGGCTTCTCTTAATCTTTAGAGTCTAATCTTGAGAATAAATGCACATCATAATCTTCTTCTTTATCAACCAATATACGTTTGTCGCTGAACAAAGGTCTCATGTATGTATTTCCACAGGTCTCTGTCTTGCGCTGCCTGTATCCAGTGGCTCTGTCACTTATGTCGTTGATCTACCTAAACTAGCGGCACGCTACGATGGCCGGTTTGACACATTACAATAGTGATGTGGAATGTCAATTTATTCTCGAACAAAAAACAATTAAGTTTTGTTTTTGTACCTGATTAAATAGGTTTAATAAAACAAAAATGTATATGTTTATTTAATTTATTTGAACGAACTGAATATTTGAATGAAAATGAATATACATACTTTATATGCACACAAGAAACATATGAATACAAAAGATACCAAAAAAGGTGCCACAAAAGGCCATAATTAATCAGATTCGTCCATACTACTATTTTCACTGTCGTCACTGCTATCATCACCTACATTAATAATTATATGTTCGTTTTCTATAATATTATCTATTTTCACATCTCTTTCATAATCTTCCCTTATTAATTTAACAGTTCTATTCACAACCTTTTCCCAGTCTCCTTTAGTCACATGTTCACAAGCTTCTTCTAATAATTTTAGCATTTTTTTTGTGGTAAATGGGGGTTCTGTATTGTGTCTTGCAGCATATCCCTTAATTTGAGCCCACACCAACTCAATCGCATTATACTCACAATGGTAAGGCGGTAACCGTATAACTCTGTGCCCATGTTCTAATGCTATTTCGTCAATGACGTATCGGATCTTGGTTGGTTTGTTTTCTTTTAAAAGACGTACTAATTCCGCTTTTAACATATTCATGTTTGCATCTACGCCATTTTTACGAAGCCATGCGACGATATCAGCTTTCTTTTGGGATTGGGCAGGTGGCTTGTCAATTTGCATCGAGTGGTATGGGGCGTTGTCCATAATTATAATAGATGGTTCAGGGAGGCTACACAACATTGAGGTAAACCATTCAGTAAACTTTTCTCCATTCATGTCTTCATGATAGTCTCCAGTGGTTTTTGACGCAAAAGCCATGAGAGAACCTTCGACAAACCCGTTGATGGTTCCGGCGTGACAAATTATAAGTCGCGATCCTTTTCCTACAGGAACTTTGGAAGTAGATGCTGCTGTGTCATCGTTCCAAGAACGGCCTACAGTATGGTTAGCATTAAGCCATGTTTCATCCAAGAACACAACATTTTGCCAATTTTTGATTTCTTTCACTTGCCGTAAAAAAGTATACCTTGCCATCGCTATATCAAATCTTTCCATCAATATTTTGCGTTTGTTACATTTTTTGTATCGAAATCCAATGGTCTTCAAAATCTTCGTTAAAGAACTTTCCCCACCGAAGAATAATCCAGCTTCCTTCAGTGAATGCACCAACTTTTTTCTTGTTGGATACTCCTTCTGTAAATAGTAGCCGTAAACATGTCTTCGGATAGCATCGGCATCAAAGCTATCGATGCCTACGACTGGTTTTGCTCGTTTTCTCTTTTTTGGTGTGTGAAGTTTATTTTCTTCTGTGCCAGTCTCGCCATATTTTTTTTTAGTTATCCGTCTAACAGTTCGTTGTCCAATATTAAGCGCATCAGCTACGCGTTCAACCACTGACGTTATAGGTAAAATTGGCCCTCCATTTTGAGCTTCACGATCGAAATAGTTACGAAGGCGTATTACGAACTCACGTGTCTGACTATTTAGAACAGTTCTCTGCGTACGTTCGGTCATATCGACGAAATCCACAACAAAGGGCTTGAACAGAGTCCAAATTAACGAGCAAGGGTCAACAGTAATGCAGTATCAATATTTGAAATCCAAAGCCAGGTCAAAACTATATCACAATCGCATTGCACTGACAGTTTATACTTTTCGAAGCAACGTCAATTCGAAACTGCTTTGTTTTGCATTGAGCATTGACGCGAGTTTGCCGGAGGTAGTAGTTGTGCTAGCCAGCGATCCTATGTGACGATCGTATTAGATTCCATTTTTAAAAATTTTCAATTTAGAAAACCAAATGCCGAGTTGTGGTATATATCATATAAAAATAAAAATTTTACCTTTTGTATGAAACAGCTGATATTTTTTTGCGATTTCAGAGGTTTGTCCACATAGTGAAAATTGTTCATATTCACAAGTACATTCACCCCTTAAATGGTGCAAACTGATTTTTCTACACTTGTATACATTTTAGAAATCAATTTAATAAATAAATTTTGAGTCCTAAACCTAAAACTACATTCGATAAAATTTATGAATCTCTGCACATCACTATCGTCAATAAAGTAATACAATTATTTCCTTCAAAGTCGTTATCAATTAATACGGAACTTCATGAGCGGACAAACGTCAAACCGGCCATCATAGCGTGCCGCTAGTTTAGTAGAGGATCTGCCAACACTGAGCCTTAACGCGCCGGTTTGCGCACATAATTTTTAAATGCTGAAAATTGTGTAGTTTCAAAATACGAAATACACTTAGAATATAATACACTTAGATTTCATATATTATTATTACTTTCTCTTGTACTGTATTCAAAAAGACCTTCCCAATTCGATGCATATTTTTATTATCTTTACTGGATTGTATTTAATTTTCATATTGTATTTTTATTACACGTTACTTGCTACCACAATGAGACGTAAACGAAGTTGAATATTATGTATAAAATATTCTCAATAGGTACTTATCTAATTTATTGCAGATCATTGTATCGCTGTCATTTTGTATGATAGATGTATAATGAAATTGAATGAATTTTCGGGATAAAATTCTTATATTCCTTGGTAATATTTTTTCGAGGTCGATGATCTTTGTGGAGTTGCTGTATCCATAGATAAGATAGAAGGAAAATCTACAGCAGTCTGTTAAAAAATCAGTAAAATACAATAAAAGGTCAAAAATGTAATCTAGATGTGTAATTGTAAAAAGTGTTTACCAGTTTTTGTAACTAAGCTGTGGTTTCAAAAATAATATAATCCAAAGCTTTGTTCGATGCAAAATCTCTACCTATGTTAAAATAAATAGGTGTCGCTTATTATTCTTGCTCATTACCCTCATTACATTTGCGTTCTGCGTTGCTGCGTGATTAAAGTACAAACAAACGAACAAACACACATTTTTGACGACCTCCCTGGCTCAGTGGTGAGCGCTGTTGAGATCACACAGGTGAGATCGCAGTCAAGGACTAGCGAATCATCATCATGTCATCATATAAAAAAAAACATTTTATAATCCTTACTTATATTTTATAAAGACCTAGACCTCATCAGTGCTGTCTAGCATTGATTGTCGTCAAGCGCAAGCCTATACTTCAATCATGCAGTAGCGGAGTAACGGATCCTCGTGATTTTATGCATTGGTAATGGGTATAGTTGGATGTTTGAAGAGTACGAAACTACCTTTTACCGCAAAAAAAAAATACGCGTCGAATTGAGAACCTCCTCTTTTTGTATTTTTTGAAGTCGGTTAAAAAGGACAGTTAAAGCGGGATTACTACCAACTAAAACTTCACTACATCTACTAATCTAACACCTAGCTTTTTCTACTTCTTCTTTGCTAGCTTTTTTTTTTCATCTATCGTTAGACATAGTCTCGTGCGAACGCGCTGTTTTGGAGCGGACGCGTACTCAATAGTTGGTACTTTTTTTTTGCCTACCTTCAAAAAATTATATTTATTAAATATTATGTAAACATGAGTGAAATAAGTAAGGAAATCGAATGTGATCGTAATATTTCGTGTGTAAATGTATTTGACGAAAGTGTACAATACGAGAACAGACAGCCAGAGAAAAGACTACACGTTAGCAGTAGCGGAAGTATCGAAGAAGATGGGTTTATGACGGTGACGCGGCGGCGACCCAAACGCTTGGCTTTACGCAGGGCTAGTAGTAGCGATCTCAACGATGATATCGAAATGTTGAAACAAACACAAGAAAACGAGAAAATAGAAGTGAGTGTTACGTCTAAGGAAATTTTGCCCAAACAAATGGCATTAGCAAAACTATTACGAGCAGAAAATATACAAAGCATTTTGAATGTTAAATATAAAAGTCCGTATAAAGTTTTGATAGAGTTTGGTGACAAAGAAAATGCTAATAAGCTTCTTACAAATAAAAGGTTTGCTGATTCCGATTATAGATGTCAATTAACACAGGAGTTGCAAATGATATTTGGTATAGTAAGAAATATAGATTTGGATGTTAAAGAGGAAGAAATGGTGGAAAGTTTCGAAAGCGAATATGAAATATTATCTATTAAAAGGTTAAAGAGATTTAAGGAAAGTGGTGATTGGGTTGAGAGTGAGTCAGTTAGGGTGTGTTTTAAGAGTTCTATCTTACCCTCGTATATACTTATATACGGGTGCAGATTTAAGGTAGAACCATTCACATTTCCTGTCTCACAGTGCTCCTCTTGTTGGCGCTATGGTCATTATAAGAAGTTTTGTCCAGGAAAGAAGGTATTATGCCCAAAATGTGGAAAACAACACTCTAATTGTGAGATCAAAGTATATACTTGCATTAACTGTAATGGGAATCATATGGCCCTTGACAGGATGGCCTGTCCTGTATTTCATAAAGAGAAGGAAATCAGGAAGATTATGTGTCAGGAAAACTGTACATATAGAAAGGCTCTACTTATTTACTACAATAAAAGGAATCCAAATGATAGACTACAGCGTGACAAGAGTAATGAGGTAAATGATGCAGTTAAAAATAATAACGCTAATTATAATGAAAGAAATTCTAATAAGACGTACAGAGATGTTTTAGTTACTGAAGCTGAAATTCATAATGAAAATAAAGAGATGTCAACAAATAGTGAAAAGGAAGAGGAGAACATTGAAAAGGCATTAACTGAGTCACATAAAGTTAAAAGAAGGAAGAAAAAAAGTCCTAAAATAGAAGGCACAACATTTTTTGATGATGAATTTATGACTGAAAATATTGATAGGGAGAGACAACAGGGAGAGCATAACGATCAGGAGAAAAAACGTAAAAGACTTGATTTTGCAAGATTGTTATTGAAAATTAAAGAGGTATGCTTCTCACAAAGAAGCTTTGAGGATAAAATTAAATTGATTTTTAAAGTCATTATGGACGAAATTAAAATGCTAGTGTTTGATTTAATAAAGGGTAGTGACATTTTGAATAACATCTTTAATATATTTTGTAATGTATAGTAAGAACAAGAAGCGCAAGTTATGTTTCACACTTGCCATTGGCATGTGTTCGGAACCAAAATTTGAGAGAAACACTAATGTATGAACTTAATTTAAATTTTATGAATACTGGTATTTTTAACTCTATTTTTAGTAAACCGTTGAGCATTTCGGCTATTAAAGTATTGATTTGTATAAGATTTGTTAGTGATTCTCTCAAATTGGTATAGTTTTAGATTTAATTATTGTTGATTTAATTATAATCATTTGTAAATTGTGTGTACCGATGGGGCTGACATATAGGTCACCTATAAAAGCCCCTTAAAAATAAATAAGATTTGAAAAAAAAAAAAAAAAAAAAAAAAATAGACATAGTCTAACATGTTAATTGAAAACGTCTTGGGAGGAAGAGACATACCTTCTCAAGAAAAGAATCACGCTAGATGGCGCTGTTAGGGCGTTTGACAGATTTTTAATTTTTTCGCATAGTTGCTATGCACAGATTTTAAAAATATTGAAATTGCGCCAGTATACCAATGCCTATTATTTTATCAAATCATTAGCTTACTTTAAAACGAAGCCATTTAGATGATTAATCAAATATAAATATCTGTCATATCGAACTACTGTAGAGACGCGATACCCACGCACACATTGACAACATGGTTGGTATCCATTAGGGTTGTGGTTCTAACATGAACTACGAATTGTTTACTATAAAATTGAACTAGATGGCATTAAAACAAAAGCTGCTTCGTTTTGCTTCGTATTTTTTTTATAAATAATTCAGATAAGTACAAGTTAGCCTTTTTTGAGCTTTGACATGGTGGTAAGTGATGATGCAGTCTAAGATAGGAGCGGACTAACCTGGAAGGGGTATGGCAGTTTTTTATGAAACCCATACTGTATGTATACCCCTTTGGTTTCTACATGGAATAGTACCAAAACGCTAATCGCTTGGAGGCACGGCTTTGCCGGTAGGTTTTATTCGCCACGGCCGAAGCCTCCCACCAGACCAGACTAGAGAAAATTATAAAATTTTATAAATTATAAAATATACTTATTATAAAATATAAAATTCAAAATTTCCCTGCCGCGAATCGAACCCGGAACCTCCCTCTAATAAGACCACAGCGCTTACCATTGCGCCAGGGAGGTCGCAAGACTAAAGACTTTAGGTACCTACCTACATCAGCAGGACTCACATGCACGCTTTACCGCGGACGGCAAGGGCTGCGGCTAGGGTTGCCTATTGGGTTGTTATTTCAAATATACCTAATGAAAACGAACAATAGGGTATTTGACTACTTTTAGAAAATCATATTAAATTGTTAATAATGCTATGCTGAAGCTAACAAAACGTATATTTCGGCATAATTTTCAGTATTTTTCATAAAAATCGAGAAATAAATTCAAAAAAATAAATTGCCGCGGAAACGTTGGTTCCATTTGTTTACATGACGTCACAGTTCACACACAGTTCAATGACAATTCCAAAGCCCAAAGGTGGCGTGAACTGTGACGTCATTCGAGATTCAAGAACGTTTTCGATCTCGTGAACATGGCCAGAATTAAAGCAATTTTAATTAATGTTTTCTAATTAAATAAACCTTTATTTTTTAGTTTTGTCGTATGGAATAATGTTTTTAGATAATAATCTTTTAGGATGACACCAGATGAAACGATATTTTTAATAATAGTCAAATACCCTATTGTCCTTATCTTTAAAACTATTGAAACGATTATAACGATATCTTGAAGTAAATGTAAGCCAGTAAAAAAAGATTGGTCGCATATTTTCGGAGAAATAGAATAGAATAAAAATGTTTTTTATTCAAATAAACTTTTTTACAAGTGCTTTTGAATCGTCCGTCCATGAATCTACCACTGGTTCGGAATGCCGTTCCTGCCGAGAAGAACCAGCAAGAAACTCGGCAGTTTTCAAAACAAGTTTACATTATACTTAGTAGATAGCTATGTATGCAGTGTTTCCACAATGAGGAAAAAGAGAATTTACAGGTTAATCAGTACCTACTGTCTCATGAATCGCTGGAATAAATTATATTCACGTTTTTTTGTCATTTATATAGTCTTCAATTGTATAATAATATGCTTTTTAGGGTTCCGTACCCAAAGGGTACCAACGGGACCCTATTACTAAGCCTACGCTGTCCGTCCGTCCGTCCGTCCGTCCGTCCGTCCGTCTGTCAGCGGGCTGTATCTCGGTAACCGTAATAGATAGACAGTTGAAATTTTCACAGATTGTGTATTTCTATTGCCGCTACAACAACAAATAATAAAAATTAAATTAAATTAAAAAAATTAAATTAAATATTTCCATGGGTACATGGAAATATTTTTATGTAAATTTTTTTAACGGAACCCTAAAAGAGCGAGGCCCGACTCGCACTTGGCCGATTTTTTTCATGAGATTAGTTTTAACTGATTTCTTAAACTTGTGTAAAGGCAAGTCTAAGATCGACTGTGGAAAAGCATGGACAAACATACATACATACATTATTATGTTTGTAAGCCCTAATAGATTGTGATATAGGTGATTTGCATTTCCAATAATATTACACACATGCATGTCGAATTGATACCTAACCTCTTTTAGAAGTCGGTTAAAAATAGTTTTTTCTTCAAAAGTTGTGAAAATATAGTAGTTCTGTAAAAATTAAATAATTTTAGGTTTTTAATGATTTCAAATATTTTAAACCTTATCAAGCCATTTGACAATTTTGAAATTCAGTCTTAAGAGTAATAAAATAAGGTTGACATTCCAATCGTACAAAAAGCATAATGTCGCTGATCGCTAGTTTCGGCCGGCGCGGCGGCTTCTTTGATATTATTACTATCGAGTGTCGCGGCCGCCGGCCGGCGCGCAGCGCAGTTTGTTTCTTGTGATCTTGTCTAACTTCACTTGGTAGGTAGGTACTTACCCTAATACATGACTGCTACTTTCTTCAACGGGCTTTATTTTTTTAGCTCGCCAACCGGCTTCGGGGCGACTGTTTTTTATCATAAAATGCACAAAAAGTATTAAATTTTAGAAATGGTTGTTGTTTAGATATAATATTTTTATACCTATTTTATTTTCTTCACGACACAATAATTAGGTAAAATATATACCTACTGAACCGATTTGGCTGAAATTTGAAATAGAGATAGCTTTTACCCTGGATATTAGTCTAAGCCCTGGATTAACTTAATTATAGAAAATTTTCATCCCGACAAATTCACAGTTCCCGCGGGATTAGTACTAAAAACTTAAATCCACACAGGTAAAGCCGCGCAAAAACAGTAGGTAAATTATCAAAACATGAAGGCTACACAGTAGACATTAGACAATCATACTTCATAATATAAACGCGTAAGTGTGTTTGTTTAGTTTGTTGGTTTGTCTTTCAATCACGCCGCAACAAAGCTACCTACGGATCGAGGTGATTTTTTGCATAGGTATAGTCAGGTATAGTTGAGGACCTGGAGAGTGACATAGGCTACTTTTATCCCGGAAAATGAAAGATTCCCCAGGGATTTTAAAAACTAAATCCACGTAATAAAAGTTACCTAAACCGACTTTATATCACTTTTTGGACCATATCTTTTAAACTACTGAACCGATTTTGATAAAACTTGCAATGTTCCCTAGGTTGAAAAATACCTAATCCAATTTAAAAAGAATTATTGCAATTTGATTAATATTTTTGGAGAAATACATGGACAAACATACATACATACACTTGTGAAATTTAAATCCGAAAATTGTGCAATTCTAATAATATAACATCCATTCGGATCGAATTGATAACCTCCTTTTTTCAAATCGGTTATAAAACAGCATTATAAAAGCAGAATTCGTCGTTTTAGCCCACGACGCACGGTGTCCACTGAATAGATAGGCGGAGATAGTGTCGCTGTAGTTGGAAAATTAAATAACTACACTTTTTGCGAAATCGACTTTATTACATTTTCAGAAAGTCCAATATTTGAAATATTACCTTTTACTAGGGGTCCAATCAATACAAACTATCGTCGCTGTAGTTGGAAAATTAAATAACTAACAAAACCAATATCGCGAGTAAAACGCGATTTAGTGTTTGTTTGTTTGTTGTTTTCATAAACAATTTTGTCCATGTTTTGATATTATGTTATAGATTGTTACTGTATCTATTTCTCAATCTACTTGACGTACATTTTGATTCATTTGTTTGTGAGAAAAAAAATAAAAAGCAATTATTTAGTTTTCCCTCACCAAAGTTTTGAATATTTGATGCACTTATTTATTTTTCCATGTCAGTTGTTTAGTTCTTCCTCGTCAATATTGCGTTGAAGTACGATAATGTGACGATATAAGTACCATTATTTAGTTTTTCCACTTTACTGAGATGTTAAAATGACCCGTTATTTACTTATTTTACTATGACAATCCTATTTAAGGGTATTAATTTAATAAAAAAACCGGCCAAGTGCGTATTGGGCCACGCGCAGTGTAGGGTTCCGTAGTTGCAAGTCACAAATATTATTGCTGACCTACGATAGTGCTTTTGTTTTATTTATGAATATTGAATAAATTTTGAGTTTCATGGTTTAAATACTATAATATATTACAAAATATGCAACTTACACTACGTGTAATACCTAACTTAGAAAAAACAGATATAACTCCTTAACTAATGAACCCTGCTTAGCCGTGATAGTTTTCCTTTAAAATTCATTATATATACTACTGCTGTGAATTTTTTCTTGTATCCTATATACAACCATTTAGCTGGCAGAGGGGGGGACACTTGACTAATAAAATTTAGCACTATAAAATATCATATTATTTCACAAACGGATCCCTGAATTGAAAAATGATGTTCCCACACCCACAATATTTTTGAAAGACCTACTCAACGAAACCCCACACTATGGGATACACGAGAAAAAAAAATTCATCCTCCACTTTACATGTAGGGGAGGTACCCTAAGAGAAATTATTTTTCACAATTTTATTTCACGACTTTGTCGGCGTGATTGATATTTATACCGTTGTCAAATTACAGATTTCTAGTACCAATAGTCTCTGAGCTAAACCGCGGACAGACAGACAGATAGACGGACGGACGGACATGGCGAAACTAGTAAGGGTTCCTTGTTTACTACGGAACCCTAAAAAAGGAGGATTTTTAAAAGAAATCCAACAAATAAACATTTCTTTTTATATATTATTGTAAAAAGTAATCAATAAAACGACTGAAGCAACTAGATTCTTCTATCAGACTTACAAAATAAAACATAAAAAAAAACCACATAACAATAAATTATACGATTCTACTCATAAAATCAACAAAATTTCACTTTGAATTTAACAATTATACTTATTAAAAACTAAGTATCAACTGAAATGATAACTATCAACTTTTCTTCAGTTTTACCATTATAAATTTAAATTTAACAATTAAGCTCAGCTGGTTCAAATCAAATAGCGAGTAAAGTTCAGTATAATCAAAACTATCCTTTTCAAGTTATAATTAAACTAAGAATGGTTTAATCGAACTAGGGGTATGTAAGTGACGCTAGTAATTGTTATAATAACGACTCTACTCATAAAATAATGAAGATTTTAATAGTTTGTGGAACACTAGGATTGAAGACTAGCTAATGATTGATTCCCGCAGAAGTTCTCTAACTTTCTGGGATAAAATATAGTGCATGTTCTATTCTGATGTATAAGCTATGACATCGTGAAGCTTTATCAAAATCCGTCTAAATGTTTTTGCGTGAAAGTGTAACAAACATTCATCCACCCACCTTCACAAACTTTTGTATTTATAATATTAGTAGGATGCCAAAAAGAAAAAGGTACATAATTACGTCCATTTAAATTTAAACTAAGATTCTAATGAAATTATAACAGCTATCATCTTTCTTTTAGTTTTACCTAGTACTTAGTAGTTGTACTTATTCAATTTTAATAGTACCTATATCTTTGCAATCATGGGATGATAAATTAAATAACTGACTTTGTTTAATTTTTCCGAACTTAATTCCCCTGTAAATTAAAAATTCGAGGGAAACTAAATAACTAACTTTATGCATTTTATTCGCTTTTGAAGTGATGTAAGAGAGAACTTATTTATTTTTTGCTAAGTTATCTACTTTTTCTTCGCTACTTTTTTATCAATTTTTCAATATATATTTTTCCAAGTATGGCGCCTTGCAAGATTCATCTTATATATAAAATTCTCGTGTCACAATGTTCGTTCCCGTACTCCTCCGAAACGGCTTGACCGATTCTCATGAAATTTTGTGAGCATATCGGGTAGGTCTGAGAATCGGCCAACATCTATTTTTCATAGCCCTAAATGATAAGGGTGACCAACCACTAAATATTTTTGCTGGCGGTACGAAGTTCGCTGGGTCAGCTAGTTTTCATATAACTTTTTAATCAATGATGATAATCAAAAATTAGAATTATAGAAAGATGCGGCTTTAATTGGACTTTCTGAAAATGCAACAGTCGATTTCGCAAAAAGTGTAGTTATTTAATTTTCCAACTCCAGTGACAATATATCGTCGCTGTAGTTGGAAAATTAAATAACTAACAAAACCAATATCGCGAGTAAAACGCGATTTAGTGTTTTTTTGCGCCAAAAATGGCGATAACTTTGTTTTCATAAACAATTTTATATATGTTAAAGTTTCTTACTGTATCTATGTCGGAATCTACTTGCCATAAACTTTGATTAATTTGTTTGTGAGAAAAAAAATAAGATGCAATTATTTAGTTTTCCCTCACCAAAGTTTTGAATATTGATACACTTATTTATTTTTCCATGTCAGTTATTTAGTTTTTCTTCGTCAAGATTCCATTTAAGTTCGAAAAACTAACGATATAAGTGCCTTTGTTTAATTTTTCCACAGTAGTGAGACTTTATAAAGACCTATTGTTTACTTATTCAACTTTGAAAATCCTATACATGTGTCTCATTAGATCAAAAATAGAATGTTTTTTTAAAGTAAAACCAACAAAAAACGTTTCTTATTATTAACAGCTTAAAAATAAAATGAAAAAAACACTGAAACACCTTCATTCTTCTATCTGACTTGATAACAACTTATCATGATCATTCGAGTGTTTAAAACCAATGGTTACGTTTGTCAAATGGCTAACTCAAACTCTTAAGGAAGTTCAAAGATGCTCATCGATTCGCAAGTATCTATGAACTTATTAAGCTTTTCAATTAGCCGATTAGCTAAAGTAACTTATGAGAATTTTCTTATACATTCACTCTATGGAAACAAAACATTCACAAAAACAAATTCGATACATTATAGGTACTCACTTGATCACTATCATCTCTGATGAAAAGTGATCTGAAGTGAAGTGATGAAACGCGTTTGCCTTGAAGATTGGCCTTTTCACCCTTGTAGTATCGGGAAACCCACGATTTCAGAAGAAATATCCGGAGCCTAGTCGTGCGAACGAGAAATGAAGACTTAAACGCTTCGTGTGCGTAGATGGGATATCAAAGATGTAGTAATGGAAAGCATCCGATGACTTAAGTAGTCCACTCACTTATTAAACGACTTCTTACGCTCTCTACCTATAAAAAGACTTGTCATCATCACTGACTGACTGATTTATCAACGCACAACCTAAACCACTAGATTTAGAAGCTTGAAATTTTGACAGTAGGTTCCTTTTATAATGTAGGCATCTAATAAGTAGGGATTTTTGGAAATTCTATCCCCATGGAGGTTAAATAGGGGGTGAAAGTTTTTACGGTAGTCAAACATTTTTGCAAGTTAAGTACATCAATGAAACTTGCTATTTGAGCTTTCAATAAAAAATGAAGACAGGGATTTAGCTTTTCGATAATAAATAAAGAAGTACGTGTTTCACAATTTAAACCTGATTTCATGCGGATGAGATCACGGGGGCAAAATCTATTTTACTCATAATCTTGAGCTTGATGGCTACAAATTCCAAGTACCCTATTCAGAACCATTTCCGGATTAAAAATCGTCAATGTTTTGCTTTGTGACGAAGGAATAGATGCATAGTGCATACCGCCTGTAATCGAACATGTATTAATCTCATTATGCGAAAATTATTAAGTTTTTGTAATCGGCAAAGGGTGTTATGCCATTGTAATTAACTCGTGAGCAATGTTAATTTCCCTTCCATTATCCAACGGGACAAGCCCTTAGACATATATGGACCATCATTACCATATTGACAATAATGATGCCTGAAAACTGGACAGTGGAATCTTAATTACTTACTTTTCAATTTAAAAAGTACCCTTACATTGCAATCATGACACACGCAAAATTAAATAACTGATTTTAATTAATTTTTCTGGACTGCATGGCCCCTGTTAAGCAGAATATGTGTCGAGGGAAAACTAAATAACTAACTTTATGCATTTTATTCACTCTCGAAGTGATGCAAAGAGAGAACTTATTTATTTTTTGCTAAGTTATCTACTTTTTCCTCGCTACTTTTGTATCAATTTTTCAGTATTTATTTTTCCAAATGTGGCGCCTTGCAAGATTCATTTTCATATATCTTTTTAATTAATAATGATAATCAAAAATTAGAATTACAGAAAGATGTGGCTTTAATTGGTCTTTCTGAAAATGCAATAAAGTCGATTTCGCAAAAAGTGTAGTTATTTAATTTTCCAACTACAGCGACGATATAAATGTGACCATTCCGTGAAAATGGCAACTCTGTAACTACTGTGAATACTTCATGGAACTAGGAATTGCGACTACGTGAATACCTATTATTGGGTATGACCACTGATACTGTGACGTCAATTCAGTATACTGTGAAGCCTTGCCTTTTTAATTTGCTATACTGGTAACTGTTTAAAACGGAACGCAGTCCAGTATACTGTCATCCCCATTTTTCAAATCTCTAGGCGCTGTAATTTTTTTAATCACTTGGTCAAAGTATTGAGAGCTCCTTACCTTGAAAGCGCCAGTGCTCAAAGTACAAAAATGGTAGCGATTTATGACGTCCCTAGGGTAGGTACTGCGGCAGTGTACTGGCAGTCCATAAGGGAACGAATTTTTCACCAGTAAGAGCACTGAGCAGTGCTCGCAGTGTTTATCGGAACACACCCATTGTAAATTCAATTCTCGTTCTTAGTTAAGAACCTTCATAAAATAGGTTGTTAATAGGTTCCTAGCTATCCCATATCCAGCGAAGTACTTTTACAGTTTATTGAAAGATGGCGCTGACAGTGTTTTTAAACTTTCATGGTAGATGGCGCCAAAAAATTGATTAACCAAATGTAAATTGACACTCACACATTCGTAATTTGAAAGGTTTTGATGCCCCTTTTTTTATTGAAATATAATGATAAATAATGAAAATATTTGCCTGAAATTTGTATTTGCGCCTATAAAAAGGCCTAAAGGAATGATAAAACAAATTAAATAAAATAAAAAATGTATATCTTTCAAGATTAATCAAAAAGAAAAATGTATGAAAGTCGAGCTCTGCACATGCACCTTAAAGGAAATATCCGAATAAAGGACCATGGGCAATTTTGTATGGACCCCGTCCCCACCCTCCAACAGTCACCGGATTTATGTTAATATGTTCATTTGGATCCAAATAGACGTAAATAGTTGGTTTCAGCTTCAAAATCGCTGGGGTTCTTCTAAAAAAAAAAAAACTTTTTGTTTGAAATTGATTTATTTTTGTTATTTTTTCTATATTTTATCGTATAAAAATCATATAACAGTAAAAATAACTACTTCTACTCTGTTAGAATAACCCAGGTTTTTTTTACGGGGTTTTTAAAAAGGTACACTTTCCTCTATTAGGTGTTTTAAATGTACTATTTTTGAAATTCAGTCAGACGTTCTTTTTTTGAAATTCATACAGTTATCACGCATCGAGCAGTAAGAATGTGGCTGTCTGTTGAGAAACCTTTTTGCAGAAGGGATCGAAAAAAAACAAAGGTGTGTTATAATGAAATTCAGTACAACATTATATCATACTTTTGAATGATATAATGATTATTATGACATTGGGTGTTTTAATGTTGGCAATAAGCTAACTGTTTCAGAATCTATTAAAGAGGATTTATAGCATGGGAGTAGATAAATAGATAAATGAGTAGGTATTTTGGAATTAGTCATCAATAATACGTCAACGAAATATTTTTTTGAACGTAAGATACAATGAGAACCCCATGCATTTGGGCATCGTCGCCATAGTAAAAAAATATCATCTTGCCAAGGTCTATCAATTGCGCTACATTTAATTCTTGTTGATAGGGGGGGACGATTCCGCCCATAGTCCTTTTTATCAAACATTCCGATGCTGGTGGGGTTCGAACCCACATCTCTCAGGAATCGCGCCTTGAGTGTGTTAACCAGATTACACTACGGCCAAACCGAACTATAATTATACACGTCAGCAATGAAATTAGCGACATCTAGTAGCGACACATTACAGTTGTCGATTTACTTTTCCAAGACCCCATATTACAATGGAGCTCTTTGAAACTAGAGATGCCACATTCTTTTTTACTATTTTTGTTTTTTATTAAAGTGTTAACCTACACATAAAGGAATTATCCGAATAAAATCCACTCGCTAACAGTTGCTTAAACTGAAAAAGTAGATACAGATCACAAATTTCGATGCTGACGTGTAGTTCGACTCTAGTAGCTAACACACTCGGGCGCGATTCCCAAGAGATGTGGGTTCGAATCCCGCTGGCTTCGGAATTTTTGATATGTGTTTATAAATTTATTCTGATACTCCTTAAGTGTAGTAGGTTGTAAAGTGTTAACTTTAATAAAAATAAAAATAAATCCACTGCGTCGGAATTTATGTTATGTATTTAAAAATTTATTCTCTACATAAAATATTGTCTCCTCTAATAACAATGGCTAACTTTGATTATGAAACATCACAAGGGCCGGTTTAATTGACAGTTCTGTGAGTAATCCAGTTAGACGGCACTTTGCGAGATTAGAATCGCCGCAGTACCGAAACATGGAATCACGAATTACTAACTTGCTCCAACTTTCTGGCGCAGTGGTTAGGACACCCACTCACCTTTACATCTATTTTGGACTAGATGATGCCGGCGACTTCGTCCGCGTGGATTAAGCTGTTATAATTCCCGCAGGAACTCTGTAATTTGCCGGGATAAAAAGTAACCTATATGTGTTAATCCTGGGCATGAGCTATCTCTATTCAAAAGTTCAGCCAAATTGGTTCATTAGTTGTGACGTGAAAGGGTAACAAACATCCATCCATCCATACATCCATCCTCACAAACTTTCGCATTTATAATATTAGTATAGGAAGTAGGATTCTATTCACATTCGGGTTATACCAATACTAGCTGTTACACGCGACTTCTGCTGAGTGGAGGTAGGTAGTTAGGTTGTAAAAAAATGCTCGGGAACTCTGTTTTTCCGGGATAAAAGGGAGCATATCGTCGGTGAAGTTTTATAATAACTGACATTTTGGTGATTTTCTCGATCTTGGGTTTATAACATAATTGTATACTTGAAATAGTAAATGCACCTACCTACCCATAAAGGATACAAGTCTTTATTTTAAATTTAGTGAAGTGATCATTATTTAAAAATTCGAAAATTCACACGAATACAAATACGAAGTAGATAATTTTTTTCGCCTCCTGTAAAATTGCATTTTTGTACTTATTAGGCCCGCTTGAAAAGACACCGAGTTATCCTTTTAACCCAGAGTTAGCTGCTGCTTTGACAGATTTCGTATTAATCTTCTGTCAAAATTACAAATTTATTCCTGGGCTAAACCTAACCCGGCGTCTCTGCAAAGGGACCTTAAAATATTATTTTGACACTTCACCGTCGATATGTCAATTTCCAAGTCCTCAACTCAAAGAAAAAACATAGAAACATGCAAAAAATCATGTCCATCCGGTGCACCGTTGTTGCGTGATTGAAGGACAAGCCAACAAATCAATAAATGAACAAACCAATAAACACACTTTCGTTTTATTAATACTTTCATATTCGACTAGTCACGTGTAAAAACTCAATCTCGCCGCGTGGGCTCATTAATTTGTAACAATAAACATTTCGTACCACAAAGCAAAGGTTGTTGGTTCGCGTGGAAACCTTAGCTGTGCTAAAGGCTTGAAACCGTACCGGTGCGTTGCCGAGCGCTCCTCTGTTGTAATTGAAGCGAACTCGCGAATAGGCAAATAGATAAATTAATAGATTTTTTCCGTTAAAAATCTTATAGTTATATTATAATATTTAGGGGGGTGAAGTGTCCGATCCCAACACGCATCTCTGAATTTTCGGAATTTTATTATGGCAATGAAATAATTAATTATCATTTGCTCAAAAGGTGAACTTCTTTTAACCGACTTCAAAAAGAAGATTCTCAATTCTCGGTTTTTTTTTTATGTATGTTCACCAATTACTCGAAGACGCCTGAACTGTTTTTCTAAAATTATTTCTTTGTTTTGAAGGGTATACTTCCCAGGTAGTCCCATTTAAATTTTATCGACATCGGTCGTGCGGTTTTTAAAATATCAACAATAAATTATATACTTTGTAGAGGCGCGGGCGTTTGAAGTCGGTTTTTTAAAAGGATTTTTTTTTTTTTTTTTATTCGATGACAAGCTAGTCCTTGACTGCGATCTCACCTGATGGTAAGTGACGATGCAGTCTAAGATGGTAGCGGGCTAACTTGGAAGGGATATGGCAGTGAACATTCAACCCATACCCCTAATTGGTTTCTACACGCCATCGTGCCGGAACGCTAAATCGCTTGGCGGCACGTCTTTGACGGTAGGGTGATAACTAGCCACGGCCAAAGCCTCCCACCAGACCAGACCAGAGACAATTCAGAAATTATAAATTCCCAAATTGACCCCGCCGGGAATCGAACCCGAGACCTCCCAGTTATAAGACAACAGCGCTCACCACTGAGCCAGGGAGGTCGTCAAACGTCGAATTTTTTTATATTAAATTATTCATAATGTTCTCAAAGATATGTGAAGCCTACCAATCCTCACTTGGCCAGCGTGGTGGTGTGCTGTGGGCAAAAATGATTCTTCTCATTCGATCCTTCAGCTGATTGGGGTGAATGAATGATAAATAAGAATTGTTTGAAAATTTAATTTAGATAATTTTATGTACTTACTACGTATTGAAGTTGCAATCTGTTTTCGACTACTACTTATGATCAAGTATAATATTATTCTTACCACTAAAAACCTTAGTGATCAATAACTAAGTAGATAGCATGGGCTTTAGTGGTAAGAATAATATAATTAATAATTAATTATTCACACCATACATTCTATTTTCGGGTTTCATATAATGCGTTTTTTACTAGATATGTGTACATTAATAGAGACATACGATTGCGGTCAAGCGAAAAATTTATCGTCCATAATAAAAAAAACACATTGTACCGACTCTATAAATATTTATTATTTTTTTATATCGAGTCACGCACAAATTGAATGGCAAACGTTTGTTTTGCACGGCCGCGTTAATACCACTCGTAAACGCGATTATCGAATAAAAGCGCTCCAAACATGCCATCAATTTCAATAAAATGATGATTGAGGACAAAAAAACCGTCATCCATCACCCGTGTCATTCTGACAGCTCGCCGGGGTGACCACACGCTCCTCAGTGCGTACTGCGTACCCTTGGCGAGGCGTTATTAAAAAATACCTCACTTAGGGCGCGCGGCATTCAACTCGGAACAATATTGACTCTTATTGTTTGCATTATTTTTTTTGTGCCTTTGGAAATATGAAATTTATGATCCCAGAAAGTCGCATACGACAAAAACAGCGTTTATTGCGATAAAGATGGATAAAGTAAAAGGTTTACACACACAAAATAAAATTGTTAAGTAATTTGAATCAAATCAAAGTAATATTAAGTTGCAATTATTATTATGTACCTATTATTTAGGTTTTAGATAAAAAAAATCGGCCAAGTGCGAGTCGGGCCTCGCTCTTTTAGGGTTCCGTACTATGACCAAATTATTTTTTTAAAACTAGATACATATTTAGATATCTTAGTTCTTACAAAGTACTAAATTAGCATACGGGGCAAAAATGCACGATTGTTTTGGTCACAACTTACAAACCGCATTATAAATCGGTGTTTTCAGTATTTGTTGTTTAAATACACTATATAGTACATAATATACCAAAATTTCAAATTCCTAACTAGTTTAGTTTTTGAGATAGACCCTCTAACAAAATTAATTGGTCTTAAACCGACAACTTTGACGACCGGCCCTCCATTTCTTCATTTTGTAGCTAAAAAATAAAAAATATATATTTGAACTCCACTTAATGAGCTCTAGACAATGACACCCCACATGCCAGGGTAAAAAAAAATAAAAATATTTCGACTTCTTTTCCATGTATGTCCGCCGCCCCCTTTATTTTTTAATTTAATTTTATTTTTATTAAATGTTGTTATAGCGGCAATAGAAATACACAATATGTGAAAATTTCAACTGTCTATCTATTATGGTTTACGAGATACAGCCCGCTGACAGACGGACGGACGGACGGACGGACGGACAGCGGAGGCTTAGTAATAGGGTCCCGTTGGCACTCTTTGGGTACGGAACCCTAAAAAAGAAAGAAAGAATATCGACCAAGCTGAATTTGACTAATATTCTCATCTCTCCTCCAAAAAAGGGTAAAGCTTATGTTAGGAGTGGGTACGACAATAGTGCAAATGGTAGGTAGGCTATTGAGGCCGATTCCTTCTTCGAGGTCTTTGATTGAGAACATTTTAAATGTCTCGCGGGAGCTATTTATTTTACCTACAAAAGGTTTCTGAAAGAATTCATAACAATATAAAACAAAAACCTCCCGCCCCGGGCTTTTGCGACCGTGTCAAGATTCATAGCAAAAGTGGAAAGGATTTAGAGGTGCAAGGGTCATGTCGTTCTGAACAATTTATGTCAACAAAGCTACGTAACTACTACTACTGTTACTGGCTTTTGTCTGCATCTCCGTTGTTTTTTTGGTCAACAATTTGATTTTACGAGTCTTTTCGACAATAATATAAGAAATTCCCGAACGAATTTCGGCCATGGCGTCCGTCTAGACTAGTCAGCTACGCAGGAGACATTATTATAATGCCTAAGTGTGTGCGTAAAACCATAATAATTATTATAAACTATTTATTCACAATTTGGTCTCCTCTCAGAGAATGGTCATGGCCCCACCACGCTAGCCCAACACGAATTGGCAGGCTTGGCTTCACACATCTTCGAGAACATTATGGAAACTCAGGCATGCCAGTTTCCTCACGATGTTTTCCTGCACCGTGTAGCATGTGATACTTAACTGCCCGAAAAGTCAGAGATTTGCCCGGGATCGAACCTGTGACCCCCGAATATGAGACATAAGTCCTAACCACTAGGCTATCAGTTGAGTTATGCTTTACCGCACCGCAGCTGAAAAAACCAGACAAACGAGGCTGTCACAAAAGTAACAAGATTTAGAATTTTCTATAATTTGTGTTGCGATCTATGCATTTGTTTTAACGTTAACAAGTAAATATCTTATCTCATAAGTAGCTTATGATATTATTCAAATAAATATAACGGATCTAGAGTCATGTTCAGTGGATAGGCAGCCTAGAACGAGCTTTACGTTTAATTGAAAGGAGAAGCGTAATATTAGAACATACCTGATATTTATTAAAAAAGTTGTCAACTGACGTCCATTTTCAAGCCGACGCGAGGCCCATTTGTAATAAAAGTAGGCGAGATATTCAGAAAATGTGAATAATTTTCAATTTTGCGACGTGAAACAAAGGACGATGGGTAATAATTAATGATCCCATCAAAATCCTTTAGATATAAAGCCTTTGCCCCATTTCCCAGGCTTTTATACATAGGAGCTGCTTTGTCCGGCTGTTGCCTGTATCGGTCGCTGCATAACTGGCGTGCCTGGCGGATGGCTGGAGAGTTTGAAACCAATCAATACGATATTGAAGAGGCTGCTATAGTCTAATAATTAATACAGTTCTAATTATAATTAGAACTAAGGCCTTATTTTAGTATTTTTATTGTATCTAAGGTAAGGTAATTCCTCGTACTCCTACCAGTAGGAGAACCCAGTAGGAGCAGGCGAAAACGCCGCTATTTCGAAGGGTTACTACTGTTATGATATGCAATTTGGTATTTTGTCATTACCTCAGAATTTGTTAAATTTACCACCTTAATCTTTGGGGAAATGATACTTCGAACTTTTATCTTGGATTACGTGTTTTAAAAACACGATTGGTGAAATTTTCTCGATCGTATACTATTTTGAATAATATATGTTTTGCACTTTGCTATTTATCTCAGGAGGAGCAAACTATTTTTGTTGGGTTTTTGTTTTGTCAAGAAACCTAGAATTATTTTTCAATTACATATTTTAATTTTTCGATTGGTTGCGTAACTTGTAATTAGGTAATAAGCAGTTTTGCCGCTTAAGTAGTCAAAAATACGTTGCGCCGTGCGCGTCTATCGCTCTGTAATGATCACTCACGAGAATAGAATAGAATAGAATAGAAATGTTTTTTATTCAAATAAACTTTTACAAGTACTTTTGAATCGTCAATGAGTCTACCACTGGTTCGGAATGTCGTTCCTGCCGAGAAGAACCAGCAAGAAACTCGGCAGTTGCTCTTTTCAAAATACTTTTACAATATACTTAATAGATATTATTCTATATATGCAGAGTTTCCACAATGAGGGGAAGTTCCACAAAAGCATACGTAATTATTTCTAATTATAATTCAACACATGTTAAGACGGGCAGACAGAAAGTAGCCCCATTGCCGCTGGTGGCACACGTTCACGAGCATGACGCATGACCCAGCCATTGCTTCGCTCAACCATATTTGAGGGAACGTAGCAACCCGCATCACACGACACCACCGCAGAAATGTTAAAGAGAGTGTGACATACTTAGGCTACCCATCTTAAGGCATCGAATTGAAACTAATATTCAAATCAAATACTCATTTTAAGATATGACTTGTTCACAAATAAAGTGGAAACTCTGAATAGAATAGAATTATTTTGATATGCAGGTTAATCATTACCTACTGTCTCATGAATCGCCGGAATGAATTATATCTACCCTTTTTTGTCATTTATAAATAGTCTTCAATCGTATAATATGCTTTTTTCATGAGCGTAGTTTTAATCGATTTCTTAAACTTGTGTAAAGGAAAGTCCAAGATCGACTGTGGAGTTTTATTATAGAACGTCATGCCCATTCCCACAAATGTCTTTCGGACCCTCTTGAAAAAAATAATTAACCATCCCGCTCATCCCGCTCATACGAAATTCATGTCGTAGCGGCGATAAGGCACACTCTTAAATTTTGTTCTACTAATGGAAGAGCGGCAGTGTACAGCGCGAGCAGCATTTTCTACCATACAGATTTTTCTGATTTGGCGGCTTTTAGCAAAAGAATTTTGTTTTCCCGTGATTGCAAGTTTATACTTAAAAAAAAAACAACATAAAAGTTTTCATCTTGTGGCGCTCCATTTAGATATTCACAGTTTGCCTGCATGTCGATCGACTTCAATCGTTGACATTTCACAAAACACTTCACGAATACTTCTATAAATGACACTTCTTTATATTATGACTTAATGCTTTTAGTGTAATTTTGCTGCTGTTAAAAATGCTATATTTTCAAAACCCCGATTACTTTCAAATCTAACAGCATAATTGTTTCGTAAAAGCAGTGCAAGCAGTGAAACTGAAGTTTCAGTGTACACACTGATTTTCAGTTTAAACATGATTGTTAAGAAAAAATATTTCCAAACTAGTAGTAAAATAAAAAAAAACTGTATTAGTGTAGATAATCTTAATTTTCAAAATCATCTTGATTTTTTTTAATTACTTTATTTTTTCATTTTGAGGCCAAGTTTCATTAGTGCCATCTCTTTCTGGGTGCACGGTAGAGAATAAATCTATTCTTTTCGCTTTATTCTCAAAATCAGGATTATTCTCGACCCTTAGATCTGTTTCAGACTAGCGTATTTTTTCGCGCGTATAAGCTCGTATCGGCTTACGCGCTTACACGCGCGCCACATTTTGCACTTCAAAAAACCGAACGCGCATACACGTGCTTATTCCTGCGTATCCGCTCGAACTCGGCTCACTCTTATATCTACACTTATATTATAAAGAGGAAGGAATTTTTTGTTTGTTTGAATTGAATTGAATGACTCCGAAACTACTGGACCGATTTGAAAAATTCTTGCACCACTAGAATCCTACATTATCCCTGATAAATAGGCTTTAGAATATTTTCAAAAAAGTTAGGGATCCGTATGAAAACTTCGATAATGTAACCCCATACCAAAAAAAAATCCTTTTCGCGCGTATACGCTGCGGAAACTATATAATTCTTAAAATCTTTGTTAAATACCTATATATCTACCCTTGCGAAGCCGGGGCGAGCCGCGCGCTCGTACGAATGCGTGTGCCAAACTGCGAGCCTATACGCCCTATCAAAAACACGCCGGAAAAACGCTAATGTGAAACCGAAAAAGAAAATCACCCGTCAAAGTCACGACGCAGGAACAAAACAAGGAACGAACCCTCGAACCAAGTCGAGCAATTTTAGCGTAACTCACTTACGACTATTCAATTTGGGCGGGTGTATTTTTGAATCAATTTCCCGGTCGACTTGTCACATTTGGTTCGCGAGTGTTCGTGCGTGTAGTTTCATGACACCGCGACGCATCACTAAAGACGGAAACAGCGAAATATTAATTTCGCATCAGGAAAATGCGGAACGCGAAGAGGCGTCGATAAAATGAAGCAAATAGATTGAAAATTGACTGTGCAATTGACTTTACGTCATAATAATACGTTTGCACAGTTTACTGACTTCATTGGCTAAATATTTCTTAAATATGGTCATATTTTATTTGTTTATTATAAACTAGCTGAAGCTTGAACTACCGAAGATATCCCGGACGTCAGCCTATACGAGATTAGAATGGCTCTCAAACAACTTAAGGACAACAAGGCGCCAGGTGATGACGGAATCACTGCGGAACTCCTGAAAGCGGGTGGAAAACCGGTACTTAAGATCTTTCAGCGATTGTTCAATTCCGTCATCCACGAGGGCACAACGCCGGAAGCATGGCACAGGAGCGTGGTGGTTCTGTTCTTCAAAAAGGGAGATAATACCTTGTTGAAGAATTATAGACCCATCTCGTTGTTGAGTCATGTTTATAAGTTGTTCTCGAGAGTCATTACGAATCGTCTCGCTCGTAGGTTCGACGACTTCCAGCCTCCCGAACAAGCCGGATTCCGAAAAGGCTTTGGTACCATAGATCACATTCATACGCTGCGGCAGGTTATACAAAAGACGGAAGAGTATAACCGGCCACTTTGCTTAGCGTTTGTGGACTATGAGAAAGCCTTTGATTCGGTGGAAACTTGGGCTGTGTTGAGGTCGCTGCAGAGATGCCGAATTGACTACCGGTATATCCAAGTGTTGAAGTGCTTGTATGAAAACGCCACAATGTCAGTACGTATACAGGACCAGACTACGAGGCCAATCCACTTGCAGCGTGGAGTGCGACAGGGAGACGTTATCTCCCCGAAGCTCTTTACCGCTGCGTTGGAGGACGTCTTTAAGCTTCTGGATTGGAACGGACTTGGCATCAACATAAACGGCGAGTACATCACTCACCTGCGATTTGCCGATGACATAGTAGTCATGGCAGAGACTCTGAGTGACCTCAATACAATGCTCAACGATCTCAGCAGGGTTTCTCAACAGGTGGGCCTGGAAATGAACATGAGCAAGACGAAAATCATGTCCAATGCTCATGCACCGCTCCACCCAGTAATTGTTGAGAACTCTGCACTCGAAATTGTCGACGAGTATATTTACCTGGGACACACAGTCCAGCTAGGTAGGTCCAATTTCGAGAAAGAGATCAACCGCCGAATCCAACTCGGCTGGGCAGCGTTCGGGAAGCTCCGAGATGTCTTTTCGTCCAAAATTCCTCAGTGCCTGAAGACTAAAGTCTTCGAACAGTGCGTGTTGCCAGTGATGACTTACGGATCCGAGACATGGTCGCTAACTAAGGGCCTCATAAGTAGGCTCAGGACCGCTCAGCGTGCGATGGAAAGAGCTATGCTCGGAGTATCCCTGCGGGATCGAATCAGAAATGAGGAGATCCGTAGGAGAACCAGAGTCACCGACATAGCTCAGCGAGTCGCGATACTGAAGTGGAAATGGGCGGGGCACATAGTTCGAAGAGCTGATGGTCGTTGGGGTCCCAAGGTGCTGGAGTGGCGACCCCGCACCGGGAAGCGCAGTGTTGGCAGACCCCCCACCAGGTGGACCGACGACATCAAGCGAGTCGCAGGGAGCCGCTGGATTCAGGCGGCGCAAGACCGAGGTCTGTGGAAGTCCATGCAAGAGACCTTTGTCCAGCAGTGGACGTCTATCGGTTGATAAAGAAGAAGAAGAAGAAACTAGCTGATGCCCGCGACTTCGTCCGCGTGGATTTAGTTTTTAATATCCCTCGGGAACTCTTTGATTTTCCGGGATAAAACGTAGCCTATGTCACTCTCCAGGTCCTCAAGTATACCCATGCAAAAAATCACGTCGATCCGTAGCCCTGTTGCGTCGTGATTGAAGGACAAACCAACAAACCAACAAACCAACAAACCAAAAACAAACAGATTTTCGCATTTATAATATTAGTAAGGATAATGATACTATATTATTACATCGAATATAATACAAGAACAAGGATCAAAATTTTAAAACTTATAACCCGATTACGGAAAAATGGATGATACATCTGCCATATTTATTATTGATTGTGTTCGTATAAAATGTAGTCTATGTTACCCGCACTATCATCACGAATCGATTGACACCCATTTGACACCTTATTCATCAAAATCGGCCCATTCGTAATTAGTACATACATACATACATAGACTGCGAAAATCATAACCTTTCTTTTTGCCTTTCCCGTAGTCGCTTAAAAAAATATATAGTGATCAAGGAAACACATTTCAAGATGTTTAATACTGTGGGAAAGGGTGTAGGGGACAAAATTATGAAAATTACACTTTTGTTAATATTTTTTCCACCTTAAAGTAGATTTTCATTACATTCTTACGGGTGAAAACAAAACAGCGAATAAGAGTGTCTAATTAATCTAGGAAAGTATCATAATACACCCAACAGATACCATATCGGATACTGCGAAATAATTGTTATTAATTTTCCATCAGGAAAAATGCAGGCATGCAAAAAAGAAGGCATGTGAAAATGTAGGTATCAATAAAACGTAGCATATCGTGTGCGAACTGCGAAGTATGTGGAGCCTACCGGGGTGTGAAATTAATTTTACATATACATGGCACCTTTTACTTATTTTTCGGGACAATTTTTTACATTATCCTGTGCTTTTTTGGCGAGGGTTCTATCGACTAACTAATAAAAAATCACATACGGGAAGCTGTGATTTGGATACTAAGTTACCACACCCTAAGGGCTCTTGTGCATTTCCTCGTATTCGATTCGTTTTCGTGATTCGAAGTGGCCGGGCCGTCATACAAAACTAATAAGGATATTAAGGATCAAAATACGAATCGAATGTATGTAGACCACTTCGAATCGTATTTTCACGAATCACGAAAACGCATCGAATACGAGGAAGTGCACAAGAGCCCTAAAGGTCTTCATTTGAATTAGGCGTGCTGCACACTTATTTGGATCGGCACATTCGATTCGGCAGTATTTATTGGACAACAAGGCAGGGCCGAAGCAATTTCATAAATACTTACCCTGTCCCGGCTTTGCCGATTAATGCCGACACGAATTAATGTGTGTGCTACACACACTTATTTGGGTCTTAAAAGATAAAAATTATACTAAGTTTGTAAGAAAGGTGTCGATTAGTTGCGCCAGCTCATACAAATTATCGAAAGATCTTGATATGCAAGGTTGACCCAATATAGTGAATATTAGAAATAAAGTTTTTTTTTCCTTTATTAAAGTTCTAAATTTCCTTCTACGCCGTACGTAGAGTGAACGCGAACTTTTGTGTTCGCCGTAGCCTTTGTCCCTTCGGGAAATTCTCTCAATGGTCCACGCCATGATTTATAGCTTCATGGTTCAGCAGACAGTGGTCTTCGGCGGGTCGCGGATGTGCCACTCGCATAAGATCTATTGCTTTCTTGTTAACCTATTTACATATACCCATATTGTTCAGGACAGATCCCGAACGCGCACTGGTTCGCCGGTCAGGGAGTCGGTGGGGGGAGGGCGAAATGAAAGGTCCGATGCCAGAGAGGGATCCACCGCCCGTCGCTGTAAGCCCGCCCGCTGGAGTGTTGATGTGTCTCTTCTACTCTTCGGAGAGTCTTCTCTCTCCTTGAGCTTCCTGTCTTGATCGCTGGAGCCGCGGAAGTGCCGATGTCGCCCGGGGGTCGGCTAAATATACAATTTTGTCCAGCGAGCGGGGTGAGGCGGGGGGAGTGGCGCTTTATTTGTCTCATTCACTTATAGTTATTTCTAACCCTTTTACACACAGTCGTCTTTTTGTATGTCTGTCCCTGTCACACATTTTCTTTTATATGGGGCTGATCTAGAAATTTCCTCATTCTGTCTATCTTTTTCTAGAATCTAGAACGCTCGTGATTACGTAACTTGTTTACAATGTTAGTTAGGTAAATTCCAGAATGCCTACCAAGGGCGAGTGACGCTTTACGACGCAAGAATACAATTTCTTTGTCTACGTCTACGATTTACAGCTTATGGTACCTAGCCTATTAAGTACCTAAGCCTACGCCTGACCAAAATATACAATGATACCTAACCTAACTTACGCCTAAAGGGTTAGAATCTGTCTTTATTTACCTATAACTATGTACAATAAGAATGAGACTTAGCCTAATACAGTATGTACACACAACCAAAGACCTTAACCTAAGTACATACTATACCTAACACTATTTACACAACACCGTTTCACTGTTTTAGGTCACTTTTAGGTCACTTTTCACTTTCGTCGTGCACATTCTCCCGCCGTGAAGCCGCAGCTTCATTGTCTATGGGTAGCACGACGAGCTTTTGGACCGGCCGCCGAAGGATGCCTTTTGTCGTTCGCACGTCGCCCGCCGTCGCGTGTACGGGTGGCGGCCGTCGGCGATTGGCGGCGCGCGCAGCTCTGGCGTGGTGTCTTCGGCTTCGTCGATGCGGGACTTCACCCGCATGATGCCGTCGTCGTCGATGAAGACAGCCAGGTTGCGGATGCGACTGTCTGACGGGAGGGCTGTGCCGTCAGCGGCACAGGCGAGTTCGGCGGAGAAGGCCTGTTGCTGCATCGCTCGTAGCCAGATGCGCTCGGCTGCCTGCAGGACCTCCGCCGTGAGTGGGGCGAAGCGGTCGGGGGCGGCGGCAGCTTGTCGTCGTGTTGAGCGCGGCGGCAGCTGGGGCTTCGGTCGCGAAGTCCACTCCGGGTCGGCCTCTGCGTTACGTCGTGTCCGTGTGTGGGCTGCCTTATTGCGCGTACACCTGTGAATCAATCTAATGAACTGTATTACCCTACCTGTTGCCCGTATCAACCTAAGCCAGGACGAGAAGCGTCCTGGGTCGGGCAACGAGTCGCTGATGTTCGTCGAATTCCGAGTGACTGTCGTCTTCTCTTCCCCCGTGAGAACGGCGGGGAGAGTTGGCTCGGATGGCCAGGCCGCTTCGTCATTGTACAAAAACGACGGTCCCCTGAACCACCTGTGGTCGTTGCCAAAGTCAACTGGAATTTTACGGGTCGCGTCATCCGCGACGTTGTCTTTAGTAGGCACCCAACGCCACTCGAGTACCCGGGTCGAATCCTCAATTTCCGCTATTCGGTGGGCAACGAATGGTTTGTATACTCGAGGACCAGCTCGTAGCCAGGCTAAAACTATTTTGCTGTCGGTCCAAAAAACGCGACGAAGCGGTTTTTGGTCATGCTCTTGCTCTACAGTGCTGGCTAGTCGGCAGCCTAGCACTGCAGCTTGCAACTCTAACCGTGGGACAGAGACAGTTTTTATTGGTGTTACCCGAGCCTTGGCTGCGGCGAGGCTGACCTCCACCTGGCCGTCAGGGCGCTTGACCCTCCAGTAGACGGCGGCTGCGTAGGTCGTCTCGCTCGCGTCCGTGAACGTGTGGAGCTCGCGTTCCTCGGCGTCGTCGTAGGCGGGGTAGCAGCGCGGCAGCGCGATGTCGCCCAGGCCTCGCAGGTCTCGCAGCCAGCTGTGCCATCTCTCTGCCAGGTCTGGTGGCAGCTGGTCGTCCCAGCCGATGCCCATGCGCCAGGTGTCCTGCAGGATGTGCTTCGCCTGGATCGTGACCGGTGTGGCGAGACCTAGAGGGTCAAAAAGCGACATAGCGGTGCGTAAGAGTTCACGCTTAGTCGGTACCTTCTCGCCGTTAAGTACGTTGGGCGCTACTCGCGCCATGTTCAGATTAAAGCCCAGCGTATCTGCCTGTGGTCGCCAGACAAGCCCGAGTATCTTCTCGCTCCCGCCGGTGTCCATGTCGCGGCTGGACTCGCTCGGCGCGGGAGTGAACTGCTCGATGGCTGCCCTTTCATTGGACGTCCATTTGCACAGCTCGAAGTGGCCTCTCTTGTGTACGTAGTCCACCTCGCTGGCGACCCGCTGCGCTTCCTCGATGGAGCTGAAAGATTGCAAATAATCGTCCATGTAATGGTTTCTCACAATCGCATCAGCAGCGTCAGAAAATTCGCTACGGAATTCCTCCGCGTTCCTATTTTTTACGTATATGGCGGCGGTCGGTGACGACGTCGCGCCAAAAATAACCGATTTCATCCTGTATTCGCTCGGTCTACCGTCCCGATCGTCGCCTCGCCATAAGAATCGCAATGCATCGCGGTCTTCTTCGCGGATGCCTATACGTAGAAACATGTCCTTTATGTCCGCTGTTACAGCGACCTTCTTTTGCCGGAAGCGCATGATTACGCCAAGTAGAGATTGCAGTAGATCGGGCCCTGTTAATAATAAACTGTTTAAACTCACGCCTTTCGTCTTAGCGGCCGCGTCATGCACTATCCGAGTCTTGCCTGGTTTCGCTGGGTTCGTCACTGCGAAATGCGGCAGGTACCATGTTCTTCCCGGAGTAGGTTTCGTGGTGGCGATCTCTGCATAGCCGTTCTCTACCATGCGCTCCATCTGTTCCTTATATCGCGCTTTTAAGCTGGGATCCTTATCCAGCTTCTTCTCGACTCCCTCGAGGCGGCGCAGAGCGGCTTCGTAGTTGTCGGGTATAACGGCCGCTTCATTTTTCCACAGTAGGCCGACTTCGAAGCTTCCGTCCTCTCGCCGGCGAGTGGTAGCGTCGAGGATATTCAATGCGCGTAGCTCTGGGTCGGACTGAGGCCGGCGTGGCTCGACTCCGAGTGATTCCAGGGCGAAGTGTTCCTTGAGGAGCGTGTCTAGGTTGTCGTCCGTCAGGCGTACCTTTGTTACTCGGTGTACGCCTACCACCTGCCCCTTGCCTGCTGTCTTTGCGTTGTACAGGCCATGGATCACCCAGCCCAGCCCGGTGAGCGTAGCGACCGGCTCGTCGTGTAGACCCGTGCGGCAGTCGTGCGATAGCAGCAACTCCCAATTGTCCTGGCCGATCAGTATGGACGGCACTGCATAGTCATACTGCAGCTGATCGGCTATGTCCCTGAGGTGTGTGCACTTCTGGATGACAGCACGCGGGACCGCCTGTCCGGAGATGCCAAGGTCCGGTATGGTTCGCGCGTCTATGAAGTGCTCCTCGTTGTGGTGCTTCCCTTTGATAGCAACTGTCACTATTTGCGAAGCCTTCCTGAATTTAGAGCTTGCAATACCTTCGATATTCAGCTGACGTGAAGGTCCTTGTGCGCCAATTCTTCGTGCTACGTCCTCCTTGATGAGCGTGATTGTAGAACCACTGTCAAGTAGCGCGAAGACTTGAGCTCTCCCTTTGGGACCGGATACAATTACCGGTACAATGTTGAGCAGCGCCGGTATCCCAGTCGCGGAGCAGACGGCCCTCATGGCCTTCTCGTCGTCCGCGCAGGCAGCTGCTTTGTCGTCGGTCGGCGACCGGTGCAGTAGACGGTGATGGAAGTACGGGCAGTCGTCAAGCTCGCACTTGTTACTCTTGCACCGATGACTATAGGTCCTGTGGCCCAGGCATCGGAAGCACAGCTTCTTCTTTCTGCATGCCTCCCAGCGTTTGTCCAGGGACAGGCCTTTGAAGGTACGGCACTCCGGGACAGCGTGTGATCCGCGGGTACAGATCACGCACTTCTTGTCTGCCCGATTAGGTGAGTGTGCGTCGTCGTACCTTTTATCATCCTTGGGTCGTGGCGGTGAGCTCTCGTCGCTCGCCGCGTGTGTTCGCTGCACCCGGCGCGGCTGCTCGGGCGGCCTCGGAGCCGCTGCAGTCTCGGGCCGGATGTGTCGCACTTGCAGCTTCATCTCGGTGGTCAGGAAGCGGCGTAATTTCAGCAGGCCGGGCTCAGTGTCGGGCTGCCTCGCTTCGTAGTCGAACCACCTCGTCCTGTAAAGAGCTGACATTTTTTCCTCTATAGCGTGGAGTGTTTGAGGGCTAACAAGATAAGCCTCTTGTTTAAGGGCTACAATAGTCGACACTACAGAGCCTACTTTGCATGCGAATACTGGCAGTTCCTTGCCTGAGTCCGTAAGGCGCGGCAGCGCCTTTAACTTTTCCAGCTCCGCGTAGACAATGCAGTCGGGTCGGCCGTAGACGCTCTCCAACGCCGCGACGATCTCTGTCGATGACGCCGTGGTTTTGAGGAGACCGTCGACCAGGTCCCTCGCCGGGCCACGCAGACTACGTCGGAGCCGAGCCTTGTTCTCGGCGTCCTCAAAATGTCGTGACGTAGCATGGAAGGTGTCCCGCCAGGCGTACCATTCGTCGTAAGCGCCAGCGTAGGTCGGTAACTCGATGAGCGACCTAGCTGTGTTGCGCGGGCCGGGCGTTGTTACTGCCTGTGAGAGCTGCGACAGACCTTGTAAAAACAATTGTTGTTGACGCTCAAACATATTCAACATTTCACTATTATTACTATTATAAGGTGACGCGGCTGTCGCACTTGTTAGTGGCCGCGGCACAAGCCCTGGGTCGGCCCCCGATAGAGTGGGCTGGGCTAAAGGCATAGCCTCTCTGGCTATGCGGTCGTTGGTCGTCGGCCAAGCCTCGGGGTACCCAGCGATCGTGGGTCCTATGACGACTTGCCGTGACGCTTCACTATTATTTAAACCTATGGTGGACTCCGGCACCAGGGCGGGAGGTCCGCGCTCTGTGTCCGTAACCCCCGACGTCGGCGCGGGGTGGATGTAGTCCCCGGACGTAGCACCCTCGGAACACAGAGCGGTTGGTGCTTGCTGAAGGCTCGCACCCTGATCACACTTATTTAAATAATTAAATCGACTCACGTGTGGTCCGTCTGATGCCAATTGTGCGCTGTCACGTCGTACCTCACGATCCTGTAGCCAGCTGCTGACCCGTTGGTCGGCGTTGCCCTGCACGCCGAGCGCGATGCTCTCTGCCTCTTCGATGCGCAGCTTCTGTAGCTCGATGTCCCTCCAAGTCAGTTCTTGCTGGAGTTCGAGCAGGCGTATCTTGGAGGCGCGCAGCTCGTGTGCGTTGGGCGTTGGACGTGGCTGGTACGACGGCGCACTGACGGACGCGTAGGCGCCAGCGGGGTGCGGCGCGGGATGCGACGCGGTGGCAGCACTAACACACGCGGATACCGGCGCGCGGGCGCACGCGGGGTGCGGCGCGGGGTGCGACGCGACACTGTCACTATCGAACGCGGTCGCGCGGGCGCACGCGGGGTGCGGCGCGGGGTACGTCACGGCACTCGCGGACGCGGGCGCGGGCGTGCGCGCGGGGTGCGGCGCGCGGGGTGCACCTATGTACGACGGCGCGGACGCGAGGGCGTCCGCGGGGTGCGACGCACGGGGCGACGAGCCGGGACGGAAAGCCGGCGATAACCTCTCGCAGCTCGACGTCGGCGGAGCTGGCGAGGAACACTGTGACGACCGCGGACTCGGTGAGGGAGACTGCGGTGACTCCCGCGGCATGGTGTCTGCGACGCGCGGCACGGGGCCCGGGGCAGTTGCTTGACTGTCCGACGCGAAGCGACGCTCCAGCGGCAGCGACGTGAGGTCATTGGCGGTGCGCGGCATGATGCCAGGGGCTGTGTCGCCCGACGCACTAGGACCCTCGTCTGACATCGGTCGGGACCTGGTGTTCACCATCCCCGCACCCCTGACCGCCGTATGTAATCCGGATCGAAGCAGACCAATGTTCAGGACAGATCCCGAACGCGCACTGGTTCGCCGGTCAGGGAGTCGGTGGGGAGAGGGCGAAATGAAAGGTCCGATGCCAGAGAGGGATCCACCGCCCGTCGCTGTAAGCCCGCCCGCTGGAGTGCTGATGTGTCTCTTCTACTCTTCGGAGAGTCTTCTCTCTCCTTGAGCTTCCTGTCTTGATCGCTGGAGCCGCGGAAGTGCCGATGTCGCCCGGGGGTCGACTATTTATACAATTTTGTCCAGCGAGCGGGGTGAGGCGGGGGGAGTGGCGCTTTATTTGTCTCATTCACTTATAGTTATTTCTAACCCTTTTACACACAGTCGTCTTTTTGTATGTCTGTCCCTGTCACACATTTTCTTTTATATGGGGCTGATCTAGAAATTTCCTCATTCTGTCTATCTTTTTCTAGAATCTAGAACGCTCGTGATTACGTAACTTGTTTACAATGTTAGTTAGGTAAATTCCAGAATGCCTACCAAGGGCGAGTGACGCTTTACGACGCAAGAATACAATTTCTTTGTCTACGTCTACGATTTACAGCTTATGGTACCTAGCCTATTAAGTACCTAAGCCTACGCCTGACCAAAATATACAATGATACCTAACCTAACTTACGCCTAAAGGGTTAGAATCTGTCTTTATTTACCTATAACTATGTACAATAAGAATGAGACTTAGCCTAATACAGTATGTACACACAACCAAAGACCTTAACCTAAGTACATACTATACCTAACACTATTTACACAACACCGTTTCACTGTTTTAGGTCACTTTTAGGTCACTTTTCACTTTCGTCGTGCACACATATCTATGCAAATAAATAAAGCTAAAGTATTCGTATGTATTTTCGAAATAGAATGAATAGAATAGAATAGATATATTCTTTATTCAAATAAACTTTTTTACAAGTGATTTTGAATCGTCGATGAGTCTACCACTGGTTCGGAATGCCGTTCCTGCCAGAACCAGAACGAGAACTCGGCAGTTGCTCTTTTCAAAAAAAGTTTACAATATAGTAGATATTATGCTATGTATGCAGTGTTTCCACAATGAGGAAGAAGAGAATTAACAGTTTAATCATGACCTATCTCGTCTCATGAATCGCTGGAACGAGTTATATCCAAAATCCCAAATATATCCAAATGACTATTTCTTATCAATTAAACTAATGTTATGATGATGATGAACCCAAAAAGTGTACTTTTAAAATGTATGCCCGGCTGTTGGTCTCTTTATAAAAGCTTGTTTTTGAAAGAAAGAAAGAAAGATAGAAAAAGTATTTATTTGGAACTCATACATGACAAAGTTATAATGATAAATTTTTGGGTTGGCTGAACCAATATTGAAGATATTTCCACAGGCAGTTAACGGTGAAGGAAACATCGTGAGGAAACCTGTACACCTGAGAGTTCTTCATAATGTTCTCGAAGCTGTGTGAAGTCCGCCAATCCGCCAATTGGGTCTGCGCAGCGTGGTGGACTATGGCCTATAACCCTTCCCTGGGAGGAGACCTGCACTCAGTAGTGAGCCGTTGATGATGATGAAGATGATATAAAAAAACCACTTTTAAATATCGAAATGGCACAACCTAAATATGAATTATTTTAAATACAATTTTTTAAAACATTAACCTAAAGTAAAGACATTAAGTATTAGCATTAAAGTAAAGACCGATACAAACTATACGAAGTGCCAAGTGTTTAATGGCACATTGGTATCAATTTGGTTTTACCTAGCATTACTTTAAGACATTTTTAAAATAAGTTTCCCTTTGCGACGGAAAATCGTGAAAATTTCGTCAATTTAGGTTAGAGATTGTGTACAATAAATGCGACCCGATTTGCTATTTTTTTAGTAAAAACTATAGTTAGTAGAATGTGTATCGACTTCTACTAAGATCTAAATCTAGTCTCGGTTTTTTCGGTCGGTTTATATTTTAAATATTGTATCGAATTATTTTTATCCCCGATACAACAAAACCCACACAGACCTTTTAGTTTTCACTGTGTCACGGGTCATATTATTATATACGATAGAATTCTCGGCAAAAGGTACAGTCGGGTACAAAATTGTATTTTATTTTAATATTTATATTTTTATAAAAATAAAAAATATAGGCACATGTAATTAAACTCAAAAGTACCTGATTGACCGAGCGAAGCGAGGTCTCTGAGTTAACTAGAGCGATTTGCACTTGTCCGTCCGTCCGTCCGTCTGTCAGAGCCTTATAACTTTTGAATTACTGAACGTAATTACTTCAAATTTAGATATAATATGTAAACCGATGGCCTCCAGCCGAAAATGGCTTAAAAAGTTATAAAAATCTTTATTTCAGGGGGGCTCTCATAGAAGCGAATGCGAAGTAAAAAAAAAATATCGCGTTACATAAAATTGTTACGTATCATTTTAAAGATAATTTTGAACTGAGTACAAAAATATTTTTTTTTTAATTTTTCCCTTAAAATTGACGAAATGGGGGGCTTTCAAAGTGGCGATTTTATACGTTCGCTTGAAGACGCTCTCTAGGAAAATCCGCTATGGATTTTCAAACTGATTTTATGTTTTTAGGTCACTTATATCCTGTACTTGAACAACAAATACTAAAATTATATGAATATTATAAAGAAACGAGATTATTTAATTTTTAATGTACATCAGTAATTCATATAGCATCAACATAGCTTCACAATAATGCTAATAGATGGCGCAGTCAGTAACTATTCCCATGGAACTACGAGTTACGACTAACGACCTATCCCAAAAACAGTTTTGCGTCGACCATTATTATTTAGTTACTTATTATAATACAATAATTGTGTTGTAATTTTTTTTGTACCATATTATTCAATTAAAATTATTTTTTAGTTAAATTTTAGTTAAATATTGTATATTTTCTATTCGCGTCGATAGATGACGATTTGTACAGATGCCCGTAACCCGGTTTCACTCGTTAGTACCTACATAATAATTCAATGTTTTCACTAACGTTCCCTAACCTTTACGGGCTACCTATAAGTTAGGTGATTGATGTTTTCTGTCAACTTATTTATCACGATCCTGTACGGGACACCTAAAAGGATATTGGGACGGATGTTAGGACTTAGGATTGTATTTAGGAGCTACCTACGTTAAGAGACTCCTACTTAGGGGATGATTTAGGTATGTTTGGTGAAAACGGGCATAATAATAATGTCAGTTTTGGTTATCATGTATCGATTGAATGAATAATCATGGGATACCGTTACCGCGAGGTCTCAGTTCGGGGCGAACCACTAGTTATATTGCCCTGAAACATCATGATTGCAGTAATAAGGTAAGTCATAAAAAATAAATCAATCACATAAACCCACACACAAACATTCGCAACACGCACACACGTATATTATAAGTTGTTATCATGGTTGCTATAATTATTATCTCAGTCAAACATTTTCTATGGCCTATCAAACGCTATCACCATCGAACGTGACGTAAAATAAGTCTGATCCGAGCGTTTTGATATTTTTGCAGATTTTAAATACAAAAACTGTCAGAACGGACAATTTATTCCTCGGTTAAACATCATCCGATGTTGGTGAAATCGGCACTTAGAAATTTTTTTTGGCCTTTTAGTCTATCGGAGATAATTTTGCAACGGAATTCCAAATACTGGTGATTAAAAATTTGTAAATGAATAATCATAAAATGGAAATACGATACGATATTGTACAATCAAAAGGAAAATTTATTGTATTTAGGTATCTACTTTATGACCAACCAGGGGTTATTCGTACGTTTTGTAAATTTATTTACAAGCCCTATTGCACTTCTGACGACTAAAAAACAAACAAACCACATCAAAGCAACATGTAATTTCATCTCAGGCATCCGGATAGCCGAAGGGATATGAGGTACAAAAGTACAAACAATAGTGCTCAACCCCATTCGGGAAACAATATTGACAGCTTACCCCGGCCTGAAACGCCCTGGGCCAGTAAATCAATACGTCTTTGATAATAATGTACTGGTAAATTATTTAGTTTAGTTATAAATCTTTTGTGTACTAGAGTATTGATTTTTTATTATCACTACTAACAATACAAAATTTAAAAAAAATCAATATTATTTATTTCACGTAGGCCAACCTGTGGCTCTCATGACACGTCATGAATCTACCACCGGTTCGGAAAGAGGATTCTGCTGAGAAGAGCCGGCAAGAAACTCAGCAGTTGCTGTTTTCAAAATAGTCATTTTAAAATATTATTATACAGCTTTTACATTGTAATAAGTTTTTTGTACTATCTTGTGGGCAGCCGAATGCCATGCCGATTTAACCCATGCGACTTTGTTAGAATAGAATAGAATATTTCCACAATTAGAATAGAATAGAAGTTAAAAAAAAAGCGTAGGTACTACAATTCATGTTAAGACGGGCAGACAGAAAGTATTAAAGTTAAAGTATTCCCGCCGGTGGCACCCGTTCACGAGCATGACGCATGATCCGGCCGTTGCTTCGCTCGACCATATTTGAGGGAAAGTAACAATTCTTGAAAGAGTACCTGTACTTAATTATACACATTGTTCCTTATGTCGCGTCGCCTTGCCCGCTCAATAGCTCTTACATTGCAATTTGGCGCAGAATAATATTAACTATAGGAATAGGAATAGCTTGTCTCCGAGACATTTATACAGGAACTTTTTATTTGAGGAAATTAAAAGTTCCTCCGAGAACTTACTCTATCGTGAATAAAAGAATTCCTCTCCCCCTCTTATTAATAATATCATGAAAATTATTCTTCGAGTTGATGCAGCAAAATACAGCGGATTTATCTAAATTCACTTTATAATAGCTAAACTATTAAAAATTTAAAAGTTACAAACGGAAATTTTAAACAGTAGTATATTAATAATAATTAATAATATTCGCGATGCAGTTATGTCAATTGAAAAAAAAAACTAAAGTGTTTTTTAATAGACAATTTTTATGAAATTAATAATTACAATAAAACAAAGTGTTAAATGTAATTAACAGTTTGCTAGTGGGTTTGTCCTTCACAGAACAACGTATTGATGTAATTTTTTACATGGATTTAGCTGAGGATCTGTAAAGTGACATACATAGATAAATAAGTTTCTGAGTGATTTTTAAAAACCTTAATCCACGCGGACGAAATTCCGAGCAAAAGTTGTTAATAATTTTCTTAACATTTAGCAATATTATAATACAATAATTTTTCATAGTAATATTTTATGAATTGTCTGTGTGACTATACCATCAAAAGCATGAATAGGCTGGCTCCCTGTAGGAGCGGTTTCTATACGTTCGATATTGGAATTCGCCGATAAAGGATTGGTCAACCTTTTTACTTGAATTCACCATGTCTTTCGGTATGTGTACATTATACAATATTACTTTAAGCCATTGATTCGTAAGATTACTTATGAAAGATAGGACATACAATATTATTATAGAATTTAGACAAAGTTTTTGAAAAATTAATAGTTAATATACTGTATGCATTTATTCCTGAGAGTAAGCTTGCGGCGCTCCTACTCTAATATAATTTTCCGAGCATCTTCAATTTTTATTGATGAGAATTTTGCTTTTTTCTATAGTGCAAATATAAAAAACCGTAGCTTGCACAGGACAGAAAGACCCTGTTTGTTTTTTGGGAATAAAATGTCACTCTCCGGACCCGAATTACGGCTCCGTCGCAGCTCGATTGAAGGAAAAACTAACAAACAAATAAAGAAGCACTATATTTATAATACTAGGTATTAGGAAAGTATAGTATCGGGGGATGCCCCGTCGCTCACGTCCGCAGGAACTACCTTTCACTTCCCTGCACGTGTCCCCTGGGTGGTGCTAAACAAGCGACGAACTAGACGGCGTAACATGCCATACGATTAAAAAAAAAAGGAAAGTATAGATTTAGATACTAATCGTAATAGTAGCAATGTTTCAGATTTATACATAATATATAGTGCACAAGAGGATAGGCATGAGTGATAAACGATAATTCTATTAACTGCATATCTTTGATTTTAGTATGTATCGATGTGATCTTTTAGATATAATATACTAAAGGGATATATTAAATAAGTACGTAGCATGAATCGGGATTATCTGACCCTAAAGACTCTAACCGCCGAAACGAATACATTGTATTTTTTTTCATCAATCTGAAAATATATTATTCTGAAGTACCCTAAACCTTTATTTTGATTTGATAAATGAAATAAATACTCGTAAGTTACGTTTTGATTAATGACAACTGCTTACTCTTAGCTCTTATTCCGCCCGCTACTTTCACTGAACATTTTTAGGTTTTTGAAAATATCCTAGGGACCCTTTGATTGCTCGGGATGAAAAGGAGCCTATTTACATACGACATAGATAGATTGATAAATTTATATTTTTTATATATAATTGATAACGTATACACTTACACATTTCAGACCTCTGTTACATTAAGGGCCTGTTTCACCACCTTCAAGTACACTTTAACCGACAAATAAATTTGAAGTTTTGACAGATTTCCCATACAAAAACTGTCAAAACTTCAACTTTATTTATCGGTTTAAATTTACTTGAAGGTGATGAAATAAGCCCTAAATATTATAAAAGATTATAATTAATGCGAAAGTGTGTTTGTTAGTTGGTTTGTCATGCTATCATATTGGTAACGGAGTAACGCAATGGGTCAACTAGATTTTTGCAGGTATATAGATAAAAACCTAGATGATATCCCGAGAAACAAGTGGTTCCTGCGGGATTTTCCGTTCCGGCGGAAAATTCTTATTCTATGCGGACGCAATTTAGAACATCAACTAGTCCTAACTAAAGTACTTACTTACCATATTATTGCTAATCCTCAGAGCTATGTCGGTCACTTTTGTTCTTCTACAAATTTCCTCGTTCCGGATTTTATCCCTAAGCGAGATTTCCAACATAGCTCGTAAATAACGTGTTCTGGAGTGGAGACCGCGTACCGGCAAGCGTTGTGTAGGACGACCTCCAGCTCGTTGGACCGATGACCTTAAGAAGGTGGCGGGAAGCGGTTGGACGAGAAAGGCGGAGGACCGTGTTTGGTGGCGCGCTCTCGGAAAGGCCTACTTATGTCCAGCAGTGGACGAATACAGGCGATATGAGGACGATACGATGGATGGATGGATGGATGGATCATATTATTCGTTTGTCCTGCATTCACGCAGCATCGGAGTAACGTATCGACGTGATTTTTTTCTATGAGAATACTTGAAGACTTGTAGCGTGACATCGGCTACCATTTATCCCGGAAAACCTGAAGGTTCTCGCGGGATTTTTCAAAAATCTAACTCCACGCGGACGAAGTCGCAGGCAAAAGTTAGTATAATACAGTTATAAATATATTATACTAGTAGCTCACGTCTCGTAAGCTCCTCAAAGCAGGATGTCCTATTTATCGATGCAGGAAAAAACGCGACTATTTTGATTTGAAAGATGGATACAGGAAAGACTTTTGTTTGCGAAAAATCTTTTTCTTCCTAATCTCAAAATCCTTTGATGGAATATTTTTTTTTGTTATTCGTATTGACAAACAAGACTATGCTTTTATTCGGTCCCTCTTACTGTTTCCGTGCTTAATGTTTTAACATTATTTTTCTATACTACAGCTGGGCTGGTTCTATTCACTTAATTTACAAGTTTTAACCATAGATTTAGGATTGATAGTCGCTACTAGATACCACCCTTCCTAAAAACAAAACAACTCCTTGAATGCTGCAACGTAATATCACGGTCCATTTGAAAACGTCAAACATTGGTTGCTACGAGACTACTTATGTGGGTACGCAGGTTCAGGCGTACTATGAATTGCCGGAATTTACTAGTACACCGACGGTATCTAGTAGTGTGCGAAGCGACTACCAAATACCAATCCTAAATCTATGATTTTAACATTCGTATTTGCTTGTTTCAAGTTGACAATAATATGTAGGTATTTTGATACAATCCAAAAATCGATTTTTAACCAGTTTTAGTGCAACCTCTATCCTTTATCTATGGAGTATTTCTTATCCTCATCAATTTTGTATTTACTACGTTTGAAGCTTATTTTGTATTTTGAGTATGAATGTGTGAGTTAAATTTTGTAAGCGTTTGCTACGCTCTTCTTGTAGAGGTTACAAATATTATAAATAGAGGTTAAACAAAATAAATAACAATATTTCTGACGTGTTATGCGTGGGAAATTTTTAGGCGTGCACTCTCAAGTTTTGACTTCGATATTTACACTAAAAGCAAAGTCTAAACCGAGTTCTTGAAGTTTGCGAAAAGGTTTTAGGTCACATTTTACGATTATGTTTATTTTTGTCGATTCAACTTTGCCCGTCCCTCGCACGTGCCAAGGTGCCAAGAAAAGGAAAACTCGCTAAACTTTTCAAATTTCCCCCCGAAAACTTTGTCCCCTAAAATACCCACTCGTGCTTTCACACGCCCTAAAATTTCATAATGAAATCCACCTTTTAATAAGTTGTACATTTATAGAAAAGTACATCATTAACTATTTTTCTCAAAATCAAAATGAAATATTTATTCCCATGAATTTTGGTCATCGCCTCAAAATGCCTCTTTGCTCACAGATAATGCAAATAGATTTCTGGGTGTCATTTATTTATCGGAGCAAAATATTGTGTCGCGTAATAAATGAGCGCTATCAAATATATTCCTTGGGGTGAGGACTGACGACAATAGACGGCACCGAAAATAGCGATAATAAATGGGATTCGATATTTTAATGACCACCCTAGCACAGTGGTGAACGCGGCATTTCGGTCAGGGTTTGGGTTTGACTTCACAAGTTTTGATTTCTGGCAGGATCAGTTCTTTTTTTTTAATTTGCTGGTTGGCAGTTTTAATTTTTTGTGTGGCTTTGGCCATTTACCACTTTGGCTATTTACCACTTTGGATATTTACCACTTTGGCCATTTACCACTATGGCTATTGACCACTTTGGCCATTTACCACTATGGCTATTTACCAATTTGGCCATTTAATACTATGGCTATTTACCACTTTCCCGACAAAACGATCTCACCAAGCGATTATTACCCATGTTGACCAACGTTCCCTAACTTTTACGGGCTACATAAGCTAAGTGACGCTTTCCGACAATTTCGTTTTCACAAACCTTTATAAAACATCAAGGTGAAAATGACATTGGGTAAGGGATTGTATTTAGGGGCTACCTACGTTAAGAGACTCCTACTTAGGGGATGGTTTAGGTGTGGTTGGGAAAACGGACATAGGTAAGTGTTCTAAAGCGCGTAGAAACTGATTAGAGTTAGGTATGGGTTGAATATAACCATACAATAGGTATGTTACTTCGCTGTCACATTGACCTACATCATTATGTACTAGCAATTGAGAAAAGAGAGCGGAAAAATGAGAAAAGAGAAAAGAGGGCTTGCATTAAATGAAAATAAAAAGCATTAAATGAAAATAAAAAGCATATCATAAAAAATTTTGTTTTGCATAATATTATAAATATTATCTACTTAGTGCATGTTTTTAATTTTTGTACAGATTACAAAGTGCAAAGTTTCCAAGCTAGGCAAAGTTCAAGACGTTTTGCAGCGAAGTCGTATCGATGCGAGGAAACTCTTCTAAATCGTTCCAAAGGAATTTTATCACTGCTTGGTAACGGTACTTCAACAATAAAATAAATATAATTTAATATAAAAAATTCTTTTTAAACAACCGACTTCAAACTCCCACTTTACTACATTACACACACACTATACAAATTATTTAATTTATTGTTGATATTTTAAAAACCGCTCGACCGATTTCGATAAAATTTATATGGAACCACCTGGGTAGCCTAGTGGTTAGGACTGTGGTCTCCTATTCGGGGGGTCGCAGGTTCGATCCCGGGTACGCACCTCTGACTTTTCGGAGTCAAATGCGTTTAAGCAATTAACTATCACTTGCTTCAACGGTGAAGGAAAACATCGTGAGAAAACCTGCACATCTGAGAGTTCTTCATAATGTTCTCGAAGGTGTGTGAAGTCCACCAATTCGCATTGGGCCAGCGTGGTGGACTATGGCCTATAACCCTTCTCTGAGAGGAGACCTGCGCTCAGTAGTGAGTCGTTGATGGGTTGCTAATGATACATAAAAAAAAAAGATTCCGACGAATTGAGAACCTCCTCCTTTTTTGAAGTCGGTTAAAAATAATATTTGAACATGCATAATGTATGTATAAATATAATTTATTTTATTATTATAAAATTTTTTACTACCCTTGCACGATGAACATGACAAATTTTCCCCTTTCCCCTCCAAATAAGCGTAAATCTTGTCATAGGAGTAGGTACGATGACAGTGCAACGTGCGGGGTTTGAACCAGCGACCTTTCGGTTTTCAGTCCGTGCCTTGAACCGTTGCGTTATTGAGGCTAGAATAAATCTAACCCTCACACGAATTAGGTTGTTAATAGCGAAATGTTTTCCCGAGCGGTCTGTTATACCCCTTGGCAATGTTGGGAGCGATTTGCTATTCGAATCACGGTCCCCTTCGGCGGGCAGTGAGCGGCAAATCACGCGCGGCGCTGTACCCGCTCGCTAAATGAATATTGACATCTAACTAGCAGTGAACGGGTTGAATTGATAATCGCGTGAACTATCATTTGGAAATCGAATAATCAACTATTTGAAAATTGGAAAATTCTCTAGAGACACAATCACTCTGTATAATTATTAAAATTAATATTGTTATCGTCACTTTTTTTTGTAGAAGAGGCACTCACATACTTCAAAATAATGATCAAGAACGATTATTCATCGATAATTTTTTACATTCTACTTAATTGCGCATGTGATGTGGGGAACCTCAAAATTATTGGCATTAACTACACTAGCGGCACGCTATGATGGCCGGTTTGACACATTACAATAGTGATGTGGAATGTCAATTTATTCTCGAACAAAAAACAATTAAGTTTTGTTTTTGTACCTGATTAAATAGGTTTAATAAAACAAAAATGTATATGTTTATTTAATTTATTTGAACGAACTGAATATTTGAATGAAAATGAATATACATACTTTATATGCACACAAGAAACATATGAATACAAAAGATACCAAAAAAGGTGCCACAAAAGGCCATAATTAATCAGATTCGTCCATACTACTATTTTCACTGTCGTCACTGCTATCATCACCTACATTAATAATTATATGTTCGTTTTCTATAATATTATCTATTTTCACATCTCTTTCATAATCTTCCCTTATTAATTTAACAGTTCTATTCACAACCTTTTCCCAGTCTCCTTTAGTCACATGTTCACAAGCTTCTTCTAATAATTTTAGCATTTTTTTTGTGGTAAATGGGGGTTCTGTATTGTGTCTTGCAGCATATCCCTTAATTTGAGCCCACACCAACTCAATCGCATTATACTCACAATGGTAAGGCGGTAACCGTATAACTCTGTGCCCATGTTCTAATGCTATTTCGTCAATGACGTATCGGATCTTGGTTGGTTTGTTTTCTTTTAAAAGACGTACTAATTCCACTTTTAACATATTCATGTTTGCATCTACGCCATTTTTACGAAGCCATGCGACGATATCAGCTTTCTTTTGGGATTGGGCAGGTGGCTTGTCAATTTGCATCGAGTGGTATGGGGCGTTGTCCATAATTATAATAGATGGTTCAGGGAGGCTACACAACATTGAGGTAAACCATTCAGTAAACTTTTCTCCATTCATGTCTTCATGATAGTCTCCAGTGGTTTTTGACGCAAAAGCCATGAGAGAACCTTCGACAAACCCGTTGATGGTTCCGGCGTGACAAATTATAAGTCGCGATCCTTTTCCTACAGGAACTTTGGAAGTAGATGCTGCTGTGTCATCGTTCCAAGAACGGCCTACAGTATGGTTAGCATTAAGCCATGTTTCATCCAAGAACACAACATTTTGCCAATTTTTGATTTCTTTCACTTGCCGTAAAAAAGTATACCTTGCCATCGCTATATCAAATCTTTCCATCAATATTTTGCGTTTGTTACATTTTTTGTATCGAAATCCAATGGTCTTCAAAATCTTCGTTAAAGAACTTTCCCCACCGAAGAATAATCCAGCTTCCTTCAGTGAATGCACCAACTTTTTTCTTGTTGGATACTCCTTCCGTAAATAGTAGCCGTAAACATGTCTTCGGATAGCATCGGCATCAAAGCTATCGATGCCTACGACTGGTTTTGCTCGTTTTCTCTTTTTTGGTGTGTGAAGTTTATTTTCTTCTGTGCCAGTCTCGCCATATTTTTTTTTAGTTATCCGTCTAACAGTTCGTTGTCCAATATTAAGCGCATCAGCTACGCGTTCAACCACTGACGTTATAGGTAAAATTGGCCCTCCATTTTGAGCTTCACGATCGAAATAGTTACGAAGGCGTATTACGAACTCACGTGTCTGACTATTTAGAACAGTTCTCTGCGTACGTTCGGTCATATCGACGAAATCCACAACAAAGGGCTTGAACAGAGTCCAAATTAACGAGCAAGGGTCAACAGTAATGCAGTATCAATATTTGAAATCCAAAGCCAGGTCAAAACTATATCACAATCGCATTGCACTGACAGTTTATACTTTTCGAAGCAACGTCAATTCGAAACTGCTTTGTTTTGCATTGAGCATTGACGCGAGTTTGCCGGAGGTAGTAGTTGTGCTAGCCAGCGATCCTATGTGACGATCGTATTAGATTCCATTTTTAAAAATTTTCAATTTAGAAAACCAAATGCCGAGTTGTGGTATATATCATATAAAAATAAAAATTTTACCTTTTGTATGAAACAGCTGATATTTTTTTGCGATTTCAGAGGTTTGTCCACATAGTGAAAATTGTTCATATTCACAAGTACATTCACCCCTTAAATGGTGCAAACTGATTTTTCTACACTTGTATACATTTTAGAAATCAATTTAATAAATAAATTTTGAGTCCTAAACCTAAAACTACATTCGATAAAATTTATGAATCTCTGCACATCACTATCGTCAATAAAATAATACAATTATTTCCTTCAAAGTCGTTATCAATTAATACGGAACTTCATGAGCGGACAAACGTCAAACCGGCCATCATAGCGTGCCGCTAGTGTATTTTGCATTAATTATTTGGCTTTTGGACGTTCGGAGAATTGGACCTTCCGGGCTGTAAGAAATAAACTCGCCGGCATATTTAGCGGAACATAAAAAAAAAGGTCCATAATTAAAAAAAATATGGTTTTATTTTAAAATCTACTTACTACACTTCTTTTGTTATTTAAAGTTTCATTTTTTTTTTTACTTAAAATGAGATCACATTAAGAACAGATTTTGCGAGTAAAGGCTATTTGTGAAAAATTGTACATTTTTGAACTTTTCATGTAACCGGGAAAAGTGAAATTTAATATTAAAATAACAATTAATTAAATTAGAAAAATGGTGATTAATATCGCGTATTTCCTCCACGTGCTCTTATTAAAGTTTCTACCCGTCTAGGCATACTGAGAATGATGTTATCGATGGTCTCCTGGGATAGTCTCCGCCATTTCTCAACTACGGCGATTCGCAGTTCTCCTACGTTGGCAGGAGCTGGAATTCTGGACTTAACTTTTCTTTTCAGCAAGTCCCAAAAGTGCTCTATTGGGTTCATATCCGGTGATCTCGCCGGCCACTCCATAACAGTGATATTCATATCATTAAGTTAAGCTTGAGTTACCCGAGCGGTATGCGGCCGAGCATTATCCTGCATAAAAACAAAATCGTCACCGATATATGGGGCAAACGGTACGACATTTTCTTCTAAAACTTCTCTGATATAGCGGTCTGCAGTCAGACTCCCTCTGTCAATCACTACCAAGTCTGTGCAAGCTCCTTGCCTGCCGTCAATTTGATTTAAGAGAATTCTGCACTCATCACTAAACAATACCTTACTCCATTGGTCCGCGTTCCAAAGTCGATGTTCCTGAGCAAAAGTTAACCTGTTTCTACGATGATTTACCTCGAGCCTTGGAGCCTTGGCGGGCACAAATGAACCCAAACCAGCTTCTTCGAGCCTTCTTCGTACCGTACGCTCACTTACGGTTACACCCCGCACTGCTTCTAACTCATGTCGGGCTTGGACGGCCGTCAAACGGGGGTTCCTACGTACACAAGCCGAATGAAACGATCATCCCTACTCGAAGTGTGTCTTTTCCTGCCTTGTCCTGCTCTTCTCACATAAGTACCGGTCTCCCTGAACCGTTGGATACTGCGATGGATCGTTGAAACTGGTCGACGAAGATCTCTGGATATCACTCTGTAGGTTTGACCATTTTTTCGCTTTTCGAGTGCCCTGGCAATCTCCGTTGGGGCTAAGTCAGGCATAATTCAGTCATCAACTCCAGAAAGATACGCGATTAAAAAAAAACTAACAAAAAACAGTTTTACAATGAAATTTTAAATCAAACTCAGAAGGAAGTAATACTCGAAGTTCGCTCCAGATAAGGTGTATTTGAATAAAATTAAAACAATTGCATAAAATGTGATGTTCAGTTGTTTTCTTAGTTTGAAAATATTTCTTTTTAAATTAAATGACGTATAAACCAGCCAGCAACCTTATATGATACTGTAGGGACTTACTAGCCTATATTTTTTTATATTAATTTTACCATGATACTGATATCAAACCTTTTTTTATGTTCCGCTAAATATGCCGGCGAGTTTATATATTTTTTGAAGCCCTGAAGACTTGTGACGATACGAATCATTTCATTTGGCCAACAGTTGGACATTTCCTGTTCAAGAACACAGAGATTATCTTTTCTATGCCATGTGATTTTTACTCTGCACTTGAAGCCTGTCTCCTACATCAGCTCAGCGTTCAGTATCGCTTTTGTTCCATAGCGGAGGTGTGTTGGAGGCATCTCAAAGAAAATCTCAGTCAAATCTCTGCTTTAGAACAGCCAGTTTTACTTCTGTATAATAAAAAAGAAGCTTCAGTGGTTTAGCTACATTTGTCGAGGTCTGCCACAAGCCTCAATACATTTTTCATTTCACCACCCCTTACATTTTCTTGAATGTAGCTTTCTTTTCAAATTTCAAATTAAAATAAATACAATGACGAGACTGAGACTCGGAGACCATAACTCATCGAAATAAATAATCTGGAGCACCCCTTTTTAATTATGTAAAATCTGTCCCATTCATTAACGCCTCCCCGGCAACCTACTTCCCCCTCCCTAAATATAAATGAAAGAGATAAATACTATTTACCTGAAATTATGAAACTCCAAAGACAGATGACGCCATAATTTTATTTATGCTCTCAGCGATTGCTTTCTTTTTCGTTACGTTTTCAGAGCCTTTGCACATGACGACTTTTCGCACGCAGTTCTCATTAGTTCGTTAACTTACGTGAAGAAAAACATACATACATAGATTGCTGAAATCATAACCCTTTCTATAGGGTTGCCGTAGTTGACTAAAAATATACTAGTGGTTCGCCCCGAACTGAGACCTCGCGGTAACGGTATCCCATGATTATTCATTCAATCGATACATGATAACCAAAACTGACATTATTATTATGCCCGTTTTCACCAAACATACCTAAATCATCCCCTAAGTAGGAGTCTCTTAACGTAGGTAGCTCCTAAATACAATCCTAAGTCCTAACATCCGTCCCAATATCCTTTTAGGTGTCCCGTACAGGATCGTGATAAATAAGTTGACAGAAAACATCAATCACCTAACTTATAGGTAGCCCGTAAAGGTTAGGGAACGTTAGTGAAAACATTGAATTATTTATCAAACATTGAATTTAACTCGTAGTTCCATGGGAATAGTTACTGACTGCGCCATCTATTAGCATTATTGTGAAGCTATGTTGATGCTATATGAATTACTGACGCCCATTAAAAATTAAATAATCTCGTTTCTTTATAATATTCATATAATTTTAGTATTTGTTGTTCAAGTACAGGATATAAGTGACCTAAAAACATAAAATCAGTTTGAAAATCCATAGCGGATTTTTCTAGAGAGCGTCTTCAAGCGAGCGTATAAAATCGCCACTTTGAAAGCCCCCCATTTCGTCAATTTTAAGGGAAAAATTAAAAAAAAAATATTTTTGTACTCAGTTCAAAATTATCTTTAAAATGATACGTAACAATTTTATGTAACGCGATTTTTTTTTTTTTACTTCGCATTCGCTTCTATGAGAGCCCCCCTGAAATAAAGATTTTTATAACTTTTTAAGCCATTTTCGGCTGGAGGCCATCGGTTTACATATTATATCTAAATTTGAAGTAATTACGTTCAGTAATTCAAAAGTTATAAGGCTCTGACAGACGGACGGACGGACGGACGGACGGACGGACAAGTGCAAATCGCCCTAGTTAACTCAAAGACCTTCGCTTCGCTCGGTCGAAAATATTCTATCGAGCTTAGAACAAGAGCTTCAAGCTTATTTGTGATCGTGTGGAAAAGTAAACAATCCATTCTGCAGGTCGCCTAATTGCAACCAACGCTATCGAACGGCACGTGGAAAAGTCGTCAAATGCAAAGGTTTTAGGGCCTTAACACACGTTCAAGTATACTGTGTGATCATGAACTCGCCAGTTGCTAATAGATGGTAGGCTTAAATATTAGGTAATAATAATTTTGGAGCCGTTTAAGAAAAGGAGGTTTTTGTGACATAAATTTTTATTATACGCAATTTTATTTGTTAATAAAAAATTTTTATTAACGCAATTTTATTTGGTTTGTTTAAGTGTGTGAGAGATAATATCATCATACTATAATATTATAAATGCGAAAGTGTTGGTTTGTCCTTCAATCACTCTGCAACAGAGCTACGGATCGACGTGATTTTTTGCCTGGGTATAGCTTGCATAAGATATTGCAATAGTTCTCTCTCGCTAGATCCTAAGCTATACCCAGGCAAAAAATCACGTCGATCCATAGCTCTGTTGCAGAGTGATTGAAGGACAGACCAACAAACACACTTTCGCATTTATAATATTATAGTATGATTATATTATCTCTCACACACTTAAACAAGTGAATCATGTTCTAGCGCTCATACATATGGGGACGCATAATGTGTGTCTGGGGGGATGTTTGACCCTTCCAATAGGTCTGGCAGCTTACAGATAATATCGCAATAGTTCCCTGAGTATCATGTATAAAAATCAGAACTGAGAATATAAGTTAACTTAAATTATATATATTTTTTGGGAGCTTCAAAGCGTCTGGCTAAAGTAACCGCCGGCGGTAAGCGTCTGGCAGTATTAATTTATTAATTTTTACAATATTCTTTAAAACATATATGAAAATCAGCCCTGAGAATTTAAGATAAGTTTTTACCTACCTTTAGCACCTGGTATCTGGAAATTGGCCGTCGGCACAATCTAGCTGGTACGCATATACTGAAAGGACATTCGAACAGTACTCTATCGTACACAAATAATTGCTGAGAAAATAACTTAGGTCTGGCGGCACTGGGATCTTGGACCATGATACAAAGCTACGGATTGACGTGATTTATTGGATAGGTATAGTTGAGAACCTGGGAGGGTGACAAAGATTTCCCGCGGGATGTTATGAACTAAATCCACGCAGACGAAGTCGCAGGCATCAGCTAGTGCTAAATAAAAAGCTTTTTAAAACTAATCGGTTTAATGATCTATAGTTGGCTAAACTCGTTAATCTCCAAAACTACTTGAAGATCTTTCAGAGGGTTTTCAGAGTAGCATAATATATTATTATTATCCTTTATTTCAACAAAAATAATAGAATCGCAAGAATCTTAATTTATATCTTTAAGAGTCTTCATTATTTGATTTTTAATTTCGAACTTAAATCTACTTGGACGATGTCGTGTTAATCAGCTAGTTAGCTAGTAGTTAATATTACTCTGGCCTTAATGTTTAGGTTTTCAGTAGTACGCTTAACCCAACATAATTATTATGGCAGTACCTAAATGTTAATAAGGTTTACTTCGTGGGTGTGTTGTGTACGCAGTTCATTAAAATAATTCTTATGCAAAGTCCTCCTTTATTGCAATCAGGAAAAAATCTACATATCAATCAACTTTAGACCAAAAACAATCTACACAAAATGCACATCACGAACCACACTCGTAAACTCGAAGCGGAAATTCCCTTGCAAAAAGCGTACCCGCAAAATAAAAACGGAATCACCCCTGGTACCCTAAAATCTTTCGCAGTCCTCCCGAGATCTGTCATTTAAAGTCGACGTGACAGGGGAAATAGAAAGGAAGCGTAAATCATTGCACACGAATACTCTTTTGCCTTTTGAAGTGTGCAAACGCTGAGCGGGGAAATTTAAAATAGGAAATAAATCGATTTGGTACGCCGGCGCCGGTGACTACGCAGTGAAATAAAAATTGATAAATAATTAATTCCTTCGCTTAAGCTTCGACTTAAGCGTGATTGACATTGTTCCTTACTCTACCCCCGTGCCAGGGTAAGGTCGACCGTGCCACGGTTGGGTCACATTCCAAAAATCGATAAGTAGGTACAGTTCTAGCCTAGTGGTTAAGATTTCAGCCTCTTTTTTTGGGAGGGGGCCCCCCCCTCACAAAACAAAGTCTGGGACACGTATCTCTAACTTTTTGGAGTAAAACGATTAAAACCATATATATATGAATATCACTTGCTTTAACGGTGAAGTAAAACATCGTGAGCTAACCTGCATGCCTGAGAGTTGTCCATATTTAATATTCTAAAAGGTGTGTGAAGTCTGCCGATCCACACTTGACCAGAGTGGTGGACCCTTCTCGGTCATGAGGAGATCTGTGCCCATCATTACCAGCGACACAAGACACGTCAGCTAGTGATCTATTCAGTTAAGTTATTTGAGTGTTCATTGTTTACGTTTCAGATTTTTCGCAGTACATGGGAGACATGGAGATGCAGGAGTACAAGGTTTTAACAGGAGTAACTGACAGGTAAGCGTCATTATCATGATTATCATCATCATCTTCATCTCAGCTGATAAAATTAATAATTAATTTATAATATTAGTATGGACTGTATACTTCTGTTCTGGACATGAGAGAAACACCAACTTCACAATCTCATACTTTATTTAATTACAATATTGCCCATCTGGCTTAGGTACCTTCACCGCGCTTAGCGTCCACTCTACTAAAACTAAACTCCTTTTTCCCGTCCGTCCACTGACTATCCCCCTCTTTTTCTATTCCCCCACTCTAGTCATCCATTCTCGCCAACCGTAGCACCGCCATTACATTTTTAGAAAATACTCATATTGTAGCAACTATTTATCGAATATTGACCGAAATTGATGACTACAATGCAGTATTGTTTTTATAAAATACACTTAAAATCACATTCTACTTTTACAAATAGCAACGTAACCTTACAGGACAAATAATAATAATTATGGATGCTTAGAAAAACTTTATTGTTACACATACAAGAATTATGTATGTGTAATACTTTAATCAGCTTGAAAGCATATTCGTGATATAAAGCGATTCATGTCGCGAGTTTGACGTACATACATTAAGTTCTTAGATATACCCCATTTCACTCAGAAAGATTACGCGCGTGATAGTCGGTAGAGACAGATTACAAAAGGTATTAAAGCTTTTCAGTAATAATTTGGTGAAATGCTTCAATCTGAACATCTAAAGATAGAGTTCCCAGATTTTTAGCCCTCGTGGGTTTCAACTTCACAGCCTACATTTTCTGGATTCTATTTATGACGAAACTAGCTTGACCACGATATAGGTTAAATCGTTAATTGAAATTCAATTTTTTTAGTCTCGCGAGAACCCTTTGTTTTCCCGGGATAAAAGTAAGTTACTGCGTAGCGTAGGTGGCTTACGTAATTTTTCATCAACCATAACTAAATCGTCCTCTAAAAAGGATCTCTTAACGTAAGTTGCAACACCAAATGCAACACTTTAATACCTTTACTTGTTCCCTTAAGATTCTTCATCGTGATCATTAGCAACCTATAATTAGCGTCTCATTACTGAGCGCAATTTTCCTCTCAGACCATAGTCCACCACGATAGCCCAATGCAAATTAGTAGACTTCAAACATCTTTGAGAACATTATGGAGAACTCTTGGACGTGTAGGTTTCCTCACGATGTTTTCCTTCAACGTTCACTGTAATATTTAATTGCTTAAACGCTTGCTTAGCGTAAAGTCAGAGGTGCGTTCCCGGGATCGATCCTGCGACTCCCCGAATAGGAGACCGCAGTCCTAACCAGTAGGCTTTAACTGCTCCTTCTTGTGATCTACAGATTGGTGAAAGTGAAATTAGTAAGAATTTAGATATTCAGGAAGGAAACGTAGGTGAAAACGGGCTGTAATAGTTTAACTATTCCCAAGCAAAATACTGAGTCGATCTGTTCCTCCTTAGTTGCGAGATTTAGGGAGAAATCAATAAACAAACATACTTTCGCATTTATAATATTAAGCATACTAATATTATAAATGCGAAAGTGTGTTTGTTGGTTTGTCCTTCAATCACACCGCAAGAGAGCTACGGATCGACGTGATTTTGGCATGGGTACAGTTGACTGGAAAGTGACATAAGCTACTTTTGATTCCGGAAAATCAAATAGTTCCCGAGGGATTTTAAAAACCAAATCCACGCGGACGAAGTCGTGAGCATCAGCTAGTAAATGAATAAAGCGACATTATGATCTCTCTAATCCTGTTTTCTTGAAGTGTTGGAGGCATCTATATAAATAAAAATGAATGTTGGTAAGCGCATAACTCAAGAATGGATGGACCAATTCGGTTAATTTATTTTTTTGTATGTTCCTTAAGGTCCACGGAAGGTTTTAATACTTAATAGAAAAAGAAAAACAAACAAAAAAAAATTTGGTTGGCGGTACGAAGTTCGCCGTGTCAGCTAGTATAATAATATGTTTCTTGGTGGGCAGTAATATAATTCACAAAAGGAGGCCTAAAGAGGTCTCACTCGGTCGCCGATCGCTGATACCGTCGTCATCCATCTTGTTTTTATTTTCCCCCTTCATCCAATTTCTGTATTCGTCAAAGTGCAATATCATCAAATCACTGTAAAAGAAGTCCCGTGATTTAGATGGGGTGGGGATAAAATATTACAACGGGGAAGTTTAGCTCGTACGGGGACGAGTTGGCTTAGGGCGGTCGTGTAATGGCAGCTAGCGATTACCTGTGTTCACCCAACTACCTAATTTATTTAATTAAATACTTCTGGTACCTAACTATAAATGCTACTTTTTCCGCGTAATTATGCCCGTGTAAAAAGTCGATGCGTTGTTTGGTTGCTGCGTAATTAAAAGACAAATCAACAAACAAAATTTTGCATTCATATATTAGTAGGATTTTATAAATTCGTGATTCTTCTGATAGTTTTTAAATGTCGTGTAGTTTTAAAATGAATCCATAATATCCTCCGAAAGTCATGGATTTATATATGAATTATGTCCAAATCGGACCCATCTTTGCCCAATTTGAGATTAGAACTTTATTTTCAGTACCTAAATCTATAAAACTTAAAAAAGACTGACGAAAGCCTGATTTTAATTGATGATTTGATTTGACATTAGGCTTTCGTAGTCGGATTCAAAAATGCTGTTATTAGCTGAATTTATAGTAATTTGTTTCTACAACAGTGTTTCTTACCAAAAGTCAAAGAGGACTCTTGCACGATTCGTCCATTATACTCAATTGCAAAGAATATTAAACTACCGTGAAACGACCTAGAATACCGTGCAAGGGTTACTAATAAACCTCTAGATTTCATGACCCAACCATAGGTAAACTTGTCTGCTTTTCTTTTTATAGCTATGTCCGTAATATGATTACAGCTTCCAGTGTAGGTAACACCTAATATCCTTAGTGGCAGCATCTTGTGCAGAGTCACTCAAGACGTATTTCATGGTACGTCGACTCACGAAATGATATTGTCGGGGATATGATTTGAGAGAGTAACAAATGTATTATGTGCTGCAGTCTAGGAGGCACGTGTTCGATACCGAGGGTATCGCGGAGGATTTACTGTAATAGAATTGTCACATGAACAGGGCTCTATCGGTTTTTGTGGTGATATGATACAGTTTGTAAAGTTACCGCGTTACTGTTATTTGGGAGTTGCGCCCGGTCGTGAGCCGTGGGCAAAAAAGTAAATGTAGGATCCTTATCTTTTCCCCTTTGAAATCTTTATAACCGGGAATCTAAATTGTTATGAAAATGAGACAGTAATATTTGCAATAATGTATATTAAATACCACTTGCTTTAACAGTGAAGGAAAACATCGCAAGAACCCTGCGCGCTTGCAAGTTCTCCATAATATTCTCAAAGGTGTGTAAAGTCTCCCAATCTACACTTGACCAGCATAGTGTAATTGTAAACCCTTCTCCAAGAGTGTCCTGTAGTGGTCCGGCGATAGGTTGAGATGATGAAGATAGTGAGATAGTAGGTTGAGATGATGAAGATAATGAGACAGTAGGTGGTAATTAAACTGTTTAAATATTCTATTGAATTGTAAACTTGTTTTGAAAAGAGCAACCGCCGAGTTTCTTGCTGGTTCTTCTCGGCAGGAAGGGCATTCCGAACCAGTGGTAGACTCATCGACGATTGCATCATTGATCGAAAAGCACTTGTAAAAAAGTTTATTTGAATAAAAAACATTTCTATGCTATTCTATTCTAATGATTTTCAATACTTGTTATTGGTTGAATTTGTGGTGATCTTGCTAAAATTCCAAAAAGTGACCAAATTTTGCTGTTAAGGCTCTAAAGCAGCCCGCACACAGTCAATAATATTGACGAAAATATTGACGAAAATATTGACAATATTTTCGTCAATATTTAGACCCCGCACACTACGCAAATAATATTGTCAATATTTCTAACAAAAAGTGATTCAGTAAGGCGTAGAAGCTTGATTTGCATGCACGTGTGCTAAAATGGATACAAAGAAAAAAACCATTGCATTGGTTATTGCATTAACTTTATTGAATAAAAAAAGAAAGAAACGATGGCTTAAATACTGGATGACAAAAAAATTTTCGCATTGATTTTATTTTTCCTGTAAAATATACATAAACCTCTATTGACCATAATTATTTCAGATTTTTCGATTGGTAAACTTCGGAGATAAGGGGGTAACGGTATTTTTTCGACATTTTGGCCGATCTATCAAAAACTATTATATATAGAAATAAATAAAAAACTGTTTTGAAATGCACAAGTAAAGGCCTTTCATATGATACCCCACTCGGTATAGTTATCTTACTTTGAAATTTCAAACCCCCGATTTTCCCCCTTTTTTAATCAAACTAAAATAATTTTCGCGTTGCTTTTATTTTTCCTGTAAAATATACATAAACCTCTATTGACCCCCGATTTTCCCCCTTTTTTAATAAAACCAACCAAACCAAAATAATAAAACCAAAATTGAAAATTTTTAGGGTTCCGTACCCAAAGGGTACCAACGGGACCCTATTACTAAGCCTACGCTGTCCGTCCGTCCGTCCGTCCGTCCGTCCGTCCGTCCGTCCGTCTGTCAGAGGGCTATATCTCGTAAACCGTAATAGATAGACAGATGAAATTTTCACATATTATGTGTTTCTATTGCCGCTATAACAACAAATAATAAAAATTAAATTTAATTAAAAAAATTAAATTAAAATGGGTAGGTGGGTAGATGGAAATTTTTTAATTTAATTTTTTTAACGGAACCCTAAAAGAGCGAGGCCCGACTCGCACTTGGCCGATTTTTAATAAAACCAAAATTGGCCAAGTGCGAGTTGGGCCTCGCTCTTTTAGGGTTCCGTTTAAAAAAATTAAATTATTATATTTCCATGGGTACATGGAAATATAATAATTTAATTTTTTTAATTTAATTTAATTTTCATTATTTGTTGTTATAGCGGCAATAGTAAATTTCATCTGTCTATCTATTACGGTTTACGAGATACAGCCCGCTGACAGACGGACGGACGGACAGCGTAGGCTTAGTAATAGGGTTCCGTTGGTACCCTTTGGGTACGGAACCCTAAAAATAATTTTCGATTTTTCTTTAATCCAATGATGTTGGGCCACTATTATACATTATTTTAAATTATATATTATTATATACAATGCCCAATATATTATATATTTTATATTATATATTATTATATACAATGCCCAATTTCATGTCCATAGCTTTAATAGTTACTGAAATAATCGACTGTGACAGACGGACGGACGGACGGACGGACGGAGAAAGTCTCACCATAAGGGTTCCATTTTTACCATTTTGGTACGGAACCCTAAAAAAGAAAGAAACGATGCCTTTTATATGGATGACAAAGTGGAAAAGTGGAATTAAATCATTTAAATCTAATAAAAGAACTTCGAAGTACAGAAAAAGATGATTTTAAAAGTAGTAGCTTTAAAAAAATACTATCTTTAGTAACCCCTTACTTAAAAAAACAAGATATACTGATGCGAAAATCGTTACGTCTCCCACATTCTAATAAATTCTATTAAATATTCTTTTTCATTGCTTGTAGCACTGGGGATGTCCTCCATGTTTGGTTGCGAGCGCACGTCCTCCTGCCTTGAAATCTTTTTTCAACTAAAATATTGACGCGCGCCCGCACACTGTCAATATTTTTGTCAATATCCCTGCCTCCCCCCGATATTGACGAAATTTCCGGACTTCGACAATAATATTGATGAAACCCCGCACACAGTCAATAATATTGTCAATATTCGTAAATATTGACAATAATATTGACTGTGTGCGGGGTGCCTAAAGGGAAGAGCGTGATATTCGTTCGACGGATGATGCTTAAACGAAACCTATTCAATAGGTACTGTTTTAGTATGCTTAATATGAGGTTAAGAATTATGACCAATTCCAATCCCATAATCAAGCAAGTTCTAGAGTCAGAATGTAAATGACTTCTTTTATATTATTTTAGTTTATGTCGGTTACATTATTCTAGTAAGAATCGGCAAATTGCCAAACCGGAATTCTATTGAAATAATTTTATTGAAACTAATAGGTCGGCGGGATACCCACGCCCATATCAAAATTCTGCTTACAAAATCAAGTACCAGATTTCAAGTAACAGGCTATCAGAAACACAAAGAGGTTAGCAAATGACTCGTAAAGCGTATCCGCACAGTACAGTAGCTCGATGCGTTAACGCATGCGCGAGCATCTTCAGGCTAATCAGGCGTGAGGGCTGCACACAGCTTTACGCATGGCCGCTGCAGCGTTCAGGCGAAACTGGCAGCCTGATGCTATTCTTGTAATAAAGGGAGGGACACTGAAATAGCTTACTGTGTTGAAGCCAATAATTATAGATGAGTGACTAATTACCTATCGTACCCATATTATATTTTTGGTCATGGTCCCTTCTTTTATTACTCTCGTAGATTTTTCATCAATACTCAAAGAACATTGCGCCTTTGTCTAACACTCTCATTACAGCATGAAAGTCTATAAATTTTGTTAAAGAAATACCCCCGGAGCGTTTCCACCAGGTGCCAATATCTTGGATCGATATCCAATCAGCCAACCGGCAGAATTACCTCCCTCGATTAGCCACCGTCTAAGCATTACGAGGACTATACCAATAAAACCGTGCCATCCACCTTCTAATATTTTTCCAATCATCATTACTTAGAGTTTTACAATCTCTGAGGCCAGGTTGTCTTTATTTTGAAAATACATGTCTGTGAGACGTATCTCGTGTTATTTATATTCTTGTTCATCAACCACTAGACGTCCACAGCTGGACAGGCCTCGGTCTTGCCCTCCCTATGACTCGTCTGATGTCGTCGGTCCACCTCGTGGGGGTTTTGCCAACACTTCGCTTTCCGGTGCGGGATAGCCACTCCAGCACATTGAAACCTAACATCAGCTTTTCGAACAGTGTGGCCTGCCGAATTCCACTTAATCTTCGCGATTCGCTGAGCTATGTCGGTAACTTTGGTTCTTCTACGGATCATCTCATTTTTGACCTCGCAGGGATACATCGAGCTTCTATTTTATTTAAGTAGATCAGTGTAGGACCACTTGTGGTCCATTGCGGTACCGCACACAAGGGTCCGCGAAGTTTAAAAAAAATATCCATTAATATTATGTACCTATCTATGTACAAACTCGCTATAATAACGCTATAATAATCGTGCGGATTAATGTGCCTTCGGACTGAGAGAGTGAGGGAATACAGAGTGCACTTGTGCACTACACACACGTAACTGTGCATTACAACACCTTCTTCGTTGGCAAGTTTCCCTTTAGTTGATATTAGCCGCTGATTCAGAAGGGAGAACATTATTACAGTATTCTTCAACAATGTATTCCAATGTAGAGCCAACTAGAGATGAGTCGTTAAAAATCATATCTATATTAAATTTTCCGAAGAATTTACATCCGCGAGCGATGTTGCCAGCGCATTGTGGGCATTACCATAAATCTCGGTACAAGTTGAATAAAAGATAACAAGCGATAAACTCAATTTACGTAAAGTCACTGTTGTCATGGTTTGCTGCATCCCCTATAAATTTCCTGAAGAATAACAATGAAACAAATCGCGAGTGAGCGTCCCGTTTGTCAAAACGTACTTGTCGAAGATGTTGCATTCATCACCTCGCGATATTCCATCGTTAAAATTGTCTCTATTTAAAATTTTGCAATACATTACTGGTTTAAACTATACTTCGTTTACATTTGTGTATTGGTAACACTCAATGGAAAGTTTAATGTGAATGTTTACACAGTTTTGGAGAAATGGAATACACAGGTGACGTCTTGTCGTATCTGGGTATAGACGAGGGCTCTCGACAACTTTATTTATGAGAGAACTTGTCGAGTTGACTAGGGCTTAAGGTTCCGGTACTAGGCATACAGAATTGGATAGACGTTAAAACGAAAATTGTATATGTCTTCCGTTTTCGTAAAGTTTTGCTCTAAACTTTGCTTGATAAATGTACTTTCGGACACTAACCATTAACTTTAACAACAACTTTAACATAAATTTCGAAGCATTTTTAGCTAAAAATGTAAGAACCTTCTATTAAAATGATGTGGTGATTTACAAATATAAACTTTTTACTCCATAAAAAGCATACGTGAGAAAATTAGTTGAGGTTAAAATCAACAAAACTTAATCACGCAGACGAAGTTGCGGGCATCATCTAGTCAAAACTTAAACAAAACATTTAAATCTTACCATTAGAGTTATTCCACCACATTATAATATGTGTGCGTGAGTGGTTTTAAAACATACAACATTGTTTATTTTGTTGAGTTACAATCACACTTGCCGTATTTAAGCTAACGCGCTTCTCATAATCCTTTCATGAGAGACGTCGTAATTCTATCTGTAGTCCAAGAGGCTGTGTGCGGATGTTGTGTTTTACAAGAAAATCATACTAACAAACAAATAAGCCGATTTGGACCGTTATATGGCAATCATATTTTTATACTTAAAGGGCCAATTTCACAAATGTAAAATGAGTCTTATCTTATAACTTTTTTAAATCATTTTACGAAAAAATGATGTCAGACCATTTTTGTAGATCGTTTTTTGAGGAACAACTTTTATACGCAACATTTTTTCATTAAGTCAATAGCTAAGGTTTTACAGCGCTCCGAAGTGAGTACTATTTTTCAGTACTCTTAACTATACATTTATACGTGTGTACTAATAATGTGTCATCAGTTATTGTTTCTCGTATTTCTGAACATTTTCGCTTATAACTTTTTTATTTATAGTTCTACGGCAATAAGTTACTGAATCAAAGTTGTAGAGAATTTAATTTACAACAAAAAATGTTAGCAATTTTTTTTATCAGATAAAGAGTTTAACACTTTCATGCGAACTTCCGTATATATATATGCCTCATGTTGGGAAGTTGTTGTTGCACAACGTATAATCACGTCCAGCGAAAACTTGATTTATTGAGCACAACGTTATAGTGCGGCGACTGGCTATACTAATAACTAAGAGCAGGGTTGTTGTGCTACGACACAGCGAACTCTCAAAATTCTAGTGCTACATAGCATCGATTTATTTTGTCATCTTTGATGGCTCTCCGTTCTAGTAATTTTTGCCTACTTTTTTTGCGCACAACGCCACTATACGTCGCTTTGCCCTTACATCGTCGACCTGTGCACTGCAAGGGGACGCGCGCGCTAATTTTCGTCATCCAACACGTCCATCGTAGCAACGAATATTTACGCAAAATCGTAGCTGATATTTTGCATGTACATACAATGTAAATCGGATGACAATGCAATATTATTGTGACATGGAGCTGATCTGATGATGGAGCTGAAATGTTGTTTAGGGAGTCTCTGTAATGAAACTACGTAACCCTATCGAGTTTGAGCTCGTTAGATTCATCTTGACAAGTACTCTGGTCCTAGACAATATTCAGAGAATGATGATGAAGCTGAGAGGTTCTTTAGGGAACCCTGTAATGAAACTACGTAACCCTGGCGAGTTTGAGCTCGTTAGATTCGTCTTGACAAGTAACTCTGGTCCTAGATGTTATTCAGGGAATGATGATGAACCTGAAAGGTGCTTAAGGGAACTCTGTAATAAAACTACGTAAACCTATCGAGTTTGAACTCATTTAATTCGTCTTGACAAGTACTATGGTCCCAGACGATATCCATGGTCTGATGATGGAACTGAAAGGTGCTTAAGGGAATTCTGTAATGAAACTATGCAACCCTATCGAGTTTGGGCTCGTTTAATTCGTCTTGACAAGTACTATGGTCCCAGACGATATCCATGGTCTGATGATGGAACTGAAAGGTGCTTAAGGGAACTCTGTAATGAAACTATGTAACCCTTTCGAGTTTGGGCTCGTTTAATTCGTCTTGACGAGTACTCAGGTCTCAGATGATATCCAGGGAATGATGATAGAGCTGAAAGGTTGGTACCTAAGGGAACTCTGAAACTACGTAACTCTATCGAGTTTGGGCTCGTTTGATTCATCTTGACAAGTAATCTGGTCCCAGATGATGGAGGTATAAGGTTGTTAAGGGAAATTTGTAACTATGTTGTCAAATTTTTGCAAGATGAATGAGAACCACTTCCTAGTTTCTGATTAAGCTGTTTGTATGTACATATATGTAAATCGGATAATAATACAATATTATTATGACATGGAGCTGATCTGATGATTGAGCCGGAAGATGGCTACAGGAATCTGTTATAAAACGACGTAACCCTATGGGCTCACTTGATTCGTCTTGACAAAAACTCTGGTCTTAGATGATACCCAGAGTCTGATGATGCAACTACTAAAAGCTTGTATTTTGATTTTTTTTAAAATTTACACTTGTTGCAGCACAGGCGTCTATGTACGTCAATACTGTTCGCTATCACACCGATTTTTATCTATGTGTTGTAGCAGAGACGTCGACGTTATAAGACGTCAGTGCAATATGTATATTAGTTAGAACCTACTGATTTTTGCACAACGTCATTGGACGTCGCTCCAGTTTGTATGGAAAAAAGATGTGCGGAATCACATTCAGCCACATTTTTAGTTGTTCGCATGAAAGTGTTAAGAGATATATCGTAAAAACCATTTCAACCCCTATTTTCAAGATGGCGGCCGTGGTACAAGGGGGGCGACCTCACAAACTTGGTTTTAGCTTTACACTGACCCTCCCTACACATCAAAAAAATAAAATTGCGTCCTCTAAAAAACGCAACCCCCAATGTAACTTTTCAATGGACTACATCGCCAATGGTAAAATAGGCTCACAACATGTAAAAAGACTTGAAGCATATTATCTTCCCAGAAAATAGATATTTTCACATTTTCAATTAATTATTTATATAGAATACTTTATCCTTGATGATTCCCGCGACTTCGTCCGCATGGATTAAGGCTTTTTAATTCCCGCAGGAACTCCTTTATTTTCCGGGATAAAATGTAGTTCGGTTCATTCGTAGTGGCGTAAAAGAGTAAACATCCATCCATCCATACATCCATCCACCCTCAAAAATTTTTGCATTTATAATAATACTAGCTGATGCCCGCGACTTTGTCCGCGTGGATTTAGTTTTTAAAGTCCCTCGGGAACTCCTTGATTTTCCGGGATAATAAGTAGCCTAGATGTTGACCCGAGTAATAAGCTACCACGGTATAAAATTTTGTAGAAATCTGTGCGGTAGTTTTTACGTGAAAGAAGGACAAACAAACAGACAAACAGACAAAAATTAAATAAAAATCTGTTTTGGGCTCAGTATCGATAGTAAAGCATCCCCCAATTAAAATTTTCAAAATATATTAAACTAGCTGATGCCCGCGACTTCGTCTGCGTGAATTTAGTTTTTAAAATGCCTCGGGATCTCTTTGATTTTGCGGTATAAAAAGTAGCCTGTCACTCTCCAGGTCAACTACAGGTATCCTTGCAAAAAATCACGTCGATCCGTAGCTCTGTTCGGGCGTGATTGAAGGAGAAACCATCACACTTTCGCATTTATAATATTTCACATATAAGGTGCAAGTGCATATAGTTGACGTGGTTTTTTAAGTTATATGCAAGTTATATGCAAGTGCATATAGTTGACGTGGTTGAGGACCTGGAAAATAACACAGGCTACTTTTTGTCCCGGGAACATACATTTAAACGACCGCGCCACTACAAAGTATATAATTTATTGTTGATTTTTCGATAAAATTTAAATGGGACCACCTGGGACCCTTTGAAACAAAAAAGAATTTTCCAAATCGGTTCAGGTGTCGTCGAGTAATCGGTGAACATACATAAAAAAGATTCCGTTAAATTGAGATCCTCCTCCTTTTTTGAAGTCGGTTAAAATAATAATAAAAATTAGTTTAACTTCAACGAAGTTATGGAGTAAAACAGTCAAAATAGTTCAACCCCTATCTCAGAGAACATACATTTATTTATTTATTTATTTATTTATTTATTTATTTATTTATTTATTTAGGAAATACATCCATCCATCCATACATCCCTATACTACATCTACACAAACATACATCCGTATACAATATACATCCATCCTCACAAACTTAACACTAACTTAACAACATTAATAATGTTAGTGGGATAAGTAGGATCGAATATAGTTAATGTACTAGTTATTGGAGGGGGAGGATACAAACATACATACATACATGCATACACACATAGATATGTACATACATGCATGCATACATACATACATACATACATACATACATACATACATGCATGCATACATACATACATCCATGCATGCATACATACAAACATGCATACATGCATACTTGCATACATACATGCATACACACATACATACATACATACATACATACATACATACATACATGTATGCATGCATGCATATCACCGCATAATTTAAGAATAAATATGTGAAAAGTAGGGAGCAGGTATCCCGCGGGAACTGCTTGTTTTCCCGGGATAAAAAGTAGCCGTTGTTACTTTTCAGTTCCTCAACTATGCCTATCCCAAAAATCACGTCCATATGTAACTCCCTTGGCACATAATTGAAGGATAAAAATGTGAAAGTACCATACGAATCCCGGGATAAAAAGTAGCCTTTTCACTTTTCAGGTCCTCAACTATGCCTATCAAAAAAACCATGTCAATCTGTAACTCCGTTGGCGCATAATTGAAGGATAAATATGTGAAAAGTAACAAACGAATAACCTGCGGGAACTGTTCGTTTTCCCGGAATAAAAAGTAGCCTTTTCACTTTTCAGGTCCTCAACTATGCCTATTCAAAAAACCACGTCAATCTGTAACTCCGTTGGCGCATATGAAGGATTAATATGTGAAAAGTAGCATACGAATATCCCGCGGGAATTGTTTGTTTTCCCGGGATAAAAGTAGCCTTTTCTCTTTTCAGGTCCTCAAATATACCCATACAAAAAACCACGTCAATCTGTAACTCCGTTGGCGCAAAATTGAAGGATAAATATGTGAAAAGTAGCATACTAATATCCCGCGGGAACTGTTTGTTTTCCCGGGTTTAAAAGTAGCCTTTGTCACTATTCAAGTCCTCAACTATGCCTATCCAATAAACCACGTCAATCTGTAACTCCGTTGGCGCATAATTGAAGGATAAATATGTGAAAAGTAGAATACTAATATCCTGCTGGAACTGTTTGTTTTCCTGGGATAAAAAGTAGCCTTTGTCACTTTTCAGGCCCTTAACTTTACCTATACAAAAAAAACACGTTAATATAAAACTCCAATGCGCGAATTTTGAAGGACAAATGCGTAAAAAATAGCGATGCTATCCCGCAGGAACTGTTTGCTTTTCCGGGATAAAAAGTAGCCTATGTGCTATTCCAGACTATAATCTATGTCTGTGCCAAATTTCAGCAAAATCGGTTTATTAGTTGTCGCGTTAAAGAGTAACAAACATCCAACCATCCATCCATCCATCCAAACATCCATACATCCTCACAAACTTTCGCATTTATAATATTAATAGGATGTACAGAAATCTTCCAGTTACAGTTTTATTATATGTATAGATTATAGTAGGATAGTAGGAAGTAGGATTCGACTAAACATTTGAATAATCAGAGAAACTACTTGGTTTCCTTCTTCTTCCTTTCCTTTGTTTTTACGTCGGTGCAAACATTGCGGCCATACTAGTCACTTGCTCTTGGTATACCCCGGGCGACTGTTAAGTCTTAACGTTTCGTTTAAAGCTGCTGTTGCTGCATCTTCGTTAATGCATAGCCTTTGTTTATTTTGTATGATAATGCAGTAGTAGTAGTTTGCTTTAGCACTCAGTTAGTTATTATCATTGAATAATTATGATGAACTTCCTCATTCTGTCTATTTTCATAACTGCACATTAAAATATTCGTATTTAGATATATATTATTTTTAACCCTAATGCTAAGTACCAAGTTCAATTATCTTTTTTATCCCGATGTTCAAAAACCTAATGTGCGGTCAATACAAACTCGCGGGAAAAGTAAGTATTTTAAGACTAACGCTTTACTGCGATGACACCTTATGGTAATTGAAGATACAGCCTAAGATGGAGCGCACTTGCCTAGAAAATAAAAAAAATTCTCTACCTAATTACTCTCTATGGATTTAAAAATTCACGTGTCAGCAATATTTTCTCCAATTTTGTAGCCCGGCTCATTAGCTGCAAGTAAACCAAAAGTGAACAATAATCACTGTCTTATACGCCCTATTAAGTATGCAGATTGCAGATTGATCGAATTACCATCTCAACGTTTCATCTATCGGAGAACCATAATACTCAGACCTCTAGTCACATCGGTGGGCTTCTATTTACCCTTATCTATTATTAAATCCTACCCCTGGGGTGGGTCAATTTTCAATTACATAGCCCTATTAACGTGTACGGTTTAACACGACGTCGCGTCGTCGCCGCACTTCGTCAATATGGAAATGCCTTTGAATTTCGATCTTTCAAAGTCTATAATCGTACTACGGCGTAGGCTGAATCGTAGCGTACCGGCGCGCGGCGTAGACGGTAGTTTTAGAAAGGGGGAAAACCAATGTACTGTGTTGCACGTTTTGAAACTTGAATGAAAACGGGTTTATACTGGAAATTTAATGTTAGAACACAAATGAAATTGTTGTATAGGTACACAGGCGCATTTTCATGCGCAGTTTCACGCAAATTTCAAACAACTGCATGTCGTAACCTTCGTACGCACGCGCTATAAATTCGCAACTTCGAGCTCGTTTATTGGTTGGATAATCTTTGCGCGTACTTCAGAGTAATCAAAATGATAAGCGTTAATTAAACTGTTATCCAATAGTACATATAAATAATAACATTTGCACGCCGAAATGGCAGAATATGTTGGAACTTGTACCTATGTACGAAACTATCTTTTCTTAAACTACCACCACCACACGATGTTCTTGAATTCGGATGTGGCTCTGAGTTAAAATGTAAAGATTTGTAAATACCTCCGTATATATGGTTCGTTTTTCTCTTTGATTAATAGTGGCTTCCATATTTTCTGCGGTATGTGGCGTCTATATGCTATACGACATCAATTTTAATTTTCCAAAGGTGTGAGCCCATGCGAGCTGTGAAATCCTCTGATATTAATTAATGGATGTGCATCTCTGTTTTTAATATCAGTAATGAAAGTGGCAAATATGAAGCGAGTGCGCATACTTATACAACGTACGTAGTGCCTACGTTAAGAGTAAGAATATAGTGGCAAGCATAGCGATTTTGGATACTAAAGCAGACTGTGTCGACACGGGTCTAGTACGAGCTAGAAGTCCCGTGACGTCATCTGGGTTCGGACACGAAAGTTAATGTTTCCGTCGATGTGAAAACCTCTAAAGTTCACTCATTCCAAAATTTGGCTTGGACAAAAGGCAGGTACTTACGGCGTTACCGGAGAGATGTCCAAACTCGGTGACTAACTGACTTTTCAGGCGTATTTTCACGCGTCGATGATGATACCCATGTAACTGGATGGATGATTGTTCGTAAGAGTTTAGTAATGGCACATGCACAACACAAAACAGCGAGATGTTTCAATGTTCACCGCGGTGATGAAAGGTTTAACAAAAAGTCTGAAATGAAATAGGTTTTCAATATGCAGCACACAGCTAGGTCCGCTCATGTCCTTAGTCGATGCCAACTGGGCTGTTCACCGGAGACTCGAAGAGACCCGATAAACGACCGTATGCTCACGAATGAATGAGCCCTGCTATTCGTCCAAACCAAGGAATGAGTAAATGAACGAAAGCGACGGGTTTGAGACAGAATATCGAAACACAGATTATACAAATAGATAACGCGAAAAGCGTACACAGACCGATCTGTTACCACGCACTATTATATCAATGTTTAAAAGCCGTGTTTCTGTTGATTTCATTAAATCGTTCGTACTTTAATTGCTTGCAAAATAATTGTCACTGTGTAACCCCGATTGTGTTATGAAATAGTCACTCGGATTAATAAGTCTTGATCCAAACTCCTAAGCATATTATATTTTAATACAAATACGTACGTGTCAGCAGATTAGGTGTTTTATTAATAAAACCAAACCACCTTTAAATATAACTAAAATTACAAAATTCCTTACGAAAATACGAAAGTGCGTTTATTTGTCAGTATGTACTTCAATCAGGCAGCAACGAGCAATCGCAAGATCGACTTAACTTTTTACATGGGTATAGTTGAGGATTTTGAGAGTGACATAGGCTACCTTTTATCTCGGTATAACAAGGGTTTTCTGTGTGGTTTTTAAAAACTTAAGGGCGTTTACACACGAGCCACTGCACGGCAAGACACGTATCGTTGAATGAGTAAATGGTCCATCGCAGTCGTCGTGGCTCGTGGAAAAACGCCCTAACTCCACGCGGACAAAATCGCGGGCAAAAGCTAGTAATAAATAAAAGTGAACTTCCGGAACAGTTCCTTATTGGCACCAAAATTATAAAACGAATCCATTAACTTGCTTAACATTCTGCCCTATTAATCACAGATCGCTCCGTCTATCACTATACGTACATTACATACGACTTATGGTAAAATTTCCCCGCGCCAACGGTACGGGTGCATTAGTAAATTACTCACGTACGCGCCTCCAAACTTCTCAAAACTCGGGATTTGTCACGAGATTTTACATGGGATCCTAACTAATTTGTTTAATTAACACTCACGAACGAGATTGATTCAGTTACTTAGCGGAGAGTAATTGCCTTTTAGCTTTAAGTTAAAACATGGTATATCGTTTGTAAGGGATCTAATTAACAGTTCTGATTTGAAAATTTGGATAAATACCTGGGTATTATAGGTAATATTAGGGGAAATAACAATTTAATAGTATGCAATTTGATGCGATGGCAATCAATATTAAATCAAACTACTAATTAATTTAATTTAAAATGTTTATTCCTTGATTTCTTCAGTGACTAAACGTAAGGGGTCAAAGCTTCTAGCTTTTTGACCTATACACAAGACCTACACTGACGTCAGCTTCATTTTGACGTCAAGTGAGTTAAGGTTATTTTTTTTAAAATAACTGCTGGCTGACCCAGCGAACTTCGTACAGCCAACAAAAATATTTAGGGCTTTACCTTTATCATTTAGGGGTATGAAAAATAGATGTAGGCTGATTCTCAGACCTACCCGATATGCACACAAATTTTCATAAAAATCAGTCCAGCCGTTTCGGAGGAATTTGGTAACAAACACCGCGACATGGGAATTTTATATATTAGAAAATTCAGCTTGGCTATTTTTGGGAGGGGTTTTAGAAAAGCAAAATCGTCCAAAAAAATAAAAGATTTGTTTTAGGAGTGGGTACGACAATCGTACAACGTGTGGAGATCGAATCGTTGACCTTTCAGTTTTCAACCTACACTTAACTAGGCTTTGAGGTTTGAAAATCACTTATCATTTAAAACAAAACATCTAAGAGTTTTCTTTAGAAATTTATGTAGGATTTTCGTTGCTTCTCGGTATTCTACCTCTTTGGAACGTCCCTAAATATCTTTTATGTTTTTATTCCATTAAGTTGTGGAGAGCTTTAGTCTTGGTAGGCATACTACAGAGGTCGCTGTAATGTTTTTATCCACTTAACCACTTACCCTTGTTTCGGACATGGGTGCTCTGCTAGTTCAAGTTAGGTCAAGTGTTGGATCTTTGTCAAGTATTTGAGGTCAAAAGCACGAGAATATTCAGTTTCCTATCTGATGTGTCTGATGCCCGCGACTTCGTCCGCATAGATTTAGTTTTTAAATCCCGCGGGAACTCTTTGATTTTCCGGGATGATTATGTTACATTCCAGGTTCTCAACTATGACTATCCAAAAAATCACGTTAATCCGTAGCTTTGTTGTAGCGTGATTGACAGACAAACCAACAAACAAACACACTTTCGCATTTGTAATATGTATTAGTAAGGAAGAATTAATACCATGATAATAAAGGCGATCTAATTAAATTTTAGAACAGAAAAGCTACTAATGTGACTTAATTATGATGGTTAGATAAATAATGAGCACTTTAATCATGTAGTACATAATTTTTATGTATCATCAATAGTTTCGCAGCACACGCCAAATAATGCATTTTAAAGGTAAAATTTGCTACTTTGGCTTACATTATTGCAATTTTCTTAAGGATCTCTAATTTTTTGAAAATAAATTATAGCCTATATGTTACTTCCTGATAACTTAGCTTTCTATTGGTGAAAAAATTGTTAAAATCGGTCCTGTAGTTACAGAGCCTATTCGAAACAAACAAACAAACAAAAAAACCAACAAATCTTTCCTCTTTATAATATTAGTACAGATTATTAGCTTTTGCCTGCGACGTCATCTAAAAGGAGTATCGTTTTTAAAAATCCCACCGGAACCCTTGGTTTTCTGGAATAATATTTTATTCTATTCTGGAATAATATATTAATTATTTATTTATACTGTCTGTCACTCGATTCAGGTCCTCAACTACTCACATGCAAAAAGTCACTTCGATGCGTTCCTCTGTTTCTGCACGATTGAACGACAAACCAACAAACAAACTCACATTTGCATTTACAATTCATATTTTGTATTCATATTTTTGCAAAAAAATGTTCTTTCATCATACGTAAAATCTTCGAAATTCTTTCGGAAGCGTCCGAGTTATTTATCAACATCATATCTTTGAACTGCAACGGTTTTTAATTTTTTTCCTACGAGAACTTTTTTATTCACAGTACAGTGGTTTGTTCGGTTTTAATCAAGGAGTTAGAGAGTTGTCATATTACTGGAGCAGCTGCGTTCCGCGAGACAAGCGTTTTTTTATATTTTATCAACAGTCAAATTATCGAACTATACTTTAATACTATGTTCCATTTTAAATGAACAAAAGCTAGTTATTTTAGTGTTCCAAAAAATCAAAGTTTGATACATCTCTTCCACATTAAACTCTCGAAGTATTATTTTGATTTTGTGGATACGCAGACTTGAAATATAGAAAATAAAAATACTACATTAAAACCCGAAATACAGCTGTCGTTTTGTATTCCTGACTTTCATCACCTTCAACCCAGTAAAGTAAAAAGTAGTAATATTAGTAGTAGGTAATCCTTGGTGGGTTTACATTTTTGACGCGCGATATTATAAAACTTGCTTCGGTCGCCCTAACACTATCCCACAACCTGAGCATTTTTGTGGTACACTTTACTGAAAAACTATCACGCCTATAGATTTGTGCTTTAACATATTAATTTAACTTCATATCCAGATGTGTTATCTGTTAGAAAATATATAATTTTATAACCATTAAAAAAAATGAAAATTAACAATTTTGTATGCATTGGATAGAATGTTATTGTACTACTAACGCCATTTGTTAGAAAACCAAAGAGTTAACATAGCTGCAACAGAACTTATTACCCGTTAGAAAAACTACGCGGGCCCTCACAAAGCTCAGCTTTTTGCTAGTTTATAATAATACTTACAGTTGTAGATTAAACGTTTTTCATTAGATTTGCGGCTCCAGCAAAATCATCTCACTGCAGGTAACTTTTGGAAGTTTTCCAGCGACATTGGTTTGTAGGATTTTTAATCTGAGTCCCGCATGTTTTCCTGCCATTCATGGATCGACCCATGATCCCGTGTAAAGCGAATGAGACTCGAAAGGAGAAACTTCGACTCTCATTGGCATTTTTGTTTAAGTTTTTTTACCAAAAACAATATTTTATTTTAGATCCACATGTTCTCAATTAATTTTAAAAGTAGCTTATTCTGGCAACTTCATCCGCGTGAGTTTTTTAGAATCCTGCGGAACTTGCCCTACACTTTTCCGGTATATTAAGTCAAAAAGACTATCTATCACTTTCCAGGACCTGAACCGGTCCGTTGTTCCATAATACTGCATGATTGAAGGACAAAACAAAAATTGTAGTATAGATAGGTTATGTCGGTATTATTGAAGCCTTAACTTTATTACTCCTCCTTTTCGGGAGTCAGTGGTTCGAAACCATCTCTGACATTTCGCTGTATGTGTGCTTTAACCGATTCCTTTACAAGTAAGATCACTTCCTTAATCAGTGAAGGAAAACATCGTGAGGAAACCTTCATGACTGATATCTCTTTATTTTCGTGTAAATGCGTCTTTTTTTTATTCGATGACAAGATAGTCCTTGACTGCGATCTCACCTGATGGTAAGTGACGATGCAGTCTAAGATGGTAGCGGACTAACTTGGAAGGGGTAAGGCAGTGAAAATTCAACCCATACCCCTATTCGGTTTCTACACGCCATCATCGTGCCGGAACGCTCAATCGCTTGGCGGCACGTCTTTTGACAGTAGGGTGGTAACTAGCCACGGCCAACGAAGGCCTCCCACCAAACCAGACCGGAGACAATTCAGAAATTATAAATTCCCAAATTGATCCCGCCGGGAATCGAACCCGAGACCTCACAATTATAAGACCACAGCGCTCACCACTGCGCCAGGGAGGTCGTCGTGTCTGAAAGAAACTTGTGCCCAGTCCTGGACTGCCGATCAGGTGAAATCATACTAATATTACAAATGCGAAAGTGTGTTTGTTTGTTTTGATTTTTAGTTGTACTCGTACATAATCTACGAGTATTTATTTACAAAACTAAAATAGTTCCTTCAATGTTAACTGAACGGAGTATCGGAGTTATTATCTTCTCGGTTCACTAGGAAATGGATGTTTCGTGTTTCGATACTCAGAGTCGAGGGGAAAGTCTAATATTAATAATAAACTCGTCTGGCCGATTGGAAACTTGTGTATCTGAAGCTACTCGCAGGGTATTGGATGCTTTCTGGATGCTTCAGTCAATTCTATTGGTCAATTTGATAGATAGAATATTCTGACGCTGGCAGTTCAACTTTAAAAAATATCAGTTTTGGAAATTAAAGCATATTTTTGTAAACAAAACTGGTTTTCATCTGAACACGACTCAACCAATAGGATACATAATAATATAATGTTATCAGATTGTTACCATTTGTCTGCGGATGACATTAAAAGAATACATTAAAAGCGAGAAAAGTTTATTTTCGTGTAAGTACTTGCTTGTTTTTTTAAAAGGTAGGTAAGTTGAATTCAATTCCGTAGCATAAGACCTGTCCTGAGCCCTCTTTTAATGGTATATCGTATATACCTATCGTTTTTACTGAAAACTATATATAATTTCCAATAACACAAATGGATTGCCGTTTAACATCGTCGTCTATATAGCTGCACCTGAGCCACTAATAGACCCTACGCGTTCCTTTTTTAATGTTCTCTGTACATTACTGCTTTGGCATTTGATCAATTTAAACAACCCAGGTTTTTATAAAAGTTTTATTAGTTTAATTTTATTACTAGTAAATTACTAGCTGATGCCCGCGATTTCGCCCGCATGGATTTAGTTTTAAAATCCCTCGGGAACTCTTTGATTTTCCGGGATAAAAGTAGCCTATGTCACTCTCCAGGTCTTCTGCTATACCCATGCAAAAAATCACGTCGATTCGGAGCTCTGTTGCGGCGAGATTGAAGGACAAACCAACAAACAAACACACTTTCGCATTTATAACATTAATTATGATTTTGTCTTTATTTGATATTTTTATCTTTGGTAAATAATGAATGGTTTTTTACTCGACTGTGGCCAAGCCAAAAGGAAGGATTATGAAACTTATGATTCTAGCAGTCTATGTAATATGTTTATGTTTGTATGTGTGCAATGTGCATGTGACTATATTTACGAATGTTTCACCGTAGCAAATAAAATATTGAGCTGATTTTGTTGAATGAGGTTTCAATCGATTCGCTATGAATGATGGTCCGAACATACATAAATTTTATACGAACAAAATCATCATGATGGATTTCTCGTTCGAAAAATATGCGTATTTTATAAATTTCCGTAGTCGAATTACAGTTTTTAAACTTTATTACTTGTTTATCGTAGAGCCGAAGTGGCGTAGAGACAATGCTACAATCTTCGTAGCACATTGCGCTCTTAAGAGTGGGTGTGCGCTCGTTAACAGTAAACAAATTTGATTTTTACAGTAGTAGATCAAGTTTCAAGTATCCGAAAAAAAACACGCAAGAATTACATCATACTGCCAAGGGACGTGTTTGGGCAAAAACATAAAATTATGAAATTTGTTCGATAATAAAAAATCGCGAAGTTAGGTCTAATTTTTAACCAATATTCATTTATTTTCAATGTGTTCCATATTACAGAGCCAAAATTTTTACATTAAATTCCGATTGATATTATCAAGAGAGTAGCCTAGTGAATTGAAAAGAAAATGAATATTTTACGAATTACAAAGTATTCGGCGCTTACTACACTCCTATTCCGCGCAAAAAGCTTTCTTTTGTCGCACCTCACATGAGGTTGTGGCTATGTTTTATCTCATCGCGAAATCTGATTTTTTTTGGGGTTACACGCGCTCTTAAAGTATTGGAACGGAGGGATAATGCCCTTAATGTGGACACGATGAGATCACGATATTGCAGAAGTAGTATTTTGATGTTTTATGTCTATACTAAGTTTGAAAAATAATGCTATATCCCCTGTTTTACAGTCAGTCCCTAAATATAAGGCTGAGGTGGAGTGCTCCCACAACGATCAATCAACCAACGTTTCAAGGATATTTAAATACTAAAATAAATGAATAACATTTATTCAGCTTTTAAAACATAATTAAGGGACAAGAAAATACAAAAAATCGGCCAAGTGCGAGTCGGGCCTCGCTCTTTTAGGGTTCCGTTAAAAAAAATTAAATTAAAATATTTCCATGTACCCATGGAAATATTTTAATTTAATTTTTTTAATTTAATTTAATTTTTATTATTTGTTGTTATAGCGGCAATAGAAATACATAATATGTTAAAATTTCATCTGTCTATCTATTACGGTTTACGAGATACAGCCCGCTGACAGACGGACGGACGGACGGACGGACGGACGGACGGACGGACGGACGGACGGACGGACGGACAGCGTAGGCTTAGTAATAGGGTCCCGTTGGTACCCTTTGAGTACGGAACCCTAAAAAGACAAATACTTGATTAACACTATAATATATAGATTTGGTCCTAGGACTAAAAACATATTATTGTTCTTATTTTACAAAAAAATAAGTGGCACTCAGGGACTGCCGCGGTAAAGCTATTGCATAGCATTTTTTATCAACTTATGCAATTATAATATTTATGCAATATTTTATTTTGCATACTAAATAATATGCAAAAAAAGTGTGTGTCAGCTCCGGCCTCCGACGCACGACTGGAGTTTACGCGCGAGTGAGTCGCGACGCTATATCCTCTATGCGCGCGACTCGGGTCCGAGCGCGCCCCGACCGACTTTCGCTTCGGGGACCCGATCGCTACGCGCTCAGCTACCCGAAGCGAAAGCTCTTTCGCACGAAAACCAACCTTATTTACTCAACGTTAGGGTAGAAATTTCAACGTTGTGAAAAACGTAACGAGGTCATTGATAAATTGATTTTACTGCCCGGATTTTTCTCATACCGGGCTGTTAAAATCGATTATTAAGGAGTAAACTCCAAAAAAATTAAAAAACAAACAAACAAGAAAAGCGCACTGTCACTACTTCGCGAGTGAGATTCGAACCTGCGACATTATACACCATACGGTAAAGAAAGCGGTCGCTCGCCCACTGCGCCAAACAGAGCTACTTAAGAACCTCTAAAATGTTGAACGCTTACTGAACGACGGTGTTAGGTTTATTTTCGTTACGGAATTTCTTGATTCGGTCGCCGCAAACTGTTTGTCCTAATTCAAAGCCCGCGATAAAAGCTATGCAATAGCTCAAAAATTTTACGGTTGATTCCTATATTTAGATGACATCTTACGCTTCATTCATAACTTTGAAACCACGCAATGTAAAGCATCCTTTGCTACACAATCGACGGCTGGACCTCCCCTATTTTGAAATATGACGGGGCCGCAGATGTAAGTCACCTTGTATTAATTTCGGCGGTCGCCGTGGTTACTCGCAGTAATTACGTGGGAAAATACAATAACAAAAAGTTTTATACAAAAGGGCGGTTGTGTTACGCAAAATGTTTTTGAACGCCGGTTTTTTATATTTAGGGTAACGTTATTTCAGGAGAACCTTTTAAGAGATTATAATTTTATTACAGCTTTTTGTTAATGACTGTGATGAGAGTATCAAATTCCAGATATCAATCACTATACTTCCCTACTAATGCTGTAACTGCAAAAGACTATTTGTTTGTCCTCCAATCACGCAGCAACGGAGCAACGCATCGAAAGTTCGTGTAAGTATAATTGAGGACTTGGAGAGTAACATAGGCTTCTTTTAATCCCAGTAAAAGAATGAGTTCCTGCAGGATGTAAATTACTTAGCGAATACGTTGACGAAGTCAATGCCAAAAGCTAAAAATGATACATAATAATTAGTCTATAGTCCACTATGACTTATGTTGTACCACTTTTAGCTGCTTCCTAGGTTAGGGCTTGAGAGCATCTGTATATTATAATGTGATGATTCCTGACGTTGGATTTTATGATTTTATGATACCAACTGTCATTCAAGCTCACATGGGATCGACAACTATCATCGTTACTTCGAACTATGTACCCCGCCCTTTAAGTAGGTACTAATAAACGAAGTGTAAATTAAAAATTGATTTTTAAAAAATAAGCTTATAGTTGCTGTCTACATCATCAGACCCAGGATATCATGAAGAACCAGAGTACCACTTGTTATCAAACGAGCTCAAACTTGATGGGGTTACGTCGTTTTATCACAGAGTGGCCAAACCACCTTTCGCCTTCATCATCAGCCCCTGTATATCATCAAGGATCAGAGTATTTATCAAGACGAATCAAACGAGCCCAAATTCGATGGGATACGTCGTTTTATTACAGAGTACTGATAGCTATCTTCCAGCTTCATCATCAGATCAGCTCCATGCCACAATAATACATTGCACTGTCATCCGGTTTACATATACATGAAAAAATTCAGCTCAATCGGAAACCGGGAAGTGGCTCTAATTCATCTTGCAAGATTTGACCTTAACATACATACATTGCAAGTTAAATAAAAGCTTGCAAAAAATATGTTAGCAGTAGATGTAAGTCAGCGAACTGTGGGGGCTGAATGCATTTAAACGTATTGTAAGCAGTTTTGGGCAATGTCGCTTGCGAGCGAGATTTATAAGTTAGAGTAATTGCCCACTCACACGTAGTAACAAATCTTTTGTACATTATCCAGTGTGTATAAAATGACAAGTGTGATTGAACTTTAAATCTATTTGGACACCCAAAAGGCCCTTCTTAATGCCAATTTACCTTCACGACTCGACAGGTAAGCCTGTCGAATTGCAAGACATTCTGTAGTTTACTTTTACTCCTCTTAAGAACGCGTATAACACCAAAAAAAATCAGATTTCGCGATGAAATAAAACATAGCCGCAACCTCATGTGAGGCGCGACAAAAGAAAGCGTTTTGCGCGGAATAGGAGTGTAGTAAGCGCCAAATACTTTGTAACTCGTAAAATATCCATTTTCTTTTCAATTCACTAGGCTACTCTCTTGATAATATCAATCGGAATTTAATGTAAAAATTTTGGCTCTGTAATATGCAACACATTGAAAATAATTGAATATTGGTCAAAACTTAGACCTAACTTCGCGATTTTTTATTATCGAACAAATTTCATCATTTTATGTTTTGCCCAAGCACGTCCCTTGGCAGTATGATGTAATTATTGCGTGTTTTTTTCGGATAGTTGAACCTTGATCTACTGCTGTAAAAATCAAATCTGTTTACTGTTAACGAACGTACACCCACTCTTAAGATCTCCTCATTTCCGATTCTATCATTTTATTTATTACCTATTCATAATAATTTATTATATTGCTTTTTGATCGTCTTTCCGTAAGCAATACACGTCACGACCTAATCAGAAACGGTGTGTGATTTTTTCTTCATAATAAATTCAATATTAGTACAGCATAATAGAGCCGAATCAAATCAAAATTTATCTAAGGAAATCGGAAACACTGTACTCAGTAAATAACTGATTTTTATATACCTACAAGTATAGTAATACTGACTTTATCACAATATCAGCGTAGAGTTTAGGTTTTTAAAAAAACCCTCCATTGTTTCTTTGTTACATAAATGACATACGAACAAACAAATAAACGCACTTTCACATTAATTATAATATTGATAATGATAATATAATATTCTTCGAACAGTGCGTGTTGCCAGTGATGACTTACGGATCCGAGACATAGTCGCTAACTATGGGCCTCATAAGAAGGCTCAGGGTCACTCAGCGACCGATGGAGAGAACTATGCTCGCAGTATCCCTATAAGATCAAATCAGAAATGAGAAGATCCGTAGGAGAACCAAAGTCACTGACAGTGAGTCGCGAAACTGAAGTGGAAATGGGCGAGACGCGAAACTGAAGTGGAAATGGGCAGGACACATAGTTCGAAGAGCTGATAGTCGTTGGGGTCCCAAGGTGCTGGAGTGGCGAACCCGTACCGGGAAGCGCAGTGTTGGCAGACCCCCCCACTAGGTGGACCGATGACAGCAAACGAGTCGCAGGGAGCCGCTGGATTCAGGCGGCGCAAGACTGAGTCCTGTGGAAGTCCATGCAAGAGACCTTTGTCCAGCAGTGGACGTCTATCGGTTGACAAAAAAGAAGAAGAATATTATTTTCGTTATCAGATACTAAATCTTTCAGATCGAGTCAAAAATAATATTCTTCACTCACTCTTATAGTAGGTATTATGAATTATATCTTAGCTCTTAAAGAAATTTTGATTAAAATAAAGCACAAAATCTTCACATATAAAACTTTGAAATATTATTTCGCTACTGTTAGCGCTAAACTGGATTTCCTGAATATCAAAGAATATCAAAGAATGATCACAATGTAACACACTTTAATCATTAGTTATATTAGATCAGTTGAACGAACACTAATCATTAGATAAACATCAGTCATACGATGTTTGTACGACAAACATCAGTCACACGATGTCGTTGTCGTTCAAATATCAGTCATCGTATTACATGGTAAGTACTCGTAGACCATCTGCATTCATGCATGGTTGATCTTAAAAACGTCTCGCATGTATAATAAGTAATAACTTAGATACAACTTAAGTACATAGAATCCAAGCAAACGCAGCACTTTGGTTAAGGTGTATCATTAAGGAGAGCGTAAAAACTCAATCTTTTCATTTTAAAAACCCGACGTGAACTCTCGCCAGACTATGCGTCTTCGCCGCGAAATTTCCATAAATCAATTTCAATACAAACACCTCTTAGTGAACTCTGTCCGTAGTTGACTATGGCGTATGGTAGTGCTGTAAGCGGTAAATATTATGTGTTTTATAAAACACACAATTAATGTGAATGATCTTCATTCAGCATCTTTACTAATGTTATTAACTAGCTGATGCCCGCGACTTCGTTCGCGTGGGCTTAGGTTTTAAAATCCCTCACTCTCCAGCACGCCTAGCATGCACGCGGGAGAAAATTTTATCGACGCCTTTTCAAGTATTATCTCTATATCTCTATCGACACTAACATAGTTGCACACATGGATTCGTCGAACGAGAAATTAGTCTACATCGACAATATCTCTCTCTTTCGCGCGAGATATCACTTCGACGTGCATGCTAGGCGGGCAGTTCCTCAAATATACCCATGCAAAATTCAAGTCAATCCGTTGCTCTGTTGCGGCGTGATTGAAAGACAAAACAACAAAAAAAACACACTTTCGCATATATAATATTATTATTTAAGGATATTAAGGATGCGAAAGTGTGTTTTTTTGTTTTGTCCTTCAATCACGCTGCAACAGAGCTACGGATCAACGTGATTGCATGGGTATAGTCAAAGACTTGGAAAGTGACATAAGTTACTATGTATCCTGGAAAATCAAAAATTTCCCGCGGAAATTAAAAACCTTACTCCACGCGGACGAAGTTTCGGGCATCATCTAGAAGGTACATTCATACATAGACTGCTAAAATCATCGCTTCCTTTTGTCTTTGTTGTTGTCGGGTAAAAATTAAAAAATCTCGCCCATAGAGCGACCTCGCCCCGGTCCGTGATTTGGATGGCGAGCGGTCCGCGGTTACTCGGCGACAGTTGGAACGCAGTTATAGCGATCAAATTGAATCAGCCGCAAGCAACGGTGAATTCGCGATGCGGAATCCACTACGTTTATTATGAAAAGTTATTTAATACTAGCTTATGGCCGCGATTTCGTCCGCGTGGATTTAGTTCTTAAAATTCCTCAGGAACTCTTGAATTTCGTAGCCTATGTCATTCTCCAGGTTCTCAACTACACCCATGCAACAAAATCATATCGATCCGTAGCTCTGTTGTGGCATGATTGAAGGACAAACCAACAAACAAACACACTTTTGCATTTATAATATTAGTATGATTTTCGTCTAGGTTCTGTTTTATCGAGATTATTAAAATTAAATCGAAATTTTCTTTGGGATCTTGTTTTGGTTTTTCATATTTTCTTTTAAGGGGGTTGTTTCAAATATATATATGGAGCCTGGGCCGGGTCTTTGTACAGTCTTTCTAAATGTTTAGGGTCATGAAATTGTGATTATTTTTTCTTTATTTCTCATTATAGGGTCCTTTTTACGAGGTACAAATGCGAAATTTATTTGCAAAATAAAAGCGCAACAACATGGCGTTCTTTTTGACGATGACACGTACTTACACGAGTCATGATGACATTTGACATAAAAATAACCACAACTGACAACAATTGACATTTGACATACCAGAAATTGAATTAATGAAAATGCCGAAAAATCAAAGAGCTCCCGATGGATTTTTAAAATTAAATTCACGCGGACGAAGTCGCGGGCATCAGCTAGTATAAAATATTTTTTTCATTGCTATATTGTACCTCTAATATTATTTGCTTTGCTTGAAATTAAAAAAAAACTACAACATTGAGTCATCATTCTGTAAGCAGTGAAATCTCGACATGGAATCTGACTAGACTTTGCGATGAAATGTTGCATATTTTCGCTTACCGTAGGGCCAGGACCTTTTTGCATGAGCGGAAACTCTTTGTATTGCGATTTGCGATAAGTGACTTTTGTAGCCCAACTATTGTCCGCCAATTCGCATTGGGCTAGCGTGATAGACTATGGCCCTTATCTGAGAGGAGACCTGCGCTCAGTAGTGATCCTTTGATGGGTTGATAATGATGAACCCTACTATTATTATTACAAATGCGAAAGTGTGTTTCTTGTTGGTTTTTCCTTCAATCACACAGCGACCGAGCAACGGATCGACGTGATGTTTTTGTATTGGTATAGTTTTATAAGCTATTTTTATTCCAGAAAAACAAAGGATTCCCGCAGGACTTTTAGAAAACCTAATTCCATAATAATTGTGGGCAATTGATTGTAATTAATTAAGGTCACTTCTTTTATCTTGATAAGTTTCCGTCATAGCATTGTTAAGAAGAATAAAGTAAATATCGGCTGATTGGTGACGTCACAATACGTTTCCACTGCGATGTGCAAAAACACCAACCATTTATAAGTATAACCATAGACAAATAACAAGTCCGATAAAACAATAACGATAAGCTTTTAAATCAATAGCAGTATGCACAAGAACTAAATAACAACGAAAAATAACAACTTTAACGAATTGAACAACACAAATTGTGAAAAATGAAAGGGGGTCACAACCCTCAGCAATGAGGAACTCAGCGCAGGAAAATTATACTTATTTGAGTTCCCGCACAGATCTTCGCACTGCTTGTCCACTAAACAAAAGCCGTGGCCCCTTCACTAGTTTTGTTACGAAACATAAATGCAAGGTTGTTAAATGGATCCTCCGTGCATTTTTCCCCGTAAAGTTTTCGAGTTGACACTGTTTTACTGAAATGAGCAATGTTTTATACTGCTTACTTTTATGTTATGAATTTGTTTGCCGTTGAAATGTTTGTGGAATGCTATTCATGTTTTTTGCTACCTCTTGAAAATAAAATTTAAATGAATAAACTCTTGATGAAACATTTTTTTTTCAGTTTGGCACCATTAACTCACCTGATGGTATTTTATTATGCAGTCTAAAATAACACACTATAATTATTAGAGAAAGACCTTCCTCGCGGACCAAGTCGCAGGCACAGCTAGTACAAAAATAATTTTTTTTTTTTTTTTTTTTTTTTTTATTCGATGACAAGCTAGTCCTTGACTGCGATCTCACCTGATGGTAAGTGACGATGCAGTCTAAGATGGTAGCAGACTAACTTGGAAGGGGTATGGCAGTGAACATTCAACCCATAGGTACTCCTTATTGGTTTCTACACGTCATCGTGCCGGAACGCTAAATCGCTTGGCGGCACGTCTTTGACGGTAGGGTGGTAACTAGCCACGGCCAAAGCCTCCCACCAGACCAGACCAGAGAAAATTCAGAAATTAAAAATTCCCAAATTGACCCTGCCGGGAATCGAACCCGGGACCTCCCAGTTATAAGACAACAGCGCTCACCACTGAGCCAGGGAGGTCGTCAAAAAATTGTCCCTAATACATTCCTTATAGGTTTACAAGTTATGTATGAACACTTTCGCCGTACCTACGTGTAAAATAAAAACTTTCCTTTCTTATAAAATCTGAGCCGAAGGGGCTCTCCCTTAAGGTTGAAACAAAAGGTTTTGTTATTTTCTTTGTTGGAATATACGTAATCTCATGACAAGGAAAGGGTTTTATGGAGGTGAAAATGCTGAGTGGCTGCAGGAGATTATTTAAACAATAAATTTCAAAAAAAAAAATTATGGTATTTAAAAATGACGTGGCAAACTTGGTCAAATGTAGGTCGAATAAATAAGACCAGGTTCTGTAAATATATCAATTCTTCATCAAGTTAATCTGTAGCAAAAGTTTATTTTTTTTAGCTTATTTAGCTTTTATTTAACCTGCAATGTATGTATGTATTTAGGTATGTTTACGTCAGATCTTCCAAGAACCACTTCCCGGTATCCGATTGAGCTGAACGTTTGCATGTCTAAATCTAAATCAGATGACAATGCAATAATTATTATTTTAACATGGAGCTGATCTGTAACCCCATCGAATTTGGGATCATTTGATTCGTCTTGACAAGTACTGACTCTGGTTCTGGGATCTGTTATCAGGTCCCTGATATCAGAGTCTGACGATGAAAAATAAAATCATTAAATTACACTTGTCAGCTTATATTTTATTTTAATATAAACGTATCTAATGTCTATACAAATGAATGATGAGCTATATTGTCGTCCTATGTAAATTATGCCAGCAATTAATGTAAAATTTTTCAATTTAGAATAAACTAGCTGATGCCCGCGACTTCGTCTGCGTGATTTTAGTTTTTAAAATGCCTCGGGAACTCTATGATTTTGCGGGATAAAAAGTAGCCTGTCACTCTCCAGGTCCTCAACTATAGGTACCCCTGCAAAAATCACGTCACGAATCACGTCGATCTGTTCGGACGTGATTGAAGGAGAAACCAACATACTTACGCATCTCATATCATCACGAGAGATCTCAGAGAACATACATCCAACCATCCATACATCCATCCATCCATCCATCCGTATACTACATCTATCCATAAATCCATCCTTACAAACTTTCACATTAATAATATTAGTAGGATTAGTAGGATAGGATATAGGTAATGTAGTTATAGTTAGGAAAAGGAGGATACAAACAATCATAAATACAAACATACATACATGCATGCATGCATACATGCATACATACATACATACATACATACATACATACATACATACATACATACATACATACATACATACATACATACATACATACATACATACATACATACATACATACATACATACATACATACATACATACATACATACATACATACATACATACATACATACATACATACATACATACATACATACACACATACATACATACACACATACATACATGCATACATTCATACATGCATGCATGCATGCATATTGGCGAATAATTTAGGGAACTGTTTGTTTTCCCGGGATAAAGAGTAGCTGTTGTTACTTTTCAGGTCCCCAACTATGCCTATCCAAAAAACCACGTCAATATCTAACTACCTTGGCCCATAATTGAAGGATAAATATGTGAAAAGTAGCATAAGTACTAATATCCCGCAGGAACCGTTTGTTTTCCCGGAATAAAAAGTAGCCTTTTTACTTTTCAGGTCCTCAACTATGCCTATTTAAAAACCATGTCAATCTGTAACTCCGTTAGCGCATAATTGAAGGATAAATATGTGAAAAGTAGCAAATGAATATCCTGCGGGAACTGTTTGTTTTCCCGGAATAAAAAGTAGCCTTTTCACTTTTCAGGTCCTCAACCATGCCTATTCAAAAAACCATGTCAATCTGTAACTCCGTTAGCGCATAATTGAAGGATAAATATGTGAAAAGTAGCAAATGAATATCCTGCGGGAACTGTTTGTTTTCAAGGAATAAAAAGTAGCCTTTTCACTTTTCAGGTCCTCAACTATGCCTATTCAAAAAACCATGTCAATCTGTAACTCCGTTAGCGCATAATTGAAGGATAAATATGTGAAAAGTAGCAAATGAATATCCTGCGGGAACTGTTTGTTTTCCCGGAATACAAAGTATCCTTTTCACTTTTCAGGTCCTCAACTATGCCTATTAAAAAAAAACACGTCAATCTGTAACTCCGTTGGCGCATAATTGAAGGATTAATATGCGAAAAGTAGCATACGAATATCCCGAGGGAATTGTTTGTTTTCCCGGGATAAAAGTAGCCTTTTCTCTTTTCATGTCCTCAAATATGCCTATCCAAAAAACCACGGCAATCTGTAACTCCGTTGGCGCATAATTGATGGATAAATATGTGAAAAGTAGAATACTAATATCCGGCAGCGACCGTTTGTTATTTTTCAGGTCCTTAACTTTACCTGTACAATAAAACCACGTTGATCTAAAACCCCATTGCGCGAATTTGGAAGGACAAATGCGTAAAAAATAGCGAAGCTATCCCGCAGGAACTGTTTGCTTTTCCGGGATAAAAAGTAGCCTATGTGCTATTCCAGACATTAATCTATGTCTGTGCCAAATTTCAGCAAAATCGAATCATTTGTTGTCGCGTTAAAGAGTAACAAACATCCATCCATCCATCCATCCATCCATCCAAACATCCAAACATCCATCCTCACAAACTTTCGCATTTATAATATTAATAGGAATAGGATAGGATTACGCATAGAAAATGTTTATTATGGTAGGTTGCATGAAACTAAAGGATGGTTGGAAATTCTTTAAGACCATACATAGCGTGATAGGATTTCCTCGAGATTTATATGAAAACACATGTGTACTGAAGTTTCCATAACCCTTCGGGAATGTGCCTAAAGGGCCAGTTAGGGATGGCTCTCGTATGTTTGCTCGGTATAGTAAAAAGCGTTTAACGTTAAAATACTTTTACGCAAACTTGAGCTTAAAAGTATTTATTATAGGTATCAAAATTGTTGAAATAAATTGTCTGTTAGGTTGGTTGTATACCTTCCAACTTTAAGACAGTACCGCTATAAATATTTATAAGTAATGCGGTTTCAAGCGATAGATATTCAGAGATTTGATGGTGTTGTTTTTTCCGCTCTCGTCGACTTGCTTGTTGTTGTGTATAGTATTCAAATTATTTAGCCCTTACACAACACTGTTGTTGTTGTGATTTAATATCCGGTTCAAAAACTGAGCTTCCCGGCGTGAGGTCGCCACTACAGCATTTTGGGATCCCAGCGACCATAATTCTTCGAATTAGTTTATAAAGACAGAGTTTGTTGATACATTGATTGTTATAACTACTAGAAAATATAGAGACTACTACATACATAGATTATTAATACAACACATCTAATGAAAGTTGTACTTATTGTATGATCAATAGGTATAGTCAATTTTAAAGACAAAAGTTTCAGGTGGTACCGAACAAGTTGAATGAAGTTAACGTTAAAGCTCCGTGCTTTTTCAAGCAAATGCTTTCAAAAGCGAGGGATAAAAGTGCTCAGCTGTATCCACCGCCACCCTACCTGTTGCGGATCTAATCAATCAGTGGTAATCTTTTTCTAGGTCCTCCCTACCTCTTCTATAAATATTTGCATTGGGGATTGTCCACGCTTGATCGCATTGATTCGGTCGGAAGATTTCTGGAGAGTACTCTTTAAATATTGATTTTTACTCGTTCAAATATCTGCTCGTATTTGTTAGTGTTTTTAATAGAATTATTTATTTTTCAAAGTTAAGGTTGTAAGTCCAATCAATGTTGTTATTCATTTAGATATGATATTTTGAACTACATAATATCTTGTTTTCAACAAAGTCTTTCCTCTTTTTACCGCATCTACTCATGAAATAAAATTAATTTACAATCATTGAGTTTACTTTTTTCTAGATTAATTTAACACGCCTTTATTAATAACTTTCTCGAGACTTTATCCGCATGAACTTTTTTTTTCCGGAATAAAAAAAAAGTTCATGCGGATTTTCCTCTGTGTGCTTTCCAGGTCCTTAACTACACCCATGCAAAAATCACGATGATCCGTTGTTCCGGTGCTGCGTGATTGAAGGACAAAAGAATAAATCAATAAACAAACAAACTTTCTTATTTTGAATATTTGTGAGGATGGAAACGATAACTTACGAGTACTTTTTATATACCTACGCAGTTGGATTTATTTTAAAGAATGTACTTTATTAACTTAATGAATCCATCCGCAGGGAAGTGTGAATCGTCCCCATGGCTACGGATCCAATCGAGGTTTGTGATCAATCAGCCTGAACAAACTGACAATTTAATTTATTTTTGTTTGGAATTTTGTAATAATTTATTCTTGTTTTTGAAAAAGGTTTATGGAATCTTTAAAAAGTGATTAAGGAAAGTAGAGATTCTAAAACCTTTGCCAGATCTTAAAGGAACGCGTTATTTATTTTTTACAAAGTGGCAGACTCTACCAATAATTTCAAATGGAAAATAATTTTTTTTTTCTCTTTTTATTTATTTATCTTACTCTGGAGATAGGTATAACGGGGAGAAAATACAGTTGTCAGATTCTAAAAATTATTCTACATCATATTATTTTGAAATCGATAAAGCCATCGAGCCACTTATTGATCGAAATTGAAAGTGGGGATTGAAATACAACCGTATAGGTTCACCTTCTGCGTGTAAAGTTCATAGTATAGTCGGAATTTTAATTCGATTCCAGATTTGACAATTTCAGTGTTGCAACGTTATGACAAGTACTAAATAGTGACGTCACGAAATTATTCGATACGGAAATGGAATATTTCCGAATCGATTCCTCTCGTTTATAGTAGTATATCTAAACAACTACTACTTTAATAGAAACTAAGTATATCAGGAAATTAAATATTTCTGAACGGATAATTTAGTTATGACGATTAATTTTATTAAGGATCTGAGAGATTTCTTTAATAATTGTGTGTGAAATAAATAAAACAATGTGATCATGAAGGAACATGAGAAATAAAACAAATAGATGTATTATGGTAATATTTTATTTTATAAATCGTCGCCGTCTTCGCTATCGCTATCGCTGTCACTTTCTGTAACATATATTATAAGAGCGTGAGGTTATTCCCAATATGTCAGCAACTTTGCTCATACATTCATTTTCTTCCACTACTTCAAAGGCCTCCAATTGCGCAGAAGTTTCATTTTTCACGTACTTGTAGGCATTGCGGATCATTACTTTTTCAGTAAGAGTGAAAGCTTTTCGTGGACGTTTTTTTCTTGGGGACAAGAAAACATCCACGTCTTTTTGTGATGTACTTGGCTGAGGATCCATTTTGATGGAAAACCAAAACAAATAGATTCACTCAAAGTTCACAAAAAAACTATAACAACGTACGTACGTAACAACAAACACAACGTAACAAAACTTTAACAAAAACCCAACAAAATAACAAAATATCGATTCGCAATGAAACAAGATATTCGTGCAGTCAGACTGGGAGAATGAAGCCGAATGACAAGATAAACAAAATGGCGATAGCTGCACGAGCGCGCACGGGCTGCCAATACAGAAAACTATCTAGGTTCTTTTATTATAAGTTTTGTTTTTAATATAAAAAACAAAAATATTAACTTTTTATAAAATAAAGCAGCGGTTACTAATTAATAAATAATTATTATGAGTAATTATGTATTTATTTAAATAAAAAATCGGCCAAGTGCGAGTCGGGCCTCGCTCTTTTAGGGTTCCGTTAAAAAAAAAAATTAAAAGATTTCCATCTACCCACCTACCCATTTTAATTTAATTTTTTTAATTTAATTTAATTTTTATTATTTGTTGTTATAGCGGCAATAGAAATACATAATATGTGAAAAGGACAATGGGCAAAAATGTATGGAACTTGGTCCAAGAGCCTCCACTGATGAGACTTGCGGGAAATGAAAGGTCAAAGTTGTCGTATGATTCTGGCAAAACTCTATTAAATTCTGTCCGGGGGTTATTTTGCTACGGTCATGTTTGTTCTGACTAAATAATATGACTCGTGTTAAACAATTCAGCGTGTATGTTATCTTTTTATTAAATCATTCGATCAAAAGCGCCAATAGATTTAAGATTATTTAACACTAGCTGATGCCCGCGACTTTGTCCGCGTAGATTTCGTTTTTAAAATCCCCCGGGAACTATATTTTTCCCGGGATAAAAAGTAGCTTATGTCTCTCATGTGGGTAGAATCATAATTATGTTATACGAAGTAAGGATTGGTTAGATATGGTCTATGGTATGAAGATTAGGGTAGGTGAAAAAGTTCATCACTGACATGAGCCACCGCCATGAATAAGTACTCCCACAAGAAGCTAGAAAGAACTTAGCATAACACGGGACGGTCGCCACAAAGACTGCGCACTCGCTTGCCGGTTGTTGGACCGGGTCGGTGCGGTGCATGCATTCACAACAGGCTAGGACTGCAGGAGGGGGACATACACAATGATAATCCCACCCCCTCTGACCTTCCTTATCTTGTTTTGTTTACCTGGACGCGAGCCGAGACCATAAACGTACTAAATAGTCACATTATATCTGCGCCTGGTGTCGGTGACGTCATATCGGTGTTCTGGTAGGTGTCTGATGGGCGAGGGAAGCGCGGTGAGGTTAGAAGCGGGAAGGGCATCTAATTAAAGATAGATAAAGAGATTAAGAGACCATGTCATAATAAAGACAACATTATGTACGTAAAATCATATTATTTAGTCGGAACAAACATGACTAAGTATAACAAAATAACCCCGGGACAGAATTTAATAGAATTTTGTCAGAATCGTACGATAACTATGACCTTTCATTTCCCGCAAGTCTCATCAGTGGAGGCTCTTGGACCACCTTCGCCCATTGTCCTTTCATCTGTCTATCTATTACGGTTTACGAGATACAGCCCGCTGACAGACGGACGGACGGACGGACGGACGGACGGACGGACGGACGGACGGACAGCGTAGGCTTAGTAATAGGGTCCCGTTGGTACCCTTTGGGTACGGAACCCTAAAAATCAATAATTTAGTCTTTAATTGGCACACCAATATTATGATTACATAAACATAAATCGCTGTTCATCACTACACTATTATATGTGGTATCATTATTTTACAAAATGACAGTAGCTAATGTCAAACGTGGAATCGAATTATAATTCCGATTATAAAGTTAATTTAGGTTACTTACTTCAAGCACGGAAGAATTATTTTCTAACACTAAATAAACCTCAATTTCAGTTTATTTTAAGCCCGCTTTCATGTTGGACAAGTCCAGCCAGCGGGTTTTTCTAGTTTTATTAGTCGATTCGAATCGAATTTAAAGTGGTATCGGACTGTCTTAATAAATCACTCAGCGGTAGATTTTAGAGTGGTAGGTACCACTAGCCTTAGCCTTGGACGAAGACTCTCATCAGGCTAGACCTAAGTCATTTAAGAAAATTTAATTTTCATAATTGTCACAGTTAGCCAATAGTACTCACTACTGCAAAATACTATTTAATTCATTAATTAGTATATAATTATATATCAGATAATTTTAAAATATTGCGTGAAATATTCCAGTTCTCCAATATTTTTTTTTAGGGGAATTATTGAAGAAAAACGGGATTCACTATCTCTTTTACGCATCAACGAGTCAGGGCCTTATCATTCCGAGTGAACGTCCGCGCACAATGGTACCCGCTACTTGATACCCCTACGTTTTGATTTGTTCAAGCACTCGAGCTTAACTTAAAAGGGCGCCATCACAGAACAGAATAAATATTTTATTTGTCCTGTGGGGTATCATACATGTTTCAATAAAATTGCGCACTTGTATGCTTCAATTATACAAGTGTAACGTGGAATAGTAGGCCTGTAAAATATAGGTATCCGATATCATGTTATTCACCATTTTTCTGCTCCATCATCAGAATAAACCAATTGGTCAACCAACTACTGGTTTTCCAGCGATTACAAACTCGGTTTACCTATGTATGAGAATTGGGTAGGAAGGGTAGTGAGATAAATGGATGAATTTACCGACCACTGTTGGTACCTTAAGTCAGTTCAGCTAACGCGGGTGAAGAAGGAGCGAGCTTGCATTGAAATTAGTACAGAACTATGCTTCAGTACTGTACTAAGTTGAAAGCAATAGAGAGCAGTATCAAGCATGCATTGACTCACCGTTGAAGTGATTTCATTTAATTTTACTCTCCCAAAGCTGATCATGCAGCGATGACCTATTGTTTCGGTACCTACTTCGTAATTTTATTTCCACAATTTTGTTATATTCTATTTCTTCTGTTTTGTCAACCGATAGACGTCCACTGCTGAACAAAGGTCTCTTGCATGGACTTCCACAGGCCTCGGTCTTCTGAATCTTCGCCGCCTGAATCCAGCAACTCCTTGCGACTTGTTTGATGTCGTCGGTCCACCTAGTGGGGGGGTCTGCCGACACTGCGCTCCCCGTTGTGGGGTCGCCACTCCAGCACCTTGGGACCCTAACGAGCATCAGCTATTCGAACTATGTGCCCCACCCATTTACACTTCAGTTTCGCGACTTGCTGAGCTATGTCGGTGACTTTGGTTCTCCTACGGATCTCCTCTTTTCTTATTTGATCTCGCAGGGATACTCCGAGCAAAGCTCTCTCTGTCGCCCGCTGAGTGACCCTGAGCCTTCTTATGAGGCCCATTTATTATAATAATTACTAGGTATTAAGGCGGATTTAGATTAAGTCTGTCAGTGACGATAATTTTATTGGCAAGTCAGTGCTGACTTGATATCGTGCAAATTGTTTTTATCACTGCCTACTAACTAGTTACTGACTTATAAAAGCAATTTACACGGTAGCAGTACCAAGTCAGCACTGACTTGCCAACGAACTGACATCACTGAATGACTCAATCTAAATCCGCCTTCCGACAGTACAATGTTGATTTAACGTAATCAGCTGGAAATAAACGGTGTCATAAGGTTAATCAAAATAGCTGACCTCTGATTTCTGATGTGAAAGTATGTAGATTTTTTTAGATAAAGGGCTGTAGTCACGCAAGGTTACATAATAAGCACTCAAAATTGGGTCTAGCGTGTTTGAAAAGATTAGGTTTTGTTGATACACTACTGCTGAGGGTAGATTTTTATAATAACTACCGAGTGCGCCATTCGTCAATTCCATAAAAGCCGACGAGTATCGACGCCAGGCGCCATTCTGCTTCGGGTTGTCACGTCGTTCACGACTCCCTATAGGTACCTACTTGTGTTAGTTATTTAATTATTTGATTAACGGATATTTGAATTATTAAATGAAGAATTCCTTACTTTGTGTCTTTTTAGTAAAAATAATAAGGGTCCGCCAATACTACTCTTTGTGTGCGGATTTTCTCGTTTAAATATTTCATCTCACTAGAAAGCAACAGTATGCTCTGAATAAAGCGAATTTCACAGATTCAGACAGACGATGACCAGTAAGGTTAACATACGCACAACGAGAAAATTTTGTCTATCCGTTTTCTCGTGATATCCCTTAGCGTTTCAAGAGTAAATGAGTAGACAAAATTTTCTCGTGGCGCACATGTTAGCCTTACAGAGGTGTTTCTATACTTAGTCTGCATCGTCTTACAGGTCAGAAAGTAGGACACCTTCAAACAAGGCGCTGCTACGCTGAACGATTCAGCGTTCCGGCACTATGGCGTGTAGAAACTGATTAGTTAAATTGAAACTGCCGTTTCAAGCATTAGGTGCCCATTTCATTAACGCCAAATAACGTTTAACTGAGTGATAAAGATGTTTTGGTAGATTTTAAATAAAACTGTCAAAATGTCCAATTTATTCCTCGGTTAAACGTTACTGGTGAAATTAGCATCTAAACATCTAACCATATCATACACATAGTCAGCTTTAAACTTAAGCTGCCACTAAGCATCAGGTGAGATCGCAGTCAGTCATGGGCTATCTTGTCGTCGAATTAAAAAATATCCCATGTCTAAAATATTCAAGCTGATCTTATCAGTAGTTTTATGTACCTATAAATAAATAAAGTAGTGATCGTGTGGCAAGCCGTATAAAGTTAATCAATATTTGCTCATTTCGTCAAAACGTGCGACGAATTGGGACCCAATAGCCCGTACCGCAATTAATTCACGACGAAAGAAATCAAAGGTTCGTATAATTAAAAGCGTGCGATGCGACGTCGGGTCTAATTTTTCGGCCGGTTAATGCTTGTCGAGTAATTTCCCGGGCAGTGTTATAATTTGTCCGAATTACCGCCGCGCCGTCCCATAAATTATACTGGACGGGTCATTTGTAATGAAGTGGCCGTGTGTTACAATAACTTGGACAAAAAATATGACACTTTAACGCACAGATGTGTTTGTAACTTTTTTTTATAATAACCTTGTACAAGCTTATGTCTGTGTTGGCGTCCGCTTGGATTCAGGTTTTTGAATATTTGATTTTATCCGGATTAAAAAGTAGTCTATGTCACCAGGTCCTCAACTAGCTTTACCCATGCAAAAATAGTCTGGCTACTGAATGGATATTTGCAGAATAATTTTATCTAGGAGCAGACTAGACGAAGACACTTATTGGACGTTCAGGGAATGAGACCTTGCGGGAATTGGACTTTCCGGGAATAGGACCTTTGGGGAATAGGACGTAACGAATATATTGGAAGTGGATCTTCCGAGCCAAAGGATCTCTGTTACAACGTTATTGAAGGACAAACCATCCAACAGACTAACAAACAAATACACATTTTTGCATTTATGATATTAACTAGTGGTTCGCCCCGAACGAATGAATAATCATTCAATCGATACATGACGACCAAAACTGACATTATTATTATGCCCGTTTTCACCAAACATACCTAAATCATCCCCTATGTATCATCTCTTTACGTAGGTAGCTCCAAAACACAATCCTAAGTCCTAACATCCGTCCCAATGTCCTTTTAGGTGTCCCGTACAGGATCGTGATAAAGAAGTTGACAGTAATCATCACCTAACTTATCATAGGTAGCCCTTATAAAGGTTAGGGAACGTCAGTGAAAACATTGAATTATTATGTAGGTATTGAAAACGGGTTAGGGGCATCTGTACAAATCGCGCGAATCTATCGACGCGAATAGAAAATATACAAAATGCAGCAATTAATAGTTTATTGAAGTTTGATATTTAACTAAAGAATAATTTTAATTGAATAATATGTTATTATATTATGTACCTAAATAATAATGGTCGACGCAAAACTGTTTTTGGGATAGATCGTAGTCGTAACTCCTAGTTCCATGGAATAGTTAATGACTGCGCCATCTATTAGCATTATTGTGAAGCTATGTGAAAATTACTGATGCTCATTAAAAATTAAATAATCTCGTTTCTTTATAATATTCATATAATTTTAGTATTTGTTGTTCAAGTACAGGATACAAGTGAAATAAAAAAATAAGTACAGCTTGAAAATATATAGCCGATTTTCTCAGAGAGCGTCTTGAAGCGAGCGTATTAAATCGCCACTTTGAAAGTCCCCCATTTCGTCAATTTTAGGAAAAAATTTAAAAAAAAATACATTTGTACTCGGTTCCAAATTGTCTTTAAAATGATACATAGAAACCCTATGAATACCAAAAAAAAATATTTTACTTCGCATTCGCTTCTATGAGAGCCCCCCTGAAATAAAGATTTTTATAACTTTTTAAGCCATTTTCGGCTGGAGGCCATCGGTTTACATATTATATCTTTTGAAGTAATTACGTTCAGTAATTCAAAAGTTATAGGGCTCTGACAGACGGACGGACGGACAGACGGACGGACGGACAAGTGCAAATCGCTCTAGTAAACTCAGAGACCTCGCTTCGCTCGGTCAATAAGATGTATAGTGATTTTTGTACATTTTATTTATAAATAGAAAAAATATTCGCAAACATTTTTAGGGTTCCATACCCAAAGGGTGACCCACGGGACCCTATTACTAAGCCTTCGCTGTTCGTCCGTCTGTCCGTCCTTCTGTCAGCGGGCTGTATCTTGTAAACCGTAATAGGTAGACAGTTGAAATTTTCTGAAATTTGAGTGTGTATTTCTATTGCCGCTATAACAAAAAGTAATAAAAATAAAATTAAATTAAAAATAAAGGGGGGGGAGCATACATGAAAAAGAAATCGAAATAAAATTTTATTTTTTTACCCTGGCATGGCATTGTCTAGAGCTCATTAAGTGGAATTCAAATGTATTTTTTAAGATAGGTATCTAAATATGTATCTGCTTAAAAAAATGTAATTTGGTCATATGTACGGAACCCTAAAAGAGCGAGGCCTGACTCGCACTTGGCCGAGTTTATTCTAAATGTAATCCGTAGCGGATTTAAAAAATTTAATCTTAAAAATTAATTATTTCGCCTTGTACCGCTAATTCAGTTTCAATTAGACGCGCGTCGAAAACAGGCCACGCTCCGCAACGACTAGCTTTGTGATGGGGCTTCGCCTGGTAATTACTATAACCCTCTGATGAAACCGTTAAAGTACCTAATTAAACTAAAAAGTAATAATAATATTATGTTTACCTACGACGGACGGAAACTGAATTGCGGGTTTTATAGAGGTTGTGTAGGTACATAATAATATATCAGTTCCAATCGTCAACAGCCAATTACTTACGTCGAAGGCTGGATATAGGTCCATTGTTCACCCCCTGACCTCTATAGTGAAACAATAATTAACACTGGACAGGCTGGTGTCATATTTTTGGACCTACTTGATTGACGCCATTTTGGCGCTGTAAACAGTTACGAGTGTCCAAGTAATTAAATTAGTGAGCGCACTAGTTGACAACAGCTGATAGTTGATACTTTTTGGCACTTTTTGCATCCCTATATTTTTAGTTCCAGAGACACTCGTATGTCAAATGTGGCGCTTCAAATTTCAATTATTTAAGGGTCCTTTGTGGCGCCGGCCGTTGTCGATTGTAGGCATTTTCGCGCACACACACATTGATCGGCGTGATCGGCGCGCGCTCACGCACACCGGTATACAGGTACAGTGGGAAACCGATACAATCTATGCGGCATAAACAAATTGATGTTTAAAATTATTGTCAGTTTACGAGATTTCGCAAAACTAACTACTTACCGATAAATAAAATGATGAGTTAAATTACAATTTATTAATTACAAATTACTAATTTATTAATTTTAGTCAAAAAACTCATTTAGGCTACTTTTTATCCCGGAAAATTACATTTCCCGAGGTTATTTAAAAACTAAATCCACGCGGACGAAGTCGGCACGGCATCAACTAGTAATAAGATAGTAGGAAGCAAGTTTAAAAATAGTATGTACCTAAGTATATACAATTGCCTCGTTGGTCAAGTAGTTATTAGCGTGTTCAAAAGCAGATGACGAGGTTCGTGGGTTCGATTCCTGTCGGGATAATAAATTAAGTATTGGGGTTTTTTGCCAAGAAATTCTCTGTACTAGCCCGGAGTTAGGATGTTGGCGGTGTCACCCGGCACCCCCGGGCCCCGTGCCTCGGAGAGCACGTAAAGCTGTCGGTCCTGCTCCTGCGCCTGATCTCTCTCCGGTCGTGTCGGATTTTCCGTCCCATCGGACTATGAGAGTGAGGGAATAGAGAGTGAACCTGTGTTTGCGCAATATCTCCCGGCCGCGTTAATCTCTGTGAGGAGGTTGACCGCCGTGGTCGGATTCGGTCGGGAGGACGTATTTTGTATTTGTATTTGTATTGTTTATTTCTTCGATTGAGGTTACAAAAGCGCTTAGGAATGTCAAAAATGTTACATCATTAAATAAAATACAAAATCTAGCACTTTAACAAATAAATAAAATAAAATAAATTAATTTGAAGTCATAAAAAATAGGTACTAGTAGGTAGGTACCTAATTTTTATGACTTCAAATTAATTTATTATGTTATAGGGCTAGGTACATTATTATTATTATTATGTAGTATACATACAAGCTAGTATAATAGCAGTGATAGCATAGCTCCTATTCGGGGGGTCGTGGTTTCGATCCCGGCTATGCACCTCTGACTTTAGGCTTCTGTGGGTTTAAGAAAGAGGAAATGGTTGCCAAAATTTTAAAAAGTCCCCGCCATATTGAAATTCGTTGTTATTGGGCCGATTTCGTTCAAAATCGATATTTAGGCTTCTCTGAGGCCAAGAAAGAGAAAATGGTTGCCAAAATTTTAAAAAGTCCCCGCCACATTGAAATTATTTGTTATTGGACCGATTTCGTTCAAATTCGATATTTAGGCTTCTCTGGGGTCAAGAAAGAGGAAATGGTTGCCAAAATTTTAAAAAGCCCCCGCCATATTGAAATTTTATGTTATTGGACCGATTTCGTTAAAAATCGATATTTAATGTTCCCTAGGGTCAAGAAAGAGGAAATGGATGCCAAAATTTTAAAAAGTCACCGCCATATGGAAATTCTTTGTTATTCGACCGATTTCGTTCAAAATCGATATTTAGGCTTCTCTGGGGTCAACAAAGAGGAAATGGATGCCAAAATTTTTAAAATTCACCGCCATATTGAAATTCTTTGTTATTTGACCGATTTCGTTCAAAATCGATATTAAGACTTCCCTGGGGTCAAGAAATAGGGAATGTATTCCAAAATTTATAAAATTTACCGCCATATTGAAATTCTTTGTTACTGAACCAATTTCGTTCAAAATCGATATTTAGGCTTCTCTGGGGTCAAGAAAGAGGAAATGGATTCCAAAAATTTTCCAAGATTCCTCTTTCTTGAACCTAGAGAAGCCCAAATATCAATTTTGAAGGAAATCGGTCCAATAACAAAGAATTTAAATATGGAGGGGACTTTTTAAAATTTTGGAAACTATTTCCTCTTTCTTGACCCTAGGGAACCCTAAATATCGATTTTGAACGAAATAGGTCCAATAACAAAGAATTACAATATGGCGGGGACGTTTTAAAATTTTGGCAACAATTTCCTCTTTCTTGACCCCAGAGAAGCCTAAATATCGATTTGAACGAAATCGGTCTAATAACAAAGAATTTCAATATGGCGGGGACTTTTTAAAATTTTGACAGCCATTTCCTCTTTCTTGACCCTAGGGCACCTTAGATATCGATTTTGAACGAAACCTGTACAATAACATAGAATTTCAATATGGCGGGGACTTTTAAAATTTTGGCAAACATTTCCTCTTTCTTGACCCCAGAATAGCCTAAATATTGATTTTGAACGAAATCTGTCCAATAACAAAGAATTTAAATATGGCGGGGAAAATTTTGGCAACCATTTCCTCTTTCTTGAACCCAGAGAAGCCTAAATATCGATTTTGAACGAAATCGGTCTAATAACAAAGAATTTCAATATGGCGGGGACTTTTAAAATTTTGGCAACTATTTCCTCTTTCTTGACCCCAGAGAAGCCTAAATATCGATTTTGAACGAAATCGGTCCAATAACGAAAAATTTCAATATGGCGGGAACTTTTTAAAATTTTGACAGCCGTTTCCTCTTTCTTGACCCTAGGGCACCTTAGATATCGATTTTGAACGAAACCTGTACAATAACATAGAATTTCAATATGGCGGGGACTTTTAAAATTTTGGCAACCATTTCCTCTTTCTTGACCCCAGAATAGCCTAAATATTGATTTTGAACGAAATCTGTCCAATAAGAAAGAATTTAAATATGGCGGGGAAAATTTTGGCAACCATTTCCTCTTTCTTGAACCCAGAGAAGCCTAAATATCGATTTTGAATGAAATCGGTCTAATAACAAAGAATTTCAATATGGTGGGGACTTTTAAAATTTTGGCAACTATTTCCTCTTTCTTGACCCCAGAGAAGCCTAAATATCGATTTTGAACGAAATCGGTCCAATAACGAAGAATTTCAATATGGCGGGAACTTTTAAAATTTTGGCAATCATTTCCTCTTTATTGACCCCAGAGAAGCCTAAATATCGATTTTGAACTAAATCGGTCTAATAACAAAGAATTTCAATATGGCGGGGACTTTTTAAAATTTTGACAGCCGTTTCCTCTTTCTTGACCCTAGGGCACCTTAGATATCGATTTTGAACGAAACCTGTCCAATAACATAGAATTTCAATATGGCGGGGACTTTTTAAAATTTTGGCAACCATTTCCTCTTTCTTGACCCCAGAATAGCCTAAATATTGATTTTGAACGTAATCGGTCCAATTACAAAGAATTTCAATATGGCGGGGACTTTTAAAATTTTGGCAACCATTTCCTCTTTCTTGACCCCAGAGAAGCCTAAATATCAATTTTGAACGAAATCGGTCTAATAACAAAGAATTTCAATATGGCGGGGACTTTTTAAAATTTTGGCAACCATTTCCTCTTTCTTGACCCCAGAATAGCCTTAATATTGATTTTGAACGTAATCGGTCCAATAACAAAGAATTTCAATATAGCGGGGAAAATTTTGGCAACCATTTCCTCTTTCTTGAACCCAGAGAAGCCTAAATATCGATTTTGAACGAAATCGGTCTAATAACAAAGAATTTCAATATGGCGGGGACTTTTAAAATTTTGGCAACTATTTCCTCTTTCTTGACTCCAGAGAAGCCTAAATATCGATTTTGAACGAAATCGGTCCAATAACGAAGAATTTCAATATGGCTGGAACTTTTTAAAATTTTGGCAATCATTTCCTCTTTCTTGACCCCAGGGAAGCCTAAATATCGATTTTGAACGAAATCGGTCTAATAACAAAGAATTTCAATATGGTGGTGACTTTTTTTAATTTTGGCATCCATTTCCTCTTTCTTGACCCCAGAATAGCCTTAATATTGATTTTGAACGTAATCGGTCCAATTACAAAGAATTTCAATATGGCGGGGACTTAAAATTTTGGCAACCACTTCCTCATTCTTGACCCCAGAGAAGCTTAATATCGATTTTCAACGAAATCGGTCTAATAACAAAGAATTTCAATATGGCGGGGACTTTTTAAAATTTTGGCAACCATTTCATCTTTCTTGACCCCAGAATAGCCTTAATATTGATTTTGAACGTAATCGGTCCAATAACAAAGAATTTCAATATAGCGGGGAAAATTTTGGCAACCATTTCCTCTTTCTTGAACCCAGAGAAGCCTAAATATCGATTTTGAGCGAAATCGGTCTAATAACAAAGAATTTCAATATGGCGGGGACTTTTAAAATTTTGGCAACTATTTCCTCTTTCTTGACCCCAGAGAAGCCTAAATATCGATTTTGAATGAAATCGGTCCAATAACGAAGAATTTCAATATGGCTGGAACTTTTTAAAATTTTGGCAATCATTTCCTCTTTCTTGACCCCAGGGAAGCCTAAATATCGATTTTGAACGAAATCGGTCTAATAACAAAGAATTTCAATATGGCGGGGACTTTTAAAATTTTGGCAACTATTTCCTCTTTCTTGACCCCAGAGAAGCCTAAATATCGATTTTGAACGAAATCGGTCCAATAACGAAGAATTTCAATATGGCTGGAACTTTTAAAATTTTGGCAATCATTTCCTCTTTCTTGACCCCAGGGAAGCCTAAATATCGATTTTGAACGAAATCGGTCTAATAACAAAGAATTCCAATATGGCGGTGACTTTTTTAATTTTGGCATCCATTTCCTCTTTCTTTCTATTCGAAACTATTCAATACGATCCCTGTGTCGTATTGTATGGTTGTGATTCGATCCGAATCATTATAAATGCGAAAGTGTGTTTGTTGGTTCGTCTTTCAATCACGCCGCAACAGAGCTCTAATAAGACCCTCATCACTGAGCGCTAGGAATTTAAATAAATATTATGTACCTACTTACATAATATAATTTTGACGACCTCCGCAGTGGTGAGCGCTCTGGTCTTAAAACTGGGAGGTTCCGGGTTCGATTCCCGGTGGGGTCGATTAAGGAATTTATAATTTCTGAATTATCTCTGGTGGAAGGCTTTGGCCATGGCTAGTTACCAGTTAGGTACCACCCTACCGTCAAAGACGTGCCGCCAAGTGCTTTAGCGTTCCGGCACGACAGCGTGTAGAAACAGATAAGGGGTATGGCTTGAATGCACACTGCCATACCCCTTCCAAGTTAGCACGTACCATCTTAGACTGCATGGTCACTTACCATCATGTGAGATCGCAGTGACGGACTATTTTGTCATCGAATAAAAAAAATTAATTAATTTAAATTGCCCCTTCCAGAAATCAAACCCAGGTCCCCCCAGTAATAAGACTCCACACTACTGAGACTAAGCACTATTGCTGCGCTACCTAGGAATTTAAATAAATTACTGACTAGGTACTTTTAGAATATTATTAGAAATCTTCGTCCTCGATTCAGGTCCCACTGTACGGGCCTCTATAATACACTATTTCGCTCGTAAAATTATTTTTGCCAGAGCGCGCGACGAGCAACGTGGATCCTCTTCGAAAGCCAGCGGCTGAATGAGAAAATGACGGCCTGAGCCCGCTTTCATACTAATTTGTATCGAAGATTTTTTATTATATTTTTCATTAATTATTGAAATGATTTATGTCATAAATAAAAATTGCTTAATAAAGTTTGATTCCTTTACTTTTCAAAAAGGAATTATTTTTCTGATTTAAACCAGTAGAAACTTCACGCTTATTGTAACGCCACAAGTAGTTTTTCTATGGTTTTTCATGTCAAAGTGAGTAATTGAAATTTTTTTACTCAAAAAGTATTATTTTTATGACAAATCTGAAAGTTGCACAATGTAGTTCAACTATTAAAATAGCCTACACAATTTTTTCTTCCTCAAAATATATCTGTTTACTATGTTAAACTATTGTAACGAAAGAGCATGTTTCGCGAAGAGGCTCGTTAAGCTGTCATTTCTTAGGGAGAGCCAGTCCAGTGAAGCATAGATTCATTAAAGAGGTCAGTGATTTCAACACAATATAGAGTAGGTTAGATCCCGTTGTTAGATTAACACTGCGTTTTTCAATGTGAATTCGCCACTCCAGCTCCTTTTGAGGCTCTAATCCCAACGGGAATATATCTGTGACCATTTTCCTTAAATAAACTACGTACTATAGGGCTCTTTTGCCGCCCCATATTTATATTGTTGAGTAGATGAATGAAAGACTTGTAGTTGTAAAGATACTTGGGTTGAATACTATAATATTGAATCCACAGATTAACCCGTGATTGATATGAATATAAAAATACAATAATAAAAATGACACCAAGAATTTTGAAAGATAATGGCCAGCCTAATGTTGATAAGAAATTGAATTTTTACATCCGTTCGCGCAGCTATTTATCTGTTTACAATGCTCGAAACTCAAATATTTCTTGCTGACATGACATGTGGCTATCTATTATCCTATTGAAGAGGTTGTATACGCCACACTACCAATTTTCATTATTTAACTATCACGTCAAAGGAGATTCAAAAACCTTTTACGGATCTAGTCTGTCGATCGGGATAGTCACTGTAAAGTAGGCTTTTATAAAATTAAAAAAAATTGATTTAATTATGAAAGTTTAATCGACTACCATGGGCCTCTACAGTTAGACGAAAAATATTTTTTGCAAGCGAAATTAAAGAGAGTAGACTTATATTATACTCGTAGAATGTTTCTGTCGCCGATTATGAACAAATAATAAACCATATTGAACGTACTTAACAGATATTGAATGCGACATGTCAACGTTAGCAAATTCCCTTAGATTTTCTCTAAAGTATGGATATTTTCTGTACCACTTAGACCACAAATCTTCTAGAGCAAGATCCCAGTGCCGCCAGACCTAAGTTATTTTCTCAGCAATTATTTGTGTACGATAGAGTACTGTTCGAATGTCCTTTCAGTATATGCGTACCAGCTAGATTGTGCCGACGGCCAATTTCCAGATACCAGGTGCTAAAGGTAGGTAAAAACTAGAATAACTTATCTTAAATTCTCAGGGCTGATTTTCATATATGTTTTAAAGAATATTGTAAAAATTAATAAATTAATATTGCCAGACGCTTACCGCCGGCGGTTACTTTAGCCAGACGCTTTGAAGCTCCCAAAAAAATATATAATTTAAGTTAACTTATATTCTCAGTTCTGATTTTCATGATACTCAGGGAACTATTGCGATATTATCTGTAAGCTGCCAGACCTATTGGAAGGGTCAAACATCCCCCCAGACACACATTATGCGTCCCCATATGTATGAGCGCTAGAACATGATTCACTTGTTTAAGTGTGTGAGAGATAATATCATCATACTATAATATTATAAATGCGAAAGTGTGTTTGTTGGTTTGTCTTTCAATCACTCTGCAACAGAGCTATGGATCGACGTGATTTTTTGCCTGGGTATAGCTTAGGATCTAGAGAGAGAGAACTATTGCAATATCTTCTAGCTGGTACGCATATACTGAAAGGACATTCGAACAGTACTCTATCGTACACAAATAATTGCTGAGAAAATAACTTAGGTCTGGCGGCACTGGGATCTTGGACCATTCGTACAGTCTACCTTCTCAGTAGGTAATAATTTAAAACAATAGCAGCCGCAGATGCTTCATAAAAAATGTTTCTTCCGAATCTCGGATGCAAATGAACCATTAGGTGGAATGCCGTCGATCCCCCCCGTCCTTTCTATTTTCCCCTCCCCCTCGATTCGTCGTTTCTTTGAATTTGAATAATTTCAGAAGCCATCACGGCCACGTAACAAAAGGCCGGAAATGAAGCCGTCCTCTTTGTTCAGTTTCGGCTGAGCTACGGTTACATCGGTTAACTCGCGAGCCTGAAGCTGATGTAATTGTAGCCATGATTGTAAAATAACTTGGATACCTTCAAATCAAGTAAGCATTGATAGACTAGTGGTTGGTCTATTCGGGGGATCGCAGGTTCGATCCCGGGCACGCACCTCTGATTTTTCGAAGTTTTGTGCGTTTATGCAATTAAATATCACATACTTTAACGGTGAAGGAAAACATCGTGAGGAAACCTGTGCATCTGAGAGTTCCCCACAAAAGTTCTCGAAGGTGTGTGTGTGTGTGTGTGTCCGCTAATTCGCATTGAACCAGCGTGGTAGTAGACTATGGTCTATAACCCTTGCCTGAGAGGAGACCTGCGCTCAGTAGTGAGCCGTTAATGAGTTGATGGTGTGTGTGGTATGAACGTTCAAATCAAGAGAAATTTTCCATGCAAGCATGGTCTTGTCTTGGTCTGCATTTTCACTTACCATCAGGTGTGATACCAGTCAACTGTAGCTTAAAAACTCTAAATGAATTAATTGTACCTAATATACACCATTGTCACAATATAAAATTAAATAACAGAGATGGTTTTGGAGGCAATTAAAAAGCTCCTGCACACACTATTAAATTATTATTTATTATTAAAAAAATCGGCCAAGTGCGAGTCGGGCCTCGCTCTTTTAGGGTTCCGTTAAAAAAAATTAAATAAAAATATTTCCATGTACCCATGGAAATATTTTAATTTTTTTTTTATTTAATTTAATTTTTATTATTTGTTGTTATAGCGGCAATAGAAATACATAATATGTGAAAATTTCATCGGTCTATCTATTACGGTTTACGAGATACAGCCCGCTGACAGACGGACGGACGGACGGACGGATGGACGGACAGCGTAGGCTTAGTAATAGGGTCCCGTTGGTACCCTTTGGGTACGGAACCCTAAAAAAGAGTGAGTAGATGTCTTATAAGGTGCTCTGTCTAGAGCTGCATTATCATTTATCACTATCATCACGTGATTGCAGTGTGTGATGGGTAGCTGAACAAAGTAGTTACACTATAAACGTTAAGCTTCAATCCAGTTAGATATAAGCCAAGTAATCCAAGCCGTACTAGTTCAAGTTTATCTTAACAATGTCAGCTACAAAGGACTATGTAGTGATAAAGGTCAGAACATGTAAATGGCATAATTGTCGGTACCTAAAAGCGACCTAAAGCAAAATTTGGAAAAAAAGCATTTTATCTTAGTTTAACCTAATTAACTGACGCATGGACCTAAGTGTATTGTTGGTTTACCGCTAGGATATTCACAGAATATTTTTTCAGAATTTCAAACTTCTGCGTCCGCTAGTTTTGGCTATGCGGTGTTCGTCAGCCAACTGATCAGTCAACATAATGTGTAAAATATTCACAATAAATTATGATTACAGGTTTTAACAAATTATGGTGTAAACAAAAACTTACAAGTACCTAACATAAGTAACGTTCCAATTATTAAGTAGAAAGATATCATATTCTGACAGATGCAGAGAAACCTTTTTTTTAATTTGATGACAAGATATTCCTTGAATGCAATCACAATATTTAGATTTATTAGATTCACAATATGGCAATGATCACTCAACCCATACCCCCTAATCGGTTTCTACACGCCATCGTGCCGGAACGCTAAATCGCTTGGTGGCTCGTCTTTGACGGTAGGGTGGTAACTAGCCACGGCCAAAGCCTCCCACCAGACCAGACAAGAGACAATTTAGAAATTATAAATTCCCAAATTGACCCCGAATCTTACCCGAGACCTCCCAGTCTAACCTTAAACAAATAAGTAATCTAAAAATGCTATCTTAGGTCACTTTGGTACTGGACGTGCTACTTAAGTTTATGGTGTCCGTATATGTGACTTCACGCGATGCGAAGTGCCATCGGAAGTGGGGACGGCGAAAGGAAATGCAAGTTAGCTAAGACGCCGTCGCCGCTCGCGCCAAGTGTGTCAGGGTGGTGTTGAAAACCCAACTAGATACTAGTGACCAGGAAAATGTGTACGAAAATTGTGAGAGAAATGTTGTTTCTTCAATACGTTAATAGAACAACAGCTGCACGGTGCACCTGATCTAATGAAGATTTTTGGGAAAACTTTTTTCTTACTTTATATCACTTGGCTGATGTAAAGTTGTAAAGACACGATTGTTATGTTTTAATAGTACATTGTTCAACGAGGGGTGAAAGTGACCGATTACATACGAGGGTGTCGTTTGAGGCGCGAGGCGCAGCCGAGGGCCTCAATACACCCGAGTTAGGAATCGCACTTTCTCCCGAGTGATACATAGTGCTTTATACTACACCTACGAGGAAAATAACAGACATTTTTTAATTAAAGTTTATATTGAAATTCGTACAATCATTAAAACTCAGGGTGATGTTTTTGTTCGACAAAGTAATGGTTTTAGACGTCTGAGAGCCAGCTGACGAGATAAATGCCTGTGCTGGTGGCACAGCGCTTGTGGAAGGCTGTGGTTCCAAAGGGTCAACTGCTTGTCTAAGTTGCCACTGGTGACGTTGCCGGCTTCGTAGATGGATGAGTAGATGAATGTTAGTTAAAAGAGTACAACATTTTCAGAAAAAGACGGTGCATTTTTCTCGTTTTTCCATTGTACAAAATCTTCGTAAGCTTCGTTGTATCTATTTTTGGATTTTTCGGGCAAAAGATTTGCAATCGCTGCTTCAGCAAATAATTTTTAATTCTGGCGGCGTCATCAAAATAACTTCACTGTCACTACTAGGTAATTTTATAAATTCAATATTATGATAAAACAAAAGAAAGAATTTTTTAAATATTTTTAAATGCAAAGAAAATGCAAGCGGCCCGTAACAATTTGTTTTTTTGACAATAATTTTTGGTACACAAAGAAAATAGCGCGAACAATTTTGTAGGTTGTTGTTGTTTTTCATTCGCCCTCTTGAGGACAGGCAAAGATCCATGACCTATTCAGCCTATTAAAATCTGTAACCGCGTATTCCTACTTATAAAACAAAATCGTCTTAATGATATTCTTCTATATTTAATTATATTAATTAAAAATTGAAATGAAAATGAAATAAATACAATAATATACAAAATAAATAACATAAGGGTACAACTGGCGGCTATAAAACTATTAGAAGCGATACCAGCACATACCAGGCAACCATGTAGTAGAGGATAATATTATGATGATATGATATTTATTTATTATTTTATTATTTATCATTTAGTTCCTATTTTTTATATTTTTAGTTCGTTATTTAATTTATTAGATACTTACTATGAAAATAATGAGTCTTATTTGTTGAAACAGATTTCTATTTTTTTATCATTTTTTAAGTATTGGTATTACTGAACTGATTTTATCAAAAATTAAAAAAAAAAAAACCACGTGTGTAATGGATTTTCATACAACTTTTCAGCCCGCTAAAGCACGTAAGTAATGAAATTTCATACATTTTTTCAGCCCGCAGATTTGTCTCCACGTAAAGACGTATTTTCTTTCTCGCTCTTTTACGATATGACGCAAATCAGAAGGTACTTTCCGAGCAGGTGTAGTATAAAAAAGTTTGACGGAACATGCATTTCTCGCAGTCAAGAACTTTTCATGGACGTTTTTCTATTAGATTCTATTATATGGGATTTCATAATAATACTCGTATCTTCTTAGTTATCTTGAAGATAAGACTTTAGCCTCATTTAAGGGTGGTTCGAATTGGTACCAATACCATGTTGCAATGTTTTTTAATAATAAAAGAGTTTGATAGGTAGGTATATGCATGTGATACATTATTAGTAAGTATAATAGTACATTGTTACCTTAGGGATGAAAGTAACTTAATTAGTCCCGAGACGGGGTTTGGCGCCCGAGCGTAGCGAGGGGGCCTATAGTTCGAGGGACTAAATAAGTCTTTATCCCGAGGTAAACACTGTGCTTTTCATTACGAATATAAGGAAAGTCAAAATAAAAATAGAAATTAGCTAAAGAAAATTGAGTGAACTTTATTTTACATAAATCAACAACTTTGGTGAGATATTTATTTAAAGTTTATGTTAAAATTAGAACAATTAGTAATAGTTAGTGAAAGGTTTTTGCCGGGTATATTGATATTTGATATTTTCTGGGAAAATTGAGTTTCTACAGTATCCAGGGATTCTTGGGTGAATGTTGGCGACATTGGTATTGGTGTCTTTTCTTCAGCTGTTACAGTTATATTGTTGGATTCCACCTGATAATCTTTTGAAGTGCTCGGCTGTGGGGTATCAGTGGAGTGCAGATTTATCATTTTTGTTACTATGTGTGATATCTTAATTTTATTTTCCACTGACTCTTCTATGTAGCCTTCAGCTACTTTACTCGACTTCCAACCTCCATGTCTTTTAATGACAGTTAAATCGGCACCAGAATCGGCTAGCAAAGTTGCCGATGTTCTGCGAAAACAGTGACCCGAATATAGATGTGAGTTTGGCAAATTAAGGTATGTGGCTATCTCTTTAGGAATACTCGACATCTTGTTTTTGCCAATTACTTGCCGAAGACACTTCCCTTTATGATAGTTTATGAAAAAACGGTTCGTTTCTATACCACTTGGTCGTAACTTTTGGTATTTTTCTATTATATTTACAAATTCTTTTTTAATGACGAAGGTTCGGTCAACTTTGGTTTTAGTGCCACGTAAATTCACCAATATTATATCACCTTGTTTTTCAATGTCATCAACCTTCATATTTACTAGCTCGATACTTCTGCAAGCGCCACTTATTGCCAATATTAACACTACCTGCAAAAAAAAATATTTCTCTAATAGATGTATAAATATATGAGAGCAGTGATAGCCTAGTGGTTCAGTCCTCTGCCTCTCATCAGGAGGTCACGGGTTCGAATCCCGGGCACGCACCTCTGACTTTTCGAAGTTATGTGCGTTTTCGAAAACTCAAATATTACTTGCTTAGCGGTGAAGGAAAACATCGTGAGGAAACCTGCATGCCTGAGAGTTCACATAAGTGTTCTTAAGGGTGTGCGAAGCCCACCAACCCGCACTTGGCCTGCGTGGTGGGCTATGGCCAAATCCCTCTCATTCTGAGAGGAGTCGACCCGTGCCCAGCAGTGGGACATAAAAAGGGGTTGAGACGAGATAAATAAAATATGTATAGAAAGTTACAATTTGATACAAATTACTTATGTGCGTAAACAATAAAAAGATTAACTTACCTTCATTACTAGGTATATTTCATCAGGCTCTTTGTTTAAGAAGGTTTCTACCTCTTGAGAAGTGAAAACTTTGGATTTTTTCGATTTAAACCCATCAGACTGTCTTTTGAGAAATGATGTGAGTCTCTCAAAATCCTTTAAATGGACGTTGTGTTTAGTACTTAATGTTGTCTTTAACATAGAATACACGCTCCATAATGTTGAAGGTTTATAAGTCTTTGATAATTCGTTGAAATATGTTCAATCTTTGCTTATGGCTAAGTGGGTAGAAAAAAGAAATGATTGTAATTACTTATGTATTAGTCAATGTTTTCTATATCTACCTGCTTCGCGCGGCACAAAAACGCCCGGAGGCGCGTCGCCGCATACCTCTCTTGCGTCGCGACCGTGATCAGACGCAGACGTTTGTCTACGCGAACTTCCACGTAAAACGTTTTTACTAAAGGAAACGCGTATTGGTGGATGCCGTGCATTCCATCCCCTGTAAATCTTTGTCGAGCTGCCGTGTTCCTGTCCCAGAGCGTGCTGGAAGGTCTACGCCGTGCGTCAACCTTTGAAACGTGGCGAATGCGAGGTAAGTGCAATTATTTCACTTCCCATTTGTAGCCCAGGCAAAGATTGTAACAATTCCAGCCTACAGTCCACTAAACTTTTCATTATATTGCGCATAAACAGCACAATTTTTTGGTACCTTCGACTCGGATTCCTACTATATTAGGTCTCCATCTTTGTCTCCACACACATTTTACTATAACGTATTCTTGACGTTCAAGAGTAGGTTTATATTTTAGTTATTTAACATTAACTTACGTTAAATCAGTTTAATATCGACTTTTAAGTAGGTAGGTAGGTATTCAGAGAAATCATGGCTCCTAAGAAAGATCAAGAAGCCGCTGATGTACCTATTGCATTGACAGTTCTAATAAAACGGAAAGAAAGATGTTTTGAACAAATGCAATCTATTTTCGATTTATCTAAAAGAGTTAACGATGATCAAGCTAGGGAATTATTTTTATTGCGGGTTAATGAAATTGACACATTGAAGTCAACATTTGAGAAAATAATTTTCAGTATATTTGAAATGGAACTTGAAAATGACCAGTCTTCATTATTACATAGTCAAGATTTAAAAAACTTTGAAGATTTATATTATAGAACAAAGTTAGTTGCATCCAAATATGAACCTAACTGCTCGAGTAATAAGGACCGAGTTCCTTCGACAGAGTCGAGGCCACGTCTTCCTAAGTTGGAGTTATTTACTTTTGACGGTGAAATTGAAAATTTTACAACCTTCTACGAGACATTTTGTTCATTGGTACATAATCAATCAAGTATATCTAAAATAGATAAATTTCACTATTTATTGTCGTGCACAAAGGGTTCTGCGCTAAATATCGTCAAGAGCGTTCCGATCTCTGCCAGTAATTATGATGTTGTTTGGCAAAGTTTACTTAATAAGTACCAAGATAAAAGAATGTTAGTCGGCAGATATTTGGAAAAAATGTTAAATTTTACGCCTTTGACTAAAGAAACTTCCGCACACTTAAATATATTTATAGAAAATTTTGAACACTCGTTTATGGCTATTGAAGCGTTGAAGATTGATAACTTAGGAAGTTATATTTTATGCCATATTGCATTAAGAGCCTTAGACCCTCAAACTCGGAAGTCGTTTGAAAAACAACTAGATCAAAGTTCTATTCCTGACTTCACAGATTTAGTGTCCTTCGTACACAATCATATAAAGGTGCTAGATCATTCTGCGTCATATTCTTGTTCTAATAATTCTACTAATCAGAATCAATATAAAAAGCAATTTCCGAAAAATAAACAATCTAAGGCTGAACAAAGTTCACTTAAAAATTACTCTCATGCTAGTTCCAAGAATTCTAAAAACTTTATTTGCGCTCACTGTGGTGGAAATCACATGATTTATCGCTGTAGTCAATTTCGTAAATTGACCAACGCTGAACGAGTCAGCCGTGCTGCAAGTTTAAGATTATGTAAATCGTGTTTAAAAAATTCCCATTCCCTAGAAAGTGAGTGTAAAAGTACTTTCCTTTGTTTAATTTGTGATAAAAAAGATCACCATACTTTATTACATACCGATAGCGGAACTGAACCTGTTACTCCGTCAGCCTCAAACGCCGCGACGACTGTGCCACCGCGATCCGCTTCGATCGTCGATAACCGGGCGCTTATCTTTCACGCGGAGGATAGCTATACTTCAGTCGTACTAGGCACGGCTGTTGTCCGCGTGAAAGATAAAAATGAGTCATACCAACCCTGTCGAGTGCTGATCGACTCTGGCGCTCAGTCAAATTTTATTTCAATAGCATGTTTGCAGCGTTTGGGGTTGGCTCAAAGGAAATGTCCTTTTAATATTTTTGGTCTTGCTGGCGAAAGTGTAAAAAATCACGGCATGACGTCATTCAGTTTGACGCCGCGTCACCTTGACACTCCGAGTTTTAATATTGACGCCGTGGTTTTAACTAAATTAACTTCCGATTTACCTACAATTAAAATCCCGCAAAATACAATCAAAGAATACAACAATTTATTCTTAGCTGATCCCCAATTTTACAAATCGTCACCGATTGATATAATTTTAGCTGGTGATATTTTTCCGTACGTTTATGATGGAAAAAAGATTATCTTTGATCGCGACATTCCCGCTGCTTTAAGTAGTGTGTTCGGATACGTTATCTCAGGAAAGTTAGCGATTCAACCATCTACACTAGCGGCACGCTATGATGGCCGGTTTGACACATTACAATAGTGATGTGGAATGTCAATTTATTCTCGAACAAAAAACAATTAAGTTTTGTTTTTGTACCTGATTAAATAGGTTTAATAAAACAAAAATGTATATGTTTATTTAATTTATTTGAACGAACTGAATATTTGAATGAAAATGAATATACATACTTTATATGCACACAAGAAACATATGAATACAAAAGATACCAAAAAAGGTGCCACAAAAGGCCATAATTAATCAGATTCGTCCATACTACTATTTTCACTGTCGTCACTGCTATCATCACCTACATTAATAATTATATGTTCGTTTTCTATAATATTATCTATTTTCACATCTCTTTCATAATCTTCCCTTATTAATTTAACAGTTCTATTCACAACCTTTTCCCAGTCTCCTTTAGTCACATGTTCACAAGCTTCTTCTAATAATTTTAGCATTTTTTTTGTGGTAAATGGGGGTTCTGTATTGTGTCTTGCAGCATATCCCTTTATTTGAGCCCACACCAACTCAATCGCATTATACTCACAATGGTAAGGCGGTAACCGTATAACTCTGTGCCCATGTTCTAATGCTATTTCGTCAATGACGTATCGGATCTTGGTTGGTTTGTTTTCTTTTAAAAGACGTACTAATTCCGCTTTTAACATATTCATGTTTGCATCTACGCCATTTTTACGAAGCCATGCGACGATATCAGCTTTCTTTTGGGATTGGGCAGGTGGCTTGTCAATTTGCATCGAGTGGTATGGGGCGTTGTCCATAATTATAATAGATGGTTCAGGGAGGCTACACAACATTGAGGTAAACCATTCAGTAAACTTTTCTCCATTCATGTCTTCATGATAGTCTCCAGTGGTTTTTGACGCAAAAGCCATGAGAGAACCTTCGACAAACCCGTTGATGGTTCCGGCGTGACAAATTATAAGTCGCGATCCTTTTCCTACAGGAACTTTGGAAGTAGATGCTGCTGTGTCATCGTTCCAAGAACGGCCTACAGTATGGTTAGCATTAAGCCATGTTTCATCCAAGAACACAACATTTTGCCAATTTTTGATTTCTTTCACTTGCCGTAAAAAGTATACCTTGCCATCGCTATATCAAATCTTTCCATCAATATTTTGCGTTTGTTACATTTTTTGTATCGAAATCCAATGGTCTTCAAAATCTTCGTTAAAGAACTTTCCCCACCGAAGAATAATCCAGCTTCCTTCAGTGAATGCACCAACTTTTTTCTTGTTGGATACTCCTTCTGTAAATAGTAGCCGTAAACATGTCTTCGGATAGCATCGGCATCAAAGCTATCGATGCCTACGACTGGTTTTGCTCGTTTTCTCTTTTTTGGTGTGTGAAGTTTATTTTCTTCTGTGCCAGTCTCGCCATATTTTTTTTTAGTTATCCGTCTAACAGTTCGTTGTCCAATATTAAGCGCATCAGCTACGCGTTCAACCACTGACGTTATAGGTAAAATTGGCCCTCCATTTTGAGCTTCACGATCGAAATAGTTACGAAGGCGTATTACGAACTCACGTGTCTGACTATTTAGAACAGTTCTCTGCGTACGTTCGGTCATATCGACGAAATCCACAACAAAGGGCTTGAACAGAGTCCAAATTAACGAGCAAGGGTCAACAGTAATGCAGTATCAATATTTGAAATCCAAAGCCAGGTCAAAACTATATCACAATCGCATTGCACTGACAGTTTATACTTTTCGAAGCAACGTCAATTCGAAACTGCTTTGTTTTGCATTGAGCATTGACGCGAGTTTGCCGGAGGTAGTAGTTGTGCTAGCCAGCGATCCTATGTGACGATCGTATTAGATTCCATTTTTAAAAATTTTCAATTTAGAAAACCAAATGCCGAGTTGTGGTATATATCATATAAAAATAAAAATTTTACCTTTTGTATGAAACAGCTGATATTTTTTTGCGATTTCAGAGGTTTGTCCACATAGTGAAAATTGTTCATATTCACAAGTACATTCACCCCTTAAATGGTGCAAACTGATTTTTCTACACTTGTATACATTTTAGAAATCAATTTAATAAATAAATTTTGAGTCCTAAACCTAAAACTACATTCGATAAAATTTATGAATCTCTGCACATCACTATCGTCAATAAAGTAATACAATTATTTCCTTCAAAGTCGTTATCAATTAATACGGAACTTCATGAGCGGACAAACGTCAAACCGGCCATCATAGCGTGCCGCTAGTGTAGTAATAATGTTGTAACGTTTACAACCTCACTCGTGTCGTACACTTGTGAAGACGATCGTCTCAATGATACGCTCAAGACGTTCTGGGCGGTGGAGTCTGCGCCGTGCGAGATTCCAATGAGTCCGTCTGAGGAGATCGCTGAAAAATTATATAAAGAGAAACATTATCGTGATGAAATTGGCCGTTATGTTTCTCCGATTTTAATCAACCCTAACCACGAACCGTTAGGAGATTCGTATGACATAGCCTTAAAACGTCTTTTTCAAATTGAACGTAGACTAGCGCGTTCGCCTGACTTGCGTGCCGCATACGTTGATTTCATGCGAGAATATGAATCATTAGGGCATATGGAGTTATATACGGGTACGGAACCCTCCAAATATATTATCCCTCATCATTGCGTCTTACGCCCTTCTAGCAGTTCGACACCATTGAGAGTGGTTTATGATGGGTCAAGTCCTACTACCAATGGTATTAGTCTGAACGATATTCTTTTGACAGGTCCTAAACTACACAACGACATCTCAAAGATAGTTTTAAATTTTAGACTATATGACGTGTGTTTTACAGCCGACGTATCTAAAATGTATCGAGGGGTTCTTATTGATCCTTCGGAACGAAATTATCAACACATTCTTTGGCGTGAAACTCCGTCAGAACCTGTCCGTATTTATGAATTGAAAACAAATACCTACGGTCTTCGGAGAGCACCGTATGTTGCCGTACGGACTTTACATCAACTTGCACTCGATAACCCGCAATGTCGAGCGTCGGCCATAGTTACACAGGGATTCTATGTCGATGATTTGTTATGGTCGTGCCAAACGATAACAGAAGCCTGTGCCTTATAGGACGAACTTATGTCTCTTCTAAAAAGTGGGGGCTTTGAATTAAAAAAGTGGGCCAGCAATAGTCCAGAATTTCTTCTGAGACTAAATACAGAAAATATTTCAAATATTAATTTTGAAGATGATTCATTATCGAATTCGTTAAAAGTTTTAGGATTAACTTGGTTACCGTCTGCTGACTGCTTTTCTTTTAATTATAATTTGACCGACGTTAAGTTTACGAAGCGCTCAGTGTTGACATTACTCGCGAGTATATTCGACCCGGTTGGATTTATTTCACCTTGCACTTTTACAGCTAAGTGCATAATGCAAAACTTGTGGAAATTAGGTCTCGGTTGGGATGATTCGTTGCCTATTGAGATTTACGAAAAATGGAATAAATTTATTCGTGAGTTGCCAACCCTAGCGGACTTAAGGATCGAGCGACATTTATTAATACCTAACTTTTCGGACGTGCATGTGATAGGCTTTTGCGATGCGTCATCGCGCGGCTATGCAGCATGTGTATACCTTCGCAGTGCAGACGAGGACGGAAGGGTCAAGGTTCGAATATTGACTAGCAAATCTAAAGTTGCGCCCTTAAAACCAATTTTATCAATACCTAGACTTGAATTAATGGCGGCCGTGCTGCTAGCAAAAGTTTTACGATTCGTAATCGCTAATCTTACTGATTTTAACTTCACTATAGTAGCCTTTAGCGACTCCAGTGTTGTTTTGTCGTGGTTACAAACACCACCGTATCAACTAAAGACCTTTGTCTCAAATAGGGTCAGTGAAATTGTTGATGTAATTCCACCAAATCGTTGGTATCACGTAAGCAGTGAAAATAATGCTGCTGATTTGTGCTCACGTGGTACATTACCCAGTCAGTTTCTCGCCGCCGAAAGAACTTGGTTTCATGGGCCGGAGTGGTTATTAGAAGACCCGAGTGACTGGCCATCTAGTACATTTTTCGTAAAAAACACAAAAGGTATTCCCGAGTTAAAATCAAATGTAGATACATTCTCATTACCTTCAAGTAAAAGTAAGATTTTAATCAATGACCTTGAAGAAATATTTGATAAATTTTCTTCTTTCAATAGACTACAACGAACTATCGGTTGGTGTCATCGGTTCGTAAACAATTTAAAGTCTCGGTCAAACAGGACTTCTGGGCCATTGAATTCCTTTGAATTAAAACAAAGTCGTGACACTATCGTGCATGTAATTCAATCGAACCATTTTGGGTCTGAGATTGAGATTTTGAATAAGAAAGGGTATGTAGCTTCACTACGTAAACTTTCACCCTTTGTTGACCCCCGTGGGTTTCTCAGGGTGGGGGGTAGAATCTCACAATCTGATCTACCCTATGATACTAAGCATCCCTTGTTGCTCCCTAAAAAATGTCACACAGTTAATCTATTAATTGAGTATTTTCACAAAATGTATTTACACACGGGTCCTCGCACGTTGCAAGGAATTTTATGCAAAACCTATTGGATTATAAATGCTCGTAGCGTTCTTCGTTCAGTACTTTCAAAATGTGCTAATTGTTTTAAATATAATCCTAATATTATTCAACCCTCAATGGGTTCATTACCCGCTTCCAGGTTAAAACCCGGGAAGGTTTTTGACCACGTTGGTTGCGATATTGGAGGTCCTTTCTATGTTAAGGAAAGTCAGCGCCGCAACGCTAAAAGTTACAAGGCTTATTTGTGCCTGTTTGTTTGTTTTTCCACTAAGGCCGTGCATTTGGAGGTACTAACAGACTTAACATGTGATTGTTTCCTTGCGGCAGTAGATCGCCTAGTGGCTCGCAAAGGCCTCTGTAGGTGCCTGTATTCTGATTGTGGCAGAAATCTGATAGCAGCTGCCAAGCATTTAAAAGAAGTTGGCAATTTCTTTCGCAATAAGACTAACGGTGATGCCATTTTAGACGGTCTTTCATTGCGCAGCATTGATTGGCGGACCAATCCACCAAACGCGCCTTCCATGGGAGGTCTCTGGGAATCGGGGATAAAATCAGCTAAGAGACATCTATATCGCACCATAGGATCTCGTATTCTTACCTTTGAAGAGCTGAACACCATATTTTGTAAAATAGAAGCTATGATGAATTCACGTCCATTGTGCTCGTTGTCCAATAATCCGAACGAGTTTGACGTACTTACCGCAGGGCATTTCTTAATTGGACAAAGCTTACTGGCTGTCCCCGAATACGATGTTGAGGACGTTCCTCTGAACAAACTGTCTCGGTGGCAAGCAATACAGAAGATTACTCAGTCCTTTTGGAAGCGTTGGTCAGATGACTACGTTCACACTCTCCAACAAAGGGAGAAGTGGTTCTCTTCAAAACCTAACGTTAACGTCGGAGACCTGGTACTTCTCAAATCAGATCTCGCTAAACCATTACAATGGCCTTTAGGTAGGATAGTAGAAGTGCATCCAGGTGTCGATAACATAGTGCGCGTAGTCACTGTACGCACAAAAACTGGTCTATATAAAAGACCTGTGAACAAAATTTGTCCTTTGCCTTATGCAAATTAATTTAAATAAATTCATAGGTACTGTTAGCTTAGCATAGTTTTAATTTTTTTTTAATTTTATTTTACTTTCTTGTAGTTAGGTACACTAAACTCAGTTACACTTACACTATACATGTACATGTAGGTACATTATTCAATTGGTTTCGTAAACTATAGTTAGTTGACTTCACATTTCATACCTTTCATAATCATTTAAGGGAAATCATCATACTGATTTCGGTGGGGGGTATGTTCAATTTTTGCTTATGGCTAAGTGGGTAGAAAAAAGAAATGATTGTAATTACTTATGTATTAGTCAACGTTTTCTATCTACCTGCTTCGCGTGGCACAAAAACGCCCGGAGACGCGTCGCCGCATCGCTCTCTTGCGTCGCGACCGTGATCAGACGCAGACGTTTGTCTACACGAACTTCCACGTAAAACGTTTTTACTAAAGGAAACGCGTATTGGTGGATGCCGTGCATTCCATCCCCTGTAAATCTTTGTCGAGCTGCCGTGTTCCTGTCCCAGAGCGTGCTGGAAGGTCTACGCCGTGCGTCAACCTTTGAAACGTGGCGAATGCGAGGTAAGTGCAATTATTTCACTTCCCATTTGTAGCCCAGGCAAAGATTGTAACAATTCCAGCCTACAGTCCACTAAACTTTACATTATATTGCGCATAAACAGCACAAAATATATTAGCAAAACGTTTTCTGATAACGATTTCACTTTTTTCTCAGCGCGCCATTTCATAAAATCGTCGTATGATTTTAGGTATCTTTGTTTTGATTTAGGTGGTAAAAGGTTTTCCACTACTGCTTGAGCCTCTTCTCTCACAAAATCAGGCGTTAAATCCATATCTGAATCAGATGAACTCATTGTGTCAATAAAAATCACTGTTAAACAGAAGCCTAAACAAAACTCTACAACTCGAAAAACAAATGAAGATCGGATTGCCGCTTGCCACTGTGACGAGCGCCGTCACAACGCAAAGCAGCCTACACGGGCGGCGTGAATCACCGCACGAGGGACCCGCGTGAACACGCCGTCACAGCGCAAGCAGCCCACAATACACGTGCCGCCTGACTCACCACGCGGGGCCGACGTGAACGCACTCGCCAGGCCAATGACCTCATCGGCGCGACCTCCGCCGAACCGCGCCGAGGCCCACCGAAGCAGCCAACAGAAAAGTATAAAAGCCGAACAAGAGCGTCCAGCATCAGTTCGCTAGCGGCGCTCGTACCATCGGGGTCGGTCTGATTTCCCTCTGGATCGATCCCATCGTCGGCCTGATTACCCTCTGGGTTGACGAGTGGTACGAGCTCTCTGGTGGACCCACAGGGGCTGTTGCTCGCGCCTGGCCTCGCGGCCCGGCCCGTCCAACCACCCCGAGCGTCTGCGTTCCCCCCGCGACCGCCGCGTCACCCGCGCTCCACCGGGAGTCCGTCGTCCTTCCGTCAGCCGCCCGGGCGGTCCCGCTTCATATAATATTGTAACCGTGTTTAGGCTTGCGTCAACGTCTCTCGATATCGTGTAATAGGTTAAGAGAAGTGTAAATAAAAGTCGTTATTGTTTATCGAGTATTTTATTCCTTGTCCTAGGAAATAGTGAAAAACGAGGTTCGATCCCTCACATCTAATGAACGAAGTGGGTCGCTCTCAGCCGGGTCGATCCACTCCGTTACATTTGGCGCCCAACGCAAAAACCCGCGATACCGTTCCGTTACATTTGGCGTCCAACGTGCACTCCGTTACATTTGGCGCCCACCGCAAAAACCCGCGATACCGTTCCGTGAACACGTGAAAAAAAAAACCACCTACTCGTCCGTGAAAATACCGCGCGAACCAATTAGGTAGCCGGTCCGTTTGCGTCGCTTAAGAATCGCGTCGCATCCGTAAAACCACTCACCCGCGCCAATCCGTTACGCTTGGCCGGTCCGTCCGCCCGCGTCGCGTCGCGAGAAAAAGTACCGCGTCGCGTTCACAGGCATATTCCGTAAAAATAGACACGCTCCACGCGACCGTGGTGGTGTCTACCCGTACCGAAAAACACAGAGTGGCAATCAAACAGTAGGTCATTTCACTTTAGGAATACTCGCGACTTTTACAACTTAACGGTTACAAACTCTTTCACGTAATCGATTCGATTTATCGGGTCCACTGAAAGGGTGAGTAACCGATCGTATAAAGAGAAAGAAAACATAGGGAAAAGAATAAGAAAACGCGAAATAGATGCTTATCCCGGATTAGTCGGCTTGATTAACCTCGAGTAGTTAGATAAATCACGGGAAAAGCATCTCATCGTTTAGAAAACTACTACACGCACGACACAAGGGGGAACACCGCGGAGATTAGGGAAAAATTAATAAGAAAAATACAGTAGGTAGAAATAACGCTCGCCGACCGACCGTACTTGCTGTAACCGCCGGAATAATTAAATTGAGCACCGCGAAATAACCTAGCAACAGAGTAGGTTACCGTAGATATTAAAACTAAAAGATATAAACTAGCTTCAGTACCGTTACCGCAGATATTAAAGATAAAAGATATAAACTAGCTTCAGTACCGTTACCATAGATATTAAAATAAAAGATATTAACTAGCATCAGTACCGTTACCGTAGATATATTAACTAGCATCCGTACCGTGACCATAGATATTAAAAATAAAAGATTATAAACTAGCACCCGTACCACTACCGTAGGTATTAAAAATATAAAGATATTAACTAACAACCGTACCGTTACCGGAGAAAAAAAAAGATAGTCACTAACGCCCGTACCGTAAAAAGAAAAAAAAAAAACCCAAGACAGGGAGAACAAATCGAAGGCGAACTATGCCAACTGCCTGGATCTACTCACTAAACAAACAAAAACTAACAGAAGAGCTAGAGAAGAGAAACATACCAGCTCCAACTACAAGCACAGTGGAGGAATTGAGGAAGCTGTTATCAAAAACGATAAAAACCGAAGAAGCAACTAACCAAGACAACACAATGGGTACCGAAAACGGAGCAACAGACTTCGACAAAGCAGTGTCCCGATGGAAGATACAATTCGATTCAACAGGAGACGCCGTAGAATTTCTGGAAAGAGTAGAAGAACTGGCCGAAACATTAGAAGTTAACAAAGACAAGATAATACACGTCATACCAAGATGTCTCAGCGGAAAAGCAGCACTATGGTACAGGAACAACAATCAATATTGGGAAACATGGGAAGATTTAGCAGACAGCTTCAAGTTGTACTACTACCCGAAAAATTATGAGAAAAATCTTTTAGAAACGATCATAAACAAGAAACAGGAAGCACGTGAAGATTTCGTCGACTATCTAACAAACATGCAAACATTATTCAGAAGATATGGGAAATTAACACCAGAACAACAACTAGAGAGAATCTATGACAACATGAGAAGCAGCTACCAGTTCTACATCAAAAGAAGAGATTTCAACACGATGACGGAATTAATACAGTTGGCAAAAGAATACGAAAAAATTCGAACAGATCAGTATCAGTATACATACAAGACACCGACATACTACCGCAAGGGAAACCAACCAGAACAATCCAGAGCAGAGCCCAGAAACCAGGTACACAAACAGAAGCCGGAGGGAAAACTAATCTTACCGGACTATGACCCAGGGAAATGCTGCTGGAAGTGCGGAAAGAAAAACCACAAGGCCCGAGACTGCCGAGGCAAACAGGCTATTTTCTGCAGCCGTTGCGGATTACTAGGAAAACTAACTCGGGATTGCTGCAAAGGAGCGAGCAAAGCTGGAAAAACAGGGGCACAAGCCTACACAACAAACGTACAAGAAAGAAAAAAAGACAATAGAATATTCGCAGAGGTAAAAATAGGCGACAAGACGTACGAAGCACTAGTGGATACAGGGTCAACAAACACGTACATAAACAAGACCATCATGAACCACATAAAAGAAACTAGGAAGGACGTAATACCCAAATCAAACACTATAAAATTAGCAGACGGTTCGAAAATAACATCGGACACAGCAGTGAACATCGAACTCGAAGTCGCAGGACAGAAACTAACACACCAAGTGATATATCTACCAACAACTACAGTAATGATAATGGGCATGGACTTGCTAAGAAGACTGGGACTAGCAATAAGATGGGAACAAAAACCAAGTAGACAAACCGACAAAGAAAAACCTAAGGAAAAACGCGAGGGCAAGCAAAGGTTAACAAAGGAACAACAAGAAAGACTACAAACCATAATAGCCGAGGAATTCGAAAAAGCAGAAAAAAGCCCAAAAGGCAATACATGGGTGAAACATGTCATAAAACTAAAACATAAAGAACCAATAAAACAAAACGGGATAGCAGATGAACTATCAAGAAACCCAGTATGCGCCGCGTCAGTTGACGAAAACGAATGGTACACAAGGAAATTCAATAAGGTAATGGCGAACCCCGAAACAGAACCAGATTACCGAATACAGGAAGTTTAACTGTATAGAAGAATAATCAATCCACGATATGGGGGCAAATTAGATCCCGACACCGAATGGAAGCTATGCGTCAAAAACTCCGACAAAAGAAGAATCCTCTCACAAAACCACGACGAACCTAGCACAGGACACCTAGGGGTATCAAAAACCTTCAACAAAACAGCACAACGTTATTATTGGCCAGGCATTTTTAGAGACGTCGCAAAATACGTAAAAAAGTGCGAAACATGTCAGAAACATAAACGCGCGAACGCAGCCGTAATTGCACGAAAAGAATGCGTACCGATGAGAGGTGGCGAAATAAAAACTTTGCTCGGTGATAACGCGAAATCAGTCACAAGCAAACATTATAAAGACACACTCAGGAAGTATAATATAGGACAAAAACTCAGCCTACCGTACTCACCAAAGTGTAGTCCGACCAAACGAGGGTACAAAACACGCGAAAACACGATAGCCGCCTTTATAGGGAAAAATCGGGAAAAATGGAATAAGTACATAAGGAAAAAAACATCAGAATACAACACCGAGTTAAGAAACTTCAATGACGAAAAGAGTCTCCCGACACCGACGGTTGAGAAAAAAGAAAAACAAAAACTAGAAGAAATTTATCAAATGGTACGAGAGAACCAGAAACTAGCATCAACAAACCAAAAGAAAAACTATGATAAATCAAAACGCGAATGGGAACCAAAGATGGAACAACTCGTACTTAAACGAGATTTTCCACTGTCAAACGCAGAAAAAAAATTCTGCGCGAAACCAGCACCAAAATACTCAGGCCCGTACAAGATAATAGAGAAAAAATCGCCCGTGGTATTTTTATTAAAAGCACTCAACGGAGGCAAAATATGCACAGCACACATAAAGGATATAAAAAGATTCCAAGAATAAAACGAAAGAAACATAACCGCTAAAAGTCAGAACACAACACGAATAGTCCAAGACGACACACACCATCCAACATAGACCCGACCGGGAAGGTCCGACCAAACAAACATCGGACTATAAGAAAGCATAGACAAAGAGCACAGAATACACAAATGTCACTAGAAAGAAATCAACCTACCCTCAAGACAAAAAAATATAACATCGAAATTAAGAAACGTCAAAAAAGGATCATTTACAGTAGAGTAAACGATGGCGGACGCGACAACCCCAGCGTGCTCGGAAAAAGAAGCGGCAATGCAAAGTCCGTCAACCAAAAAGGAACCCGATGACGACCGAACGATGTCACCAGAATGCCAGGCAATGGCCACAGAGGTGGTGGCAGCCGAGGGGCAAAAGAAGAAGAAAAAGAAAAGGAGAGGAAGAAAACGCATGGGTAACCACCGAAAGGGGATAGTGAGGTTACCCAAATACAAAAAGGGTGACAAAGGAGGGAAAGCACAGCCAAACGCATAGGTTCGAAAAATACAAAGTGACATACAGACGACAGTAAACCACTTTCTAGTTCTTTTGATTCAGAGGATGGTGTGTAACCAACGGTGATGTTTACAGGTAAACATCCCAAAGCGAGAGGGGGGAGTGTGACGAGCGCCGTCACAACGCAAAGCAGCCTACACGGGCGGCGTGAATCACCGCACGAGGGACCCGCGTGAACACGCCGTCACAGCGCAAGCAGCCCACAATACACGTGCCGCCTGACTCACCACGCGGGGCCGACGTGAATGCACTCGCCAGGCCAATGACCTCATCGGCGCGACCTCCGCCGAACCGCGCCGAGGCCCACCGAAGCAGCCAACAGAAAAGTATAAAAGCCGAACAAGAGCGTCCAGCATCAGTTCGCTAGCGGCGCTCGTACCATCGGGGTCGGTCTGATTTCCCTCTGGATCGATCCCATCGTCGGCCTGATTACCCTCTGGGTTGACGAGTGGTACGAGCTCTCTGGTGGACCCACAGGGGCTGTTGCTCGCGCCTGGCCTCGCGGCCCGGCCCGTCCAACCACCCCGAGCGTCTGCGTTCCCCCCGCGACCGCCGCGTCACCCGCGCTCCACCGGGAGTCCGTCGTCCTTCCGTCAGCCGCCCGGGCGGTCCCGCTTCATATAATATTGTAACCGTGTTTAGGCTTGCGTCAACGTCTCTCGATATCGTGTAATAGGTTAAGAGAAGTGTAAATAAAAGTCGTTATTGTTTATCGAGTATTTTATTCCTTGTCCTAGGAAATAGTGAAAAACGAGGTTCGATCCCTCACATCTAATGAACGAAGTGGGTCGCTCTCAGCCGGGTCGATCCACTCCGTTACACCACTTTCCCGCCTTTTTTTTTTCTTTGGCCTAGCCGGCGGGCTATGCATTTAGCTTTTTGATAGTCAAGTATTGTCTATGATTGTCTATGAATGTCTATGAATCAGTTGTCTTTACTTTATGAATAAAGTCTATCTTTCTTCTTGTCTATGGATGCACTCGGGTATGTCGTGTTTCATTTGAACTCCAATAAAAATGTGACAACTAGTTTTTTTTAATTATTTGACAGCTGTCAGTTGAAAACGATTCTCCCTAGGGCTGAAAAGTATTACTTTCAACCCGCTTCTCAGGCAACTTCAGACCTACTTTCCGTGTATGAGTAATGAAAAAAATATTAACGTTTTACTAGTATGTAACAGGTACTGAAATGTCGAAGCTATATTAAAATTGTAATTTATAACGCGCTCTCCACTTTCCCGGTAACATATTAGGTGTACGGGAAATAATGTGCCATAGCCGTGTTTTCTTCATTAAATAAAACGGATATTAAATTCCTGATGTCCCTCACTCCCTGCTGGGAAGTATTTTTAACATGAAAAATAATTTAATTTTACTTTAATGATACACTATGATGAAAACGGCGTTTTTATATCGCCATTCTAGACAATTTATGTAAGATTGGTAGATAATATGATTATATTTCGCGTCGGAAAGCAGTGTTGGCGAACCCTTACTAGGTGGACCGACAACATCAGACGAGTCACAGTGGACCGTTGGATGTAGATGACGCAAGACCGAGACCTGTGGAAGTCCATGCAAAAGACCCCCCCTAGTAGCTATTTCCGTTAGGATTTTGTAGCCAACGGTAGCCAATGGTTGGGAAATGGTAGCGATGATGCCGACTAAGTCCCTTCGTAAGTAACTACTTTCCCGCTTTTCTACGATTGACACCACGTTTTTAGGGATGATAAATCTTACTGTTGGTCACCTAAACTAAGGACAAAGACCCAACTAACAGCCAACGAATATTGCTTCTAGGGCTTTGTCCATCAGTGGGCGTGCATTAGCTGAGTCGAAAAATCTATTTAGGTAAAGCCCTCGCATACAAGTTACCGCTGTGCGTAGGTAAACCGCTACCAGCAGATGCTACAAATCTCAAGCTTGACGCCACAATGAATAATGCAAGTTCTAGACGAACGCGGGGAGCTCACAGTAGGCTAAGTGCTAGTTTGCTCAGGTCGACAACTTTGATAGATTTCGAGTGGCTTTAGGTCTACTGGTCTGATTCCCGACCAACCGAGCATTGGACGATCCGAGCTATTCTTCTTTCTTCTTGCTATGCCGGTCTTGAGATCGGCATAGTGTGGACACTTAGGCTGAAATCACATCCAGTAAATTCATTTGCAAAATAGCACTTCTATATTGACAAAATGCGCACAGATATGAATCTAGCCTTAAGGTCTGTTGTGTATGATGCACCACTTCCGTCAATTTCGACACTCTCCATCCACTCACACTGAAAATATTTCAACGTTTTCGAGATGTCCAAACTCGTACTTAGCCCACTGTTCGCGCGGCAAACGGCACTCGTAAACGTATTCCTCCGTGTATTTATCGCTCAAATCCACGCCTTTCGACATAGGTACATCCTTCTTTTTCATTAAGGACTGATTTCTCAACCGTCAGATAAACTTTATCTGACGAATAAATCTGACGTTTTGACAGATTTAAAAAACCTGTCATATGTTACCACCTCTTTATTCCTCAAAAAAAGTTATTTGATTGTTGAAAAATCGGCCTTAAATTAAATCATGTATTCTTATCAAAAGTTACAACTATTTAAAACTTCATAGAGTCTGAACAAATCTAAAGGCTTGCAGGTTTCCTCACGGTGTTTTGTTTTCACCATTATAGACCAGGGTAGAAGCCTTAAAAAATAATAAAAAGTGAAAAAAAATAATAGTAGGATGAAACCCATTGGAAAAGGAAGAGAATGCAACAAAAATGAAAGGAAAAATAAATTACGGGCGATCTGAGGTCGGGAAGTGGGGGGAGGGGGGGTTTAAGGGTAAAATACGGTTTATCTCGATTTCCGGAAAAACTACAAGTCCTATGGAAAAAAGTTAAATGGCAAAGTTGTAGGTAATAAAAAGATCTACAACTTATGTATTTAGACTTTTTCACATAACCTCAAAATGTATGTGGAAAATTCAAATAACCAAGTTTTTGTTTTTTTATTTTTATCTTTTACAAATAAAAGATTTATAACTCAAGAACGGATGAACCGATTTGGCTGAAAATTGGTGGAGAAGTAGCTTAGAACCAGGAGACGGACATAGGATTCTTTTTATCCCGTTCGACCGCGTTTCCGTCAACTCACTATAAAACGTGGTATAACAAAAACGCATCTGACATGGAATAACAAAACGCAAATGACAGTGGAATAACAAAACGTAAATGACAGCTAAACGTAATTTTGTCTTTGGTTAAGTATGGTAAAAAATTTGACAATTATAAAAAGTGTTATAATAAAGCATTACTGATATTATAAATGCGAAAGTGTGTTTGTTTGTTGGTTTGTCCTTCAATCACGTCGCAACAGAACAGCGGATTGATGCAATTTTTTTCATGGGTATAGTAATGGACATAGTGTAGTGTAGTGGTTCCTCAGACCGGGAGAGCTACTATATATCTCGGATAATGAAAGAGTTCCCGCGGGATTTTTAAAAACTAAATCCATGCGGAAGAAGTCGCGGGCATCAGCTAGTATATATATATATATATATATATATATATATATATATATATATATATATATATATATATATATATATATATATATATATATATATATATATATATATATATTTATGTATATATTATAATATTATATATATTTCACCTAATTTTTATTTTCATAATTTATTTATTTTAAGTGTACACCCTCATCCAGTATTTCTTATTACTGTTTCGTCATTAGGTTGCCTGGAAGAGATCGCTTCTTAGCGATAAGGCCGCCTATTGTACAGCTTATATCCTTATATTATGTATGTTTTATGTTCTTTTATTTTATGTTAATTGGTGTACAATAAAGAATATTTTCATTTCATTTCATTTTCATTTCATTTTTCCGGAAATCGAGATAAACCGTTTTTTACCCTTAAACCCCCCCCCCCCCCTCCCCCCATTTCCCGACCTCAGATCGCCCGTTATTTATTTTTCCTTTCATTTTTGTTGCATTCTCTTCCTTTTCCAATGGGTTTCATTCTACTATAATTTTTTTTGTTTTCAAAAATTATCTACCCTGGACTATTAGATGAAGTGTAATTTTATTGCTTAAAACGCATAAATATAACTCTAAAAAAGCCTGGGATCGATGTCGAACCCTGGACTCCTCAAAAAGAGGCTCCTCAAAGTCTTAACTACTAGGGGCTATCACCGATACTAAATAATAAAAATTATACTAGAGGACCTATACCTCAAGTAAAACATTGTTTCGAGAAAGAATTTTCCAAGTTCCAATACACAATAACAAGAATCTTCTATTTTATCTAAACGATGTGGTACACCAGTTGCTTTTGAACACTTATCTTTACCTAAGAGCAATATATTTTATCGTCCATTGCTTCTAACAGATACTGCAAATCCCAAGCAATGTGCAACCGAAGCATCAATGAATAATGCAAGCTTGAGACAAACACATTCATAAGATTACTTATCACGGTGTGTGATTGCACGAGCCACATTACCTTGTGATTTCTTATGACACACGAGTTTAAAAAGTATTTTAAGGTTGATAAAATATTAACTCACGCATAGCCCATATCTCAACTAAAAAAACTCATCAAAGCAATGTCAATCTAATAAGACAGCAGCTTAGAACATGTTCTGAGGAGTTCCTTAAGCATCAGACATGACGTGTGTATGACCACCTTTCATCATCATCATTATCATTAGCAATAGCAACCCATCAACGGCTCACTACTGAGCGCAGGTCTCCTCTCAGAGAAGGGTTATAGGCCATAGTCCACCACGCTGGCCCAATGCAAATTGGCGGATTTCACACACCTTCAAGAACATTATGAAGAACTCTCAGGTGTGCAGGTTTCCTCACGATGTTTTCCTTCACCGTTGAAGCAAGTGATATTTAATTACTTAAACGCACTTGACTCCAAAAAGTCAGAGGTTCCCGGGATCAAACTTGTGACCCCCGAATAGGAGACAGTCCTAACCACTAGGCTATCACTGCTTTTTGACCATCTTTACCTCATCCTATAATATGGGAAATAGCAGTTAAGGCTGACAGAAAACCATCTGACCGAAGAAGAAAATCTTGGCTGAATGACTTACGCCTATGATACGGGAATAATAGCAGATTCTTCTATACTATAGTAGGTAGCATCCAAAGTTCGCATAGCCCTATTAGCTGCACCCTTCAGCAAGAGGGTTTTCCAGTTTTCTTATGTATGCTTCACGATACATTTTTGGAGCATTACAGCTTAGGTTTTAGCACCGTGAACAACTACCCTAATTGCAAGCGGCACTCGTAAACATAAATCGTAACAATGTACAATATGAGTATTTCGCTATTCATTGCTGCCAACAGACGCTACAAATCCAGAGAACCGTGGTACTGACGCGTCCATGAATAATACAAAATCGGAATTTACGTGTATAGGTCAGTTGTTCAACTGTTTAAGGGCAGTTCAGACTATGCTTTAATATTATAGCAAATATTATTATTGTATAGGGTACTAGAACGATTCTAATATCTGAGTTTAATTAACATCAAACAAAACAGCTGATTTGAGGCGGCTTTAATTTCATTTCTATAATATTTTAATGTCATGTAGCTAATAGGTAAGGTTTATTAAAATGACCAAGGTAATAGAAAACTAATGGTATGGTACTGTTTATGCAGATAATCAAAATATTTTGTTGCGTAACGAAAAAATTCTCTCTCGGCGCTATTTATAATAAAGTCAAATTATAATTATGGTCAGTCCCAACCATCGTTCATTTTCTTAATGAAACACATCAATACTATCGTACTTCCTTACTACTTCTCGCATATTTTTTTAGCTTTTGACAACCTTACCGTTTTAACCGTACTAAATCACGTGATAGAGTCTAGTGCGACACACTGTGCTCCAGTGATCGTATTAACTCCGAGCCAGGTCTACGGCGCGGCTTAATTACACCGGCGTTGTTACACTGGGGATCGCGAGCGTTGCCTAGCAACGGATCGCTTTGAAGCGCGCCGCGGTGATGGCACTCGATATCCTGCGCCCGGGTGTAGACTGTAGACGCGCTTAAAAGTGTCCCCACGGCAAATTAGGGTTATGTGTGATTTTCTAATATTTTCTATCATACTTCGGGATATTTTTTTTGTCTCTTTTTTTATTGCAATAGTATTTTTCATTTGGATTACAACCTAAAACATTATAATTTTTTTTTGAAGAATAAATTGAAGTTGACTAATATCCTTCCTATCCCCTCCAACTAAGCGGAAAGCTTGTGCTAGGAGTGCGTACGACAATAGTGCAACGGGTGGGATTCGAACCTGCGACCTTTCAGTTTTCAGTCCGCACCTTAAACCTTTGGGCTATTGAGGCTCTAAATCTATAAAATATATATATCTATAATCTAATATATAAAATTCTCGTGTCACAATGTTAGTTACCTTACTCCTCCGAAACGGCTGGACCGATTTTTATGAAATTTTGTGTGCATATCGGGTAAGTCTGAGAATCGGCTAACATCTATTTTTCATACACCTAAATGATAAGGGTGACTAACCACTAAATATTTTTGTTGGCGGTACGAAGTTCGCTGGATCAGCTAGTATATAATACATAGCTATAAAATACTTGGACTACTTATCCGTGGAGTGGCCCGCGCGGGCCTTTTATTTTTACGGAACAAAACGTACGTAAACCTTAGTAGTCTAAGTACGTACTCTCTCTCCAAGACTCCAAATAAAACATAATTTAAAAAAGAACGTGCATAAAAAATTTCGTTTATTCATTCATCAACCAATCCCACACTTACTAGGCATAGATCTCTTCTCGAGTGGGAAGGGTTCAGGCCAAAGTCACATTTTTCACCATTGAGAACATTACACCTAGAGAACTTTCAGGCATGCAGTTTGTCCTCAGGATGTTTTCCTTCACCGTTTAACGGTGGCAACTAATATTTTAATGTGACATCACATAACTCCGAAAAGTCACACATCCGAACGCTGGAGCTTCCAGCTCTTGGGAATTCATCTAGGCTCAAAACCCAAGCAACAGAAGCGCCGGGTTAAACATTATTGAATACGGAACCCTGCATATTTCACGTAGGTACACTCGAAACTTTTTCTAGTGGGGCCGATACGTTGCTTCCGAATTGGGGAGCATATATTTGCTTTTACTACGCTGAGCGGCTTGAAAGTAGAAAACTTGTGTTCTTTCTATTAGCTAGTGAATTAGACGCCTTTATGTACTCCTTGATGTTTTGGAGCAATTCCCTTTATTTTGACACCCTCGTGCTTCGATATTCTATTTATTATAATGTTTGTGGAGATGCCAAAGACGTGTTCATTAAATTTTGAACGGCTATTAAAACACATAAACAAACGCATAAACAGTAATTCGGTGGGTCGCAGGTTTGATCCAGGGTGCGTACCCTGGATCAAACCTGCGTAGAGGTGCGTACCTCTGACTTTTCGGAGTCAAGTACGTTTAAGCAATTAACTATCACTTGCTTCAACGGTGAAGGAAAACATCGTGAGGAAACCTGCACATCTGAGAGTTCTCCATAATGTTCTCGAATGTGTTGTGAAGTCCCTACGCTCAGTAGTGAGCCGTTGATGGGTTGCTAATGATGATGATGATGATGTTGATTAAAACACATAGTAGAATAAAGATTAGTACTTAATAAGTAAGGTGGCAGACCTCCCTAAGTGAAACGACAACATCAGACGAGTTGCAGGGACCGAGGCATGTGGAGTCTATGTAAAAGGTCCAGCAGTCGACGGCTGTCTTTGTTGATAAAGGAGAAGAAGTATAAAAAAGAAATTCTAGTAGAAAACAATTCTCCCACAGTGAAACAGTGAATCGCGTTAAATAAAATCCATTTACCTACACCATAATCGTAAATAATCGTTGACATTTACATATTTCGATTGTTATCAACGGTGTGGACACACCCTATCGTTTGTTGCCAAAATTGTTGCGAAGATAAGGGGTATTTATAACAGCTGTTCATTATTTTATTTCACGGTAATACTTAGATACTATAACAGTTTACAAATCTCTACTAATATTATAAATGAAAAAGTGTAAGGTAGAAAATATCCTGAATGGCTTCCAGAAAAGAATGTACAGTGAATTTGTATACTGGACTTGGCGATTTGATCAGATTTGTTTTATTTTTGTGAAGAATATTCACATATTTATTTATTTTATTATACAGTTGACAGTTTTCGTATTGGAAACCTGTCAAATTGTCAAGTTTATTCATCGGTTGAAGTTGACTTGGAGATGGTGAAATAAGCCCTAAAGCTCGTTAGTGTTTCTCTGAATAGAAAATACTTATCTCTAATTAGAAAGGTCCTTTACAATTTAAATTCAACAATGCAAATGCATTTGTTACAAAGGAATACCTACGTTTCGAAATGTGGAAAATTTCATTGCATGCTCGTGGAATCGTACACTGACGTCAATCTAACATGTTTGCGTCCATTGGGGAATTTTAGCTAAATTTTTTAACGCAAACAACTGTAAAACATAATAATAATTATCTCAATCGATATGGTGTAGCTAGATTCTATTTTTAATTAAAAATATGACAGTGCTTAAACAAACTTATAACTTTTCCTAAAGCTCTATACTGAACTAATAAACTTCTACAATACAATCAAATCAAATTCTATAACTCGCTCATTATTTATTTCAAATAGGTGTGAACTTTTCACAACCATCACTTTACTTGTAAACGTAACTCTTAGAACCATTTTCATACCTACCTAGCACAAGGAGTATTGAAATAATATTAAATGTAAGTGTATGTATGTAGTGTATGGATTAAAAAGTAAAATTAAAAATTTTAAAAACCCCCCGACACAAAAAATTATCTCTAAAAACTAACAAATAATATTTTATACCTATATATAATTATTTATTATTTTTTTTTTTATTTTTTTTTATTTGACAAGCCAACAATATTCATGCACAAATATGAAGATATAAACAATTAGACTTACAAATAAGAGAAACATAGCAAAAATATCAATAACTGGCATGTACAAAAGATTTAGATACATAAAGTTTAGTTTGAGTAGTGTTACATTATTATCGTCACATATATTATGTAAGTTCAAATATTTTTATTTTCCAAGTGTCGTCGTCGCGTCGCGGGACCGCTAAAGTTTATAAAGTATTTTTCCAACAGCTAATTAATTATTACGAATTACATTTAGGTACGAGCGATCTTAAGTTTCATGCATATATAGTCTACGCTCTACGACCTACGTAATGCCGCGCGCGACACGTGAGGGTTGTGTCGATTTTGAGAATTTTTCGGAGTAAATTCTTTTGTTGCAATCTGCGACTACACCTGTTTTTCTCACTTAGCGGTCCCCCGACGCGACGACGACACTTGGAAAATAAAAATATTTGAACTTACATAATATATGTGACGATAATAATTATATATAGGTATAAAATATTATTTGTTAGTTTTTAGAGATTATTTTTTGTGTCGGGGGGTTTTTAAAATTTTTAATTTTACTTTAATTAGTCCTTTTTAAAGTAGGTATAAATATTAGGAAGGTATTTATAGTGATTTGTTAGCGCAGTGGTAATTGAGCCTCATTGATCCCATTTAATTACCCACCTTCGAAATCTAAACCTTACTCTGTCATATTTAAAGTCATGGTTACCTTACCATGTTCTTTCAATATCATTGAAGTAATACGGTACCTTTCGAATCGATAGGACATATGGAAGGTAGTCAGATCACCTCATCAACTATTAAAAAGCTGATGATCTTCAAACGGCTGATCAGGTCATGGTTACCTTACCATATACTTTCAATATCATTGAAGTAACACGGTACCAAATTTCGAATCGATAGGACATATGGAAGGTAGTCAGATCCCCTCATCAACTATTAAAGAGTTGATGATCTTCAAACGGCTGATCAGGTCATGGTTACCTTACCATGTTCTTTCAATATCATTGAAGTAATACGGTACCTTTCGAATCGATAGGACATATGGAAGGTAGTCAGATCACCTCATCAACTATTAAAGAGCTGATGATCTTCAAACGGCTGATCAGCTCATGGTTACCTTACCATATACTTTCAATATCATTGAAGTAACACGGTACCAAAGTTCGAATCGATAGGACATATGGAAGGTAGTCAGATCCCCTCATCAACTATTAAAGAGCTGATGATCTTCAAAGGGCTGATCAGGTCATGGTTACCTTACCATATACTTTCAATATCATTGAAGTAATATGGTACCAAATTTCGAATCGATAGGACATATGGAAGGTAGTCAGATCCCCTCATCAACTATTAAAGAGTTGATGATCTTCAAACGGCTGATCAGGTCATGGTTACCTTACCATATACTTTCAATGTCATTGAAGTAACACGGTACCAAATTTCGAATCGATCGGACACAAGGAAGTTAGTCAGATCCCCTAATCAACTAGAAAAGAGCTGATAATCTTCAAACGGCTGAACAGATTTTCATGAAACATGGCTAAGAACACTCGGGATAAAATTATCTATGACACAAAAAAAACTTAACGAAAATCGGTTCATCCGTTTGGCGGCTACGCTACCACAGACAGATACACAGATACACAGACACGTTAAACTTATAACACCCCTCTCTTTTTGCGTCGGGGGTTAAAAAAATGGTTAAAATCGGTCCAGTAGTTACAGAGCCTTTTCGGTACAAACAAACAAACAAAAAAATCTTTCCTCTTTATAATATTAGTACAATATATATCCTGTAAAAAGATAAATAAACACCCATCTAAATGTAGGTACTTATATCGTATTTCTCCACCCTCATTAATAAAAATATCAACAATAGCGCCATGAATACAATTACACGCTCAGATGTGCATACAAAACACGCTATCATCACAGCGGGGGACTCCCGATAGGCCCGTGAAGGCAACCCTTGGCAACATTCAATTATATCGAGAGACGCTTTTCAAGTCGCGATGGCGACCCCCTCAATTATCACATCTGAGAGCCTCTTTGGCGTAGCGATGCGCAAGCGAGAGTTTCCGGGTTCAATTCCTGACGAGGGGTCGGAAATAATATTGTGATATGTATGTATGTGCTATCAAAAATTTACTGAATTTATTCGTTTACCTAAGGGAGTTTTGTTTGAAGCAAGTTACTAAATAATTATTGTAAAATTTATTTTACCTTTAAATCTGTGAATGATAGACACACGATGTACTAAATCTGGTAGAGGCATTAAATGATAACATTGATAACACCATGATTGTTATAATTTTGTAGAGGCATTATGTCGATGTTTTTTATAGATACTCTGATCGGATTCTAGAAACTAACGATAGAGGGTAAAGGTAAGTAACCACTAACTAGGCATGTCAGATTTTAGAAGTTCCTCACCTTCACTTCAAAACTCAAACCTCAGAAATGATACGAGCTCTTCTCTTCTTTGTAATGAATTATAGAGCGTATTTACACCACTCTGCCATAGAAAACTTAAACCAGTAAGAGAACCATGCATTTCTCCTAGTACATGTCATTAGGACTGATACGGAACTTCCAATTTCAAGTCAATCGGAATACGCAAGAAGCCATTACACCTCTGTACCATAGAGAAATTGAACCGGTAAGAAAACCGCGCGTTTCACTTATTATCACGTAATTTGGATAGATACAGAACTTCCACATTGAAGTCAATCGGAGTACGCAAGAAGTCATTACACCTCTGTACCATAAAGAAATTGAACCGGTAAGAAAACCGCGCATTTCCCTGTTTATCGCGTAATTTGGGCAGATACTGAAATCTGAACTTCCACTTTCAAGTCAATCGGAGTACGCGAGAAGTACCATAGAGATATTGAACCGGTAAGAAAACCGCGCGTTTCACTTAATATCACGTAATTTGGACAGATACGGAACTTCCACATTCAAGTCAATCGGAGTACGCAAGAAGTCATTACACCTCTGTACCATAGAGAAATTGAACTGGTAAGAAAACCGCGCGTTTCCCTGATTATCGCGTAATTTGGGCAGATAATGAAATCTGAACTTCCACTTTCAAGTCAATCGGAGTACGCGAGAAGCCAATACACCTCTGTACCATAGAGAAATTGAACCGGTAAGAAAACCGCGCGTTTCACTTATTATCACGTAATTTGGATAGATACGGAACTTCCACATTCAAGTCAATCGGAGTACGCGAGAAGTCATTACACCTCTGTACCATAGAGAAATTGAACCGGTAAGAAAACCGCGCGTTTCACTTATTATCACGTAATTTGGATAGATACAGAACTTCCACATTGAAGTCAATCGGAGTACGCAAGAAGTCATTACACCTCTGTACCATAAAGAAATTGAACCGGTAAGAAAACCGCGCATTTCCCTGTTTATCGCGTAATTTGGGCAGATACTGAAATCTGAACTTCCACTTTCAAGTCAATCGGAGTACGCGAGAAGTACCATAGAGATATTGAACCGGTAAGAAAACCGCGCGTTTCACTTAATATCACGTAATTTGGACAGATACGGAACTTCCACATTCAAGTCAATCGGAGTACGCAAGAAGTCATTACACCTCTGTACCATAGAGAAATTGAACTGGTAAGAAAACCGCGCGTTTCCCAGATTATCGCGTAATTTGGGCAGATAATGAAATCTGAACTTCCACTTTCAAGTCAATCGGAGTACGCGAGAAGCCAATACACCTCTGTACCATAGAGAAATTGAACCGGTAAGAAAACCGCGCGTTTCACTTATTATCACGTAATTTGGATAGATACGGAACTTCCACATTCAAGTCAATCGGAGTACGCGAGAAGTCATTACACCTCTGTACCATAGAGAAATTGAACCGGTAAGAAAACCGCGCGTTTCCCTGATTATCGCGTAATTTGGGCAGATAATGAAATCTGAACTTCCACATTCATGTCAATCGGAGTACGCGAGAAGTACCATAGAGATATTGAACCGGTAAGAAAACCGCGCGTTTCACTTAATATCACGTAATTTGGACAGATACGGAACTTCCACATTGAAGTCAATCGGAGTACGCAAGAAGTCATTACACCTCTGTACCATAGAGAAATTGAACTGGTAAGAAAACCGCGCGTTTCCCTGATTATCGCGTAATTTGGGCAGATAATGAAATCTGAACTTCCACTTTCAAGTCAATCGGAGTACGCGAGAAGCCATTACACCTCTGTACCATAGAGAAATGGAACCGGTAAGAAAACCGCGCGTTTCACTTATTATCACGTAATTTGGATAGATACGGAACTTCCACATTCAAGTCAATCGGAATACACAAGAATTAGATTAAAATTTGTTTAACACGCTCGGCAGGGATGCGAAACAAAGAAAGGTTCGTAGGGCGGGCGGGGGCACATGGCGGGCGGGCGCCGCCGGCGGCCGGGCACCGCCAGTAAGTAGTAACGCCGGCTTGTTTGCCGGCGCAGGACGTGTTATCGGCTTGTACCAGAACCGGCAAACGTGTTCTCGTAACCGCGTATGTGTAATATGTGTTTATATTCAAATCCTTCAGCATTGAGATGTAGCGTCAGTGTTTATGGCAGTTGCGATATTTTCAATCAATTTAAGTTTCGTTACCGTGTTCCGTGGCGGTCTGTAACGCTTTAATTCACCATGGCCGGCAACGGACTTGGAACGGTGAGTCCTCACTCCTCCCTGTAAGTCCTGTAACGTAACGTTGGATTGCACAAATTGCAAATTATACAACGTCCAATACGGCCATTTTATTTAATCGAAACGCCAATGTTGTAACTTTGTAAGCGATCGCAAAAACAGTTTATTTTTTGATGCGCTCTGGTAAATATCAACCTGTGGCAGATAAATGAATGGTTGGATATATTTATAATTGTAGCTACGTCCAATGATATCGGTCTATACTTTTATGCTGCCGATTCCTGGAAATAAATAATTTGGTTTGGATTTTTTAAAATTCCGCCTTTGAAATTGTTATCTTTAAATAAAATCTTCATAAATCAAACAACAATAGAGATTTACCTTCTATAAAATTTCGTTTTCAGTGCCACAGTTTTCATATTTTTAAACCATTTCTATACATTTCATTGATACAGTTGTTTAATAATAATTATATTGTGTATTTGTAAAATACATGAAAAAAGGACACTTAAGTGTACTGTAATAGTTATTACAATAATTGGGGTATTTTACTGTTATCAAACAAATAAGTTACCTATAAGCTGTTTGTATTGTCTCTTTCTAAAACGAACTCTTCTATGTAGTATATGGCGCTACTGTCTTGTGACGTCACTTGTCAGTAGCGCTCTCTCTGTCCAACAGGAAACTGTAATGTCCAACTGGAAACTCTGAAGCTTTATACTTAATATTTCCCAGACTAGTTAAAAAATGGCATTGTGTTTATAGTATTAAAAAATATCTTAAATTAAGGATGATTAGGATTAGGATAAGAAATTAATTAAAATACTGGCTAATTTGTGAGTAACTCACGTCCAACTCGGTATTTTGATTAATTTCTTAAACTGATTTTTATGTAAACCTGTGAAGATGATAATTCTACTGGCGCAATTAGAATGCCATAAGCCTACTTGGTCGTATTAGTTTACAAAATGGGAAAAACCAAATTAAATTTGAATTTCGCGGGCAGACTCGTATAATCAACCTTAATAAAAAAATATCAGTCAAACATAATTATACTCAAAGGTCAAACACCCTTATCCGACAGAGCTTATTAATTGTAATAAGTACTCATATAGATTTTATACATAATAATATATAACATACTAAAAAATGTTTCACATTGAAAGTATTACAGTTTTATCTACAAAAATTTTACTACTTAATAAAACTAATAATATTTTTGATAAGTTCGCTTTATTTTACACGGAATTTGAAGTTTACTACTCAAAAAGTATAAAATAAACTTCAAAAGTTAATTTAGTGTAAATGTTCTTAGACGGGAGAAGTTTTATTTTATGAAGATGAAAGAGTAGAAGTAGGAATGACAAAGTCTGCAAAGAGCAGAATCTAACATTCTTTAAATAGAGCTTTATCTGACAATCTTCTCGACTAAATTAGCGGACCATAATAATATCACTTCAACTAATAAATTAACTAAAATTATGTTACGAACCGTTAGCCCAACGCTGCGTGTTGGGTCTAAAATGAGATAATTTCAATTTTGGTGGCTCAATTACCCCGTTTTACATAATGTGATCGTCCGCCGATTATGTACGCAAACAGTTACCGTAATATATTGATTAACCGTCAATACTAAATACTGTTAAATTATTCTGAACACATTGCCACGTGTGCATGCACCTATGCTTCAGGGACGATTTATAGATAACCCCTTAACAAAGCCCCTTAACGTCGTTGGTACCTGAGACCTCAGATATATCATACCCATGGTGAGAACGACTAGTATTCCTCTTATCCTTCCAATTAAACGTAAAACCGGTGATAGAAGTAGATACGACATTATAGTGCAAGGGTGGAACTTTCAGTTTTCAATCCGCGCAAAAAATTTATGAAATAGATTTACAGTATTTTTGTTTTAAACTAGTTTTAATTATGACTATGTATTAATTCTTTTCATGTTCATAATAATTCTACCAGTCGGCAATGTTTTAATTAATAATTTATTCATACTCAAGTAATAAGTCCACTCGACTCGACATCGCACGGCGTTCATTACGACATCGATTATGTGTCAGTCACTTCCGTTAATTATGAGTGATGAATGACTGATGGAGCAAAAAATTATCTAAATAATATTATTTAGCAGTAGCATTTATTTTTAAAAGAATGAGTGCAAAATCTTTCTTGCCTCACTTCAGTTCTGCAGATGAGGGAAACACCAGCTTTAAAATGCCATCCTTTATTTTGTTACAATATTGCCCATCTGGCTTAGGTACCGTATCCGCGCTTAGCATCCACTACACTAATCACTTTTTCGCCGTCCATCCACTGACTGCTTCCGTCTTTTTCCTATTTCCCTTCAAAAATCCCCTCTCTCTATACTTCTACTCTAGCAAACCGTACGCGCCGGCCGCGCCGCCATTACATTTTTAGAAAATACTCATATTAAACCTATTTATTATGATGTTACTACGAACTATGTTAACAGAATTGATGTCTTAAATGCAGTATTGTTTTTATAGAATACACATAAAATCCGCGGACCCTGGCGTATGCCGGGACAAACGCTAGGAAGAAGAAGAGACATATAATATCACATTTTGCTTTTACAAATAGCTACGTAACCTTACACTTGATATTCATGACTAATTCTTATTAATTAAAAAAGATGTAAAATAGAACACTGATTTCTGCAGTTGGATTCCATGTATGTGAAATCCATCGCATTAAACAGTACATTAATTCCTCAGTTACAGCATTGACTGTGACAAAAAGCACAGTAAAAACCTATTCTCATGATATGAACCCCATACTGACTGATAGTCTCTCAATAAATCTTAGCAATCAGTACCTAAGCAGTAAGCAGCGATACAATCAAACTGTTTAAGATAACATCAATGTGGTCATACAGCGATAATTTAAGGTAAGCCGTTCCCGTAATCTATTGATTTAACGTCAATAAATACATTATTCGGAGCACGTATCCACCTGTACCTGTGTGCCGGAGACGCGTCGATTTGGAGCTTTGCTTACATGAGTTGAAAATTTAGTTTAGAAGTAACTAGATTTCAATAGGTACCTATGGGATTTTATTTTATTTTATTTTATTTTATTTTACAGGAAAACTTACAGCTAATATAAAAAAGTAAATAGATAAGAACAGAAGAAAATTATAGCTAATTATAAGTTTTCACAGATAGAATAATTTACATAATTAAGGAAAACAAAAACCTCAACTGGGAAGAAAAAAGAATGGGGGGGAGAAAAAAGACAATAACAATATGCGGTGAAAAACAAGAAGAGTTAAAAAAAGTAATCTAAAAAAAAAATCTGAAAAAAGTAATCTGGTCAACGAATTATTCAACCAAAGTGTGAGTTGAAAAACTCGTTGGCCAGCGTTCTACGAATAGTGGTGGCGGTGATGCAAAAAAGATCCAAAATTTATATTATTTTTACAAATGTTATTAAAAGATAAAGCAGATCTAAGCATAAACGAGTTTTTGCGGAACTTGGTATGCGTGTGTGGCGTTTGAAAGATTGAGAAGATTCGAGGATGAGTATTAATGGGGATTTTAAATGATAACTTCCCAAGAAGCGGCGATTTTAATACAAGATGATGCCCGCGACTTAGTCCGCGTGGATTAAGGTTTTTTTTAATTCCCACGGGAACTCTGAAATTTTCCGGGATAAATAGTAGCCTATGTGCTAATCCTGGGTATGAGCTAACTTCATTCCCGACTAAATCAGTTCATTTGTTGTGGCGTTAAAGAGTAGCAAACACCCATCCATCTATCCATACGTCCATATCCTCACAAACTTACGCATAATTATAATATTCTAAGTAGGATTTTCAGAAATAACAAATAAAAACGTTGTTTTCTACCCGGACCCCGGTGGAATTATTTCTTAGATTAGAGTTGAATTTCTTAAAATCCTAAATAGCATTAAAACAATAATGGCTCATAAACAGCACTTGCCCATTTAAGGGTTGAACTTGATGGATTCTGAAGCGTATTTCAAGGCTGTATAAAATAAAAATAAATAAAATAAAATAAAATAAGCCTTTATTGCTGTTAATTTATGTACATTGGTTGAAATCTGATACCTATTACCTAATACATTTTTAACTTACATTCTAAATTTAATACATTTTTAACTTACATTCTAACTTTAAAACATAAAAACTTTTAATGGAAAATAATTATTTGAATTTTTGTTAGGAAGTTTATATTTAGAAATAGGGTGGTTATATATATTAATTACATCGGTAAACGGTTATCTTATTAGTATTTATCATGTAACAGCTTGTCCTCTGACAAAAGGCTGTATAAAGCATATTAATTGATGTAAAATAATTGTATATTAATAGAATAGAATATAATAGAATAGAGTAGAAATATTTTTTATTTCTTTTTCAAGTTTTTTCAAGTGCTTTTGAATCGTCGGTGAGTCTACCACTGGTTCGGAATGCCGTTCCTACCGAGAAGAACCAGCAAGAAACTGGGCGGTTGCTCTTTTCAAAACAAGTTTACAATACAATAGATACTATGCTAAATAATACTATTTTATTCATAAAGAAAAACTAGAATCATAAATTCCAGTCATTCGAGTGGAATCAAAATAAATTATGAATTAATGTTTAATATACAATTTGGTACCTAATTGACATTTTATTTTGTAAATAGCCAATAAATAATAACAGGCGTAATAGCTGAGCAGAAGTTTTGGAAAATTAACATAATTCAATATTAATTAACCGATGACTCTTTCAACGTGGCCATAAAATTTAATAATAATGCGTCCACCATACATCCACCACATTATATTTTATTCCGCAAACATTTTCAGCTGGTAAATATTTCAATGGGTATGAACGACCCTCGTATCCGGTGTGAAAGCTCGAGATTCGAGTTTAAATAATATTAAAATCATCATAAATGAAGTCATCAAATTGTTTGGTAGTCATATACTATATCATCGTCTTTAACTGCAACCTATTTCATTATTGAGTAGTATTATATCATTATCATCATCATTCATCAGCAACCCATCAACGATACACTACTGAGCGCAGGTCTCCTTGCAGAGAAGGGTTATTGGCCACAAATGCACCACGCTGGCCCATTGCAAAATGGCAGACATCATACACCTTGAGAACATATCATTACATCAGCTAGTAATTTAATATATAAAAAAAACCGACAAAGTGCGAGTCGGACTCGCGCACCGAGGGTTCCGTACTCCAAAAGTAAAAGTAAAACGATAATATTATATTAATTTGCTTATTTATCGTTAACTTTGTAGAGGTTTATTGTTAATATAAAAAAACTATGCTAGTTAGAGCGTTGGTTTTATTTTTCCTGTAAAATATACATAAACCTCTATTGACCATAATTATTTCAGATTTTTCGATTTGTAAACTTCGGAGATAAGGGGGGGGGGGAACGGTATTTTTTTCGACATTTTGGCAGATTACTCAAAAACTATTATATATAGAAATAAATAAAAAACTGTTTTAGAATGCACAAGTAAAGGCCTTTCATATGATACCCCACTTGGTATAATTATCTTACTTTGTAATTTCAAACCCCTGATTTTCCCCCTTTTTTAATTAAACTATAATAATTTTCGCGTTGATTTTATTTTTCCTGTAAAATATACATGAACTTCTATTGACCATAATTATTTCAGATTTTTCGATTGGTAAACTTCGGAGATAAGGGGGGGGGAACGGTATTTTTTTCGACATTTTGGCCGATTACTCAAAAACTATTATATATAGAAATAAATAAAAAACTGTTTTAAAATGCACAAGTAAAGGCCTTTCATATGATACCCCACTCGGTATAATTATCTTACTTTGAAATTTCAATCCCCTGATTTTCCCCCTTTTTTTAATTAAACTAAAATAATTTTCGCGTTGATTTTATTTTTCCTGTAAAATATACATAAACCTCTATTGACCATAATTATTTCAGATTTTTCGATTGGTAAACTTCGGAGATAAGGGGGGGGGGGAACGGTATTTTTTTCGACATTTTGGCAGATTACTCAAAAACTATTATATATAGAAATAAATAAAAAACTGTTTTAGAATGCACAAGTAAAGGCCTTTCATATGATACCCCACTTGGTATAATTATCTTACTTTGTAATTTCAAACCCCTGATTTTCCCCCTTTTTTAATTAAACTAAAAATCATTTTCGATTTTTCTTTATTCCAATGATGTTGGGCCACTATTATACACAATTATGCCAAATTTCATGTCGATAGCTTTAATAGTTACTGAAATAATCGACTGTGACAGACGGACGGACGGACGGAGAAAGTCTCACCATAAGGGTTCCATTTTTACCATTTTGGTACGGAACCCTAATTATTTTTAAAAACTGACTTCAAAAACCCGCGCCACTACAAAGTATATAATTTATTGTAGATTTTTTTAAAACCGCTTGACTGATTTCTATTAAATTTAAATGGAACCACCTAGGAAGTATACCCTTTCAAACAAAAAAGAATTTTCCAAATCAGTTCAGGCGTCTTCTAGTAATCGGTGAACATACATAAATAAAAAACCGGCCAAGTTTGTGTCGGGCCACGCGCAGTGTAGGGTTCCGTAGCTGAAAGTCTCAAATATTATTGCTGACTTAGGATAGTGCTTTTGTTTTATTTATGAATATTGAATAAATTTTGAGTTCCATAGTTTAAATACTATAATATTCTACAAAATATGCAACTTACACTACGTGTAATACCTAACTTAGAAAAAACAGATATAACTCCTTAACTAATGAACCCTACTTAGCCGTGATAGTTTTCCTTTAAAATTCATTATATATACTACTGCTGTGAATTTTTTTTTGTATCCTATATATAACCATTTAGCTGGCAGAGGGGGGGACACTTGACTCTAATAAAATTTAGCACTTTAAAATATCATATTTCACAAACGGATCCCTGAATTGAAAAATGATGTTCCTACACCCACAATATTTTTGAAAGACCTATTCAACGAAACCCCACACTATGGGATAGACGAGAAAAAAAAAATCATCCCCACTTTACATGTAGGGGAGGTACCCTAAAAAAAATAATTTTTCACAATTTTATTTCACGACTTTGTCGGCGTGATTGATATTTATACCCTTGTCAAATTACAGATTTCTAGTACCAATAGTCTCTGAGCTAAACCGCGGACGGACAGACGGACGGACATGGCGAAACTATAAGGGTTCCTTGTTTACTACGGAACCCTAAAAAATACTCCGACGAATTGAGAACCTCTTCCTTTTCACAACAGATAGACTTCAAGTCTGTTAAAAAAAATATCATTAAATAATAATTTATGAATCATAATCGGGCTAAGACTAATGCTCGTTTTCTTCAACCATACCTAAATCACCTATAAGTAGGAGTCTCTTTACGTAGGTAGCCCCTAAATACAATATTAAGTCCTAATCATCCGTCCCAATGACATTTTCACCTTTACGTGTATCATAAAGTTCGTGAAAACGAAATTGACATAAAGCCTCACCTAACTTAGCTTAGGTATCCCGTAAAAGTTATGGTACATTTATGGTATATTGGTCAAAACGGGCATCATACTGCCTAGTGGCTACCACAGCTTTAAATTATATACCTACTAACACTGAAAGTACATATTGCTAATGTGCATTTTGTTCAACCACCTATCAAAATATATACAAAATATTTATTTAGAGCGTAATAATTTCAGAAAACAACTCTTTAATTGCTGAAAGTTTTACTTTTTTAATATCTTCTCGAATTCTCGATATTTCGAATACAATAGAAAATCGATATAGCAAGATATTGTTATAAACCGTTCGCATTGTTGGGCCAGAACAATAAGCGAGGACAATTCAAAGGATCCAAGATTTCGATCAACCGATACAACTAACTGCGCGGAAGTGCTGTTATTATGGATGTCTTGGTGCGATGCGGTTTTCTATCGTTATACAACGCTATAATACATATTGTATATGTATATAGCTATATATTTGTATTCCCCTATAATATCCCTATAATACGACAGTAGGTTACTTGCAGAAACAGTGATAGCCTAGTGGTTAGAACTGCAGCCTATTCTGGGGGTCACGGGTTCGAACCCGGGCACTCCTTCAAACCTTTCACTTTTTGGAGTTATGTGCGTTTAAGCTATTAAATATCACATGTTTCAAAGGTGAAGGAAAACATCGCGAGGAAACCTGCATGCCTGCGAGTTTTCAAAAGGTGTGTGTAGCCACCGACACTTGGCCAGAGTGGAATATGGCCTAAACCCTATTCATTGCAAGAGGAAATCTGCGCAAATTTGTGGGCGATGGGTCGAGATAGGATAGAGAGGAAATAGGATCAAATATATAAAATTCTCATGTCGCGGTGTTTGTTACCAAACTCCTTCGAAACAGCTGGACCGATTTTTAGGAAATTTTGTGTGCATATCGGCATAGATAATATTTTTCATACCCCTAAATGATAAGAGTGACCCACCCCTAAATATTTTTGTTGGAGGTTCGAATTTCGCTGGGTCAGCTAGTAATATTACAAAAACCAAACTTCCCACAGGCTTTTTAAAACAATAATATAAATCCACGCGACCTATTTCACAGGCATCTGAGTTGTTTCCACTCATGCAGTTTCAAAATGCCGAAGCAACGTAGACATCTCAAGCATTATATCTTTCCTCTGTAAATAATACAAAAGCTCCGCCAAATGCACAAAATCACTCTGAACACAAAGAATGTGCAAACATTCGGTCTCATCAATTTTCACCCTTAGATACGGTGTAATAACGCTGCTGTTATTAAAATTACGAAAGCAATACTACCCTTTTAGCTGAGGAGACATCTGTTAAAATTAGTTAATAAAAAATCCATGGATCGGGTTTTAAATATTTTATCAATCAATCAATATCAGACATCAAATACTAATTAAAATTGGCCAAAACGATATCACAGGCTGGGTAAACTAAAATTGCACAAAAGCAAAGCTTCAGGAAGCTCTGAGATGTCTTCTTGTCCAAAATCCCCGAGTGCCTGAAGACTAAAGTCTTTAAAGTCTTCAAACAGTGCATGTTGCCAGTGATGACTTACGGATCCGAGACATAGTCGCTAGCTATGGACCTCATAAGAAGGCTCAGGGTCACTCAGCGGGCGATGGAGAGAGCTATGGTCAGAGTATCCCTGCGAGATCAAATCAGAAATGAGGAGATCCGTAGGAGAACTAAAGTTACTGACATAGCTCAGCGAGTCGCGAAACTGAAGTGGAAATGGGCGGGGCACATAGTTCGAAGAGCTGATGGCCTGTGAAAGTCCATGCAAGAGACCTTTGTTCGTCTATCGGTTGACAAAGAAAAGATAAAGAAGAAACTAAACTACCTTCTTACAAATATCTCTTGGCCTATTTTAATGAAACGCATGACTACATTCATTAGAACGTGGACGGCGCGGCGCGCGCGGTGCGGTTTTTTGTTTCTACCCCTCATTAATTGTTCTTTAATGAGAGTCCGTGTACTGGCGCGGTACTCTTTTATATTACACGGTGGTATAATTCACCTGTAATGTAGTCTGTGAACAAATTGACCGTGTTCGGAGCTGGTACTTGAAGTTATATTCGCAATAATCATACTAATATTATAAATGCGAAAGTGTGTTTGTTGGTTTGTCCTTCAGTCACGCCGCAACAGAGCTACGGATCGACGTGATTTTTTGCATGGGTATAGTCAGGTATAGTTGAGGACCTGGAGAGTGACATTAGGCTACTTTTTATCCCGGAAAATGAAACAGTTCCCGAGGGATTTTAAAAACTAAATACAAGCGGACGAAGTCGCGGGCATCAGCTAGTTGACAGTATTTTTTATTACACATCCCAGTCGTTTAACTCAATAATTCTTCGTTATTGTGTATTAATTTGGATTTTCGTAAAAATCATTTTCTGTTTGGTAATCTCAATTTTTGTTGTAAATTTTTTTCTTAAACTTTTCCGTAATATAATTAAAACTATGACTCACATCGTAGTCGTCAATCAATAGATGTTCATAGTTCTCTTACGCCTTCCACATATCGCGGTTTTGTGCGACTTCAGTTATACGACTCATTGAGCTATAGGGGTATCTCTGGTTTTCCCACTCTTCTTATTAGCTACTGACTAACTAGCTGATGCCAGTTTTGATTTTTTTAAATCCCTCGGGAACTCATTGTTTTTCCGTGATAATAGTAGCCTATGTTACTCTCCAGTTCCTCAACCATACCCACGCAAAAAATCACATCGATCCGTAGCTCTGCTGCGGCGTGGTTGAAGGACAAACTAACAAACAAACACACTTTCGCATTTATAAAATTAGTATGTGTTGATCACTACACCGAAACAGTTCTATTGATCACCAGCAAAGTGATACTGAGCCTTTTATTATGAGACGCATATGTAGCGACTGTGTTTCACTTTCTAACGTCTTCATAAAAGCCGTCGGCAAAAAGTTTTATGCCCAGTATGATCCCCACAGCTACATTAAAATGATATACTGCTCAAATCCTTGAGTACTTTCTAATCTACATGAGCCATAATCTTGTTTAATGGCGACGGGGGCGCAGAGTGGAGTACCGATAGGACGTTATAAATCAAACAAAAAGTCACAATCTATTACTATCATGGTAGGTTTGTGACTCGGTTACTAGTTAATGGTAGATTTGGGTTATATATTCCCGCGGGAACTTTAATTTTTTGGGATAAAATGTATATAATATAGCCTGTGTTAGTTCTGGGTATGAGCAATTGCCATTCCAAATATCATCCAAATCGATTGTGGCGTGAAAGAGACAAGATCCTTACATCCATCCTCACAAACTGTCACATTTATAATATTAGTAGGATAGGAAGTAGAAGTAGGATTGACTTGCCTCTATCTCTTTCCTTCCGCTGCTTTGGTTTCGCGGCCGAGATGGGCTCTAACAAGACACATTCTATACCAAGTAAATTATATTTTGAGATTATTATATTTAAATCTACATACAGAAACTTTTATTTATAAAAAAGATAAGAAGTATTCGTTCCAATAGAATCTTTTTAAAATAAGAGCAGGTAGCCGTATGAGTATTATAATATTATTACTGAATTACTTACAAAATCTTAAGACGTACCTAGGTCTCTTAATGATGCGCATTTACCAACTACCGTGCTTAAATTACCAAGCTCCCTCTCTCAATTTTTGGATTCGATGTAATAATGGTTTTTGTTATTACATTGATGCAGACTGCAGAGGCTGTAATAAAACGCATGGCTACGTCCATTATACAGCATGGACGGTGCGGCTTTTTGTTCCCTCATTGATTGTTCTTTAATTAGGACTTTTGTATCATTTTGCTATGAAATGCATGAAGTGTGCATGCATTTGGATATGAAGTGCATGCAATGTACGGTGATTATTATTATAATTTAACTGCAGTAGCTTTTGAGGGATGTGTGACCGCGAGGAGTGTGTGGCGAATGCTGCTGGCAGTCTGTCTGAATCTAAATCTACCGTATTAATACTAAAATGTAGATACTAAAATGCTTCTCAAGAATCGTGCTTTTAATTTTAATTTTATTTGCTGGCAACACCGTCCTGTCGTCTGCACGAAGTGCAGTGCAGTGCCTGCAAATCCTTTGTCGGGTTGAGTATACGCTTATAAGCTCATATAACTTGATTCTAAAAGAACTGGTCAATTTACCATTACATTAATCTAAACAATATTAATATTGCTATTGTGACATAATTATTATGTATATATATCATATATTACTTTCTGGACACTTGCATTAGGTCAGGATTCATTTTATACATGCCCTGCAAAACATTATATTGATATGCTACATATTATTGGTCTATATCTATACAGTTGGTTTTTGTACTGTATTGTAATGCCTTGTATACTTATCATGTTGTTTTTTTAAACTCTATATATAAATAAATATAAATATACATATTATACGCACTTTTGCTTTGAAAAGACCAACTGCTGTGTTCCTTACAGACTCTATCTCAGCAGAAACTGTTTTCCGAATAGGTGCGTGGTAGTGACGTAACTTGTTATACTAAGGCCCGCTTGCAAAAACGCCGAGTTATCATTTTAACCCAGAGTTAGCTGCTGTTTTGACAGATTTCGTATAAAGATTCTGTCAAAATTACAAATTTATTCCTGGGTTAAACCTAACCCGACGTCTCTGCAAGTGAGCCTAAGGCGCTAAGAGTTTTGATTTTGGTCTTTGAAAAGTAGTTCAAACATCTACTTACTGCTTGAAACGAAGACTATGTTGCATTTTATTACGTACATTCCTAGTTTTCATTATAGGGGCCGATTTCTCCAATTCAAAATAAGTCTTAACCGACCGTACCTAAATGTGAAATTTTGGCAGATTTTCAATACAAAAACTGTCAGAATAACCAATTTATTCCCGGTTACACGTTAACTCTACGTTGGTGAAATCGGCACAATCAAATAAAATAAAATAAATAAATAAAAACAGTCCGTTTTTCAAGCCAATTAAGGTGTCATTTATAAGGATTTAGCTCATAAAGGGTTCGACGGCCACACTCAAATCCCTTTATTGATCCAAAGGCTTTTCCTTAATCCGCGCCGTAAACTGGATTTCGTACGAGACCGCGATATTAGCTGGATTATTATTTAACGGCCAACTTATTAACTGGCGTAAGTACTGGTCTAACTAGAGAGATTGTTACTGCACTGGCCGTAGCCAGCGTCTTTGCTTGCGCAGAGTTAGGTTTTTAATATCCCGTGGGTATCCTTCGTTTTCCTGGGATAGAAAGTAACCTACGTCACTCTCTAGGTCTTTAAATATTTAAAATCTTTAATAAAATTACGTTGATCCGTTGGTGATTCATTCGCGGGAAAACAAACAAACAAACAGCACTTTCGTATATAATACGAGTGTAAGGGCGTGTTTCACTACTTGCTGATAAAGGTCTGGCCTATTCACAGCTTATCTGACGGATAGTGTTTTAATTACTATTTCATAAGTATCAGATAAGCCAAAAAGGCAGTTAAACTCAAAACATGTATATATATATATATTTATCCAGCAGATGTTTTATCTGTTAGTTAGATATCAAGTGGTGAAACAGGCCATAAGTAATATTCCTGGAGCATGTTTATTGTATACTTTATGCTCTATTGATATATGAGTTATATGAGTTACTGATTGACTAACGTAATATCAACGTAAGTCTCTCTAAACTGTAGAGCCTTTAGACTCAGTCTAAAGGCTCTAAAGTTTAGAGAGACTGGGACCTAACATGTCCCTGCAATATATTTTTCTCATTATATACCCGTTGGAGGGCTTCTGGAAGAAAAGATAAACTGTCCTGGTGCATGTCCTTTGAAGGTATGTTTTCATTTTGGTTTAAGTTGTGGTACCGAATAAATAAATTAAAAAAAAAATTTGTCTGTAAAGTCGGTTTACGGACGATAGTTTTACGTAATAACGTCATAAAGAAACATCGCATCATAGTCACAAACCAATGCTTGGGCCGATCGTGCCTCTCTATCACTTGTTCCGCGCTCTTGCTTGCACGCTCAGGCTCAGGCGGAACGTGACACTTTTTCGTGCGTGCAGCCGGTGTTCATCGATTTATAAGACGTTATCACGTCAAAAATACCTATAGAAAATAATTAACCTCGTTTTAAAACGGGTCTCTTATGTCTGTGATATTACATTGTTTATTTAACGTTCAATTTAATAACCGATGTTAAGCACTAGTGTCCATAACTCTACTTCATTGCACATAAAAAGGTTGAGCTTAATGATGAATAAAATGTTATCTAGACTTAATCCAATATAACCTCACGATTAAGAACTGAGCTTATGTCACATACGGTTTCGATCCTATATTAATATTTATGTCTAGCCCACGCCTGAAACTTCGTCAACGTGGATTTGAGTTTTAAAAATTCCCGGGGGAACTCTTTGATATCCTGGGATAAAAACGAACCTAGATTTCGTCAAAATCTATACCTACCTGCTATACCAAGAATTAGTATTTTGACGTGATAACGTCTTATAAATCGATGAACACCGGCTGCACGCACGAAAAAGTTTTACGTTCCGCCTGAGCCTGCGCGTGCAAGCGAGAGCGCGGAACAAGCGATATTGAGGCACGATCGGCCCAAGCGTTGGCAGAGCGCCGAAACCGGGCCCGCCAATCATCGCGTGCGCGTTGTGGTTAGCGGTCATCAATGTTTGTTTATGACGTATCACGTAAAACTATCGTCCGTAAACCGACTTTACAGACAACCAATTTTTTTTTAACTTGAATAAGGTTAGGTAACGTGATGATTTTAAACTTGAGAAACGTTCAGTTAGCGTTTGGATCAAGGGCAGGATACAGAAGGCGGTAATCCTTGAGACGGCACACATTATGAGGAGGTTCTTCATTCTGAAACCTTGACAACTGGCTGCTTGGGTTCTATCCGGCAAGTCAGGAAGTGGGATCCACTTTATTTTATTATTTTTTGCAAACATTTTTAAAAATTATAAAATCGCTCGTTTGCAACAACACTGGTAAAAAGTCTCTATTTTATTAAAACAATTTATCTTAAGGTTTAAAAATTTTCAAAATCTTAGTTTTTGAAAATTTTATAGTTGTATGTGAGTTTATTTGTCAACTGATGTAGTTTTCATATAACATGAAATGGCGATTTTTCTACATTACTATTTTGAATTGCGTTTTTCAAGAAAAATATCGTTCCAGCTAATGAGCGAAAAAATTTTAAGTAAAATATGTAAGTACCTACATGCTGTATGAATTAAAAAAAGGTATTTAATAAGTAAATCTACATATAAAATGTTTTTGCTCTATGTACTATTTGTGTAACAGCGCACCGGTATGAAGGGATAACCAACCCGCATTCGTGGTGGACAGAATCCATTGCAAAATAATGTTATACTTTAAGGCGCTTAATCCGCGGTGAGCCTATTACCGCTTGCCAAATTACTTTAAACTCTATTCCATACAAACTATGATTTCAAGTTGTAAAGCGTATCTTTTGAAAAAGCGAATTGTATTATGGTCTACAAATGCTATGGAGGCAGTGTTCCGAAATAATGTAACTCACTAAATCTGTGGTCGGAGCATAACCAATCATGTAGCATCGTTAGTGGGTAAGCCTTGTTCATTTTGGTGAAATTTTATATTAAATTTAATACAACATAGTTTGATAGAACATTTCGTTTAAAGCTGTAGGGCTCTATAGGTACCTATTATTAAATCGAAGGCACTTATTGTTACAAACATGCGATATACTCGTAGCAACCGGTACTAAGCCGGCGTTTATATGTTTGACGACCTACCTAACACAGTGGTGAGTGTTATATGTAGGCTTATAAATTGAAAAAAATCGGCCAAGTGCGAGTCGGGCCTCGCTCTTATAGGGTTCCGTTAAAAAAAATTGAATAATAATATTTCCATGTACCCATGGATGTATTTTAATTTAATTTTTTTAATTTAATTTAATTTTTATTATTTGTTGTTATAGCGGCAATAGAAATACATAATATGTGAAAATTTCATCTGTCTATCTATTACGGTTTACGAGATACAGCCCGCTGACAGACGGACGGACGGACGGACGGACGGACGGACAGCGTAGGCTTAGTAATAGGGTCCCGTTGGTACCCTTTGGGTACGGAACCCTAAAAAGGGTCCTGGGTTGAACGGATAGACGTGATTTTTCCTATAAGGAATTATAATACTAATTCAATTGATTTTTTGCATGGCTATTTGAGAACACTTTTAATCCCAGAAAGAGGTTTTTTAATTTGAATATATATATATATATATAGTCTAGTTAACTAACTATATATCTCCAGAGTTCGGGGCCTGGCGCTCGAGACTGGAGATGTAAAAAAAGGGGATCCCAACACTACCCTATTGAACCGAAAGGTGGTTCTATCCTTTCCACCAACAAAAGCATTCCTAAAGAGGGTTGAAGTCAGACAGGCGGCCGGTCTAAAATGTCATGCCGAACCACTCACAACATGGCTTACAAGAAATGTTGTGCCGACCCCACATAGCGTGGGACAAGGACAAGATGATGATGATGATGATGATGATGCTGATGATGATATAGACTAGTGATTGACCTCGATCACATCTGGTGGTATGTGAAAGTGCAGTATAAGATGGAGCGCGTTTGTCTAGAAGATACCTGTTCAGTTTACCCTTGATTTGAAGGTACCTACTTGATTTGAAGGTACTTAGTGTTGGAAAAACGGAATTAGGAAGGGCATTCCAATACGCACTACGTAGGTATTAGAAATGTGAGATCTTGGAATTTCATATAAAAATAATTTAATATAAAAAATATTTTTACAAAACCAACTTCAAACACCCGCACCACTACAAAGTATATAATTTATTGTTAATTTTTTTTAAAACCTCTCGACCGATTTCAATAAAATTTAAATAGAACTACCTGGAAAGTATACCCTTTCAAACAAGAATTGAGAACCTCCTACTTTTTCGAAGTCGGTTAAAAATCAGTAGTTTTTGAGTTTATCGCGAACTGACAGACAGACAGAGGAGGATTTTGTTTTATAATATGCAGTCGTAGTGAATAGTGATAGTGATTTATACAGTTCTACTTCTGTGAGAAATAGTCATAAGCGCACAATTACTGCACGTGTCGTTTCTCTCATATTATTACGTTCGCAGTGAATTCTTTATACCTTCCATAATGACCGCGGAGGGTCATCTTTGTGTGAACGAACGAGCTGTTATCACCTGTTGCAATAATAATGTGCTCTTTGACAATCTATTGTCTTTGGTTGGACTTTCTATTTTTTTTTAATTTATTGTCAGTAGAAATGCCTAATGAAAATTTTGCAGTTGGTTGAAATTGAGACATCCACTGAGGTTTGCCCACAATGCTATAACTAAAGAGGTCTTCAAACGGCGCCTTCTAGTATAATATTCTTAGAATAGAATAGAATAGAAATGTTTTTTCATTCAAATAAACTTTTACAAGTACTTTTGAATCGTCAATGAGTCTACCACTGGTTCGGAATGCCGTTCCTGCCGAGAAGAACCAGCAAGAAACTCGGCCGTTGCTCTTTTCAAAATACTTTTACAATAAGTATACTTAATGGATATTATTCTATGTATGCAGAGTTTTCACAATGAGGGGAAGCTCCACAAAAGCATACGTAATTATTTCTAATTATAATTCAACACATGTCAAGACGGGCAGACAGAAAGTAGCCCCATTGCCGCTGGTGGCAACCGTTCACGAGCATGACGCATGACCCAGCCATTGCTTCGCTCAACCATATTTGAGGGATCGCTTAACTTAGCTATACTAAATCTGTATAAAAAAATTCATCATCATCATCATTATCAATCCATCATCGGCTCACTACTGAGCGCAGGTCTCCTCTCGGAGAAGGCTTATAGGCCACAGTACACCACGCTGGCCCAATGCGAATTGGCGGACTTCAAACACCTTTGAGAACATTATGGAGAACTCTCAGATGTGCAGGTTTCCTCACGATGTTTTCCTTCACCGTTAAAGCATGTGATATTTAATTTCTTAAACGCACTTAACTTCGAAAAGTCAGAGGTGCGTACCCGGGATCGAACCTGCGACTCCCCGATAGGAGACCACAGTCGTAACCACTAGGCTAACACTGCTTTTAAAAAAATTACTTAAAATGCATGGAAAAAAATTACTTTAGTATTTCTATGTAATACAATATGTCGAATCATTCATCATCAATCGTTCAACAGAAGCTTAAAACTCATAATTTCTGAGCATTTTCGGAACCTCACAAAATCTTTGTCTAGCGGTGGACATTTAAGAGCGGAAACGTACAAATCTAATTATATTACGTACGGTACATAGCTTTGAAAAGTTTCCACGTAGAAATCGAGAGAGTAAAGAGAGGTTCACGAATCATAAACTGACACACCTTTTCCAGGTAAGCGCACAGAAATTGCAGTTAAGAGATATCTAAGTTGCGATCGTATAATCAAAGACCTCAAAGTGTACGGAAAGTTGAAGTTGTACCGAGTGCTCTCAGTGATAAAACCGTCTTTGTATGCGAAATTGTAATACCTATGCCTCTTTCTGCATCTTTTTTTTTATTTTATTTTTTATATATTATAGACTTGGATAAAGTAACGCTTGACTGCGATCTCGCCTAATGGTAAGTGAAGATGCATCTTAATATGGTGCGCGCTTGCCTAGAAGACGCCTATTCACTCTGGATTTAAAGATACCCAAGTTATAGATAGTTGGAAAAACGGAAGCCGGAAGGGCAATCCAATTTTTGCGGTGCGCATTAGGAATGACGAAGCAAAGCGCATCTGCAATAACTCATCTCAGTCCAACACCGGCCTACAATTGCTGGACGCAAATCTTCTCTTAAATGATAAGGGTTCAGGCCATAGTCCACCACGCTGGCCAAGGTTGGATTGACAGACTCCACACACCTTTGAGAATATTATGGAGAACTCTGAAGCATGCAGGTTTCACGCGATGTTTTCCTTCACCGTTAAAGCAATTGATATTTCGACACTATCGTAGAACAAAGTTGCTTCTACAAAATTGCTACTTTACAGAAGAGCATTTTAAAGTTTTGAACTTGGTTTTTTCGGCATTTCCTAGAACAATGTTGGTTCTTATTATTCGAAATGGTTTTTGAGTATTTCTTAATTAAGTACACACATCAAAAGTGTCTAGGGATCAAGCATTTTTATGCGGATTTCTTGAGATTGAGATGTGGCTTTGTAATAAATTTATGATTTTATAAATTTATATGGATCCTTTTTGGTGCATTTCATAATTTGAATCAGGAACTGTCAATCAAATTCGAGTAAAAGATGAAAATCAGCTGTCAATATTTTCCCTATAAAAACATACAACGCATTGAAGACATTATTAGTGCTACTGTTTCCCTACTACTGATTAAAACCAACGTTATTATGGAACGGCGACATCATTTAAGCAGGGAAGAAATGCTCAGAGCCGTGGGAATGATAGAAGCTGGTTCCCGGCAACGTACTGTGGCTTTAGCTCTGAATACAAGTCAGAGTGTTAACAGTCGACTTTGGACACGTTACCGAAGCACTGGTACCGTGGCTGAGCGCCATGGAGGACGGTATCGCTGCACCACACGGAGACAAGACCGATACATTCAAATCTTAACTCGAAGAGCTCCAACAATAACCGCCATGATGTTAGCCGTGAGGCTTCATCACTCTTCAGGGAACTTAATTAGCGACCAAACAGTCAGAAACCGCTTGCATGAAGTGAACCTTCATTCCCGAAGACTGCTACGGGTACCACCTATAGCAATGCACAATCGTAGGATTCGATATCAATGGGCTCTTGAACACAGAAATTGGGCAGAAGAACAATGGCGTTTCGTGTGCTTTTCTGATGAGTCTCGTTTTGGTATGAGACCGGATACAAGACGTATACGACACTGGAGAACCCCTGGACGCCAACAGCGATTAAAATCCTGCCAGGAAGTCCATCCTTATAGTGGTGGAACCATCATGGTATGGGCGGGTATTTGGATCGGCGGAAGAACTGAGTTGATTTGGATCAGAGGCAACCTCAACGCTCAAATTTATGCTGAGACGATTGTATCAGACGTCATCGTTCCTCTACAAGTGCAAATCGGTCCCTTATTTCAGTTAATGCATGATAATGCACGACCGCACACCGCAAGAGTTGTAAGACAGACTCTCGCCGCAGCTAACATCAATGTCCTGCCCTGGCCTGCTCAGTCGCCAGACTTGAACCCGATTGAGCATGCATGGGATATGCTACAGAGAAGAGCTCTGCCGAATATGGAGGGTATCCAGTGGCAAGAAGACCTTTTTTTGTTGTTGCAACGAACATGGGCGGCCATTCAACAGCGTGATTTGGATGAACTCATTTTGAGTATGCCAAACCGATGTTCTTGTGTTGTTAGTGTTCGCGGTAGAAACACGGATTATTAATTGTTTAAGTTACCTGTGGGAGATGATCGCGTCACCAGCTTAGAGAATCTCCTTACGACTCCGTATGCAGCGCCGTGTTCTCTATCAAGGTTTATAGGGTTTGTTAAAAGAAGTTACTCCGTGACTTTAAATATTTAATCAATTGCACATTAATAATAAATTACAAAATTACTAAACCCTACAGTGGAACAGTGTGACGTGTGCGGCCGGCAAGGGACAACTGACTCGCAGTCAGTTGAAAACGTTTTATAAAACTCAGTCGCCAAAATACCCTGTCAGCGATGCTGCTACATCACACCACCCCAAATTTTTATCTTGGTAAAAATTAACAAACAAAAATCTTAAACTAGGTACACAGTAATAAATTTATTCCAACAATTATACCAACTTTTATTTTTGACAACCCTATTAATGATCCAGATCCGCTTTAGCTAACAACTCTAATGTGACTCGACCCTTATAAAGTTATTACATTGTTCGTTTCACTTTCGACGCACGGCACATCCCTATTGCATCACACTACTTGGGCTGACGTCACCACTACCTGGGCGGGAGGCGCCGGGGTTGCTACGGCAGGATTACGCTGCTCTGTCGCTAAGCCCATGCCGTCCAACTGTCGTCGCACCCATCGTTTCGCAAGTTGGTTACACTTACGTAATAGCCAAACTATGATGATGAGCGTCAGAAGGGTTAGAATCCCAATTGTAATATTCCCGACTATTCGTACGCTGCTTTCCAGCTCTTGATTTCCGGTCGACGCGTTCTGTGCTATGATAACTTGCTCTGCTCTGCTGTTTACCCATCGTGCACAACTGGTTACCGAATGTGGAATGAACAAGATGTTTCTCCCAATAATAAAATTTGCTTCTATCTTCTAATGAAAAATAAAGTTTGCGGATCGGGGTCATTTCACAATAATTACTAATAAGCTTAATTGTTACACTTAGTATTCTACCTAAACCTAACTGGCATTTTGCTGACCCGACCACTGCGCGTCGTACGAGTTATAATTGGGGTCGGCAAAATGTCGTCACTGCTAAGTCGGCGCGTTTCCTTAACTACTGGTTCACCCGGCGCTTGTCGTGAATTTTTAACATCCAGGACAAACGCTGGTTTTAACCTATCAATGGAGACAAGTGCTTGCCTGTTGGGTAACTGTACTACATACCCTTTGTCCAACCGCTTTATGACGTCATACGGCCCGTCATAAGGGGGTTGCAGACACTTCCTCATTACATCGTTTCTTACAAACACTATCTCGCAGTCTTTTAAGGCTGGATGAATGAATATAGTCCGGGAGTCTCTTTGGGTATCAGGTTTTGGTCTTAGGCTACTAATTACCTGTTTCAACTGCCTTAGGTATTCCTCACCGTCCGTTATTCTGCCATCCGATGGTTCGAAGAATTCTCCAGGGAGCCTTAGAGTTCGCCCAAAGGTTAGCTCGGCGGGACTTACCCTTGTGTCGCTACGCGGTGCTGCACGCAGTCCCATCATCACGGTGTGCATTTCATCGACCCATGACCTATTATTCGTTAACCTCGCCATTAAGGCGGCCTTAAAACTACGATGCCAACGTTCTATCGCACCGTTACTTTGCGGATGGTACGGTGTCGTCCTTAACTTATGTACGCCTAGGTATTTCATCAGATGTCTAAAGAGATTACTTTCAAATTGCAAACCGCCATCGGAGCTTAACCTAGAAAATATTCCATATCTGACGATCCATCCCTCGTAGACGTCTTTAGCTACCGTTTTTGCGCAAATATCCTTAATGGGGAATGCTTCCGGCCACCCTGTTTGCCTATCAATCATCGTGAGGCAATATCTATATCCTTCCTCAGAAGTGTTAAAGGGACCGATAATATCTATATGTACGTGACACATCCTATCTACCTTTTCGAATTGTCCTAATGGTGACATAGTGTGTCTCTGAACCTTTGCTCTTTGGCACTCTATGCACGACCTAGCCCAAATACCTATATCCTTATTCATCCCAGGCCAAAAATAATTATTAGCTACCATCCTTCGCGTTGTTCTAATGCCTGGGTGGCTAAGATTATGAACTTCCTCGTATGCAGTACGCCTAAACTGCTCCGGTAGGTATGGCCTGGCCTTATCGTCTCGCAAGTTACAAACAATCGACTGAGGTCCGTTAGGCAAATCTATTTTTATTAGTTTCGTATTACCGTTTCCTGCTCCAAGCATTCCAGCGAGCTGTTTATCGTTCGCCTGGGCCCGTGCTACTTCAGCGAAATCGAGTACTGACGGGCACGAAATCGTTTCGACCCGCGATAACGTGTCCGCGGGCGCGTTTTCATCGCCTTTCAAATAACGAATATCCGTCGTAAGCTCACTAATAAATAACAACTGACGGGTTCTCCTCGGCGTTTCCTTGCTACTCCCTAGCTTTTTGAAAGCGAACGTTAACGGCTTATGATCAGTATACAATATGAGATCTCTACCTTCGAACATATTCCTAAAATATTGCACTGACAAATAAAGCGCAAGAAGCTCCCTATCGTAGGTACTATACTTCTGTTGCGTGTCAGTCAACTTCCTCGAAAAGTAACCTAACGGTACCCATTCGTTGTTCACTTTCTGTTGTAATGTTCCACCGACGCAACTATTTGATGCGTCTGCCATAATCGCAATCGCCTGACCTGAAATCGGATACGCTAACAATGCGGCGTTCTGTAAACCCAACTTACATTGTTCGAACGCTTGAACAGCATTTTGTGTCCACACTATACAACTTTTGTCACGCTTCTTTGCCCCGTGAAGATACTTATTTAATTCTGCCTGATATTGGGCTGCCTGGCGCAAATGACTTCTATAAAAATTTACCATGCCGAGAAATCTACGAAGTTCCTCGACCGTTTTTGGTCTGGGAAAGTCTACAATAGCTTGGACCTTGCTTGGCAGCGGCCTTAAGCCATTGGCTGAAACCTCATGACCCAAAAACTCGACTTTGTCTTGCGAAAACGCACACTTTGCTAAATTAATCGTTAAACCTACTTCCTGTAACCTTTCAAAAACAGCCTCTAAATGTTTTTCGTGCAGAGTTCTATTTTCACTAGCTATTATTATATCGTCTAAATACGAAAAAACGAATTCCGTTTTATACTTCGCGTATTCGGGGTTATTTTGCTGAAAATTTGCCTCTAAATCCTGTAAAACATAATTATTCATAAAACGTTGAAAAGTCTGCGCGGCGTTTCTAAGACCGAAAGATAAACAAGGCCATTCGTATAAACCGAAATTTGTGATAATCGCGGTTTTTTCTACGTCTTCCCTCGCTATCGGAATGTAGTGATACGCCCTGTTGATATCGATACGGCTAAATACTTTCTTATCCGCTAAAATAAACGTAAAATCTCTTATGTGAGGAATTGGGTATCTATCGGGCTTTGTTATAGCGTTTAGCGCTCTGTAGTCTCCGCACGGCCTTATATTTCCATCTTTTTTAGGTACTACGTGTAGGGGGCTCGCCCACGCGCTCTTCGACGGGCGGCAAATACCCATTTCTTGCATAAGGCGAAATTCTTCTCTTACCTTTTTATATCGGTCTGGTGGTAGTGGCCTTGGGCGCGCATGTACTGGTGGACCTGTAGTCTCGATGTGATGTCTCACGCTGTGACGTGGTGGTTCTTTGAACGTCGCTGGCTTAGTCAATTCAGGGAACCTACTTAGGAGAGAATAACAAGGATGAGACTCGGCTATAGTAAAAATCGACGTTTGCTCCGAGTTAACTATTGTAGAAACGACGTACAAATTAGTTTCTTGATCTAACAATCGTTTGTTCCTTAAATCTACTAACAAATTATACTTAGACAAAAAATCCGCTCCTAAAATAGGTTGTTTTACATCGGCTATCACAAAGGTCCATTTAAAAGCACGACGCAAGTTTAAATTTAACACTAAAGTTTTGGTACCGTATGTCTGTATTTCACTACCGTTCGCGGCGTAAAGTTTATATTTTTCGTTCACTGCACTGTTACGCACGGATCTATGAGCTTTAGGTAACACTGATATGTTTGCTCCTGTATCGATCAAATATCGCATACCATTGTCCTTGTCTGTGACGCATAAGCGGTGGTTTCCTAATTCGATGCATGTACCCACCGGTTCTACCTGCATCTTCTCTAGTTTTCCTGACTCTTCTTCCAGCTGCATGGCTGCTCGCATCGGTTGGCCCTTCCTTTGTACCTATAGTGGTGCACACATAGCCAGTCCGGGCTATCAGGTGTCCGTCTCGACCTGCTGCTGTCTCTCTCGCGGGAACGTGGACGTCCGCGGAACCTTCCGCGACCTCGATTGCCTCGCCAACTTGACCTGGAACGGCCCATCTGGTCTATCCTCGCTCTGAGCTTAGCTATTTCTGCCGCCAACACCGACGTAGTGTTCGACGCTGTGTCTGTTGTCACTACCTCGGCGACAGGTTGCGGCCTCATACTCTCCATAATTTTATCCGCTATTACTGCTAGACGGTCTTAGCTTTTGTCCTCGGTTGCGGCTAGTACTCCTCGGGCAGCTGCTGGTAACAATTTTTGCCATAGAACGCTTAACGTATCGTCACTTATCTTGCCTCTCGCGAGATCCTGCATTCTCCTGAGTAAGTGACTGGGCTTCTGGTCTCCTAGCTCCATCTCTCCTATCAGCTTCTGGATCTGCCTATTTTCGGATTCCTCGTAAATTTCCAGGAGTTTGTCCTTGAGTACCTTGTACTTCCGTTCCTCGGGCGGGTTGACCAGGATGTCTGTCACCTGCTGTATGACCTCTTTGCCTAACTTCGCTACCACCATATTGTACTTGGTGTCATCGCCAAGCTTCTGCGGTGCCAGTATCGCCTCCAGTTGAATGAACCAGACCCTGGGCTGGTCTGTCCAGAACTCCGGGATCTTGGTTGCTAGCGATATGGATGCCAGTCCCGAATCTTCAAGTTTTAGCACGGTCGCTGGTTGCGTCATTTTTTTAAAAGTCTTTCGCCGATTTACACTGAATTTAATTAATGTCTTTATTTAACTTAAAACACTGTCCACTTGAGTTGAGTTGCCCTTTTCGTACAACCGACCGCCTTAAAAACGCAACGACGCAAATTTATTTACACGTGTAACCTTGATAGTCCGACGCGGTGGTCACCAGTGTGGGAGATGATCGCGTCACCAGCTTAGAGAATCTCCTTACGACTCCGTATGCAGCGCCGTGTTCTCTATCAAGGTTTATAGGGTTTGTTAAAAGAAGTTAGTCCGTGACTTTAAATATTTAATCAATTGCACATTAATAATAAATTACAAAATTACTAAACCCTACAGTGGAACAGTGTGACGTGTGCGGCCGGCAAGGGACAACTGACTCGCAGTCAGTTGAAAACGTTTTATAAAACTCAGTCGCCAAAATACCCTGTCAGCGATGCTGCTACATTACCCAATAAAATTTTAAAGAAAACTGTTATTTCAGTCTTTTTTTCGAACTTTAATGTTAGTGGTTCAAATGTCAAAAATCCCTTTATTAGGAAAATGGCAAATTTCTTTATTAATGCAAAGGTGACTTGGTTTATCGTTACTGTGACAAACGAAAACACTTTATTTGATGAATCCTTAAAGAAAATTTTAATTAATATCAATCAGGAGAAAAGTTATTGCAAAAATATATGTTGCTCCCTAGACACTTTTGATGTGTGTATTTTTGACGTGATAACGTCTTATAAATCGATGAACATCGGCTGCACGCACGAAAAAACTGTCACGTTCCGCCTGAGCCTGCGCGTGCAAGCGAGATCGCGGAACAAGCGATACAGAGGCACGATCGGCCCAAGCGTTGGCTTGTGACACATTTATTCATCAATGTTTCTTTATGACGTTATCACGTAAAACTATCGTCCGTAAACCGACTTTACAGACAACCAATTTTTTTTTATTAAAATTAAAACATACGAAACGTGACGGCTTTCCAACTAACAACATCGCAAATGACAATCAACTGGCGGCCACCGGCATTTGACAAGCTAGCGACAGCAGCGCTTCTTTACAAGCGACGTTTTTCTTCGGAATGGTTATCAAATACGATTTTGTCCGATTGAATATCTCCAAAACTACTGAATATAATTTTATATTCTTCTTATAAAAGCCAATAATGTCAAAATCAAGATTTCGCTGTACATTCATATCCGACAGTGTTCTACGACAGTGTCGATTTAATTCAGTTAAAAATGCGCGTCGGAGATCGAACCCCAGACCCCTCCCATAGAGGAGGCCGCAGTCTTAACCATTAGCCTGTCACCGCTTCAGCTCTTCCCCTACTTACGGGCCGATTTCACCAACGTAAAATAAGTCGAGTGATGTTTAACCGAGGGCTAAAATGGGTGTTCTGACAGTATTTGTATTGAAAATGTGCAAAATATCAAATTTACGCTCGGATAAGACTTATATTACGTTGGTGAAATCGGCCCTTAGCATAGTAAAAATTTTAATATTCCCCGCGGTAACTCCATTAGGACAAGTTACATTATTTCGTAATATAGTCACGTGGGTGGTGGAGTTACGCGAACGCTCCATGCCACGGTTGTTTTATAAAAGAACTAGAATTTTTATTTAACTAGGATATAGATAAAAACTCCTACGTATTTTTGAGAAATTTTTGTACAGTTACTGTCAGAGTAATAAATAAATTTTATTCACAAATACCAGATACAATAAAATAAAGTTTTCCAAAGAAACTGTAGAGTGTAAAGACGGTCTCTAAATTAGAAAGTATTCAGATCTACCAAACTCTGTACTGATATCGTAAAAATCATAGTAGTATTATAAATGCAAATAAACAAACACACTTTCTTTGGTTGTTTGTTTGTTTGTCCTTCAATCGCAAGAGCTACGGATCGACGTGATTTTTTTGAATGGATATAGTTGAGGACCTGTAAAATTACATAAGCTACTTTTTATCCCGGAAAATCAATGAGCTCCCGAGGTATTTTAAAAACTAAACCCACGCGGACGAAGTCGCGGTCATCAGCTACCTAATAATATAATTTATAGGTAAAGTTGCAAAAGTGAAATTGAATAAAGGTTTAATACCTCTAAATAGTAGGTAGACGAGGGAAATGCGTTGCTGACTGTAAATCTCTTAATAGAATTAGTAGGATACGCTATTAACACACATCGAGTGGAGGGGCTAAATGAGTTTGAACCTTGTAAATTATGTATGCGCGCGTGATACCGAACCCCCAAATACAACAAATGATTAATATTAACGACTAATAAATTTATGCTTTTCTTATATAACTTTTGATTACAAAGGTATAATGCCTATAAAGCACTACTGGCCTCAAAAACTCGGCAAAGATTGAATAGAAATAGTAATTTTATTATTATCATCATCATTAGCAACCCATCAACGGCTCACTACTGAGCGCAGTTCTCCTCTCAGAGAAGGGTTGAAGGCCATAGCCCCCCATGCTGGCCTAATGCGAATTGGCGGACTTCACACACCTTCGAAAACATTATGAAGAACTCTCAGATCTTCAGGTTTCCTCACAATGTTTGCCTTCACCGTTGAAGCAAGTGACTCCGAACTGACTTGAAGTTAAACGCACATGACTCCGAAAAGTCAGAGGTGCGTACCCGCGACTCCCCGAATAAGAGACCACAGTCCTAACCACTAGGCTATCACTGCTGCTTAATAGTAATTTAATCAAAGTCAAATTCAAAATTTATTTCATGTACCTAGGCCAACCTGTGGCTAGACATGTCAAGACGAAACTCAGCATTTGCTCTTCTCAAAACAATATAATACAATAAGCCGATTGTTTCCATTTCCATTATTAAAAACAGGTATAAAAACTGGCCTTTAGAAGTGGCTCAATAATAATAAATAATAGATGTAAATCCACAGATGAAATTAGATAATTACTAGTAGCACAAATGGAATAGTTAGCTGAATAAATGAGCGTACTTTAGCATTGTAATTTATTCATGCGGTAGAATGATCAGAAACCTCTAAACCCTAACTACATTGCATTCATCAATAAATAACATAGTATTATCTATATTTCGTTGCATTTTAGACCTACATTTTACATAAGATAATATAATATCTAAGATAAAATATTAAAAAATCGTCCTCAGCAGCATCATTGCGACTGATCTCCTTTCTAATGAGAAGGGTTTAGGCCCTAGGTCCACCAAGCTGGCTTAGCGTAGATTGGCAACCTTCACACCTTTGAGAAATTATGAAGAACTCTCAGGAATACAGGTCTTCTCACTGAATGTACTCGTAACGGAAGTCTTAGCCATTTGTTTATCACCGCTACTTAAAGAATAGCATTAATTTAAAGTATACTGTAATATATTATATACATACAATTTTATACTATAACATCCCAAATCCTTCAAACTGGATTAAGGTTTCCATAGCATTCTAACAGAGTGAACGAGACTTTCTGGATCTTAGATCAGATTTTTCAACGTCTTCCTGTGAAAACCCAGATCAAATCAATCCATCTCGAATGGATTCTTCGAATAATTTTTAGATTCGTTCGTAAACTAATAGATTTTCGCGGTCATTTTTAAACAAAAAATAACAAGAGGATTATTAAAACCAAGGCCTGCTTAAAATATTTTAATCATGGATTTTTCTCAGAAATTCTTTACCGATATTTGAAAATTTCCATTGATGTGTCATGTCATTAGTTTTTTCACTACGGTCGATATAACCGTAAAGACAGATGCACACTGAAAGCGCAATTGAGGATTCAATACTATCGCAATAATTGGCATTTAAAAGCTTTTAATGGACTGCACTATATTATGTTAATTAAAATTATGAGTTTAGTTTGAAGCCCTAAAGTGCGCAAGAAATTTCTATTATTAAATTTAATAATACTATAAATGTGTTTTCAGTACGTTTGTCCTTCAATAACGCAGTAATGGAGCAGTCGGATTGACATGATTTTTGTTTGGGTAGATATGGGACTTGATATAGGACAGGCTTTTTATCCCGGAAAAACAAAGAAATAAGGCCGCGGGATTTTTAAAACTCAAGTCCTTGCGGGCAAAGTCACAAAAAAAGGCTTGGCTCTACGCTTGTTCTACGAGTATAATAAGAATGGCTACGGTTCGAACGATCCAATGACGTAGCGTATGGGTTAGTTCATGCTACACCAGCACGAAGTATCAATAGTTTTGGCCTGGGACAGAGGCTCGGACGCGGCACGTCTAGTATAAATTAATTCATACAATACCGTACCGTACTACTATTAATTCATACAATACCGTACCGTACTACTATTAATTCATACAATACCGTACCGTACTACTATTAATTCATACAATACCGTACCGTACTACTATTAATTCATACAATACCGTACCGTACTACTATTAATTCATACAATACCGTACCGTACTACTATTCTTGGATCGTGTCCCAAGCGAGCTGCCGGCTGACGCACGGACTTGGACTTACATAAATTCATCCTTAAAATGTTACGTAACGTGGATATTTAATTAAAAAAAATTTGACAATTTGCATGAAACTGCTTAATTTTGTATTGCTTCACTTTTTGGTGTATTTCAAAGTTGCAAAGAAAAAGACAGGTTTAGATTTAATTAAAACTAAAATACGTATTATTTTTAGGGGGTTCGTGCGGATGTTGACATTAGTACCTACTTAATTAAATTCATACGGTTTGTCTAAATATTTTTCATAACCGGCGTAAATACCTTTTCAAAATATATATTACGTAACTTCACTAAAGCTGCCATGACAGCAAAAACTAAAACCACGTTATTTGTGTAAAAACTTATTCAAAAAAATGCAAAGAAAAATCTGGAAGGTGTCAATAGCTAGAGACTCGTATCGCATGCAAATTTCTGTGTATAATCACCTTAAAAGTGGAAAGTCGAGAGCGACGGGGAAATTAAAAAAGTTGGAACTTCATGCAAGCGGAACGTATGGCGGGAATATATTTCGTTCGCAAACAATTTGTTTTGAACGACCGCCCGATGTAATCGATAGCCGGTAATTGTAATAATGCGTTCTGTACGCGGTGTTTATGACTTGAGAGCTGGTGGGAAATTTGTATTGGTAAAAAAGTTAAAAGTTTATTACGTAAACCTAGACCAGCCAGCTAGTCAACATTTACGATTTATGTGCTCCTCCGCAAGCTATTTTTAGAAATCCAAATCCCTTTAAGCTCGCCATGCAGGTGAGTAACTCACAGGTTTATTTCGCTTAAGAGGGGGTGTGCGCTCGTTAACAGTAAACAGATTTGATTTTTACAGTAGTAGATCAAGTTTCAATTATCCGAAAAAAAAACACGCAAGAATTACATCATACTGCCAAGGGACGTGTCTGGGCAAAAACATAAAATGATGAAATTTGTTCGATAATAAAAAATCGCGAAGTTAGGTCTAATTTTTAACCAATATTCATTTATTTTCAATGTGTTGCATATTACAGAGCCACAATTTTTACATTAAATTCCGATTGATATTATCAAGGGAGTAGCCTAGCGAATTGAAAAGAAAATGAATATTTTTCGAGTTACAAAGTATTTTGGCGCTTACTACACTCCTATTCCGCGCAAAACGCTATCTTTTGTCGCGCTTCACATGAGGTTGTGGCTATGTTTTATCTCATCGCGAAATCTGATTTTTTTTGGGGTTACACGCGTTCTTAATAAACGGTTTTCGGTTAATGGTGCAGTTATAACAGGATACTTTTGTTGTTTAAGTGTGCAGGTTTTCACAGCATACGCTCGTACTTTTCTAAATTAGAGATAAATAAAAAATCATATTGTAATCAGGACATATCTGAAGTACAACTCGTCATAAAGCTCTAATTATCACAAGATTGAGTTGAAGATCCCGTGGTAGAATCGTGACGTTGACAGGTTTATGATGAGCGCCTGTAAATTACGCATAGATGAAATAGGTGTTAGTGAGTACCTTTTCATAATTCCCACTAGCTTTTGGTCTTTTCAGTGGAGTGCAAGGTTTATTTTCATTTCAAGGGGGTTAACCGATTGACCGTGGTGGTCGTTGTAATTTGTTTAAAACACATGAAACTCTACAGTAGTGGCGACTGGCTCCATTTCATAAATTGTAATCCAATAAAATACGTTTGTGTTTTGTCAATCACTTTTATTGCGTGCCATTTGTTTGAAATTTTACCTATAAATCAATTTTATATTGTACTTTAATATTTCCTGTAGGTACTTTATTACCATAAATATCAGAGTAGTTTTCCTTTCAATTAATTTAAGTAGGTACGTTTAAATAAGTTCAAGTAAGATTTCTTGCTTTCAACAATCACAATAGATAGGTAATAATAGTAGATTGTTACACAAGGGACGTAAGTAAGCTATTACAGAACAAGATCCAATTTGGCGCCAGTGCGAGCGCAGCTCGCATAGGGCGCTAATGGATTGCGTGCACCCGAGAAATTTAGTCACACGAGCGAGCGCAGCGAGCGAGGGTGAATATAGTTCGAGGGTGTAATAGCTACTTGCAACCGAGGTAAGCATTCTACTTTATATCATTCTTGCGAGGTAAATAAAACATTGGTAATGCAAAATGAAATTTTAATTAGAATAATTAGCAAATTTAGAGAAAAAATAGAAATTATAGCCAGCGTTTCTTTAGAAAAGCAGTTAGTTTTAAATACTTGTTTATTTTTACATCATGATTAGTGTTTAAAGTTGCTTTTAGCATAGAGTAAAAACACCACAATGACGGTGGTTTGTAGCTTTTTGACAGCATATTGAAATAAGAAAGCAAAACACATTCTGCCAAAGATGTAATTCCTTTCTTTGCACGCCATTTGTTGAATTCTTCGTAAGTTTTCACGTAGCGCTCTTTGGACTTATCCGGCAAAAGGTTTTGCATCATTTGTTCTGCTTCAAGCAAACAAAAATCAGGCTCTCCTCCTTTTTCATCATCTGATGAAGTGCTTGACATAGTTGTAAATAACTTAAATCCCTTTACGAACAAACTTCACAAACTTTCAGATCAAATGAAATGCCGCCATTTCCATTTTTTTTTCGTAAATGGTTTTCTATTTTTTTTTTACGGCTCTGAGTTCCAAGGAGTTTTGCATAGTTTGAAATGTATGGAAATTAAATGGCGGCATGTTCAGTGTTTTTTTTTTCAGTAAAAAGTTTTCTTACCATTTTATAAGAAAAGAGATTGTTTACCAAGGAGTTTTGCATAGCTTGAACTGTAATGTGAACATTACAATTCAAGCATAGTGCGACGTAATGTTGCCTTGAATTGCAAACACCAACTTACAAGGAGACTTTCCACCATAGTAATCCCTAGTTACTGAGCAAGTATGATATAAAAGCTTTTTTTTAACATTCTACTTAATATTAGTAATAAAACCAAGAATATTTGAATTTGAAATTGAAATGGTTGAATTTTTAATAAATTAGCTAACATTGTATACTTTTTAACGACCGCCATTATATTACATTTTACATTATACATAATTATGAAAGTGACGTAAAAGTGATAACTATTGATGAAATTAATAGTAAATCTACTATCATAAATAATATATCGTAACCTCACTGTCTTAGTTCATATTGAGTTTTACCTAACAAGTTCAGTCGACACTTTAAAAGTTTGCAATCACGAGGCTATTCCGTAGAAGCAAATGGATTATTGCATGGGTTAGTTCATTACACTCAATAATTTCCAACTAGTACGAAGTCTTAATATGCATCAACTTTGTATCTATCCAACATCATCCTCATCTTTGTATCTATGCAACATCATCATCATCTCAACTTGTTGCCCGCCTACTACTGGGCATATCGATGCATAGAGGAGATCGCTCCTCTTGAATGAGTTGTATCTATACAGTGAAATAGAACAAAATTTAGGTGTCTGTAATTTCAAAATAACTTCCTTTCATAATTTATTTATTTGAACCATAGCATAACCTGAACTTTTTTTTTGTCTGGGCTAATCTTCAGAACGGCTATGCCTAAGAAACCTCCACGAACATGCAGATTATTATACAAGGAGTGAAGAAAAAAGACTTTTAAAAACTTTTACTTTGAGTTCACGCGGACAAGTTTTTACCCATCATCGTTAGTTGCAATAATATGTTCCGTAGTCAACAAAGGAGTGGGATTGAATTGAAGCAATAAGTCTGCATATTTTTAAATCGTAAATGTTTATTTATTTATCAAATATTTACAAAAGTCATGGCAATAAAGCTTTCTTATTTAGCATAGGGGGGCGACGGGGGTGGTTCTAAAAGTGCATCGCCCCCTCCCTTACGGCCCATTAGACGCGTCCGCGGGAAATCGTCATTTGCATAAGCGGCTTGGCTCTCTACACATAGTAATTGGGATCACATGGAACCGGCCAATCTTGTTTGACACCCGCTTCCCTCAGTAGCCATCCATTGACTGAAACGATCGACCTGTTTAGACTGAAAGCCCGGGGCCAATTCTAACTGGACCGAACTGGTCCGGTCCGGTTTTGGTCCAAGTTGGCCGGTACCACTGTTTGCTTTGCACTTAGGCACGCGTACCTCTTGGGCTTTTAATCGAAGTGCAAAATTTGAATGTGATTTAAATACGTATTGTTTTAATGGGAGCTGAATGGCTGCTCTCTCAACTCGTAAGAAATTTGCATTTAATTCGAACTGCACTTTGGGTCTTAGTTTGTTGTAATAATTAATATGGCGTCCTTTCACGCTGTTTCACGAGCTTTGCTCGCTTGGAATTTAATATTATTATTTGTGGGAAAACTGCTGTGCTAATAAGAAAATTCTCTTTAATTATTTGCCTAATAAAGTTTTCCGGCAAAACAGTCGAATAGTCCTGTAGGTTCATAAAATTAGTTTTGTTGTTTTGAATGAAACTGATCTGCTCTTGTGTGCATTGAAAGTTGAAAACTTGGAATTTACGATTTAATATTTCTTAATCTTTGTCAGTTTTTTTAATAATTTATTAGTTTCATAAAAATTGTGATTATTACAATCACAACATGCGTGATAGTCCTCTAGTAGTTTTAATTTATTGTTAATTTAAATGAAACAGAGCAACTCTTGCGTGCGGCTGCCAATGGAATGGTTAACGCTAATAAAGTGAGAAGCAATATTATTATAATTGGTGCAATATATTTTAAACATTTTGAATAATATTGGAGAGCAGGAAATGGCTAATTAATGTTAGCGTACGCTCTAGTGCCCAGGGCCTCCCGCAGCCCTCGCCGCAATTGTGCGGTTGCTGAAAATGTTTTTTTGTATAGTATTACTATTTTATGAACCGGTCGTCTATGTTAATGTTCATTATACAGAGTGGAAAGTATAAGTGTGCGCAAGTCTTATGCCGTCTGCATAATTTTATCCATTAAAATCCTCACGAAAGGAAATGTCCTCAATGCCAAGTAGCTTCTGCAATTTCTTGAAAAAGTCTATCGAACTAGCGAAAACTTGCAGAAATTGACTTGCTGGAAATATCAATAGTGCAAGACGTAGTTTTCTAGTGCAATAATGTAAGTTGTGTAAATATTTTCTTTTGATACTAATTTTGTCATTCATAGGTCAAATTAAAATTGCAATAATTGGAACGTAGTTCCTTATCGCGCGGTACGGAAGGGGGCTAGACGGAAAAAATTAAGGAACCGACACTCGACACATTTTTGAAACCGACACTTTTTTGTTGAATGTGAATTTTGCATTGTGTTCGGTATTTTCGCGATAACTTATAAGTTATAATAAATTAGGGAAAAATTCCACATGTAGAAATTATTTAAAATAAAATTGAAAATAGAAAATTCAGTCTGTCGAGCTGGGATTCGAACCATCGACTGTGAATTATTATTAGGCGACTGCCGGAGCCACTAGGCTACGGAGACGCAATGTTGTATCGCGAAAATACCGAACACAATGTAATCGAAAGGAACTACTCTCTGGTTTATGTGTATTATCTATGGGGACTACGTTCCATCCGGGTGTCCCTTGACACCTCTCAAGTTTTTTATTTAAAAAATATATTTCGCCATTATGTTTACGAGGTGATCAACGTGCGGGATACAAGGCTAGAATTTTTTTGACACTTTTTTAATTAACAGTAGTCGAGAAAATAATCAACTGGCAGTCTTAAGGAACCTATCCAAAACAAACCTTATAATTAATAATAATCATATCAAAGCAAACCTACACCACCTGCACTAAGTTAAAAATAGGGTCTACGTAACTCATTTTCGACCTTTTTATAAAATGTACGTTATGGTTGAGTGTAGACATGATCAAAATAAAATACATAACAGAGTAACAATTTCCAGAAGGATAATAAATCAAACCAAAGCCCAAACCATACATACTCTGAGGTAGAAATAGAATCCGTAGCGATGAATAGTCGTTTTGACGACGTCCCTGGCTCAGTGGTGAGTGCTGTTGCCTTATAACTGGAGGTCTCGGGTTCGATTCCCGGCGGGGTCAATTTGGGAATTTATAATTTCTGAATTATCTCTGGTCTGGTCTGGTGGAAGGCTTTCGTTGGCCGTGGCTAGTCCACCTTACCGTCAAAGACGTGCCGCCAAGCGATTTAGCGTTCCGGCACGATGGCGTGTAGAAACCGATTAGCGGTATGGGTTAAATTTTCACTGCCCTACCCCTTCCAAGTTAGTCCACTACCATCTTAGACTGCATCGTCACTTACCATCAGGTGGGTGAGATCGCAGTCAAGGACTGTCTTGTCATCGAATAAAAATAAAAAAAAGTCGTTTTACGTCTGTTTAACTGACACTCTCCACCTTCTTATAAAATGTGCGTCACGGTTGAGCGCAGACGTGGTGACAATAAAAAAAGAGAGTAACAATATCCAGAAAGATCTTTTTCTCGTAAAACCGACTAATCTTGTCGCCGCCGTGGTTAATACGATCGCAGACACCCGCACCGGAGCGACGAAAATTTAATAAAGCCCGACGGGGCGGCATGTGTCATCATTTACATTTAAAGCACCAATTATTTGACGTCATTAGCGCCCTCTGCCGGCCGTAAAACGCACCCAGCACGCGCAACGCCGCCCTATTGGTATTATAAATTAGAAATAAAACGGCGATTTTTAATCTCAACCACGCGTCCAATTGGATCGTTTGTCTGGTTAAGTACTTTGAATTAATTTAAAAAAATTGCAATTTTCATTATTTTGTGACTTATGAGTAAAGTGTGTAGTGTAAAGTGAGTTTCTAAAATACCGTGTATTTATACTGCAAACTATTTGAGCGGATGAACTATATAGACTACTGACATATGACGTAGTGTAATGGCGGGAACTGTTTGACGTTTCGCATATTTGTAGCATAGACAAAAAAGTGAAAACTTTGAAATTAAATATAAAATTTATTTTATAATTTTGTGAACTGAAACTTCCACTTCCTTATTGCCTAAACTATCTTATTTTTATATTTTTAGATTATTCTCACTAGGAGTAAAATACCCTATTACAGCATTACGACTTTGCCCCAGTCACATTCCAACCAATGAAGCTAATCTCATTAAAAAGTCTGAATCTCCAAGTTGCCCCACCTTGGCAAGATGGTTGGGGTAATTGCAGATATGTATATCACATGCTGCTGGAATGTGTTTATTAGATTATAATTTAAGTATTGTAGATTTTATTAGATTTTTGGCATTCATCTTATATGTGAGTAATCGAAATTAATTTATGCATTAGTTAATAAGTATTTTAGAATTAGAAACCGAAATATGTATTAAGTAATGATTGAACTAACAGAGCCAACTAAAACCTTGCGAGTGACTAAGCTCTAAAATAAAGAGCAAAAAAAAAGGTTTCTGTCGTAAATAATGTACCTACCTGTTTAGCAGTACTGAGTAGTAAAAACTGGAAACCAGCCCGAGTTATAACTGCAGACCCATCTTCAGCATCTCTGAAACCACCAAAGCAATAAAATTTTCGTATCCTTTTATTTTTTAAGGCTCCAGCAAATAATTTTGTACGCATTGTTTGAGTTACAATTTATAATTCAAACATAGATCATATTATTATCATTAAACAATAATTGAAGATTATATTAAAAAAAGTGTGGATATATCTCACTCCAGCAATTTATGAGCATGTATCTACTTCTTTAACATCTCTTCTTTCTATAAATATTGATGCTTTCTTCTTACAGTAAAGTGAATTTTAACCAACTTCGAAAAGAGGAGGTTATCAACTCGTCGGAATCTTTTTTTTTATGTATGTTCACCAATTACTCGAAGACACCTGAACCAATTCGCAGGTTCGATCCCGGGCACGCACCTCTGACTTTTCGGCGTCAAGTGCGTTTAAGCAATTAAATATCACTCGCTTCAACAGTGAAGGAAAACATCGTGAGGAAACCTGCACATCTGAGAGTCCTTCATAATGTTCTCGAAGGTGTGTGAAGTCCGCCGATTCGCATTGGGCCCGCGTGGTGGACTATGGCCTATAACCCTTCTCTGAGAGGAGACCTGCGCTCAGTAGTGAGCCGTTGATGGGTTGCTAATGATGATGATGATGACCTGAACCAATTTGGAAAATTCTTTTTTATTTGTTTGAAAGGGTATACTTTCCAGGTGGTCTCATAATTATAAATTCATCGAAATAGAGCGGTAGAGCGAGTACCTCTTTCGAGTTGCTTTAAGCAGTTTGGATCGCTAACTCAAACATTTCCCGTGTTTGAGTTTGAGTTAAATGAATGAAAATTTGAATGGTTTTGTCGGAAGCTACCCAGTGGCTGCATGGTAGTTTCCAGGCGTTCAAAATCTAAGCGGTTTATAGAAGATCTGAAAAAACCACATTAAGGCACCTCGTACCACGTGGGTACGACCGTGACCAGTGGCCGAAGAGTCCAAGTAATCTGCATTATATTCACGACGTGCTTTGAATAGCCGTTGCAACCAAACTTGCTGAAGTTTATTATGAAAGTCTGTTGTGATGAATGAAGTGTCAGGTTTTTATTTTCTCCACATCACTTTTTTTAAATAAGTATATAGACGAGCGATTTACTTTAATCACACCTGATGGTAAATGACGATGGAGCTCAAGATGGAACGCGCTTGTCTATTCATTCTTAATTTTAAGGTACCCACAATTAATGTCAAAAAGCGATCTCTTGGCAGTTGGAACACTCTTAGCATTAAAAGGTTTTAATCGAGTGTGGAATAAAATATTATTAATAAATAGGTTAGCATTTGCTAGCTCTTGTAAAAAAAAAATTTACAATTTTAAAAATTTTCACTTAGTTTCAATTCGAAAAGTGTAAGAGCTTTGCCTCATGCTGGACAAAATTACTACAATTTGGCACCACACCTTTAGCTATAGAACTAAAAGCTAGCGATGCTATAGAACTAAATGCTATAATCCTTGTAGCATTAGTGTTTCTTGACCTAAATGAATAAAAAGTATTTTGTTAGATGTTAAGATTCTGTTATCAATTTAAGAGGTGACAATAAATTAATGCATTACCACACGGAAGTCACCTTTTCGTCACACTTTAAAGTGGCACAAACTAACAATAACTTATAATACTAGGTCAGTAAGGAAGTTAATAATATTTCAAGTCATTCCTAACTACTAATAAGTCAAGATAATAATATACTTAATATATTATAATTTATAAGCAATGCGTCTAATTCTGGAGCTATTCGCGTCCAAATGCAGGAATGCTCTATGAATTATTGTAATCGATCTTACAGGCAAACTGTGACGTAGGAGTTGCAATTGCAATGTATTTCTAAAAGCTTAGATTAATACCTACTGTGAAATATACAAAGTGAAACACTCAAAGACCGTCGTGATGTGGTTAAGTCTATAATTACTGATTTAAATTGCTCAAAGTTTGATGTATGAACTTAAAATAATAATTATAAATTCCAAAGTATTTCTTTCTGTCTATCTCTTAACTTTTTAAGTTAAACCACGAAAACTATCGATAGTATATGGCAAGGAAAGCTTGAATTCTGAAGAAGAACACAAAGTGTTTAACGCGAAATATCAAAAAATTCAAAAGAATCATCCTAATATTATAAATGCGAAAGTGTGTTTTTTTGTTGGTTTGTCCTTCAATCACGCCGCAATAGAGCTACGGATTGACGTGAATTTTTGCACGGGTATAGTTGAGGACCTGGAGAGTCTACTTTGTACATAGGCTACTTTTTATCCCGGAAAATTAAAGAGTTCCCAAAGAATTTAAAAACTAAATCCACGCGAACGAAGTCGCGGGCATCAGCTAGTAGATTATATATTATGCTCTATTGTACCAGATCAAATATGAACAGAATAACGATTATAATATGTATAATATCTTCACAATAGTCATATCAATACGTGCATAGACGGCTTATTATTCAATGGTGATTTCAACAATAATCAGCCCTCCATTATTCGGCCTCTGCTCAGCCAGTGATCATGATCAATAGACACAAGATCTGCAATATGTAATAGGTATGAATACTAGGAAATCACCTCAGGCATTATTGGCCAATGGTTCGTATTAATATTATATTATTATTATTATGCCGTTAGTGATCAATTCTCACTTCTAGGAGGTACGAGAAGTCCATACTCAATAGCCTATCAGATAAGGCTGGAATCACATCTGTCCGCATCGATTCGCATTTTGTCCATATAAAACTGACATTTTCTATGGAGTCGTGTACGCAACGCAGAGCCGAATTGATGAGGCTAAGAGTATGGACTGAAAACTGAAATGTCCACGGTACCACCCGTTGCACTATTTTCGTACCAACTACTAACGCTTTACGCTTATTTGGACTGGAGCGGGTAATAATATTAGTCAAGTACTCAACTAATATATTAAAAAAAAAACTGGAAACAATCTTTCAATATTCTTTATAGAATACACATGTACACATGTACACACGTATTCTATAGTACGTAATAACACACACACACTCCACTTGCGTACTACTCTGTACGTGGCTTACACACGACTGACTCCCCCCACCTAGTGGTGCCCGTATTTATGCGCCTCTGTGTTTTGCTTCTACCCACTATTTGCTGTATGAGCAATGTACATTATGATGTCTGCTGCCTATATACTACATTCTTGAAATTTATTACGCTGATAAGGCTATTTTTTAAATTCTAAATTTAAAAACCCAACATCGATTTAGCTAAAATTATAAAAAACCTTATGAATGTTTTTATTTTAAGTTGTCATCCTTCACATTTCTTAATTTTAGAGCACAAGGAAAATTCGAGGTTAAATAAACTATAAAACTAATAATAAATTAGCTTTGCAAGGTCACTCAGCACTCTAAGACTAAAAGTATTATTAAAATATAATTAATCGCTTTCCTTTACTTTCAAAGCTGCCCGTCTAGCCAAGTTAAACTTCTTTAGATCTATTCGCGTTCTACGATCGTCATCGCGTGAAGTTTTGGCTAGGGCTAGACTAGATGGCGCTACAGCTGATCAAAGACAGAAGTCTTCAATATATTTCGCGGCATTTTGTATTATAAAGTTTTTTTTAGCATTTAAAATGCATAAATTGTTCACTGTAGTGTCCATGAAAATGCACACTATAGTAAATTAAATAATTTAATCGCCATCTAGTTTGAAACTCGAACAAAGTACCTTGTTCGAGTTTCAAAATGGCAAACTAGAAAGTGTAAATACTCGTAGAAAGTAAAAATTGCAGAAAGCGAATAGATACAAAGAAGTGTAACTTGGCTAGAGGGGCTGAAACCTTTTGACCACAGCTGTGCTTTTGGCATATCACTGCTACGCCGTAGAAGTCTACGTTTTTATTGGCTGACAAACATTTTATTGGCTGGACTAATTCTATTGTTTCGATTATAATTTAACACGCAAAATTACAACTCAGTAAGCTAGGTATATCATCGAACTACACTAGCGGCACGCTATGATGGCCGGTTTGACACATTACAATAGTGATGTGGAATGTCAATTTATTCTCGAACAAAAAACAATTAAGTTTTGTTTTTGTACCTGATTAAATAGGTTTAATAAAACAAAAATGTATATGTTTATTTAATTTATTTGAACGAACTGAATATTTGAATGAAAATGAATATACATACTTTATATGCACACAAGAAACATATGAATACAAAAGATACCAAAAAAGGTGCCACAAAAGGCCATAATTAATCAGATTCGTCCATACTACTATTTTCACTGTCGTCACTGCTATCATCACCTACATTAATAATTATATGTTCGTTTTCTATAATATTATCTATTTTCACATCTCTTTCATAATCTTCCCTTATTAATTTAACAGTTCTATTCACAACCTTTTCCCAGTCTCCTTTAGTCACATGTTCACAAGCTTCTTCTAATAATTTTAGCATTTTTTTTGTGGTAAATGGGGGTTCTGTATTGTGTCTTGCAGCATATCCCTTAATTTGAGCCCACACCAACTCAATCGCATTATACTCACAATGGTAAGGCGGTAACCGTATAACTCTGTGCCCATTTTCTAATGCTATTTCGTCAATGACGTATCGGATCTTGGTTGGTTTGTTTTCTTTTAAAAGACGTACTAATTCCGCTTTTAACATATTCATGTTTGCATCTACGCCATTTTTACGAAGCCATGCGACGATATCAGCTTTCTTTTGGGATTGGGCAGGTGGCTTGTCAATTTGCATCGAGTGGTATGGGGCGTTGTCCATAATTATAATAGATGGTTCAGGGAGGCTACACAACATTGAGGTAAACCATTCAGTAAACTTTTCTCCATTCATGTCTTCATGATAGTCTCCAGTGGTTTTTGACGCAAAAGCCATGAGAGAACCTTCGACAAACCCGTTGATGGTTCCGGCGTGACAAATTATAAGTCGCGATCCTTTTCCTACAGGAACTTTGGAAGTAGATGCTGCTGTGTCATCGTTCCAAGAACGGCCTACAGTATGGTTAGCATTAAGCCATGTTTCATCCAAGAACACAACATTTTGCCAATTTTTGATTTCTTTCACTTGCCGTTAAAAAGTATACCTTGCCATCGCTATATCAAATCTTTCCATCAATATTTTGCGTTTGTTACATTTTTTGTATCGAAATCCAATGGTCTTCAAAATCTTCGTTAAAGAACTTTCCCCACCGAAGAATAATCCAGCTTCCTTCAGTGAATGCACCAACTTTTTTCTTGTTGGATACTCCTTCTGTAAATAGTAGCCGTAAACATGTCTTCGGATAGCATCGGCATCAAAGCTATCGATGCCTACGACTGGTTTTGCTCGTTTTCTCTTTTTTGTTGTGTGAAGTTTATTTTCTTCTGTGCCAGTCTCGCCATATTTTTTTTTAGTTATCCGTCTAACAGTTCGTTGTCCAATATTAAGCGCATCAGCTACGCGTTCAACCACTGACGTTATAGGTAAAATTGGCCCTCCATTTTGAGCTTCACGATCGAAATAGTTACGAAGGCGTATTACGAACTCACGTGTCTGACTATTTAGAACAGTTCTCTGCGTACGTTCGGTCATATCGACGAAATCCACAACAAAGGGCTTGAACAGAGTCCAAATTAACGAGCAAGGGTCAACAGTAATGCAGTATCAATATTTGAAATCCAAAGCCAGGTCAAAACTATATCACAATCGCATTGCACTGACAGTTTATACTTTTCGAAGCAACGTCAATTCGAAACTGCTTTGTTTTGCATTGAGCATTGACGCGAGTTTGCCGGAGGTAGTAGTTGTGCTAGCCAGCGATCCTATGTGACGATCGTATTAGATTCCATTTTTAAAAATTTTCAATTTAGAAAACCAAATGCCGAGTTGTGGTATATATCATATAAAAATAAAAATTTTACCTTTTGTATGAAACAGCTGATATTTTTTTGCGATTTCAGAGGTTTGTCCACATAGTGAAAATTGTTCATATTCACAAGTACATTCACCCCTTAAATGGTGCAAACTGATTTTCCTACACTTGTATACATTTTAGAAATCAATTTAATAAATAAATTTTGAGTCCTAAACCTAAAACTACATTCGATAACATTTATGAATCTCTGCACATCACTATCGTCAATAAAGTAATACAATTATTTCCTTCAAAGTCGTTATCAATTAATACGGAACTTCATGAGCGGACAAACGTCAAACCGGCCATCATAGCGTGCCGCTAGATTATACTAGATTATACTAGACTATACTAAACTGTCAGTGCAATGCGATTGTGATATAGTTTTGACCTGGCTTTGGATTTCAAATATTGATACTGCATTACTGTTGACCCTTGCTCGTTAATTTGGACTCTGTTCAAGCCCTTTGTTGTGGATTTCGTCGATATGACCGAACGTACGCAGAGAACTGTTCTAAATAGTCAGACACGTGAGTTCGTAATACGCCTTCGTAACTATTTCGATCGTGAAGCTCAAAATGGAGGGCCAATTTTACCTATAACGTCAGTGGTTGAACGCGTAGCTGATGCGCTTAATATTGGACAACGAACTGTTAGACGGATAACTAAAAAAAAATATGGCGAGACTGGCACAGAAGAAAATAAACTTCACACACCAAAAAAGAGAAAACGAGCAAAACCAGTCGTAGGCATCGATAGCTTTGATGCCGATGCTATCCGAAGACATGTTTACGGCTACTATTTACAGAAGGAGTATCCAACAAGAAAAAAGTTGGTGCATTCACTGAAGGAAGCTGGATTATTCTTCGGTGGGGAAAGTTCTTTAACGAAGATTTTGAAGACCATTGGATTTCGATACAAAAAATGTAACAAACGCAAAATATTGATGGAAAGATTTGATATAGCGATGGCAAGGTATACTTTTTTACGGCAAGTGAAAGAAATCAAAAATTGGCAAAATGTTGTGTTCTTGGATGAAACATGGCTTAATGCTAACCATACTGTAGGCCGTTCTTGGAACGATGACACAGCAGCATCTACTTCCAAAGTTCCTGTAGGAAAAGGATCGCGACTTATAATTTGTCACGCCGGAACCATCAACGGGTTTGTCGAAGGTTCTCTCATGGCTTTTGCGTCAAAAACCACTGGAGACTATCATGAAGACATGAATGGAGAAAAGTTTACTGAATGGTTTACCTCAATGTTGTGTAGCCTCCCTGAACCATCTATTATAATTATGGACAACGCCCCATACCACTCGATGCAAATTGACAAGCCACCTGCCCAATCCCAAAAGAAAGCTGATATCGTCGCATGGCTTCGTAAAAATGGCGTAGATGCAAACATGAATATGTTAAAAGCGGAATTAGTACGTCTTTTAAAAGAAAACAAACCAACCAAGATCCGATACGTCATTGACGAAATAGCATTAGAACATGGGCACAGAGTTATACGGTTACCGCCTTACCATTGTGAGTATAATGCGATTGAGTTGGTGTGGGCTCAAATTAAGGGATATGCTGCAAGACACAATACAGAACCCCCATTTACCACAAAAAAAATGCTAAAATTATTAGAAGAAGCTTGTGAACATGTGACTAAAGGAGACTGGGAAAAGGTTGTGAATAGAACTGTTAAATTAATAAGGGAAGATTATGAAAGAGATGTGAAAATAGATAATATTATAGAAAACGAACATATAATTATTAATGTAGGTGATGATAGCAGTGACGACAGTGAAAATAGTAGTATGGACGAATCTGATTAATTATGGCCTTTTGTGGCACCTTTTTTGGTATCTTTTGTATTCATATGTTTCTTGTGTGCATATAAAGTATGTATATTCATTTTCATTCAAATATTCAGTTCGTTCAAATAAATTAAATAAATTTTTGTTTTATTAAACCTATTTAATCAGGTACAAAAACAAAACTTAATTGTTTTTTGTTCGAGAATAAATTGACATTCCACATCACTATTGTAATGTGTCAAACCGGCCATCATAGCGTGCCGCTAGTTTAGTTCTAATTTATCAATTATCAATTTACCATATAACTTTGAATATGTAAAAGTTCACCTACTGACGTTATTAGAACAGCTAAAACAGAATTAATGAAGAAAGTGATAGGAACCTCCATTGTATGATCGAGACATGTCCCGGCATATTCGTACGTATGGAGACTCGATGGTAGCTAGGACATTATCTTTTTGCAGTGTTCCAGGGAAAATGTATGATTGTACCATAGACTTGCTTGTATAATAGTCTGGTAAAGGTCCACCAACAATTTTTTGAGGCATGCTCAAGTTTGTACGAAATTATATCAGGACAAAAATAGTTACATAAATTATTGAAATACAATAATACCTAATTTCTGTTAGATATTTTTCAGTTACACCGAATGTAAACTATTAGGTATACTTAATCAATATTTTATAAATTACGCCAAAAAAGGGATGTTGGTTATAAAGGTGATGGTGGTCTCTAGGATACTGGCTATATATTTTTGCAAATATCGTCAAAATAAATTTAGGTATGGCTGCGTAAGGGTTTCAAACAGACAGACACGCTTTTACGTTAATATGAATAAGTATTAAATAAAATATATATTACGAATTGGGATATGTCCCGAAATACCTATAGGTATGGAAATTCTACGCTAGTCAGGAAATTACCTTGCAGTGTTCCGAGGGAAATGTATTACATGGTTGTACTATGCTAGATTTTACGGTACGCTGTTATAAAATATAGTTTCTAGCTTGCTAACTGGGTTTGTTTTATGTTAAGTTTCTTGTAGTAAGGAACATCTGGTTGGTGTTATGGTATGGTGGTATTTTATGACTAAGTAGAAGAATAATGTTGAATAATTTTAGCATTTTATATTAACTTAACATCCATAAACCTTCCAATAAACCAACTTTAAATGTCACTACAATGTTTAAAAAAATATTCGTATGCGACTATTTAAGTTATTGAATGAAATTATTGGATACTAGATTTTGCCTGTGACTTCGTCTACGTAGAATTAGCTTTTTAAAATTCCCACGCGAACCCCTTAGTTTTGCGGGAGAAAAGTCAGCCTGTCAGTCTCTGGGCTCTCACGGATTGATGTAGTTTTTTGCATGAGTATAATAACTGTTATTCATGCAAAGAATGGTTCTGGCTGACAATGTATTTTGCTTAGTTGCTGAATTATTGAAGGACAACATAACAAACAAACAAACACACTTTCTCATTTATAGTATAAGTTTTTATTAAAAGCAGTCTGAATCTATGTATCGGTTGATCCGAACTTTTCGGCGATTGAAATTCCCGTCATGCTTTCATAACGCGATCATGGATGCAAAATAATTTGTTAAGCCGGCGAAAGTGAAAAAAAAACTCAGAATGGTAAAGTATCTATCACCATTATTCTCTCAATTTTATAATCGTAATCTCCATCGCCCATATTGGGTACACAGAGTGGGCTTCCCTAACAATTTCAATCTTACAGCATCCTTAGGGCCCCTGTAAATGTTTGCGAGGGATTTTTGAAGTGCCAGAAAGGGAACTCTCGGCTCATAAAGTGTATCCTTGATGTAAGTAACGCAGCGGTCCTTTCAGGCGCACTTAGGGTTGTCTCGTGCGGACTATAATTTTGTTTTATACATCGAAAAACTGCCTCGTCCCTGCTTTGTTCAGTTAAAGAAGTAGAATATCAATTCTTGGGAAAATCACGTAGCATATTATGCATTTAAGGATTTTGCGCGATTTTGCTTTTTCTACAACTATTCGAATTTCAGTTCTTCCTAAAATCTTTTAAATACACTTCCTTAAACTACCTACACAACACGGGTGAAAAAGTTAAGTGTAACGAGCTTATAGGCGCTAAAAAAACGTTAATCTGTAACCGCCCTGAGCATAGTCGTATTTACAATTCCACCCTTACAGGCATTTCATATTGGTTATAGAACTCTTATACAAAATGTACGTTCATGCTTATTTCAAGCGTTTCCAGTCGGTCGGGACTGCCCTTTGAAAGGAGCACAATGCCCCTCGACTCGTCCCTTTCAAATCGGCGGCTAATTAGCGAAATAGCTCCGATACTGCGGGGAGATACGGAGATTATTATCGTTAGGTACGTGGGCCACTTTGCGCAGCGCATTAAGGCTATCGTGATAGAAAAAATATAGTTATTGACAGATAACGTTCATTTTTAGGGTTCCGTACCAAAATGGTAAAAATGGAACCCTTATGGTGAGACTTTCTCCGTCCGTCCGTCCGTCCGTCTGTCACAGTCGATTATTTCAGTAACTATTAAGGCTATCGACATGAAATTTGGCATAGTTGTGTATAATAGTGGCCCAACATCATTGGAATAAAGAAAACTCAAAAATTATTTTTAGTTTTATTAAAAAAGGGGGAAAATCGGGGGTTTGAAATTTCAAAGTAAAATAACTATACCGAGTGGGGTATCATATGAAAGGCCTTTACTTGTCCATTCTAAAACAGTTTTTTATTTATTTCTATACATAATAGTTTTTGATTAATCGGCCAAAATGTCGAAAAAAATACCGTTATCCCCCCTTATCTCCGAAGTTTACCAATCGAAAAATCTGAAATAATTATGGTCAATAGAGGTTTATGTATATTTTACAGGAAAAATATAATCAACGCGAAAATTATTTTAGTTTGATTAAAAAAGGGGGAAAATCGGGGGTTTGAAATTTCAAAGTAAGATAATTATATCGAGTGGGGTATCATATGAAATTCCTTTACTTGTGCATTCTAAAACAGTTTTTTATTTATTTCTATATATAATAGTTTTTGAGTAATCGGCCAAAATGTCGAAAAAAATACTGTCCCCCCCCCCCCCTTATCTCCGAAGTTTACCAATCGAAAAATCTGAAATAATTATGGTCAATAGACGTTTATGTATATTTTACAGGAAAAATAAAACCAACGCTCTAACTAGCATAGTTTTTTTTATAGTAACAATAAACCTCTACAAACAAAGTTAACGATAAATAAGCAAATTAATATAATATTATCGTTTTACTTTTACTTTTGGAGTACGGAACCCTCGGTGCGCGAGTCCGACTCACACTTGGCCGGCTTTTTTAACTTTAACTCAATAGACCAACGGTTAAAAGTTCGACTGGGGACTGAAAACTGAAAGGTCGCAGGTCCAATCCTTACCCGTTGCACAATAAATTGTCGTACCCACTTTAACACAAGCTTTTCGCTTATTCGGAGGGGAGAGGAGAGTATTATAATTAGTTAACTTCAACTCGGCTAATATGAACTTTGAAGCCTATGAAACCACTGAAGCTTTAACATGACTAATTGTTCTTTGCATGTTGTCATACAACAACTACGAAACCGTGATTGTGAGGTTTTCGGAGGAGACGTGTTAGGGCCAACGCTGAAATTGTAGGCGAAACAAACTAATTCTACATGACCCACGATTTTCGTCAAATTGCAGTGTTTTTGGATTTCCTTGTGGTTTGTTGAAAGTATCTATCAATTAAAGGTATTAAACAAAGTACCTATAGAGCCCCAAAGAAATAACGAAATCTTGGATATAAAACGTACCCTATCATTCCTATGTCCTCATCTCTACGCCTTCTCATTGTTTGTTGAGTAGTTTAGGCGTAAAAGAAGAACAAGCACAGAAATACTCTTTTGGACTCTTATTAATATTTTTGTGATCTTAGTCTGAATACCTACTTTCAAAATCTTTGATGTATATTTAAACTCGCATTATAAAGGAAAAAGCCGGCCAAGTGCGAGTCGGACTCGCGCACCGAGGGTTCCGTACTCTTAAAGTAAAAGTAAAACGATAATATTATATTAATTTGCTTATTTATCGTTAACTTTGTTTGTAGCGGTTTATTGTTAATATAAAAAAAAACTATGCTAGTTAGAGCGTTGGTTTTATTTTTCCTGTAAAATATACATAAACCTCTAGATTTTTCGATTGGTAAACTTCGGAGATAAGGGGGGGGGGGCGGTATTTTTTTCGACATTTTGGCCGATTACTAAAAAACTATTATGTATAGAAATAAATAAAAAACTGTTTTAGAATGCACAAGTAAAGGCCTTTCATATCATACCCCACTCGGTATAATTATCTTACTTTGAAATTTCAAACCCCTGATTTTACCCCTTTTTTAATTAAACTAAAATAATTTTCGCGTTGATTTTATTTTTCCTGTAAAATATACATAAACCTCTATTGACCATAATTATTTCAGATTTTTCGATTGGTAAACTTCAGAGATAAGGGGGGGGACGGTATTTTTTTCGACATTTTGGCCGATTACTCAAAAACTATTATGTATAGAAATAAATAAAAAACTGTTTTAGAATGCACAAGTAAAGGCCTTTCATATCATACCCCACTCGGTATAATTATCTTACTTTGAAATTTCAAACCCCCGATTTTCCCCCTTTTTAAATCAAACTAAAATAATTTTCGCGTTGCTTTTATTTTTCCTGTAAAATATATATAAACCTCTATTGACCATAATTATTTCAGATTTTTCGATTGGTAAACTTAGGAGATAAGGGGGGGGGGGGGGGAACGGTATTTTTTTCGACATTTTGGCCGATTACTCAAAAACATAATTATATATAGAAATAAATAAAAAACTGTTTTAGAATGCACAAGTAAAGGCCTTTCATATGATACCCCAATCAGTATAGTTATTTTACTTTGAAATTTCAAACCCCCGATTTTCCCCCTTTTTTAATAAAACTAAAAATAATTTTCGATTTTTCTTTATTCCAATGATGTTGGGCCACTATTATACACAACTATGCCAAATTTCATGTCGATAGCTTTAACAGTTACTGAAATAATCGACTGTGACAGATGGACGGACAGACGGACGGAGAAAGTCTCACCATAAGGGTTTCATTTTTACCATTTTGGTACGGAACCCTAATAAAAAAACCCCGCGAATCGTTTCAGGAAAAAAGAAAGATGCCGGCAGAATTGAGAACCAAACAAACAAATTCACTTTTTAACTGACTTCTGAAAAGGAGGAGGTACTTTTCAGAAGTCATTTAAAAAGTGAGTTGGATTGCTTGTACTTAAGTCAAGAAGTAGCGTAGTAATGGATCGAGTTGATTTTTTGAATGGTTACCTATAGATACCACGAGAATGTTATACAATATTTTTTATCCCGGAAAAACAAAGATTTCCTCGGGATTTTTGTAGATGAAGTCGTGGGCAAATATATTATGATCGTGTGGTCTGTACTGCCCTTCAATTTATCTAGCTGTCTTCAAAAACAGAAGTTTCATTTAAAATTGAAATCCTTTAGCATCAGATAAAACGTTATCAAAGCTCAGATTGAATTTTGAAACGAAATGCCCGCGTTATCTGAACCGTGGCGCAATAAAGGTATTATTAAATTTAAATACTCCAAACAAAATTCTCGGCAAAATTGACGGGCAAAACGATAATTGAGTTTTCAAAACTGCGTTATCAAAGTGAATTTCCACGCAATTGGGATTGATGTTTTATTACGCCATTTGTATTTGGAGCTTAAGATTTATTTCTTAATTTGTTGAAGAAGGCTTTTTTAAACAAATCTAAGCCTCTTAAGTTCCGATTTCACCAATGTCGAGTGATGTTTATCCTAGGAATAAATTGGGCGTTTAGACAGTTTTTGTATTGAAAATACTGTCAGAATATCAAATTTTAAAAGTATTAGTAGGACTAATATTTACTCTGAGTTTTCGCCCTTTTCCCTCTCAAAATCTAGGTAGGTATATTATAATAAAACTATGATTATCTAAAATATCCGTAATTTAATTGTCGAAGATAATAATTGACCACATTTTGTCAAAAGTATCTGAAATTTTTACAATCATTGAATATATTAGAATGTGCGAGAAAGGTGTATGCGGAACGTAAAGGTCTTGTTCACAATGGCTCGTCGCGTTCGACCAGCGTTTGAAGATTTATAACTTTGTAAGTGATATTTAATTGGGCACATTACTCCGAAAAGTTAGAGGTGCCTGAGATTTCCTACATCATCGAACAAAGGATCCTTAAAATAGGAGGCTAAAGTCTTAACCACTAGGCTATTACCACTACCTCGATAACGCTCTGTACATAAATTAATCATCATTAGCAACCCATCAACGGCTCACTACTGAGCGCAGGTCTCCTCTCAGAGAAGGGTTGCAGGCCACAGTCCACCACGCTGGCCCAATGCGAATTGGCGGACTTCACACACCTTCGAGAACATTAAGAACTCTCAGATGTGCGGGTTTCCTCACGATGTTTTCCTTCACCGTTGAAGCAAGTGATATTTAATTACTTAAACGCACTTGACTCCGTTAAGTTAATATAAAAATTCAGAGGTACGTACCCGGCATCGAACCTTCGAATAGGAGACCACAGTCCTAACCACTAGGCTATCACTGCTTCACTGCACATACACTGCACACTGCACTGCACATAAATTAATAATAATATTAATTATGATAGTAACTATTCAATCAAAGTAACAGATAATTAGTATGAAATTCATGTAACAAAAACTTACGATCGCATTTCCTCAATCGGATCTTATCGCAAATTGATTTCTTGTGTTTATTTTGTTAGAGGTTAGGTTAGGGAGGGGAGGGGTGGGGAGGGGACGAGGCCACCTGTTGCCGCGAGCTTCGACGCAAAAGCTTAATCCTACTGGAGATGGAATAAATAGTAACATCGGTACGCCGCGCCGTCGACTTCTGAGTTCAGATTTGGAAATGATTCCAATACTAGTTTTTGCCCGCGACTTCGTTCGCGTGGAGTTAGGTTTTTTAAAATCCCACGGAAACCCTCTGTTTTTCCTGGATATTAAAAGGTATGCCACTTTCCAAGTCCTTATTCTGTCCTCTGAATAGAAAATACAGAAACTTTAGTTATTAAGTACTATGTTATAACTTGTTTTAGTTATTTTTAGTCACGAGACCGAGCGCTTTATGGAAAATTTTCGATTTGTTTGTAGTAAGTAGTATCTATAGTTATCGAGATAATATTATTATGTTATGATATTTATATATAAACAAAGTCGGGATTGTTCGAACACTTATAACTCGGGAACGGCGCGACCGATTTTCATCGTTTTTGATTTGTTGTATTTATCTCCGTACTGAATAGTAGAGTAACTATTAAAAACATTTAAAAAATTACGAAAAAAAATAAAATAAAACAAATCAAATAAAACCAATGCAAATCATTTCAATCCATTGCTCCGTTTCTGCGTGATTAAAGGACAAAGCAACAAATAATCACACTTTGAGTTCGCTAATATGAAGGCTCGGGGGTCTACTACTATTAAAATAAATAAATAAATAAACATTTATTCAGCTAACATAATTAACAAAGAAAATACTAAGATTGATTAAATCTAAAACTATAATTAAATACATATTGAACTTAACTATAAGTATAACAAAAAAACATCTATTACATGTTATAACTGAAAAAGCTACTGCCTCATTTTTTTTATGAATATTTTTTTTTATAATTGGCCACGCTGGACTGGACTAATGTTCTCCACTTCCCTCCAAATAAGCGAAAAACTTAGGTAAGGAGTGCGTGCGACAATAATGCAACAGGTGGGAATCGAACCTGCGCCCTTTCAGCTTTCAGTCGGCACCTATAAACGTTGAGCTAATGAGGCTAATAGAGTTATAGAGGCACATCGAAGACGCCGAAAATTCACGAGAATCTCATCGGACCAAGGGTGTGTCGATCCATTTTTTCACGTTGCATTCAGCGGTCCTTTTGTTGTTTCTCTAGCTTTGGACATGGGGCTGACAAACGTGCATTCAGTTTTTAGAGGCATCTCGCATCCGCCTGCATGTATTTTTGGGTGCTCGCGAGTCTGAATTCCAAACCGGAGCCATGCAGCTAAACAAATAACTAGGTAGATTTTCTGCACACCTGTTTTGTGAACGTTATTTTTCGGGAATATTTTGCGATATGATTTTGCACAGAAATGGAAATTTCGATGTTGTTATTGATTGCCTGCAGGTGTTATTTTTGCGCTTTATTAAAATACCGTATTGGGATATGAATATTGGTTTTATTTTTATTTATTTTGGTTTTTAATAATTGTACAGTATTTTATTATTTCTATTAAAATCACTAACTAAATATTTTTTCTTGTTACAGGTAACGATTTTATACTACACCAGAAAATTTTGCAAATAAGGTAACTCGTAATGCAAACACCGAACAGTAGAAGTGATAATTCCGAAACTTTAAGCCTCAAATTAAGCCTTTACTTAATGAATTAGCGGAAGCCTAGATCGGTCGAGGATTTAATCAAAGTACCGTATGCTCTCGTTATTTTAAACTAAATTATACTTTACATATTAAGTTACCTACGAGATTATCCACGTGAATTCAGCTGAAAAAAAATGTTTTCTAAAAATAATTTTACCACACTTACATAGAAAACTTTAAAGGTACTCAAGAAATATTTCCTTCATAAATCACTTATGCCCGTTTCACCAACCATATCTAAATAATCCTCTAAGTAGGACTCTCTTTACGTGGGTAGCCCGATATATAATAAATACGATCCCTTACCCGATGACATGTCCACTTTAGGTTTTTTCTAAAGGATCGTGAAAATGAAATTCATAGAAAGCGTCACCTAACGTAACTTAGGTAGCCCGTAAAAGTTCGGGAACGTTGGTCTGTTAGTCAGTCAGGAACACTGATTCATATTATTATGAATGAATTAATGAATATAATTTTTTATTGTACACCAAAAGAAAACAACATGCATAAGTAACTTAAAAGAAACAGAGTAAGTACAATAGGCGGCTTTATCGCTAAGAAGCGATCTCTACCAGGCAACCCATGGTTAGAGGGAAGAAAATTAAAAACAAAATTACGAGTAAGGGTGTGCACTAATTAATTATTCATCATCATCATCATTAGCAACCCATCAACGGCTCACTACTGAGCGCAGGTCTCCTCTCAGAGAAGGTTTATTATTAATAGAATATAAATACATATTTAGATGAAGCGACAAATGCAACAAAATAATAAGAACAATAATTTACAAAATAAATAGACCTAATTATTTTAAGACACATAATATTATGCGTATCTTTAAAATGAATTTAGTGTGAATTGCAGTAAAATATTACTATTTTTAGTGCATCTATTTTCTCCGGCTGCAGTGCGGTCTATTTCCGTTTGAAGACATTGACATGAATTCATTTTGTACGCAAACGTCAGTTCCAGTTTCATCCCAATAAATAATATTTTAATGTAGAATTTGCCCCAAATATTCTAGAATCCTTTTCGCCTTTGTGCGTTATTACAATTCTTTGTGAACCACTTTAGATGTTCCATAGTCTTCACATTGAGGACTTTGCGCCTGGTTGGTCTAGGGGTTAGCATGTTTGACTGTGGATGACAAGATCCCAGGTTCGATCACCGGGTCGGAGCAAAAAGATATTGGCTTTTAACCGACTTCAAAAAAGGAGGAGGTTTATAATTCGTCAGAATATTTTTTTTTAAATATATTTTTTTATGTATGTTCACCGATTACTCAAAGACGCCTGAACCGATTTGGAATATTATTTTTTTGTTTCAAAGGGGATACTTTCCAGGTGGTTCCATTGAAATTTTATCGAAATCGGTCGAGTGGTTTTTAAATTATCAACAATAAATTATATACTTTGAACTGGCGCGGGCGTTTGAAGTCGGTTTTTTAAAAAGAATTGTTGCTTGGAATAAGGTTCACTTAGATATAGGTTCCTCGGTAAATAAAATACGTATGTTTTACTTGATGATTTATTGGCGACTACTTTAAAATTATAATATTACATGCAATAATGGGTGTCAGTGATATACAATCTTTAAAGAATTTGGAAAACCACATAGATATATGTTACTGATTTCAAATAGATAGCTATTAACTTCTTATTTTAACAATATTGCTATTCTAAACATAACAAGAATTTTTTATATTAAATTATCTAACAATAAAGAAGAACCAGCCCAAAATTAAGAAGCAAGCGGTGTGTCACTCCTGTACTTCGGAGAGCAAGTAAATTCGTCGTCCTTTGTGTTCTCTCAAAACTTCAAGCAAAGACTAAGATGCGAATAATAAACTAACTGCTTTTAAACATACAATGCATTTTTTTGCTGCAGATGTCAAGCAGCAGACACTATTTTCTATATCAAGGAAACTGCCAAACATGGCCATTGACCATACTTCCCTAGATTTGTCCAAGATTCAGAATACAAATTATTTATTGATCCCGGAAAAAAATATTTAAAATCCACGCGGACTGAATTCGCAACAGGCTTGCCCCGGAACAAATTGACTTTAACCGGGTGGAGGTGAGGGTGACGATGGTTTTAATATTTTAATATTCGAATTTAAGAAATATGAAGATTCAAGATTGATTTAAAGAAAGAATATCAAAAAATATTGAAAATATTTGTGGCTAGTATTTCGTTCCTTGATATCTAATATTATATTAACTCGAGGTATAACAAATTGTACGTCCCTCATGAGGTTGAAATAAAATCCACTTTTTACACAAACAATTTTTATGTATGTAGCTATGTACTACATACATAAAAATTGTAATATTCGAATTGAACAAAAAATGTGAAATAAGTTTGTGACCTTACTTTGTACCTTACTTTGTATAACCAGTTTTGAAATTTTTATGAACGATATTTTTAACTATTTCTATTTTTATTTATTTCCTGCCGTGGCGTTACGCTTTCGTCTAACAGTGTGGTTAGTCCGAGTTTTAATTCGTTTGATCGTAATAGCTAACTATGTCATTAGCATCAAAGTAAAATGAACAATAACAGTATCGATTTAAAGTCACAAATTCAATACAGACGATTTTAATTTGGAGCGTTTTCGTTACGTAAACGTATATGAACACATACACGAAATTCTAACTCAATACTGATATTGTTTATTTTACTTTGATGGTAATGTCATAGTTTATTATTCATTATTAACTATCCAATCTTGTACTATACGTTTCTACTGATTCATTTTAATCCCCGTGGTGAAAACTGAAAATTTTAAAAAGAATGAAAAAAAAAATGTTCTTCGTGTGGTGACCCTAACTCGGTTAGGAGCAAACCCGAAATAAAATGGAAAAATGTTGGACACGAATATTGGTGACGGGACACGTCGCAGAATGTTGGGCGGCGCTGAATGTAGATTTACGATTTACGCCGCCAGGGTGTAGAGGGCATAAAACTTTTTATGTCCTCTCTTCTAAGGCTTCGTGTCCACTAAAGAGGAGACGAAAGGAGAATAAATAAGACTGGAGTTGTGAAAAGATGCGATCACTGAAACGAAAACGGGCTTTATTTTCATTAGTAAACTTGTTTTTACCCGCGGTTTCACTCACGCCGTCTATTAAAAGTAAGCCGCAGTCTCGGAAGCTGTGATTCCTAAATTACAAATTCAGATTTTTTCGATTTTTCGCTGTTCTTTTGGGTTCTCTATTTTTCGTTGATCTTTTTAATTATTTTTAAACCGCTCATTAGAGAGAACAAAACAAAAAAAGAATCAAATCGGTCAAGTCTTCTAAGAGTTTAAGCCAGACTAACGAACGGCAATTAATTTTTATTTAAAAAGATTTAAACTGACTCGTTGCTCCGTCAGTGGTTAGTCCATATATTTGACTTTAGATCATGAGGTCCCCAGTAGCACAAAAAGTTTATTGAATTCTTCTGTTTAAAAATTATTAATTAGTACCAATTCCACACAGCTATAGCATCCAAAGCAGTCGATTTTATTTTGTAAACATATCACACACACACACACACACACACACACACACACACACACACACACACACACACACACACACACACACACACACACACACACACACACACACACACACACACACACACACACAAACCAGGAGTGCATATCTCTTTCATTATGAACCATATCAAATAAAGGGTGACTATACGTGATTTAATAAACTGGCCGGAGAAGATCAGTAACATCGATCTTTTGATACGCTGTAAAGAATCGCCAATTGACGAACAGATTAAACGTCGTAAATGGGGATGGATCGGTCACACTCTTCGAAGGGAACCCAACAACATAGCGAGACAGGCTCTCGACTGGAACCCTCAGGGAAAGAGAAAGCGGGGCCGGCCTAAGCAAACTTGGCGGCGTACGGTTCTGGCAGAGGTTGCGAAGATAGGGATGACGTGGAACGAAGTTAAGGCTGTGGCTCAAAACCGGTCGGTATGGCGTAGTACTGTGGACGCCCTCTGCCCCACTTGGGGGACATAGGACTAAAAACAACAACATACGTGATTTATACTTGCAGCATTGACCCTAAAATTGGAATCAGAATCTTCTACTTCACTTCGGTAGAATTTTACCAAAGTGAAGCAGAAGGGATTTGATTTTTTTTTTAAAACAACCGCCGCGTTTCTTGCTGTTTCTTCTCGCTTGGAACGATATTCCGGAAGAGTGCAGTGGTAGATTCGTTTGACGATTCAAAAGCACTTGTAAAAGTTTATTTGAAAAAAAAAATATTCTATTCAATTCTATTCTAAAATAAAATCTATGAAGAGACCGCTTGACTACACTTTAGTGAATATACGACCTAACGCTTGTCTCTTCGAATAATTTTAAAGTATACGAATCTTATTGGTGTACTATACTAGTCTTATCTTATTTAATTACACTTTTGTAGGCAGTCGTCCTAAACGCCAAATAAAACTTGCTCAGTTTCTTTAGGAATCGATGAACTTCTACGGTGATGCTGGTGACATGATTAAGACATTTACTTTTTACGTTTTTAGACCTTAATTATTCTAAATTCTAAGATTTTCATCCTGTAACTTCATTAGTTCGATGTATTCAAGCAGTGATAGCCTAGTGGTTAGTACTGCTGTCTCCTATTCGGGGAGTTGCAGGTTCGATCCCGGGCACGTACCTCTGAGTGACAGTCTTACGTACGTTTAAGAAATTAAATATCACAAGCTTCAACGGTGAAGGAAAACATCGTAAGGTAACCTGCACACCTGAGAGGTCCTCATAATGTTCTCAAAGGTGTGTGGAGTTTGCCGATTTGCATTGGGCCAGCATTGTGGACTATGGCCTATAACCCTTCTCTGAGAGGAGACCTGCGCTCAGTAGTGAGCCGTTGATGGTTTGGTGATGATGACGATGATGATGATGATTCAAACATTTGTATAAAATATTCGGATTTCTAGAAAGAGCAATGAAATTAATAAGGAGATAATAGTAAATCCTGATTTCAGACTGATATCATTACTAATATTATAAATGGAAAAGAGTTTTTATTTTTGGGTTTGTCCTTCAATCACGCTACAACAAAGCTACGGATCAACATGATTTTTGCAAGGGTAGGTAGAGTTGAGGACCTGGAGAGTGACATAGGCTACGTTTTATCCCGGAAAATCTAAGTGTTGCCGCGGGAATTTAATAACTAAATCCACGCGGACGAAGTCACGGGCGTCAGCATTCTGCGAGTAAAATAATACAAATTAACGTTACCTAACACTTTTTGAACTTGGAACGTGCTTATAAGAAGGTAAATATTTCAACCACGGGTTTTAGCCAAACTGTCTAACAATGGGAGTGACTCATTCATTTAGCGCGACACAAAGCTTACGGAACGTGACGTGGACGTGACGGAAGCGGTCCGACATGCCGGGACGAGAAGCACCTCCGGCCGTGTCAGCGTCATGTCGACTTGTCTTGTCCTCCGCTTTCACGTGTTACGGAGAGTTTCCGACGTCATTTTTTGCGCTCCGACGAATATTAATTGCGTTGGCTAAACTATTTTATTTTATAGCAAAGACGTCGCGTCGGTTTGTTATAGTTTTTGTTGTAATACTTAATGCCAATTTCACAAAGGTTTAAGTTACGTTTAACCGTGTTTTAAAATTCCAGTTTATTCATAACTAGCTTAATGTTCTCAAAGGTGTGTGAAGTCTGCCAATTTGTATTTGGTCAGCGTGGTGGGCAAAAGCCTATAACTCTTCTTTGAGAGGAGATAAGCGCTCAGTTGTGAGCCATTGATGGGTTGCTGATGATGATGATCATGATGACAAATAACAGCTAGCTTTTTCCCGCGTCTTTATCCGCTTGGAGTTATGTTTTCCAGGATGACAGGTTGCCTTTGTCGCTTTCCAAGTACTCAACTATAAAAATCACGTCGATCCGTTGCTCCTCTGCTGCGTGATTGAAGGAACAACCAATAAACTAACAAACAAACACTTTTGCAATAATATTAGTCAGGACATTAACCAGGATTAAGGCTTTACATGTGAGAAATGACGTCTTCAAGTAAAACGTACTACATACCTCAAAGAGGAAATAAACTACGACGGAAGCTCATCGCAACGTGACTATGAAGGCGCGTTGGGTGATAACATGTCGGCGTGTAGGAAATATGACGTCACCACCAGGCAGTGTCGGCTCGCATCCGGCGCGGCCCAGTTACCTACGTTTTGTGTCCGACCAAGTGAATGAGCTATTGTACGCGATACAGATGGATGCTTCAAACCCTTATGAGCTTATATTATGATGAATTGAAGGCTGAAATTTATAGGCTATGCAAGGATTTTTGTCACCTTCTCTTTTTTTCTTTTTCAACCGATAGATGTCCATACAGCTACGCTTTGTGTCTGACCGAATGAATGAGATTATACGCGATAGAGATGAATATTTCAAGCCCTTAGGAGCATATCACGTCTTATAATGATGAATTGAAGTCTGTATAAAGGCATACAGGCTATAATATATAATTTATGATAGGCACTAGATTAGCCTACGTGAAATAAATAATTTTGTTTTTTTTTAATTTTACAAAAACATTTGTATACATACATACATACATATAACAGTTTGGTGTAAACATAAACTTGTTTGAGTTTTCCGTACACCATTTTAGAATTCCATTAATTTAAATTTTAAATCTCTTGTCTGCTTTTAACCTAAAGCGCCGGAAATTTTGCGGACCATGTATTAAAATAAATTCATGTTTGAAAGCGAACTGAAGTTAATAATGCACTTTGAATTGCCATCCTATATTAGTAGGTATTGTTGGGCCAATACACCCAGTCTACTTTACATTCAATTTGTGTTACACACTCAATGCCTTTAATGAAGTGTGAAACTCATACGATTCGGTTGCTAATTTAGTATGCGATGCAAATTATCCTGAACCAGGGAAAGTCTGATCCACGCTTTAGAAAGTCTAACATCAGAGCGTTAGGCTGGACGCACATTGTTCACTTTGCTTTATGCGTGAAATTAAGGCGCTAAGGCGCGCTTGCAGAAACGTCTAGTTATCCTTTTAACCCAGAGTTAGCAGCTAACTCTGGGTTAAAAAGACAGATTTGACAGATTCTGTATAAAGCTTCTGTAAAAATTACAAATTTATTCCTGGGTTTCCTAACCCGGCGTCTCTGCAAGCGGGCCTAAGAGGTGTGAAATGCCTAAATTTAATTCAACATATCAACATTTAACTGTAAAGTTAAGCCGTGAAGAAAAAATATATAATGTAAAGAAAAAATATATAAAGAAAAATTATTTTGGTCAACCCCCTCTTATAAAAATAAATCCTCAAAGAGCACCTATTATTGAAATAATTTGCAAAATTTCTCCAAAAGCGCACAAGCTTTTTTATTCATTCTTGCACACAAAAAATGGTCTTAAAATTTTTAATTTCTTCGCCCTAGAACTTTATTTTTACTCCGTCTCGGGAAAAAATTACTTTACCCATATAAAGTAATTTTATCCCGAAATTTCAACTAAATCTGCGCGAGCGTGCCTGCTCCGTCGCCCTGTAAAGCTGGGCCTTATATAAAAACAAAATTAATCCGGCCCCCAGGAATAATAGTTTTGTTTATTTATTTTCTGCTCCGCGTTACAATAATTGGACTTATACATAATAATATATACGAGTATGATTGATGATAGCAGAATTTATGAACTGCGAAGAGCCTTCACGCCCATCTTCGAAATTAAAACTATACAGATTTTAAAAACGAATTAGTAATAGGTACGAAAAAAAAATTAAACCTATTTTTTTTATATAATTAACACCTAAAATAATAATAAATCTGCATAAAAATATTTTCGTACCACTTGCTCAAAAAAGTGACATTCTGTGCCACAAAAAGAGAACATAACAATAGTCATTTTTAATCTGTTAAAAACAGGGAAAGAAAATTGTACTGAATTTCATTCATCATCTAGGGGGAGAATGTGATTTAAATTTGGAATACTTACCGTTTATACTGAACTACATCTGTGTTTACACCATTGAGTTTGTATATAAAGCATTATATATCTTTTTGAAAAAGGAATACGCATTTATTATGCAGTTATGATTATTAAATAAAATTACGAAAACCGACGAGGCCGTATGAGCTTGATGCCTTTGCTTTTCCGACAAAAAAATATTAGTCTAGGAATTTGCCGCGTTTTTGTTTTCTTCAAATACATAAACGTTATGTTTATTTTAATTTATTTTTATAAATAAGTAAGTAAATGTTCTAAAAATACGTTACGATGTTAAATCAAAGCGACAGTGACAGTGAATTGTCGGATTCCATCAGTGCAAATGCTCAGACGCAAGAACAGAGAAATACTCAAATCAACTCATCAACAATAAATGTACCAAACAAAAATGTAACTCTCTCTATCAATAATAATTGGACCAATGTTTCGAATGTTAACTTTTATTTTTAATTGTCACTATCTACTATATAAAAATAAGTCGGGTTTTCCTTCCTGACGCTATAACTCGAGAACGCACGAACCGATTTCCACGGTTTTGCATTCGTTGGAAAGGTCTCGGGCTCCGTGAGGTTTATAGCAAAGAAAATTCTATCCACGCGGACGAAGTCGCGGGCATCAGCTAGTTTTTAATAAATGCTTATCTCATATTATTATTGTGTTAATTTTTTCGCAAATGGTACGAAAAGTAGAGTATTTTCCTCGGTGATAAAGCTGTCTTAGTCTTGGGTGAACTTAAATCCCTCGCTACACTCAGGACTCGTCTTAAATCCCTCGCTTCGCTCGTGATTTAAGTTTTTAACACCCTCGCTACGCTCGGGAGTAAACCTCGAGTCCTTCGTTACGCTCGCGATTTAAATCGTCACCCGCGACAGAAGACACTGCTTTATCCCCTTGGTTAATAATCTACTATTATTCGTCAAAAGCTTTAGGCCGGCCGCACTTGACACCGGAAGGCACTCATTTTGCCGGATCATACGAATACGTCCCCTTTTTACCCTCGCTGGACGCATGAAACAGTAATTCTGACTGACGATTTCAGATGGTATGCAGCCGGACTTAAGGCTGCATGGTCTGTAGCTGTAATAATATTTATGTATAACTAGCTGATGCCCGCGCTTCGTCCGCGGTGAATTAGATTTTTAAATCCCTCGGGTACCTTTTGTTTTTCCGGGATAAAAAGTAGCCTATGTCACTCTGTACGTTCCCAACTACACCCATGCAAATCACGTTGATGCGTCGCTCCTTTATTCCGTGATTGAAGGACAAATCAACAAACAACACACTTTCGCATTTATAATAACAATCAGGATAGGTAGGTATAATGTGGATCCATCTTAATGATAATAATGTACTAGAGCCCGCGAGCTAATTAGCATTCCTTGCGCGTTTCATATATAATGACGTTGACAGAGTGAATCTAATACCTTTGAATTGCTGACTATATTATGATTTATATTAATGCCTTTCTTGACGGTTAGTATCACCTTTTGGAAGTGGGTAGCTTAGACAAGTCTGCACAGTATAATTGTGAGTTTTAAGAACTGTGTTTTAACTTTTAAGAACGCCTCAATAGCCCAACGGTTAATATGCTTTCTTGACGGCTAAAGATTAGTGTCACTTTTAGGAAGTAGGAACGGACGAAGTCGCTAGCATAATATAAAATATTAAATATAAAATGTACGATGTGTAATATAGCTGTAGTAGTATAGTAGTAGTATAATATAGATGCAGCTAGTATAATATAAAATGTACGATGTTTGATATTTAATCTTTCTCATATTTCTCGCACTCCACTTAACATCGTACCTGTAACTTACAAGAGCGTGGAAGTCATAAAACTTAACGCAAACGTCGGCATCGCGATGTTTGTCGAAAATCTACCTTGAGGCTGTAGACATTACCAGACATTACCACTGATGTAGGCCTTTGCGTTTCCCTCAAATTTCCAAGGTTTTCTTGTACTTTACAAGTGTTGCGCGGGGAAGGGGAGCTCATTTTATACTGGTAATAAAACTGCTTGATATAATAGGGTAAACACATTAGCGTAGACGGCTTGAGACTCGGTACTGAATCACGACACCTGCACTCGATTTACATAAGATTTATCTTCAGCGGCCTTTGTCTGGTTGTCCCTTTTGGGGAGTTAGGAGGTACGGAGCTAAATAGAATGCTTCGTTGAATTTACAAGCGATTGCTTGGTTCTAGGATCGCGATACGGAAAAGTTAAGAATGTGGATAAGGGAGACAATACTGAATATTAACATAAATATTTAAATCAATTCAAAATTGAAATTCCGGCGGCAGACAATGGTGATAGTTCGGTTGGTTTTCAATTTTATGTACTTAAGATTTTATCAAATCTTCTTCTTTGTCAACCGATAGACGTCCACAGCTGGGCAAAGGTCTCTTGCATGGACTTCCACAGGACTCGTTCTTGCGCCGTGTGAATTCAGCGACTCCCTGCGACTCGTTTGATGTCGTCGGTTCACCTGGTAGGGGTCGGGGGTCTTTCCCGAACGTGCCTAGCCGAGTTGGATTCGGCGGTTGAGCTCTTTCTCGAAATTGGACCTATTTAGCTGGACTGTGTGTCCAGGTATATAATAATACTAGAAGGGCGCGTGGGCGCGCGGCCCGCAAGCGGACCGCGGTTTTTCTACTCGTCAAGTGGACTTTCAGGTCCTGATCATTTTCTATCAAATAACCACTCTTCCATCTTTTGTACTCCCCGAGATAGATGCCGACGAAGTTTGTATGGCCGCCATCTTGAATTCGCCATTTTGAATTTTTTTTCAGCTCACTGCAAATTGGATGAGGTTTCGCGTATTTCTTGTTTGAGCACCTCCGACCTATCTTCAATACCCTCGCCGTGCTCCTCACCCACCTTCCAAACCCTCGATCATCATATCTCATCATTTGTCAGAATGAGAATTCTTTTATAAAAACATATTTTGAAAAGGAACCGTATCAAAGTCTTGCATAGTTCTCAGCTTCTAGTCTATTCAATATTCGCCATATATTTTGTATGGAGAAAAAAAAATCCGCCATCTTGGATTTTTTTCTATTCATCAAATAGACCTTTGGGTCCTGATTATCTTTTGCCAAGAAACCACTCTTCCATCTTTTATACTCCCCGAGATAGACACCGACGAAATTTGTATGGCGGCCATCTTTTTTCCGCCATTTTGAATTTTTTTTCAGCTCACTGCGAATTGGATGAGGTTTCGAGTGACTTTTGTTCGAGCACACCCCACCTATCTTCAATACCCTGGCCGTGCTCCTCACCCGTCTCCGAAATCCTCAATCATCAGCTCTCTCCATATTTTTCCTCCGAATGAATTTTTGTCCTCTATACGAAACCATCGGTGAAAAAAAAATTTTTCATACAAAATTTTACAGGAGAGGTGATCAATGAGTGAGTGAATCAGTCAGTGAATCAGTCAATGAATCAATCAGTGAATCAGCACGAGCAGCTATATATATATTAATAAATACTCGTCCACAATTTCGAGTGCAAAGTTCATAACGATTACTGGATGGAGCGGAGCATGAGCATTGGACATGATGTTCGTCTTGCTTATGTTCATCTTCAGGCCCACCTGTTGAGAAACCCTGCTGAGATCGTTGAGCATTGTATTGAGGTCTCTCAGAGTCTCTGCCAAGTCCATTCCAATCCAGAAGTTTAAAGACGTTTCTCCAACGCAGCGGTAAAGAGCTTCGGGGAGATTACGTCTCCCTGTCGCACTCCACGCTGCAAGTGGATTGGACTCGTAGTTGGGTCCTGTATACCTACTGACATAGTGGCGTTTTCATACAAGCACTTCAACACTTGGATATACCGGTAGTCAATCCAGCATCTGCAGCGATCTCAATAGGTACAGCCGAAGTTTCCACCGAATCGAAGGCTTTCTCATAGTCCACAAACGCTAAGAAAAATATATGATTGATGATTTTAAAACGTAACTTTTCAATTTTTATGGGTATACATTTTAACCCCTGAAGTTGCAAGCAAAACTTGCAATAGGTGTCATACTAGTACTCTTATTCGCAGTAAAGTGATTATTATAGTTATTTCGTGTAATTCTGAGCCCCTCCACCCTCCTTCAATGTCCAATTTGGAAAATTACTACTCTGCACTTGATGGGAACTATTGTATTTTCTATTTTTTAGGGCTGATGTGTAATCAAAAATGAGTTCTTATCTTTCGATGTTATTTAGGGTTAAATCTATTTTATTTAGGGTCGATTTCACCAACGCAAAATTAGTCTTATTCGAGAGTTTTGCTATTTTGGCAAAAAGAAAAAACAATTTGTAATTGTTATTCACAGAAAATGGTTTTTGTGACTTCTCTAACTTTGAATATTTATAAGACACGGACGCGGCGCTCAATTTTCTGTGACTTACCTAATATAGAATGTCAACACAAAGTAGGTATAACAAAAATTTTCAAGCTTATTTTCTGATATCTGAGATTTGCCTCATATTTGACTGGGTTATAAATCAGAAGAAGTCATTAAACCTTTTAACGTTGCAACACACCGCACATGTTAGAACCCTCGTCAACATAACGAAGTAAAGTAATTATTTCCGCTTTTCCGCCTCTCGGGGGCTATTCTCAGACATACAGATTTCGGGCGGAAATAGATCTACGAGTACGGATGTACCTCCGATACCACAACCTTTAAGATACACAGTTCTTGCCCGATTGCAAATTGGCACTAAATAAGAATATTATTTGGGTTTTTCTTTTCTATAAAACCCAGTAGCATTTTACTTTTGACATACTTCATTATAGTAGTAGGAGATAATGTTGGACGTTCGGGGAATTGGATTTTTCGGGCAGTAAGGAATATCATGTCATAAGTCACCATTTTCTTTTCTTCTGGGATCTAACAGACAGGTAACAAGTTTGATTTTGCTAGTAAATTATACTATAATATAAAATAATGACGACTGCCGTGATTTAGAAAAAAAGTGTTAGTGTAAACTATTCGTAAAAGATTGTATATGGAAGCAATATTATTATATTATTATTATTTATAACAATATTATTTTTACTATTACTTGGCACCTACTATGTTTACCGGGCGGCAATATATACTTTTCTTATTTTTATTTTTATTTATTCGTATTTCGTATTTTCGTATATCAATGATACAAAAGTACAGTTTAAGAGGTAAGACATTGTAATCAGAAATCTTTCATAGTTCGTAGCGGATGGGGTCCTTTACAAAATGACTGAAAAAATCTTTTTATTTTCATTAAAAGAAGATTTAAAAACGGTAAGAATTAAAACTTAATATTCCATTATAGAACGGTTTTGCTTCAGTTTAACAGAAGGGAAGCAATACTAAAACCGCCCGTCTTAACGCAGATAGACTTTTTGAAGTAAAACTTCATTACGCACGCTTGACTTGGGGAGTAAGCTGGTGAATGCGTTACGAAAAATGTGATCGGGCGAGGCGACCGGAAGTTGAGAGGGAGATATAAGTTAGTGAAGATAGAAAGAGAGAGAGTTACGTTTCGTACTTCCGTACGTACGAGAGTTACTTTAGGGGCAAGAGAGAGAGGTGCGAGCACACATTTTCGTTCTCTCTTGTTGGTTTTCCCTTCAATCACGCTGCATCCGCGGAGCAACGGATCGACGTGATTTTTTGGATGTGTACAGTTGAAGACCTAGAGAGTAAATACGCTACTTTTCTCAGTTCCCCAGTGATTTCTAAAAAACCTAATACCAAGCTGACGAACTCACGGGTAAAAGCTAGTGACAATAATTAGGTCTTCAAATGGATTGAAATACAACCCACTTGGTTCCTTAGTATAACTTGGAATAAATGAACTGTGAATCAATGAAAACTCCGCCGGTCGTAACGTCAGAAATACGATCATTGTGGCAGCGAGCGCGCGGGCGAAACGAACTGCCAGCCGTAAATACGGGCGAAATTGGCTCAAATTAAAATTACATGTGCAAATAAAATATCAGACATATTTTTTTAAATCGCGTTATTGCAATATAGCACAAAAGGCGGACTTAATAATATAAATATATGTATTATTTCTGCCTTTTTTTAAAACAATACGTATTTTTGTTACTACGTATAATTTTATGTTCTGGGCCAATGTCACTTGGGATTGACAAAAAATATTTTTACGTAAACCTTTGTAATATTACCGCTTTGAGAGCGGCTTTTCTTTTGTGGAACGAATTATACCGGAAGTCGGAAGGGACTCATTTTGAGAACGAATAATTTGACGAATGTACCTAGGTACTAGTATAGAATAGAATATAATAGAAATATTTTTTATTCAAATAAACTTTTACAAGTGCTTTTAAATAGTCGATGAATCTACCACTGGTTCGGAATGCCCTTCCTGCCGAGAAGAACCAGCAAGAAACTCGGCGGTTACTCTTTTCAAAACAAATTTACAATAGGTACAGTAAATACTAGGTATGCTCTATATGCAGTGTTTCCACAATGAGGGAAGTTCCAAAAATTCATACCGACTAACTTCTATCTTAAGATGGGCAGACATAAAGTAACCCCATTCCCGCCGATGGCACCCGTTTACGAGCATGACGCATGACCCAGCCATTGCTTCGCTCAACCATATTTGAGGGACCGTAACAACCCGCATCACACGACACCACCACAGAAATGTTTAAAGAGTGCGTGACATACTTATGCTACCCATGTTAAGGCATCGAATTAAAAACTAATATTCAAATATTCATTTTAAGACATCACATAATATAATAAATAGAAGTTAGGTAGGTAAAGATAAAGTAGAGTAGAATGTAGTACAATATTATTTTCTTAATAGCATTATTTTGCCTACAAATACGTTACCATTCTCCTGATCCTGAAAAACTACTAGCCTAGACTAGGATTAGACTAGGGTTGTCGTGTGATATTTAAATTGAAACTTTCTGTAGATTACATTTTTATTCAATTTTTTTTAATTGTTTTAAGTAGAATTTAAACAAAAGTGCATCTAGAAATGCAAATTCAAGATGGTATCTTGAGGTTGCAAGAAGCGCCTTTTTCAGTTATGAAATGAGAATGACGTTTGCAGCATCAGTAGCCTAAGCACGAATATTTTCACTATCGAATAGTTAACGTAAAGTTAACGCCGACAAGAAAGTTTGTATGAAAACGACTGCACCGCCCGCAATGTGCAGCGCCTGTTTTCATACAAAATATCTTGTCGGCGTTAACTTTACGTTAACTATTCGATAGTGAAAATATTCGTGCTTAGGCTACAGAAAGTCTCTAAGAGCAGAGGTTACGTTAAAGCCAACCTCAGCTGACATCATCAGTGTTATTTTTTCGGTAAACCCCGTGCCGTCGAATCTTGCAGCTGACGTCACAGATTTTCAGTGTTAAAGAACGCGTTATGTTAGCCACTACACTAGCGGCACGCTATGATGGCCGGTTTGACGTTTGTCCGCTCATGAAGTTCCGTATTAATTGATAACGACTTTGAAGGAAATAATTGTATTACTTTATTGACGATAGTGATGTGCAGAGATTCATAAATTTTATCGAATGTAGTTTTAGGTTTAAGACTCAAAATTTATTTATTAAATTGATTTCTAAAATGTATACAAGTGTAGAAAAATCAGTTTGCACCATTTAAGGGGTGAATGTACTTGTGAATATGAACAATTTTCACTATGTGGACAAACCTCTGAAATCGCAAAAAAATATCAGCTGTTTCATACAAAAGGTAAAATTTTTATTTTTATATGATATATACCACAACTCGGCATTTGGTTTTCTAAATTGAAAATTTTTAAAAATGGAATCTAATACGATCGTCACATAGGATCGCTGGCTAGCACAACTACTACCTCCGGCAAACTCGCGTCAATGCTCAATGCAAAACAAAGCAGTTTCGAATTGACGTTGCTTCGAAAAGTATAAACTGTCAGTGCAATGCGATTGTGATATAGTTTTGACCTGGCTTTGGATTTCAAATATTGATACTGCATTACTGTTGACCCTTGCTCGTTAATTTGGACTCTGTTCAAGCCCTTTGTTGTGGATTTCGTCGATATGACCGAACGTACGCAGAGAACTGTTCTAAATAGTCAGACACGTGAGTTCGTAATACGCCTTCGTAACTATTTCGATCGTGAAGCTCAAAATGGAGGGCCAATTTTACCTATAACGTCAGTGGTTGAACGCGTAGCTGATGCGCTTAATATTGGACAACGAACTGTTAGACGGATAACTAAAAAAAAATATGGCGAGACTGGCACAGAAGAAAATAAACTTCACACACCAAAAAAGAGAAAACGAGCAAAACCAGTCGTAGGCATCGATAGCTTTGATGCCGATGCTATCCGAAGACATGTTTACGGCTACTATTTACAGAAGGAGTATCCAACAAGAAAAAAGTTGGTGCATTCACTGAAGGAAGCTGGATTATTCTTCGGTGGGGAAAGTTCTTTAACGAAGATTTTGAAGACCATTGGATTTCGATACAAAAAATGTAACAAACGCAAAATATTGATGGAAAGATTTGATATAGCGATGGCAAGGTATACTTTTTTACGGCAAGTGAAAGAAATCAAAAATTGGCAAAATGTTGTGTTCTTGGATGAAACATGGCTTAATGCTAACCATACTGTAGGCCGTTCTTGGAACGATGACACAGCAGCATCTACTTCCAAAGTTCCTGTAGGAAAAGGATCGCGACTTATAATTTGTCACGCCGGAACCATCAACGGGTTTGTCGAAGGTTCTCTCATGGCTTTTGCGTCAAAAACCACTGGAGACTATCATGAAGACATGAATGGAGAAAAGTTTACTGAATGGTTTACCTCAATGTTGTGTAGCCTCCCTGAACCATCTATTATAATTATGGACAACGCCCCATACCACTCGATGCAAATTGACAAGCCACCTGCCCAATCCCAAAAGAAAGCTGATATCGTCGCATGGCTTCGTAAAAATGGCGTAGATGCAAACATGAATATGTTAAAAGCGGAATTAGTACGTCTTTTAAAAGAAAACAAACCAACCAAGATCCGATACGTCATTGACGAAATAGCATTAGAACATGGGCACAGAGTTATACGGTTACCGCCTTACCATTGTGAGTATAATGCGATTGAGTTGGTGTGGGCTCAAATTAAGGGATATGCTGCAAGACACAATACAGAACCCCCATTTACCACAAAAAAAATGCTAAAATTATTAGAAGAAGCTTGTGAACATGTGACTAAAGGAGACTGGGAAAAGGTTGTGAATAGAACTGTTAAATTAATAAGGGAAGATTATGAAAGAGATGTGAAAATAGATAATATTATAGAAAACGAACATATAATTATTAATGTAGGTGATGATAGCAGTGACGACAGTGAAAATAGTAGTATGGACGAATCTGATTAATTATGGCCTTTTGTGGCACCTTTTTTGGTATCTTTTGTATTCATATGTTTCTTGTGTGCATATAAAGTATGTATATTCATTTTCATTCAAATATTCAGTTCGTTCAAATAAATTAAATAAACATATACATTTTTGTTTTATTAAACCTATTTAATCAGGTACAAAAACAAAACTTAATTGTTTTTTGTTCGAGAATAAATTGACATTCCACATCACTATTGTAATGTGTCAAACCGGCCATCATAGCGTGCCGCTAGTTTACAAAAGCTTGTTCGGCATTTGCTACTTTTTCATTTGATTGACCACTCTCTTCTGCATTTTTGTTTATTTTTAAATCTCTTTACAGATACAAAACATGGCTTAGTAACAATAAAAGCACCAAATATAATTAAATCAGACGCTTTATTTATTTTATTTTTAGTATAATTAGGTATATATATGTAAGAAATGTAATGGGCAATATACAACCACATCTCTAATATAGTAATATATTATATCAATATTTCTTCCAGCTTTTCAGATACGGTTTAAGTAAGTACTTACACCTAATATGATGTGTTTCATGCGCAATACAGTCAACTGAACAGCTATTTTCTAATTGCCAATTTCGAACCAAATACCATGTTATTAATACAATCAATTTGCAGCCATTAACACTGCAGCTTTGAGATTTGATTCATAGCCTCTTATTGGTACAATTTGCATACGATGCAATAATTGTCTGTGATACAATTTAGGTAACAAGATTGATTTTAATTTGGAAAGTGTAAGCTTTTTTGGAAGAGACTAAGTAATTGATTGTAGACAAAAAAGTCAAGAAAAAGGTAAGGTAATACATACACTGTGCAGAGTGATTTCATTTATGATATTAGTAAAGATAGCAAGGAACTAAAATTACGTCAAATACTATGAAAAATAAGTCCTTTGTATTTGCCTATAACTTTTTAGTGAACCTCAATGCAGTTTTTACCATTGTTTGTCAAGGAAATTTATGGCACCTAGGTATAACCAGTATTTAAAATGAAATTTCCGCTGAGACCGAAGGCACCTGATAATTATTGTTAATATATGATACATACAAAATCCATGCATTAAAATCCCATGTTATTACATACTCTTCAAATAGTCGACCATTCCAATATTTAATATCGATATCGTTCGCAGATTGTGCACGTCCAATTTAATGTGCAAATTGACAGTCGATGAATCTCGTTAAGCAACAAAACTAACTTTAATAAAGATACGAAATTATACAATTCCGCTTTTATTACCTACTAGCTGATGCCCGCGACTTCGTCCGCATGGATTTAGTTTTTAAAAATCCCGCGGGAACTCTTTCATTATCCGAGATAAAAAGTAGCTCTCCCGGTCTGAGGAACCACTACAACATCCATTACTATACCCATGCAAAAAATCGCATCAATCCGCTGTTCTGTTGCGACGTGATTGAAGGACAAACCAACAAACAAACACACTTTCGCATTTATAATATCAGTAATGCTTTATTATAACACTTTTTATAATTGTCAAATTTTTTACCATACTTAACCAAAGACAAAATTACGTTTAGCTGTCATTTACGTTTTGTTATTCCACTGTCATTTGCGTTTTGTTATTCCATGTCAGATGCGTTTTTCTTATACCACGTTTTATAGTGACATGACGGAAACGCGGTCGAACGGGATAAAAAGTATCCTATGTCCGTCTCCTGGTTCTAAGCTACCTCTCCACCAATTTTCAGCCAAATCGGTTCATCCGTTCTTGAGTTATAAATAGTGTAACTAACACCACTTTCTTTTATATAGATAGATTTACACATACATAACATAATAAAAAATACAGAAAATCGAAATGAGTACAATCTCTTCATAAATCTAAAATAGAGATACTGTGACTTAGGTAAACTTTTACTTGCAAGCTTTTGTAGAAAGGGGTTGTTTCAAATATATATGGAGCCCGGGCCAGGTCTTTGTACAGTCTTTCAAAATGTTTGGGGTCATGAAATAGTGATTCTTTTTTCTTTATTTCTCATTACATTACATTACATTTATAATAATATAGTCTTTGTGAGACAAAATATTCATCTGCATAAACAAAGGGGCGATGCACACAATCGTCTTATTAGAAATCGTCATAAACTAGAAATACCATCATGTCGCCTGCGTAAAGTGCAAAAATCCTTTGTGGGGTTGAGCGTACGCTTATATAATCTGATTCCGAAGGAATTGCTAGATTTGCCACTGCACAAATTTAAAGAATGCGTAAAAACTCACTTACTGAGTCGCGGTTATTACAAAGTTAATGACTTTCTTAATGATAAAGTTGCATGGGATCTTGAAAAGAGTATTTGAATAGTAATAGTACTGTATTAGATTAGACAAATTCGATGTCTTGACATGGGTAGTCGAGTATGTCACACTCTCTTTAACGTTTCTGTAGGTGGTGTCGTGTGGTGCGGGTTGTTACGTTCCCTCAAATATGGTTGAGCGAAGCAATGGCTGGATCATACGTCATGCTCGTGAACGGGTGCCACCGTCGGAAGCGGGGCTGCTGGTCTGCCAGTCTTGACATGACGTATTGAATATTGTACTTATGTATTTTTGGAGTTGTTCTATAAATATTATATCATCGTATTGTTGGAAATATTCTATTCTAACAAGTTGCATGGGGTAAATCGGCATGGCATCCAGCTGCCCACAAGATATTATAAAAAGTTATTAAAATGTAAATACATATCACCTACAAAAAATATTGTAAATGTGTAATTTTGAAAAGAGCAACTGCTGAGTTTCTTGCCGGTTCTTCTCAGCAGAATCCGCTTTCCGAACCGGTGGTAGAGTCATGACTTGTCATAAGCGCCACAGGTTGGCCTACATGAAATAAATGATTTTGAATTTGAATTTGAATTAAAAGGTCCTTTTACGAGGCACAATGCGAAATTATTTTGCAAAATAAAAGGGCAACAACATGACGTTCTTTTTGACGATGACACGTACTTACACGAGTCATGATGACATTTGACAAAAATAACCACAATCAACCACAATCGACAGCAATTGCCATTTGATATACCAGCAATTGACGTCTGACAATTGAAATGACATTAAGATGACGTAACGCCATTAGAAACATAGACAACAAAATAAGATGGATGCACTCCGGCAGTTGCTATTCTACAAATGTACCCAATTATCAATTTTACATTTGTACCTCTTATTCACTGTAAAACTGCAAAAAAGCATATTTTATGTCAATTTCTATGATTTAATACTATTTATTGGTATAGTCTACAAGTACCTGGCCCAAGATGAAACAACCCTTTTAGTGGTGCTTTTTGTTAAGTTCACAGTCAAGGGCTAAGCCTTTGTGATTTCAACTCGTTTCAATTACTCATCGGTAATCGCCGTCGTACTGGAACGCTAGGGCGCGCATTTGACGGTATGGTTGTAAACATAAATGTAAATATGGTTGAGCGAAGCAATGGCTGGGTCATGCGTCATGCTCGTGAATGGGTGCAACCGGCGGGAATGGGGCTACTTTCTGTCTGCCCGTCTTAACATGTACTTAATTAGGTATGCTTTTGTGGAACTCCCCTCATTGTGGAAACACTGCATACATAGCATAGTATCTATTGAATTGTAAACTTGTTTTGAAAAGAGCAACCGCCGAGTTTCTTGCTGGTTCTTCTCGGCAGGAAGGGCATTCCGAACCAGTGCACAGTGGTAGACTCATCGACGATTCAAAAGCACTTGTGAAAAAGTTTATTTGAATAAAAAACATTTCTATTCCATTCTATTCTAACCAGCTACTGTCAAAGCCTCAAACCAGAGACGATTCAGATAAAAATTATAAAGTTGCAAATTGACCCTACCGGGAATTAAACTCTACTACCATTAAGAAATGGGTGCTCTACCATTATTATAATAACCAGAGCGCTAATAACTGCGTCAGGAGGATCGTCAAGTATTATTCATTGTTAGCTTGGGTTTTAAATTGATGTGTTATTAAAGAATCCTTACTGATCATACGATGCGAAAGTGTGTTTGTTTATTGGTTTGTTCTTCAATCACGCCGCAATAGAGCTACGGATCGGTGTAATTTTGTGCTTGAGTATTAATTATAGTTGAGGACCTGGCGAGTGACATAGGCAGCTTTTCATCCCAGAAAATCAAACAGTTCTCGAGGGATTTTAAAAACTAAATACACGCGGACGAAGTCGCGGGAATTTAGTTTTTAAATATAAAGTTATACATTTATAATATTTAAAAAACTAGAGTTGTGTGAACTTTTTTTAGAGTTGTGTGTTTTTTCTCTCCAAACTTAATCAACGAACCGAAAGAAAAGAAATACGACAGTAGAAAACCAGAACACGTTAAATGTTAAAAAACCCAACTCTAAGCGCTTCCGAGTTTTTCAGATTTTCACCTCACTTCCGACATTTTATTGCTTCCTTCGGCCGAAAATTCTTGAAAGTGTTAACACCTTAAAACCCGAGTGGAAAACGTTCGTGGTAATTTCCCAGCACAAGTATGGAGAGCAATCAGCTTAGTTATATAACGGTTGAAAGGCGCGCCGCACCGGAGAGCCACACTGCGCCATTCGGCTTTTTGAAAATACACCACTAACGAGGCACTTTATGCTGTTGCTTTCAAACAAAATAGAAGAGCAAGACAAGACACTGAGTTTTAGAAACAAGATTACGGGTTTTATGTTGCATTTCAGAGTTTATTTCTTTTGAGGTATAAGGACTGTGTTTGTTAGGGGCAAGCACTTTACTCTTACTAACTAGCTTTCATATTAATGTAGAACGAATACTGAGTAGACTTTCAAACAAAATAGAAGTGTGAGAAAAGACACATTGAGTTTTAGAAACAAGATTTCGGGTTTAATGCTGAATTTCAGAGTTTTTTCTTTTGAGGTATAAGGACTGTTTGTTTAGGGGCAAGCACGTTACTCTTATTATCTAACTTTCATATTAATGTAGAACGAATACTGAGTAGACTTTCAAACAAAATAGAAGTGTGAAAAACCTCAAAAAAGAAGTGCCTCATGAAAACCCTGATGTCATAGATAACAATATTCTAGACCAAGAAATCAACGTATTCAGAACTCAAAATATTGATACAATCAATAAAATGCATTCAATAGAGCTTGCAAAAAGCTTTGAGATTAATTGCAACAAAGGGATATTATTGCACTCTCTTATTAATACAGGTGAAAAATTGAGTGTTAATGCCTCATGAAAATCCTAGTTACGAGATACTTTTTTAGCGCAAGCCTTCAAGTATTTATAACAGTATATCAGTCAGACAGATAATAGTATTAGTATGGATTATAAAAATATTAGTATGTACGCTAGATCATAAAAAGCTTCGAGATAAATGATTGCAACAGTGTGGTAGAATAGCTTTCGTTTATAAAATGCAATGGGTGCAAAATTGCAACAGTGTTAACGCCTCATGAAAACCCAGCGTCAGAGATAATTTTCTAGAGCAAACAGCTAAACTAGTCATAACAGACAAATCAGACTACTTACTTACCTTTCACATTTACATTGTAAAAATATTGGTACACTATATTTTATTATAAGTTGCTTTAAACAAATCTCGTAAAAAGCTTCGAGATTAACTGCAACATCCTTCTTATCTTTTTCTTTATCGACCTATACACGTCCACTGCTGGACAAAGGTCTCTTGCATGGACTTCCAGAGGCCTCGGTCTTGTGACGCCTGAATCAAGCGGCTCCCTGCGACTCGTTTGATGTCGTCGCTCCACCTAGTAGAGGGTCTACCAACAGTGCTCTTCCCGGTATGGGGTCGCCAATCCAGCACCTTGGGACCCCAACGACCATCAGCTCTTTGAACTATGCAACATTAGTATTGTATTATAGCTTTAACTTAATTATGCAATAAAGAGAGCAAAATTGCAAGTGTTAACGCCTCATGAAAACCCCAGCGTCAGATAAATTTCTAGAACTAGCAATCAAATCAAGTAATCTTAACAGAAAAATCAGACTTACTTTCACATTTATACTGAAAAATATTGTCACACTATATCAGTTGCTTAAAATAAATGTCGTAAAAAGCTTCGAGGTTAACTGCAATGTATATCACATTAACATAGTATAACTTATATATTATGCAATAATGAGAACAAAATTGCAACAGTGTTAACGCCTCATGAAAACCCCAACGTCAGAGATAATTTTCTAGAGCAAGCAATCAACGTAGTCATAATTATAATGGTTGAAAGGCGCGCTGCCAACTAGGCACACAACATCATACGGCTTTTTTGCGATACCACTAACGAGGCACTTTATGTTACAACTCGTACTTTGTGATGCTTTCAAACAAAGTAGTGATTTTGAGTTAATACACGCGAACACTGTTCGCGTGTAAATAGAACACTTTTATCTTAATATATATATTTCTTGTGTGCGTATATATGTCACTGAACTCCTCCTAGACGGGTGGATAGATTTTGATGAAATTTTTTGTGTGAGTTCAAGGGGATTCCAAGATGGTTTAGATTCACAATTTGGTCGGTACGAAGTTCGCTGGGTCAGCTATTATATAAAAATCTCGTGTCACGATGTATGTTTTTGATCAAACTTCGTAACTATCTGTAACTTGGTCCAACTTAAAAGAGAGGATAGTTTTTATAATATTGATTATTGACATCAATATTTGTTATTGCAAATTGAAATTCGGTAATTACACGACAGTCATATATACAGTTCGAGATTTAAGTTGCTAGGCAATCAAGGCCCGTTTGCAGAGCCACCGAGTTAGTTAACCCAGGAATAAATTTGTAATTTTGACAGAAGCTTTATACGAAATCTGTTAAAAGGATAACTCGGCGTTTCTGTAAACGCGCCTTAGCAACCTAATTCTCGAACGATGTTAGATTGTGGTTGTCTAGATTGTGTTATAATTTTGCATTACTGATATGATAAATGTGAAAGTATGTTTGTTTGTTGGTTTATCCTTCAATCACGTCACAACAGAGCAACGGATTGGAATAACGGTAAAGGAATGGGTGTAGTAGTGGGTCCTCAGACCGGGAGAGCTACTTTTTATCTCGGATAAATAATTTATCAAAGAGCTCCCGCGGAATTTTAAACACTAAATCCACGCGGAAGAAGTATCACGGGTATTAGCTAGTATATATTATGTGTTTGTTTGTTGGTTTGTCCTTTAATCATGTAGCAACGGAGCAACGGTTCCAGCTAGTTCTAAGTTAGGATCTAATAATATAAAATAATTTCAGTTGCAACGGCCCTCATATTCTGTATGACGGCCCAATTTGTTCTTTTATGCTACAACTTGTAAGGAAACGGATGTGCAACCCACGCTACACCGCCCTCGCTAATAGTACCTACTTACTATTACCGTCATACGTCTTGGTCTTTGCACCACTCTACAGTGAGAATTTCTTACAATCTTTTTCATGAAAATGACTACGTAACATACAAAGTTTCAAAAAGAGAAAACTGGTTGTTGGTACTACGTCATAACTGTAGCTTTGAAATGTGTGCAATGTGCATCTCATATTTCCCAAGTAGGTAGTACCTACCCAGTTTTATTTCGATAATATAGGACAAGAAAGCTGTGCTATGACAAATAATTATGTATGCCTCCAGATCCCAAACTATACCCAAATCTATCCGTATCTCTCTTGTAGCGTATTTGAAGGACAAACCAAGAGACCAAAAAACCAACAAACAAACATACTTTTGCATTTATAATATAAGTAAGATATTATTTCCCTTATTCACACTATTCCTACTACTACGTATTGCGGACTCTAATAATTTTTTGTTTTCTTTTTCTTCTTTCGTTCTATACTCTTGTGTGTCCAACATAAGTCATTATTGAATTTCATTTCCATAATATGCTATTGCTTTTGTGGGATTATTAACTACGAGTATATTTATCTTTAAACTCTGTCCAGTACTCAGCTTTTACGCGTTTGCTAAGTATTGGAGTTTTGTAATACTTGTTGTAATTACATACGTCAAATTCAGAGTGACAGTGTCTCCCTTTCCTCAGACTCAAGACAGAGATGTAAGAGCATGTTATTTGTGTCTCGTTTTTTTCTAACTAATGAACTATGTTCTTTTGCCTTCTTCATAGTCTTATCCAAAGTGGTAATTATCTTTTTAATTCAAAATTATCAATTTTGATATTTTATATTTTTCGGCTTTTCTTTTGGGTTTTTCCTATTTTATTTTTATTTTAAACTACCCCTGTATTAGATCAAAGCAAAAAATGCAAATCCGTCAAACTGTTTGAGTTTCAGTCTGATTTGTCAGTTTCAAAGATTTATTGGGATTACACAAGGTGGTAACACCGCGGAAACAGCGACCGCTGACTTACAATTTCAAGTTGGCCAACTATCGTACAACTAAGTTAAGTTGTAAGTTTTACAATATTTATCAACCGTATTATTGTGTGCATAATAAAGGAATTTCGCCAATTATATAGTTGGACGATTTAGGGCCGATTTCGATGACGTAAAATAAGGCTTATCCGAGCGTAAAATTGATATTTTGGCAGTATTTTCAATACAAAAACTGTCAAAACACCCGATTTATTCCTCGATAAAACGTCACTCGACCTTCGTAAAAGCTTAAAATAAAAATTCTTTTCAAAAAACCGACTTCTAACGCCACTACAAAGTATAAAAATAATTTTAGTTTGTCCACGTTTGTTGAAGTCGGGCGGGCCTAAAATACAAACTATGAAACCGACTCGCGATGCTCGCTCGACTTCTACAAACGAGTCTATCATATTCTGTAGCGTTAGGTAGGTTAGGTTAGGTTTTTTGAAAAGAATTTTTATTTTAAGCTTTTAAGTGTAGTATCCTATGATTGAGGAGCTAGGACCTGGAGCTCCATGATGTAGTCCATACTTGTTACCTACAATATCAATTCGTAATCGAAATTTCCTAAATCGCCATAGTTTTAGCCTGCAGCATCAGGCTTGAGGAGTTGAAGGTTAAAATTTTTATGGGACCATTTCGCAAACATCCTCTGTCGATTAAAAAAAAAATCACGCGAATCGGTCCAGTAATCCCGGAGAAATCGGTGGACATACATAGAAAAAAAAAAAAAGAAAAAAAAAAAAAAGATACCGGCCGAATTGAGAACCTCCTCCTTTTTGGAAGTCGGTTAAAAATCGGCCATTAGTTAGATAAGATATACGGGCTACCATATCTAAGTCACTATGCCTATTACTTAGTACACCTATACTCTGCGATTTAGTTGTCCAACTTGAACTAGTAAGTCTTAGCCTAGGCAATGGGGCGGTCTGTTGTATGGAGACCCCCACATCAAATCCTCAGTCGATGAAATTTGGCAGGGTTGTAGTATGGGATGACCCAAAATTTACACAAAAATATCCAAAAAAAAATCCATGCGGAAGTTAGGTATTTATACCTAAAAGTACAAATAGCTCAATATTTTGAAATAAATAATTTCTCCGTCCAATTTTTTTTAGCAAACTAATTATTAGCCTTAATAAGAGGTACTTGATAAAAATCCAAAACTTTTTTCAAACGGAACTGTCACTTTTTAAAGAGGTTTCCTTTTTTGTCCGTAATTTCGACTACAAAATTGCTCAGTCAATTTTTCATTTTTAAATGTCCTTAAAATGTAATTTAGCATAACGTGTAAGAAAATCCAAAAAAAAATCCATACCAAAATCTATTTATCTTACTTCAACTGAAAATTGTTTATAACTCGGTATGAAAAATTTCTCAATCCAATTTCTTTTTTTTATCATAGTAGGTAGTCACATTTACACTCTTATCCTAAATATCCAAAAAAAATATCACGAACAACATTGATATTGAAACAGATTTTTTGAAATCTAAACTGCGTTTTCGCGATAATCCGGTTTAAGACGTTTATTGCATCATTTAAAAGAATATACAATATTCACTTATACAAATGATACTTACAGGCTAATATCTTAAATTATTACAGTTAAATAAATATATAATAATGCACCTTAATTCTTGAAACATTGGGTATAGTTTAGCGTGCGCGAGCGAAGCGACTTCACAAAATAATATACATGTTACTACATGCCTTCTACAATGCTAAATATTGAACATAAACGTGTAACTGAACATTAATTTATTTGTACAAGATAAATGAGCTTAAATAAGGGCTCATAAATTATTTTTTTTGTAAGCTTATATCTAGGTAAGTAAATTAAAATAAAAAATTAAGTGGCACTCGGGGACTGCCGCAGTAAAGCTATTGCATAGCATTTTTTATCAACTTATGCAATTATAATATTTATGCAATATTTTTTTTTGCATAATAAAAATTATGCAAAAAAATAATTAAAAACAAAATAAAAATTATGCAAAAAAATAATTAAAACACAAACAAACAAGAAAAGCGCACTGTCACTTCTTCGCGTGTGAGATTCGAACCTGCGACATCATACACCATACGGTAAAGAAAGCGGCCGCACGCCCACTGCGCCGAACAGAGCTACTTGTGAACCTCTAAAATGTTGAACGCTTACTGAACGACGGTGTTAGGTTTATTTTCGTTACGGAATTTCTTGATTCGGTCGCCGCGCTCAAACTGTTTGTCCTAGTTCAAAGCCCGCGATAAAAGCTATGCAATAGCTTAAAATTCAATTTTTTTTCATTACTTGGATTTGAGGAAATAAAGGAGGAAATGTATTAAATATATTTTGTTTAAGTACGTATTTGGCAAGCCAGAAATTTGCAAACTGTTTAAAGCATAATGCTAGACAGTTTATGCAACTGATATCGACGCTGGAAATTTCAAATGTCGTAAGGGACATTCTGTCGTAAGTACACTTGATTCACCATCGAACTTGAAATTTTTCTTTCTATCGATCTGTATATTTATTTAAAATTTTGATATCTCTTATAATTATAAATAAGGACTGGAGATACGAAATGTAATACTTTGTAGTAAGTAACAAAAAAGTAAAATTTTAGTTAGTATAGATCAAATTTTAGATTCTAACTTTCTTGTACAGTACCCGGCGACATATATTGCACATCGGCCTTATGGCCGGGTACTGTAGCCTTTTGTAATGTCGTAATTCATTTCAAACTGTCTGGTTTCTATGCTGTAACGCGTCTACAAAAATTAAAAATTTTTTACGATCTAAAATCTATTTTGGTATTTAAAATTTTGAATTAACATTGACGTAAGTAGCGACGAATTGATATCGACGCTGGAAATTTCTAATGTCGTAAGGGACATTTTGTCCTAAGTACACTTGATACACCATTGAACTTGAAATTTTTATCTCTATCGATCTGTATATTTCAAATTTTGATATCTCTTATAAATAAGGACTGGAGATACGAGATGTAATATTTGTAGTAAGTAATAAAAAAAGTAAAATTTTAGATCGTATAGATCAAATTTTAGATTCTGACTTAGTAAATATTTTCACGATCGCTTCGCTCGCGAAAATTTATATTACAGATTGATATTTTAGGTATCAAGTATGGAATACATAGCTGCGTAGTACGGCCGTTAATCACTGACCTATATCATTGAGCTCAAGGTACCAACTCCTCAATCCTGATGCTGCTGGGCTTCGGCCCACCAGACTCAGCTAGCCTTAATTAAATCATTGGGTCGTTAAAATAATCTAGGAACTGACACAATATTGTAGAGATTTGTAGGGGCGGCAAAATTTGAATAGCCTACTGGCGGCAAATGTGTAAATCTGGTGTGCGTTGCGCCTCCGTTTATTTCGACGTTTCTTATATGCCCATCCAACTTCAACGTACGCGTAGAAACAAAGATTATATATGTAATTTATAGAGGCGTTTGAAGTTAGTTTTTTGAAAATCGTTATTATTTTTAGTGGCCTAGGAGTGCAATATTCTGCAGCATCAGGTCTGATTTTCAGGTCAGGTGATAGAATCTGGAGTTCGTGGTGTAGTCTAACTAAAGGTAATTAGTCTTTACAATATGAATTCACAATCAAAAATTCCTAAATTCTCACAGCTTAAGAGTTCAGCACCCTGCAGCATCAGAATTGAGGAGTTGGGGCCTCGAGCTTAACGATGTAGTCTATGCTTGATACCTATTACTTACATTATTAATACACAATCGATATTTTCTAAATCTTCATAGTTAATAGCAAACATTCTCTTTCAAATAAAGAAAATGCGATACGGTCTGAAATATGCGGCATAGATGGACCATAAAAGGCCGTATCTTTTGATTGCGACGACTTAGACTTTGTCACAGCTACAAGGGATTGCAGACCTGAGTATTTGATACTATTTTCAACTTGATACCCTCCATGTGTTCCTGAGAAAAAAGGTATTGACAGACGGACAGACAGACGGACAACGAAGTGATTCTAGAAGGGTTCCGTTTTTAGTACGGAGTACGGAACCCTAAAAATGAGAGTTATGACAGTTTAAAAGGTAAAATTTTGTTTGGTCCTCCTGAAAATTAGGGGATTGTCGCTTACAAAATTTGAAATATCCAGCATCGATGTATCGGATTACACACGGACCTCGGATTACAAAGGGCGTAAAGGACATTTTGGCCAAAACTTGAACTTTTTAATGGTATCATATTCAGTTTTTAACGCTCTTTCGATCTGTCTTATTTACGTCTCAATATTCGCTAAAAATGTCGTTGACGATCTAGATTTTTGGTGTTCTTAAACATGAATTTTCGAATAAATAGGTCACTACTAATGGTACTACACTATGTAATGCATACATAGCATAATATATATTAAGTATATTGTAAAAGTATTTTGAAAAGAGCAACTGCCGAGTTTCTTGCTGGTTCTTCTCGGCAGGAACGGCATTCCGAACCAGTGGTAGACTCATTGACGACTGTAAAAAAACTTGTAAAAGTTTATTTGAATAAAAAAACATTTCTATTCTATTCTATTCTAATGGTCGTAAAGCTTGAGCTAAAACATAATATCATCAAATTATTTTTTTTTTAATTTTAAAAAGTAAAAAATATTCATATCTATTTCTTCTTTATCAACCTATAAACGTCCACCCGCTTTCAGGAGTTCCGCAATGATTCCGTCATCACCAGGCGCTTTGTTGTTCTTGAGCTGTTTGAGATCCATACTAATCTCGTATAGGCTGACTGACATCTCGGACATCTTCGGTATAGTTCATAAATCATAACGAATAATTGATCGTCATAGTCACCGTCGTTGGCAACAGTTTTTGATTGACAATTGCACTGTCGATTCAACGAAATACAGTCGATTATCGAGTGCAGGCTCGCGTCACCGTAGAAAAAATATGTCGATATAATAGGCAGATAATATTATGTCGGGTCTCTTGACGTCACCACGCTCCTGCTTCCCTTGATGGATTAAACATAAAATATTTCTTTCTAAAATGTTTATAGTTTTTAATGCGCTTGATTATTTTTTTGGATATTTTGATACTTGATACAAAAAAAATAATTGTAATCATATCAATAAAAAAAATGGATGGAGAAATTTTGCACTGTGAGTAAAAGGGTAGTTTTTGAAAAAAATATAGTCTCTTGGTATATTGTTTGGATTTTCAAGTTGTAGGTACAAAACGGCTATAAAAGGACATTCCAGTGAAAAAAGTTCACAGAGCAATTTTTCGCTGCAAGTTACATTGAAAAAACGTATTTTTCAAAATTTGGTGGTTTCGACTAGGAGTATATTTTGGATATTGTATATTTTGTTTCTAGACTTTACATGAATGTTTCAGGTGAAGAAAGTTTTGACCGAGCATTTTGCCGAACTGAGATATTAAGCATAAAAGAGTTTAGGTAAAAATACCTAACCTCCGTTCTAATTTTTTTTTGGATATTTATAAAATACGTTTAACTACTGATACTTTATCATTCTGTAAAGTTTCGTCGCCTGAGGAATTGATGTTGGGGTCCACTAGCTTCATTGCCTAGACTATCTGTGGGCTCACTAAAAACTAGTATAATATGTTACTATAGACGTAGTAAGTACGGTAATATGACGTAGGGGCTATAACACGGTGCGGGCGCCGTAGCGTAGCTCTCTCAAGTCTCACCCGTTCCCGTTCAACGTGATTCGGTTTTATGAGTGCAGTTAGCGACACAAGTTGCTGCATAAAAGAGCGAATTCGGCAGCCATACATAACAGTTTAAGAGGGCCGGCCGTGGTAAGTGAAAATTGTTTTATGCACAGTCATAATGTAGGGAAGACAAGTAGGTACAATTTTGTCATTTAAAAATTACGTGCTGTGAATAAATTAACGCTTGCTCTGGATCGCATTAGTTATTTAAATATAACTATCCAATTACCATATTCAAGTCTTCCATAGTTAATAGAACTTGCATACTTTTTTTAACTGAACTTTGTGTAATTTAATAGACCTACATAATATATACATAAGATCGCTACAGTTTTGAAAGCTTATAAGGTCTACATAATTATATAGAATGCCTCATGAAGGGTCGCAGAATTTGTTTTATTTTTATCTTACAATTTATTTTTTTATGTTCCTCCGATATGATGATTCTTCTAGGTAACTAGCCGTTCTAGGTAGGTATGTATGTATAATTTTTTTTTAGAATCTAGTTGATACTCTTCATAAATGCAGTTTGTTGTGGATTAGTACCTAGCTAACATTGCAAGATTAGGTTAGTATTTTCTTCAGATTACTGTAACTTGAGTTTGACACTGTTCATTTCCCCTTTTATTTCACCTTTCTCGGCGTCATGCCAATGAAATGTCTGTACTAATACTCGTCATAACGTCTCGGCCCATCTGGCCTCCATGGACTCTGGCACTCTATGGCCATTTGAGAACACTTGTGTTATTACTATATGACTCTATTGAATGTGATTTCCTCGTTATGTACCTATTTTTATACGGTATTCGGGTTAAAAGGAGTCTCCTAAGTGATAATATCATATTTACTTAGAACGGTTATGGACTGTGAAATTGTGAATACGATGAAATAAAAAAGTATTATAGCATATTTTCAGCACTAGGTAATATGTATACGTTTTATACGCCACATTTGTAGAAAGATAAAGAATATTATGTTATATTAAAACTGTAGACGTTTCAGAGTTTGTAACAGACCTAAAAAAGGTGTTCGTAATAAAAACACCGTTTCGAACTAACCTAATGTTTTTTTCTATTTGTCAATTTAAGGGGTAGTAATGCTTATTCAATTTTAAGGTCAATAAAAATCTGAAACGCATAACAATCCTTTCACATTTCGCAATTATACCGATTGTTTTTTAGGGTTCCGTACCCAAAGGGTACTAACGGGACCCTATTACTAAGCCTACGCTGTCCGTCCGTCCGTCCGTCCGTCCGTCCGTCCGTCCGTCCGTCCGTCCGTCTGTCAGCGGGCTGTATCTCGTAAACCGTAATAGATAGACAGATGAAATTTTCACATATTATGTATTTCTATTGCCGCTATAACAACAAATAATAAAAATTAAATTAAATTAAAAAAATTAAATTAAAATATTTCCATGGGTACATGGAAATATTTTTATTTAATTTTTTTGTAACGGAACCCTAAAAGAGCGAGGCCCGACTCGCACTTGTCTATTATTTAATGATGATCTTGTATGAACTATATCTAAAAACAAGTTGATTGAAGACCGAGAGAGTAACGTAGGATACTTCTTAGGATTTGAGTATCTTAAAATCCCGCAGGAACCCTTTGTTTTCTTGAGAAACTGTATTCTTTGTCATTTTCTAGGTTTACGTAAAAAATCAAGTCAGTCTGTTGCGCTATTGCTTCGTAATTGAAAGTGAAATAAAAAAAATGGTTGTCTGTAAAGTCGGTTTACGGACGATAGTTTTAGTTGATAACGTCATAAAGAAACATTGATGAAAAATTGCATACTTTTATGAAATGCATTGAATTATTATCACTGAATTATCATTATTTTTTATAATACAAATAAGGAGTTAATTGAAAACTACAATTTTCTCTAGTCACAAGCCAATGCTTGGGCCGATCATGCCTCTCTATCTTTTGTTCCGCGCTCTCACTTGCACGCGCAGGCTCATGCGGAACGTGACACTTTTTCGTGCGTGTTCATCACGTCAAAAACAATCAAAATTAAGCATGACATAAATGAGTAAAATAATGTATCAGGGAAATATATATAAATTAAACAAACAACCTACACCAAATGAACTATGTAAGCAAGAGCTCTTGTCACAGATCTAAGACGTAACACATATTGCGTTCCCTAAAACAACAAACCAAGTAAATGCAAACTGCAACTGTAATAGGATAAATATCCTCACGACACGGGTGCTCGGAACAGAAATAGGTCAGCCACCGTCACACTCTCACACGTACGAGGCGAGGCAGAATGTGTATTAATTTATAAGCAAACATTGGTGACCGCACTTCAATTAATATTATGAAAATGGTTTAATACAATATTTCTGTCAGTTATTTTCAGTTATATTTTCATATACATAGACAGAATTGCCGTAGGAAAACACTAACACATATCACCTTTTTCAAAAGGAATTTTGTCTCTAAGCCAATAATATTATCACCATACGTTATTTAATTACGAAAAATAAATCCTTATTTCGAAGAAAAATTAATTCTAGTCATAGATAACGATAGCAGTTAAATTAACTAGAGAGCATTATAAACCCTCATCGATTTAGGTAAGTTGATGATTACATATAAAATATATTTACAAATAATAATATTATGTTACTTGCATTCTCATAAATATATTAAATCCACTAAAAGGAACATTACAATATTGCAGCTTCCTAAAACAGCAAAAGCATTCCAACGCAAACTGCAAGTAGGTAATATAATAGGTTAAGTGTCCAATATACGACGCTACGTTACACCAAAACTGAAATAGGTCGGGCGATGTCACACTCTCGTATGTATGAAGCGAGGCGGAAGGCGTATTTAAAAGCAGACGACTGACCGCTCACGAGTTGAATGCATAAACGTTTGTGAGTTTTGATGGACGTTTCCACTATTGCGGCTGAAAATCTCCTGAAGCAAAGCCTCCTGAATATTGTGTAAATCGTACAAAATATTTGCGTTTCTCTTAATTTTTTTTATTTTTTTTAACTTGTAAAAACAGCTGTTTTCCAGTAAGATAGTAAATAATTTATGATCACATGACAAGTAAATAATATATGATCATATGACTAGGTAGTTTTAGAGATTAATGTAAAGTAGTATCATGCTTGTTATTGACTTACGTACTACCTTAATCAAGGTATTGATCAACTTTGTCTACACTTTTTTCGAGTTTTCGTGGCTTATAGTTGAAAGTTATAGTTATAATGCATTAACCAAATTTAGCTGATATTTTTATTATAAACTGAAATCGATTTTTTGATCTTTATTTCTTCACATGATTATTGCATATAATGTAGCGCAATCTCTATCATAGATCACGAACACTAGAATAGTCTCAACGGATAAAGGTTCCGATCCACGTGTCAAGTAGCTAAAGGATTTATAATTTTTTCTGAATTTATTTTTACCTGATAGACTGAGATTTTTGTTTTTAATTTCTAGAGGCATTATTTATTGCATTTTAAAAAAAAGAGATTACAGCATTTTACAAGCTAATAAAATTTGCTTTGAATAATTCTGTAAACTGTTTTGTCGTGCTAACCTTATAAGGATTTCATGAGGAAAATTTGTTGCATTCAAATAAAAATCATATTTTTACGAGGAACATAAACTAACGCTAACAAAGAATAAGGCAAAGTATATGATGAACGAATAAATAAATAAAAAGCAAGGCCCGCTCGCGGTGTCCATATTAATTTTCACCCTGGTCCGACACTTTAATTTTGAAACATTTTTCACCCAGAGATTTCCCAGGAGCAATTTGGGAAATTAGCCTAACAAACAGACCAAATTTAATGGCGCCGGTATGACACAAAGGACAGCTTGCTAAATTATTTACGCTCCTCGGGAGGGACATTCTGGCATCACTTTAACCGCTGTTAAGGCTCTTTCCGAATAATACTATATTATACAAAACCGTAACACTTTTGGGTGGAGAGATTTTTATCTGCACATTCAAAAAACATTTTGAGATGAGTTATTAGTAATAGAGATTGTAGAACATTATGGCTTTCGCGGAATTCGGATTAAACTACATTAATTTATTTCTATAATAGGTAGGTACTTATTGGATATTTAATTAAGTCATGTAGCACTACTGTGATGATAAAGGTTTGTATACTTTAAATTTTGAAGTTTACTAAAAGTATGATTTTCATTGATTCCTATAAGTACTCGTACATACTTCGATATATCAATTTTGTTCTGTTTAATATTTCTAAAATTATATACAAATTTTATTTTACAAATCTGTGATATTTGAATTAGTGATGCGTGAATTTTCTGTAGAAAGAATCTTTTAAAATCCAACTTCTTGCTTAAATAGAACACAAATTAAAGCCTCCATTGTGAGATAACAAAGAAAGATAAATGAGAAAACCAACAAAACTCTTGTATTAAAAAAATAAATCTCCATAATTGTGTTTATTATGGAGGCTGTCGATTTGTGGAACACCTCAAGGAAAATAAGGAGAATTTTTCTATACTGGAGTGGATGCTTGCGGTTTGTCCCGGCGATCTCAATTTTCTTGAAGGAATGCAGATTTTTCAGACCTCTCGATTCTGCTGGCGTTTTTGTGGTTTGAGTAGAGTAACCATGGGTTACTATTACCAATACCAACCATGTAACCATGTTATTATGGGATTTACTTGTAAAAGTTTTTTTAACACCAATTTTTATGTAAGTAAAATGATTACAGTAAGACAGAAATACTTTCGCATTTATTATAGTAATTTATGAATAGAATAGAATAGAATAGAAATGTTTTTTATTCAAATAAACTTTTTTACAAGTGATTTTATTATGGATACGCAAAATACAATATTGTTACCTAAGTGGCAGTATTTTTTTGAACGTTGATAAGAAATTTTTTTAAACTATAATGTTATTTTACTCTATGAATTTTCAAGCAAAAGTTGAAAATTTAAAATATCTCCTAAATTATACATGTGCTGTACTCTTGTGTTTGATATGTGTATGTAATATCGATTTTTCTTATTCTAAACCGTAATTTACACTGTCAGGTGCGCTTGGGTTTAATGAATGTTATCTATGGGTGGCAATCAGGGATGATAGTAAAGGTGAAAGAGAAAAGATCGTAAACGAGATTAACGGCAGGAATAAATATAAAACGGGCACGCAATGATAAGAAACGGGGAAGATGTTATGCTGGATGCACATTACAGAGCCAACGTTTGAAGTCGCACGCAACGCAAGTTTTGCATTTCGTCATTTCAGCGGGTATACATCCATGGCTGTTAAGATTTTTGCATGGAATTATGTGCAATGTTTCTAATGCCCACTTTCACCAATGATCCATAAGATTTATGGGACCCCTTAGCATATTTAGCGGCCAGTTAGGGGATAGTTTCCGTTTCACCATTTTTAAAGGGTCCGTTACCGCCTAAACGATCCCATAACTTTATGAGATGGATCATTGGTCCCATAAACCTTCACATAAGTAAAAGTGACTTCTAGAGGACAAGATGGAACGTGATCTATTTGATTTTTTTGATAATTTAAACACGACTGATACTATATTTGATATAAATCGTAGTCGAAGACCTAAAATATGTATATTGAAAACGACCAAATTATTTCAACGATTTCGATGAAATAGATTTTTGTCGAAGATATAGGTTATCTAAATCAACAGTAATATTATATTTGTGGGAAATATTGAACATTTTTTGGAATTTCCTGGTAATAGGTGAGTACCTATTTACATAGGTAATTACCAATTTTTATGTGGTTACCATACCTTTTCACTTATTGGGTACCTACCTAGATGTTATACCTAGCTACGAAATAAAGGTAAAAGCATAAAAGGTTACTTTATTGCTCTCCTAACAGTAACTTGAAAATGAGCCTGTAGGTAGGTAGGCCGTAGGCACCTGTATAGGTAGGTACCTGTTTGGTGCTAACTTACCTACCTGGGTAAGTAGATACCCCAGGTATATCTTAGACTTAAGTAGGTAGGTACCTACTATTTTAATTTTTAGAGTTTGTGATTCACTTTACCTAGGTAAGTAGGTACTTGTTTATATTTTTTACAGGAACCATAGACTAAAAATATATTTTTTTACTAGCTGATGCCCGCGACTTCTTCCGCGTGGATTAATCCCGAGGGAACTCTTTGATTATTCGGGATGCCTACGTCACCCTCCAGGTTCTCAACTATACCTATCCAAAAAATCACGTCAATCCGTAACTTTGTTGCAGCGTGATTGACGGACAAACCAACAAGCAAACACACTCACATTTATAATGTGTATTAGTAAGGAAGATTTAATACTGCGATGATAAAGGCGATCAAATTAAATTTTAGAATACAAAAGCTACTACTGTGACTTAAATATGATAGTTAGGTATATTCCCTCGGGGACTTTTTTGTAGAGAATAATGAGTAATTTAATAATGCAGTACATCATTTTTATGTACCATCAATAGTTTTCTCAGCACACGCCAAATAATGCATTTTATAGGCAAAATTTTCCTACTGTGGGTTACACTATTGCAATTTTCTTAAGGATCTCTAATGTTTTTGACAATAAATTATAGCCTATGCTACTTCCTGATAATTTAGCTTTCTATTGGTGAAAAAATGGTTCAAATCGGTCCAGTAGTTACATAGCCTATTCGGTACAAACAAACAAAAAAAAAAACAAAAAAAAAAATCTTTTCTCTGTATAATATTAGTATAGATTAAAATATTCACAAAATGAAAATATCTATCAGTCAAAATATGAAAGAATTAAGTTCTTCATTAAAATAATACATGAATACGTATTATATCAATCATTTCCAATAAAACCGGGAACTACAACTGGGTATACTGGTACTGGGTACACTATCATCGTAAAAAATCTGTCGCATAAGGAGGGGTCCGCTAGCTATGGGTCTGTTGCGTTCGTGAAAACAAATTTTAGTTATGGGTTGGTTTATGGGACCTTTTAGCTTAGCGGTTGTCTAACTATGTGATTGTTTAGGGGATGTTGGTGAAATTGGGCATTAGAGACTCTCATAAGATTGTCTTTCATCTAGTGGTTCAGCAGATTGGGAACGTCATTTATCTATTAGTTCTAGTAATTCATATAACGGTACTTTAAATAATATGAAAGTAAAAAAACTGACGTCATTTCTTCGCTTGCCATGGAAATGGAGTACAGATAACGTCGCCAAAATTTGATGCGTTTGACATAATTAACACCGTACAGCTAGCCCAATTCACATTTTTACATTTTTAGTGTTACGGCTCGAGCGGTGTGATTATAGATAGCGTGCTGAAATGTGCGAGCAGTTTTACAGGTAGTAAAGCTGAACTCATTACCGTTGTTAATATTGAAATTAGGTAAGGCTTTGCTTGTGTGCAGATGAGTTTTCGAATTTTATGACCGTAATAATGTTGCCAATTTTTACTGTGCCCTATAAAAAGAGTTTCTTTATTTAACTACCAATTTCACTTTTTGTACTAAAAACGCTAAGGACAGTAAATTATCGATTTCGATTTTCGCATTATTCGGCGTGCTTTCGTAACTTTTATGGCAAGTGTCACACTCGTCGCAGGCAATATACGCTAATTATCTTAAGAAGAAAGAAATTTTTTATATTATTTGACATGTTAATCATGACTAATATTACCTACCCCCTCATCTCCAAGTTTGTGACGTCATCATTCATAAGTCCCGCTAATTCTCAGCCGCAATATCGTGTGGCCCCAGTAAGTCTCGGCGGCTAAGGGCGCGGTGTTCAGACGAGAGTCCTCGCATCCCGGTCTCCATTCATTGTGATGATTACTCCGCTCTCATTACACACACACACACAAACACCGCAGCAAGACAAACGCGACACAACAGGCGCCACACAAACAAAAACGTCACCGGAGCCACCGTCTAGCTGAATGTGCGGGTTCCAGGATGTAGCTTTGCTTTTCTGAATGTATAATGGGTACAGACAATTACTCACATGTGATTTGATTTGATAAGCAGTGATAGCTCAGCCTAGGACTGTGGTCTCCTATTCGGGGGGTCGCAGGTTCGAACCCGGGTAAGCACATCTGACTTTTCGGAGTCATGTGCGCTTAAGCAATTTAATATCACTTGCTTCAACGGTGAAGGAAAACATCGAGAGGAAACCTGCACATCTGAGAGTTCCCCATAATGTTCTCGAGGGTGTGATGTCCGCCAGTTCGCATTGGGCCAGCGTGGTAGACTATGGCCTATAACCCTTCTCTGAGAGGAGACCTCGCTCAGTAGTGAGCCGTTGATAGGTTGTTAATGATGATGATGATGGTGAATTGATATTTAAAACTACTATTTACATAGGTACAAATTGCCGATTTTACCAACGTCGAGTAACCTATAACCGAGGATTGAATTTGGCGTTCTGACAGTTTATGTATTAAAACCTGCCAAAATATCTTTATGCTCCGATAAGACTTACTAAACGTTGGTGAAATCTGCCCTAAGAGAGCTGTTCCCTTAATATCACTTGATTGTGCGTGAGAGACTTCTATTTCAGTCAACATAATTTTTGCTGATAGGAAATACTTGAGAGCGAAATGCGCGTGGTTTCGATCACGAAAGCAGCTTTGGTATTACGGTGTTTTTGCAAAACTATATGAATAACGAATGAATTAATTAATATTTTTAACAATATAAAGATTTCTCAGGCCTACCAATTTACGGTGTCAGTTAACACGCTATTTATGTGGGCAGAAACGCCAAAAATTGTACAGGTACTGTACTGGCTTACGCTAATATACTAGCAATTTAGTAGAGATAAAACAGTCCACTTTCAGCCGTTTAATCGTGTCACGGCTATTTTAGTTACTTCGCGACCTAAGGATTGCTAGGTTTTACTGCTATTTGAATTAAACTAGCGTCACGCTATGATGGCCGGTTTGACACATTACAATAGTGATGTGGAATGTCAATTTATTCTCGAACAAAAAACAATTAAGTTTTGTTTTTGTACCTGATTAAATAGGTTTAATAAAACAAAAATGTATATGTTTATTTAATTTATTTGAACGAACTGAATATTTGAATGAAAATGAATATACATACTTTATATGCACACAAGAAACATATGAATACAAAAGATACCAAAAAAGGTGCCACAAAAGGCCATAATTAATCAGATTCGTCCATACTACTATTTTCACTGTCGTCACTGCTATCATCACCTACATTAATAATTATATGTTCGTTTTCTATAATATTATCTATTTTCACATCTCTTTCATAATCTTCCCTTATTAATTTAACAGTTCTATTCACAACCTTTTCCCAGTCTCCTTTAGTCACATGTTCACAAGCTTCTTCTAATAATTTTAGCATTTTTTTTGTGGTAAATGGGGGTTCTGTATTGTGTCTTGCAGCATATCCCTTAATTTGAGCCCACACCAACTCAATCGCATTATACTCACAATGGTAAGGCGGTAACCGTATAACTCTGTGCCCATGTTCTAATGCTATTTCGTCAATGACGTATCGGATCTTGGTTGGTTTGTTTTCTTTTAAAAGACGTACTAATTCCGCTTTTAACATATTCATGTTTGCATCTACGCCATTTTTACGAAGCCATGCGACGATATCAGCTTTCTTTTGGGATTGGGCAGGTGGCTTGTCAATTTGCATCGAGTGGTATGGGGCGTTGTCCATAATTATAATAGATGGTTCAGGGAGGCTACACAACATTGAGGTAAACCATTCAGTAAACTTTTCTCCATTCATGTCTTCATGATAGTCTCCAGTGGTTTTTGACGCAAAAGCCATGAGAGAACCTTCGACAAACCCGTTGATGGTTCCGGCGTGACAAATTATAAGTCGCGATCCTTTTCCTACAGGAACTTTGGAAGTAGATGCTGCTGTGTCATCGTTCCAAGAACGGCCTACAGTATGGTTAGCATTAAGCCATGTTTCATCCAAGAACACAACATTTTGCCAATTTTTGATTTCTTTCACTTGCCGTAAAAAAGTATACCTTGCCATCGCTATATAAAATCTTTCCATCAATATTTTGCGTTTGTTACATTTTTTGTATCGAAATCCAATGGTCTTCAAAATCTTCGTTAAAGAACTTTCCCCACCGAAGAATAATCCAGCTTCCTTCAGTGAATGCACCAACTTTTTTCTTGTTGGATACTCCTTCTGTAAATAGTAGCCGTAAACATGTCTTCGGATAGCATCGGCATCAAAGCTATCTATGCCTACGACTGGTTTTGCTCGTTTTCTCTTTTTTGGTGTGTGAAGTTTATTTTCTTCTGTGCCAGTCTCGCCATATTTTTTTTTAGTTATCCGTCTAACAGTTCGTTGTCCAATATTAAGCGCATCAGCTACGCGTTCAACCACTGACGTTATAGGTAAAATTGGCCCTCCATTTTGAGCTTCACGATCGAAATAGTTACGAAGGCGTATTACGAACTCACGTGTCTGACTATTTAGAACAGTTCTCTGCGTACGTTCGGTCATATCGACGAAATCCACAACAAAGGGCTTGAACAGAGTCCAAATTAACGAGCAAGGGTCAACAGTAATGCAGTATCAATATTTGAAATCCAAAGCCAGGTCAAAACTATATCACAATCGCATTGCACTGACAGTTTATACTTTTCGAAGCAACGTCAATTCGAAACTGCTTTGTTTTGCATTGAGCATTGACGCGAGTTTGCCGGAGGTAGTAGTTGTGCTAGCCAGCGATCCTATGTGACGATCGTATTAGATTCCATTTTTAAAAATTTTCAATTTAGAAAACCAAATGCCGAGTTGTGGTATATATCATATAAAAATAAAAATTTTACCTTTTGTATGAAACAGCTGATATTTTTTTGCGATTTCAGAGGTTTGTCCACATAGTGAAAATTGTTCATATTCACAAGTACATTCACCCCTTAAATGGTGCAAACTGATTTTTCTACACTTGTATACATTTTAGAAATCAATTTAATAAATAAATTTTGAGTCCTAAACCTAAAACTACATTCGATAAAATTTATGAATCTCTGCACATCACTATCGTCAATAAAGTAATACAATTATTTCCTTCAAAGTCGTTATCAATTAATACGGAACTTCATGAGCGGACAAACGTCAAACCGGCCATCATAGCGTGCCGCTAGTGTAGTATGCATATTACATTGCTGGTGTGCTGATTTAATTGACATTGCATTTCAGCTACAAAAGAGTATCACTTTCTAAAGCGCTGATAACCTAGTCGTTCACTTAAGTAAGCATCATTTTCGGGGTTTTTCAAGGTTCAAAGTTCAGACACGTCGCACACCTAAAGTTGTGTGCGTTTTATGCAATTAAATATCAAAGAACCTAACGTAGAACAAGGTAACGTTTTTCAAAATTCCAAAAACTGAAAAATTCGAAGTCATGGACAATGCTGGTCGATGTAGTTGTAACATCCCACATAATTAGCTAACGAATGTTTTGTTATTGAATTGGATAAAACCACTGAATTCAAAAATTTCACAAAGTGCTACATTCATATTATTTGGTATCGCTCGTACCTAACAACTATCCTAATTAATGATACTCTCAATTCCATGCTATCCAATTAATGTTTGTTCAGATTTGTTTCGAATGTAACCCAGTTTTGTGGACATGTAATTGCTTTTGACGTGATATACGCTTTGAGGCGATGTGTTGATCCAATATTGGATAACTCTAATTAGAATCCCTGAATTATATCAACTGCAGACATAGGTAGTCCAAGGTTATAATTATTTTAATCGTCTATAGCTCGATGCAGGAATTGACAAATCCAAAAGAGCCATTGAATTTAATGGAAATTGAATGTAATTGCTTCGGGCTTGTGTAAATTCCTACGAATGTCAAAAATTACATGATTGCAAAAAATTCAAATTGAAATGTAAAATTAAATTAGTAAAGGAGGAGTGGAAACCATTTACCAGTAAGAAAAATGAGGGGTGGCAACCATATTGCTGGTCCGATGACATCATCATGCTTTTAGGAAAACTTGGTCGAGACTGGTACAATATCGAAAGGAATGTCTATGAGGAGACCTATGTCCAATGATGGATGAAATTAAAAGGCTCGCAAAGAAAAAGAAGAAAGGAGGACAGGAATTATTATGATACTTAAGATGCTAATTTCTTAAAATTAAACAGATCTTGTAGATTGGCTGTCTATGCAGACGGTCTGCATTAGGACTGTAAAAGTGCAGTTTGGGTATGGTTTCAGTACAGTGTTCCCGTTTTAGAAATTAAATCGTCTGTATTGAAGCGCACGTGAACTGCATACGGGCAAGTTATGTCAACTGCAAGTTGCAACAGATTCTAATAAAGCTGCAATTTACAGTCGGCTTGCAATTAAATTTGCAAAGAATGAAAAGGTGACTGACTGACTGATCTATCAACGCACAGCACTAAATACTGGACGGATCGGGCTGAAATTTGACATTCAGATAGCTAACCTTCCTAAAATCCTTCCTTAGCGGATGCCTACGTCATAGGCATCCGCTAAGGAAGGATTTTTGAAAATTAAAAAAGGTAAAATAGGGGTTTGAAAAATAGAACTTAACGAGAGCGAAGCCGCGGGCAGAAGCTTGATCAAAATAAATATACAGTCCGTTTGTGCAGATACTTCAAAAACACTTAAACAACGATATTACTGTTAAAATTAAGTTAAAAAACTCATTTCTAATCTCACCACTTGAAAAATATGATTACTAGTTTAATTTTGTCTTACTGCATATTATTTTCACTAAACCCAAACCAGCATTTAACAAGTAGGTACAATCTCAAGTTCTAGACCGAATTGAGAAAAAAAAACTTACAAATATTTCTTAAACGAGTTTAAACGGATTCTAAAAATACTCAAGTACTGATATCAAAAGGATTTGAAATCTCTCTAAAAGCACTAAAAGCAAGATTTTAAACGTCTCTGCCATTTCATAATACACCGCTCGATTCCGCTTTGACATCAAAGCGCGTAAAGGACTTTACTTCGCGAGACTTGGGAGCTGCTTAAGATCACTACCATAGGTTAGTTTTTTACAAGACATGTTTCTTTTCGGACCGGTCTAGCAAATAGATTATCGTTAAACTAAGCTGTTCTCTTCAGAGAAATTCAAATGGTAGGGATAGGTATATCGGGCGTTATTCATTGAGTTTACGTCAAGTTGTGTCTCTTGTGACGAGTGAAGACTTTACCACGGGTTCGTAAGGCAGATTCTGCTGAGCTAGCAAGAAACGCGGTTTGTTAGTTTGTCCTTCAATTATGCAGCGACGCAGAACAATTTGATGCATGGGTATTAATAGTTGAGGATCTGGTGACTGAATTAGATTTTAACACCGAAAAAGCAAAAGGTCCCCGTGGTTTTAATTAAAAACTTTAATTTACACGAACGAATTTGCAAGCTGTAGTTCTATATACAAAATAGAAGCCTCAGTGGCCCAACGGTTAAAGGCGCTGACTGAAAACTGATAGGTCACAAGTTGGAACCCCATCCGTTGCACTATTGTCGTACCCACTCCTAGCACAAGCTTTCCGCTTAATTAGAGGGGATATGAGGACATTAGTACACTTTAGCATGGCTGATATTCATTAAAAAAAAAAAAAGGAAAAAGAAAGATGTTAGGCAACTTCCATTGATACGGGAAAGTCCCTGTGTTGTATAATTTATGGAAGTCCTACGGAAAGTGCAAATAACTTCACGAGAAGGTCAAAGAAGACGCACACTTCCCGCTCACAGAGCTCCTTGCGCGACAAAAAATGTAGAGAACAGTCTTTTGTGACGTCACAGATGTCGTTAGCGCTTGCGGTAACCGTACCGTAGTGAGCTGTGTTTGCGGTCCACGGTCTACGTTTGTTTCGAGTGTCTCGTTTAGAGCGGAGAGGTGAAGTGGGTAGGAGTATTTTCGCCGACTTAAACGTACGTAATTATGTCCTACATACAACATTAAAGGAGACCACCGCTTTTTGTTCAAGAATTTCTTGAGCACAGCGCAGCTCGAGAAAATATTTTTTCATCATACCTATTCGAAAAACGAATATTGGCTTCAGAGGATAGCGGGAGCAAAATTAAATTTTAACCCCATGGGACTTTTCGTTTCTCTCTTCTGATTGGTCCGCGTTCGTGCTTTAGCATACTAAAGCACTAACGCGGACCAATCAGAAGAGAGAATTCAAAAATGTGTCGAAATTCAAAAATGTTTAAGAAGCTGTTGTCTTCGATGAGTCACGTGATCAAATTTGTCGATTAGATAGGTATAAGTATACGCCCATACTTCCAACATAAATATTAATGATTAATTATTTCATAAAAATATATATTTTGTGTTTTATTTAAACTTTCAATATACGTATTGGTAATGTCTATACTCTATACATAGTAGGTTGATACTCCTAGCTTTTTCTCATAGGTAATGATGAAAAATAGTGTGTGTCATTCGGGGCCAAAATTTTTTGTTCTCGGGCGGCGTATATTGAATTCCTCGCTACGCTCAGGATTCTACTTTAGAATCCCTCGCTGCGCTCGGGAGTCTACTATAGAATCCTTCACTTCGCTCTGAATTCAAAATAACGCCCTCGGGGAACAAAAAATTCCTTTGGCCCCATATAACACAAATAACTATTGAACAGAGATGACTGAGCGCGAGGGTAGCATTCAGTCATTTTTGTATGTACGTTAGTACTTATATTTTCACATCGAAAACTCATAACGAATATTATTATAATTTTATTTTATTAAAAATGATTTCCGCTTTAGGCTAGGGACAAAAAGGAATTCAGTGAGCGGAAAATCCCCCGCCATGTTTCCGGAAATGTTCTTCGGGGTTTGAAGAGTGTTTGATTATCCCTGCGAGATCAGAAATGCGAACGAGATCCGTAGGAGATCCAAAGTTACCAACGTACCTCAGAGAGTAACGAAGTGGAAATGGAGGTTGTGGACATTGGGTTCCGAAAGTGCTGAAGTGGCGAAGTCGCAAAGCGCGATGTTGACAGACTGGTCTGTCAACATTATGTAGACGCTATAAGACGAGTCGCAGGGAACCGACCATATCGCCTACTGTATCCAGATACAGGCGGCGCAGGACCGAGACCTGAAAGCCCATGCAAAAGACCTATAGGTCTTGCCCGCAGTAGTTGAAAACTATGATTGCTGACGAAGAAGAAGAAGAGGAGAAATGGTAGAAGAATTTCATACTTGGAATTCGCTACAGTTTGGTCCGTAGCCGTACCTATACCTAGGTAAAATTCATTTTATGAATATCTGAAAATGATTGCTCGCTTTAAATTACTCAAACGTGAAAATGAGTTCTTGTTCTCATTATTTTATTTAATGTAAAAATTGTTATTTTATATTCTACATTTAATTCTATTTAAAATACCTTCGATTTAACTACTGGAACTTAATTACTGTTCATTTTATGAAATTCGAATGAAATAGGTGGGTGCTATTTTTATCTTTTTGTTCATCCATTTATAAATCTATCTAATACCTTTAAACGAGCAATTCTTGTATATGTATATATAATCTGAATCTCGGAAACGGCTCCAACGATTTTCATGAAATTTAGTACGCAGAGGGTTTCGGGGGTGATAAATCGATCTAGCTAGGTTTCATTTTTAAAAAAGGTCGTTTTATCCGTGTTTTCAGGCAATGAAAAACCCCTTACAATATCATTAGAATACGAAGGTAAATTTCGCCATCATCTATAAAATTCCAATAGCTCAGTTAAGAAATCGGGCGGTCCCGAAACCAGAAGACCCCGGTTCGAGTCCAGACGATTATATTTTCCTCTATGAATTTTTTATTATTATTTCTCTATATATTATGACTCTCACACCCGCATACAAAATAAATAGATATAGTAGCCTAGGCAATGGGGCGGTCTGTTGTATGGAGACCCCCACATCAAATCCTCAGTCGATGAAATTTGACGAGGTTGTAGTATGGGATGACCCAAAATTTACACAAAAATATCCAAAAAAAAATCCATGCGGAAGTTGGGTATTTATACCTAAAAGTACAAATAGCTTAATATTTTGAACAGAATAATTTCTCCGTCCAATTTTTTTTTTACCAAACTAATTATTAGCCTTAATAAGAGGTACTTGATAAAAATCCAAAACTTTTTTCAAACGGAACTGTCATTTTTTAAAGAGGTTTCCTTTTTTTGTCCGTAATTTCGACCAGAAAATTGCTCAGTCAATTTTTTATTTTCAAATGTCCTTAAAATGTAATTTAGCATAACGTGTAAGAAAATCCAAAAAAAAACCCATACCAAAATCTATTTATCTTACTTCAACTGAAAATTGTTTATAACTCGGAATGAAAAATTTCTCTATCCAATTTCTTTTTTTTAACATAGTAGGTAGTCACATTTACACACTTATCCTAAATATCCAAAAAAAATATCACGAAGAACATCGATATTGAAACAGAATTTTTTGAAATCTAAACTGCGTTTTCGCGATAATGTACCTTAATGCTTGAATCATTGGGTATAGTTTAGCGTGCGCGAGCGAAGCGACTTCACAAATAATAATATATTACTACATGCCTTCTACGATGCTAAATAATAAACATAAATGTGTACCTCAACATTAATTTATTTATACAACCACTAATTGTAGCGACTTAGCTTCCAGATAATGAATGAGCTTTTCAATAGTTTAATTAAGGGCCCTTAAACATAATTTGTTTCTCCGAATTAGTTTATTTTGGGAAAATTTAAACAAAAACAACATAAAATTGCCATAACAGCTTATATTAACTAATATTCATTTCCTTCACTGAAAATAAAATAATATGTATCTGCTTCAAACAACCAAAAAATAACATCTTTATTTTGAAAAAGTATAAAAAATTATGAAGCTCTATAATGTTTAAAAACAATTGTTTTTTGGCAAAAGCTTCATTGATTACTTTGTTACCAAAACCTTTTTAACCGACTTCCAAAAAGGAAGTGGCTCTCAATTCAGCACTTATTTTTTTAACTTATGCACGGTATTTAAGGAGAACCCTAAAAAAGTGACATACGTTTTTATTCAAGATTCCTGTATTATGAATGAATACAATACAATAAATAAAAAGAGCATGACACTTTTTAGGGATCCTCAAACACCGTGTGTTGTATGTACAGCGGTTTCTTCGAGATTTCTGAACCGATTTGGATAATTTTTATTTCACTTGCTAGAAGAAATTCTCGAGATGGTTCCCCAATACTTTCTGGATCCAACTTTTCAATTCTAATGCCTCATTCTGAAGTCGGGCGAGCATAAAAACACGCCCAATGTCAACATAATGTGTAGAAACTAAAAACTTTTTTTTCAACACACTTGCTCATAAAGTGGCTCTAATAGTCTAGTTGACAAGTTCAAAATGGTACAAAATAGAGATACTGGTCTTAAAATTATGTGCGATAGCTCATTGGATCCGGAATGACGCCTAGAAAAATGTTCCGAAAGCGTGTATTAGCACATAAAAAATTGCAAAAGTTATAAACAATTAAAGATAAAAAAAAATGGCATTTCGTTTTTTGCCAATATTTCATAAACTATTAATATTTAAGAAATTTCAAAAAAAGATTCTAAAAGAAGAGGAAATTTTCAATAAAAAACTCCGAACTCCCGGAACTCTATCTCCATTATTTATAATTTTAATTTAACGCTGAAAATAGGTCTGCGCGCGACATTTTTAGGTTGCGCGCGCGGCGTCAAAAGCGAGTACGGCACATTAATTAATTTATTTAAGGTATTGAATATTTTTTTAAAAATTTGAAAAAATTATGGTGTGTTTTGAACACTATAAATAATTTATTCTCGTTGGAAATTTTACTTAAAGTTAATTTTTCAACAAGTTAAACAATTGTTAACTAACAAAATTTTCTCGAACTTCCGTCTTAATTGTAAGTGAAAAAAAAATTGTGTGAGTCAGCTCACGACGCACAACTGTAGTTTACTTCATACTCAACGTTGAAATTTCTACCCTAACGTTGAGTAAATAAGGTTGGTCTTCGCTTGAGTTGTCGAATGCCCGCGCTACGCCTTTCACAACGATGCAAACCTCCACCCCTAACGTTGAGTAAACAAGGTTGGCTTTCGTTCACATGTAGATTAGCGCCATCTTTCGGCTTATGTGTAAACTATTTGAATAGCCACGGTGTTGTACTCCGTACGGTGTTGTGAACGAAAACCAACCTTATTTACTCAACGTTAGGGTAGAAATTTGCATCGTTGTGAAAAACGTGACACGGGCATTCGACAACTCAAGCGAAAACCAACCTTATTTACTCAACGTTAGGGTAGAAATTTCAACGTTGTGAAAAACGTAACAAGGTCATTGATAAATTGATTTTACTGTCCGGATTTTTCTCATACCGGGCTGCTAAAATCGATTCTTAAGGAGTAAACTCCAAAAAATGTTTAAATAATTGTCGTAAAAAATTTCAATTATATTTATGTACTACTTCTTTATTTGATTTGTTCACATCGGCATTCTCATTACAGAAAATACATTTGGAATTGTAATCAAACTCTGAAGATGGTTCTTGTGAATTAAGTCTTTCCTTTTTTAAAAATGATTTGATCATACTAGTGGTTCGCCCCGAACTGAGACCTCGCGGTAACGGTATCCCATGATTATTCATTCAATCGATACATGATAACCAAAACTGACATTATTATTATGCCCGTTTTCACCAAACATACCTAAATCATCCCCTAAGTAGGAGTCTCTTAACGTAGGTAGCTCCTAAATACAATCCTAAGTCCTAACATCCGTCCCAATATCCTTTTAGGTGTCCCGTACAGGATCGTGATAAATAAGTTGACAGAAAACATCAATCACCTAACTTATAGGTAGCCCGTAAAGGTTAGGGAACGTTAGTGAAAACATTGAATTATTTATCAAACATTGAATTTAACTCGTAGTTCCATGGGAATAGTTACTGACTGCGCCATCTATTAGCATTATTGTGAAGCTATGTTGATGCTATATGAATTACTGACGCCCATTAAAAATTAAATAATCTCGTTTCTTTATAATATTCATATAATTTTAGTATTTGTTGTTCAAGTACAGGATATAAGTGACCTAAAAACATAAAATCAGTTTGAAAATCCATAGCGGATTTTTCTAGAGAGCGTCTTCAAGCGAGCGTATAAAATCGCCACTTTGAAAGCCCCCCATTTCGTCAATTTTAAGGGAAAAATTAAAAAAAAATTATTTTTGTACTCAGTTCAAAATTATCTTTAAAATGATACGTAACAATTTTATGTAACGCGATATTTTTTTTTTTTACTTCGCATTCGCTTCTATGAGAGCCCCCCTGAAATAAAGATTTTTATAACTTTTTAAGCCATTTTCGGCTGGAGGCCATCGGTTTACATATTATATCTAAATTTGAAGTAATTACGTTCAGTAATTCAAAAGTTATAAGGCTCTGACAGACGGACGGACGGACGGACGGACGGACGGACAAGTGCAAATCGCCCTAGTTAACTCAAAGACCTTCGCTTCGCTCGGTCGATTATCGTTTATGTATGCTTTTCTGCAAGAGACGTGTAAGTCTAATTCTTCTAATCCGTGAAGCTTATGCTCTAATCCGTCGCCCCTTTTTATGCTGCATTTTTTAATCGTTTCAACTCCTTTTTTTTCACTGTAACTTTCTCTAAGCCGGCAAAGCTCTTATTGCACAAAATACAAAATTTTTCCATAACGATTACGCGTACAACAACAAACCTAATAACAATGGTCGCCTTGGTCACTAATGGCCGTTTCTAATTTCTTAGTCGAACGAAATACGAGTAACCACGAGTAAGTATACTCGGTCATACTCGGTTGGTTCGGACGAACTGCGCGCGCAGAGATTGCGCTCGTTGGACATCTACAGGCTCACGTCGCCGTGGGCAGACAAAGTCGGGTCTCGTGACGTCATCACGCTCCTGCTCACTCCTTGTTATGGAGTAACATCGGCACAAAAAAAACGTCGAATTGATTACCTGCTCCTTTTTTTGGAGTCAGTTAAAAATAGCCATAACAACTTATAAAATAATAATATCCATTTCTTTCAAATTCTTTATTTCACGTAGGCCAACCTGTGGCTCTTATGACACGTCATGATTCTACCACTGGTTCGGAAAGTAGATTCTGCTGAGAAGAGCCGGCCAGAAAGTCAGCTCTTTTCAAAATTGGTATGTTATGCAGAAAAAATGTACCTAAACCTAACTAAACTCGCTCCTAAATCATCAATTTTCGGTGTGAAGAGGTGACGAAAAATCATTTTTATAGTACTAAAAAGAAAGATTTTTCACCAAACCAAAACCAAAAATTGGAGATACAGGACCAATTTCTGTGTAGTAGTTTTTAGTTCCATTGTATTTTGTTCGAATTAGTTACAAAATGATCCGAAAACTCCAATAGTTTAACGGATTTGCATTAGCGCCCTTAAAATTGTGCAGTAATGTCGCTATGATATGGATTTCGTGCCCCTTTTCGAGCGGGATGGCAAATTATTGTGTTCTCGTGAGTGAGAAATAGAGTGATAGACGCGCGACGTACTTTTGACGACGTACTATTTTTTACCTAATTACAAATTACTTAAAATACAAAATTGCAAATTATTATACACTCTTAAAGCAGTTTTTGTCTCAGCATTTAAACTAGTTTTAGATCTGCGTGCGATTTTTCGCTTTAATACCATGACAATATGGTTCAGAACCATTTGACCGACACAGCTGACCATAACATGGTGGACCATGTTATGGTCAGCTGACTTTATTTCTTTTCTATATATCTGACAAAGTTTCAAATGGGAGGAAATGACTAAAAAACTTTTTTTTTCTCCATGCGTTGGAGGCTGCCACTGCCCGCCCCACCCACGGAGTCGCAGCTGACGGTCGCGAATATTCATAATATAAATCCCTAATGCATTTCACGAAGTTTTAATTGGGAGGGACTTGGTCATGAAAATCTGTCACTGGCTCCCGGACCATTACGTCAACTCACCACGCTCCTGCTTCCCTTGATGGATTAAAATATATAAAATATTTCTTTCTAAAATTTTATAGTTTTTAATGCGCTTGATTATTTTTTTGGATATTTTGATACTTGATACAAAAAAAATAATTATAATCATATCAATAAAAAAAATGGATGGAGAAATTTTGCACTGTGAGTATAAGGGTAGTTTTTGAAAAAAATATAGTCTCTTGGTATATTGTTTGGATTTTCAAGTTGTAGGTACAAAACGGCCATAAAAGGACATTCCAGTGAAAAAAATTCACAGAGCAATTTTTCGCTGCAAGTTACATTGAAAAAACGTATTTTTCAAAATTTGGTGGTTTCGACTAGGAGTATATTTTGGATATTTTATATTTTGTTTCTAGACTTTACATGAATGTTTCAGGTGAAGAAAGTTTTGACCGAGCATTTTGCCGAACTGAGATATTAAGCATAAAAGAGTTGAGGTAAAAATACCTAACTTCCGTTCTAATTTTTTTTTGGATATTTATAAAATACGTTTAACTACTGATACTTTATCATTCTGTAAAGTTTCGTCGCCTGAGGAATTGATGTTGGGGTCCACTAGCTTCATTGCCTAGACTATAGGGCCAAAAAGTATTATAAACATAAATATATACACACAGATAAATAAACTTACATATAGATTACTATTATAGATTGTAGCGGGCAGAGGATTACGCCCCGGCAGGGGAGACCAGACGGCCGGGGGTCAGGGCGACAGGCTGAGAAAACGACGGACCATCCTAGCCGAGTCTAGCAACACCGCTTTCTGCATCTTGGCCGCGAGCGAACCGCCACGGAACCCCAGTCGCCTCAGATGGTGAGCGAGGCTGACTGGGATCAACCCATTCGCAGAAATAACGATTGGGATGGTTTCAGTGGACTCCACATGCCACATGCCAGTAACCTCGTGAGCCAGATCTAGATACTTTCGTTTTTTCTCTGTCTCCGCTCTCACGAGGTTCTCGTCATGTGGGATGGTGATGTCCACTAAAAACACCCTCGACTGTGCCCGGTCCATCAGCACGATGTCAGGCTTATTCGCCAGAATCGTCCTGTCCGTGATGATTTATTATTATTATTATCATCTTTATTTACTTTTACTCATATTATTTACATTTTTAAATATTTCATTATAAAACAAAAATAAAAAAAAATATTTAAAAATATAAAAAATAGCGGTCCACCGGTCTCGGGAACAGGGTCCAAGCAACCGGCGGTCAGGGCCCCAGAGAGAGGAACCTCCTGACGATGCGAGCCGTGTCCAGGAGTACAGCCTTCTGGATCTGGCCCTTGACCCAGCTACCCAACGAGAGCCTCGAAAGATGTTGGTCGAGGCTCTTGGCTATAAGACCATTAGCGGTTATCACTATCGGTACAATGATTGCTGAGTCTACATTCCACATGGCGACAACCTCGTGCGCTAAGTCGAGATACTTGGTGAGTTTCTCTTTCTCGGCTTTCACGAGGTTTTCGTCATGCGGGACAGCAACATCAACAATCATTGCACGGCGCTCTGATCGATCTATCACCACTATGTCAGGCTTATTGGCTACAATAGTCCTGTCTGTAATGATAGATCGATCCCAGTACAGTGTGATATGACCATTTTCAAGAACTGGGTCGGGCACATACTTGTAGTACGGTACCTCCAATTCCACAAGATTGTATTTCAAGGCAAGTTGCTGGTGGATAATCCTGGCCACTTGGTTATGTCTGTGTAAGTATTCGCCGTTAGCTAGATGAGAACAACCAGAAACAATGTGACGGATAGTTTCTCCAGGACGGCGACATGCCCGACATATGTCTACCGTTCCATCCTTCACTATGTATTTTCTGTAATTGTTCGTCATCATGACCTCGTCCATAATTGCACACACAAACCCTTCGGTTTCCCCAAAGAGGTCACCAAAGCGCAGCCAGGCCACGGACGCTTCAAAGTCAACATCAGGCCCGTGGAGGGCCCGATAAAAGCGTCCGTGAAGCTCCTTACCTTGCCATACAACCCTGCGGTCATTGGTACTGAGCACCACAGGTATGCGCCAGTTCTCTTTAGCCAAGGAGAGCGGCGTCAGACCCCTGTCCACTGCGACCACATCGCGGTGCATCTCCGTCTCGGCGTGGAGAAAGTACTCCCTGAGACTGCACACCTCGCGGTTGTGGAGGGTTTTGGCATTCAAAAGGCCTCTTCCCCCACACTTCCGCGGGATGTACAGCCTCATCACCGAGGAGCGCGGGTGATGCATCCGATATGCGGTCAGCAGCGCACGAACTTGTCTGTCCAGGGCGTCAAGCTCAGTCTGAGTCCACCTGAGTATGCCGAAGGAATACATCAAGACCGGCATGACCCAACCGTTGAAGGCGCGCACCTTATTGCCGCCCGACAAAAGGCTTTTCAGCACTTTCTTCAGACGGCCAAGGAAACGCTCCCTCACCGACTGCCTCATGTCGGCCTCTCTGATACCTAACGCCTCCGCCATGCCCAGGTATTTGTAGGTTTCAGTTGGGGAGAGCGATCTGAGGTATATGGAATCCGAGAGCTCAACACCCTCAGATTCCACAATCCTCCCTCGCTTTACATGCATGACCGCACATTTGTCCACACCAAATTCCATCCTAATGGAATCACTAAAGGCTTTAGTTACCTTTAGTAACTCTAGTAGATGTGATTTGTTGGGGGCAATGAGTTTTAGGTCATCCATGTAAAGGAGGTGTGATATAACCTGACCACCTCTCCTCAACCGGTAACCTAGCCCTGAATTCTCCAAGAGAGTACTCAGAGGATTCAGAGCCAGGCAAAACCACAAAGGACTGAGGCTATCGCCCTGGAATATGCCTCGCTCAATCCTTATAGGCTCCGCGCTCCCCAGGGTCCGACGACACCCTGGATAGTGAAGGACCGTCCTCCACTGCCCCATACACGTCTGTAGGAAGGCGCGTAGTACTGTGTTTACTTTGTACAGTTCCAGCACCTTCATGAGCCATGTATGGGGCACAGAGTCGTAGGCCTTCTTATAGTCTATCCAACATGTCGACAGATCCTTTCGGGAGCGCCGAACCTGTTGACAAATGGCCATATCAATGAGGAGAAGCTCCTTAGTACCACGGGAGCCATTCCTACATCCGTTCTGAGAATTAGACATGATGGATTTTGTATCGATGTGATCGTTAATTTTCGTTCTCAGAATGGATGTAAGAAGTTTATACAATGTTCTTGTTTCCTCCTATCTTCGAGGGCGTCGACAATCCATTCGCACGGAGCAGACTAACTCTGACTGGTGTGAACTGGATGCAGGTGTTCCTCAGGGAGGTATTCTATCCCCGTTATTATTTTCCTTATTTATCAATTCCATCACTGCTATCCTTAGTTGTCAGTATCATCTTTACGCCGATGACTTGCAGCTTTACATGCAAACCGAAGTTGAAGGCTTGGAGGTAGCCATTAGCTCGTTAAATGACGAATTAGCTAAGATTGCTTCGTGGTCTAAACAGTACGGTATTATGGTCAACCCAGCGAAATGTCAAGCGATAATAGTTGGCAGCTCTCGCCTGTTAAACAGGGTTGATATCGAAATACTCACTAAACTGACTTTTGACAACACTGTAATTCCCTTTTCTTCTAATGTCAAAGACCTAGGCTTAGTCATCGACAGTTCTCTCAGTTGGCGGAGTCAAGTGAATGAAATTTCGCGAAAATTTTATGGCACGCTTCACCCTTTGTTTCGCTTAAAACATTTTTTGCCTGTTAACGCTAAAGTCCACCTAGTTAACCTTCTCTTACTGCCAATTCTGGACTATGGTGACACATGTTATACGGATTTGAATGAGGAACTACTTAACAAATTAGAACGTCTCTTAAATACCTGCATACGTTTCATTTTTAACCTACGCAAGTATGATCACGTCTCTCAGTATCGTGCCAAACTTAAGTGGCTACCGATGCGAGAGCGTCGACAACTTAGAATTCTTTGCACACTGTATTCGATCCTTCGCGACCCTTCTACACCTAATTACCTTAAAAGTAAGTTCCCATTCAAATCCGAAGTCTGTGATCCTAGGCTTCGGTCCTCCCAAAGTGTTCGTCTGGCGATCACTAGGTACAAGACCGGCTTCATGGCCTACTCTTTTGAAATGGAGGCAGTTCGGCTGTGGAATGCATTGCCCGATTCCATAAGGAGTGCAAACTCAAAATTTTCATTTAAACGGCAAGTGAAGGATCATCTGCTCAAAACCATATTGTAACCCCTGTCTGTAACTTTTTTCTATATTTATTATATTTAATACTAATTTTATGTTTCATATGTACGGTATCATGTTACGTAATGTATTTTGTATCATGTAATATATTTAGGTATCTATTTGTATATAATTATGTATATTATATGTATATTATTATTATATTCAAAATATGTATGTATTATATATTTATATATTATACTCTTTTTACCCTACTCTTTTGCACACCTACAAGTGTTGTCTCACATCTCAAGGTTGACTGGTAGAAAATGCTTTAGCATTAAGTCCGCCTTTTGTACTTTTTTTGTGCAATAAAGTGTTAAAAAAAAAAAAAAAAAAAAAAAAATGTTGGTAGGCACGTAATCGGCCTATAATTTTTGGGCTCCGTGGTACTACCTGATTTATGGAGCAGGAGGGTAATACCTGTTGTCAGAAACTGGGGTAGCGACTCTGACTCTAGAGATGATTGGAATTGGGATGCCAAACGAGCGTGCGAGCTGCGTAGCCACTTTATCCAAAAGTTGTGCAGCCCGTCCGGCCCAGGGGATTTCCAATTGGGCAGGTGACGGGCTGCAGTGGCCACGTCTTCAGGGGTTATAGTAACTAGGTCCATTTCTGGAATTTGATCGCACGCTCTTTCTACATCCCACGTCCAATCACCCTCAGTGTGAGCGACAGGCGCCGACCAGATGTTGCGCCAGAATGATGTCATGGCTTCATCATCCGGTAGGCGCGCATCGGTGACACCTTGGTCAGGGTGTTCCCAACCTCGGTATACCCGCCTTTGATCGCTTTGGAAAGTGCGATTCAGGGTATATCTCTCGACCCGGCACTTGTACCTGCGAATACGGCTAGCCCATGCCGAGACCTTCTGTTTCAGGAAGTCAATGCGCTCAGTGACGCGCGCCATATAATCTTGAGGGCTGATATCAGTCCCTAAGAAAGCGCGCCTCACAAAGCGCATGACTCTAGGGCGAGTGTTGCCCTCCCTGAAGCAGAGTAGTTTTCCAATGAGTGCCCTAGCCCCATCAATACGACGTTCGATCCTGCACTGCCAGGCTGGTGCGGCAGGCTTCGGTCGTGTTGCTGTATCATTATTAATAAACTTTACATTAGCAACACGACATGCCGCAACAGCCGCGCAGTACAGAATCGAATGTGTGTCGGAAAGGTCTTCGCTGCTGTCAAAATAACTCGACAGCAGCGAATCCAGGGCACCCATTAGCGCTTTGTTCTTATTTTTCATGGGCAACCGAGGTAACCGCGGTCTAAACTCGGGTGGTGAAGATCTATATTCCCGAATAGCACTCTCCAAAGCACTCCTCAATTGTTCACTACACTGGGTACTTACATGTGCAGCCCCGCCATCCTGTCCCTCACCAGCCTGAGTGGGCTGCAGCGAAATCGCATGAGCAGTTTGCGATTGTGCTGGAGCTTGCGGTGAGGAGGGGGTAGCGCGGTTACATTGCAGTTCAGAGCGAAGCCGATCAAGCACGGCGTTGTCCAGCATGTGATTACGCTGAATAACCCGCACCTGGTCCGACAGTCGCTGAGCCGACACATTGAGAGCTGGTTCAAGGACCTGAAACAAAGCATGCATCCTAGCACGGTACGCGGTCATGTTGGTTCCACCCTCAGTAGCCCCTAAGTATGCGCGCATGACATTTTCATTGATGGATGTTGTCCATCTCATGCGCGACACACTACCGCCGGAAGCGGGGACCCTATCAGAAGCCGGTGGGCCTCGGGATCCCAAGCAAGTCGGCGGCCGGCCTCTCCCACGACGATGTACTGGTGGTGGCGACGTCGGCGGGGAGAAAAACTCGTCGCTCGAACTCGACGCAACTGCAGCATTGGGCGTGGTCCCGGGTGGCTGCGAGGCGGGGTTGAGTGACGAGTCCGGGGATGGTGTTTGTGCGTTCCGTGCCCTGGATCGTGTCAGCATTCTATATTATTAATTTCTTTTGTATTCATTATATGGCATCTATTGACAGCTTGTGTCAGTTATATTTCTCGGGCTATTTTAATTTTCTTCATGGTGTCTGCTTCTTCTAATTAGGTTTTGGTTCTTCTAATTAGTTTTTAGTTTGGTAAATTTATTAAATTAAATCTAAAATTCTATTGAGATCGGTTGTATAATAATTATTTCGGCGAAAATGTAACGGAGAAAAAATATATCGTATGCTGACATTTAGGGTTGCCAGGTATATTATTATTATTATTATTATTTTATTTTTTTTTATATATAATTTCCAAAAAACACAATTTACCAAAAAAAAAAATCACTCAGATATTGAGCTTTAAACTGAGTTTGTCGTACATCGAAATTTTCTTAGTGTGAGACTATTGGCCTTTTTAATAAGACTGGTTTGGCATGCAGTCTAGACTATATTATTATGAGTAAGATTGTTCAATGTTCATTGTGTCCCCCCATGGTATTCCGTCATCGTGGCATATAAATTTTCTACCAAAGTACATTTAAATTAACTACAGAAAAGGCAGAAAATCATTTTTCGCGCATCCATACATCTGATGGCTAAAGGTCACTATTAAGATGAGTTATTAGATACTCTTATGAAGTTTATCATTCGTAAAGCATTACTTCTTTTAGTGCCGATTTCACCAACGACGAGTGACATTTTACTGAGGAATAAATTGGGAATTTTGACAGCTTTTGTATTGAAAATTGTATCAAAATATCAAATTTACGCTCGGATAAGGACTCATTTTACGTTGGTAAAATCGTTAATGAATTTACGTAAAATATAACTTGCTGCTTTGTTACATAAAAATAATTAATTTAGTAATTAAATCGGGCGGTCGCGTCACGAAAAAGGGGTAACAATAATTAAATGATCTAAATCGCCGTCACGAAACGCTGCAATAATAATTATTCATGTACGGTCACCAGTCCCAGGCACTAATTACATAACTAAGCCGACATTATCACACTATCTAACCACTTGCTATTAGATCCTAGCAAAGCTCGTAGTATTCAAACATTTATGCATCAACTTCAATCACTTTCGCAATAGCTACCTTACTTCAACTTTTACTACTTTTACATTGCAATACATACGGCATACCGCTTCCAAGTTAGCCCTCTATGATCTCAGTCTGCATCGTCACTTACCATCAGGTGAGATCGCAGTCAAAGGCTATCATGTCACCAATAAAAAAGCTATCTAACAAAAATAGGTTTCCAAATCGAAATGAGAACCTTCACAACACCTTTTTTTTCACGAAAAATTTTAATTTTAACAAAGGATTAAAAACTTTTTACTGCTGCTTTGTTAAATTTCAATTCATTAGTTAGATAAAATTAATCGTTATTATCGTCATCATGAACAACCCGTCAACTGCTAAGCACAGTTCTTTTATCAGATATAAGAGTTGTAGCCCATAGTCCATCACGCTGGGCCAATGCAAATTGAACGATTTCTTACACATTTGAGAACATGGAGAACTCTCAGGTGTGCAGGTATCCTCACGAAGTTTTCCTTTATCGTTAAAGTATGTGATATTTGATTGTTTAAACACACATAATTATGAGTCAGAGATGCATCCGGGATCGAAACCGCGACCTCTTAAATAAAAGCCCGCGAGACCGCAGTCTCACTGCTCTTGGATAAAATTAGAGATAAATTAAATATTATTTACTGTTATGATCTTGATTGAGATAATTATTATTCATGTTCAGTCAGTAGTCCGAGGCCCTAATTACGTAACAAAACCAACATTATCACAAAACCAGACCGCCACCGTTAGATACTAGCACCGCAACGCGGGACTACAAATTTATTTGCCAACGATTTTGGAGCACGAGCCAAAACCAAAATCCGTTTATAACCGAAATATTATTTCAATATTCGATAAAATGTACTGTGCACTTTTTAACCGACTAAGAATTGAAGCGGATTTTGTTTATTCAAATAAACTTGTCTAAAGTATGAGTATTCCCAAAATCGCTACTCATTTTAGAAAATCAAACATTTTGTGATACGGGTAAACGACCAATTCAACTTTTTTAAAAGTTGACGTAGACGTATGTCTTGGAATGTATTTCCAACAAAAAAGTACCAAGAAACTTGGTGCTGAAAATAAATTAAGTATATCATCCCAAGTCCCAACCGACTGACTTCCAGTGCTGGATATATATTGCTTGAAAGGGATCCCACAGAACACGATCTTGTGAACATCATCTGCCAGTAACTCTGAAATCGGTGATCCACCTAGTGGGGGGTCGCCATTCTAAAACCTTGGGACTCCAACATCTGTAAGTTCTTTGACCCAGGCTCTGATTTGATCCCGAAAGAATACTCTGAGCCATTCCTCCATCACAAAAATACTCGTAAACAAAGCCGCTTTCGTATAAGTATTCTTTTTTTATGGTAATTTTCTGAAATTACGAAGGAAATAAGTCTTAGGACAAATTAATCATAATATTTATTTTGATTTGGAGAGAAGACCGAAAAGTTCCTGGGAAAAGTTGCTTTCAGTACAACGGGTGACATTGAGAGAGCTCTGACGTCCATCGTATCATTTGTGTCTGTCATCTCTATCAAGCTATTATGACGCTATTTGATGTTGAAATAGGAGTGCTTATCGGTTGTACGTTTCTGACAGGCGCGGTAAAGGGGTGCACCGCGGCCATTATTTAAACTTAAATTGCTTTCGTATTTTGACGCGCGCCGCAGCGTCATGCAGTGGCAAGCATTTAACTCTACAATAGTTTCTACACACTAATGTTTAGTCGAAATGGGAAACAATATCGCAAATTACCAGCAAAATCTTCAATGATTTCTAATAATGTGCTGGTTTTCCTTAGCCCGGATTTGCACATAGTTCGAAGAACTGATGACCCCACAATGGAAAGCGGAGTAGCGGAGTAGACCCCCCACTAGGTGGAACGATGACATTAGACTAATCGCACGGAGCCTGTGGAGACCTAGACCTGCGGAAGTCCATGCGAGAGATCTTTTCCCAGCTGATAACGTCTATCGGTTGATTATGAATAGAAGAAATTAAGTTGACAATTAATCTCGACAATGTTGGAAGTTCTCGAGATTTCGAAAATTGGAGCACTATAACGTCAAAATAAGTACATTTATAGTCTCAATAGTCCAACGGTTAATGGTGCGGACTGAAAACTGAAAGGTCGCAGGTTCGAATCCCAACCTTTGCACTATTGTCGTACCCACTCCTAGCACAAGCTTTCCGCTTAGTTGGAGGGGATAGGAAGGATATTAGTCAACTTCAATTTGACTAATATTCTTTTTATAAAAAAAAAAATACATCCGACCCAAACAGGAAACTCAAAAAGTAAAAATCAGTAGTACTAACTACGGAACAACTACCAAATATTTTTTTTTTCCTGATACTGAGTACCAAAGTGGTGCTCAATTCGATTACAATCTAGCCTAACTTAGTTGGCTAATGAGTAATTTTAATTTAACCTAAACTTATAAATTATTATCTTATATACTAAGAGATTGTCCAATGACACATCTTAGTTTTTCTTGCTAATAGTTTTTAGACACTTTGTTCATGTGTTCTTTCAGGCAGCACTAACACTACACTATCACTATTTCACTATTCACTATTTAATTTAACTGTACACCAACTCAAAAGGCTTTGTTCGTTTTAATCGTCTCACTAGCTCTGTTACGTCAAGCAGCTGGATTGCTTCAACGTTAACATGATGGTGAAGCCGTTTATCGTGGGCTTCGGCATATTTTGGTATAATTTTGTCGACGAATTCAATTTTCAGGTCCCGATGAATGTCGTCATTTCTGATGTACCAAGGAGCTTTCAAATTATGAAGGTTAATTTTATTACTACATATTTATTTTACTCTGATGTTATAGTTTTTCTATGTTCGAAATCTATTTAAGATTAAAACAAATACTGAAGGTTCCATCAAATCTGCTCGCTCGCGATCCAAACAGTGTCATTTATAAAAATATTATTTTAGCGCTAATTAATCTTGCAGGTAAGCTCCTATAGAGCTTTTATGTTTTCCGCGTCCGCATCGCTGGTGGCAGTGACAGACTCATTAATATCGTACTTTCACGGTGATGTTTTTTGTATGAAGCCATAATTCTGGCAAAAAAGTTGTGTGTACACACAGACAAGGCGTCTTTAACTTTAATGATTTAGACTAAAATACGTTATGTAATAGCATTTACGAATGAGTTACGGGTTTTAAATCCGGGCATATATTTTGATATCATCAAAAGAAGGATTTAGTCTACCACGCTTGCCAAGTGCGGATTAATTTGATAAAATATTATTATTGAATTAATTCCAAACTTTTTGGGTGTAGTTGACAGTTGTAGATAACTAATACTAATCATGGTGTTCTTTTACAGATAGTTTTATTTGAGCGCATAGTAGGGAATTGACCAGCAAAACTGAATATTTTATAGGAATTTTCTACTAAAAATTCTTTAGCAAGGACTGAGAATTATCAACATTCTTTCCTTTGATAAAATGATAATATTTAACAAATACTGTGAAAGCAACGGTTTGGAATTTAAACATCAAATAGGTATCAAATAGGTAAATAGTAAGAAGGTTCTTTTATCTTTACTTTTTACAAATTCTTGTCCTTGGCATCGCAGCCGTGCCGAGTTATTCTTAGGTAGGTGTGTAAGTGTTATTATTTATTTATGTACCTATAATATGTAATTACTTAAAACTAGCACTACAACTAACTACTACTACTGCAAGTTACTAGCTTACAGGTTACCAAAAAACAGATACCATTTCTGTTACATTTTATACGATACGATACGATAGTCCTAATTATTATCATTATGATAGCATTTGCATAGTATTTTATGTTTTTAGTACCATAAACATAAAAATAAAACAAACATAAGTATATAAAAGCCATGCACAAGGACAGTTTATCTCTAAGAAAGGTATTGCTTCCAGAAGTGACGTCGATCTCGAATGATCATCGACAACCACAGTTGGATATAGGTTTCTTGCAAGGCTCGCCACAGACACGATCTTGTGCCACTTGTGAGTTGTATCCAGCAGTTCGCTTTATTAACTAATTTGAAAAAACAAAATAGATCTCCAAATTCTACGTTCAGTAACATAGTAAGCGATCAATCAAAACTTTCTTAGAATAACTCTGTCTTGAAGCCCGTAAAACATTTTCACAACACATCCAAACTTGAAACACGCTAAATTATGTGTTCCGACCCTAATGTTTGTCCTCTGCAGTTGGGCGGAAAGTTTTAAATGGCCGCCCTTGTTCCGATGACGAGGTGTCGGCCACTGTCGGCGAGTGTCGGCAAGTGTCGGCGAGTGACGGCCAGTTGACGGCTCCATTACCCGCAACAGTTTGATTTAGGCCAGCTTTTGATATCGTGTGAAGTTTTGGCATTGTTTTTCAGCGTTTGCGTCCGACATCAACTTTGCACTTTGTTACCTGTTAAATGGGTCGGGGGAAATGCTTTGAAATTCTGCTTTATATTGTTTAACTAGATGTTGCCCGCGACTTCGTCCGCGTGTATTTAGGTTTCTGAATTCCCATGGGAATACTTTCCGGGATAAAATGTAGCCTATTTGTAAATCCGAGGTATGACCTATCTCTATTCCAAACAGCCAAATCGGTTCATGGGTTGTGACGTGTAAGAGTAACAATCATATACATCTATCCTCACAAACTTTCGCATTTATAATACTAGTAGCATACTTGCTTTTAAAGTGACTTCTTCCGCATGGATTTATGCTTTTTTATAATCTCGTTTGAATTCTTAGACCAAGTAAACCATGCTCTCTTAATCTATTTAGGTGTTGTTCGGTCTGCGTGGCTGTATTTTCATTCAATAATTCAATAATATTTATATTCAAATTAATACTAGGTACAAAGGGCACGATATTCGTAGGGCATCTCGCACCAACTCAATTAATTTCTATTCATCAGAAAATCAACGCGTTGACTTCCAAATAATCTCACTCGCTCATCAAAAATTTTGACCCAGCATTTTTAAAAACCGTTCGAATTCAGAAATCATTTAATTTTAATTTGACTTGAGGGCTGGTGGGCTTGAGGCCCACGGTTCAGTTACTCTGGGTCGGAAACTATGGAATTCGCCAATCTCCTTACTTATATCATTCCCGAAGACGCCCTGCGAACTACGTGCGTACAGAGGAAATCTTCTTGCCCCCAAAAAATTTTACCTACTTTTATCAAAGACTTTTTTATGATTACCAAATTCATATTAATACATTTTTTAAACACAACGTAAAAAGGGAGGTTGATGATTAGCATGATTTCCAAAGGGCACGAAGCCCGCGGGCATCTTCTCGCCCCGGCACAATTTATTTCTCCTCATCAGGACGTCAACAATCCGACGTGCGCGTTTGGGTATTTTAATCGCGTCCCGCCTGTGGTCCCGCCCCGAGCGACGCGTCGACGTCGCGCGTCGCCCCTCTATGTAAATTGTAAATCGCGAGCCGTACTTTGTTCGCGTAATTGTTTTTGTCGAGGATTGACACGCGCTCGGTTTAGTTTTGACACGCGCCAGAGATGAACTTGTTTATGGTTTTAGCGTCGGCGTTGACTTTCCGCGTCGACGCCAAGGGCTTTACAAACAAGCTTATGTGAGTAAGCCGACGGCGTGTTAAAATTGTATCCAACACCTTGCAATTTTCAAAATATGCGTGCGTACCTATTTATATTATTTTTAACAGTTTAAATACTAAGCATATTATTTTATTACTATCTAGCTATTGCTCGCGACTTGGTCTACGTGGAGTTTGGTTTTTAAATAAAAATCCTACGGTGTAGGATTTTTACGGCGGCGGCGGCCTATACGTAATATACGTAATACGTATAACGTAGGCTGTTTACTCACGGTTAAACAGAGGTGTTTAACCGTGAAAAAACCGTCTACGTCATTAAGTCAACTGAAGTCATGCAAAAAATCGTCGTCGATCCGTTACTCTGTTGCTGCCTGATTGTAAAAAAAAACAATAAACAGATACACTTTCCCATTTATAATATTAGTAATTCAGCTTTAATTCTGACTTACACATTAACATAACTAGTGGTTCGCCCTGAACTGAGACCTCGCGGTATCCCATAATTCCCATAAGGTAGTTTTAACTATATTATATTGTAATAAAACGCGCCGAATCTGATGACGTCAATCATCATCTGCTTTCGTGGATGGGATGCGTATGCCTACAGTAGGTATTTTACTAAAATTCAGCTGGTTCGCTGAACGGGTGTTACGTAGTATACGATTTCATAATAAAAAAAATTATAAACTGCCATGACTGCGCGCTTGCGGCTTCTGCGGCGAGCATGTCTCGATGCGCGCTCATCTTTACATTTATAGACACAGTACCATCAGAGAGAGAGATTATACGGTAGTAAATAGGTGCTAACGTCTAATTATTGTAAATAGAAACGGATTTACTTTTGCAAAAACAACGTGATACTTTTATTGATAATAATTTGCTAATTGAATAACATAATTAGTAATAGATAAAATAAGAATAGCTGACGCAAAACTGTAGTTACAATATTAAAGACAGCGCCATCTATTAACAGTATAGTGAAGTTTTGTTAAAAACATTGATGCCCATTAAAACTCAAATAATTTCGTTTCTTTATAATATTTATCTAATCTTAGTATTTGTTGTTCAAGTACAGAATATAACTCAAATTATGTGTAAGTTTCAAGTTTTAAAACAAAGTGGTTTTAGAGATCTAGCCTCGAATACAATCTCCACTTTGAAAGCCCCCCATTTCGTCAATTTTAGGAAAAAAAAATACTTTTGTACTCTGTTCCAAATTATCTTTAAAATGAGGTACTGCAACACTATGAAATGCAAAAAAATATATTTTACTTCGCATTCGCTTCTATGAGAGCCCCCCTGAAATAAAGATTTTTATAACTTTTTAAGCCATTTTCGGCTGGAGGCCATCGGTTTACATATCATATCTAAAATTGAAGTAATTACGTTCAGTGATTCAGAAGTTATAAGGCTCTGACAGACGGACGGACGGACAAGTGCAAATTCACTCAAGTAAACTCAGAAACTAACTATACCGAAGATATCCCGGACGTCAGCCTATACGAGATTAGAATGGCTCTCAAACAGCTCAAGGACAACAAGGCGCCAGGTGATGACGGAATCACTGCGGAACTCCTGAAAGCGGGTGGAAAACCGGTACTTAAGATCTTTCAGCGATTGTTCAATTCCGTCATCCACGAGGGCACAACGCCGGAAGCATGGCACAGGAGCGTGGTGGTTCTGTTCTTCAAAAAGGGTGATAATACCTTGTTGAAGAATTATAGACACATCTCGTTGTTGAGTCATGTTTATAAGTTGTTCTCGAGAGTCATTACGAATCGTCTCGCTCGTAGGTTTGACGACTTCCAGCCTCCCGAACAAGCCGGATTCCGAAAAGGCTTTGGTACCATAGATCACATTCATACGCTGCGGCAGGTTATACAAAAGACGGCAGAGTATAACCGGCCACTTTGCTTAGCGTTTGTGGACTATGAGAAAGCCTTCGATTCGGTGGAAACTTGGGCTGTGTTGAGGTCGCTGCAGAGATGCCGGATTGACTACCGGTATATCCAAGTGTTGAAGTGCTTGTATGAAAACGCCACAATGTCAGTACGTATACAGGACCAGACTACGAGGCCAATCCACTTGCAGCGTGGAGTGCGACAGGGAGACGTTATCTCCCCGAAGCTCTTTACCGCTGCGTTGGAGGACGTCTTTAAGCTTCTGGATTGGAACGGGCTTGGCATCAACATAAACGGCGAGTACATCACTCACCTGCGATTTGCCGATGACATAGTAGTCATGGCAGAGACTCTGAGAGACCTCAATACAATGCTCAACGATCTCAGCAGGGTTTCTCAACAGGTGGGCCTGAAAATGAACATGAGCAAGACGAAAATCATGTCCAATGCTCATGCATCGCTCCACCCAGTAATTGTTGAGAACTCTGCACTCGAAATTGTCGACGAGTATATTTACCTGGGACACACAGTCCAGCTAGGTAGGTCCAATTTCGAGAAAGAGATCAACCGCCGAATCCAACTCGGCTGAGCAGCGTTCGGGAAGCTCCGAGATGTCTTCTCGTCCAAAATTCCTCAGTGCCTGAAGACTAAAGTCTTCGAACAGTGCGTGTTGCCAGTGATGACTTACGGATCCGAGACATGGTCGCTAACTAAGGGCCTCATAAGTAGGCTCAGGACCGCTCAGCGGGCGATGGAGAGAGCTATGCTCGGAGTGTCCCTGCGGGATCGAATCAGAAATGAGGAGATCCGGAGGAGAACCAGAGTCACCGACATAGCTAAGCGAGTCGCGATACTGAAGTGGAAATGGGCGGGGCACATAGTTCGAAGAGCTGATGGTCGTTGGGGTCCCAAGGTGCTGGAGTGGCGACCCCGCACCGGGAAGCGCAGTGTTGGCAGACCCCCCACCAGGTGGACCGACGACATAAAACGAGTCGCAGGGAGCCGCTGGATTCAGGCGGCGCAAGACCGAGGCCTGTGGAAGTCCATGCAAGAGACCTTTGTCCAGCAGTGGGCGTCTATCGGTTGATAAAGAAGAAGAAGAAGAAACTCAGAAACCTTCGCTTCGCTCGGTCGATTAAAAGAATAATATCTTTATCAATATTATAAATGCAAAAGACTTTTGCATGTGTGTTTATTTGTTGGTTTATCCTGCAATCACGCCGCAACTAAGCTGCGCATCTACGTGATTTTTTGAATAGGTATACTTGAAGACCTGGAAAAACTTAAGACTACTTTTTACCCAGAAAATTAAAGAGTACCCGCGGGAGTTTCAAAAAATAAATCCACTGGGATGAAGTCGCTGGCATCAGCTAGTTACTAATGAAAATCAGCGCTACCTGTATTAGAAAATCTAATTATGATTTTGAATCAAAACCAGAATTCCATGGTCTGGGTCCTTTTAACATACAAATCTAATAATATCGAAAATTGGTTCCGCGATTTTTCCCTTCAGCGCGGTCTAATTCCAAGACTCGGGGTCCCCCGGGACAGTGGGATCCGCAAGCCATCTATTTGTTGCTCGTTACACACCCCGGCTTCTAAGCGATATGAATAATTAATGCTTTGGCACACCAGCTGACGTAATTTTATCCCACTGGTCATTATGGTGGTCGTACGAACTAGGATATCATTATCATGAATAGAAAACGTCTTGACTCTAAGAAAATAATTACTCGATCCGATTATTTTTAGGTTAGTTTAGATTTATACAAATAGATGGGCAGACTATATTATTATGGGTTCAATAGTTAATTGAAGCCATAATATAGTCTGCCCATTCGCATTCGTCGTGAACTATGGCATTATATGTATTATATTATAATATAACCTTTCTCTGAGAGGAGACCTGTGCTCATTACTGAGAAACTGATGGGTTGCTGAAGATAAAGATATTCATGATGATTGCAGCGGTCCCTTTTGACCCATTTACGTAAAAAATATCTAACCTGCCCAAAAGTCATACTTACTTAAAGAAAAAAGTGCATTGGAATCGGTTCTTAATTTTTCGGGAAAATGGCTGTACGCACAAACTTACACAATACACATCTCTAACGACAAGCCCATATTCTTGCGCTATTCCGTTGAAGGTGAAACAAATAATTTAGCAAAATTGAAATAAGTCCAATTTGAAAATGGTAAAGAAAATTTTAAGTCCCGACAAGGCTCTTAATATCAGATGATAACTTAATAGAAATTGAATCGACAACTTCAGATAAGAGTCCCGCAAAAGTTTCCATTTAACTTTCAATTGAATGAAACCAATCGTTCAAAAAGAAATTGATTCTAATCGATTTGCAGTAAATTAAATGAATTGAAACAGATGGTAATGAATATTCAGCAGGATTTTAGCATCAGTATTTAATTGGATATGGATATCTGACATACCGACTAAGAAATAAAGCCAATGTTTTTTTAACGAAGTAGATATTATCTTTTTGAGAAAATCTCTAGTAAGTACCATAAGTACGTGAAAGTGGAATTTTATATAAGAACTACTATAATTTTTTTTATAATATTTTCTTCCATTCCGTATTGGTAAGATGGTTTAAGAGAATGAATTAATGAAAATCGTCACAAGGCTCGAGTCATATACTCGTATTATCGTGGGTCATCCTAAATTCGAAATGTGGTGCGACATTACCTATTCAAAAATATTAGCTATGTATTAAACAATTATTTCCCCTACATCGTATTTTTTATTACTGAGATTCATGATCCCTTCCATGTTTTTATTATTATTCTGTACATATACAGTGTTACAAATAATAATAAAAGAAGTGCACGAAGATGAAGCTTATGTATAAGTATAAATTCTCTACAATAGAATAGGAGTTTTCATGAGATAACAGAGTAATGCAAACTGCTAAGTTTTTTGCGAGCTCGTGAATTAGACAGATATTTACATTGATATATCTATAGTTTAAGGCCGACTTGCACCAAACTGCTTAGTCATGTTTAGTTAAATTTTGTAATGCTGTCGCTTTTTAACCGATTTCAAAAAACGAGGAGGTTCTGAATTCGTCGGAATCTTTTTTTTTTATTTTTTATGACGTAATACTCGAAGACGCCAGAACTGATATAGAAAATTCTTTTTTTTTCAAAGAGTATACTTCTCAGGTGGTCCCATTGAAATTTTATCGAACTCGGTCGAGCGGTTTTAAAATATCAACAATAAATTATATACTTTGTACTGGCGCGGGCGCTTAGTCGGTTTTCTTAAAATATTTTTTTATTATAAAATTATTGACAATACTATTTCAGAGTTCACATGAGAAGGACAGGTATAGAAAATTTAACTAATGATGACTAAGCGATTTGGTGCAAGTCTGCCTAAGATCTAAAAAGGACACATTGGATATTTTTATCACGATATTTGTAAAACTTACCTACCGCAGACGAAATCGTCATAGCGGGAATAGGAATAACTACTAATAATGGCGTGCAAAATATTATGTTAATAACAAAACCGTTAGAATATAACAGTTGTTTGCCAATGACTGAATAGTTCATGGTAGGTACCACTAGCGTACTCAGAATAGAGCACGTTGTCAAATCATGTCACATCAATGCGGCTGGCGCTTCTCTCAGTGTTTGATTAATCGAATGAACGGACCCGGAATACTAAACTATGAGATATCGGGTCAACAGTGTTTGATATGATTATGATTGTGTTTGTTTTGAGATAAATATTTAATAGCATTATCAGCAATTATTTCAAATCAAATCCAAATATTTATTGAACACTAGATGCCAGCGACTTGGTCCGCGTGAATTACGGTTTTATTATTCCCGCCGGAACACTTTTTAGGGACAAAATGTAGCCTATGTGTTAATCTAGGATATAATCTATCTCCATTCCAAAAATTCAGCCAAATCCGTCCAGTAGTTTTTGCGTGAAAGAGTAACAAACATACACACAAACTTTCTCCTTTCCTTAATATTAGTGTGAAGAGTGATTAAACAGCTATTAGGTACAGGTTAGGTTAGTAGATCCCGTAATAATAATAAATGGTCATACAGTTATTTTAATCGGATCAAAACTGGTAGTTCTTGCCAGATTTTCTCGAGAACTTCCCGTCATTGGACCATGAGCGTTTACCTTTGAGCGTTTACTGATCATAATTTTTAAGATTTTGGAAAATTCCAAATGAAAAACTTACAAGAACTGAAGTCTTGATTTGGGTGTATGCCTGTGAAATTGCGTATGTGTGTTATTAATAAAATTATTATAATTCTCAATTTGTATTTGTTAGCTATAAAAATGTTAGAAAACTTGCACTCGTGTAAAATTATTGAACTTACATAAAATGTGTCATACCATTAACATTATGGTAATGAATTAATGACACAAACCACAACAATCACATTTAAAACATTATGGTAATGACAATCATTGATTGCTTTAACTTTGAAATACAAGATATCATCGGATTAGCAGTGTTTTATGAAAAAAAAGTAAAATTATAAAATAATCCACATTTAGAGTATGAATAAACAAGAAAATAAGTAAAATGAGGAATAAGAAAATAAGTAAAAATAAGTAAAAGGAAAAGGCGACTGACTGACTGACTGATCTATTAACGCTCATCTCAAAGCACTGGAGCGCTCGGACTGAAATTTGCCATACAGGCATCCGATAAAAAGAATTTTTGAAAATTCAACCCCTAAGGGGTTAAAATAGGGGGTTGAAAAATCGATCTTAACGTGAGCGAAGCCGCGTGCAAAAGCTATTTATTAATATAAACGTAATAGAGTTAAAATTGAAGGTAATAATATCTAATCATTGCATTGTATGCGTCTGTTACTGAATAATCAAGTGCACAGGTACAGAATGGTGAGCGATATGAAATTAGGTTGCTATTATTGTCTTGTGTTCTGTGGCACTTAGTTGAATATCTCTGAGAACACTGTTGTTCAATGTGACTATTATCATAAATGCGAAATTGTGTGAGTTAGTTGGTATGTCCTTCAATCACGCAGCAATGGATCAACATTTTTGAATGATCAATAATTTTGCATCGTCTCAAAATTTTGTTGAAATTCAAATGTCTGCTAATATCTTGACCCCCTATTGCACGCCATACAAGGCAATACACTGTTTCTATAATATTGTAAAACCATATTTACGTGTATTGTTGCAATAAATAAATAAACAATTAACATTATTTTTTGCATGGAAATAGGTAGTTGGTGGACTTGGAGAGTGACACCCTTTAAAAGCTTAATTTTTTGTACCGGAAAAAAGGGTCTCCGCGGGATTTTTAAAAACCTAATTCGACGTGGATGAAGTCGTGGGTATAATATTAGTATTGTAACTAGCTTTTTCCCGCGGTTTTGCTCACGTTAAGTCCGATTTTTCAAACCCCTATTTTACCCCCTTAGCGGCGGAATTTTCAAAAATCCTATCTTTAGCGGATGAGTACGTCACGACTATCTGTTTGCCTTTCAGCCTGATCCCGCCAGTGATTTGAGCTGTGCGTTGATAGATCAACCAGTGAGTCATTTTCCTTTTATATTAGAGATAAACATACATTGCTTAATTTTGTTATAGAACCTTGTTCCGATGGGCGTTGGGTCCTACTCAACCTTCTTCGAGCTATGCTTCCCGGCCATTGGCGCAAGTGCTTTGAGGCAAATATAATATTATGTCGAGTGGCCCTGTCCCAAGAGTCCAAGAGTCCCTCGTCACGTTTGCCAAAGCATTTGCCGAATGCCTTGGCCAACGTATACAGGGGTAGTGACGAATCGACCCTCTCGGTCGTACATTTGGGGAATAAATCAAATAGAATTACTGTATTATGCCACGTGTTATATGACAGATTGGACTAATTTACTGAATTTAGGGTTTGGCAGTTACGAGTATGTGTGTGTGTGTGTGTGTCAAACGGTCCATCGGTTCCCTCACAACACCATATCGCTCATGTTACTTAGATAAAGAGGAGAAAGTCGTTAGATTTGCTTAATGATTTCTCGTGTTATAGACCAAATGACTTTAGGAAAAATCCATGACAGTATAATAAGACAAACTTTACCCAACGTCAAGAAAAAAAGATGCATTATATCAATAAGTTTTTTAAGCGTGACTACCCAATTGACTGACAACGCACAACCTAAACCATTTAATTTATCTATGCCTAAACTGATAGATCTTGAGATTAGGAATAAATTATAAATTTTGAGTACTGTCGAGTTGCATAAAAGAGAGATTTTTTTATAATTCCATACCTAAAAGGGGTGGTAAAATTAACATGAAGTTTGCTATATGTTTTATTCGGTGGCAAGATGAGCCTTGCTTGCGATCCCACCTGATTGTAAATGACGCAGTCTATGATGGTCGCGGGCTAACGTGGAAGGAGGTTTTTAATTGAACACATACCCCTATGGTTTTCTACACGTCATCGTACCGGAACGCTAAATCGCTAGTTTTCCTTGTTTCGATAGTAAACGCAAGGCGAGTCAGCGAACTGGATCGACAGAGAGGACGCCAAAGCCACAGCAGTGTAATTGCTCACAGAGCATAGACACACTGTGGCATTTGTCAAATCAGACGTATGGTCGACGTCGGCTTGACATGACCCATTTCTGTCTCTGACTATGAAGTGAGCAAATACTGCTGTGTGGTTTAGTTCCTCGTAACGTGGGACACGGCCAAACCATCAATCAGTGAGGATTGTACTCGTATGTTGCGATGGGAATGCATAATTATTTGGTACACAAGCTTTTTCCGGTGAGTTCGCACGCTTATCTCTGTTATATTATGACTAGATGATGCCCGCGACTTTGTCCGCGTGGATTAAGATTTTTTAATTCCGGCGGCAACTCTGTTATTTTAAAAGTAGCCTTTGGGTTAATCCTGGGTATGATCTATCTCCATTCCGAATTTCAGCCAAATCGTTTCATTTTTTGTAGCGTGATAGAGTAACAAACATCCATCCATCCATACATCCTCACAAATTTCACATTTATAATATTAGTAGGATTTTTAGGATTTCATTGCCGCGACTCTGCGTCGCTTCTGCGGCACCGCTACGGATTCACATGTGCTTTGCCAAAATATGACACAGGTCCGAACAAAACTGATTGTCGTAATAAAATGTAAACAAGCGTGTTCTCGCAAAAAAGCGTAAGTAAGCGGCGCGTTACGCACTACATATATAAGACTTTCTTACCGCACTGACGATGAAACCGTGCTAGAAGTGAAAAATCAAATTCTAAAATACCGTAAGCGCCCGGCAAAGGTCGTCGGTTACGCGTTTCACCAAATCATTATCTGCAATTTGACAGCTAAAAAGAAATAAATTCTATAGATACGGGACTTAATACGAAATTGCGCGTTGGCTAAGTTCACACGGCAATACACCACATTTTTTTTTGCAGGATAAACTTTAACGAAAACATAGTGGCACATACATGAGCTATAGAAACACGCACAGGTCTTGCCTTGTACCAATATTTTTTCGATAATGTTTATCCTGCAAAAAAACGTGCATTACATTGCCGTGTGAACCTGGCCTACGACGCCGCACCATGTAACAACGCTCTTAATTGACTCAACTTTTAATACGAACTAAATCCCCGTGCCGAAGATGTTTAATTAGCAAAAATCCGCGAACAAGCGCGCCCGGGCGAGGACGCGGTATAATTTCTATGCAAATGGCGCGTTTAACTTTGCGTAATGCAAAAGCAACGGTTGCCGAAGACGGATCGGGTGCTTCATTAAACATTAAATGGGTTGAGTAATAAATAGTTTTACTTTGCAACTTGGTTTTGCGGGATCGACTTTCATTTGGGGATCCTTTGATGACTACGTAATGCTTGAAATTTCTATGAGAGTCCTCACGCACTACGTGGTCGCGAAATAGTAGCCGTAGTGTCTAGGTAAAGTATTGTAACTTAATACGCAGGCTATAAAGACATAGCATACCTAAATACAGGTTCCCTAGTTAGGTGACAGACCCGATCACCCATGCATATGGCCAAAATATAACTTATGTAAGTACTCCGCTTCAGATTATTACTCGTATGTTAAGGTGATGTTTTTAATAAAAGAAATAAATGAATAATAATGAAAATAAATAAATAAATAACGTGACCTTTGCGACTATTGCAACCAAACATTATGAATTTTGCTATGAGCGTCCACTTGAGCGTTTGAGCTTCTGCAACCAAGATTGGTACCGTGACGGTGACTAATCATGGTCGTAGTTGCGTAGTGCATGAGTATCCTTAGTATCATCTTTAGTCTAATTCTACCTATCCATTAGAGATGTGTGCAGATACTTAACAAAGGTATAGTGTGTGAATCAAAAAAATCGCCGAATTTTCGTACTTAGCTCTTTTAAGCTCTGGTAGAAAAGAGTTTGCTTAACTACAAACACGAATTGCTACTAATCCTTGAACATTGCTAAATCCCTTGTCCTGAATTTCCATCTTAGGTTTTTCATCTTGAAAGAGCCACTTATAATCTCAACATATTAAGCTTTAGTTTAATACCTTATACTAGCGGCACGCTATGATGGCCGGTTTGACGTTTGTCCGCTCATGAAGTTCCGTATTAATTGATAACGACTTTGAAGGAAATTGTATTACTTTATTGACGATAGTGATGTGCAGAGATTCATAAATTTTATCGAATGTAGTTTTAGGTTTAGGACTCAAAATTTATTTATTAAATTGATTTCTAAAATGTATACAAGTGTAGAAAAATCAGTTTGCACCATTTAAGGGGTGAATGTACTTGTGAATATGAACAATATATTATGAGTATAATGCGATTGAGTTGGTGTGGGCTCAAATTAAGGGATATGCTGCAAGACACAATACAGAACCCCCATTTACCACAAAAAAAATGCTAAAATTATTAGAAGAAGCTTGTGAACATGTGACTAAAGGAGACTGGGAAAAGGTTGTGAATAGAACTGTTAAATTAATAAGGGAAGATTATGAAAGAGATGTGAAAATAGATAATATTATAGAAAACGAACATATAATTATTAATGTAGGTGATGATAGCAGTGACGACAGTGAAAATAGTAGTATGGACGAATCTGATTAATTATGGCCTTTTGTGGCACCTTTTTTGGTATCTTTTGTATTCATATGTTTCTTGTGTGCATATAAAGTATGTATATTCATTTTCATTCAAATATTCAGTTCGTTCAAATAAATTAAATAAACATATACATTTTTGTTTTATTAAACCTATTTAATCAGGTACAAAAACAAAACTTAATTGTCTTTTGTTCGAGAATAAATTGACATTCCACATCACTATTGTAATGTGTCAAACCGGCCATCATAGCGTGCCGCTAGTTTAATCAGCAATTTAAACCTAGTTCACATTGAAAAACATCCACATACCTACCTAATATCTCGAAAACTCTCTCCAGATTATGTTTCTGACTTTATTATGAGACCTCTACTTTCAGAGATAGCTTTTAAGTATTAGAAATCCAAATGACGATGGATATTCGCTCGTTCACAATCTATCAATATTCGCAAACACGTCCATACGCAATATAAACTTTGCAACACTGTTTTTTTTTCTTTTTTGTCTATTGCCTTTGAGGTGTTGAAAAAATCAAACGATACGATATACCTACATATCTTGAGACTCAAATTCTATTGCCAGCGATGTCTCGAAAACAAAACTTGAGACAATGTAATACCTCCTGTTTAAAGCCTTATTCACCTGAAACCTAAAATAAATGACGATAAGGCACTTAGCTAAGAAGTTGTGAATTTGTAGTCTTAGTTTGAAAGGAATTTATAGAAGGTATTACTCGTCCCTTAGGATTATTTTGGATGTAGTGTGGCAATCCGAGGAGATCCTGCTTTATGGCTCATTTGGGGTATGTTATGTACTGCTGGTAAGTACAAATACGATTAGGTACTGTTTGTGCAAAATCTTCTATTTGTATTAAATTTAAATCTTAAACTACCGTACTTGATTCATAAAGGCAGTCCCTCATCAGGAGCATTCGCCTATAATGATTCGGCTACAAGCGAATGTTCAAAATCAAATCTAGGATCGGCGAATGCTCGTCAGTGAGACAATATTTTAACGGAATGCTCAAAATCGAATTTTAGTTTGTTACAGGCATATTATGCTCTCGGTGAGGGACTGCCTTAATAGTACCTATGTTTAATTGAATATTAACTGTTAAAGTTATTTTTTTAAGTTCATAAATTGGATTTGGTTTAAAATGAATAATGTGTAGCCATCAACATCTTACGCGTGGAGTTTACTAAAAATTCCACAGGAACCCTTTGTTTTTCTGGGATAAAAAGTAGAAAATGTCTCTGGTCCTAAGCAGCTATATACCCGTGCAAAAATCACGTCGATCCGTCACTTCATTGCTACGTGATTGATGGACAAACCAATACATCAGCATGCACTTTCGCATTAGTAATGATTCCAAATCCAAGTCTGAATAACAATTAATGTGTGAACTGAAAATTCGACGGTTTAATTCTCACCCGTTGATTGTCATACCCACTCTTTACACAAGATTTACGCTTATTTGGAGTTGAGAGGGGAATAGTGATCACGTTCAGTAATTAATATTAAATATAGTATATAATTATATAAATTTTTATTTCATCAAACATTTATGAATTACTTAAAAAATATATTATCAATCCCAAACTTGACTAATATTCTCCTCACCCCTTCAATAAAATTAAGCTAAAAGCTTGTGTCCGGAGTGGGTACGAAAACAGTGCAACGTACGGGGATCGAACCGGCGATCTTTTGGTTTTTCAGTCCGTACCTACTCTTAACCATTACGGTATTGCGACGACATATATTATTTGACAAGAATTTAATCAAAAACATTGAAGCGGCAAAATCACTCGAGATTTAATTCCAATTCTGTGTATATTCCAGGTATTTGAGATTGGATGTTTCGTAAATTACATGATTTTTGTTTTTAGAAAAGCCGACGGTTTATAAATTTTAATTAGCTTCTTGATGTGAAAACATTTACTTTTGACGTAAGAAAGGGAGACTTTGCTTTCACCCTTAGAGATGAGGCAATGAGATTTTGAGAAATAAAATAGTATTTGCCAAATGTGCAAAATAATTTTAACGAATTTTGTAGATTTTGCAAACTTATTTAATTTATTATTGTCTTTTTGTAATTCCTAACGTCAGCTAATAAAAGACATTATAAAACACAGGATTTAGAAATTAAAATACGCAAGTAAAGAATTACGTGTTTTTAGCTGCAATTTCATCTCCATACAATTAATGCAGATTCAAGTGAAAGATAAAACAATTTCATTTTTATACTTTTAATTTTAATTTTATGTAAGTATATTTTATGTTGTTTTTTTAATGTTTTTGGTGGTGGTATTTCCCTAGTACAATTTAAAGCACAAACAATTGAAAAGGACTGCATACTGAACTGAACTTCTTATTTAAAATTAGTACTCTAGATCACCAGGTCTTATCGTTATTAAACCGATGTAAGTAATAAAAATGGGACACTCAGTTGGAACGAAGTCCCTTTTAATAATTATAATTATGGTACCTATTTAAACAATATTCCAAAAATATTATCTAATAATGAAAACATTACCATTACCTTTTAGAATCAACGCCATCTCTCGCCACATGTTTGAATCATCTCGTAATATAGCATACGCGCTATGAATAACCGTCTACACTACTCGTGATGGAAAATTCTTACACTCTTTTCTTCTAGCCCCCATCCGCCAAGGCAGTCGTTGCCGTGCCATCCGATAAGGAACATCGTTCCAATATAATTATTAAAGTAATGAAGGCATAATAATTAAACACAAAACTCGAGCCAAAACTGTAACAACTTTCGCACAGTGTAATCAATATCCCCTAGCGGGCTCTCGAAACTTGTTTCTTAATTCATAAACTTGGGTAAGATCATAAAGTATGAAATATTTTCTCTTTTGTTTTCCAGGAACTTAATTATACCCTAACTCTAGGCCAATAGGGCAGGAATAATACTGTTTTGAAGGTAGGAGGGGTTTTAGCCGGTAGAAGTCCGGCACTATCCGTTGTTTCGGATGACCATGAGGATTTCCCCTCCTACAGGAACTGAAGGTATATTAATCAATGTAATCTTACATTGAAACAAATTAACGCAGCAGAGTACTTCGGCTCGGTTTAAGGAATGTTAAATATTATAACAAAAACTCACTAAAAAGCCAAAGCTCAAGAAAAAATTAACTTGACAGTTAATAAACACATTGTTAAAATTAGTTGGTTTTTTAACATCGAACTTAACTAACATAAAACTCCTACAAACATACAACAAAATAGTTTATTTTTAAATAAGATATTGCAACCAATTTGGTTAATATTTACTAAAAATTGATAGCAGAGTTGACTTATTCATTAAATAAATTGACTAATTTGACATGCTCTGTTATTTTCAAATGAAATTTTTCGAGCAGACGAATTCGCGGGAAAACTAGCTATTCATTTAGTGACCTATGTGACCGAGCCTTTACGGAAAAGCTGGTCCGTCTCCACGCAAAAACTATGCAAACAAAAGTGCCCTTCGAATAGTTATCCGTCGTTGGACAAGTGAATGGATAAAAAGTTAATATCCATGCAGAAAATTAAGATAATGCCTTGCTCCTTTTGTTGGTGCCTGAAAAACAAACACGCGTTCGCATTTATATTAGTATGGTAAAGGATGATGATGGATGCAGCTAAACCTTATCTTTGATAGTACAAACAAGCATTCTTGTGTAACAAATAAATCAAGCTCGGAATCATTAGTCAGATACAGTTCCGTAGCGGTAATGGATATCTCGTAGCGAGTAAGCCCGTAGCGCTCGCGCGCGCTGTTACTCGAGAGCTACGAATAATAATAATATTATGTACGTCAAATTATTTTAGTACCTATTATAAAACGCTAATCCTTACTAATATATAAATGCGAAAGTGTGTTTGTTTGTTGGTTTGTTGGTTTGTTAATTGTTGGTTTGTCCTTCAATCACGTCGCAACAGGGCTACGGATGGGTATAGTTGAGGACCTGGAGAGTGACATAGGCTACTTTTTATCCCGGAAAATCAAAGTTCCCGAGGGATTTTAAAAACTAAATCCACGCAGACGAAGTCGCGGGCATCAGCTAGTTTTCTTTGTTATGCAATTTCCTTTAAATATCTGTCTTTTTTCAGGTCAGCCCTGTAATAAACTTGTGATTAATTTTTCTTACAAGCAAAGGAGCTGCAAAGCTCATCTTTTTATAAGTTAAATATCAATCTATTTCTTTTTTTGCTGTTTATTAAATAAAATAATACCATCTTACATTCTTAAAGCTCCAACTTCAGCCAATTACGAGTATTGCAACAGATCAAACACGGCATCATCAGTTAGATGCATTTCTGTAGCAATGTACATTGCTACAGAAACCTAGGTACCTAGACATAGCACGAGTTTGCACGTCTGTCGAAAACGTTTTTAAGTATCGAAACATTATAAAACGAGATTCTTCTTCTCTCGTCGATTCCTCAACTTTGAGGGTCATGGCTCATTCGAGACTTCACTTCTATCACAATTTTTCGCAATTTCTCTCTGTTGGAGGCCATGCAAAAGGCATTGCAGAAGGGTGTGTCGAACGCTTCTCTAATCTGCACCCCGATTCAGAACCTTACGATAACATAATTATCGCTCGATTCGGTTTGCTATCGTACGATAAGATGAATTTTCAATTCAGAGTACTCGTATCGACAGAGAAGTTGTCGAAATCGAAACCGAATCGAACCGACGTAGATATCGTTCGATATCTTCTATCAAACGCTATTCACAACAACCTTATCGAATAAGATTTTCCGAACGTCCGATAATTTTAGTTGGTAACTTATCGAAAGCTACAGGGCATCCGGTATCCTTTTGTTTACGTACTGTGTTTACTGGTTTTTCGTATAAAATGATTATGATGGATGATTTTGGTATTTAAATGTTTACTTACCATATTGTACGTATTTTAACATTAAAATAACATATTATGTACACCACAACAAAATAAAATAAGAACCCAGAGGGATGAAACATGAACTTAGCGCCATCTATCGAAGAGGCTGAAAATTGGCCGTCAATAATTTAACAAGTTATCATTTTAAATAATTACTTCAATGACCTTCGAAAATGATTAAAATCTATTTATTTAGTGTTTTCATGAATTTATTATCAAGTGAAATTTTGGTAAAACAACAAACTTCGTAAATCCACATGTAATTTAATGTAACTTGTCGATACCGATAACGAAGCCGATTCTGTAGTCGACATCGAATCGAATTCTCTAACCGAACGTTCTGAATCGCACGACAAAAAATTTTCGATACGAGATCGATATCTAATCGTATCGAAACGGGAAGTTATCGAAATGTTCTGAATCGGGGTGCGACAAATAAAACGAGATTGCAATAGACCTATACCCATTTTCACCAAACATACCTAAATCATCATTTAATAGGAGTCTCTTTACATCAGAGCCACTAAATACAATCCGTTACCCAATGTCATTTATCTTTAAGTGTCCCCTAAAGGTTCCTGAAAACAAAATTGACACAAAGAGTCACCTAACTAACTAGCCCGTAAAAGTAAGGGAATTTTGGTGAAAATGGGCACTAATATGATGTGGTCTATTCACCTTCAGAAATATTTTCTCTATACTCTTTCCAATATTTTTGTTTTCAGACCTGATAATGACGCATACGCAAACAAAAGTCTGATGTAGGTCCTATCCGATGTTTAAGTATAATGTCATGGTTGGTATATCACGGAATTGGTTTTATCACATGAGGTATAGTTCTTGCAATTCACGAGGGCGACTGACTTATGGTTGTGTGTGTGTCGTATCTGTATAAGTGTGAGCGACCGCAATGCTCGCGCCTGCCCGCTCCCACCTAGGCTTTGACAGGCACGCACACTTTTATAATGTGCATGTACACGAAGTAACCACAAGTAAAGCTCACTCGCCTTCGTGAATTGCAAAAACTGTACAGTATGTGATTCACGTTTGATGTCGCTGCTTACGAAAATAATCGATATCTATCACCGTTGTCGAGTGTGGAAACTAGTACTAAGGGTACTAATAGGTATCTCGTAGCGAGTCATTGTGCCCGTAGCGGCGTAACCCAATATCCGTAGACACGTGAAGCTACACAACATAACCAATTAGATTAATGGTTGTACTAGTGAGCTACGTTTATAGTAATGATTAAATTAATCAATTCGGACATAGCAATTCGTAATGTGATAGAGTTGACTATAATATTATTATAACTATTGTTTTTATACCTTGATTCTGAAGGCAATCGTTTGCTTAAGCACAAAAATTTTCTTTATGTAATTTTATGTCATCGGCTGTCTTTTAACGTATTAGATTTTGATTTATGTATTTATAATTATGATTATTGAATTAATGTTTTTTTTTGTGGAATAATTATATGTAGATTGTGTGATTGTGTATTTAAAATGTGCAATGCATTAATTTTAAATTAGAACAATCAATAATTTAAAAATACTATAATACATTTTTTGTATTAGGCTTCCATTAATCAAACTCAATAATATTTTACTCCACAAAGTTTAAAGAAAGCTTGATAAAAAAGAGGAAGCGAGCCAACAAAGTCACGAAGTCAAACTAATTATTAGTTCATCCTTCCAAGACATTTATTAATGTAAAACGAAGCATCCGATCTCGCTTCAGAAGCATCCGTTTGCGTGTTGCTTCTGTGTAAAGCGAAGTTAAAGATGCAATTTGCATAGAAATTATACGGCGTCCGCGCCGCTTGTTCATAGGAAATTTTCCTAATTAAAACGCCTTCGGTGCGGAGATTCAGTTCCAATTAAAAGTTGAGCAGTGTCTGCGTCTCTAGCTATTGTACCGCAATTGATAACTTAGCATGCTTTGCTGAGGACTAAACAGTTGTTACAGCGCAGCGTGAGGCAAAGTTTGTGACTGACTCAGACAAGCAGAAATATCTGTGCATTGTGTTGTAGGACGTCTTTTAGCTACCAGTAAATGTTAAACAGTCCGAGTCCCAAAAATAAAAAATACGTGAGCCCGAGCTTCGTATAGCGCCATCTCTATTACTTATCATACCTATGACATGTTTGTCACTTCATGTAACAGAGACTTTAACCACATCTGTGCTTTAACAGAGACATCGTTCGTCGTCGTAATAATAAAAACATTTACTGCCGCACTTAGAGTCGCTAATCTTTACTTAACGACTTAATCTTGGATTTTAAAAAGTTTCATTCTCAGAAGTTAACGCTTCGTTTGTACATTCATGACAATTCATTAATAGATGTAGTGATAATTAATTAATTAATCATTAAATAATATAATGTAATACATGCGGCTGAGTGCGGCAGTTAATCACAAGTCAATGATTAATTAATCATAATTTAATGAATGACTCTGAGTGCGGCAGTAAAACTTTGATTTATTTAAACAATCCGTAAAAATAACTATTAAAATCCATTGTGTGGCATCATTCATCAATCACACCATGCGTCATGTTAAAACCTAGAAATCACTCAAAAAAATATACGAGTAGTTACTTGTGTGTTATGAGTATCCCTAACAATTCACATAGCTTCTAGTACCGAAGTTGTAAGAACTTCTGATTTGCCAAGACTTAGTTTAAATGAATTTATTGTGGTACAGGGCGTCCCGTAGGATTGTTTTGGACGTAGTGAGGCAGTTCAAGAGGGACGTAACGACCTCTTTTGGCGATGAAATATAGGATTTACTAAGTAGGGTAAGTGTACTATAGGTTATGGGAACTTATCGTAATATATACTCAAACTACTTGACTTTCAGTTCAGGTAGAGGTTTAACTCTGAATAGAGCTTTATTTGATTTATTTAGTTTTACGAGCAGTTTGAGGGTAAATATCATCATCATTAACCTCGTCATCAGTCAGAGTACTGTAAATACTGTTGGAGATAGGCTTCTTCATCGGAATATTTTTTATGTATGTTCACGGATTACTCGGATACGTCTGAACCGATTTGGAAGATTCTTTTTTTGTTTCAAAGGGTTCCATTGAAATTTTATTGAAATCGGTTGTGTGGTTTTTAAAATATCAACAATAAATTATATACTTTGTAGTGGCGGGGGCCATTTGAAGTCGGTTTTTTAAAAATATTTTTTTATATTAATTTATAATTATCACCAACGTTGGCTATCCTCGGCCTTTCGTAAATATTGTCCATCGGGTAAATATGGTTTTTCATTAAATCTAGATCATGAACTTAATGAAATTTTGATACAATTACTGAAATCACACCTGATCTGATACTAACTGATGCTTAGCAGCTCAGTACTATGATTCCCAAAAGTATATTTTTTTGATTAGAAATCCCATTTACATTGTTCTGTTCTGTTACTAAACTGTCTGATCACACACTAAATAGTACCTGAAACCACCATAAATGACAAACGTTATTATGTCATTTATATTATGTTTCTAGCCACAGGAAAAATTAGAATTTGATTTGAATTTATACGCGTCGCGTGACGCAAAGGCAAGCTTCGGTGTTTATAATATTATGTTAGCAGCAAATTGTTCGTTTAAGTATAATAAAACCAGTGAGATTGTAAACTGGCGGCGAAATGTGAACGAGCGGAATACTTTACGATGTGAATTGGGATATAACGCTTACATATCCCGATACTTTATGATCTTACTATTTCTAGCTTGCTCTCTTCTTTTCACTCGATAGACGTTCACAGCTGGACAAAGGTCCTCTGCACGGACTTCCACAGGTCTCGGCCTTGAGCTGCTGGTATGCATTGGCTCTCGGCGCTTCGTCTGATGTTGTTGATCCCCTTAGTGCGGGGTCACCTCTCCAGCACCTTGAGACCCCAACGACCATCAGTTTTTCGAACTTTCTTGCTATTGTTGAGCTAGCTTGGTATGTGGAGCTTATTGGTGGCACTAAATGGCACAAGTGTTTTTATCCCCTCTCCAAGGACCGAATTGAAATGTTTTCAGTGTGTGTAGGTCTAACTTAGCCTTTTGATGAAATCCAATCACCCTTATTCCACGCAGTCTGTCCGCTCTACTCTCAGATTTTTTTATAAGTCGTAAAATCATTACGAGGCTCAGTGGAGCGCAACGGGAGGGTATCGAAACGTTGACCATTTCATTTTTAGGGTTCCGTACCCAAAGGGTACCAACGGGACCCTATTTACTAAGCCTACGCTGTCCGTCCGACCGTCCGTCTGTCAGCGGGCTGTATCTCGTAAACCGTAATAGATAGACAGATGAAATTTTCACATATTATGTATTTCTATTGCCGCTATAACAACAAATAATAAAAATTAAATTAAATTAAAATATTTCCATGGGTACATGGAAATATTTTCATTTAATTTTTTTTTAACGGAACCCTAAAAGAGTGAGGCCCGACTCGCACTTGGCCGATTTTTCAGTAGTGAGGTAACATTTAACCGTTAGGCTATTGAGGTAGTTATTGTATTGAGTACTAAAACCTTAAACTGGAATATTGTATGAATTATTTGCCCCAAAATTCTCAGTGCCCCACAAAAACATAGCGATCATGTAAATGTATTCGCTGAATCCCTCATCGAACTTGTTAGCGCGGGTACTTTGCAGAATATTCATAGACTGAAACCTTTTAAAGGGAGCGCTGAGTGGTTTGTGAAGATAGAATCCAGTCGATATCGGAAATTAATTGAATAAAACGCAGAATCGAGTGGGAAGGTATCGGCCTGCTCATGAATATGGATACGGCGCTTTGTGAAAAAGTTTGAGTTATTAATTTGCGGCCATTACATTAGCGGCTGGTTGCCATTAGTAAGAACTGTTTTTTTTTACCAAGGGCCTTTTTTTAAGATCGCCGAGTAGCATGAATAAAGGTGCAGTTAAAATAGCATGAATGAAGGTGCACCTCTGATTAAAAGTGCAGTTTGACTGTTTTTGCATTGACAACCTTTGAGTATATAACCAACACTATATACTCAAAGTTGACAACCTATCAAAATGTAATACTTTACCTACGTAACAATTTTTTTTCTTGGAAATTTTTACTTGCGGTGAAATAGGCCCTTAGTACTGCACAATAAATAATAATGTTTAAAAATATATTCTTCAGATATTTTGATGTTTTGAGGACATCAAGTGTATACGTGCGGTATAAGTAGGTACTTATTATTGTTATTGTTTTCAATAGTATGGGATAAATATTTTAGGTATTCATTCATATCACAGAACTCTCAGAATAGGTATTATATTTTCATCAGTACATTTATTTATAGAAATTTCGTCAAAAATTTAAAGGTTTTTATTAATTTTTACTTAAAGTGCCGTAAGTAGTAAATAGTACAATTAGTAGTAGTAGACAATTATTAGCCAGCATCGAATAGATTGAGAGTCGTATCTGTCAGTCATACATAGCACACGTTTTGTCACTTTATACGATATTATTACTTTAATAAGGCCCGCTTGCAGAGATGCCTGATTAGATTTAACCCAGCAATAATTTTTTTATTTTGACAGAAGCTTTATACGAAATCTGTCAAAGCAGCAGCTAACTCTGGGTCAAAAGGATAACCCGGCGTTTCTGCAAGCGGGCCTAATAATATGAATATTTAGTCTTCACCAATTAATAGATATAGTTAAATAATAATTGAAGAATATTATAACATCTATTGTGTTGGAAATATATTAAATAAAACTAATCATAACATATTTTAGAGCCGTGTTTACTATTATCCAACATACATAAGTCAACATGGAAAAATCACAGAATCGAATATGTCATAGGAATGTGTTCTAATTTCAAAATATATATAAAACCTTCACTCCTCCTAACGCATTCCTAGACTATTGATCAGATTCTCCAATCTTTGGGATGGCAGGCCTTTAGTGAAAATATCAGCTTCCATCTTCTCTGTATTCATATAAATAAGATGAACTGTTTTCTCCTTAACGTGCTGTCGAATGAAATGTTTTCTCAAATCAATATGCTTGGTTTTATTGCTCACGATTTCATTCTTGCACATCTGCATGGTCGCTTGACTGTCGCTATATATGAGTACACTATTTTGCTGCTTACAGGCAATGCTATTCAACAATATTTTTAAATGTATAGCTTCCTTTATGGCTTCAGTTAATGCCATGTATTCTGCCTCTGCCGTAGACAAGGCTACTGTTCTTTGTTTTCTTGATTCCCAACTAATACATCCGCTAGATAATTTGAAACAATATCCTGTGTAGGATCGCCTGTCCAGTGTACACGATGCCCAATCTGCATCTGCAAATCCATAGATAGGGCATTCAGTTATCTCGTAAACTATTCCGAGTTGTAAAGTTCCTTTTAGATACCTTAGTACCCGTTTCGCACATTTAAAATGTTCTTCGCCGTAGTAATTATTAAATTGTGATAAATAACTAACGGCAAACATTATGTCTGGCCTAGTAGCCACAGCAAGAAACATCAATGTTCCAATCAAATTCTGATATGGTAAGTTTTCTACTTTCTTTTCCTTTTTATCTAACTTTAATCGTGCTTCTATGGTTGTACTGACTGGTTTACACTCCTCCATATTATATGTACAAAGAACTTTAATATATAATATATATAGCTGCTGGGGCTGATTCACTGACTGATTCACTGATTCACTGACTCATTGATCACCTCTCCTGTAAAATTTTGTATGAAAAATTTTGTTTTCACCGATGGTTTCGTATAGAGAAAAAAATTCATTCGGAGGAAAAATATGGAGAGAGCTGATGATTGAGGATTTCGGAGACGGGTGAGGAGCACGGCCAGAGTATCGAAGACAGGTGGGGGGTGCTCGAACAAATGTCACTCGAAACCTCATCCAATTCGCAGTGAGCTGAAAAAAAATTCAAAATGGCGGAAAAAAGATGGCCGCCATACAAATTTCTTCGGTGTCTATCTCGGGGAGTATAAAAGATGGAAGAGTGGTTTTTTGGAAAAAGATGATCAGGACCCAAAGGTCTATTTGATGAATAGAAAAAAATCCAAGATGGCGGAATGTTTTGTCTCCATACAAAATATATGGCGAATATTGAATAGACTAGAAGCTGAGAACTATGCAAGACTTTGATACGGTTCCTTTTCAAAATTTGTTTTTATAAAAGAATTCTCATTCTGACAAATGATGAGATATGATGATCGAGGGTTTGGAAGGTGGGTGAGGAGCACGGGCAGGGTATTGCAGACAGGTGGGAGGTGCTCAAACAAAAAATACTCGAAACCTCATCCAATTGGCAGTGAGCTGAAAAAAAATTCAAAATGGCGGATTCAAGATGGCGGCCATACCAATTTCATAGGCATCTATCTCGGAGAGTATAAAAGATGGAAGAGTGGTTATTTGATAGAAAATGATCAGGACCTGAAAGTCCACTTGACGATAGAAAAACCGCGGTCCGCTTGCGGGCCGCGCACCCACGCGCTCTACTAGTTCTTAATATAATTTTCTTGCGATAACTTAATTTTTCCTTATTTGATATCAACTTGTATACCTAAAAATTCGGATGGTTTTCCCAAGTCTTTCATATCAAACTTTGTCGTAAGAAAATTCTTTACCTTTTTTAACTTCTTTTCTGATATATAAGCAATCATTAAGTCGTCAACGTAAAGGCAAATAATATTTTATCTCCTCCTTCTTTAAAAGAATACATACAAGGATCTGCCGGTGACGGTTCGAAACCAAAAGATTTTAGTTCTGTGTCCAACCTTTTGAACCATTGTCTTCCAGATTGTTTCAAACCATATAATGCCTTTTGCAATTTACAGACCGTTTCTCCTTTTACATTCCTTAGGTCTGTTAACATTTTCCTTGCTTTAACTAATAAGTTTGAATTTGGATTGCTACTTTCATCATTTATAATTTCAATTAAATATTTTTCTAAATATTCTGGTGTTTTCATTTGAATTTCCTGATCCAAATCACCATTTAAATATGCAGTTGTGACATCCATCTGATTCAACGAAAGATCTTCTTCTACAGCTACTGCTAGTAGTAATCTTAGTGAGCTGAGTTTTGCAACAGGTGCCCACGTCTCATTATAATCTATTCCAGGTCTCTGGCTAAATCCCCTTGCTACAAGACGAGCTTTCTTTCTCTGTCCTTTGTCTTTCAGAATCATCTTAAAATCAATAACATTTCTACTTTTATCTTTAGTTTTAATTTTCCATGTACCATTTTTTACATGTGACATCATTTCTGACTTGATAGCTTCATGCCATTCATCGTCCATTTCTGAGTAGTCTTCAACGTCACAACTATAAGTATTACTTTGTTTGCTATAAGGAACTTCTTCGTAATAATCTTCTAAAGAATAACTTTTAAACCAATCTGGTTGCTTTCTAATTCTTTTAGGTCTTTCAGGCCTATCAGGTATAATTTGATCGGGTTCTTCTTCAGGATAATCTTCTAAAAAATGACTTTGAAACCAATCTGGTTGCTTTCTAATTCTTTTAGGTCTTTCATGCCTATCAGGTATAATTTGATCTGGTTCTTCTTCAGGACATGAATCATAAACTTCGGGCTCAGAATGTGAGTCCTCTACACTTTGATTCATTATTTTATTTTCCCTGGTTTCTCTTTCTACTAAGACAGGTAAGTTATTTTCAGCATCCTTTTGAGCAATTAAATCTTTTTCTTTATTATTTTCAAAAATATTTATTTCTATTTCAGGTTCCTCATGTTCCAATTCTACTACTTCAATTTGTTTATCATAGTAAAATTTTTCTAAGACTTTCACGTCCCTACTGACAATAACATTTTTCTTTTTAGGCAAATATATTCTAAATGCTTTGGCATTTGATGCATATCCCATAAAAATACCTTCTTCTGCTTTGGGTGTAAATTTTCCTTTCCTTTTCTTATTGAGGACAAATGCTTTTGCACCAAAAACGTGTAGGTGATTTCCTGAAGGTATACGACCAGTCCATTTTTGATATGGTGTCTCACCTTTCAATGCTTTTGCCGGGCTTCTATTAATTAGATAATTCGCTGTATTTATAGCTTCAGCCCATAGAAATTCTGGGATATTACCTTCAATTAGTAAGCATCTTGCCTTGTCAAGTAGTGATCTATTTTTCCTCTCACTTAGACCATTTTGTTGGGGTGTATAAGGCGCAGACAGCCTTCTCTGAATACCATGTTCCTTTAAATATTCATTAAAATCGTTATTACAATATTCGGTTCCATTATCCGACTGTAAAAACTGTATTTTTTCTTTCATTTGATTTTCTACCTCGGTCTTGTATTGTTTAAACTTATTTAGTACTTCACTTTTATTTTTCATAAAATATACGTAACCGTATCTTGTAAAATCATCGATAAAAGTGACGAAATATTTATTTTCAGCCAGAGTTCCACAACGCATAGGCCCACAGACATCAGTGTGTATTATTTGTAAAGACCTTGTAGATTTCAATGCTTCATGTATGGGGAACGGTAAAACTGTCATTTTCCCCTTAATACAAGTTTCGCAATTACCTAACATTTCATCCGGGTTTAATATTAATCCACGCAGCAGTTTATTTCTTGATAGTAGTCTTAAATCACTTTCATTTATATGACCAAGTTTCCGGTGCCATCTCATAATATTATTTTCTTTTTCAGGTACTAAATTAGCATTTTCAATGACATTTTTAATGACATTTTCCACTTGCAGATAATAGAGTCCATTTTCTCTGACAGCCGTAACTAAAACCTCCTGACATGACATGATGACAAAGCATCCATAATAAATGCTTTATTTTTCTTGAACAAAATTGTGTTTCCTTTATCAGTAATTTTTCCCACAGATAGTAGATTTACTGATAATTCTGGTACATACAGTGTATCATGGAGGTTATACTGCCTATTTTTCATTTTAATTTGAACTTTTCCTTTACCCGCTATATCTGTAGTGTGTTTAATCTGATGCTAGTTTAAGAGAACCTGTTTCATCGTGTATATTAGAAAAATTCTCTTTTACCCCTGTCATATGTGATGAGCAGTGGGTGCTCATCACATATGACAGGGGTAAAAGATCTAAACACCATATATTATTATTTTCTATGGCTGTACTGTGTAAACAAGTCGGCAATATGCCGAAGTTTTTCTGCTGCTCAACAGAAGAATCTTTTCCATTTCTTTTTGTAAATTCAGCTTTCGACCAGCACCCAGATGCCTTGTGCCCCCTCTTTTTGCATTTGAAACATATCAGTTCAGCAGAATTAGTTTTAAAATATTTTTTATTCTTGTTATAAAATGCACCTTCAACCTCTCTGCTTGTACAACTTTCTCGGGCGTCACTCTCTTCTATGATTTTGATTTTTAAATCTTCAGGGTTCGGTAAAACATCCCTCGATTCTATCGCTATTCTAAAGTTTTCGTAGGAGGTTGGTAAACTATAAAGCATCATAATACTCAGCAGTTCTGGGTGAATACTTACATCCATGTTTTGCAATTTGTCTACAATATCCATGAAATTATTAAGGTGATCCCGAACATCTTCATGTGCTGTCATCTTTTTTACAACTAATTGTTTTAACAAACCAGCTTTTCGTGCAGGCCCCGAGCTTTGGTGGATAGACTTCAATTTATTCCACACCTCTTTTGAAGTAGTGCAACCACTTACTTGTTTTAGCTCATTAGGTGACATGAGAAGTAATATCTCAGCCTTCGCCATCATGTCCTGTTTTTTATCCGCAACTACGCCTGTTACGTATTTCCACAATTCATTTTTAATAAGGATGGCTTGAGCTTGTACGCACCACGTATCGTAGGTAGTTGTCCTTTTTCAGCGGTTCAATCCGATAATTTGTAGACGTCGTCATACTCGATTATTTTTGAGTTTACATGCGACTTTCCGCTTCCACAACCACCAACCGCGCTCTCTGCTACCAAATGTTGGAAATATATTAAATAAAACTAATCATAACATATTTTAGAGCCGTGTTTACTATTATCCAACATACATAAGTCAACATGGAAAAATCACAGAATCGAATATGTCATAGGAATGTGTTCTAATTTCAAAATATATATAAAACCTTCATATTGTTTATCACACAACACTTGACGGGGAATAAAAAAGGATGAGTACAGTAAAATTGGGATTTTTGACTTTATTGATCTCTAAATTTTGAGCATGCTATACTTCGTGCCATGCATTAGCACCTCATGCCCCTTTAAACGCCATACGCCTGCATTGCGAATTCGGTCCCAAGAGCACAACTATTTCATGCACCTCGACGACCCTATTCCATAGCAGCTGATAGCGCCATAGACGAATGATATTTACTACCGTAATTGGACTCGCCTCGCAAGATCCTTCCCCTCTGCCAAAATGTAATGGATTCAAATCTTGTGCACTTATAAAAACTGTTTTCGAATCGATTATATCATTACATGAATCGTTTTCGCACTCGTAGGTGCTCCGTGAAAAATGCTGATCTGAACGCTTAACATGTGCAGGAATAAGATGAATACCTCAAATTTACAAAAATAGGGAATTACATTCCATTTGGAAGTATTTTTATTGTGATACATGCTTTCTTTCTATTAAAAATATTTAAAGTAATATCATAAATAATAATCGAGAATTTCATCGTTTAGGTGAGCTAGTACGTAATATCTCGTTAAAATCGGAGTGATAATCGTAAGTTGAGTTGTGACGTAACCACACTCCCCACGAGACTACTTTTTGTTTCTTTTTTAAAGAATTTCAACCTTTGATTGCTACAAATAAGGTTTAAATTTGAACACGCAAGTACAACACGAGACTACTTACTACTATTTTACTTTTGTATAGCAATTTCAACCATCACTACATAGAACTTAGGTTCAGATTCGAAAAATGAATAACAAAAATCAAATTGACAAGCAAAACTGTGTAACAAGACTACTAGTCTAAGATCCGGCTGCAGAATTAGTGCACTCATCAAGTGTTTGCTAAAAACCAAATTTTACGCATATATTTATGATGAAGAGAACATTTACCAGGTTGCCTATCAAAATGTGGTTGCTATTATTTTTAATTAAATTATTATTAATTGATTTTTCGGAAAAAAAATTCATTCACTGGTTTTTTAAATAAAATATCGTCCTCTTCACGGCAATATATATAAAAACTGAAAAATCACGGATGCCGTTGTGCACTTGGCCGCACCTCTTCGTAGCCAAGTATATACAGGTATGATTTTGATACATTTATACGTTCATAACGTACATTTATTATTTATACTATAACAAATTGAAGCTAATTATTTCTGTTTATTATGATATACGATTGCTTAGTTAAATGTGGCCGCAAATAAGGGTTGCTGGTTGTTAAAGATGGTAAATATTTAATGTAGAGTGAAAGAGAGTTAGCGCGTATACATAACTAGTCAGACGAGGATAGCGATTGCCAGCTGTACGACCACGATGATTTAAAGTCATGCGCATGCGTCGAATGCTAGTGTTCTCAACTGAATAGCTGCGATATTTTTATTATAACATAAAAAACGCAACATAAAAAGAATTAAAGGTTTAGATTCAACGCACATTCCACCGTGCTGGAAATCTTTCAAACAACAATTTTTGTGGACAATCAGTTAATTCGATGTGTTTAAATGCCACTGAGTTGGAATGTATCAGATATTGCGCGGAAAATAATGGCTGGCTGCTATTAGATAGTTTTCTAAAACTAACATGGTTCCTGAGAGACTCAACTCCAACGAAGTTAAGAGTGTGCTATGTGATTTCATGAACAAATCTTCCGATAATGTCGACGAATCTGATATTTGTAGCGATGAAAGTGATAGCTGCGATGATAGTGTAAATGAGGGCTCCGATGATTTTTTAAATAAGAGTCACGGAAATATAAGATATATTTTTTAAATTTTTAATTTGCTTAAATGTTTAATTATTATGTAACAGACGGTTGAATACTTGAATAAAATCTAATATTATGTTTTATATAAATAAACCAACCAAGTTATATAAGTAAAAACCAAGGGGTTTTGTTTTTCATCAATATTGATTTTTGTTGTAATTTTAAAATTTGTCATTTTGAAAAGGAAGATTTCTTTTGGAGTACCTATTTATTAAGTCGTTTCTACTACTGTTTGCACCTGTAGTAACATAATGACCACCAAACAACAACAACAACAAACGTACGTACGGTAGTACAAATAAAGTACAGTGGTACCTAATTTAATTCAAAATACTAGCGGTCACATTTTGATAGGCAACATCGTAGATGTATATTCTGCAGCCAGATCTCGTACTATACACCCTATTATTTTGCAAAATTAGATTTTATTACATAGTGCACAAGGTTGCAAACTTTTAAATTTAGTAAAAGTGATGTGACTGCGGTGCGGCTCGATAACGATAAAAAAATTATTACTCATTGAAGAAGCATCGACATTCATCAGCAAGCAATAAAATAAAGAGGATTATAACTAGCAAAAAGCTGAGCTTTGTGAGGGGCTCGCGTAGTTTTTCTAACGGGTAATAATTTTTAAGTTAATGGTTATAAAATTATATTTTTTTTGACAGATAACATTTGGATATGAAATTAAATTACTATGTTAAATCACAAATCTATAGGCGTGATAGTTTTTAAGTAAAGTGTACCACAAAATGTACAGCTTGTGGGATAGTTATAGGCGTGTTATAGGTCTCGCTCCGCTCGCCCTAATAAAATGTAAATGAACCAATTCATTACATTAAATAAATTCGACAAAAATATCGGAATATTGATATGTATATATTAAAGCTCCCTTAAATTTTATTTAACTTATGCCGAACGCTAATGTATTGTTTATTAACTAAATGTTGATTTTAGCGGAAACTTTTTAAGTTTTAAGGATAAAATATATAGCCTATATTGTGTAAATTGAGAGTACCCTAATCGGTTCGAATGTTTAGGTGGACAACTGGACAGACGGTCGGACTTGACTAGACTATAAGGGTTCCGCGTTGTTTTACTTCGAACCCCTAAAAAGTGTAATGATTAAAAAATATAAATATTGCATTTTATTAATGTTTTCCTCTTTACGTTATATTATTATGATTTTATTGAATAAGTTGTCACGGCATCGGCATATGATGCGGAGGAGCAAGTTTTAAGATAATTTTTAGTATAGTTAGTTAATAAGTTTAATATAATAAATAAGTTTAATAGTTAATAAGTTTTAGTAAGTTTAATAGTTTTAAGAGCGGAGCGAGACCTATCACTATCCCACAAACTGTACATTTTGTGGTACAGTTCGCTGAAAAACTATCACGCCTATGGATTTGTGATTTAACATTGTAATTTAATTTCATATCTAAATATGTTATGTGTCAAAGAAAATATAATTTTATAACCATTAACGTAAAAATTATTACCCGTTAGAAAAACTACGCGAGCTCTCACAAAGCTCAGCTTTTTGCTAGTTATAATATAATGATTATAGTCTCTAACTTACCACAGTAAGTACCAATAGACTTGGCGAAACTGTAAGGGTTCCTAGTTGTTTTACTACGGAACCCTAAAAAAAGACGTGTTACGCTAACCAAGTAAAGAGTTAGATGATTAAAATTTTGTTTGAGTGCGTTTTGCTGCTTAGGCAATTTTCTGTTTTTTCTTAGGAAAACTATCGATATAAAATATCGATATGGTAGCATCGCAATTAATTTGTCTGTCTTACACTGTATTTAACCTATATGTGTGCGTAAATGTAATAGTGTTGGAGATTTTGTCTTTTGTGTGCCATAATGACACAAATGGAATTGATAAAGTGTGCAGTTCTGTGTATGTAGTGTTTCCTCCCCCCCGCACCAAAAGTGGCAGACTTTTTTGTTCGTAGCATTAGGCGCGTTACTGGTCCCGTGGTTCAATTGTCAAAGGATAGCGCCTTCGATTTCGTATTCCATTTGCCGTCTTCCTCACACTTCCTAATGTGATAAGCGACAGCACTATAATGCAGAAACAAATAGAGCATTGAAAACCTCACATCGGCTCCGATCCGATATTTGGAGTCTCGCCAGCCTTTATCGAATTTATGTAAAACGTAGGAAATTGAAGTGAGAAACGACCGCCGTAACTATGTCTGCGTTTCTTTTAGAATAAAACCAGCAGATAGGGCAACTAGTTCACAATCTAAATCCTTTAAAAATAGCACTACGAAACGGAACATTTTTTGCTTCTGTATTATGTGATCTAAGTCGAGTTATAACACAAAATATCATTTTTGTGTTATAAGTACTCGTCATAGGAGGCACAGAAATAAACTGCTAAAGTCATACCTTTTAGCTTTTCTTGCTTGGAAAGTTAAACGAAGAAGAGTTGCGAGAAGTTTGTTAGCCGTTGTAAATATTTTAAATTTTATGGTGTTCTTGCTTTAAAAGTTCATGAAGTAGAAAACGAGTTTTGGACAGCACGCTAGGGAATATTGATTACGCTCGAGTGAAAGTTGTTAGGGCCGATTCACACCGGGATGGCAGCGGCCGGCAGCGGCGCGGCGAGCACTTTCAGTGTGAAATAATTTTAAAGTTTATCTACATTATTTTAAGGATCAGTATCGCTTGAAAAGGGCACGCGGCCACGCGCGTCTTGTCAGCGGTACTGCTCGCGGCACCGCGCGGCACCTCGCGGCGGCACAAGGCTGCTCGCGTAGACGGCGCCCGCGCGCTCCCCGCTCTCCACACCTCTTCTTTTTTTCCTTTGTTTGTTTCTTTCTTTTTCTCCAGAAATAAGTGCTATAATAACCAATTCTATTATTTTCACTTCAAACACACGAGTTTCCTTGCCGAATGTAGAAACTTAACTGGCAAGAGGACACTAGGCGCGCGGTGCCGGGAGGCCGCGAGCGGCCGCCGGCGGCGACGCGAGCCTTCCGCGGCCGGCCTCCTCGCGCATCTGCCGGCCGCTGCCATTCCGGTGTGAATCGGCCCTTAGAGTCTCAGCCTTTCTTAGTGAACTTTTTACTGGTGCTTAATAATATTTTCGATGTATCTTAGTTTCTAAACCATTAAGCAATGTAAGCTTAAATATTTTTTTCTCACCTCCGGGCGGAAAGCGTCAATTTTCCTCCCGCTGCGCTAAACGAAAATGTCGCTTTCCGCCTCCGTCGAGGAGAAAAATAGTATACACACCACGGGCAGTAAATAAGAAAGCCTCAGATCACATGTAATTGTTGTCCGAGGCGAAGCCGAGGTCAATAAACATGTGATCTGAGTACCTTGTACCTGTAGATTAATTTTTTTAATCCTTTGAGAATTTCTTGATTTTCAACTATCCTATACCCGTCTCCAAGATGCTGATGCTGCATCTGTGACTTTCCTCAAATAAGAAATACAGTCTTTATAAAACTAGCTTTTTTAAGAACATTAGCATACTGAACACTAATATTCCTCTTCCTCTTTCAATAAACGTAAAGCTTGTCTTAGGAGTGGGTATGATAATAGGGCAACGGGATATGAACGTCGGACCTTTCAGTTTTTAGTCGGTTCCTTTAATCGTTGAGCTATGGAGGAGGCTTTATGGCGAATGTTTATTTATTGAGAAAAACTTATCATTACAGGAAAACTAATGAGACAGATAAGTTATAAATGACTTAGGGCTTGTTTCACCACTATCCATTAAAGTATAATATATCTAACAGATAAAATAACTGTCAGATAAATCTGTTTCACATTTTTTAGAGTTTATCTGCTAGATTGTCATAACGGACACATGTGAAACAGATAATTTAAACTCTATCTGTCAGACAAGTTGTGGATAAGCTATCAGGCACTTTATCAGCAAGTGGTGAAATAGGCCCTTAACTTCCTAATATTAATTAGCTAACTACCTACAACCAACTTATTACCTAATATTATGTACAAAGTATATACATAGTGACAATAATAATCGTTAATCTGTAGATGTGTTCCATAAATTCCTGAATCGCTATAAGTAATTTCCTAATTATTTTTAGTGGCCCAACAGTGAAGGGTACACTAAGAACCCGGTCTGTTCTTACATCTGACGCCAATGTTTTCACATCGGGGCCTTATTAAAATCTTACGCCGCCGGCTTTTCCGAATTGAATTAATTTTAATATACGAAACACAAGTTACCTCGGGATTTCTCGGTTGATTTCGAGATTAAATCTCAACTGTGTTTGTTTTAGAACGATTTAGTATTTATCTTATTTCAAATGGATGGTGATCTTTGAGTTTACAATTTGAAGCTATGGGGAAGTTGACTCGATATTTTTTTTATTCTGAAATTCGAAATGTAATTCTGATGTAATAAAATATCTGCTGCAATATCAATAAGTTAAAAATATTTTGATTCTCTGAACCCATATTTCAAATCTGAAGTCTTCTCAAATATCAAAAAAAATGTATAATCTAGAGTTTCTAGAGTGTATAATCTATTTTTCCTTAGCTCTATTAAAAGGTAAATGTTGTGAGTGGTTTCTCACAACTTTAGAAAGAAAGGCGTAAACGACGTAAGTTAACAATGTAACCATGCTACGAAAAAAAAACTTAAGAACTTCGTAAGCGCCCTGCTCGTAGTCGTACGTTCGTTGGTTAGGCATTTCTCCAAAACGTCTGCGATTTGTTTACCTTTAAAAACAGTTAAGGAAACATAGATTGTATATAGATACACAGTGACGTAATCGCCATTTAGGTGTGGGTGTGCGAAAGAGATAGAGAAATGTTCCCAATACACCCCACTCTTTCTCAAGCCTTCATTAAAAATATTAATTACTGCCTCATTTTACAAGCAATTAAGATTCTGTTTTCACAGAGAGGTATCATTTTAATTGTATTTGCTGCTGCGTATAAAATAATAATCAAAATCAAACAGGCAACTACCCTATTTATTTAAAAACGTTTGAAAATGTAGTTGTTTTCATGCAGGTGGACTCATCGGTGAAATTATGTGTAACATCAGTAGGTCAGTTATGAAAAGATTGCATCAATAATTGCTGCAGTCTCAATGGTAATTGGCGAATTTATGACATTCACCTTTTAGCCAATAGATTGGAATAGAGAGAGCTTGTCGGCCCATCGGGTGAATTGAATAGTCATCTTAAAATCGAAATTAAAATATGAGAAAAATCATACTGAACAGTAATGAATTTTAATTTTAATGTAAGTAAAATTATTTCCTAATAAATTTTATCTTTAAACAAAAAAGTAATAGGACAAAACGTACAGACAAGAAAATGAGCATGACATCACACGGCTCGCTAAATGAGAATCATTACGCATTACGCGGTGACTGCTGCACTCAGAGTCGCTAATCGTTACTTAACGACGAGATCTTGGATTTTAAAAAGTTTCATTCTCAGAAGTTAACGTTTCGTTTGTACATTAATGACAATTCAGTAATAGTTTTAATGATACTTAATTAATTACTCATTAAATAATAAAATTTAAAACATGCGGCTGAGTGCGGTAGTTAATCACAAGTCAATGATTCATTAATCATAATTTAATGAATGACTGAGTGCGGCAGTGAAATTATAAATTTAATTGTAAATATTTCCGTAATAATTTTTTATATATGAAATTTTATGTGTACCTATATTTTATATTATAATATTAACACCATATTAACACAATAAAACTTCGAACATTTTGTCAAAATTTGTTCATATATTATAGAAGACTACAATATATCGCCGCATTAATTGTTTTTGTCGCTCAACGCTGACGTCTGCAGCGAGCTTAAAACTTCGTGGCCCCCGGGTGAGTCATGTTAAACAAAAATACCTCGCCAATATCCTTTTTTCATAAAAATACCATTGAATACAATGCTGTTAAATAAAGAGCCCATAATTACACATCTGCTCCTACGTTGCACCGTATAAAGTCTCTCCCGCGATATATTTGCTCGCTGCGAAGTGCCAAAGTGACAGTTGAAGCGAACGTTCGTATTTACTTTACATTTTTTTTTGCATTTTCCGTACACAAAAATGCTATTTTCGTACCTATCTTCCAGTTTGTATAGTTTGATTAAAAACTATGTGGCCCTATTTCTGATAGCATACGAGACATAAACGTAAGAGTTACTCCAGGAAAAATAATAATAATTAAAATTACACCTTTCTAACGAAATATGTATGAAAATGCTGTACAAACTGGCTTAAACCGTGCATGGGACGAGTGGTGCCTCAAGCCATTGTTCCATCTATACTATAATATCTTATCACTGTGGACTCACACAAGCGCAAAAATGAGGCCACGTGAACTGTACCTAAACAGCTTTTGACATTGATACTTATCAGCTTAAAACCAATTCGGTTTTTTTGTATACTTCTTACCGAATTTTAGCTACGAAGGTTAATCTCAAAGCCAACTACGCTGAAATAGAGTACGCATAGTGCACAAAGTATATGTGCAAACAAAGCTGCACTCTTTTCCCTCACTCTCAAGGGGATGGTAATCTGATACGACTCTATAGACAATAGGCGCAGAACCAACGGTTTCACGTGCTCTCCGAGGCACAGGACTGTAAAACTGCCAATTTTCCTACGCCAGACTATTATTCAGAATTCCTTACTAAAAAAATCCTATAACTTATTTTGGTACGATCCGGGACATTCATGAATAAACTAAACGATGTAAATGTATCATTATTGGTATATGAATCGATGGCCAGATAATTTTTATAGAGAGGGAGCCCAGGTCGATCAGACCTTCGTCATTTTATAAAAGCTGAAAGTTTCTCTGCGTGTGCCCCCCATTAAGTTAAGAACGATCCCCGACTATGAAGTTTGGATCGTGGTGGCTTTGGGAGATATCAGGTAGCAAAGGTTTATACATTTGGTAAATCATGGATTTTTACAGTATTAAAAGTATCCTTTGTGTTAATCCAGGGTAGGTATAATCTATCTTCATTCCAAATAGCCAATTCGGTGCATTAGTTGTGGCATGAAGAAGTCAATACGTGAATATCGGTTTTTCAAAGTCCACAAAAAATCTATAATAAAGTTTCTTTATACTTAAACTGGCATTGCGACGCATATAAATAAATAAAAAAACATATAATATATGTCGAACTAGGCGAGCGCAGGTTGCGGTCGGCGTAGGCGAGAGGGGCAGCCATCGGCAAACCTACGCGCGGATTATACAAGTGAGTCACTTGCCTTAGTATTTACTATTCACAGCGTTCTTACTATGCACAGTAAGAGCGACTACGGTTTCTGTTAAACATTGTAATAAATAACATTTCGAGTTAATAAATAAATAAATACACCTATTCTAACAAGGCAGCCGGTGCTGTAAAAAAACTACCATACCGAATACCTAAACATAATGCTGTTAAGTAAAGAGGCTATAATTACACCATCCGCTCTGTGAAGTCTCTCTCGCGATATATTTACCTACTCGATGTGAACGCACCAAAGTGGCAATCGATGCGAATGTTTGTATTTACTTTCCCTTTTTTTTGCATTTCACCCACCGTATGCACGCCCGCGAGGATCCGCGATCGAATATGCAAATATGGGGGGCACTTTGATCGCTTAAAGTAGAGCCAATTAAAGTTAGTATACACATAATAATAAATTAGCGGACCCTGGAGTATGCCGGGACAAACGCTAGGAAGAGGAGATACGCGTAATAATAAATTGAAGCCATATCTGCATTTATGAAACGTAACGCTTACTATATTCAATCTATCTGTAATCTTATATCTTATATCTTATCTTATATATATACACACATCAAAAGTGTCTAGGGATCAACATATATTTTTGCAATAACTTTTCTCCTGATTGATATTAATTAAAATTTTCTTTAAGGATTCATCAAATAAAGTGTTTTCGTTTGTCACAGTAACGATAAACCAAGTCACCTTTGCATTAATAAAGAAATTTGCCATTTTCCTAATAAAGGGATTTTTGACATTTGAACCACTAACATTAAAGTTCGAAAAAAAGACTGAAATAACAGTTTTCTTTAAAATTTTATTGGGTAACTTAAACAATTAATAATCCGTGTTTCTACCGCGAACACTAACAACACAAGAACATCGGTTTGGCATACTCAAAATGAGTTCATCCAAATCACGCTGTGGAATGGCCGCCCATGTTCGTTGCAACAACAAAAAAAGGTCTTCTTGCCACTGGATACCCTCCATATTCGGCAGAGCTCTTCTCTGTAGCATATCCCATGCATGCTCAATCGGGTTCAAGTCTGGCGACTGAGCAGGCCAGGGCAGGACATTGATGTTAGCTGCGGCGAGAGTCTGTCTTACAACTCTTGCGGTGTGCGGTCGTGCATTATCATGCATTAACTGAAATAAGGGACCGATTTGCACTTGTAGAGGAACGATGACGTCTGATACAATCGTCTCAGCATAAATTTGAGCGTTGAGGTTGCCTCTGATCCAAATCAACTCAGTTCTTCCGCCGATCCAAATACCCGCCCAAACCATGATGGTTCCACCACTATAAGGATGGACTTCCTGGCAGGATTTTAATCGCTGTTGGCGTCCAGGGGTTCTCCAGTGTCGTATACGTCTTGTATCCGGTCTCATACCAAAACGAGACTCATCAGAAAAGCACACGAAACGCCATTGTTCTTCTGCCCAATTTCTGTGTTCAAGAGCCCATTGATATCGAATCCTACGATTGTGCATTGCTATAGGTGGTACCCGTAGCGGTCTTCGGGAATGAAGGTTCACTTCATGCAAGCGGTTTCTGACTGTTTGGTCGCTAATTAAGTTCCCTGAAGAGTGATGAAGCCTCACGGCGGTTATTGTTGGAGCTCTTCGAGTTAAGATTTGAATGTATCGGTCTTGTCTCCGTGTGGTGCAGCGATACCGTCCTCCATGGCGCTCAGCCACGGTACCAGTGCTTCGGTAACGTGTCCAAAGTCGACTGATAACACTCTGACTTGTATTCAGAGCTAAAGCCACAGTACGTTGCCGGGAACCAGCTTCTATCATTCCCACGGCTCTGAGCATTTCTTCCCTACTTAAATGACGTCGCCGCTCCATAATAACGTTGGTTTTAATCAGTAGTAGGGAAACAGTAGCACTAATAATGTCTTCAATGCGTTGTATGTTTTTATAGGGAAAATATTGACAGCTGATTTTCATCTTTTACTCGAATTTGATTGACAGTTCCTGATTCAAATTATGAAATGCACCAAAAAGGATCCATATAAATTTATAAAATCATAAATTTATTGCAAAGCCACATCTCAATCTCAAGAAATCCGCATAAAAATGCTTGATCCCTAGACACTTTTGATGTGTGTATATAAAAGAAAGTGGTGTTAGTTACACTATTTATAACTCAAGAACGGATGAACCGATTTGGCTGAAAATTGGTGGAGAGGTAGCTTAGAACCAGGAGACGGACATAGGATACTTTTTATCCCGTTTGACCGTGTTGAGTCACTATAAAAAGTGGTATAACAAAAACGCATCTGACATGGAACAACAAAACGCATATGGCAGTGGAATAACAAAACGTAAATGACAGTTAAACGTAATTTTGTCTTTCCACTCCACTCCACTCCACTCAAAAGGATATTGGAAACGTCTTACTTGTACATTTTTCTCGTCGCCCCATAACGGTGTTGCGCTCATACCCGCTTGCACCGGTCGGCGCAGCGGTAGCTCGCACCACATAAAAGCGCGTACAGTCACCGTGGCGCTTAGCGACGTGAACACCATCGCAACAACAGGCAACGCGTAGACTGGCGCCTTCCAGCACCGGTAGGCGCTGGTGGCAAGCGCTGCGACAGGCAGTGACATACCTCACCCACCGGGTCGTCACGTGACCCGATGCTATTCACACCACACATCATCGAAGCCGCTCGTGACTTATGAAGCTCTTGAAGCTTCATTCTCTTACATGAAGTACACTCACGCAACTACAATGGGAAATTTACCAGAACCTTAAATTTCCAAAATCAGAGATGGAAATCGAACGGTAAAAGGCATTCAATCCCACGCCTGATATTGGCGGACCCTTATTAATTTACAAAAAAAATACAAAGTAAGGAATTCTTCATTTAGCAAATATCCGTTACTCAATAATTGAATAATCAATACAACACAAGTAGGTATAAGGAGACCCGACCGGCGTAATAACTCAAAGCAGAATGGCGCCTGGCGTCGATGCTCATTGGCTTTTATAGAATTGACGAACGGCGCATTCGGTAGTTATTATAAAAATCTACCCTCAGCTAACAAAAGCATTACTGATATTATAAATGCGAAAGTGTGTTTGTTTGTTGGTTTGTCCTTCAATCACGTCACAACAGAACAGCGGATTGATGCGATTTTTTGCATGGGTATAGTAATGGATGTAGTAGTGGTTCCTCAGACCGGGAGAGCTACTTTTTATCTCGGATAATGAAAGAGTTCCCGCGGGATTTTTAAAAACTAAATCCATGCGGACGAAGTCGCGGGCATCAGCTAGTTTGTTGATAATTTACATAGCAACCTTATTAATTATATTTTGTCTAAAATTGTATAGATTTATTCGGTGTCGGCGTCTTTCGTTGCACTAATAGTAACGTGACTTGCAGCAAGATAATTTATTAGGTATATCAAAATATCAAAGAAGTAGTTAATAATTACTCATTTCTGTCCAATTCCTTAAAATTAATAGTCTAGGCAATGAAGCTAGTGGACCCCAACATCAATTCCTCAGGCGACGAAACTTTACAGAATGATAAAGTATCAGTAGTTAAAAGTATTTTATAAATATCCAAAAAAAAATTAGGACGGAAGTTAGGTATTTTTACCTAAACTCTTTTATGCTTAATATCTCAGTTCGGCAAAATGCTCGGTCAAAACTTTCTTCACCTGAAACATTCATGTAAAGTCTAGAAACAAAATATAAAATATCCAAAATATACTCCTAGTCGAAACCACCAAATTTTGAAAAATACGTTTTTTCAATGTTACTTGCAGCGAAAAATTGCTCTGTGAATTTTTTTCACTGGAATGTCCTTTTATAGCCGTTTTGTACCTACAACTTGAAAATCCAAACAATATACCAAGAGACTATATTTTTTTCAAAAACTACCCTTTTACTCACAGTGCAAAATTTCTCCATCCATTTTTTTTATTGATATGCTTACAATTATTTTTTTTGTATCAAGTATCAAAATATCCAAAAAAATAATCAAGCGCATTAAAAACTATAAACATTTTAGGAAGAAATATTTTATATTTAATCCATCAAGGGAAGCAGGAGCGTGGTGACGTCACGAGACCCGACATATTATCTGCCTATTATATCGACATATTTTTTCTACGGTGACGCGAGCCTTTGAATCGACTGTGCAATTGTCAATCAAAAACTGTTGCCAACGACGGTGACTATGACGATCAATTATTGGTTATGATTTATGAACTATACCCAAGATGTCCCAGATGTCAGTCAGCCTATACGAGATTAGTATGGCTCTCAAACAGCTCAAGAACAACAAAGCGCCTGGTGATGACGGAATCATCGCGGAACTCCTGAAAGCGGGTGGACGTTTAAAATAGGTTGATAAAGAAGAAATAGATATGAATATTTTTTACTTTTTAAAATTGAAAAAAAAAAATTTTGATGATATTATGTTTTAGCTCAAGCTTTACGACCATTAGAATAGAATAGAATAGAAATGTTTTTTTATTCAAATAAACTTTTACAAGTTTTTTTACAATCGTCAATGAGTACCACTGGTTCGGAATGCCGTTCCTGCCGAGAAGAACCAGCAAGAAACTCGGCAGTTGCTCTTTTCAAAATACTTTTACAATATACTTAATAGATATTATGCTATGTATGCATTACATACTGTAGTACCATTAGTAGTGACCTATTTATTCGAAAATTCATGTTTAAGAACACCAAAAATCTAGGTCGTAAACGACATTTTTAGCGAATATTGAGACGTAAATAAGACAGATCGAAAGAGCGTTAAAAACTGAGTATGATACCATTAAAAATTTCAAGTTTTGGCCAAAATGTCCTTTACGCCCTTTGTAATCCGAGGTCCGTGTGTAATCCGATACATCGATGCTGGAAATTTCAAATTTTGTAAGCGACAAACATGCGACAAACCCCTAATTTTCAGGAGGACCAAACAAAATTTTACCTTTTAAACTGTCATAACTCTCATTTTTAGGGTTCCGTACTCCGTACTAAAAACGGAACCCTTCTAGAATCACTTCGTTGTCCATCTGTCTGTCCGTCTGTCAATACCCTTTTTCTCAGGAACACATGGAGGGTATCAAGTTGAAAATAGTATCAAATACTCAGGTCTGCAATCCCTTGTAGCTGTGACAAAGTCTAAGTCGACGCAATCAAAAGATACGGCCTTTTATGGTCCATCTATTCCACATATTTTAACACTCGCAAGACCTAGATGGTACTTCCAGTTGACCTAGAATCATGAAATTTGGCATGAAGCAATGTCATGTAGCACAAAGAAAGGAAAAAATCCGAAAATCGTAAATTTGTAGTTTCATCACAAAATTTTTTTTTTGTGATGCAGTATATCCTACTATCCTAGTTCCTACTATGCGATGCGATGACTATGCAAAAGTTTGTGAGGATGTATGGATGGATGTTTGGATGGATGTTTATTACTTTTTCACGCTACAACGAATGAACCGATTTGGCGGAAATTTGGAATGGAGATAGCTTATAAACAGGATTAACACATAGGCAGTAGGCTATATTTATATTATAGTTCTATATTTGCATTAAACTTTTCAGATCATTGCATTTTGCTACAGATATTTCAGGTTCCAATTCAATTCTTACATCTTTAGAAGATTTTTGGTGCATTTGAAATGTTGGACTCTTCTTCCATTGATTTTTAACAATCATTAATTTTCATTGAGACACTTCTTTTATGCATTTTTTCTAAATTGACTTAGTTTATTAACAAAGAGCTTTTGCTATTTGTAAATAAACTAAGCTAACGCCTTTTGCTGTTTGTGTCGTTTAGGCTAAGGTCGATTCTTAAATATTTAAAACTTATTATTTCAAGACACTACCAAGTATGTTAAAAACAATATACTTTGTAATGTCTTTGGATGTTATCTAGCACATTCGATTGGAATCAGACCATTGCATAGACAGGGTCGTCTTAACCACACTGGACGCCGGGGTGCGAAAATCCGCCTGCGCCCCCCTTGCCAACAGAAAAAAAAATTAATTAATTTTCCATTTTTGTATTTCATTTACTCTAAACTAAAGTTAGATACTTTATAATTGACTTCAAAAAAAGGAAGTTTATATCGGCGCGCAATCGGCTCATATTTTTTTCCATGCAGGTATGTACACCAATTTCTTCGAGATTTCAGACCGTATCGCATTTTTTTTTATTTGAAAGAAAATGTTTGCTATTAACTATGAAGATTTAGAAAATATCGATTGTGTATTAATAATGTAAGTAATAGGTATCAAGCATAGACTACATCGTTAAGCTCGAGGCCCCAACTCCTCAATTCTAATGCTGCAGGGTGCTGCACTCTTAAGCTGTGAGAATTTAGGAATTTTTGATTGTGAATTCATATTGTAAAGACCAATTAATTACCTTTAGTTAGACTACACCACGAACTCCAGATTCTATCACCTGACCTGACAATCAGACCTGATGCTGCAGAATATTGCACTCCTAGGCCACTAAAAATAATAACGATTTTCAAAAAACTAACTTCAAACGCCTCTATAAATTACATATATAATCTTTGTTTCTACACGTATGTTGAAGTCGGATGGGCATATAAGAAACGTCGAAACAAACGGAGGCGCAACGCACACCAGATTTACACATTTGCCGCCAGTAGGCTATTCAAATTTTGCCGCCCCTACAAATCTCTACAATATTGTGTCAGTTCCTAGATTATTTTAACGACCCAAAGATTTAATTAAGGCTAGCTGAGTCTGGTGGCCGAAGCCCAGCAGCATCAGGATTGAGGAGTTGGTACCTTAAGCTCAATGATATAGGCCAGTGATTAACGGCCGTACTACGCAGCTATGTATTCCATACTTGATACCTAAAATATCAATCTGTAATGGAAATTTTCACGAGCGAAGCGATCGTGAAAATATTTACTAAGTCAGAATCTAAAATTTGATCTATACGATCTAAAATTTTACTTTTTTTATTACTTACTACAAATATTACATCTCGTATCTCCAGTCCTTATTTATAAGAGATATCAAAATTTAAAATATACAGATCGATAGAGACAAAAATTTCGAGTTCAATGGTATATTATCAATTAGTGTACTTAGGACAAAATGTCCCTTACGACATTTGAAATTTCCAGCGTCGATATCAATTCGTCGCTACTTACGTCAATGTTAATTCAAAATTTTTAAATACCAAAATAGATTTTAGATCGTAAAGAGTTTTTAATTTTTGTAGACGCGTTACAGCATAGAAACCAGACAGTTTGAAATGAATTACGACATTACAAAAAGCTACAGTACCCGGCCATAAGGCCGATGTGCAATATGTATCGCCGGGTACTGTATGTACTACTACTATATACTATATATTATATATATATATATATATATATATATTGCACATCGGCATATAAATCATCGTTAATTTTTTCTTGTAAATTCCTCTTTTTAATATAATTACGAAAAAGATATTGTTTAGTTACTTTTTACGTCAAATTTGTAGTAATGGTACACATCTATGACCATCGCAGTTGGGATGAAAATCATTCAATTGTATAATGCTTTCACGTTCGTTTAATCGCTCATGCGATAACTTCCCAACCCTATAAATTGTCTTTGGTTAACATTCGGCCATTATTGTTTACTCGAATACTCAAGTAAGGAAATCTGGACTATACCTATGTATTTATAACCGACTTTAAAAAGGAGGAGGTTCTCAGTTCGACTGTATGTTTTTAAGCTATTGCATAGCTTTTATCGCGGGCTTTGAACTAAGACAAACAGTTTGAGCGCGGCGACCGAATCAAGAAATTCCGTAATGAAAAAAAACCTAACACCGTCGTTCAGTAAGCGTTCAACATTTTAGAGGTTCACAAGTAGCTCTGTTCGGCGCAGTGGGCGAGCGGCCGCTTTCTTTACCGTATGGTGTATGATGATTGATGTCGCAGGTTCGAATCTCACTCGCGAAGAATTGACAGTGCGCTTTTCTTGTTTGTTTGTTTTTTAATTAAATAATTAATTTTTGCATAATTTTTATTATGCAAAAAAAAATATTGCATAAATATTATAATTGCATAAGTTGATAAAAAATGCTATGCAATAGCTTTACTGCGGCAGTCCCCGAGTGCCACTTAATTTTTTATTTTAATTTACTTACCTAGACATAAGCTTACAAAAAAAATAATTTATGAGCCCTTATTTAAGCTCATTTATCTTGTACAAATAAATTAATGTTCAGTTACATGTTTATGTTCAATATTTAGCATTGTAGAAGGCATGTAGTAACTAGGGCTTTCGAATACCGGACTTTTTCAATACCGGTATTAATACCGGAAATATTTTTTTCAATACCGGGATCCCGGGATCCCGGTATTGAAATGGGATTTAATTGGGGTTATATGAACGTCCTATCTTTTAAAGGTTTATATTTTAGGTATTATAAACTTGTATAGAATAGAATAGAATAGAATAGAAATGTTTTTTATTCAAATAAACTTTTTTACAAGTGCTTTCGAATCGTCGATGAGTCTAGTATAAGCTAATTCAAAAAGTCACCCTTTCAGAGTAGTACAATAGGGGGTGAAAATTAGTATGGGAATATTTTGATTTTATAGATATTATTTACTTGTTTGGGCGGTAGGTTATTTCTAGGGATCAGCTCAGAAAAGATTTTACGAAAATCCCCCTCAAAAGGGGTAAAGTGAGGGTTGGAATGTTGGATGAAAGTCTTATGAATACTAAACATCTGATCGTTGAGGACCTGAACAGTGATATAGGCTACTTTTATTCCGAAAAAATGGGTGCTGCAGGATTTTTAGAAAACTTACTAAACGCAGACGAAGTCATGAGAAACCGATAGTTTCTTAATGAAACAAATCAACGATAGGAAACTTTTTTATTCTTAAATCACTTATTGATACGTACTGCTGCTTCAGGGCTCTTTCTTCAATAAGTTATGATTTTTCCGAGAGTGATTGTCCGACACACAAATCACAATGTCTGTAATAGACTTAATAGATTTGTCTTTGTTCTGCGCAGACTTACGAGAACAACAAGAATACGCACGGCTCGTACTGCGTAACATGGTTATGTCTCTGCAGTACTCCGTTATGGCCTTGTAATTTGGTTAAAAAAATGCCTTAGAGCTTTCCTTCGCACGGCACCATATGATTCGTGTAGGCCAGCTTTCACAAAGCTCAAGGTCTTGCCACTTCCATCCATGTACATTTTGGAAACATCGAAATTTGTGAAAATCAATGTGCATAACTTCAAGGCCAAGCGTGACAAAAATTTAAATACGCGATCTCTGAGAGATCCCGATAAACTTATTTTTTACCATAGCACCACAAACAGCACATTTTAATAAAAATTGGTATGCTATGGCAATTAAAATATTCAATAAATTGCCAACCGATATCAAAACACTACCAAAACAATACTTTGCACATAAATTAAAGAAATGGTTGCAAGGGAAAAATTTTTACTCCTTACAAGAATTCTTTCAATACGACAATAAAAGATTGAACGCGTTTTACCCACCAATAAAACGTGTTCTATTTACCATCGTTATATTTACCATCTTGTCGACACACATTATGCAAATAAAGAATCGAATTGAATTTATCAATTCCATAAATATTATGACCGAGGAAAACGCTCTTTCCGCCTTAAAACGCTTATAATTATAATTCCCTTTTCAACTCTCACAATAGATTCATTATCAATGCTAGAGGAAGCTTGGGGTTTAAGTACTATTTTTTAGTTTTAGCCTCCATTTCTGCTTTCAGTTATTTTCAGTTCAAATCAACTCAATATTGGGCTGCAGGCATGTCTGCAGATATTAATAAAAATGTGAAAAAGGCCTAAGATCCTGGTATTAGCCAATACCGGTATCCCGGTATTGGAAACCCTCAATACCGGTATTGAAAACGTCCGGGACCCCGGTATTAGCCAATACCGGGATCCCGGTATTGGAAGCCCTAGTAGTAACATGTATATTATTTTGTGAAGTCGCTTCGCTCGCGCACGCTAAACTATACCCAATGTCTCAAGAATTAAGGTGCATTATCGCGAAAACGCAGTTTAGATTTCAAAAAATCTGTTTCAATATCAATGTTCTTCGTGATATTTTTTTTGGATATTTAGGATAAGAGTGTAAATGTGACTACCTACTATGATAAAAAAAAGAAATTGGATTGAGAAATTTTTCATACCGAGTTATAAACAATTTTCAGTTGAAGTAAGATAAATAGATTTTGGTATGGATTTTTTTTTGGATTTTCTTACACGTTATGTTAAATTACATGTTAAGGACATTTAAAAATAAAAAATTGACTGAGCAATTTTGTGGTCGAAATTACGGACAAAAAAGGAAACCTCTTTAAAAAGTGACAGTTCCGTTTGAAAAAAGTTTTGGATTTTTATCAAGTACCTCTTATTAAAGCTAATAATTAGTTTGGTAAAAAAAAATTGGACGGAAAAATTATTTATTTCAAAATATTGAGCTATTTGTACTTTTAGGTATAAATACCTAACTTCCGCATGGATTTTTTTTTGGATATTTTTGTGTAAATTTTGGGTCATCCCATACTACAACCCCGCCAAATTTCATCGACTGAGGATTTGATGTGGGGGTCTCCATACAACAGACCGCCCCATTGCCTAGGCTATAAGGGATATTCGGTAAAAACTTTTTCTTGCCATCAGGTTACGCATGGTTAGTTGATCACTGAGTCCATAAATATAATCATTTCATTAAATGAACCAACACAAACAATAAACATGAAATGGTTTGAGGCAAGTTGAAATGGAATTTCAGCCCTATATTCCAGAACAATAATCCACCGAGCGCGGCACTCGATGCAATTGTTTGTATTTCTGTTGCCCTTTTTTTATTCGCCGTATGCATGACGACGAAAAGGTGGAGGTCGATAAACAAAATGTAGGTAGGCGCTTTTTCATTTCACAGCCAAAGCAACTAGAACCAATAGAGCTGGCCAATAAACGACTTAGTTTGCACTGTGTACATACATGTGCGGTTTAGTAATCCTACAGTTGACTAAAAACTCTAAGGGCCGATTTCACCAACGTAAAATAAGTCTTATCCGAGCATAAAATTTGATATTCTGGCAGAATTGTCTTAACGCCCAATTTATTCATTCAGAATTTTATAGGACTCCTCAACTGAATTGCGGGGTAGTCGTTGATAGCCACTTTCACTTGAGAAAAATCCTAAGATAAGCCGGTACTTTCTGCCATTTCACTGATGACATTGAACTAAACCCATCCAATCCAAAATCATGAAATCAAAAATCGAAAATTTAATCACTATATCCTGATTCCAGGGTCTAAAAACGGCCGTAAACTGTCCTTATAGTACAATAATTATCCGCGACCACGTTTGTTGTTGATAATATTCTCAAAGATGCTCTAGGATCTAGCTAGACTCTAGAGTATTTTTGAGACTATTATCAACAAGGTAAGTCTAGATTCTAGACTGTCCTGCACTATCCCACTGGCTGTCCTCATCACCGTTTACTAGTTATCCAGTTGCACGGTAGCTAAGCTGTGGCATGAGAATGTTTTTTATTGTTTTGGAGAACGTGGTTAGCTGGCGTTCGGAATTATTTAAACCCAGACAGACATGTACACATGCTCTTACTCGTAGAGATACACGCATACTGCGACACAGCTGTAACAATATAAATTATCCTATAGGGTTTACTAGCTTTTATCCACGACTAACTTTTCGTGGATTTGTGATAATCCTTTTTCCGGAATAAAGATTAGCCTTTAACACTCTGCAGCTTTTTTACTAAAAGTAATATCACAATATTATGTTCGTACAAAAACAATACAATATTTACGTCAGTAAATATCATTCGTCTATGAATAATATACATACAGTATAATGCAATATAATAGCCTCAATAGCCCAACGGTTATAGGTGCTGGCTGAATACTAAAAGGTAGCAGGTTCGAACCGTTGCACTATTATCGTACCCACTCCTAACACAAGCTTTCCACTTATTTGGAAGGGAGAGGAGAAAATTAGTTAAGTTCAGCTTGGCTACAGAATACATGATAGTACAAGGTATAAAAATAATCATTAAAAAATAAATAAAAAAAGATCGACCAGTGTAATGGCAGGCCTTATAGCGAGAAGAAGCTCTATATTCGTTTCCAACAACGTTTTTACAGGCAACTTAAGCTAAGTCAGGTGACGCTTTCTGTCAATTTCGTTTTCACGAACCTTAAGGGAACACCTAAAGGTCGAAATGACATTTGGTAGGGGACTGTATTCCGGGGCTACCTGGCTAAAGAGCTTCCTACTTAGGTGATAATTTAAGTACGGTTGGTGTAAACGGGCACTAAAGTATTAAATTGAACGACTAGTTTTATTAAGCACAACTGCAAACAACTCGTACGTACAAAATCCCATCGTTAAACGTAGTTAAGCACTTTAACTAAGTTGAACATGAGACACCGTAAAGTATGGGTAATTAAACAAATCCTCAATCCCAACACGCTATAACTCCTCACCTCACGTAATTAGACCACTGAACTCGCGAATGAGGCGTCGACGCGCTAATATAAACACAGCAATTACTGGTTTAATATCGTAAGACAAATAATGTTCCTTCATAACTACTAACAGGTTGGATTTGCGAAGATTCTTTGCTTAAGTCACTTTTTATTTGATATCAAGATAGACCTCAACTACTGTTTCACCTGGAGGTAAGAGACAATGCAGTCTAAGACTGGGTTTCCACGGCGCGGTTCGCACCCGCGCCCGCAGCGGTTGCGGTACCGCTAGTACTGCGCCCGCCGCGGGCGCAAACCGCCGTGGAAATTGAAACTTCATTTTCCATACAAATCTGCATTCTACGGAGGCCGTGGGCCTGCAACCGCTGCGGGCGCGGGCGCCGAACCGCGCCGTGGAAACTCAGTCTAAGATTGAAGCGGAATAAATAGGAACGGGTATTTGAGTTTTAAGCCCTAACCTCTAATTGGCATCTACGCGGCATCGGCCAGAGAATAAAATCGCTTGGCAATATTTCTCTGCCGTTAAAGTGGTAGCTTGCCATGGCCGAAGCCTCCCACCAGACAAGTTCAAACTAAAGATAACAGAAAGACTTTCATCGACTGTGCAGTTGCGAATTCTGAAGTTCTTCGGCCACATTTCCAGAAATAATGGATCAGTTGAGCAGCAGGGTCAAGGGGTAGTGCAGGGTCAGGTGGAAGGGAACGAGCCGGAAGACCGTTCACCCACGCGCTGGACGGACTCAATCAAAGCGGTGATCCAGACACCGTAAACCGTGGTGGAGTACTCGCGTAACGCAACTAACCGTCACAAGTGGAGGAGCTCCGCGCGGGAGGCGGTGCGACTCAAAATCAATCAAGGAGACTAACGACATTTAACGACTATAAAATTCAAAATTCAAAATTATTTATTTCACGTAGGCCAGCCTGTGGCTCTTGTGACTCTACCACCGGTTCGGAAAGCGGATTCTGCTGAGAAGAGCCGGCAAGAAACTCAGCAGTTGCTCTTTTCAAAATAATCATTTTACAATTATATTATTATGGAGCTATTACATTGTAATACGTTTTTTATACTATCTTGTGGGCAGCTGGATGCCAAGCCGATTTTACCTATATAACTTTGTTAGAATAAAATATAATATTTCCACAATGAGGGGAAGTTCCGAAAAAAAAATTCTACAATTCAATTCATGTTAAAACGGCCAATAATATCAGATCATCCCCAGCAGCCACGCTGACAAGAGTGACCGATTGTGAAGAAGTATTTACAAATATATCTGTTACCGACAAATTTAGTGGTTTTCATGCTACATGACCGAACAATCATTTGTAGAATATTATTCGGACAAAAATAAGTAACATTAACGCCAACTTTGTGAATTACGTCGTATTGGAGCCCGCTCACGCGCCGAGGTGGCATTTGCTGTATATTAACTTGGTACGTGACCGACTTGCTTCGTCCATGAAAGTAGGATTACTTGTGTGATATTAGTTTCCAATTTGCTAGATTTCGTGTAATTATTATGAATCAAATTAAGTGAGTCAAAGATAATGACGCCAACACGTCAAGTCTATCTCTTATTAGTATTAAACTAAGTTTAGATCCTTGTTTGCATTTTCACTGTGATCCTTCTAATTGAGAAACTGGAACAGAATAGCATTGGCTTTTATAAAAACCTAACCCCACGCGGACGAACTCGCGGACTGAACCTAGTATTTCTATTTTTTTATAGCATATGCATTGCTGCCGCAATTTTGTCAAAACTTTACAAATGTACATTGCATTACGAATATCGTCCCTGAACTAGTGTAGTGAGTTCGCATATTCGTGCAGATGTGAATTGTAAAGTACCGGCATAAGACTAAGCAAGTATCGAAGTGAAACCCAAGAGCGAGCCCGGGCGACGATAAACACATAAATAGCCTTTTTACGGAGTCAAGAGGTCACATGTCGCGGGTCCCAGATTCAATTTGTTGGGACCGCTTTACGTCACGCATCTCGATCTCAAACTCCTCTAAGGTTTTATTGGCCGAATAGATTCTTTATTAGAATAAGTTCTTCTTTATTTATTTAGTTCTTTTGTTTTGAGTTTGACTGTATGAAATAGATAGGCAGCTGAACAGATTTATAGGAATGCACCTTTTGCTTGATTAAAACGAACGTTAATCTGATAAACGATAACGACTGATAAACGAGCCTTATCTGATGTCAAGAAACGTAAATTATTGAAATCCAAAAATTTCGTAGAAAATTTGACGCAGTTATACTCGTAGCAATTTTTAGCATAAAAGGTACTCAAGTACCACTTAAATTAACAAAATAGTTTGTGGGTACTTAAACGTACGTCAAACTTTATTTATGAGAAGAACCTAGGGCCTCATAAACGGCAGTCGAAGAAGCTGTCCACTAGACCATTACGGATGCATAATATAACATAATCCAAAACTCAGCATCCCAACACAAAACTTTCTCTCCCCTTTATTACATTTGTAAGTATATCAGTTCCGTACATTCTCCCTTATCCCGCATATTTACTTTTATGTACTAGTCTTAAGAAAACTTATGTGAATATAGCGGAACGAAACAACTGCCTAACTTCCTTGCGAGGCAAATGAAAACAGCCAGCCGCGTATGCGGTTAAACTCGGCTAGGGTTTCCTTATTCAAATTTCTGGAAATGTCATCAAGCTGCGAGTGTGAGGGACTTGAATAAAGTTTTCATCTTCGCATGAAAGAAATAAGTAAGCATGGAAGATAGACACCGATAAATACCGCTTTCTTAGAATGGATAAATCGATTTTCATTTTACATTAATTACTTCAAATATCAAGCACCAGCATCATAATATTATTTCTTCATTTTTTTTTAATTCACTTTATTGCACAAAAATAGTACAATGGGCGGACTTAATGCTAAAGCATTTTCTAACATCCTACCTTAAGATGTGAGACAACACTTCTTCTCTTTAGCAAAAAAATATAAATGCAACTTCCTCACGATGGTTTCCTTCACTGTTAAAGCAAGTGATACTTAATTGCTAAGGCACATAACTCCGAAAATTCAGAGATGTGTGCCTGGAATCAAAACCCCGGACCTACCGAAGAAAGGTCGAAGTCCATAACGACTAGGCTATCACCACTTAACAAAATATCACATTTCACGTGTTACAGGATAACTAATTATTATTTTTCCAGAAGCCTAAATCTACATGAGATTCAGGCTCGTGGAAAAATATTGTTAATAACTTTATTGTTTATCCAAACTTAAAATAAACTCGCAGACGTGTTATCCTTTGTATTGGAGATAAATATATTACAGAATGCCTAGAGGCCTTGCTAAAGTTAAAATAGAAACCTTTTTGTGCGTTCATACAATACGCTCATAGAATAACAACATAACGAAAATGTGAAACTATAGATACCTAGGAATAGCTCTATGCTTGTGGCTAAGTTTGCTTGATTTAACAACAATGTATTTAAAACAGTGCAACATCTCATTTTCAGCAATTTTGTGAGAAGGGTAGATTTATACATTACTATGACATACCTACCTAGACTCCCTAATCCAGCGGCTCCCTACGACTCGTTTGATGTCGTCGTGTCGGTCCACCTAATAGGGGCCCGGGGGCTCTGCCAACACTGCGCTTCCCGGTGCAGGGTCGCCACTCCAGCACCTTAGGACCCCAACAACCATCAGCTCTTCGAACTATATGCCCCGCCCGTTTCCACTTCATTTTGGCGACACGCTGAGCTATGTTGCTGACTTTGGTTCTCCTGCGGATGCCTTCATTTCTGATTTGATCTCGCAGAGATACTCCAAGCATAGAATAAACTATAATAATTCACAAAAAATATTGAAAATTGCGATTACTTACCGACACAAATTGCCTATAGAAAAATAAACAAAAATTTACCAACGTTTCCGATGTAAATATGAAAAACCTAAATTTTGGAGCAGTGTTTGGGAAATGGGATTTTATTTTAGTTTTCATGTTACCTATTTTGAGTTTAAATTGAATAAGAAAATTATTTATTGAACTTATTTAAGTAGAAGAGTTTACTCCTTCTTATATAAGTTCTATAAATAAAAAACCGGCCAAGTGCGTGTCGGGCCACGCGCAGTGTAGGGTTCCGTAGTTGAAAGTCTCAAATATTATGGCTGACCTAGGATAGTGCTTTTGTTTTATTTATGAATATTGAATAAATTTTGAGTTCCATGGTTTAAATACTATAATATTCTACAAAATATGCAACTTACACTACGTGTAATACCTAACTTAGAAAAAACAGATATAACTCCTTAACTAATGAACCCTACTTAGCCGTGATAGTTTTCCTTTAAAATTCATTATATACACTACTGCTGTGAATTTTTTCTTGTATCCTATATACAACCATTTAGCTGGCAGAGGGGGGAGACACTTGACTCTAATAAAATTTAGCACTTTCAAATATCATATTTCACAAACGGATCCCGGAATTGAAAAATGATGTTCCCACTCCCACATTTTTTTTGAAAGACCTATTCAACGACACCCCACACTATGGGATAGACGAGAAAAAAAAAATTCATCCCCACTTTACATGTAGGGGAGGTACCCTAAAAAAAAATATTTTTCACAATTTTATTTCACGACTTTGTCGGCGTGATTGATATTTATACCCTTGTCAAATTACAGATTTCTAGTACCAATAGTCTCTGAGCTAAACCGCGGACAGACAGACAGACAGACAGACAGACAGACAGACGGACGGACATGGCGAAACTATAAGGGTTCCTTGTTTACTACGGAACCCTAAAAATTGCAAGACGGTGACTTGGCGGCGGTGAGTCGGAAGTGGGTTTGCAACAATGAATTCAATTGACATGCAGTGCCCGTAATGAGGCCGGGGAAGTTTATGAATTCCGCCGTAAATTGTGCGACGGATTCCGGTAATTTGGATTTCGGACTGCGGAAAAGAGTACTGCAGAGTTTTATTTAAAAGTTTTTCATATAATTACCTGCCTGGAGTATTGTTAAATAAGGATAAAGGAGTTGTTCTTAAGTGGATCTACTAAATTCTACCGCTTGTTCGAACGTCCTCTATAATTGGAATAGTGAATTCTTTTTTATTATTTTATTGTAATTAGGTTCAGCTTTCTTTTATTATGGAGCTAGTAACTATGTATTACTAACTGCCGCACTCAGAGTCATTCATTAAATTATAATTAATTAATCATTGACTTGTGATTAACTGCCGCACTCAGCCACATGTATTAAATTATATTATTTAATGATTAATTAATTAATTATCGTTAAATCTATTCCTGAATTGTCATGAATGTACAAACGAAGCTTTAGCTTCTGAGAATGAAACTTTTTATACGCTTTTTATTAGTTTCACTTGTAAGTTTGTAACAATGTTTGTAACAATGTTTGTAACAATGTTTGTAACCGACTTCTTTGGGCGCAATTTTGACCCACTTTTTAAAATCCAAGATTAAGTCGTTAAGTAACGATTAGTGACTCTGAGTGCGGCAGTAAGACATTTATTTTTACTTGTCTGGTAAATTACGATTAGATAAATTATTAAATGGTATTTGACATTTCAGCTTTCAGTCCATTTCAGACTATTGCGCTATTGAAGCTAAAATTCAGTTAATGTACTATCCATATCTTTGAAATGGTTTTATGATTATTTCAAAGACAAACTGTATACTTATTTAATTTACATTAGTCATGCTCTTTAATCAGTAATGCACTACTTTACCTTCTGGCAAAATCACGGGCAAGAATTGCCAACAAAACAAACCTATCTAACCAAACTCTATTGGATCCTATCCGTCGATAACCTTGAGATGTAACCCATATAACTCCATAAGGAAACCATAAAACTAAGCAAACACGTATCCAGGCTAACCCGCGGCCCGGCTCGGGAGGCGATAAACAAATAAATAGCCTTTTTACGCAGTCACGGGTCACAGGTCGCAGGTCCCAGATTCAATTTGTTGGGGACCGGCTATGGGGTATCCATGTGAACTTCTTCTTTTAAAAAATACAGTTCTAAAATTAACAGAAAATGGTAGATTACGCGTGACTTTCTGTGTTTTTTCGCTGTTTATAAATTTTTCAACCACGCAGCCCGTCGCCGCCCGTGTTTCACGCTCGTCGGAGCGGACCTAAAAACGTTTTTCCACCGGGTTAAATGAAAATTTCCATACGACCTGTATTTATTTAAAGCCCTGAGGATATTTTTCCAATGGACTTACAATATGTGATTTCATCCATCCATCATTCTGATGTATTCCAAAGCGATAATAATCCTCTTGTAAAATCCTCTATCTACCGAGTAATCTAGGCTATTTTTTTTAAAGCCTAAAACCACGATGACCAAGCTATAAGCTAAAAGCTCTTTTAATAGTTTTTTAACATTTCTTTATAGTAAAAAACACAAGTGAAGTAAAATCGATGTAAGCATCTCAATCAACTTGAAGTAAAATTTGTAAAATTGAGAACTATTGTAATATATGCACAAATTACTCGTACATATCTTATTTAACCAACAACTACACAGTTCTCAAATCTCTCATAGTTTCATATCCCAAAGCCAGTTCGTTGAATTGCCTCACGCCTCAGTTGGAAACTCAATTAATAAACGCAATACGCGTTGTGCGACTTAAAAGTTATTATTACTATAGGAATTAGGTTCAAAAAAAAAATGAAGAAAGAGTAGCCTATGTCCAGCTTTCCAAGTCTTCCACTATACCGACGCAAAAAACCACGTCAATCCATGATTGCTGCGTGATTAAAGGACAAGCCAACAAATAAACTTTCACATTTATAATATTAGTAAGGAAGTACCTAATATGAATAGTAAGGAAAGAATGCAAAGGATTGTGGGAATTCGATACCCTTGAATCTCTGTCACAAGTTACAAATCAATTTTTCTCAAGTTTCAACAAAGGCGGAAAGATCAAACTGTATGGAATTTTCCTGAGAAAGATATCACACCTCTCTCAGGTGAATTCCATTCAATCTCGTAGTTCACGCCAACGCTTACTGAGAATTGATATCGTAATATGTTGGGCCAACTTTCACCTTCTTCGTCTTTATCAAATTATAAGATATCCATAACTGAACATAGGTATTTTATAGAGACTTCCACATAGATCAGTTTTTTGATGTCTGTATTCAGCGACACGTCAGATATAGTTGATTCTCCTCGTACCGTGTCTGCGGGTAATAGAGAGATGCTAGGATCCTTGAGGTATCAAATTAGAAATGAGAAGATTCGTAGGAGACTAACAAAACAAAACTATTAATTATAGCTCTTCGAGAACCGATAAACATTGGGTTGGTGACTGATGACCAAGGGCCCAAATGGCAAACCCACACCAGAAAGCTCAATATTTGTAGACTCCACACTAGTTGGACGGACGATAGAATAGAATAGAATAGAATAGAAATATTTTTTATTCAAATAAACTTTTTACAAGTGCTTTTGAATCATTTGGCTCTACCACTGGTTTGGAATGCCCTTTCTGCCGAGAAGAATCAGCAATCAACTCGGCTCGGATATCAAGTTAGTCGCTGGCAGATCCTTTTCAGACAAGTATGTCCAGCTGTGGACATCTATCCGTTGAGATGATGTTGAACGATGGACTAATAAGTAGTATAAGTGCGTACACAAAGTAACTAGCGAGCTGATTACACGATTGTTAATCCGGCTCGGTTGAAAGTTATACCCCCGCAGCGGCGAAAAGTTGAGCCATCGCCGCCCCGTGATATTAAACCGGTTTAGAGCGGTTTATGCTGGCTTTATTATATTAGCGCGTCGACGCTTTGCTCGCGAGTTCAGTGGTTTAATTGCGGGAGGTGAGGAAGATAGCTTTCAAGATTGCGGATTTGTTAAATTATACACATTTCAAGGTGTCTCTTGTTCCCCAATGTCGACTTTGATTAGCTTCCGAGTGTAACTTTGAAACTAAGTGCATATTATTTTTACCGTAAAATAGATCACAAAAACAAACTACAGGTTTTTAGGGCGTGGAAAAATTTATTGGGTTTGTTTAATAATTAAATGTGAATTTTATTGACGTGATAACTGAATTTTGAAAACTGTACAGCGAATGATAGTAAAACAAGAAGTATCTACCTCCTCACACTGTTCGAGCACCCTTCTGCAAGGAAAGGTGAACAGACAGTCAATTATGACGAAAATTTAAGGATTTTTTTTACTTTTAAATTATAATTTTTATTAAATTAATTATTTTTATTTTTAATTAATTATTAAATTATTATTATTTTGCGTGAAAGAACCGTCCTTTTTGTCCTCTGAGTAGAGAGCCGCGGCAAAAAGGGGACATGACGGATAAGAAAGCGTCACGCAATTTGCCGTCCCAGTCTAGGAGGCCTAGGATGCATGTCGAAGTGATATCTCGCGAAGAGAGAGAGAGAAAGAGATATTGTCAATATAGACTGATTTCTCGTTTACTCTTTTAAACTTCAAAATTGGAGAAAATGACTTCGCCACTCGCCATGTTAGAGTTCGTAGAGAAAAAAAAAGAAAATAATTTTATCGCTACTTTTGACGGAACGAGACGGATCATAGTGTGCAACCATGTTAGTTTTGATAGAGATAATACGAGAAAAGGGGTAGACAAAATTTTCTCACGCGTGCGTGCATGCTAGCTAGGCAGATTGCATATTATGATCTCACAAATCAAAAAGTTTATTACGTGAATTTGATATTAATTTCTCCGCACCTACAGAACAAGTTGGAGCACAAAACTATGTCAAATAAATTGAAACTAAATAGCAACAACACCAAAACTGCTTCAACCTCTCGCCGCAGTTTCATAACGTACCGTCCGTTCATTGAGTTGCGAAGTCTGAAACTCAATTAGTAAGCGCCCGGTTGAGGAACGCTTGACTAGTAACTTCGGATGCAAAAATAGATGAGGTTGTGTGATGAGTTGATGACCTTTGTAATAGCACCGTGACGGACAGACTAACTAATGACAATACACATCTTAAACCAGTTGAAACTAAAGATTTTAGTACCTTAAGTACCATAGAGGTAACTTTTTAAGTCAAAAGTCTAGGTAAAGATCAAAGGTTAAGTCAAAGGTTAGATGTTTTCGGAGTCAGCTACGATTTATTCAATTAAATATCACTGGCTTTGACGGTGAAGGAAAACATCGTGAGCAAACCTGAGAGTGAACCTCCACCGCTGTACGGTCTGCCTCCATCTGCCAAACCGCACTTGGCCAGCGTGAATTGTGACCTTCCTTTATAATTTTGAGATTAGACTTGTGCAAACTTTGAAAATCCTATCTTATTTTCATATCAATAATGCTATCTATATATTTATTAATTTGGTTCTTTTTGGTTAATTTTGGTTCTAATTCTAAGCTCTGGCAAAACTTTAATATTTATAAGCTAATTGTTTTGTATTTTTTGTTTCAGGTACGAACCTTGGAGCCCATAGAATACCTACTAAACTAAGGATACCACCTCAGTAACACTGTCTCGTTCTGGCTGACCATGTCTAGTGTCCCATAATGTCTAGTATGCTAATGTGTCCAGTATTGTGTTACGTCCACTGTCCAGTCCCACAATATCAAGTGTCCTAAAATGTCCAGTATCAAAAGATCCACCATGGTTGACCAAAACGTCAAGCATCTCAAATGTCTAATCCTATAATGTTAACCTGCGAGTAGTTACACCAGCTTCAATATAGAGCCTCGATAAAGTAAACAGACAGACTACCTTCAATAATCGTAAATGACACCTAAAAGCCTTAATAAAGCTGACATAACCTTGAGTCGTGATGACAACATTAGTGCTTTATTGAATCCCGTTAGCAAAATGGTTGCTCAAATGGATGTCTGCTCATGTATTTACTAAGAGCTTTGTAAAGTCTATGAAGAATTCAGACGTGCAAGTTTCTTCACAATGTTTTCCTTTACCTTTGAAGCTTGTCATATTTAGTTACGCACATAACTAAGAAAAGTAGGAGTACGTGCCCGGGATCGAACCTGTGATCCCCCGAATAACAGACTGGAGTACTAACCACTAGGCTATCACTGCATCTTTGGATTGAGATCAGCTAAATATACGTGTTTCAGTTTTTTTTTTGGAAATTCCACCACTAACTTATTTTCATAAATTTCACTCAAGCGAAGCCGGGGTAGGTCAGCTAGTATGTAATTAAAATATGCCGATCAGAATATAGCGCCTCTAGTTACATGAAGCCCATTATACAGCCTTCGAAACACCAACCACTATTCGGTAAACACTTTGATAAACTTAACTTGAAATATGTTACTTGTTAACCTTCCAAGTGCTTCTTTGGAAATTGTTCAAGAATCAATCTTAGTTTGTTACTTGAGTGGGCGTCGTGACACGGGGGGGTGTAATTTGACAGGGAAAATGGAAACTTTCTATTGCCCCTCTCATCTCCAGTTCGGAAGTCGTAACTTGGCCGTCATATTTAAGAGCTAAGTTGCGAATAAAAAATCTCACTTGTGCCTTGTTTTTGTTGCAAACTTTTTTTTGTTCTCGAACTCGGATAAGCGACTGTATGAAATTTACGCTAAGTATATGCTCTCTAGGGGACTTTATTATCTTCGTATGTCGTTTATACTTACTCTCTTTTTGTATTCTTGGAACTCGTAACATCTAATTTATCATAGTCTAGCGGATGCCCGCACTTCTTCCGCGTGGATTTAGTTCTTAAAATCCCTCGGGAAATCTTTGATTTTCCAGGATAAAAAGTAGCCTATGTTACTCTCCAGGTGCTCAATTATACCTATTACCTAAGCAAAAAATTATGTTTATCCGTAGCTCTGTTGCAGCGTGATTGAAGGACAAACAACAAACAAACACCCTTTCGCATTTATAATAATTACTAGATAAGTCAAGCTGCTCTAACTGAACGGTACATCTGTGTTTGTTGTTCAGTTGAACCTTCAATCAGGCTTCAACAGAACTATAGTAGACCGACGGCATTATTTGTATGGGTACAGTAGAGGACCTAAAAAGAGAGATTGATATAAGCTGCTTTTTATCTTTTTTTTTTTCGGGATAGGCTTGCGCTTGACGACAATCAATTCAGGACAACATTGATGAGGTCTAGGTTGGAGCGCGCTTGCCTAGAAAATGCCTATTCACTCTTGCCTTGAAGGTACTGAGGTTATACGTGGCCGGAAACACAGATGTTGGATGTGCGTTCCACACCTTACCGGTTCGATTCAGCAAACCAAAATTTATCTCGGAAAAACCAAGGTTTCATGGCCGAAGTTTAGGTATTTATAGAAAGTAGGGAAATGGATCGGATAATAGATACATGTGAAATGTGTGAGTGATGACAACCGATTGTAGACATAAAAGGTTGGCCAACATGATAAATCATTTGAATTTGAAACTAATAATACTGACGCGGTTTCAGCGTGTTCAGACCACGTTTCGTTGAGTTATTTACGACTTCACAGTTAGTGTAATAAAAGAAGACCACATTCCGTGACCATGTAAGTTGAACTCAATTAAGTAACTTTTTTAATTCACAAAGTTACCGTACACTAATATTATTCTGCAATAATCCGTTGAAGCTTCTGAATATATTAAAGTGGAAGTGAAGTCTTTGTTTTCTCTTTTACTTTAGTAAAGCTTAATAACTACACGGAGAGGTAGATACAATGTGTATGCAATTTAATATGCAGTGGTGTACGGATTTTAACAAAATTAGGTACGAGAAATATTTTTCATAGCAGCGGAATAGCAACTGAATCATAGGTAACGCAAATCAGGCTGCTAAGGTTAACCAAAACCGCCCAAAACTACCATTTTTAAGATAAAAAGTGAAAAGTTTTGTGACAGCAAAAAACTTGAGAGGTGTCAAGGGACACCCGGGTGGAACGTAGCTCCTTTCGATTAATTTTAGTGAAGGAATTGTAATAAACTAGTGGTGTCATCTAGTATTAAATTGATTAACTACGATGAATTATATTATTTAGTTTATTTCTATTGCACTGTTACAAAACCAAAGAGTTACTCTGATGGAGTTACTGTTTTTTCACAGATGGCGTTAGTAGTACAATAACATTTTATCCAATTTATACAATAAAAATTAGGGAAAAATTCCACATTTAGAAATTATTTAAAATAAAATTGAAAATAGAAAATTCAGTCTGTCGAGCTGGGATTCGAACCATCGACGTTGAACTTTTAGGCGACTGCCCTAACCACTAGGCCATGCAGACGTCGTGTTCTAAGGCGAAAACACCGAACACAATGCAAAATTCACATTCAACAAAAAAGTGTCGGTTTCAAAAATGTGTCGAGTGTCGACTCCTTAATTTTTTCCGTCTAGCCCCCTTCCGTACCGCGCGATAAGGAACTACGTTCCAAAAATAAATAGTGATGGCGAATCCAATCCGAACTTGGTCAGCGTTTGAGCCTTATTTGAGACTTAAACCTGTGCTCGGTAGTGGTCGGCGATGGGTTGGCCTTGGTATAGTTTAGATTGGGGATTCCCAAACTATTTGAGGCAAGAGACCCCTTTTCCAAAATGAACTGATACCTCAGACCCCCATAGCCAAATTACTTTAAAAATCCGCTCTCTTATTATTTCCTATTGATACAAAATACCAATTTAAAAACTTCGCCGTTAGTTGAGTAAACTTGACATCATTTCTCTTTAAAATTTTACACAATAAATAGCCATACTTCCTACTAAAATATTAATTCTCATAACAAGTTGGTACCTACACGTAACACAACCTATACAGTATCCTGAAAGTTTCAAATAAGTATTTGTGTTAATAAATAGGGGTCGATTTTTAGACCTCGTCAACCTCGTCAAAATCAGTTTTCGTTTATGTCGACCCCTGGGAAACCGACCTGGAAACCAGGGATCTGTTTTTCAGGAACCACTTTGGGAATCTCTGGTTTAGATGGTATCGATTTTGATGGCAAAGCAAAACCAGACCACATCACTTGCACTTCATGCTATTCTCCGAGTAGAACTCACGACTGTAAGGGCCGATTTCACCAACGTAAAATAAGTGTTATCCGAGTTTTGATATTTTGACAGTATTTTTAATACAAAAACGGTCAGAACGCCCAATTTATTCTTCGGCTTAATGTCATTTGACGTCATATAATCGGCACTAAGTGGAATTTAATTTATAATATCTTAATAGCTTTACTCGCGAATTCATTCGCGTGGATTAGGTTTTAAAAATCTCACACAAACAAACGCACAAACTTTAATATTTTTTGTATACTTGTATCCTTTGTATTACTTGATATCCAAGTATAACAATGATTGTATCATTGCATTTGATAATGTTTTATATAATACAAGCTGATGCCCGCGACTTCGTCCGCGTGGATTTAGTTTTAAAATCCTTCGGGAACTCTCTGATTTCCGGGATAAAAAGTAGCCTATGACACTTGCCAGGTCTTCAACTATACTCATGCGAAAAATCAAATCGATCCATTGTTCCGTTCTTGGGTTATCGAAAGAAAAAACAACAAAAGAACTACACTTTCGTGTTTCTAATATTAATAAAGATTTTCCAAACCATTTAATTTGAACTGAGCTGTCAAATATTTAGGTACTCGGTGGTTTTTTGACGTGATAACGTTTTATAAATCGATGAACACCGGCTGCACGCACGAAAAAGAGTCACGTTCCGCCTAAGCCTATGCGTGCAAGCGAGAGCGCGGAACAAGCGATAGAGAGGCACGATCGGTCGCGAGCTAGTTCTAGCAGCACGCTATTCATCTTTATGACGTTATCACGTAAAACTATCGTCCGTAAACCGACTTTGCAGACAACCAATTTTTTGACCAAAAATAGCATCAACATACAAAACTAATCGAAATAATGGCACCGGGGCAATGTAAAAGCCGAGCGTCCGTGCAAAACGAGCGGCCAGCGCAATAAATGGTGTACAAACACATTTACATTAGTTCCCGTAATGGTCTGCATTAGGAGCCATTCGCCCGAACGAGATAATATAGGAGCTGAAAGTGCTGCTGTTTTTGTTTGGACATGCTTCTTATTCTTAAGATCTCGCGTAAATTGAAGGTGTTCCTACTTCCTCTCGACCAATGTAGAATGCCAGAGGTCCAAGTGTCTGTTCTTTTTAACTGACTTCAAAAAAGGAGGAGGTTCTCAATTCGTCGGAATCTTTTTTTCTAATGTATGTTCACCGATTATTCGAAGACGCCTGAACCGATTTGTACAATTCTTTTTTTTATTTCAAGGGGTATACTTCCTAGGTTGTCCCATTTAAATTTAATCGAAATCGGTCGAGCCGTTATTAAAAAATCAACAATAAATTTTACACTTTGTAGTGGCGCGGGCGTTTGAAGTCGGTTTTTTAAAAATATTTTATTTATTATAGGTTACTAGAATATGCTCGCGACTTCGTCCGCGTGGATTGAGGATTATAATTCCCGCGGGGACTTTGTGATTTTCCGGGATAAAAAGTAGTCTGTTTGTTAATCCTGGGTATGAGCTATCTCCATTTCAAATTTCAGCCGAATCGGTTCATTAGTTGTGGCGTTAAAGAGTAACAAACATCCATCAATACAAACATCCTCACAAACTTTCGCATTTATAACATAGTAGGATTGTAATATAAAGACTAGCGACTGTTCTTTATAATCATAATCTCAACCCATCACCGGCTCACAAGTCACAACGAAGCACAATAGGCTATTAGAATAGAATAGAATAGAATAGAAATGTTTTTTATTCAAATAAACTTTTTACAAGTGCTTTTGAATCGTCGATGAGTCTACCACTGGTTCGGAATGCCCTTCCTGCCGAAAAGAACCAGCAAGAAACTCGGCGGTTGCTCTTTTCAAAACAAGTATACAATTCAATAGATGTAGCTATGTATGCAGTGTTTGCACAATGAGTTCCACAAAAGCATACCTAATTATAATTTAACACGTGTTAAGACGGGCAGACAGAAAGTAGCCCGTTCACGAGCATGACGTGAACCTATTCTCTATCTCAGTGGCGTCAAACCATCACTTTGTATGACGAGATGCGAGATAGACAGTTCTTAGAATTAATAGCTTAGGTCACAATCCACCACGCCAGGCAAGATGTGATTAGTGATTACTTATAACGCACATATTTGGATAGGTCAGAGATGAGATATTGTGAGTAAAAATAATATGCTGAGCAAACACAGTTACATACTGTTACAGTTACCGTATATTCGTAATGGTCCAATTTTGGTGCTATTTCCTTCAACGAAATAATATAGGAGATACGAGTGGAAAGGTTTTTGTTTGACCACGCGCCGTCTAACTTGTTATCCTCGGGCTATTTGACCGGTCCCGCTCGAAAAATTAATTTATTGAACAAACACTACACCGAAAGAGTCTTGAATTTATTTGCATCTGCCTAGTACGTGATGTGAGATTTTCGTTATCAAAAGCCTCCATAGATGCGTAAGTTTGTTTGTTTGTTGGATTGTCCTTCAATCACGCAGCATTGGAACAAGAGATCAACGTCATTCTGCATAGCTGTTGCCTGTTGAAGACTTGGAGAGTGTCATGGGCTACCTTCCAACCCGAAAAAACAGAGAGTTCCCGCGGGATTTTCATAAACTCTTCTTCTTCTTCTTCTTTATCAACCTATAGACGTCCACTGCTGGACAAAGGTCTGCTGCATGGAATTCCACAGACTTCGGTCTTGCGCCGCTTGAATCCAGCGGCTCCCTGCGACTCGTTTGATGTCGTCGGTCCATCTAGTGGGGGGTCTGCCATTTGCCAACACTGCGTTTCCCGGTGCGGGGTCGCCACGCCAGCACCTTGGGACCCCAATGACCATCAGCTCCTCTGTGCAACTATGTGTTCAACTATGTGCTCCGCCCATTTCCACTTCAGTTTCGCGACACGCTGAGCTATGTCGGTGACTTTGGTTCTCCTACGGATCTCCTCATTTCTGATTTGAGCTCGCAGGGATATACCGAGCATAGCTCTCTCCGTCGCTCGCTGGGTGACCCTGAGCCTTCTTATGAGGCTCATAGTTATCGACCAATTCTCGGATCCGTAAGTCATCACTGGCAACACGCACTGTTCCAAGACTTTAGTCTTCATAAACTCTACGTGATTGAAATCACGGGTAAAAGCTTGTACGCGTATCACTTACTGCGAAATAATTGAGATTTAATTTTTACCAAAAAAGTACCTATACTGCTGAATGGCTTTACGGTTTTTTGGTACATAAAATAAAACGTACAGCGTATTCGATATTCACCGGGAAATCATTGATCAACCCAACAAGACATTTCTCATTCCATTCGTAAGTATTGGGAATCAAATAATTCTTAACGCAAAGCGAAGATGCGTTACACGTAGGGCCCTCCCATAAATCGCGCGACGCCCGTCGTTCCCGGCTATAAATCTTTCCATTCACTAATACACCACATTCAAATGTAGCGAGCGGGTGCCGAAGGAATTATGTATGCCAATTGGGATTCCAGTGGTGTTTCCATTGCGATTTTGAAGGTAGAATATGCTGAGATATCAGTAATGTAAAGCCTTTAGCACATCGTCGAGACATCGTTAGGCGCAAGCTACACCGAGAACTAAGTTTAAGTTAGCTTAGCTCTTGGTTCACTATCTTCGTTTAGTAGCTATAGCAGGTTGTATGAACGTAAATTCAAATGTCGACGTTAGAAACAAGTTGTTTCGCTATGGTTTCACTTCTGTTTGATACTATGACTATACATCTATCTCTTTTATTCCGCTGGCTACAATTCAGTAGCAAAGATGGGTAAGTCCTGATCTTTACATTATAATATTATCATCATGACACTGCCAAAAAGAAAGCACAAAAATAATAAAGTACTAACTCTTCCCGTTCTTCGTAATGAAACGTCTTCCATGTGTATTATGGTTTAATATCTTCGGATTCGTTGTTTAACCGTAGCATGATAATTTAACTGCAACATGAAAATACAACTCTTCAATACAACTATACTAAGAACAAATATAATATAATAATCTTAAGAATAAGATGAAACTACAAGTAAGATTACATTATTGACATTATTAGTTCATAAGTTAACTAACTATAAACTTGACAATCGAACAAACAACAGCAACCATCAATGCCTTCCACCGCCAAAAACAGCTATATGTAAAATAATTCGACAGTGAACAAATCCTGAAGGAATGGTTCAAAAACTATTTCCAGTTGGGCCATGGGCCATGGCCCATGGTTGCATAAATAAAGTTCACAAGTGGAAAGAAAATTTTAATAAATAGTTAAAAAAGCTGTCTAAAGAATCAAAGCTACGTTCCTTTAGACGCATGCGCTCTCATTACCAAGACAACACCACTCACCGATAAATAAGCCAACCACGGATCTTACAACAATAGCAACTGAGCAAGGAAGCGGTCCTTTGTGACTTTTAATCTCTTGATGGAAAAACCGTAAAGTGTAATTTTCCTCCTTTACAAAATACCCGGGCAGTTTTTTGTTCTCAAAGGCAAGAGCATCTTATACCTGGATAGTACTCTAAGTCTTTTGTCTTTTTAATTCCTCGTTTACATTATTCCAGTCACTGTATCCAGTTAAATTTATTCAGCACTGGCCAAGAAATTATTGCATCTATTACATTATCTATTACATTATTCCAGTCGTATATAGGTCATTGAGTTGTGTACTTTATTAGACTGAGCACTGTAATTACTCTAGATTGAGCATCTACACGAACTAGTTTAGCTTAGCTGCACTTTTAAAGATGGCTGACATTCTAGTAACGTGACTGGATTTCCCACTGAGTTCATTACACTGTCATGTCGTCGTCGTCCCTGTTTCAACTGATAGAATAGAATAGAATAGAAATATTTTTCATTCAAATAAACTTTTACAAGTGTCAAATGGATCTACCACTGGTTCGGAATGCCCTTCCTACCGAGAAGACCCAGCAAGAAACTCGGAGGTTGCTCTTTTTCAATATAGTTTACAATAGGTACTATGCTATGTATGCAGTGTATGCAGTGTTTCCACAATGAGGCGAAGTTCTAAAAATGCATACTTACAATTCAATACATGTTGAGAGGGGTGGACAGAAATAGCCCCATTCCCGCCAGTGGTATCTGTTCACGCGCATGACACATGATCCAGCCGTTGCTTCGCTCAATTTTATTTGAGGGAACATAACAACCCGCACCACACGACACCACTACAGAAATGTTTAAAGAGTGCATGATATAATTAGGGTACCCTTGAATATTCCATATCTATACATACTCGTAGGTAGGGACTTTCATAACGTACGTTTGGCCATTCCTAGGACCTATTATTCCCCATTAGAACCTCGATTTGCAGGGTTATCAACCTATAAGCCGCAACCATTTCCACTTCACTTTCGTTATATCCATTAATACAAATCTCCTCTTTTCTACTTTCATCACATAGAGTGACAGGACAGGATCCATACCTTCATGATGAGATAATCCATAAGTATTAATAGTACTTACCTATTCATGTTCTATGTCGTTAGTTTCCATACTATTATTATAAATGCTAAAATATGTCTATCACTATTTTTTTAATTGTTCGTTTTACCGTAGAACCGATTTTACCGATATTTGGCACATAATTATATGAGTAGCTTGGAAAAGGACAGAGGACTTTCAATTCCAGAAATTCTTTCGAGTTCCCACGGGATTAAAAAAACTTGTGCACAGATATAGCTTGTAATTTAAAAGACGGACAGAATGCCTTCAAGGTAGTTTTTATTGGATTTCTAAAAACTTTTAAACCAGTGCAAGCACTGGCTAGTCTGGTAACCAACTCTGTTCAAATTATTATTTCAATATAAATTATGCAACGCTGGATTTGACCGCTTGACTTAATGTAAACCGGCCTTAAGTAAGGACACTGGAATAAACCGCCGACCTATTGTTTTAATATAACTTATAAAGCCACTGTCACAGGTGCTCTCGAGATGAACTTAATCAGGGTCCAACGTCTTTGAAAGTAATGGATATTCCTACTACTGGCAAGATAAAGTGTATTGTGCCGACGCGGGCCTTGCAAAATGTTTCATTTTTGCGACAAAAAGCCTTGAGCTTTGCTGAAAAAACCGACACCTGTGAAATCAATTATGGACTTTGCCTGTCTGCTTTCCAAAGAATTTATTTTGCCATTTATCATCGAAATACTAACTTTAAAATATTTTGGCTGCTTTGTTTCTTCGTTACTATAATTTCTGAGTTATCTACGATTGTTGTCAAAGAAAATCATTTTAGGTCCTTTATTTTGATATAATAAATTAGGGTTGTACCTAATAATTGTGTCGAGTACCTATATTCCTATCTATAATATATACAACATTATCAAATGCAATGATATACAATCATTGTTATACCTGGATATCCCTACATAGTAGTGAAGTATAAAAAAATTATAAAGTGTGTGCGTTTGTTTATTGGTTTTTTCTTCAGTCTCGTCGCAACAGGCTACGGATAGATGTGATGTTTTGGATGGGTATAGCCTGAGGCTCCAGCTACATACGAGATTTTAAACACGATAAAGCCAAGTTTTCTTGCCATTTCTTTTTTAAATCTCACTCCACGTAAACGAATTTGCGAGCAATAGCTAGTCAGAAAAAAGTTGTATTATAACCACAGATTAGGTACTAGTTACTACGTAACAGATGCGACAGTGACTTTTTCTACCCAGTTTCCGTATTGTTCCGTTTTGGCGCTGCTGTAGCGTTGCAGCTCAGTTGACAGTATAGGGCTTACCCAAGTCGATAACTCGTTATCGATACTTTAGTGATGTACTTCTATCGACAACCAAATAATGTAGGGATTTCCTAAATACTTAAAATTAAAAATAAAAATCAAAAAAGATAAATTTAAAACTTATTTATTTAAAACTTTTTCCTTAATTTAAAACACTTATATTTTACACAAGCTATTTCTTGAATATCAGCCATTTCTGATACGTATTTTTCTTCCATGTCCCCTTTTAATATTTTATTTAACATATTGCACCAATTGTGCACATGTAATCTTATAACATGTTTTAAAAATATATTTTTTAATAATTCTGTATGTGTGGAACAACACCCCAACCAGAAAAAACTCAAAGAATGTTTAATGCAACCTATTTTATATTTCTACCAATATTTTTTTATGCCCATTCTCATTTAAATAATTATGTATACAATATACATATTATATGTACTCGCATCCCTGTACAGAATTACAAAATGTTCGCTAGGATATGCTAAATTATCAATTTTTAACATTTTATATTCTCTGTTCTATAAGAGTCTAATAAACAATTTAGATAGTAAAGTAAGATTACAATTTACTGAAAATAATTTAAAACGTCAACTAAAATCATATTTTTTGGATAAGTTGGTTTGTTAATGTTATTATAGGTATTTGTGTTTAACAGAATCGGCTTATAGCTCACAATTTAAACCTAAGTGGTTTTCGTGTGCTAATAAGAACATTTTTGTGTATTCCTCTTATTTGATAATAAAAAAAAGTATGAATATATATTTTCATCCATAGAGCTGCTTGTGTAAGTTTATAAGCAACCTTTACACTGGATTTTTTTGTCATTTTACGACATATGAAGCCAGCAGTATACGCTGAGCATTTCACTTTAATTTTCTCTAATATAATTTGATCTCTTGATATAGACTCACTTAAACTACTTGGACAATCTCGTTCTTTTTCCTGTGGAGTGGATGGGATTTGATTTCAATCATTAACATTTTTTTCATTATCATCTAATTCATCTTGAAATAAAAAAATTCCATCTAATAATGTATCACCATTATCCACTTCACAGTTTGCGAATTTTGAATGAGGGCACAAAAAAATTTGATAAAATTAATGACTTAAATGAATAAAGAAATGTGTCGATATGTGGATTAATATTCAATAATTTAGAGCCCTTATCCTTCCAAAAAAAAAATTCTAATCGGTCATGATTAATAAATCTTGGATAAAAATACTCTATGCTGTACTTTTTTAATAATAATTTGGATATCCTAATGAATCTCTAAGGTTGTGATCCAACCTTCTAGGGATGAAACATGCACAAGTCGAGGTTTTCCTGAGTGTATAGCAAGTTTGCTAGTACTGTCTTCAAATTTTAAATCTTTAATTTTTTATAGCTTCTGTCCAAAATGTTTTGTGTGGGGAATTAATTTTAACTGCTTTCCGCAGTTTTCCTTTGGCTGCACCACCTTGATATCAATTGACACTGTCAAATAGTTTATCGAAAAATTCGACAACTTCTGCCGTTGTCTCCATAGTACTTGTCTTTCCAGTGTGAAAGTTATCTGAAAAATTAAAAATATACATAGATAAGTATAGTATGTAGGTCGATGGTACATGTAAATTTTTATTATTAGAACACTAACTTTAAAACATGGTTGATTTGTGACTAATATTCTTGTAAATTATTGTCTTTACATAGAAATAGAGACAGTTAATTTATTAATAAGAATGATTTTTATGGGCATTGGCACTCTTATAATAATTCTATGCTAGTTAAGTCATACTAATATTATAAATGCGAAATTGTGTTTGTTCGTTTGTCCTTCGATTACGCCAAAACAGAGCTATGGTACGACGTGATTTTTGCATGGGTAAAGCTGGACCTGGATAGTGACATAGGCTACTTTTTATCCTGTAAAATCAAAGAGTTCCAGAAGGATTATAAAAACTAAATCCACGCGGATGAAGTCGCGGGCATCAGCTAGTAATTTATTTATATACTTACTGAGTGCATTGGTGTATTTAGCATTGCAGCAGTGCGAGCACTAAACAAGCCTTTCATTTTCTTTATCATTTAAATGATCCCATGACGATCGATTCGCGTATCGCATCACAATCCTAAAAGCTGCACGCTATTAAAGATTATCGCATCAAACAACGGAGGAGAATTTGGAAATTAACCCAGCAAATGCGAAGAAATACACAAGACACTAAACTCGGCAGTCGGATATCAACAAAATCAAAACAAAAATGGCGACATATTAGCGACAAGTTAACGAGTCCCTTAGGTGTGTATTCTGTTGCCCAAGCTGACGATTGCAGCGCCAAAACGGCACATTTGGAACTAAGATGTCATAGCCCTGATTATAACAGTTTCGATTTCCTTCGTGTTCATTTAAAAAATAGTACTAACCTGTTGTAGGTAAGTATTTTTAGTTGTTAAGGATGATTATACGAGTCTGCCCGCGAAATTCAAATTTAATTTGGTTTTTCGCAATTTGTAAACTAATACGACAAACTAGGCTAATGGCATTCTAATTGCGCCAGTAGAATTACCATCTTCACAGGTTAACATAAAAATCTTTACTTGAAAGTGACCAGTTTAAGAAATTAATCAAAATACTGAGTTGGACGTGAGTTACTCACAAATTAGTCGATATTTTGATTAATTTCTTAAGCTGGACTCTTTCAAGTAAAGATTTTTATATAAACCTGTGAAGATGAAACTGCCACTGTCGCAATTAGAATGCCATAAGCCTACTTTGTCGTATTAGTTTACAAATTGCGAAAAACCAAATTAAATTTGAATTTCGCGGGCAGAACTGTGCCTTCCACCTTAATCGAGTCGACGAGCCATACATCTCTCCGGTAGCGGGCGATTTACATTGCAACTCCGTTAACCCTGACATATACTTACTTCTTGACTCTTTTATATCAGAATTTAGTTTGTAAAGTTTAAAGTTTCTGGCAAGTGATTTAGCGTCCCGCTACGATTTCGTGTGCGATCCGATTAGAGGTATGGGTTCTATTATAACACTGCGACGCCATTCATTTTCAGGTTGGCGTGTTTTATGTTTGACTGCATCATCATGATATTATTTTCATAGTAAAATAAAGTTGTTTGTTTTCGTAATTTGAACGATATGATTACATTTTTTTTTATTCGATGACAAGCTAGTACTTCACCTGATGGTAAGTGACGATGCAGTCTAAGATGGTAGCGAGCTAACTTGGATGGGGTATGGCAGTGAACATTCAACCCATACCCCTAATCGGTTTCAACCACGCCATTGTGCCGGAACGCTTAATCGCTTGGCAGCACGTCTTTGACGGTAGGGTGGTAACTAGCCACGGCCAAAGCCTCCCACCAGACCAGACCAGAGACAATTCAGAAATTATAAATTCCCAAATTGACCCCGCCGGGAACCGAACCCGAGACCTCCCAGGTATAAGACAACAGCGCTCACCACTGAGCCAGGGAGGTCGTCAATAATAAACAGCAATATGGGACAGAATAAGTTACGTTCAATAGACCTATCACCCGAACCATGCTATAACTCTAATATTCCCCTTTTCTCTTCAACCAAGCTTCAATCTGGTCATAGAGCAAGATCCCAGTGCCGCCAGACCTAAGTTATTTTCTCAGCCATGATTTGTGTACGATAGAATAGTGTTCGTAAGTCCTTTCAGTGTATGCGTACCTGTTAGCTTGTGCCGACGGCCAATTTCCAGATACCAGGTGCTAAAGGTAGGTAAAAACTAGACTAACTTATCTTAAATTCTCAGGGCTGATTTTGATATATGTTTTAAAGAATATTGTAAAAATTAATAAATTAATACTGCCAGACGCTTACCGCCGGCGGTAACTTTTGCCAGACGCTTTGAAGCTCCCAAAAAAATATATAATTTAAGTTAAGTTATATTCTCAGTTATGATTTTTATACATAATACTCAGAGAACTATTGCAATATCATCTGCAAGCTGCCAGACCTATTGGAGGGGTCAAACATCCCCCCAGACACACATTAAGCGTCCCCATATGTATGAGCGCTAGAACATGATTCACTCGTTTACTTCTACTACTTTTTAGGGTTCCGTAGTAAACAAGGAACCCTTATAGTTTCGCCATGTCCGTCCGTCTGTCTGTCTGTCTGTCTGTCCGCTGTTTAGCTCAGAGACTATTGGTACTAGAAATCTGTAATTTGACAAGGGTATAAATATCGATCACGCCGACAAAGTCGTGAAATAAAATTGTGAAAAATATTTTTTTAGGGTACCTCCCCTATATGTAAAGTGGGGATGAATTTTTTCATGAAGACAGACGGACGGACATGGCGAAACTATAAGGGTTCCTTGTTTACTACGGAACCCTAAAAAGTATTAGAAGTAAACGAGTGAATCATGTTCTAGCGCTCATACATATGGGGACGCTTAATGTGTGTCTGGGGGGATGTTTGACCCCTCCAATAGGTCTGGCAGCTTACAGAAAATATTGCAATATTTCCCTGAGTATCATGTATAAAAATCGTAATTGAGAATATAACTTAACTTAAATTATATATTTTTTTGGGAGCTTCAAAGCGTCTGGCAAAAGTTACCGCCGCGCGCCGGCGGTAAGCGTCTGGCGGTATTAATTTATTAATTTTTACAATATTCTTTAAAACAGATATGAAAATCAGCCCTGAGAATTTAAGATAAGTTAGTCTAGTTTTTACCTACCTTTAGCACCTGATATCTGGAAATTGGCCGTCGGCACAAGCTAACAGGTACGCATATACTGAAAGGACTTACGAACACTATTCTATCGTACATAAATCATGGCTGAGAAAATAACTTAGGTCTGGCGGCACTGGGATCTTGGACCATCATAGAAGTAGGTACGACAATATAGATTTTAGACCTTTTTCGCTCTACCTTAGCTCAAACTTGCATGCGGTCGCTCATATTGTTGAAGTAAGTACAGAAAGCTATAGTCTGGCTAGCGAAACATGAACCTAGCAAAGCGCGGCAAATTCAAAAATGATGAAGAAGGCAACACAGAAAATAGTTGGAAAAAACGATTTTGATACTTTTATCTTTATAAATTAATAATATATTTTTACTCCCGGAACTTAAAATTTTCGGATTAAAGTATTTTGTGTGTTAACCCAGCCTATAAACTACGTGTAAGCAAAATTTCATCCAAATCTGTTCAACAATTTTGTGTGATTAAGTATTGATTAATGGTGTGAAAAGACACAGCAGGTTCAAGCAAATTTGTATGAAAATAATTACTTAGATAAGAATATCACTTAAATAATCAGGTAAAAATCAAAGTCATTCATTCAATAAAAACATGATTGTATTTTATTCACTGTAATCAAATTCTAATTCTAAATATTCTACACCCATATCTGATTCATCTGAGCTGCTCAACTCTTCATCCCGGACACTTATTATAAATTGTTCCATATCTTCCGCTATCCCATCCCTGGTTCTGTATTGGTCTTCAACATGCAGAACATGGTCGACATTTTTTTTCCAGTCATCTGCTGTTATGCTTTGGTAAGTTTCTTTTATTACTTCTTGTAATTGAGCTACTGATATAGAAATATTTCTGTTTGCCACTTTTCGCTTTCCAAGACTCCATATGAGCTCTATGGGATTGAGGTCGCAATGGTAGGGAGGTAATCTTAATACCTCATGACCATGCTCTTTTAACATTTCATCTGCTTCATATACTGGCTCAGGTTTGTACTTTTGTACCAAAACCAATAGTTCCGATCTGGTCTGATTTTCTTCAAACATAATGTGATTGGCACGCAGCCAATCTTGTATATCTGTTTTCCGAGTGCTGGTGTTGGGTATCTTATTAATTTGAACTGTATGGTAACTGGCGTTGTCCATCACTATGACGCTATTTGTACTCAAATTGGGTATCAGTTTCTCGCACAACCATTTATTAAAATTTGATGCATTCATGTCATGATGGTAGTCTGCTTTGGTAGACTTAGTGCTGAATGTTAACAATGCATTGGGCACAAAACCATTCTCTGAGCCAGCATGAATGATTATAAATCGTTTTCCTGTGGAAATGTTGTCGATAACACCCTGTGTCGAAGGTCCCTGCCAAGACATTTTTGGCTTATAATTTTGATGGATGTATGTTTCATCGAGATATATTATTTGTTTACCTTCAGCACGTTTTGCAGCAATAGTCCTTAAATATTTGTGTCGCCATGCTTCGAGGTCATATCTTTCAATGAGTACAGATCGTTGATTTTTATTTTTCTTAAATTCAAATCCATTCTTTAGCAAAATTTGCCGTAGTGTTTCTCGGCATCCAGTTAAGTTTATGTTTTCTCTTAAATCAGCCAAAAGGTTTCTTAGGATAGGTACTTGTTTTTTAACCAAATAGAATTCATTTATTTTGTTCCTGATAGCTTGAATATCAAAACTATCTAGGTTGGATATTGTAGACGGGTGAGGTCGTTTTTTGCCTGGAGTTCTGAAGACACCATTATTTGTTTTACCTTCATTATTTATTCTCTTTAATGTTAAACAGCTCACACCTACGAAATAGATACAATAATTATTATATCTATATATATCCATTGCAAATTTCTTTAAAATCGGTCGGGTAGTTCAGGCACTAAAGCGTAACAGACAGACGTACAGAGTTATCTTCGCATTTATAGGTAATAATATAAGTATAGATTTAATTACCTGTCATAGAAGAGATATCTTGAAAATATTTATTAATTTAATTTTTTAATTTTTTTTTTAATTTATTTCTTTATTTCTTTAAAAAATGTACACATCAGGTTTTTAGGGGCCGAGATTATTCTGACTAAGTAACTCTTTTTGTTCCAATTCTTTGAGTTTGGATAAATTTTCCAACACCTCTTGTTTTGCTTCGGAATCTAGGTCAAGATCTTCTGTAAAAATAAAAAAAGATTCATGAAACATTTTCATGCATTAGTCATGTTACTACTCGAACTTTGGCAACAGTAATAAAAATCTTCGTAATTTTAATATCATATTAAGTTAAGTATACATTATTATATCTTTTAAAGCAAAATTTTGAATAAAAGTTATAAAGCAATGAAAAAGAACACATTTTCTTAAAGTATCAAAATAGAGTACTCAACTAACCTATAAATTTTACGACGATGTCTAAACATTCCCTTTTTTGTTTGAATAACGATTCTTTCTCCTTTTGTTTTTCTTTACACTTGTTCATCATGTTAAAAAGAAGTTCTCGTACGCTACTTTTAATCGGTTTACTCATGATTGACTTCTTTATAACAAAAAAACTCGTTTTAATATAGCACAATAACAATGCGACCACAGAGAAGTTGATAGAGACAAAATGTCAGTGTTGCAACTTAAAAAATTGATGGGTTCACCATTCGCTAGCCAAACTCTACGACAGTAAGCAGATACTTAGTGCGGCCATTTAGGGAGAGGCCACACTGGCTACTTTTAGCTGCAGCGATCGCTCGCTTTTATGGCTTTTAGCATTTTTATGGCGTCGTGCGTGATTTGCTCGTTTTTATGGCCTTTTGCGACTGCATTGCGTTTCGCGACTCAAACGCGTTCGTTTATGAATTTTAGCGTTTTTATGGCCTTTTGCGTTCGATCGCGGAATCACGCAGCAAACGCCAAAGGCCATAAAAACACTAAAGGCAATAAAAACGCCTCTATCGCTGCGGCTAAAAGTAGCCAATTTGCCCTCTCCCTTAGTCATTATGGCCAAGACTGCTATGCGTATTGCGTCCTAGCAATTCTCGAGCGCGTGTGAGCTTTACTTGTGGTTACGTCGTTTAAATTGCGGAGTGTGCGTGCCTATCAGAGACTAAGTGGGAACGGTCAGCCGCGAGCAAGTTCTCGCTCACACCACCCTTAAATATACAACCGTAAGCCACGCGTACTCGTGAATTGAAAGACCTATACCTAACGATACTTTACCAGCTGTGGCATTCTCTAAAAGGACAATGCAAAAAATTGTATGGGCACTGTCCCCACCCCCCAACAGACATGGCACTCTTTTCAATATTATTGTGATGCCCCATAAAAAGACTAATAACCATTTTCAATCCAAAAATGATTGGGGTATATTAAAAAAAATACAAATTGAAAGCTCAGAAGGGTAATTTGATAATAATACGTCGATAATTTGCATCAAATTATTATATTATTTATCTCACATTTATCAGACATTAATAAATATTAATCAATCACATCACAATATATCGATGCTAACGTCCGAACGTGACTACGGCTGAATCGTTAATGCCGACAGATCTCATTAGTCAATTTATACACAAACACACATTTATACACATTTATACACAAATCTGTATCACTACCTGTCAATGTACGTCACGACACTACACTTGTTGTTTCATGACGTAGAATGACAGACACTAACAATATTTTGAAATTACTAACGGTTTTGCCTTTGAGTATTAAATATTGTTTCATGAGGTATACTGACAAACATCAATCATATTTTTAAATTGCTAACAAAATAATGTACGCACGCTGAAGTACGCGCGCGCATGCACATTGCACAGGCGACGAAAGGGCGGGATGTGGTCAGATGGAGCGCGGGCAGCGCGCGGCGCGGTTTTTTCTCTGCGTCTCAGAAACGCGTCTGCGTCTTACAATAGCTTTTATTTAGTTGGTTAATGCTCCTGTATGTTCGTTTTATAATTGTAAACTACTAAACTGGTATCCAAAACAATTCACTAAAAATAAATAAACAAATAATTCTAACTCGATTTGCATGAAAACCCCAAACCTTCGGCGGATGTCGTCATAGTAAAAAACCATTAGGCTGACATGATGTATTTACTGAGATATGTTTGAAATCTGTTTGTGGGTGGGGACGCTCTTTTGCATGGTCATTTACTGCATCAGTGTAACGATCACAAAGATCTCTGATTGGCTAGTGCTCTCCCACTATTGGTGTTCTTGAACATCATAAATTCAGCCAATTAGAGGTCATTGCGACTGATGCAATCAATTTTAGAGAATACCACAGCCATGACCACAGCTGGTAAGCGTTTTTCTTCGGATACAGTCGTCCGGTTATTTTAAGAGAGCTATTTCTATTTCATACTAGCCATTGACTCGGCAACATTTTACCGGGTCATATATAAAAACTCCTAAGCGACAAGTGGGCTTGTAATCCAAATCGCGTTTATAACTATGATTTCATCATCATTAGCAACCCTTCAACGGTTCACTACTGAGCGCAGGCCTCCTCTCAGAGAAGGGTTATAGGCCATAGTCCACCACGCTGGCCCAATGCGAATTGGCGGACTTCACACACCTTCGAGAACATTATGAAGAACTCTCAGGTGTGCAGGTTTCCTCACGATGTTTTCCTTCACCGTTGAAGCAAGTGATATTTTATAGCTTGTAAACGCACTTGACTCCCGCACTTGACCCGGGATCGAACCTGCGACCCCCCGAATAGGAGACCACAGTCCTAACCACTAGGCTATCACTGCTTCTAACTATGATTTAGTAAAGTTATATTGTGTTGAAGTTTAGTATATTTGTACATGTGTGCCCGACTTTGATTGAACTTCCAAGTGCTTCCTACTATTCAGCGAGCTTTTATGGGCCTAGCAATGACCCAAAGCTGCATCCATTGGCTGTGTTCAAGGCCGCGCAGTGTACGAAGCCCCATAAAAGAGGCCTATCACGTGGCAATGTAGCGAATTTAGCAACGTCACAAGTATAAAGGGAAACGCGACGCGAGTTATGACCCTCCGGGCTTTCTTTTGTTTGGCCAATGTTTCCGTTTTTATTGCTTACTTTTTTGTTCCTCTAACATTTCTACGAAGTTTTTTTCTCGGGGGAGTAGCCAGGTGTTGAGAAATTTTCGGTAAAATGGATCGCTCTTTGTTTTCAGGTGAGTATTTTATGTTAGTACTAGCTTATGCCTGCGACTTCGTCCGCGTCGAATTAGGTTTTTATAAAATTTTTATCCGCGCGGGAGCCGTCTATTTTTCCGGGATTAAAGGTTATCTATATAACTCTCCAAGTCCTCAACTAAACCCGTACAGAAACTCACGTCAATCCGTCGCTCTGTTGCTGTGTGATTGAAGAACAAACAAACACACGTACCTTTGAGACTACGCATTACCATTATATTGTACAGCTGCCCTGAAAAACAAGCCGGAAAATGCTAAAAATACTTAAAAAGGTCTTGAGGGCACCTAAAATATAATAATAATTGTACTGCGCAATTATGGTAAAATTGAAATCAACGTATAATTCCGAAAGGTATTACCTTGAATATAGGGTTGGCTACCTAAAATATATATCGTGCAGCGCAATTATTGTAGCAAAATTGAAATCAACAAAATAATTCCGGAAAGTACCCTAAATAATATAGGGGTGGGAGGGACTTTAATTATTTCGAACAAGTTAGCGAAGCCATCGAATCGGGTGAAATAATTGCGCGAAGCCCGCTCGCACTAAACACTTTAATTTACCGACGTTGGACGTCCGACGATGGCGTAATGGCGATTACAAGAGATGTCAAATTATAAATAGCTTACTGGCGGCTGTTAAACACAATTTAAGCAATTCTATTCGTGATTGTAGCACGTGATACAATCTAATTGAAACAATGTTGAACTCGTACACAATCTATTCATATTAATCTATAAGTAGGAAAGTAACTGTTGCAGTGATAGCCTAGTGCTTAGGACAGTGGTCTCCTTTAAGGGTGCGTTTACATTGAAGCGGAGCGGAGCGGAGACGTATGTTTTTGTCCAATCAGATTATTGAGATATGACGTGATAATTTTATCACGTCATCCAGCAATAACCTGATTGATCTATTGAAGAAGTCTCCGCTCCATTCCGCATCAATGGAAACGCACCTTAAGACTACGTTAAGAAGTGACACAACCCGTTTTCATCAATCATAATTAAATCACCCGTTAGTAAGAGTATTTTTACGTAGGTGGCCCCTAAATACAATCTCTTAACCAATGTCATTTCCACATTTAGGTGTTGCCTAATGGTCCGTGAAAACGCTTAGGTAGCCCGTAAAACTTAGGGAAGGTTTGTGATAATGGGCATTAGAAATAAGCGAAGTAGTAATGATTTATGTGTAATATACATAAATTAATATACTGATTTCGATAAAATTCGCTAAGGGAAGCACATAGAATAATTTTCATTAAAAAAAATCAATTGGTTTTTACCAGGGATAAAATATAAGCCTTAGCTTCTTACTATGAAAAAAATTGCAAAGCGAAAAATGTGTGTGGGAATCGCTCTATATAAACACATCGTCTTAGCTAAAAGTTTTGAAAAAAAAAGTAGTTAAATTATGACGTGCGATGGATGCTCGAAATGTGTTTCTGATCAAAGAAAATACTTTTCTACTTCCTTCAACATCTACTTACTACTAATTTACTTGGTACTTGCTTGATACTCGTAATATTTAGGATAAGGGGATAAAATAGAATTTTTCTAAACGTTAGTTATGCAAACATCAATCATTGAATTGGATTGTCAGTTATCCGTCAATCACAGCAGTGAGTGCGGCACGACTGCTTGCAAGGTGGCTCTAAAATGAGATAAGGTAAAATGGCGAAGGTATATAGGGTATCCCCATTATATTTTTCTTTCAAAACTTTCCCTAACGCAATTTTCGTACGTGTCTCACAACAAAAAGTTAGGAACGAAGTTTGATTGTTTTTCGTATTTTGGCAAATCTGTATTTTATTAGGATCGAGTCGTCTTTGTGCATTAAACTCTTAGTGGAGTAGTAAAAAAGTTTTTATACGAGGGTACACCAAGTTGAGAAATAATTTAGGGGAGTAGGCTTGAGTTTCTCGATGGGGGAAAACGGCTTCATAGGTTGAGTGCACACTTTCCTGATATCAACAAAACATTTTCTTGGTATTTGATTAGAAGCCGCTTTTTAGGGTTCCGTACCCAAAGGGTACCAACGGGACCCTATTACTAAGCCTACGCTGTCCGTCCGTCCGTCCGTCCGTCTGTCAGCGGGCTGTATCTCGTAAACCGTAATAGATAGACAGATGAAATTTTCACATATTATGTATATCTATTGCCGCTATAAGAACAAATAATAAAAATTAAATTAAATTAAAAAAATTAAATAAAAATATTTCCATGGGTACATGGAAATATTTTTATTTAATTTTTTTAACGGAACCCCAAAAGAGCGAGGTCCGACTCGCACTTGGCCGATTTTTATTGTAGCCCAGATTTAACAGTGTAGACACAGAGTTCATACGTAGAATATGATTTTATTTCACTGACCGCAATTCTTATCTGAAGTGCGTCGTGTAGAATATGCATGCATTCTGTAGATAGCACACACACACACACACACACACCCACACACACACACACACACACACACACACACACACACACACACACACACACACACACACACACACACACACACACACACACACTACTCGCACTACACTTAGCTCACTCTTCACAGTGGTGCCTGTATTTATGTGTTTCGCTTCTACTCGCTTCTACACACTACTTGCTGCTATATATACGTACTGTGCTTATATACACTACACATCACACCCAGGTTAACTTTCAGTTGAGGTGCGATTAGACCAATTGTCATTTAGTCCAAGTCATCTTTTTAGGGTTCCGTACCCAAAGGGTACCAACGGGACCCTATTACTAAGCCTACGCTGTCCGTCCGTCCGTCCGTCCGTCCGTCCGTCTGTCAGTGGGCTCTATCTCGTAAACCGTAATAGATAGACAGATGAAATTTTCACATATTATGTATTTCTATTGCCGCTATAACAACAAATAATAAAAATTAAATTAAATACAATAAATTAAATTAAAATATTTCCATGGGTACAGGGAAATATTTTTTTTTTAATGGAACCCTAAAAGAGCGAGGCCCGACTCGCACTTGGCCGATTTTTTGCAGTTAGTTTAATTCGTGCCTTAGCGGTTCTGGCTCAAATCCGAGCATATTGTGCACAATTATAAAATATACATACTTCAACTAAGTCATGTCTTAAAATGATTATTTGAATATTATTAGTATCAATTCGATGCCTTAACATGGGTAGCCTAAGTATGTCACGCTCTCTTTAAACATTTCTGAGGTGGTGTCGTGTGATGCGGGTTGTTACGTTCCCTCAAATATGTTTGAGCGAAGCAATGGCTGGATCATGCGTCATGCTCGTGAACGGGTGGCACCAGCGGGAATGGGGCTGCTTTCTGTCTGCCCGTCTTAACGTGTTGAATTATAATTAGATATGTTTTTGTGGAACTCATTGTGTAAACACTGCATACATAGCACAGTATCTATTGAATTGTAGACTTGTTTTTAAAAGAGCAATCGCCGAGTTTCTTGCTGGTTCTCCTCGGCAGGAAGGGCATTCCGAACCAGTGGTAGACTCATCGACGATTCAAAAGCACTTGTAAAAAAGTTTATTTGAATAAAAAACATTTCTATTCTCTTCTATTCCATTCTATTATATTCAACTTTGGGCCGTTAAATATAGCTGATCTTAATTAGTTATTGTTACGCACAAGCTGGAACTATCTCGAAAAGTTTCTTAATCGATTAAAAAAGATTCTCGCAAATCGATCTAGACATCATGGAGATATCGATATACATTAAAAGATAGAACATTTAATTGTACCTAAGAATGAGAAAGTCATTTTTAAATATTATATTTAAAACTACGTATGATTTGCATACGTAGTTTTAAATATAATATTATTCAGCTTCAAAAAATACAATTATTATATCTTCCTTGCAAATTATTATTTCTCACTTTACTTAAGAAGTTGTATTAACTGAAGTAAAAACACACAGTGTACCCTCTGTTTTATCTACATTTCATGAACAAGGAAGAAATTCGGGGAAATCAATAGATCATCATAAATTCCGAGGAGTGGAGTGGGCCCCACTCTACCCACGCACTTATCCACGTGAAAAAGTATGTATTATGAGTTATGGGTCAAGTTTCGCTGAACGACTTTTTAATGAGGCACCGGAAACCGTCGTAACATTTTTTTTATTTGGATTGACCAGGGGGTTTATGTAGCTCTTCGAGTTTGTGGGGATGTAAAGAGCTGTTTTTCTGAATGCTGTATGTAGTGGTCCGGGAGCCGGTAACACAAAATTTTCCGCCATGCGGAATCGAAAACTCTTTATGGGAACTAGTTGTTAACAAATTGGGTATTTGAGTGTAGTCAAAATGTTGATATTCATTATTTATAATCGAAAATGTAACATGTAAACGTTTTATGGGAATCAGAAGTTAACAATTACACGATTAAATTAAGCTTGGTATGAGTTAATCTCAATAGCCGAAAAAATGTTTAAAAAAAATTTTTTTAATGCTTAAAATAATGTATAACCGTTATTATTTTCATTGTATTAGATAGAAGTATTCGTACTTTTTCAGAAAAACACTATGCAGATGCATAAGATGACGGAAAAACTTCATCCCATATCTTACACTTTAGTCTTTAAGTAGGTATGCGAGATCGCTCCGGCTAAAAAAGTGGTTTGTGCAATGTTCTCCTGAAAGAGTAGAGACGAGTTTAGTGTTACCGGCTCCTGGTATATACCTAGGTACATCGTGGGAATTATTCATACTTAAAGATATAGCTCCTTACTGACCATAATGTTTTACATTTTGCTCGTTAAGCACCCGCAATAGCCAAGAACAGCTACAAATTTTCAGAAATTTCATAGCAATTTTATGTCACAGCATTATAATTAAGTACCTATTTAAGTTTCCGGTGGCTGTAAGTGCGATACTACTAAGAAAAGTATAAGTTATTGTGAGACTAAAATATAATATAATGTTGCTTTTTTAAAAAGAGTCACTCGATTGTACCTCAGCTCTATAACATCCCTATGGTGCGCCTTGCCCTAATCGTTGTATCTCCTAGTGGCCTTAACTGGTGTGTGGAAACATTAGTATGAATGAAACTGTCATGTTAGATTGAGCAGTATGTAGCGGCTGCTGACGCTAGCGGTTTCGCCGATGGGGTTTGTGGAAACGTTTCGTACTGGGATCAGTCAGTTGTTCCTTAACCGCCGCTGACACTAGTCCACTAATCGGCTCTTGTAATGTAGAATAAATGTAAAGTTAATTAAATGTTTAAAGTCACCGAGTAAGTTCTTTAGTAATTCCCTATAGCCTTGATCCCACTTGACACAGACACAGCGCTACATATTGACACGTGGAGATACCCATTACCAATACTTTTCACATTGATGAACTATATCTACATTGGTGACCTCGACGTGATATGAACACGCAACTTTCTGATTGATAGAGTGATTTACTAACCTACTTAAGACTTCAGCCTCCATTTCAGTGTTTCGATCCCAAGCTCGCAACTCTGACTTTTCGGAGTTATAAATGCGTTTCAAGTAATTAAAAATCACTTGTATTAATGGTGAAGGAAAACCTTAATTAAAAACCTACATAAGGTTTCCTCACGATGTTTTCCTTCCTGAGAATTCGCCATAACGCTCTCAAAGGTGTTTGAAGACCGAGTGTATTGACTCAAACTCATGTTGGCCCCACGGACAAGTTGCTTACCCAAAAATGCAGCCGTAGGTCTCTAAGCTCAAATAACCTAAAGCGTAGCAGTAAAGGGAAGGTACAGAGGTTATAAAAGTAAATGCGAAGATTTAAGAGGACGTCGCGTCTACGGCACCGTAACATAAATCTGCCCTATACATTCCGGGCAAGGTTAGGCTACGCACACACTCGCAAAAAACTCATTAAAGCATTAAGAACGCCTTCGGGCCTCTTCTGGAGTCACGTCACTAGTAGGGCTGTCGCTGACAACTCGCCTGTTGTAATCAATTATGCTTTTACATAATATCTTATATAGGTCCCTTGCAAGGATCGCAAAAGAACACGATCTTGTGCTGCTTATGCGCAGTGGGTGCCAGTGTCAGTATACCGCCAATATACATAATATATTATAGATATACAGGTGGGGTTTTTCCTACCCTACGCTTGCAGGTGCAAAGAGTCGCCATTTGAGCACCTTAGTACCCCAATGAAGAGCTACGTCGGTAACACTACAAGTAGAAATAAAATTATGAAACTAAAAGAAAAGTCCAATTTGCTTGCTTACTCCAGAGAGAACCATTTACCGTCAAATTAATCACGCACTTCACAATTTTCGGAGCTAAGAGCCTTTATAAGCAATTGAATATCACACGCTCTAACGGTGAAGGAAAACATCGTGACGAAACATGCACGTTTGAGAGTTCTCCATTAAAGTTCTCAATAGTGTGCGAAATCTTCCAATTTGCATTGAGCCAGCGTCGTGGACTATAGCCCAAAGTTCTCAATAGTGTTCGAAATCTTCCAATTTGCATTGAGCCAGCCTGGTGGACTATGGCCTATTACTCCTCTCTAAGAGGTGACCTGCGCTCAGTAGTGAGCCGTTAGTGGGTTGCCGATGATGATTGCCAACCCTAGTAACAAAGCTCGCACGCCAATGTCTGTACAAATAAAGGATTCTATTAATAATGCTCGCTTATTGGCGCGCCTTTCGCTCGGCAGCGGCAGCGGGACTTACCGGGGGTTCACCGAATAATAATTTACGAAGCTATCACAATATTTGTTATTTATTTAGCGAGGGCCATGCAAACTGTCCTCCGCGAGATCTCGGGCTTTTGTGTTGAAAATAATGGGAAAGTAAACTGATTATTATTGTATATTTAATTCTCTTTTTTGTACGATCGATTGGTGAACTTTTTGCCGATCCGTAAGCTGACATTGATTCATACCAGTTTGTGTACTTATATTTCGTTAAAAATTTGATGACCCTTGTAACTAAGAAAGGATCTATCATCCTTGTCATGGAATAGAATAGGAAAGTTTTTTTTCATTCGTATAAACTTTTACAAAGGGTTTTTGAGCCTTCAAGTATATCTACTAATGGTTCAGAATGCCGTTCCACTTATTTTATTGGTCCTTGAGTAAACTTAAAAATCAGCCAAGTGCGAGTCGGGCCTCGCTCTTTTAGGGTTCCGTACATATGACCAAATCATTTTTTTAAAACTAGATACATATTTAGATATCTTTGTTCTTAGAAAGTATTAAATTAGCATGGGGAAAAAATTCTCGTTTGTTTTGGTCACAACATACAAATCGCATTATAAATCGGTGTTTTCAGTATTTGTTGTTTAAATACACCAAATATACCAAATATACCAAAATACCATAATATACCAAAATTTCAAATTCCTTACTACTAGTTTAGTTTTTGAGATAGACTCCTAACAAAATTGGTCTAAAACCGACCCGGAAATCTTTTATCCCGGAAAATTAGAGAGTTCCCGCGTGAATTAAAAAACCTTAATCCACGCGGGTGAAGTCACGGGACTCAGTTAGTGATAACATAAATCGCACTCGGTTAAACGTACTCGTATGTATTTATTGTTAGAGATCTCTTAGAATCGCTATTACCGCATTGTTCGACGTCCGATGGCGGTAAATTATGGTGTTTACCGCGAGGGCTTCGTGGAATTTATTTTGTTCAATTTCAAAAGTTACCCCAACTTGCTACTTGTGATTGTGTTCTGTGAATAATTGTATTAATTAAACCCTTACAAACTTTCGCTCAGGATTTTCTGTCGCTGTAACTTCAAAATCCTGCGACAACCACGTATGACGTATGAAGCTCTAGAAATTAACTCAATTATGGACTTGAGGTCCTTAATGGTCGTCATCTTCTTAAAAAGTTGAATTCACAAAATGTTGACATATCCATAGACATTAGTACTTATTGCTTACTACCGACCGTATGATATACCATAATGTTGACTTTTCAGTTTTGTACAACGTCGACATCTTAAAAAGTAGAGTTCTTGAAATGCTGTTTTTGGAAACTTGTTTCTCTTTCTATGTTTAATAATAGTCATCATAACTACGATCATCTTATCCCATCGCTGGTCCACTACTGGACACGGGTCTACTCTAAGAATGACAAAATGAGAAGGGTTTAGGCCGTAACCCACCACACTGGCTGAGTGTAGATTCGCACACTTTTATGAAGATTATGGAGAACTCAGGCAAGAAGACTTCCTGCACCATTAAACCAAGTGATATTTAATTGCTTCAAACTTACATAACTCCGAAATCTAAGTGCGTGCCTGAGATTCAAACACTGGACACCGAGCGCGGCGCAGTCTTCTACGTCACTTCTATATAATAATTATTCATAAAAACAATAACTTACTTCCCGGAAGGTCCAACTCCCCGAACGTCCAATGTGTCCGTTACTTTCTATTCTCCAAATTTCCAGTCTGCCCGCTAGGTCTTATTCCCGCAAGGTCCAATCCCCAAAAGGTCCAATTCCCCAACGTCAATGCCTATCCTTCTGTGCATTGTATTATACCTGTGATTATACCTCATTGCTAATTATGAATGAAATGTTTTTCTGTTTTGTTTCAGGTGGATACATCAATTAATTGCGCAATATACACTCCACTTCAGCCATAAGTATGCTCAGTTTAAAACATAATAGTATTTACAACTAATTAAAGCCGGGCAAATATTAAACAGCGGGGCGCGGGCGGAGCTTTAGCGAGAAATTAAAGTCACAATAATCTACATTATTTTTAGAACAAATAACGGCACAATACGTGGCAGTGAAAATTATCCAAGTCCAGCTTCGTAGAGCGTGGTCTCTGTCGGACTAAAACGAGACTATGTTATGACTTCTCATGCACATTGAGGCATCCATAGTTGTCCAAATATTGCAAGTCCCCTTTCGAATTTATTTCGAATGAAAACTCTTTAGACTATGGTCCACCACGCCGGCCAAGTGCGGAATGACTACACATTGCTTTGAGAATATTATAAAACAAAGAGAACCTTCAGGCATGCAGATTTTCCACACGATGTTGTCCTTCACCGAAGCACGTTATGTGGATTTAAATCCACTTCTCGTTCTTCTTAAATCTCCTTTATACTCAATTAAAAGAGTATAGAGAAGAGAGAGAGAGAGTAGTAACAATACGAGCCACTGCAAAAATGCAAAAGCCTCTAAGTATAGCTGAGAGGCGAGACATTCGCATAACCTAACACCGTGAGAAGCCACTTTAACCGTGTGCATCCTCCATTAGGAATAATTTATACCCAATGTAAAATTCAACTCCTATTCTTACGGAGGCGCTTGCGTAAGGGAGTACGTAATTGCCCGATTTTAATTTATCACTACAAAATTATTTAATACCTAAAGGATTTGATATGCCTATATTAATATATTTTTATTGTGACATCTCAAACATTCTATAATAACCCAGATTCGTCACCGAACGCGCTGCAACTTGTTCATGTAACTAATACAACCTAAATAGCGCAATGGTCAGAGCGGCTTAAATTAAAAGGTCGATGGTTCAAACTCCACCCGTTTCGTTATTGTAGTATCTCTACTCCTAGAACAAGTTTCACGATTAGTTGGAACCTTGGAGGGGAAAGGGGAATATTAGTATTAGTTACGAAAGTAACGAGTCGTGGTTATGATTCAAACTGAGACTGTATCACAGAATGTCACACGATTTTGCGTGAACTGTACCGTTTATTCACGAGCCGTGATCGATAACCCTCTGCTCGTTCTATCTTGCACCGTGAGAAGCCACCTTTACCTATTCCGTTGGGAGTAATTTGTACCCCATGTGAAATATAACACCGATGCTTACCGAAGCGCGCGGGGGAGGGGGCACATAATCGCAGCTTGTGGTCACAATATCCCTCCCTTCATCCCTTTTATTCCAGCACTCTGATTAATAAAAGTTTTTGTGTGGCCGGTGCCAGCCTCCTGTTATGTTTGATTAAAATAACTGATTGTTACTCTTATGAAGAGACGTTGAATAATTTTTATATTATAGAGGTACCGACTTGTAATTTAATATTTTTTCAAACCTTATGTAACTATTCGAGCTGTGAATGTTAAGAGCGCGTGTAACCCCAAAAAAAATCAGATTTCGCGATGAGATAAAACATAGCCACAACCTCATGTGAGGCGCGACAAAAGAAAGCGTTTTGCGCGGAATAGGAGTGTAGTAAGCGCCAAAATACTTTGTAACTCGTAAAATATTCATTTTCTTTTCAATTCGCTAGGCTGGCTACTCTTGAAAATATCAATCGGAATTTAATGTAAAAATTTTGGCTCTGTAATATGCAACACATTGAAAATAAATGAATATTGGTTAAAAATTAGACCCAACTTTGCGATTTTTTATTATCGAACAAATTTCATCATTTTATGTTTTTGCCCAAACACGTCCCTTGGCAGTATGGTGTAATTCTTGCGTGTTTTTTTTCGGATAATTGAAACTTGATCTACTACTGTAAAAATCAAATCTGTTTACTGTTAACGAGCGCACACCCACTCTTAATGATAACAATTTGAATACATCGATATATATAAAAATCTCGTGTCACGATGTATGTTCGGGATAAACTCGAAAACTACTGAACCGATTTAGATCAAACTTCGTAACTATCTGTGATTTGGTCCACTTAAAAGATAGGATAGTTTTTATCTTAATTATTGACATCAATATTTGTTATTGCAAATTAAAATATGTTAATTACACGACAGTCATATCGACATAATAAACAGTTCCAGTATTAGGTTGCTAGGCAACTTAGCAACCTAAATCTCGAACGATATTAGATTGCGGTCTTAACCCAAATAGACTACTTATCTTACTAATCCTTACTAATATTATAAATGCAAAAGTGTGTTTGTTTGTTGGTTTGTCCTTCAATCACACCGCAACAGAGCAACGGATTGACTTGGTTTTGGACCTGGAGAGTGACATAGGCTACTTTTTATCCCGGAAAATCAAAGAGTTCCCGAGGGAATTCAAAAACTAAATCCATGCGGACGAAGTCGTGGGCATCAGCTAGTATTATGTAATTGTCAAATTTAGCGAGATTAAATGAAATTATATATTCTTTATTGTACACCAAAAAAGGAAACAACACACAAAAATAACTTTAAAAAGAAACAGAGTACAATATAGGCGGCTTTATCGCTAAGAAGCGATCTCATCCAGGCAACTCATGGTTGCAAAAACACAGTTTAAGGTGTCACTAATCAATAAAATAAAAATATTTCTAATAATGGCCGAATGGCAGTTATTATTGATTATATAACCGCATTTTACTCTGACCGTAACAAACCTATTTACAATTTTTGTGCGGGGACCGGTGACAATGAAAGCCTCGTCATTGCGTAATCAATTTTTTTTTAGGAAAAAAATATATAAACACTAGTTAATGCCCGCGACTTCGTCCGCGTGGAATTAGTTTTAAAATCCCTCGGGAACTCTTTAATTTTCTGAGATAAAAAGTAGCCTATGTCACTCTCCGGGTCTTCAAATATACCCACGCAAAAAATCACGTCAATCCGTAGCTCTGTTGCATCGTGATTGAAGGACAAACCAACAAACACACTTTCGCATTTATAATATTAGTATGATAATAAGCTTGGCATGCATTTATTTAAGTAGCCATACAATTAAAATTATATATTTTTATAAAAATAAAAAATGTTTTTAACTCAATCGTGGATATTATTTTCTTGCGGTGTATTCGATAGAAAATTTCACACATATGCAGGTTAGGGGATACCAGGGTATCCCCTTTGCTAGGGCATAGCCTAGCATAACCTCTATAAGTACGTATAAAATGCTAGAGACAGACAAATAAAGAACAATACGCAACGTCGTATAAGGATGCTTTATTAGAGCATTTTATACTAGTGAAGCCACAGAAAAACTGATTAACGTAATGTGACCCCGGGCGAGAATCACTACGGGCTCTATAGAGACCGCAAAATTTCATCTGCAGCCTTGCTTGTATCATTAGGAGAGCCAGTTACCGCTAGGGATGTGCCTTCGACATCCTTGTACCGAAATTAAATCTATTTAAATCGGACCATCGGTCTTAAATGATAATAAATTTTTTTTTGCAAAACTTTTTAGTACATTAATAAATCCCACATTACTTTAAGTATTTGCCTTTACATAAGTTCATCATGTCAAGAGAGCAGTGATAGCATATTGGTAAGGACTGAGTGTCTCCTATTCGGGGGGTCGCGGGGGTTCTGCCTCTAATTTTTCGGAGTTATGTGTTTTCGGAGTTATGTTGTTTAAATAATTAATTAGCACTTGCTTTAGCATTGAAGGAAAACATCGTGAGGAAACCTATATTGCCTGAGAGATGTCCACAGTCGGTCACATGGGTTCAGTCCACGTTCGTAACCAATTATCGTAACCAGTTATGAAACAGGAAAAAATTTTCAACGTTTCGTAACCGGTTACGAAGAACGAATTATTTTTCCAGGTTCGTAACTGTTTCGTAAGCGGCTACTATACTAACTTAGCTTTTTCTGTAGCCACTGCACGATCTTGTATATTTAGCAAAATCTTAGGTTAGGTTGGAGTTGTATATAAAAAATAAGGTGCCCGGCCGCAGACCGGGAACTTAGGTTCTATTGGGTTAATATACGATCAATACATAAAAAAGATAAATACGACCCATTTTTGAAACTTAAAACCAGGCGAACTTCGTACCGCCAACTTATCTATTATAAATTTTTTTTTGTTTGTTTTTGTTTTAAACCTTCAGTGGACCTTAAGGAACATACAAAAAAATAAATTAACCGAATTGGTCCATCCATTCTTGAGTTATGCGCTTACCAACATTCATTTTTATTTATATAGATTATAATGTCAAGTTAAGAGGCAAATTAAAACTTAATTTTCATTTTATAGTCAGTTACGAACCCAGTTAACCTTGATTAATAACCAGTTACAAAAAGACATTACTCTTATTCTATTACGAACCCGGATTAAATATTCTGGATTAGTAACTAGTTACGAAACGAAATTTTAGTTATGTGATTTTATTATGCCGAATTATGTCGAATTTCTAACGAGAAACCATAATATTTTAACAGTTATGAACCAAGAAAAATCTTATTTCGTAGCCGGTTATGAACCTGGAAAAAAATTCCTTTTTCGTAACCTGTTACGAAACGCTAAAAAATTTTCCTGTTTCGTAACTGGTTACGATAATTGGTTACGAACGTGGACCAAAGGTTCACATGGCCAGCGTTGAAGAGAAATTGCCTAAACACTTACAGTATTGGGCAGGCGATGGGCTGAGATGAAGAATGCGACACTGAGTATATACAGTACATAGACATTAGATATAAAAATCGGCCAAGTGCGAGTCGGGCCTCGCTCTTTTAGGGTTCCGTTAAAAAAATTAAATAAAAATATTTCCATGTACCCATGGAAATATTTTAATTAAATTTTTTTAATTTAATTTAATTTTTATTACTTGTTGTTATAGCGGCAATAGAAATACATAATATGTGAAAATTTCATCTGTCTATCTATTACGGTTTACGAGATACAGCCCGCTGACAGACGGACGGACGGACGGACGGACGGACGGACGGACAGCGTAGGCTTAGTAATAGGGTCCCGTTGGTACCCTTTGGGTACGGAACCCTAATAGTATGTGTCCAGTGCCTCAATATGGGCCAGTTTCACAAAACACCCGTAATTATGTTCCCGACCCTCTTCTACTGTAATACACTCTAACCTAAAAGTCAATATTATCAACTCGCATACGTAGTGGAGACAAAAGAAAATCTGATTAACGTAATGCGACCACAGGGCGGGCGCGGGCGTCACTAGCGAGCTCTATCGAGACCGCGAAATTTCATCTACAAACGTTACTCGTTGAGTCGCTGCTTGTATTAGTAGTACCGGAGTCGACGCCGGGCATAATATGAAGCGCTAGTTAGTGTAGTGATGTGACTAAAATATCGATAAAATTAATTTATGTAAAATTTTCATAATTTTTTTTATCGATTGAACTTTGGCGCTGAAATTGCCATTGTGTTATTAATTAAAATGTAAGTTAATACTTATGTAGCCCCTATGGACGACCAAACTAATTTTTTTTGCCAAGGCAACTGCCGAGAGAGTAATTTTATGCACTTGCCATAAATTATATTAAAAACAAATTAAAATTTTGTTTACCTGTTTTTTGTAACTTAAAAAATAATACTTGTCATTATTCATTTCACATCGATTTGCATGTATTAATTAGTTAGATAATTTAACTTAGATTAAAATAAAAAGCAGATGGCAAAATGAAATAAAGAGCAGCCAAAAAATGTTTTGTTATAGATTTTCATTTGGCACAAGTAAGAAAAAATAGGAATTCAATTTATTTATAACTATGTATGCAAAGGCGGCCTTTTTCTTTTTTTTTACTGTTTATCGAAATCTTCAACAAATTTTTATTATTTTATTTCAATCTACAATATTATTTTCAACAAAATTAATTTATGATTACGCTACGAAACTTTCCCTTTGTGCATCCCTATTTTGTGATATTAGAGCGCATTGTCGGGAGCTCCAGCGTTCTCATATTTCTTACATCATTAAGCGAACGCACACTCAGAAGTCAAAGCTATCTAGGATTTCTTATGAAAACTCGTCTGAATAAATTGTTGTGTGTTCCGTCGACTGCTTTACCTATAGATAGACTGTTTTACCTACACTACCTAGGCAACGGTTATGAATGGGGTGGATTGCGTTTTATTCAATAACTTTTAATGATGTTAGTATATTTTGTATTAGGTAGTTTCAACTTTCCTGCTACAGTGGTTAGTGCTGCTGTCGTATAAGTGGCAGGTCTAGGGTTCGATTCCCGGCAGGGGCAATTTGGGATATTATAATTTCTGAATTTTCTCTGGTCTTGTCCGGTGGGAGACTAAGGCCGTGGCTCGTTACCACCCTACTGTCAAAGACGTGCCGACAAGCGAATAAGGGCATGTTTCACCACTATCCGTTAAAATGATATGTCTGTCGGTCGAATGTCTGATATATATATCTAATAGATAAAATATCTGTCAGACAAATCTGTGTATTTATCAAAGAGTTTATCTGTCAGATTGTCTTAACGGACACTTGTGAAACAGTAATTTAAACTCTGTCAGATAAGTTGTGGGTAGGCTATCAGGCACTTTATCAGCAAGTGGTGAAACAGGCTAAGAGTTCCGGAACTTTGGCCTAGAGAAACTGATTAGGATAACCTATGGGTTTAAATTACACTGCCCTTTTCAAGTTTGCCTGCTACCATCGTAGGCTGCATCGACACTTACGTGCCATAGAATGAGTTCGCAAGGATAAGTAAAAAAATCGACTGTGACAGACGGACGAACGAAAGGACGGACGGAGAAAGTTTCACCATAAGGGTTCCATTTTACCATTTTGAAACATTAAACATTAAACATCTAACGGTGTTTCGTGAAAACCGTACCTACTGTCCCACGACTGGGCAAAGCTTCTCTGATTTCTCAATTACACCCTATTCCAATTCCTCTTAGTTATAGTATAGTTAGGCCCTGTTTCATCACTTGCTGATAAAGTACCTGATAGCCTATCCATAACTAATCTCATAGATAACGTTAAATTCCTGTTTCACAAGTGTCCGTTAGGACAATCTAGTGGATAACTCTTTTATAATCAAACAGATTTACATGTCAGATATTTTATCTGTTAGATATAATATATCAGAGACTTTAACGGATAGTGGTGAAACAGGACCTCAGTCCAGTAAATTGCACCAATCTCTTTGTAACCTTACGTTAACTTAACGCACAAATTAAAATTGATTGGTTTAGGGTAGAATTTTAATAAAAATAATTCCAACTAAATCCTTTTTATTTATTGAATCTAGCTCCAATATTTTAAGCATTTAATATCCCATGAGTAAATAGACACAAAAGATTCCAAAATAAAGTGTAAATGTGCCTGAAAGCGTTTATGATTTTCACGACAGCCCTTTCATTGCACCTTCATGTAATAACGGAGAGGAAATAAGAATTTAAATCGCCCCTTTTTCCTCCCTAACTCAATACCTGTGCTTGCCTCGCACTAGTGAATGTCTATCGAAGGCTCACATGTGTCCCGAAACAATATTTCTAAATAAAATACCACCATTGGGATCTTTTGCTTTTGGTCCAAGTAAGAAACAGCGATTTTCACAAAAGAGCTTTCCACTTTTTCATCGCTCTTAAAAAACTGATTTATTGTTGATTCTCAACTTTGAATATAATCACAGAATTTTTAATAAAACAAGGAACATGCTAAGTAGAACTTGTTGTATTAGAATTCTACGTTTTCCCCGGTTTATTCCAGGATCCTTGTTCCTAGTAAGTCTCTTCCACTTTCTATATTGCACGCCAAGGCTACCGTGGATGTGTTCGTTACGGATTCGAGTCATGCGAGTAACGTCACAAAACCACTTTGGCATCCGCCATTGATAGGCGTAGAGATCAGAAGAACGTTTCATTGGCCCAGGCCATGACTAGCCTTTTTAAACCTAAAGGAACCTTTGAGTCACCAATTTATCACCGTTTCCACTCTGCTAATTGACCCAGGCTGCAGCGATCTGTAACTTAACGTCATAGTTGACGCTTCTAGATTCATGAAACACGGATCTGATTTTTTTTCTAACTTCAAGTAAATAACAATGATTATTATTTTACCTTAAGTAACTCACAATGATTAATTATTTATTTTAATGATCGCCACCGCTTGTGCCTTGAACTAGGCCCTTAAGTAAAAAACCCACCTATCGCCGCCACGGTATCGCCCGCATTATATTTAAGTGGGTAGTTTGCGCGAAAAACAGCGCATTGGCATTGTTGTCGGAATTGAAAATACACTCGCCTCCCCATTCGCAGATATATCGCCCGCATTACATACAAAGAAAATAAAATTTCCGCTCTTGAGAGCATTCGGGTTGCGCTGCTGACCGAATTCTACACTTTTAAAACTAACTAGTAACGACCGGCCGACACATTGTGAGTCACTAGTGCGTTTTTTCCAGCCGTGTCGCTCATACATAGGTAGATCTAGCGCGTAAAGATGACTTTTACTATATCCACAACAAACTGATAATATTGTAATGTCAGCATTGCAAGCACAAAAAGCAAACCTGGTATTGGAATGGCATTGGCAAAAAAAGGTGTCTAGAATTTTCTGATCGTGCAGTTTGTGTTGAGAAGACGACCACTAATACAGTTACTGGACTAATATAAGCACTGTACTTGAATAAGATAACAGTTCGCGTCATTATTCTCAAGAACGCTTTCCGTAAACTAATGGACTAACTAACTAGATGCTATCCTTAGTAATCATTACTAAATTATTTATAAATGCGAAAGTGTGTTTGTTTGTTGTTTTGTTGCAATCATGCAGCAAAAAAGCAACGGATCGACGTGATTTATTTGTATAGGTATAGTTGAGGACCTGGAGAGTGACATAAGCTACTTTATATCCCGGAAAATCAAAGAAATGGGAAATTTAAAACTAAATCCAAGCAGACGAAGTTTCGGGCATCAGCTACTATTATGTAAAAATTATATAAATCAAATAAATTCTGAAGACATTCGCCTAGAAAGCAAGAATTTGAGCACTAAGTGGCATTTCACTCAATATGTCAATTATCATCAGAATACATTTGCTGCATCGATTTTTATTGCCCTTAGGGAGTGGTTTCACCCCATCGATATTGCAGAACTTTAACCTTTCCTTTTTATGGGCTAGTGCCTGATAGAAATCCTCTGCTGTCTGTCCGTCTGTCTGTTCTTCCATCACAAAAGTCTACAACTTCAGCCGTAATAAGCAGTCCCTTAATATGTACCTCTATCACGGCCAATTAATAAAAATAATTGAACCCTTGAGCGCTCAAGGGTTCAATTATTTTTTATTACTTTTTTTATCAACCTACAGACGTCTAGTGTTAGAATTCGGTCCTGCACCGCCTGTATCTAGCGGCTTTCTACAACTCGTGCGATATCATCGGTCACCTACTGTAATGGACCTTAAAAAATTTTTTTTTTTCAATAAAATTAACATTCAATAAACCTATAAAATATTTTACAAACCCAAAATTCGCTTTCTTTTAGCATAGTTAGGTGTTCCCTTGGAACACTGCCCGGTAGAAACGGGCATACACAACTTAAAGTACAATAATTCTAAAGTAGCGTAAAATGTACAAATCTTCCTTAAATGTAAAGCGCCCCTCTGAAATGGAGTTAGAAAAAAGTAAAACTCCGATACCGGCGCACTGAGTGGCATCCCACTCGGTCTGTCAATTAGTCGCCCAACACACGACTGCTGCATCGACGTTTATTATACCAACCCAGACTCTTCCCCCCCCCCCCTACCTCCCGTGGAAATCCAGCAACATATTCGTACATTTTGTATTATGTAATATGTATATAACTAGCTTTAGACCGTGACTTTAGACCGCGTGTAGTTAGGTTTTTAAGATCCCGTGGTAACCCTCTGTTTTTCTGGGATAAAATATTTTTTATTTATACACTTATGACATATTATGCTTATGACACTTTCCCAACCCTCAACATGCAAAAAATCAACTCGATCCGCTTCTCTGTTGCTGCGTGATTAAAGGACAAACCAAGAAATAAAAGTAGTATTTATAATATTAAGTAAGGATATTAGGCCTCCATCAGATTGGCCGCAAATGTGTGCAGTTCACATGTTCAACTGCGTGCAGTGGAGTGAGTTTGGCAAACGTTGACGCGTGTTGTCAACGTTGCATACGTTGACAACACGCGTCAACGACAACTGTACGAGATACAAGATGGATATCTTGTAACTCGTACAGTTGTCGCGTGCACTAGTCTGGACCTAAAGAAGACAGCAGATAACTGCATGCAGTTGAACTTATCGACTAAGATTATAAATACATAATAAAACCTTAAACATTAGAGACGGGATGATAATAATATAATAAACAAATAGATGCCAATGTAATAAAAGTCCTTTGTTAGACAAACTAACCAAAAATAAAACATCTAAATGTTAGGCACACAATTAATAAATTGTTAGTAAAATATTTATATTCTTTCTCAGGATGTAATGGTACCTTATCGCTTATTGAAATTGTTCAGCGGTTTAGGCGTAGCTCATTCTTCTATTTCTATTTGCCTTAGCATTGATATATCTGTAGCTATGTGTTTCTGCATTTCCCTCCAGTACTTATCGTTGTCTACCAATTAGCGAACTACCCTCGAGCCCTTGACTGCCGCGCGACTCACTTCAAGTCTATACTTGTCTCGGTCTGTTGAAGTATTTTTAACAAGGGTGAGTTACGACAAAAAATATTTAGCCCTTTTTCACTGATAATTTTCCTTCAATGTTTTGTCTCGTCCGGTGAACCTAAGGTATGTTTTTGTGTGCGCATGACGGGAGCAAAGAATATTGTCAAAATTGAATTTCAGAGGACAATAATTTCCAGGTTTGTCGCAATAAATGTCACGGAACAAAAGGCGCCGCTCTACATTAATACAGTACCTACTCTACATAACCAAATCTCCATAAAGGCCTTTTACAGATGCGCAATTGAACTGAAAGAGCTCAAATAGTAATTATGACGTCATCCACCCGTCACGGATTTTTCACACAATCCGACAAATTTGCCCATTGAAAATAACTTTACTGATATCGCATGTGTGTCTCACCAATCCGTTCGCAGGTTAAGCTACGAAAAAAAAACCTTTTTTATTTCACTCCACTGATATAAATCGCAAACGAAAGTATTATAAAAACAATCTTTAACATTTTTAGTAAATTAACTTTTTATGCCTTAGTTAAGCCATTTTAATGATTTTATTATATTTTTATGTTTACCAAAAAGACCAAAAAATTTTACAGTACGTGATATCCTAGAAAATTTATTATTTTCCTTCGGTCGGGTAAATAAACCAAGGGTAGGCCTTGTTGGTTGTAAATATAAGTCGTAATTTGAAGAGATTTAGGTATTGTATTTTTAGACGCTGAACTAGCTAAATTAAGTTCAAATACTTATATCAAATATAATATCAATATCAAATTTTTCATTTTAGATTCTTTTATGGTATTTTTTTTTTTCATGAAGCGTATATCAATGGTTCACTCTAGTACAAATGCTGTATTGTGTAACGTCGGACCTAACGTTCTAAATGTAGCAATTCCACGGAATAAATGGCGACTATTTTGAATAGAATACTATAGTCGATTCAGGTGTAACTTTTTTTAGTACCGTCATTGTATGAAATCGCTTACAATAAATTCTGAAATGGTGAAATCCGAACCGTAATCCGTAAAGATAAAATCCGTATCACTATTTATATAGATCATCGTGGACGAAGGATAAAATGTAGAATGATATTTCACAGATCTATCTGTTAACATGCTACTTCTTGTTGATCTAAAAGTTTTACCTATATGCATAACACAAGGGAAAAATATTATATTATGCAAATCATTATTTTCCAGATTGGCCCTTAATAATAATTTAAACCTGTTAAATTATTTAGACTAAGAGTCAATCTTATCTATTAGTGTGCGAGTAAAATAATTTATTTCCACGGAAACGCAACAAGATTGCACTAAAACTCCGTCGTCTGCGCAGCCTCTTAGCGTATATTTTAGATAACGTTTTAACTTATTGGCTCGTCGAATTAGTTATTTTTTACACTGTATTGAGCATTATCCTGCTGAATCGTGTATAATAAAATTTATTTAGGAGTACCTATTTTTCCCTACTAATATTAAAAACGCGTAAGTATGTTTGTTTCTTCATTTGTCCTTCAATCAAGCCGCAACCGAGCTACAAAGTGACGTGATTTTTGCACGGGTATAGTTGAGGACTTGGAAAGTGACATAGGATTCTTTTTATCCCGGAGAAAGGGTATCCATGGGACTATTAAAAACCATTACGCAGATAACCATGCGAGTAAAAAAAGCTAGTAGTATTATATAAGTAAATATTTGCGCTATATTGTAATTTGACCTTGCTTAAAATGAGGAAAGAAGTTTGAAATAACAAACCCCAAAAGAATAGTTAAAAATCGAAAAAATCAAAATAGGTAATTTTAAAAATCAATTGCTGTTCATTAGTCTGGCTAAAACTCAAAAATCGGGCAAGTGCAAGTCGGGCCTCGCTCTTTTAGGGTTCCGTTAAAAAAAATTAAATTAAAATATTTTCATGTACCCATGGAAATATTTTAATTTAATTTAATTTTTATTATTTGTTGTTATAGCGGCAATAGAAATACATAATATGTGAAAATTTCATCTGTCTATCTATTACCGTTTACGAGATACAGCCCGCTGACAGACGGACGGACGGACGGACGGACGGACGGACGGACGGACAGCGTAGGCTTAGTAATAGGGTCCCGTTGGTACCCTTTGGGTACGGAACCCTAAAAAAACGGCTTGATTGATTTGACTATTTTTTTTTTGTTTTATTTGCCTTAATACAGGTGGTTTAAAAATAAAAAAAATAAGGAAACCCAAAATAACAGCTAAAAAATCTAAAAAATCAAAATTGGTATTTTTTTAATCAACAATTCGGATTTCTATAATATTATATAGATGGCGGGAGCAAAGCCCCGGATAAAAGGTAGTAAAATAAAAATGTAGGAGGTCTCAAAGTGTAATATTTCAGGTGCGATATTATTTAAGCTACCTGGCATAACTGATATTGGCTATTTTCAGAGCTCGCTGTGTGTCGCCGTGTTGATGAATGCATTTTTGTGTAGCAGCTGGTATCGAATGCGAAACATAAAATAATATCGAATATGAATAGTATTTTTATGCCGGTTTTTTGATATAATATTTTGAATGTACATTTTTCATGTAGAACTTTTATTTTTGGCATTTTTTAAATCTTCCCTGTGTGTAAAGCCAAGAAACAAGTGTGATGTCATGTCTAGCCAAGTATACGCACCCAACCTTTTATGTTAAACTAGCTGATTCCCGCGACTTCGTCCGCGTGGATTTAGTTTTTAAAATCCCTCGGGAACTCTTTGATTTTCCGGGATAAAAAGTAGCCTGTGTCACTCTCCAGGTCCTCAACTATACCCATGTAAAAAATCACGTCGATCCGTAGCTCTGTTGCGGCGTGATTGAAGGACAAACCAACAAAACAACAAACATTTCGCAACAAAACAACTCATTTTCGCATTTATAATAATAGTAAGGATGGATATCATTGTCTTCATTGTTTTAAACAATTACACATAGAGATTTTGCAACGATCACCACAGAACACGATCTTGTGCCGCTTGCATCCAGCTGTTGGCAGCGACTCGCTTGCGATCGCCCATCCACCTGATTTCGGGTCTGCATACATTGAAATCACCATTCGAAGACCTCGAGACTCCAACGCCTAATGGATTTTCAAGGTTTATACCGATTTCCACATCAGTTTTGCGACTTGATGAGAATAACATGTCGATATCCTTACATTATAAATAACTAGCTGATGCCCGCGACTTCGTCTGCGTGTATTTAGTTTTTAAAATACCTCGGGAACTCTTTGATTGTCCGGGATAAAAAGTAGCCTATGTCACTCTCCAGGTCCTCAACTATATCCATGCAAAAAATCACGTCGATCCGTAGCCCTGTTGCGGCGTGATTGAAGGACAAACCAACAAACCAGCAAACAAACACACTTTCGCATTTATAATATTAGTAAGGATTGTTCTAGCTAATGCCCGCAACTTTGGATCTAGTTTTTAAAAATCCCTATGTATATAATAAGTAGCCTATTCCACTCCAGGTCCTCAACAACTATACCCATGCAAAAAATCATGTCGAACCATATAGCTCTGTTGCGGCGTGATTGAAGGACAAACAAATATACACTTTCGCATTTATAATATTAGTAAGAATGTTAAATCGTAATACATAACACACCTCGACGCGGACATATTATCGCTTTACCCAGTCGTAGAGATGAGCAGCGACAATTAGCTCAATCAATTATTCGCCCAACGGTAACGCGCCGTGTAATTTATTGCTGACCTATTAATCTGACTCTTCTCACACGTTTCCCAACATTGTTTCATTTTATTGGTAAAATGCCAATATTATGCCCCTTAACGTAAACATTGAATAGCGTCTTTGTCCAGTACACTGAGCCAATAATAACACTCTTTGCATGTCAGTTTATTGTTTCTACTTATTGACCCAGTTCAACGCTTATACTGGGCCCTATTCGATTAACTTAAGATTTGATTTTGATATCTCTCAAATTCCTATTAATCTCATACCTTATCAGTCGTATTGTTGCACAAATTAGAAAATTACATATATTTATAAAACAAGGTGATCTCAAAAAACATAAAATTTTGGTTCAAATATAAACAAAATGCTTAAAGCGCATCTTCTGTTGTGCTGGCTTGCTAAAAACGTAGGATAGGATAAGAATATAACAATGTCAAACTGTGTAACCTATGTGTTTAGCATAATATATTAATCGCATTTATGCTGTGTTTTACAGTTTTGACAACGGTGTATTAAGAGCTACTTTATGAGTTTAATCGAAAATGTGCAGTATAACCTCCTTGTTACATTTATTACGCTAGATTTTGCACTACTTACCATAATACCACGGTGTTAAGTAATAGAAATTCTACTAGTTCCCGCAATAGTGCGATTTGGATAATTCCAGCGCTTATCAAGCGCTGTACAGTTGAACGAGCTCAGCGGAAGTGCGCTCTAAATTAGCGCTTGAAGCCTTCGTTACATAATTGGGTACTCGTGTTAACGTGGTGAAATAATAGCGAGATAATAACTTAAGTTACACTTACCTGCTTTTCAGGTCGGAAGGCTCGCGGTTAAAACACGCGTTGCTTTGAGCTTTATGTAATTAGATATTTTTTTAACTACTGAACACATTTTATATGCCTTCGTATGTTTAAAAACCTTGATAAACAAATTTATCAATTGCACAATATAGTTCCAGATGCCTTAATACTCAAATAAATAATAATATCGACTACGGCCACGATATCTACGGCGTAGCGGTATGCCGTAGAACAACGAGGTGTATGAACGTAAGTTAACCGTCCACGTAGTAAATAACTGACCCTCCGTAAATGAATAATTAACGTCACTAACCGTTTTATGACCAAACCAACATCTCTATTTGTGTCTGCTTTTAAATAATATGATGAAATAGTAAATTGGAAAAGGCCTCTTTTAAATATAAAAACTACTAGCTTCTAATTAGAATCATAGCATCGGTAGGGGATTGAATAAAATGAATTAAAAAAAATCGGCCAAGTGCGAGTCGGGCCTCGCTCTTTTAGGGTTCCGTTAAAAAAATTAAATTAAAAAATTTCCATCTACCCACCTACCCATTTTAATTTAATTTTTTTAATTTAATTTAATTTTTATTATTTGTTGTTATAGCGGCAATAGAAATACATAATATGTGAAAATTTCATCTGTCTATCTATTACGGTTTACGAGATACAGCCCTCTGACAGACGGACGGACGGACAGCGTAGGCTTAGTAATAGGGTCCCGTTGGTACCCTTTGGGTACGGAACCCTAAAAATATGGTAGGTAATTTGTTTCCACCTATATTATGCTTTACTATGCTTGCATATCTCTGGTGGATTGACAGCCTAAGGCTGCTTGTTAACTGTGTGAAGTGTGAAAAGTGAAGTGGAGACGTATTTTATTATCATCATCATATCTCCTCTCGAATGAGAAGAGTTTAGACGTATTTACCTATCATAACTTAATACATTCCATTGGAGCGAAGAATAGCGGAGACATGTGCGCTTTGACCAATCAGTCCCCCTATTGTCTAAAAGTTGCCGATCAAAATCTTATGATCATTTCATTTCAAAGGACATAACGGGAAAGAACATTTTGTGAAAAGTCCATTATGCACTTGGGCCGGAAAAAAAAAAACAGATTGAAAACGCAGCATTTGATATTTGTTTGTTTAAGCACATAACTCTTAAAAGTCAGAAGTCCGGGATCGAACCCGCGACCCTTCGAAAAGGAGATCGCAGTCCTAATCACTGGAATACAGCTATCGTAGCTTAGCAAGTGCTGTGCTGCTAATAAACCTCTCGCGATAAAGGCGCCAAAGATGACACAGGTAGACATAAAGACAGACAAAGCGATCAAACTTATAAAACCCCTCTTTTTGCGTTGGGGGTTAAAATATTATAGTTGTCATTACAATAGAATAGAATAAAATATTAGTTTAGTGGTAGTATAGTTTTTATTCAAATAAACTTTTACAAAGTGCTTTTGTATCGTCAAGCGAATCCACCACTGTTGCAAGATATTTCATACCGTTCCAATCAAAAATAATCGGCAAGTAATATACATTAAAATAGTCGAAAGAGACAGTGTACAGTAGTAATGAACTTTAAAATCATTAACGTTACTTTGTTCATTAGCCCAATGAAGATTAAACAGTGCCGCGCATTTGGGAGCACGTTCAAAAAGCAGCATGGAAGATTATTCCGTTTGAACGCATAAAGTTCATTTGTCCTGCACGCGAGGCCTAATTCCAATCTGCCCACGTTTCCATCGGCCATTAGCTGCAGCGAGCGGTGATGTTAGTTGTTACTGCTGCTGGAATGGCGTACGTGTAACACAAGTATTCATTATCTGTGGCATGACTATTAACGACACCGCTTGTTCCTAGATTTTCAGGAGCGATTTACACTGAATCACATGTAGAATTGAAATTGGATACAAATCAGCGCTGACCCAGAACTACTATGAGATTTTCTAAAAATAATTGCCTGATTGATACTCAGCCGCTGGATTGTCTTAAAATGATTGCTACAGTATGACAATCGCAATCGATTGGCCGTCACCAAAATGCAAAGTTGCTTGCAAGAGTGCCAGTTCAGGTATAACACCGCAATATCCACTGTGTGTGGTGTGTTGTTGTTGTTAACAATCGCAATTGCCTCTGATTGGCTGAATTTATGGCGTTCTTGCTGCATCAATGCATTTTAACCAATAGCGAGAAAATATCAGCCAATCTGAGGTGATTGCGATCGTCAAGCTGTAGCAATCAATATAGACACATTTTTAGACTACAGCTGATATTGTGTACAAATTGATTTCGAGTATTTCGATTTACTTATGCATAGATGCGCTTTGCAGCTGCTGGGTTACAGCTGGGCCAATTTCATCTCATTGATACTCAGCCTCTGGATTGTCTTAAATTTATTGCTACAGTATGGCGATCCCAATCGCCTTTGATTGGCCGCTACCAAAATGCATCGTTGCAGCAAGAGTGTCATAAAGTCAGTATAATGCAGCAATAATTGATGCAGCTTTTCTGCAATCGAACCGAGACGTGTAGAAGTTCCTATTATTATCAATCAAAATACATTCACTGTTGGATAAAGGCCTCATTTATGTAGCGCCAACGCGTTGCCCAACGCTCCAATCCCCATGTTTCATACAAAATTCTAGGCTTTAAAATAATGCTTAAATTGATAATAGTGATTCTTTTTTTCAATCAACATGGGCGTTGAAAGTGGAATTAAAAATCAGCTTGGACAGCTATTCCGTTTGAACGCCAGTTCATTTGTCGGGTCGGGTGAGAGGACTAATTTCAATCTGCTTACGTGCCTATCGCCTGTGCATCAATAGATAGTTCGCAGTATTTATAGGACTATTTCGAGCCTGGCAGCGAACTTGATCACCTACTCTGTAACAATGCTATTATAGCACATTTAATAGAGCACTATTACCTGCGCCGTTCTATATCGTATCCTGTAGCAGGATCATACTTATCCTTACTAATATTATAATCCTTACTATAATATTATAAATGCAAAAGTGTGTTTGTTTGTTTGTTGGTTTGTCCTTGAATCACGCCCCAACAGAATAACAGATTGACTTGATTTTTTTACATGGGTATAGTTGAGGACCTGAAGAGTGACATAGGACTAGACTAGACTAGATTTTTATCCCGGAAAATCACAGAATTCCTGAGGGATTTCAAAAACTAAAACCACGTGGACAAAGACGTGGTCATCAGCTAGTTTCAAATAAAATCTAACAATATCTCCAACATAGTAAACAATAAATAAATAATAATAATTTAATCACTACAACTCCTATCCGGGGGGTCGCAGTTTCGAGGAAAACATTGTGAGGAAACCTGCACTACTGAGAGTTCTCCATAATGTTCTCGAAGTTGTGTGAAGTCCGCCAATTTGCATTGGTCCAGCGTGCTGGACTATGGTCTATAACACTTCTCTGAAAGGAGACCTGTAGGCCTAGCATGCACTCTGTGTTATCTCTATATCTCTATCGAAACTAACATAGTTGCACGCCATGATTCACGTTCTCGTTACGTCAAAAGTAGAGATAAAATGATTTTCTCTATTTTTCTCTACGAACTCTAACACATGGCGAGTGGTGACGTCATTTTCTCGAATTTTGAAGTTTAAAAGACTAAACGAGAAATCAGTCTACATCGACAATATCTCTCTCTCTCTTCGCGAGATATCACTTCGACGTGCATGCTAGGCCAGCTTCGCTCAGTAGTGAGCCGTTGATGGGTTGATGATGATGATGGTTGGGGATCGAGCTGTCAACCTTTCAGTATTCATTCCGTACCCTCAACCGTTAGGCTACTGAGGTTTTACTAGCGTACAAAATGATTTTGACTTGTAAATTATTCATTTAGCACGGGGCAGTAATTTATGAAGGTCTAGTCGACACCCGAGCGCGGCGCCTCGGCCAGTTACGCCTATTAATGGCGCCTACATTGTGTACAACGTGGCAAGATTAATATTTATTTGACTATAAGGAACTAGTGTCGAGCTATTTGCGTGATATTGTTACCTGGCGCCACAAATGTTATGTAATTTGACGTAAATCATACTAATATAAATGCGAAAGTGTTTGCTTGATGGTTAGCCCTTCAATCACGCCGCAACAGAGCTATGGATCGACGTGATTTTTCGCATGGCTATAGTTGAGGACCTGGAGAGGAACCTTAGTGAAAACAGGCATAAAGCACATAATAGGCTGTGTATTTAGCACTATATCAATATGTAATTACATTATTTTTAAAAAACCGACTTCAAACACCCGCGCCACAAAGTATATAATTTATTGTTGATTTTTTTAAAACCGCTCGACCGATTTCGATAAAATTTAAAAGGAATCATCTGGGAATATACTCTTTCAAACAAAAAAATAATTTTCCAAAGCGGTTCAGGCGTCTTCGAGTAATCGGTGAAAATACATAAAAAATAAAAAAAATAAATCCGACTTATTGAGAACCTCCTCCTTTTTAAAGTCGGTTAAAGACAAAATCCGTTTCGATGCGATGTTGCAATGTTACTCTACTTACATAGTACAAATTTAAATTCAAATACAAAATTATTTCATGTAGGCCAATCTGTGGTTCTAATGACGACTCAATCACCGGTTTGGTTAACAAATTCTACTGAGAAGAGCCCACAAGCGACTCAGGACCTATTTATGAGCCACAACGCTCACCAATGCGCCATGGAGTCATCTTTTTTTTTCTTTAACTAGTGTTTGACTACAATCACACCTGATGGTGAGTGAAGGTACAGCCTAATGCTCTACTACACGCTCCGTCTTGCTTGTGCAGTTTAAACTGCGAAGTCCAATCTTCCGCAAGTCAACAAACTGCGCGGGCTACCGTCTTGGCGCAGATAAGTCGTCAGGTAAGACGGAACCTACAGCCGGAAATTTAGATGGAGCGTGCTTCCCCAGAAAATGCCTATTCCTTCTATTCGTATGTTGCCCAACGGCGAAAGGTTCGCTTCTATTTGATTACTTCAGCCGACCGGGCCCAATCGGAGAGATGATCGGCGTCCATTTGCTCAATCAATTATTCGTTTAGCGGTAACGTGCTCTGTAATTTATAGCGGGGCTTCTGACCTATTAATCCGAAACCTCCCCTCGCGCGCGGGTCCGCAAACTTCGCTCCAAACAATGTTCCATACGTTCTTAACGGAAAACCGGAACGGAATCGATAAATCAGGCCCTTTTGTGTGTATTGCTCAATCGATTATTATTATTATTTATTTAACACATAAGCGGTAATGCATTATTATTTATTTAATTAATAAATCAGTAATGTGCCATTGAAATTAATTATTACTGACCTATTCACAAAACTTTTAACCGGTGATTTCATAATAATTTTTAATTTGAAGCTAGCGCGAGATATTTTTAATCCCCGACGCAGAAAGAAAGGGTTATAAGTTAACATGTGTATAAGACATATTAAAGTTAGCGGTAAAATTTAAATATAACGAAATCAATAAGTTTTTGAGCGAATCCTTTATAAAGAATAGTTTCTTTCAACAAATAAACTATTTTATTATTCTACTTCTACTTTCGAATACAATTTTTAAAATGTTTTGGTACAAAGTATTTTGGTAATTGAATATAACAGTATTTTTTCGAAACATTGCCGAGGAGAAGGAAAAATATTTATTTTTGATATGAAAGCTATCAAAACTCGCGTTCCAATAAATATTTTTTCCGGTGTTATTGTTTTATATTTTGCATTCGGCGGCAGCTGGGATTCAAAAACTCATTCATCACAACAGCACGGCATAAACCCTGCTCGAGAATACTTTGAGCTAAGAGGAGACAGTTTAAAAAATATTGAAAATGAAAAAGAATTTTCCAATATAATGCGTCTATAAATATAAAAAGCAATGTCCTCCCGGACGAATCCGGTCACAGAGGCCAATCTCTTCAGAGATTAGCCATCTGCGCGGGAGATATCATGGTGCACAAGTGTGTGCGCAAACACAGGTGCACTCTCTATTCCCTCACTCTCATAGTCTGATGGAACGGAAATCCGACACGACCGGAGAGAGATCAGACGCAGGACCGACGGCTTAACGTGCTCAAACGTCTAATATTAATGTTTATACTTAGAAAAAAAATCAGCTTTTACTAATCGACCGAGCGAAGCGAAGGTCTTTGAGTCTACTTGAGTGAATTTGCACTTGTCCGTCCGTCCGTCCGTCCGTCCGTCCGTCCGTCTGTCAGAGCCTTATAACTTCTGAATTACTGAACGAAATTACTTCAATTTTAGATATAATATGTAAACCGATGGCCTCCAGCCGAAAATGGCTTAAAAAGTTATAAAAATCTTTATTTCAGGGGGGCTCTCATAGAAGCGAATGCGAAGAAAAAAAAAAATTTTGCGTTTCATAGGTTTACAGTACCTCATTTTAAAGATAATTTGGAACAGAGTACAAAAGTATTTTTTTTTTAATTTTTTTCCTAAAATTGACGAAATGGGGGGCTTTCAAAGTGGAGATTATATTTGACCTCAGAACGGAATAACCATTGAAAGCTGGGGCTTGAAAGTTTTACAATTTTAGCGTAATATCATGTACTTGAACAACAAATACTAAACTAGCGGCACGTTATGATGGCCGGTTTGACGTTTGTCCGCTCATGAAGTTCCGTATTAATTGATAACGACTTTGAAGGAAATAATTGTATTACTTTATTGACGATAGTGATGTGCAGAGATTCATAAATTTTATCGAATGTAGTTTTAGGTTTAGGACTCAAAATTTATTTATTAAATTGATTTCTAAAATGTATACAAGTGTAGAAAAATCAGTTTGCACCATTTAAGGGGTGAATGTACTTGTGAATATGAACAATTTTCACTATGTGGACAAACCTCTGAAATCGCAAAAAAATATCAGCTGTTTCATACAAAAGGTAAAATTTTTATTTTTATATGATATAAGTATACCACAACTCGGCATTTGGTTTTCTAAATTGAAAATTTTTAAAAATGGAATCTAATACGATCATCACATAGGATCGCTGGCTAGCACAACTACTACCTCCGGCAAACTCGCGTCAATGCTCAATGCAAAACAAAGCAGTTTCGAATTGACGTTGCTTCGAAAAGTATAAACTGTCAGTGCAATGCGATTGTGATATAGTTTTGACCTGGCTTTGGATTTCAAATATTGATACTGCATTACTGTTGACCCTTGCTCGTTAATTTGGACTCTGTTCAAGCCCTTTGTTGTGGATTTCGTCGATATGACCGAACGTACGCAGAGAACTGTTCTAAATAGTCAGACACGTGAGTTCGTAATACGCCTTCGTAACTATTTCGATCGTGAAGCTCAAAATGGAGGGCCAATTTTACCTATAACGTCAGTGGTTGAACGCGTAGCTGATGCGCTTAATATTGGACAACGAACTGTTAGACGGATAACTAAAAAAAAATATGGCGAGACTGGCACAGAAGAAAATAAACTTCACACACCAAAAAAGAGAAAACGAGCAAAACCAGTCGTAGGCATCGATAGCTTTGATGCCGATGCTATCCGAAGACATGTTTACGGCTACTATTTACAGAAGGAGTATCCAACAAGAAAAAAGTTGGTGCATTCACTGAAGGAAGCTGGATTATTCTTCGGTGGGGAAAGTTCTTTAACGAAGATTTTGAAGACCATTGGATTTCGATACAAAAAATGTAACAAACGCAAAATATTGATGGAAAGATTTGATATAGCGATGGCAAGGTATACTTTTTTACGGCAAGTGAAAGAAATCAAAAATTGGCAAAATGTTGTGTTCTTGGATGAAACATGGCTTAATGCTAACCATACTGTAGGCCGTTCTTGGAACGATGACACAGCAGCATCTACTTCCAAAGTTCCTGTAGGAAAAGGATCGCGACTTATAATTTGTCACGCCGGAACCATCAACGGGTTTGTCGAAGGTGCTCTCATGGCTTTTGCGTCAAAAACCACTGGAGACTATCATGAAGACATGAATGGAGAAAAGTTTACTGAATGGTTTACCTCAATGTTGTGTAGCCTCCCTGAACCATCTATTATAATTATGGACAACGCCCCATACCACTCGATGCAAATTGACAAGCCACCTGCCCAATCCCAAAAGAAAGCTGATATCGTCGCATGGCTTCGTAAAAATGGCGTAGATGCAAACATGAATATGTTAAAAGCGGAATTAGTACGTCTTTTAAAAGAAAACAAACCAACCAAGATCCGATACGTCATTGACGAAATAGCATTAGAACATGGGCACAGAGTTATATGGTTACCGCCTTACCATTGTGAGTATAATGCGATTGAGTTGGTGTGGGCTCAAATTAAGGGATATGCTGCAAGACACAATACAGAACCCCCATTTACCACAAAAAAAATGCTAAAATTATTAGAAGAAGCTTGTGAACATGTGACTAAAGGAGACTGGGAAAAGGTTGTGAATAGAACTGTTAAATTAATAAGGGAAGATTATGAAAGAGATGTGAAAATAGATATTATAGAAAACGAACATATAATTATTAATGTAGGTGATGATAGCAGTGACGACAGTGAAAATAGTAGTATGGACGAATCTGATTAATTATGGCCTTTTGTGGCACCTTTTTTGGTATCTTTTGTATTCATATGTTTCTTGTGTGCATATAAAGTATGTATATTAATTTTCATTCAAATATTCAGTTCGTTCAAATAAATTAAATAAACATATACATTTTTGTTTTATTAAACCTATTTAATCAGGTACAAAAACAAAACTTAATTGTTTTTTGTTCGAGAATAAATTGACATTCCACATCACTATTGTAATGTGTCAAACCGGCCATCATAGCGTGCCGCTAGTTTAAAATTAGATAAATGTAATAAGGAAACTAAATTATTTAACTTTTAATGAGCAGCAACAACAGAACTTCACAATGATGTCAATAGATGGCGCTCTCATCTCATATAGCAAATGCAGCTTTATGTAACATACCTATTATTCAATTAAGATTATTATTTAGTCATTTAGCAAACATCAATAAAACTTCACGTTGCAGTTTGTTTTTACATATTTCTGATCGTGTCAATAGTTGACGCTGTGTACAAGTAATTTAATTTGAATGTTCCAAAAAACTATACCTAAGTTTGATTGAGGCCTTGAGGATTTCACTATAACAGTTCCCTAACCTTTACGGGCTACCTATGTTAAGTTAGTTGACACTTTCTGTCAACTTTGTTATTACGAACCTCTACGGGACAACTAAAGGTGAAAATGACATTGGGATGTTAGAATTGTATTTAGGGGCTACCTATGTAAAGAGACTTCTACAAATGGGATGATTTAGGTATGGTTGGTGAAAACGGGCATAATAATAATGTCAATTTTGATCGTCAATTATGGGAAACCGTTACCGCGAGGTCTCAGTTCGGGGCGAACCACTAGTTAATTGTTTGAGATTTTATCGAGAAATCCTATCTACGATTGCCTTCATTAAACCCTCATTCGTTGCAAACATTGTGGTAATATTAAAACTACTACATCGATAAAGGTTCGATTTAGGGTTTTCTAAATATCCCGTGGGAACTTCTCGACATTGTGTGATATCCTAATCATTGCCAAATTCGTTGAGTACCTAGTTTTGGCATGAAAACGCGTAAACGACCGAGTTTTTAAATATTACTATGAATGAATGAATGAAAATGAAAATTTAGGCGTAGGTAACATTTTTACCTACAATACGTCAGTAAAATATTTTTAATTGAGTAAAAGCAGAGTAAAAGAGTAAACTAATGAATGAATTCAGCCGGGAATGGGCAAAGAGTTACGTTTTATATTACATCCAAACGTTACTTTATAGTAGGCGAAGGGCTATTGTCGATTCGTACCAAAGAGCAGAATATTATTCCATTGAAAACATCAGCCATATAAATCCATGGAACTGTAACGTTCAGAGCACCTAGACCCGACGCCATACAATACGGCATTTGTACGAGAGTGAACGAATGAACGGACAAAGGCAAACGGTTTTTTATTACCCCCAAAGCGTAGCTCGCGGATGGATGGATTTGTGCGACACGAGTGACATTAGTGAGTTTGTTTCGACGATTTGTCGGCTTGCGGGAAAGTGCCGTCGGCTGGTGGGTGAATGGGTGAATGGCTTTACGTGTGAAAAACGTACAGTATGTCCTTGTAATAGCAATTACTAGTCTTGTGTAGTTTTACATAGCACCGCCCGTGCTTTCATCCATCTGGGCTCGGGCTGTGTGTTTGATTGTACATCCTTACTAAGAGCATCGCTTGACTTATACGAGTTTACGTCATAATGTAAATAACCGCGGGCGATAATTGTATGGGAAGTTGTCGCATAGGACAATCGCATACGATTTCTTGCCGCATTTGAGAAATTCTTCTTGTGTAAATGACGGTTAATATTATAAATGCGGAATGTGTTTGATTGTTGATTGTTGGTTTCTCGTTAAATCACGTAGCAATGGAGCAACGGATCAACTTAATTTTTACATGTGGTTGTTGAGGATCCCAAGACTGATATACTGCTACATTATATGCCAGAAAAACGTAATGCTTCGTGGGTATTTTAAAAATCTAACTCCACGAAGACCAGCCTACCGACACATTCGTACCGCTTTGCCAATTAGCATTCCTTGTGATAACTAATTAGTGGTAGAAATCCGTTTCATAAGCTGCCAAACTCAGTTTAAGTTATCCAGCTTCTAGCTTAAACTGCATCATCAGTTACAACCAGGTGAAATCGCAATTAATGAATAAAATTGTTGCTTGGTGGGAAGCTTTAGTCGTGGCTAGTTACCACCCTACCGTCAGTCTCGTGCCTTTTGCAATTTGCCTGCATCGGCGGGTAAAAAGTAGAAACCACAATATTATGTGCTTAATTTACACTGATATAACTCTTTCAAATTAGCCCGCTACCATCTTAGACTGCATCATCATTTACCAACAGATGAGCTATCTTTGTTTATGCTCGGACTTTCCCTGTGAGATCAGATCAGACATGAGGAGATCCGTAGGAGAACAAAAGGTACCGCACATAGCTCAGTGAGTCGCGCAACTAAAGTGGAAATGGGCGGGGCATATAGTTTGAAAATGTGATGGTCATTGGGGTTCCAAGTTGCTGGAGTGGCAAACCCCCCCTCGGGAAGCGCAGTGTTAGCATACCTCCCCACTAGGTGGACCGACGACAACAAACGAGTCGCAGGGAGCCGCTAGATTCAGGCGTCGCAAGGCACCAACCGTGGCCTGTGGAAGTCTTTGCAAGAGAAATTTGTCCAGAAGTGGACGTCTATCGGTTGATAAAGAAGAAGAGAATATAAAAAACGTTGGTAAGAATAAGTCTATGCCAGGAAGTTCATCACCTTTGTGCCATTGTGATCCAAATCCACATTAGCAACTCCAATTCAGAGTATAATTTGGCATCACTAGACACTTTACAGTGTTCATTTGTAATGGTGCGAGTAGATTGAAACGTGAGCGGATTGAAATTTGGCACTCGAGCCGCGTAGCGCGCCACTTTGCATTGAAGCCGTATTGAAACTGTGTAATCTGCGATGGGACATGAGTTTTACAGTGATCATATTATTATTATGAAATCTAGATAGCCACTTTCAGTGGCTGTTCAGGTGGAATATATTCAGACTGCAAGCCGAATGCAAATTCGCAGTTATGATTACGTTATATAGCAGTGCAGTTGGTGTGCATTTGTCTTTCGGACGCACAATATGAACTGCAGTCTGTACTCTGTAGGTTGTCTTAGTAGCAATTACACCAACGTCGAGTGACGTTTAACAGAGGAATAAATTGGGCATTCTAACAGTTTTTGTATTGAAAACCTGCCAAAATATCAAAATTATGTCACGATTAAACGTTACTCAACCTTGGTGAAATCGGCACTAAATCTTGAAGCAATAGACGATAAGTACCTACAGAGATAGTCATAACGCCATGCAATGATATACGAGTATCAATCGGCGAATTGGTCCATCATTCATTGTGAAAACGGAGCAAAAACGATTTCACGGTTGATCCGATGTTCCGTCGCTGCGTGCTTTGTAGGCGAAGCAAACAAACACACGTTCGTATTTATATCTATATACTTACGAGTAGTATATAAATTCTCGTGTCACAGTGTTTGTCACCAAACACCTCCGAAACAGCTTGACTGATTTTTATGAAATTTTTTGTGTATATTCGGTAGGTCCGAGAATAGGTCGTAAACTATTTTTTATACCCCTAAATGGTAAGGGGTGGCCCACCTCAAAATTTTTTTTATGTGTAGTAGCATTAGTAGTATTTGTTTTATTTATATAGATAAGTTGGCAGCATGAAGTTCGCTAAGTCAGTTAGTATTAGATGTATTTAGTCATGATATTTATTTTGCTCTAGTGATTGTGAATGGTCCTTACTTCTTCTTCTTTATAAACCGATAGACGTCCACTGCTGGTTAAAGGTCTCTTGCATGGACTTCCACAGGCCTCGGTCTTGAGCCTCCTATATCCAGCGGCTCTCTGCGGCTCGTTCGATGTCACAGGGAGGCTTCAGTCCTTACAGTAGTTGAAAAATCAGATTGTCATTGATCTGTTCTATTTCAGAGAGTTACGAGTAAGTTCGTTTGTAGGAATGGGGAGAGGTCTAATTGTAATCTGCTCACGTCCGATCGCCCATTACAAGAGAACTCTGTACAATGGACAGTTGACACCAATTCCGATATACTGAGCTAGCTACGTATCTATAGAATTACGTAAGAGGGAGAAACAATAGTTTCATTTAGGTAGGTATTTTATAGCTCAAACTACGATCATGGGTATTTGGTATATTCTTCGACTACATCGTCGATACTTTATTGCTTTTCTGCGTCTATCACAGGCAAGAGGGTACTATCGAACACCTCGTTCTACAAGGTCAAGTCGAGGGCACACGTCCACGTGTTCGCTCTTCTACTAGGTGGCCGCATTCAATCCGTTCCGCCACAAATTTATCCGTGTCCGAGTGTTCCCGTGATGCCAGCAACAGAAATCGCTGGAAGGAGATCGTAAGAACTGCTGTGAATACCAAAGCCAAGAGTGAACGACTGAAAAGAAAAACTATGAGTGAACAATTAAGCCACTACCATTCTGCCAAGAGTGAACGACTGAGAAGAAAAAAAAAACTTGAGAGGTGTCAAGGGACACCAGAATGGAACATAGTTCCTTTCGATTACATTGTGTTCGGTATTTTCGCGGTACAACATTGAGTCTCCGTAGCCTAGTGGCTCCGGCAGTCGCCTAACAGCCTTACAGGGAAAAATTCCACATGTAGAAATTATTTAAAATAAAATTGAAAATAGAAAATTCAGTCTGTCGAGCTGGGATTCGAACCATCGACTTTGAACTGTTAGGCGACTGCCGGAGCCACTACGCTACGGAGACCCAATGTTGTATCGCGAAAATACCGAACACAATGCAAAATTCACATTCAACAAAAAAGTGTCTGTTTCAAAAATATGTCGAGTGTCAGTTCCTCAATTTTTTTCGTCTAGCCCCCTTCCGTACCGCGCAATAAGGAACTTACGTTCCAAAATACGTGTGGCACTCGGGGACTGCCGCGGTAAAGCTATTGCATAGCATTTTCTAGTCGCACGCACACAAACACCGTGCCGAAGTCTGCCGAACTGAAACGACGTTAGACGATGCACGGCTTTCAACGCCACAACGCTATGCCGGTCGGAGTGGGGGTGTTAGGTTTATTTTCGTAACGGAATTTCTTGATTCGGTCGCCGCGCTCAAAGCCCGCGATAAAAGCTACGAGTATGCAAAAGCTTAAAAACTATGAGTGAACAATTAAGCACACAGAAAATTAAACCCCCATTTCACAGTCGGGTAAAAGTATTCTAAATCTGCGGAGTCATGCCCCGCAGCGTGGAGTCAACTCGCGATGCACAGACGGCGAAGTTGGTGTGAAAGACGTTCCCCAACTTTCCAACTCGGTTTATTATAGTTCATAACTATGCACTCAAAGCTTGGCATCCCTGCAGCGCAATACGGGACTCTGTAATGTGTGTGTTAGTAACATACATACCTACGTAGATAATAATATAAGTTAGGTGTAAATGTAGAATGTCCAGCCCCTCTAGCCAAGTAACACTTCGTTATGTCTATTCTCTTTCTACGATAGATGTCACATGAAGTTTTGGCTAGAGCTAGACTAGATGGTGCTGCAGCTGATCAAAGACATAAGTGTCATGATAATATTTTGCGGCATTTTGTAATAAATAAATAATTTGAATTTGAATTTGAATTTGAATTTAAAAATGTTTAAAATGCAAAAAAAAAAACACTACAAAACAGGTACTCTACAGTACATTTACGCAATCTTACTTCCTTACTAATATTATAAATGCGAAAGTGTGTTTGTTGGTTTGTCCTTCAATCACGCCGCAATGGATTAACTTGATTTTTTGCATGGGCATAGTTTAGGGCCTGGAGAGTGACATGGGCTACTTTTTATCCCGGAAAATGGAAGAGTTCCCAGAGGATTTTTTAAAACTAAATCCTAAATAAACTAGACGAAGTCGCAGGTATAGTTAAGGTTTATGGACCGGGAGCCAGGTACAAATTCGGTCAATTATTTCCTCTCAAGCGAAACTTCGTGAAATGCATTAGGGATTTATATTATGAATATTCGCGACCTTCAGCTGCGACTCCGTGGGTGGGGCGGGCAGTGGCAGCCTCCAACGCATGGATAAAAAAAAAAGGTTTTTTAGTCATTTCCTCCCATTTGAAAATTTGTCAGATTATAGTTTACCTAATATTTTGAAGGAAAAATAAATTCAGCTGACCATAACATGGTGGATTATACTTCAGCTGGCTGCTTGAACATGAAAAAAAAATTATATTTTCAATGATTTCCTCTCAACTAAAAATTTACCTGGTGATCGTTTATATGCTACTATGAATGAAAATTAATTTCAGCTTGCTGTATCGCGGTGGAAAGTTTGTCAGCTGGTACCTTGAAAGGTGTGACGTAGCAGCATCTATCACCTATAGAATCTTATCAGCTGACGACTTTTCCCTTGACTTACAGCTAGCTGATTTTTTTCATTATTTACTAATGCATGTTAACAATCCTCTTATAAATTTTCATCCAGGAGGAAATCACTTTTCTTAAGTTATTCTCTTTCTTTTTACAGATTGAGGCTATACATAAGCATGGAGGAAAAAAAAAGTTTTTTAGTCATTTCCTCCCATTTGAAAATTTGTCAGATTATAGTTTACCTAATATTTTGAAGGAAAAATAAATTCAGCTGACCATAACATGGTGGATTATACTTCAGCTGGCTGCTTGAACATGAAAAAAAAAATTGAGCCTCAATCTGTAAAAAGAAAGAGAATGATTTTCTCCTGGATGAAAATTTATAAGAGGATTGAAATTTATAAGAGGATTGTTAACATGCATTAGTAAATAATGAAAAAAATCAGCTAGCTGTAAGTCAAGGGAAAAGTCGTCAGCTGATAAGATTCAGTATGGACCGGGAGCCAGGTACAAATTCGGTCAATTATTTCCTCTCAAGCGAAACTTCGTGAAACGCATTAGGGATTTATATTATGAATATTCGCGACCTTCAGCTGCGACTCCGTGGTGGGGCGGGCAGTGGCAGCCTCCAACGCATGGAGAAAAAAAAAAGTTTTTTAGTCATTTCCTCCCATTTGAAAATTTGTCAGATTATAGTTTACCTAATATTTTGAAGGAAAAGTAAATTCAGCTGACCATAACATGGTGGATTATACTTCAGCTGGCTGCTTGAACATGAAAAAAAAAATTATATTTTCAATGATTTCCTCTCAACTAAAAATTTACCTGGTGATCGTTTATATGCTACTATGAATGAAAATTAATTTCAGCTTGCTGTATCGCGGTGGAAAGTTTGTCAGCTGGTACCTTGAAAGGTGTGACGTAGCAGCATCTATCACCTATAGAATCTTATCAGCTGACGACTTTTCCCTTGACTTACAGCTAGCTGATTTTTTTCATTATTTACTAATGCATGTTAACAATCCTCTTATAAATTTTCATCCAGGAGGAAATCACTTTTCTTAAGTTATTCTCTTTCTTTTTACAGATTGAGGCTATACATAAGCATGGAGGAAAAAAAAAGTTTTTTAGTCATTTCCTCCCATTTGAAAATTTGTCAGATTATAGTTTACCTAATATTTTGAAGGAAAAATAAATTCAGCTGACCATAACATGGTGGATTATACTTCAGCTGGCTGCTTGAACATGAAAAAAAAAATTGAGCCTCAATCTGTAAAAAGAAAGAGAATGATTTTCTCCTGGATGAAAATTTATAAGAGGATTGAAATTTATAAGAGGATTGTTAACATGCATTAGTAAATAATGAAAAAAATCAGCTAGCTGTAAGTCAAGGGAAAAGTCGTCAGCTGATAAGATTCAGTAGGTGATAGATGCTGCTACGTCACACCTTTCAAGGTACCAGCTGACAAACTTTCCACCGCGATACAGCAAGCTGAAATTAATTTTCATTCATAGTAGCATATAAACGATCACCAGGTAAATTTTTAGTTGAGAGGAAATCATTGAAAATATAATTTTTTTTTTCATGTTCAAGCAGCCAGCTGAAGTATAATCCACCATGTTATGGTCAGCTGAATTTATTTTTCCTTCAAAATATTAGGTAAACTATAATCTGAAAAATTTTCAAATGGGAGGAAATGACTAAAAAACTTTTTTTTTCTACATGCGTTGGAGGCTGCCACTGCCCGCCCCACCCACGGAGTCGCAGCTGAAGGTCGCGAATATTCATAATATAAATCCCTAATGCATTTCACGAAGTTTTGATTGGGAGGGACTTGGTCATGAAAATCTGTCACTGGCTCCCGGACCAGTAGGTGATAGATGCTGCTACGTCACACCTTTCAAGGTACCAGCTGACAAACTTTCCACCGCGATACAGCAAGCTGAAATTAATTTTCATTCATAGTAGCATATAAACGATCACCAGGTAAATTTTTAGTTGAGAGGAAATCATTGAAAATATAATTTTTTTTTCATGTTCAAGCAGCCAGCTGAAGTATAATCCACCATGTTATGGTCAGCTGAATTTATTTTTCCTTCAAAATATTAGGTAAACTATAATCTGAAAAATTTTCAAATGGGAGGAAATGACTAAAAAACTTTTTTTTTTCTACATGCGTTGGAGGCTGCCACTGCCCGCCCCACCCACGGAGTCGCAGCTGAAGGTCGCGAATATTCATAATATAAATCCCTAATGCATTTCACGAAGTTTTGATTGGGAGGGACTTGGTCATGAAAATCTGTCACTGGCTCCCGGACCATTATAAGGTACAGATGCACGGTCCAAGATTTATAAATGACTGCCCCCACTATACAGGTAGTGTTTGTATTTTATTTTTCCCTTAATTGATACCCACTACTTGCTATGTACATCAATACACTACAGTAAAGTTAATTGCACATTTTAAACATAGTGCACCAGTTTTCCAATTTTAATATAAATACCCGTGTAAATATGCTGTATTACTGTATTCCTAAATAACTATCGAAATAAAAGGAACTTGGAACTTGTTCTCAAATCTATATAATAGCTATGTGCCCAAATAAACGCTTTTTGTTCCTTTTTTGCAGCTAGTTTTGGAGTAAACAAACTACTTCACTTCATTTCAATGGAACTAGCATTGAATCTACATCTAGCATTGAAATATAACCTAACTGTTGCTTTACTTCACCGAAATGCCGCTACAAAATGGCGATACACCCTCGCTTCTCTAATATCTTCGTAACAAATGACCGGTCGTTAGCTCGACTGTAGTATTAATCGCTGTTTTGTCTACTCGGCCTCTGGCGATCGCGATTTATAGTTTTCGACTCGGCATCGATAGCGAGCGTGCAATTATACTGGTATCTAAAGCCCTTGGATGATCTCTATCTCTAACTACTCGATTAAGGATAATCAAACTTACTTATTCGCTATTAGTTTGTAAGAAGTTTCTCACATATACCTACGAATAACAATAATTTCCAAAATAGTTATTACTAGATGATGCCCGCGACTTTGTCTGCGTGGATTAAGGTTTTTGAATTCCTGCGGGAACCCTTTAATTTTCAGAGATAAAATGAATCTCTACCTCTATTCCAAATTTCAGCCAAATCCGTCCAGTAGTTTATCCGTCGTCCGTGAGTAACAAACACACACACACACACACACACACACACACACACACACACACACACACACACGCACGCACACACACACATACAAACTTTCGCCTTTATAATATTAGTGTGAATGTGATTTTGACAAAACAAGTTACACAGAATAAGAATCAGTGGTAATTTTACATTCTTCATAGTAGGTACAGCGGAATTCCCGAAAGCCGATATTTCAAAATTTCTAAAGCCTTTTACAAAATGTAACCTTAAAACAAGAAAAGCGGACGTAAATTCACGTAAGTCATCTTCGCAAACTTTTGTTATTTGACAAATGAAAGTACGATATTCAATTTATTAATTCAATTTAACTTGTATAAAGCAATTATTACGCGTTTTGCTCGCGGTTATAATCTTTATTGTTTTCACGGATTTCTGGGAATGGCAATAATAATGCCATAAACGTCTAAATAATTTTATTATTGTCTTAAACATAATAATACTATTTATTTTTGTAATAATTAGCCACAAAATTATGATTTGTATAGTAAATAAAAGTTAATTCTGCTCATCTTGATAATATTATGATGATAATATATTTTTTTCTTTTTTCATGAACAATATGAAAATATTAAGTATATTAAAGTTATTAAACCATTTTGGTTTATCATTAAACTTGATAATCTAAATATATAAAAGCAAAAGGTGACTGACTGACTGACTGACTGAATTATCAACGCACAACTCAAACCACTGGACGGATCGGGCTGAAATTTGGCATACAGATAGGTATGATGTAGACATCCGCTAAGAAAGGATTTTCAAAAATTCAACCCCTAAGGGGGTAAAATAAGGGTTTGAAAAAGCGAACTTAATGTGAGCGAAGCCGCCGGCAAAAGGTCGTCATTTAATAAACTATGTCTTCGTTCGTGTGGACTTAGGTTCATAAAAAATGTTTGTTCCTACGAACTTTACTACCCTTTGTCACCTTTTAGGACATTTTAGGTAGTTTTATCCTTCTCATCGTCAAAGCAACTTATATTTAATTACTGGAAACGCATATATAGCACGTAAAACTCAGAATATGTCAGTCTAAGATTTGAACCCCGGTTCCCCGAAAAAATTGTCGAAGCCTGAACCATGGGGCTATCACGTCTTGACTGAAAAAGTTTGTAAGTATTCTATTTTATTTCCTTTTTTTTCCTTCCTTTTCCTTTTATTTTAATTCCTTCTCCTAATAAATAATAAGTTATGTAGTCCGCGTGCAACTTTACAATCTCTATTGTATTCACGTATTCATGAGGGAATGGACGTATGAGAAATACATTTCGATTACCTAATAAGTGGCGTTGCCTGGTTTGCTCCCGCGGGGGACATTGCCGTGATGGTTTGGGTCTAATATTTTATTATAGCGTATCATTCTTCACGCGAACCCCACGAGAGTTCGACGAAAGTATCCAATATACGTCATATTGTTATTGGATATAAATGTTATTGTTTGTTTCTTTTCTGTTAACGATAAAGTTATTGAATACTCGCCCTATGAATAAAGTCTAGAACACACGCACATTGACACAGGGGACTGCATGAAGGTATTGACACTATGGGTACGTAGTTCTAGTAATGAAGTTTGTGCGGTCTACGCGTTTCGGTTGTAAGCGTAGATATCTGGAATGCGCTGTTCAGACCTACAGCCAAATGTATGAAATAATACGCGTCTCGCAAACAAGCTACTGAGATTGTCTAAAAAATTAAGTGGCACTCGGGGACTGCCGCGGTAAAGCTATTGCATAGCATTTTTTATCAACTTATGCAATTATAATGTATTTATGCAATATTTTTTTTGCATAGTAAAAATTATGCAAGAAAAATTAAAAAACAAACAAACAAGAAAAGCACACTCTCACTACTTCGCGAGTGAGATTCGAACCTGCGACATCATACATAACGCGGCTGCTCGCCCACTGCGCCAAACAGAGCTACTTGTGACCCTCTAAAATGTTGAACACTTACTGAACGTCGGTGTTAGGTTTATTTTCGTTACGGAATTTCTTGATTCGGTCGCCGCGCTCAAACTGTTTGTCCTAGTTCAAAGCCCGCGATAAAGGCTATGCAATAGCTTAAAAATTATTGGTTACAGTCTGATGATTGCTCTCGCCTCTGATTGGTCACCACTGTTCTGCTATTAGCTAATAGCGGAATAGTGTTGAATAAATGCATTGTTGAAGCAAGAATGGTCTTAGTTCAGTCAACTACCACAGTTGAAACTGTAAGCAGTACTGATCAGCAATCGATCAGCAGGTTAGCTAACCAAAACAACGTAGCTGGTGAATTGCTTGACTTTTAGACTGTGAAATATTGTACACGTATCCAGATGGATATACGCGTACAAATGTACGTCTGAGTTCAATATAGACTATGCTTTCTCTGGTAAGCAAGCAGTGCTTGTGTACGTCCTTTAGTTTATGTTTTGGTACAGAATAAATAAAATCGTCGGGTAAAAATGGGTGCTTGAAGTGTTTTATCTCGTAGAACAAAAGTTAATAAATAAAAAACTCTATGACAGAAAACTGAAGTGAATTCAAATTGAATTCTAAAAAATCACCGAAGCGTAGAAACCTGTAAAGGGGGAAAATTAAGAGCAAAAATGTGAAGCGCGCAAACAATGTAGACTGAGAGCGCGGAGAGAGGTCCTCGGTTACAAGTTAACGGCCAACTTCACTCTGCAGTGTCTCGCTGTTCCGACTAATATAATATCGTTAATCGTACTCTAATAAATTTACTCTAATAATAATTTTGCTAGGAGACAATTTGACTACTTAGGCCCTGTTTTGTATAGATGCTTCAACAGAAAAGGCAAAATTAACAAGATGAGTAGACATGGACTGAAAAAGTATTTAAAAAATTATTACTTAAATGTAACTACGAGAACACAGAAAAATTTTTAAATACTCAGTTCACACCTTATGAATCCAATACAATAGGAAATAATATGGCACACTTACGCACACACACACTCAGTCGCATAGACACGCACACCCACACACATACACACAAACAGAACACAGCATGCAATATTTTTATTTTATTTATTTTTATTGTCAATCATTTTCATCTATAATATCATTCAATGTAGATTGTAGGTATCTCTATTCATTGTTTTATATGCACCAGTGAAATCATAATAATAATATATTTATCAATGTTTAGGAATGGCACGGCCCCTAATAAGATACGGGCTTTCCTAGTTTAGGGGTCAGGATTCACATGTTATGCACTGAACAGAGCTTCTCAAATAAAGATTTCTTATTTCTTATCTCTTATTGGAGCTTGCCAATAAGAGTTTTAGGGCTTATTTCACCACTTGCTGATAAAGGTCTGATAGCCTATCCACAACTTATCGGACAGATAGCGTTTTAATTTCTGTTTCATAAGTATCTGATAAGTCAATCTGGCAGTGAAACTCCTACAGATAACACATAGATTTATCCAGCTGATATTTTGTCTGTTAGATATATATCAGGCACTTTATCAGCAAGTGGTGAAACAGGCCATTAATATCATTATTTTATAAATAACTCACTTTGCGTAGGTTATTTTTAGATAGTAGATCGGCTATAGGTTGATGATGATACTTACATACCTACGTATAGTTCAGACGTCCGAAGTCTAATAAAATCTGCTTTCCGATTTCCGAACCGGCCGCGGCGCGGTGGTAGGGTCTTGATTTGACACGTGAGATTCCCATTGGCATTTAGGGTTTTGGGAACTGGGGTGAAGAGAAATAAGCCCTTGCTGTAAGGGCTTACTTACAGCAAGTAAGTAAGCCCTTACAGCTGCAAATGCAAATTTGTTAGTTGCAAACTTGCAAAAATGCAAATTTGCAACTAACAAATTTGCATTTTTGATTAAAAAGTCCGAATCTCCCGATTGCCTCACCTGTGGGGTAATTGAGGATATATATCATGTGCTGTTGGAATGTGTCCGGATTGAATCAATCAGGATAAGCTTATTTAGTTTATTGGATTATAATTTAAGTATTGAAGATTTTATTATATTTTTGGCATTCCCTTTATGCGAGCAATCTAAATTTATTTATGCATTAGTTAATAAGTATTTTAGAATTAGGAAAAAAATATGTAATAATATTATGGAGTGACCTAACGGAGCGACATAGTCACTGAGTGACCAAGCTCCAAAATAAAGAGAAAAAAAAAACTGTTTAATATGCGTGTTCGCCATGTTTACAGCGCAGTGTACCGATAATGACTTTCTAATAAAAAATTATACAATTTTCTTAGTATAATAACTACGACAATTGCGGCGGGGCGACTCGCTGAATCAGCAGCAGGAGTCGCGTTGCGCTAAGGATGTATCCGGTATCCCTACAGGTATAATGAAATAAATAATTTTGAATTTGAATCAGGGTTGCTAACCAAACACCGTCGACTCAACTAGCCCGACTAAGTAATAAATCGATGGCCTTTGCTTTATGTTTATGCATATTCGAACTACCACAATAATAATATTTCATAGCGCAAAACATTCCAAGTCGCCGAGATAAAACAGGCTCATTCCACAGAGCAATCATTTATTGTAAACAAAACAGCCAGTGGCCCGTTCAAGAGATACGGCTCTACTCGAGGCGACCGCTTCGTGTTGCGTAAATCACGAACACAATGCCCGCAATGTATTTTACTATTTATCTCTCGAACCGTAGGTACCTACTAGCCATTGAGTTACACCATGGGGCGGCAAACCTCATACTTTATACTCAAAGACTCTTCAACTTCTTCTTTAACCTCCTCGCATGATTCTAAAACGAACCTCTCAGGTGTGGAACACTCTTCAGGCACCTTATGACACGCATAGGTACTTTGAGTACCTTCAAGGCAAGAGTAAATAGGCATTTGATCTCGCAGGGTTAATCCGAGCATAACTCTCTCCATTGCTGGCTGAGAAGAATCAAAAATATGTTCATAATATGTTAAGAAGCATGAAATAATAAGGTAATGATGGACGGACTGGCGTTTAGTTTGTATTGTCATTAGACAATACTAATGTATTGTCTAATGACAATACAATGCCTCCAACAAGATTGGATCACTCGGGATTCTGCTAAGCGGCGGCCTCTTTCTTTAAAATTACTGTTTACTTAGGGCCAGTTTCACAACTTGCAGATAAAGGTCTGATAGCCTATCCTCAACTTATCTGACGGATAGGGTTTAAATTTTTGTTTCGTAAGTATCTGTTAAGTCAATCTGGCAGTTAAACTGAAATTTATATCACACAGATTTATCCAGCAGATATTTTATCTGTTAGATATATATCAGGCACTTTATCAGCAAGTGGGGAAACAGGCCATTATACTGTAGTGTTTGTTTTTTGGAGACTTGTCTTCCATGCTTCATTCTCCGCTAGGATTACCCCTAACATTAGGCAGTGAACCGCTTACTTACCGGATTGTTTCAATAAAACTTATGAAGTATTGAAGTAATAAAAACTGTTTTTTTTTGTACACTGAGCAGTGATCGGTTTCCAAGCACCTTTTATTCTCTTTTTGGCTAAAATCTACATACTGCATAGTGTGGTTCACTTTCATGGTGTACTCCGTGAGTGCTTTTTTAATACGGGTTAGAAAAGTCTTTTATTTTTAACTACAGCACGTTTGCAAGCTCTTAATTAACGTTTGCGGGTAAAAATGTCGCAGATAAAATATACACAGTAGATTAAATAGAAAAACTAAGTTAGTATTTTTTATATTGTTACGAGGAGTCGCTACGAGCCAAAGCAAAAAAGACCACAGCGCATAAATCAGCATTTACAATGATTTACTCTACATTAAACGTAGTATTTTATTTAAGAAGTACTTCAATGTAAAACAACATTAAAATAGTTACAAAATGTACCTTTACATAACTTAAGGTTTCCAACGTATATACATGGCTTCAAAACCATGATGTTTATTTGTTTGTCGCGGATTTTTCAAAAAAAAGTACGTTAATAGCATAATAATAACTTAAGTAAAGTAGATACCAGAAATTCTTAATTTCTTAAGCGCACATAACTTAGAAAAGCCAGAGGTGACGTCGAACACCCCGATTGGAGACCGCAGTACTAACCACTAGGCTATTACTGCTTGAAGTAATCAATTATCACAAGCTTCAACGGTGAAGGAAAACATCGTGAGGAAACCTGCACGCCTGAGAGTTCCTCATAATGTTCTCAAAGGTCTGCCAATTCGCATTGGGCCAGCGTGCGTGGTGGACTATGGCCTATAACCCTTCTCTGAGAGGAGACCTGCGCTCAGTAGTGAGCCGTTGATGGGTTGCTAATGATGAGATACCAGAATACAAAAATCGTTTGTCAAGGTCAAATCTATGAATTCATGATAAAAATAATTATTACTTTTACCAAAAGCTCAGACACGATTGATTACTCGCTAACGCGGAAGCGTCTTGTCTTGTCAAAGAGCATTTGTAGAAAATGTACTAAACGCGAGCAAATTAATTATTTAGGACAGTTGTTTTTTCTCTCGACTAAACCCATCAACAACAGTACGGCAGAAGATCAAGGCTTTAGATGGGATTGGGATTTCATTTTATCCACTACCAAACTTAAAACATTAGTCCCTGCCGTGACATTCGTTTCCGGCAATTAGCCAAAAACAAAACAAATTCCTGCTGAAAACTTTGAGCCGCGTAATCTTCAGTAACACGAACGTGTTCAAAAAGTTCTCCCAAGAAGTGAAAATTCGTAATAGACGTTGCAATAACACCCAATCTCGCGAAAATTCTCCAACAGTCGTTCGAAACAAATTGTCACCGTCACCATGATTGTGACCTTCGCACAGAATTTTAGTTCTTATTCACATGGTGGTAAAGATCAACACTGTAACAAAATGGCGCGTTCGTTAGTCTTCGTACAGAGAAGGGCAGTTAGGAGTGAACTTCGACCATAACCATTTTCTTTGCCCCGCCCTTAGTATACTGTTTGGTACAAGTGAGGGTCTTATAGCGAGTTGCAAAGTATTATTTATGGCTCGTTTCTGCTATTTAACAATCGTTACCACTCGTTATTAACAGTTTAAGTTTTTGCCATTGCTGACGAAAGTTTCCCTTAATTGCGGCGTTCCGCTTTGAATAATTAATGTTCTTTAGGAAACGTACGTCAATTCTAATTTTATGGCAGCTATAATCGCTTATTACTTGAAATTTTTTTTATTACCATACCAACGTACATAATATTTGGTATCTTGCTAATACATAAATGCGAAAGTCTGATTATATTTATTGGTTTCTGAAAATCTGTTAAAATATGCAATTTATTCGTCAGTAATACGTTAATTTGCGATGGTGGATCCTACATAAGTTTGACTTGCAATAGGGTATTTGACTATAATAAAAATATCGTTTCAACTGGTGTCATCCTAAAAGATTATTATCTAAAAACAGTATTCCATACGACAAAACTAAAAAATAAAGCTTTATTTAATTAGAAAACATTAAATAAAATTGCTATAATTCTGGCCATGGTCACGTGATCGAAAACGTTCCGTGATCTCGAATGACGTCACAGTCCAAACCACCTATGGAATTCTCATTTTGTCAATACATTTCGACGTGTTTGTGCGGCGTATTAAGCTAATTTCGTCTGTTTTTCATCGTTACTATTTTATTAAATACCAAATAGTATGCGACACGCGGCCTAAACACATATTATAAAATTGTCATTGTTTGAAATGTGAACTGTTACGTCATGAGAGCAAATGGAACGTTTCGGCGGCAATTTATTTTTTTGAATTTATTTCTCGATTTTTATGAAAAATAATGAAAATTATGCCGAAATATATGTTTCGTTAGCTTCAGCATAGCATTATTAACAATTTAAGATGATTTTCTAAAAGTAGTCAAATAGCCTATTAATTCCTTAGACCTACAATCAATACTTAATGTTTATAGTAAATGTTCTTTAACTTGCACCCACCGTTTTTACTTCTCTATTCCTTAGAGTGACTATTTTTTTATTTCGCGTCCCGGTCCATCCATTTATTGCTCAAAAAAAAAGAAACTCTACGGGTCGTATCTACATAATGTGAGAAGTACGGAAAACAAGTTGTTTTTTGTGCTCCGTAATCCGTTGCTTGGTTGCTTGTCCTGAGGGGGAAGGGGATAGGTTTATATATTATAAACAGTGTGACCCGATAAAAGCGGTAGCACTAGCTTTTCATATACTTGTAAGTGCTTTGAAATAAATTTTATTATACGGACAAATTTTCAGCTTTCCGGCACTACTGTTTTTATGCAAATAGCTGTTACGTTTATTTTTGGCATTGAATGAGATTTAAAATTTTACCAGTGTGTGTATTTTTTACTAGTCACGAAGTCGTCTCTCTCTTTGTTAGTAACACTAACTAGCTTAAAAATTAGTTCTTTCTAAAGCATACAATGTAGAAGCATGTAAGGTTAGAACAAAGATTTTCTGCTTTTCCTCCGACTTTAATACTCATTAGCGCAGGGGATCCGTTTTACAGAAGTCGATACCTTGCACTTTTCTGTGTACAGTCACTGTCTTGCTTAGTTGCATTGATCTTATGCTTTGGTCACAACTAAGTAAAAACGCCAAACAGCAGGTATATTACACATTTATGATATACAGGAAAAATAAATAGTTAACATTAATTAATAGTTGAGAAAAATTTTTTTTGTCAAAAAGACCACCTCTGGTTGCCCCTGAGCCAAAGGTGCCCATCAAGCTTGCAGCATCGTCACATTGTATGGCGATTGACAGCCTTTGGACTAGGTAAGCCCCAGAGCGTGGAACGCAGCCTCAACAGCCTTACACATTTATTGTACTCATGGACGAAAATTTAAATCAAATGTTAAAATCAACTTCAGCTGACGGATTGTCTATGAAGGATTGCTTCCGTTTGAAGATAACAATCATTTACCAATGCAGCTTCCATGCATTGCTACAGCATGAACGCCATAAATTCAGCCAATCACAATTCAGTCTGTGCCAATGATTATTTATTGCTGCTTTTTCGAAATCCGGCAGATCTTAGTATGATCTCTTTAGATCTATCCTGAAATTATAATATGTTTTTATAAAAGAAGTTCTCTCATTCAAGATTTTTAAAGTTCAGTAGTGAAGTCTGTCAAAAACTTTGAGTAATAAACCAGCAATGGAGAGGAATTGACGCCTAATTTATTTGCAAAAAAGTCTGTCAATTACGGTGGGGGGCGAGGTAGCACACATGAAAACTTGCTTACTACAGGTGCATTTTTCCATCACGTCGCTATGCACGCACACAATATAATTAGCAAACACTACCTTAAATTATATGCACACAATCACATTCACACACAGGGACGCTCTATCATTACATGAAACAATCGCATCATATGTGTAAGCATTTTAGGGATTTGACACTATCGATTATCGACTTTCGATAAGTTCTTCTAATAATTATTTACAACAGAGTTCCTTTATTCGAGAGTAAATTTTTTTGTTCGAGATCTTTAACATGGTAGGTAGGTACCTATATAGAAGCGCTAGGAAACGAGGCTCTTGCCGTTATTTTAGTCATAATATGCCTTTGCTATTAGATTGACTCTTTGTAGGCTTTTAGTACTTGCGTAAAGATACACCTAGAAACTTTGACCTATATTGACGATGGAAAGCGATCTAGCTTATTTCGAAAAATAACAAAATTACTTTTTTATATATTTGGAAGAAAAAGATACTGCGTCGGATTGTTGGATTTTCGTTTTCCTACTACATTATTTTTCTAAGATACTATGTTGACCTTCTCTGCATGTTTATAGTATATATTTTTTGTTATTCATATTTTTAAACGTTCTCAAAAATGCTGTAAATACCAAGACACAATCTATTTTTCAATATTATACAGATACTTCAAAAAAGTTATCAATACTTTTTAGCAGTGCAGTGCACTTAGGTTTACTGTAAGGACTTAGGATTATCTGATTATTAACAGATTTTGTAGATACCAAGATATTTACTCCGTCACTATACTCTCAATCTCATGCTGAGAGCATGCTGTAAGTACCATAGTATATCACTTTAGAGAAGCTGTTTAGTTATGATTTAAGATTATAAGCCACCAGGGAGTGCTGTACTTTGTCATAGGTTTTTATAATTTTTAATAATATTGTTTATTAAGTTGAGAGACTTTTAATTTTTATTTGAATACGTAGTGGGTATTAATATTGAACACATTGATTTAAGTAATCTTGTTTAAATAAACATACAGCATTTTTAATGAAACATCATTTGTTTTATTTATGTTTAAAGCGAAATTTACGATGTATCTATTACTAAAAAGTATATTAAGTACAAACTGTTAGGACTACATCATGATTCCTTAAAAATAGATACATCATAATCAGCATTTCAGAGTTTAGAGTTATTTCATGGTTTCATAATGTTTCAAATACCAAGTTACAGCAACATTGCTTCTTGAAATTGAAAAACTACTACTTTAGAATTATATAATTAGTATCATCTGATGTGTTACATTAAAAAATATGATTTTTGAAAAAAATCTGCTCCTGATAGCTTATTATGAGCTGTTATGATTTTTTAAAACGTTATTGGCTCTGGTTTAAAGTTCACTTTTTCGATTTACAAGATCGTTTTCCAGCGTTGAATAATATTCTCTCAGTCCAGCATGGAGGAAACATAAAAAGTAAAAACTGAACCCTAAAAAAAAATTTATTTAAAGTTATGATTGGTAAGTTAAAACTTGTACCTACATACTTTACTTGGAAGGCTTATTTTTTTCATCTACTTCATCTGAACGAAGTGTATATTTGTTTGTAATGCTAGGCTGCCGCCATGGCTATAGTGGCCACCCCATCTGTTATAAAACACCGCCAAGCTATTTAGCTTTCCGGTAAACCTAGCGGGATGAATAAGAAGTATGGGTACTTTAATTCAATTGCCAAGTTTTAATGAACCAAATAATATGTATAGAATTTAAATTATTTTTTTTCGTCAATGAACCATTAGTAAGACGATAAAAATATCTCGGTATAAATAATTTATACAATCCCCCCACCAATATCGACATATGAAATCTTGCTGTCCAGCCCCAATTTATTGCGGTGTGGCCGACTTCATAAAATTAAAGTCCTAATTTTCGACTAAGAAAGACTTACGTGGAACTAATCATTATTATTAAACAATTTTTTAGTCTCGTTTTCATTATTTTTTTGTATTATATTTGTAAAAATCCTTTCTTAGCGGATGCCTACGTCATAGTAGATGTGCGTTGATAGATCAGTCAGTCAGTCACCTTTTCATTTTATATATTTAGAAAATTATACCACACTGGCTATATGGAAATATATACCTATAACTTTTGAAATAATTGAGTAAAAAAACTAATTTTATGAATTCGCTGAGTTTATGGAGCTCTAGCTGCATCAATGCATTTTGAACAATAGTGGGAGAGTACCAGCCAATCAGACACCACTGCGATCGTTATAATAATGCAATCATTTTAACCGACTTCAAAAAAGGAGGAGGTTCTCAATTCGAATTTTTTTGTATATTTGTTACGCAATTATTCCGCCAAATAATGAATGGAATTTGATATTTTTTTTTGTTTAGTAGGGCATACTTCAGAGGAAAATGTTGGAATCGAAATTGTTTCAGAGTACAACTACCTTGGCCAGATCATACAACTGGGTAGAAACAATTTCGACGAAGAAGCCAACAGAAGGATACGGCTGGGCTGGGCGGCATTTGGAAAATTAAGTCGGGTCTTCTCATCGTCAATACCTCAATGCCTGAAGACGAAAGTCTTCAATCAATGTGTCCTTCCCGTCCTCACTTATGGCGCTGAAACGTGGACACTAACAAAAGGCTTGATCCACAAATTTAAAGTCACTCAGAGAGCTATGGAGAGGGCTATGTTAGGAGTTTCTCTTAAGGACAGGATTCGGAATGAAGAGATCCGCAAGAGAACCAAGGTCGCCGACATAGCCCAAACCATTAGCAAGCTGAAATGGCAGTGGGCAGGCCATGCTTGTCGTAGAAGCGATGGCCGATGGGGCCGAAAAGTTCTAGAGTGGAGACCGCGAACTAGTAAGCGTAGTGTGGGGCGCCCTCCAGCACGTTGGACCGACGATATAAAGCGGGTGGCGGGAAGTGGCTGGATGAGGAAGGCCGAGGACCGGGTGTGGTGGCGTTCTCTGGGAAAGGCCTATGTTCAGCAGTGGACGTCCGCAGGCTGAGATGATGATGATGATGATGATGATGATGACTTCAGAGGTGGTTCCCATATAAATTGTTGTTGATATAATGTTAGATGTTACTCCATAACTACGTCAAATCTGAACCGATTTCAATTTTTTTTTGAAAGAACGCATAATAAGGTTGGGCCTATTTAAAAGGTGAAGAGAAGGTGATTCATATCTTCGGTAATGGAGGAAGGAACTCAATGATTAAGAGCAAATTGCTCGCGATCAGAGATATACACTAAAAAGCTTAAAATAATAATGTAAAAAAAATATCTTTAAAAAACCGACTTCATACGCCGATCGGGCAAAGTTGGGCTAGCGTCGCGCATTGGTTTCATCATTTATATTTAGGCCCGCCCGACTTCAACATACATGTACAAATTAAAATTGTTTTATACTTTGTAGTGGCGTTTAAAGTTGGTTTTATAGAAAGAATTTTTATCATTATTTGATAATCCCACAGACGATCAAAGTTCGTATTTATATATCTAGTCATATTTTACTTAAAGCTTATAAATTAGTCGTTCACCCCTTCCTATTCTATCATGATTTTAATTCTATGGGATCAATTTATAATGCAGTTCATGAAAAAGGTCTCTAAACGAATAGTAAGTAGGAAGATTAATTTTCAATATTTTCCCCAAATTATTTCATGTACGATTAAGTAGCAACATTTTCAGATCGACAGTTTTCTTAAGTTTTCTGCATAAGTATTGCATTATTTGGATAAAATAATACATGAGAAGTAAATAAATGTTATCCTTTAGTAAACTGGATTTTTTAAATATTTTTTCAGACTAAAATACTCTCATATTCGGCATTTATAGCGGAGCTCATTCCCCGCTAACCATACGTAGTTGACAGGCGCGTGACTCGAGTCAAACAGTTTTATATAACGGGTATGACCACTGGTCATACCCAACTTACAGAGGGGTACGCGCGTCAATTCTTCTCCTGTGTTGGTTTATTACTCAAAGGTCAAAAAAGATCACTAGCTACTGCATTTTTAAAATTTTTAGCTCAAATAATAAAAGAAGAAAATTCCGAGGCATTAAAAGAGTTTAAACTAGAAACTTAGGGTTTAAGATAGAAATACAACATCAATGTTTTAATGAGTACTTAAAACTATAACGAGAATGCATTTTGCACTTTCACTTACGTTCTCAACTAAGAGTTTATTAATCTAACTAGTCTGGGAAGAGCTTTACCTATTGGAAGCGAGCTAAGATCATTAATCCGAGACGGAAGCAAACAACGGACGCCAATTAATACCACCATTATACTGATGGAGTGCACTACCGAGAAGACAGCTGAAAGAGATAACTATCAGTCTATAGGTGTAATAAAACTGTTAAAGTACAGGAGCATGCTTTAGAAACGCGATGCCACCCGTTTTTGTTACCCACCTATATCTTCTTCTTCTTCTTATTCAACCTATTGACGTCCACAGCTGGACAAACTCCATGAACTTCCACAGTCTTCGGTCTTGCGCTGCCTGAATCCAGATCGTTTGATGTCTAAGGTCCATTATATTTTTGACCGACTTTAAAAAAGGAGGAGCTTATCAATTCGTTGGAATCTTTTTTTTTATTATATATGTCCACCGATTACTCAGACGTCTGAACCGATTTGGAAAACTCTTTTTTTGTTTGAAAGGGCATACTCCCCAGGTAGTCCCATTTAAATTTTATCGATATCGGTTGAGCGGTTTTTAAAATATCAACAATAAATTAAATACTTTGTATAGTGTGTGTGTAATGTAGTAATGTAGTCGGTATATCCCTGCCAGATCACATCAGAAATAAGGAGATCCGTAAGGAACCAAAGTCACCGACATAGCTCAGCGTGTCGCGAAACTGAAGTGGAAATTTTCGGGGCACATAGTTCGAAGAGCTGATGGTCGTTGGGGTCCCAAGGTGCTGGAGTGGCGACCCCGCACCGGGAAACGCAGTGTTGGCAGACCTCCCACTAGGTGGACCGATGACATCAAACGAGTCGCAGGGAGCCGCTGGATGCAAGCGGCGCAAGACCAAAGCCTGTGGAAGTCCATGCAGGAGACCTTTGTCCAGCAGTGGACGTCTATAGGTTGATAAAGAAGAAGAAGAAGGATGTAGTAAAGCGGAAGTTTGAAGTCGGTTGTTTAAAAATAATTTTTTATATTCAATTATTCCTGAGCAGCCTGAAAAGGTAAACAAGTGGCTTCTTGCAAGAAGGCCCTTATGAGTCCGGGTTTCACCAGAAGTTTCTATTGTGATTATTGGGTGTGGTTCTGGTAATTTTCTTATTGCGATAAATCAGTTTGTAGGATAAATTTATAAAAGGATCTCATAAACATGACTTCTAAATAGGAATGTGGCCCTACGTACGTAGGTACTAAACAATCCAGCAACTCTTTATCAAACGTCGAAACGCTTACATTTTATTGGAGCTTGTATGAAATAGTGAGCTGTGACGTCATAAACATTTAACTCACTTTTAATAGTTTAATCTATCATTTAAAATGATTATCTAACTTAAAACATGTAGTGTATTTTTTACTTATTTTGGAACCTACTACATGTTTAATAAACAGTGAGAAATAATTTATTTTTAACAAAGGCCAAACATTCCAATTATGATTTATGAGCAACTAATCCGCTTTATTTACCTAAAGAAAAATATTCGTAATTTAATTTTTTAATTTTATTTCGTAGCATCTCTAATAATTTTCGAACATTAAAGCATATTAAAGCCTGATGGCAAATTGAATTACACTAATTGGATATCTTATAAAGATTCCGTTATTACGCAATTTTAATTACTTTATCAACTGTCGGTATTCGTATTCGGAAAATTGAATGAGGGACGAAATAAGTTTGCTTGCGAAAAAGCTTTAAATGGTCCATCTTTAAGGCACCTTAATTAACGTCTCTATAATTAAAATTCCATTCATTTGACCGGAAAAAGCCCCCGGCGTGACTTATCGGGGAATGTTCTTTGCTTGGAATATTTTTCATCTTGTAAACATAATCTTACTAATAAAATAAATCCTACTTCCTTCTTAATAATTATTATAAATGTGAAAGTTTGTGTGGATGTATAGACGGATACTTTTTACTCTTTAACGGCAAAACGAATGAACCGGTTTGGCTGAAATTTGGAATGGAGATAGCTCATACCCAGGATAAGCACATAAGCTACTTTTTATCGCGGAAAATCACCAACAGAGTTCCCGCGGGAATCAAAAAACCTTAATATACGCGAACGAAGTCGTGGGTATCATCTCGTATAATATAATGCGAAAGTGTGTTTTTGTTAGTCTATTGGCTGTTGCTTTTTACTTCAAGCACGCTGCAAAAGTTACCTACGTGGTGAGACGATTTTTTGCATGGGTATAGTTAAAGACTTGGAGAGTGACATATAGGCTACTTTTTATCCCTCAAAAACAAAGGATTTCCCGCTGGATTTTTAAAATATCTAACTCAATAAAGACAAAGTCATGGGCAAAGGCACCTGGTTAGATTAGTACGTCTACTCATTGTATATGTACGTATCTAATGTAACTAAAGTTATTGAGAACTTTATATTATTAAGGGCTGATTTCACCAACATAAAGAAGTTTTAACCGAGCGTGATATTTTGGCAAATTTTCAATACAAAAACTGTCAGAACGCCCAATTTATTCCTGAGATAAACGTCACTCGACGTTGGTGGAATCGGCACAAAAACAGTGTGTACAAAAACAAGAGTGGGTACAAAATCACTCCAATTTAACCAATTTATTTTCATATTAAATCATTTTGAGGCATCAAATAATGTCCCTGAGTGATTCAAAACTTTCTTTTGTAAGCAATATTTTAGCGTTATTTATTTCCGCGAAAAATAATTATAGATTTTATCAAAAAAATCTGAGAATGGAACGATACCTATTAATTACCAGTATCATAAATTAAAGGTTATTTTGCTGTTGAATAAAATATATTGTTCCAGTAACAATAACAATGTCAATGACAAAGAAAAAAGTAGGTAATCCTATAATAACATTAACTTTTTGCCTTAGAAAAACTTGTGTATTTATGATATTTTTATTAATAGGTCATAGTCTCAAATGAGTTTTCTTTGTGCTTAGTAGTTTGACTTTTAATAAACGTAAAATAATAAAATTAATTTTGACTGTAAATAGAGAATAATCTCTACTCTTAAATCTTTTACAGCAGAGCTTAGAGATTAGATTAAAGATTCTGCATTATGTCTATGCTGTAAATATCTACAACTAATTAAGGCGTTGCTCTTCCCTAGACTTTGCAGGTATAATTGAAATGCCTGCCTTTATCTTCACTGAAAACCCTTAGGGTGTAGCGCCAACGGTATAACTTTCTATTACAGAGAGTCCTTTTGAAAATAGTGTCAGATTAAAAATAAAGCATTCTTTGTATTCCAATAATGATAAAATTGCTTTTGCTAAAATTGATCTTTGTCTAGGGAAAGCAAGACTAGTTTTTTGTCTACACTGCTCCATCACTGGCAATGGTTTTTAATATTACCTCCTCCTAAGCCAGCCGATGCCCGCGACTTCGTCCGCGTGGATTTAGTTTATAAAATCCCGCGGGAACTCATTGATTTTCCGTGATAAAAGTAGCCTGTGTCACTATGCAAGTCCTCAACTATACCTACCCATGCAAAAAATCACGTCGATCCATAGCACTGTTTCGACGTGATTGAAAGACAAACCAACAATCCAACAAACAAACACTTTTTCGCATTTATAATAGGTATTAGGTATAATTAACTAAGGAGCATATTTTTCAAAAAAAAATCAAAATTCAAAATTATTTATTTCTCGTAGGCCAACCTTTGGCTCTTATGACACGTCATGACTCTACCACCGGTTCAGAAAGCGGATTCTGCTGAGAAGAGCCGGCAAGAAACTCAGCAGTTGCTGATTTCAAAGAAATAATAAGAAATAATTATTTTTCTAAAAAAAATTCTAAGTAAAAAATAATTATGAGATAACCACGGTCTTTTCTAAATCAAAATGCGGCATTAAACTGTAATAATCATAATAATATTTAATATTTTATGCATGGTTATAGTGATATTCTGGTTAGTACGCAATAGCATTCACTTGCTAAAGGCAGAAAATTGGAATAATTGTATTAGTAGATAATTTGTAATTATTTTAAAGAAAGTGACAATAATTGTATAGTTTTATAGAATATAAAAAAATCACATGCTATTCTGTGGCAGGTTGGAGCACAAAACATTATAAAAGATCTAATACCTACCCAATCTTGCAAATAAATGAATTTGAATTCGAATCTGAAAAGCTCTGTTTACAGTTTACACAAGAAAAGCACTGCTTAGATACTATTTAGACAATGAGAGAATAATACTATTGTGAATGAAAGATTAATACTATTGTGGTTTATAGAAGCCGTGTAAGAAAGTAAGTAAGTATGACCTAGATTCTAGACAGATCGTTAAAGAAAAAGAGCACCTTTCACGTAGTATATATACACGATATTAAATAAAAATATCTCACTTTTTAACCAATAATTGTCAATACGGGTTTTAAACGGCCAAATCTGAATTCTATGGACGCATGACACAAATCTTAAGTCATGCATTGATTTGTACGCAAACAATCTATAAAAACTGCACGTTTACAATCGGTTAACAGCTAATTTATGTCATAACAAACTTATGAACAGCAGCGCACAGTTTTTCCTAATTACCTCAACTTAGTACTTATTAGGTCGGCCAGGCTACGCTAGGTACATTAAAATCGATCTCACAGTTTCGGAAGCTGGCAAGTTGGCGACTAGTGAATTTTCGTGGAAACTTTATCAATTTTCATCGCTGGGGCCGCAGGCGGTGGCCCCATTCAATTACAATATCATCTAGCCACTGCCAACCTCATCTGTGTAACGGATCGGGCTACCAGCCATATTTTAAATCAATCGTTTTTCCGCTTTTGGTCTAGACAAGATGGTGCCCGCGAATTCGTCCGCACGCACTTGGGTTTTTTACCAAAAATTCCGTGAAACTCTTTCAAATAATATCTCTAAAATATCTCTCAAATATATATCTTTAAAATAAAAGTATCTTATGCCCGTCTCGAACGTGAGTTATCTTTTTGTCTTTTTCTAAGGCCTGCTTGCAGAACAAATACGAAGCAGTGATAGCCTAGTGGTAAGGACTGTGGTCTCCTATTCGGGGGGTCGCAGGTTCGATCCTGGGTACGCACCTCTGACTTTTCGGAGTCAAGTGCGTTTAAGCAATTAAATATCACTTGCTTCAACGGTGAAGGAAAACATCGTGAGGAAACCTGCACATCTGAGAGTTCTTCTTAATGTTCTCGAAGGTGTGTGAAGTCCGCCAATTCGCATTGGGCCAGCGTGGTGGACTATGGCCTATAACCCTTCTCTGAAAGGAGACCTGCACTCAGTAGTGAGCCGTTGATGGGTTGCTGATGATGATGATGATGATTAAATACTGACGAAATCCAACAGAAAGACGACTCACCGACAAATACTTCAGTGTAGTTATGTCAGAGTTTACTATTCATAGATAACTATCCAATCTTATACTAACCGTGCAGTACTCTCAATCCGTTGATCGGACTATTTCATAAGCGCTTTAACGGTATGAAGTTTGCTCAACGTTATTTTCCATTTGTGCAAGAACATTCAGTTCAAGAATCATAAAAATAATATGGAATTTACCTTGCAAGTAACAACAGAGGTTGAAAAGTAAAGAAAATTTTCTCATGTAACCGTATTCCACTTTTAAGTTTCGTTCACCGGGGGATTGCGGACTGCTCGGACAATTTTTACACCCGGAAAAGTCGAATAAAGTCCGACAAACTGTGAACACGGGACAAGTTTTAATAAGATTTTGTTGCCAATGCGCAGTATTGTTGGCCAATTGCTTGGCAATTTACTGGCCAAGTTAGTTCACTTAGTTGGGTAACTACTTTATCTGTTAGTTACCTTAACTAGCCAATACTTAATTTTCAAAATAGCTGAACTATAAACTTTTTGAATGTTAACTAATTTTACAAGTAGAATATACGACAGGAGGCTACGGAATGATGAAAACTTAAAATTAAAGCTAAGGGTTATAAACGCATTGGCCTGAAAACATCCCAAAGCTAATCAGAAAGCTATTATTATTAAAGCTAGGATTAGCTTGGCCATCCAAAGAGGTAATGCTGCCAGCATCTTGGGTTCTATGCCACACTGCGGTGGCTTGGATGGGGTTTTAGATTTTAATTAGTTTTTATTTTAGTTTTAATTGAGTAAATTTAGGTTTAATATAGTATTGTATATATGTATTTAGTCATAATTCAATTCAATAGAAATACATCAAAGTTGCTTCATTTGAAGATAAAAAATATAGAAAGCTATTATTTTTATAAAATATAAAATATAAAAATGAGTTTTATCCAAAGAAAACAACATTTTCTAACAATTACGAATACAAAAAAAAAAACAGCTAAATCGGTCGAGCCGTTCTCAGTTAATACAGTGCAAGTGGCTTTCCAGAGCTTGCTTTTACATTACAAGTGGATCCTTTGCTTATCCTTTTTTTAATTTTCTTATTAAATGTACAATTACAGTACATAACTTAAGTACTACATCCACGATAAAATAATAATCAAGCACGAAAATCTTACATAATAAGCTGGTAAAAAAGTTAACACGCATTTATTGTGAAAAATACATTCTTTGGATTCATTATGAATCTTTGCTAAGTAATACTTAAAACAGATTTGTGTGTTCTTACTTTTTAAGCAATCGAGAAGTAGCAAATTTTAACCCATTTAATTCAAACTAATTGCTGAACTCAGAGCCGTTTATCGTTACTTAAGGATCTCCTTAGTATAGATTTAATTTTAATTTTACTTTATTTAATTTTACTTTATTTAATTTTACGTGCACAAAGCAAAAGGCAAAAGCTGACTGATTGACTGATCTATCAACGCACAGCTCAAACCACTGGATCGATCTATTATGACGTAGGCATCCGCCAAGAAAGGATTTATGAAAATTCAACCCCTAATTCGTGAGCGAAGCCATGGACAAAAACTAGTTTATGTAATAAAACTTGTTTTATACGAAATACATAAATCTTAATATATAGAAGCAGAGATGGTTCTATTCAAATTTTATCGTCCCCGAAAGCTTCGGAGTCAGCGAGAAAATAATTTTCAGATATTTCCAGATATAGATAGTCGATGATCACCATCCCTGGCGACAATTTTCGACCAGTTTAAAGAGACCTGCGAACAATGTTCAACAATATAATCGTTTTATGACGGGTTCGTCGCTTGAGGGGCCCCGTTTTTTTGCCACTCGCATTTGATTCGGTCAAGTGGCGGCTGATGTAACGGAGTTACGGCATTACTTGACTAGTTGAAGTGGCGCTTTAAGTCACCCACTTTTATGTAATTTGTTTTGTCGTCTAACGTTTACTTTTAACACTTAGTACCTACCGATTTTGCCAACGTCGAGTGACGCTATACCGAGGAATAAATTGGGCGTTCTGACAGTTTTAGTATTGAAAATACTGTCAAAATATCAAATTTACGCTCGGATTAGACTTATTTTACGTTGGTTAAATCGGGCCTTAGAGAGGAATAAAATTTTGGGGACAAATACATTCAGTTTAAAATGAGTGAACGCTAATCAAAAAAGTTTGATTCTTAGTTGTATCAAGTATCAACCCAAGCAATCAATCTGAATGAAATTTCCTAGATGTTATCACCACGTAGAGACTAACATTTGTATCTGTGGTTTAACAAATATCCATCAAAGTAGGTAAGTATGGGCAAGTGCTGTACCTATGGACGCTTGTACCTGTGGATACAATCGATTCCGTCGAAACTAGCAACCCTAAAATTTTAATTTGAACGCGACCGTAAAGCTTTATCTATGGTCATCTAGGGTTACGGGTCACCTCTCAGAATTAGAACATGGCCTTCTTCCACGCTGGCCAAGACTTCGAACACCTTTGAGAACATTACGAAGAACTCTCGGGCATACAGGTTTCCTCACGATATTTTTCTTCACCGTTAAAGCAAGTGATAGTTCATTTCATAAAATGCACATTACTCGGAAAAGTTACAGGATAAGAACCCCGACCCCCTTGAATGGAATAAGCACTAGACTATCACCGCCTGTTCCAACCAATTACACAGAGTCTAATTAAAAACCAGCTATACGATAGGTATAAAAAGTTTTCGAAATCAACTAAGCCGGGTGCCAAGGGGAGATTGGGGGTGAAATGTTGGCGGTGCTTTTTAAACTCTATCTCAAGTCAAACATCCCGGCCGGGCTAACTGGCTGCCTCAGTTTACACTTAATTAACTAATATTTACATTGGAAGGCCGTAACAGTTTTGAGCACACCTGCTTCTACATTGCGGCTTGGAAGCTTGCCTAAACGTAAGGGGTTGATCTTAAGAGTATCCCGTTAACTTAATAAGATTCCATTCAAACATAGGTAGATTTTTTTTCTAGCATTTCGAGTTGCAACAGTATGCTTCCAAGGCAGCGATTTAATTTTCCAAGTTTTATGTAGTTGAGTCGTATCGAGGTTAAAAATTTGTGTTTGTTGTGAAAATTAAAACAGAAAAATAGAGCGAGTTAAGTCTCTAGTAATTATATGATCTAGAACCTGAGGATGATTAAAGTTATATTTTTTTTTCCAAAATAGTTTTTGGTGTTGTATACCGGATTTGAGTAGTTGAGCGGTGAGCGCCCCTCTTTGCCTCGGAGAGAACGTAAAGACATCGGTCACGTGACACGTCTAATCGCTCTGCGGTCTAGTCAAGTTGCAATCCCATCGGACTATGAAAGTGAGGGAATAAAGAGTGTAGGTGCCTATATTTGCCCACACACTTTTGCACGATAGTCTCCACTGAGATTGTTCGTTATGGCCAAAATTCAGACTAAAGAACATGATTACTATTTAATATGTGTATCAGCTATAGGTACACATACTATGTATGTTAAGTATATTCTATGTGTGTAATATGGGCCTCATACAAAGGCCTCAGGGTCATTTAACAGTTGATGGAGACAGCTGTCCCTGCGGGATCAAATCAGACTTGAGGAGATCAGTAGTCATAGAGTAGCGCTGGCAGCCGCTAGAAATACAGGTGGCACAAGATCGTCTTCTATGGCGATCCTTTCAAGAGACCCATGTCCAGCGGTTGACGGATGATGATGATTATCATCATCTTAGGATCAGCTGAACGTAGTGCCAAAGGTAGAATTGCGATTTTGCGATGCCTTCGGTTTCTTAAATCGTCCTTTAAAGTCGGGAGCTTGTCCGCCCGGTTGGTTTCAAATTCATTTACCCGAGAGAGCATGGCTGTTTTGTAATTTAAATTTGGACTATTTTACATTTCGCCCCATTCTCCTCTTTTGGTTAGTAGGTACGTTTTATATATTTGACGCGATATCGCTTTTGTTCAAACAAATCAACACTTAATATTTGGTTTAAACTATAAAACGTTGAGTGATAAATGTGATAATTTCAATTAAGAAATTTGCAGTAGGTACTACTATCCTGAAGTTGGAAAGATGGCGTTGTAAATGTAATTAAATAAAAATGTAAACGGACTGTGAGAGAATAGCGATTGGACCTGTGTTTGCGCACACACTTGCGCACACACTTGCGCACTATAATATATAGCTCGATGGCAAACATCTGTTACGATTGGCCGCGAATTCGGCAAGAGGACATCATGAAAGAGTACTTTTCTTAAAACTATTTCAAATTTTTTTTCGAAAATACAACGCTCTTCATTCGAATCAAAGACTTCCCGCAGGATTTTAAACACTAAATCTACGCGGACATAGTCGCGGGCATCAGCCAGTCTTGCCATAAAAAAACATATTCCACGTGATTGAAGCAGCGGGTAGGTATCAGCTAGTTACTGATAAAATAAATTCATTCCAGCATCATTTCGAAATTCGTAATACTTTCCAATGAATTCCCACCGGGTTCAGAAGCCAGTCAAATATCGAAAATCAGCGGTGATATGAAACAACGCGAACCAATTAGCGCCGCCCCCGCCAAGTCGTTTGAAGTTCCAAGCAAACGCACAAATTGGCCCCTAATTGCCTGTCTGCTTGTCAATGCGTAAAATAACGTACCACATGACGGCATCTAATTATAACTAATAATATGTGACATGAGCAGGTAAATAACAATTTACAAAATTAGATGTCTGTATCTAGCCTATTTTATTATCATATGTCAATGTGTCTATCCAAAGGTCTTTGGTCGTGGCTATAGTTAAAGTCAGGCGTTAAAGCAAGTGGTATTTAATTTCTTAAGACGTACATAACTCCGAAAAGTCAGAGATGTCTGGGATCAAACCACAGACCTCCGAAAAAAGGCTGAAGTACTTATTAACTGTCACCCCTAAAAATGAAAAGTATTCTCTATCTTTACTCTACTTTATTTGTGTACAAGTCATATCTTAAAATGAGTATTTGATTTGAATATTAGTTTCAATTCGATGCCTTAAGATGGGTAGCCTAAGTCTGTCACACTCTCTTTAACATTTCTGCGGTGGTGTCGTGTGATGCGGGTTGTTACGTTCCCTAAAATATGGTTGAGCGAAGCAATGGCTGGGTCATGCGTCATGCTCGTGAACGGGTGCCACCAGCGGCAATGGGGCTACTTTCTGTCTGCCCGTCTTGACATGTGTTGAATTATAATTACAAATAATTACGTATGCTTTTGTGGAACTTTCCCTCATTGTGGAAACTCTGCATACATAGAATAATATCTGTTAAGCATATTGTAAAAGTATTTTGAAAAGAGCAACTGCCGAGTTTCTTGATGGTTCTTCTCGGCAGGAATGGCATTCCGAATCAGTGGTAGACTCATTGACGATTCAAAAGTACTTGTAAAAGTTTATTTGAATAAAAAACATTTCTATTCTTTTCTATTCTATCAATTATGAGGAAATTCTCTATCATTTCAGGGTACGGCAAAATCGTATAATCAACACGATAAATGTAGCCGAACTAATAAAGCGTAATACGAAGTTATGTTTAATAGCCAATAGTATTTTAAAACAACCACTATAATTAAAATAATAAAGTAGGATGAATACCGAACAGAGCGGTGAGATTTATCTCGCGTCTCACAATTATTCCGCAAATTAGGATCCCGCTGTTTGCGCGTTCACTGCGGAAACATAATTTCCTCGCCACGATGCTTTCCTGCCTTTGCCAACCTACAACGTTGCATCCAATGTAATTTTAATGCAGTGAAAATCTATTTAACATAGTGTTTTGTTGATTTTGAGTAATATAAAAACCACAAATACAAACAAAACCACATAGTATAAAACCACTAAAAACTTTTGTGGTTTGTAGGTATTAATTGGAAATTGAAATATATTATGATCCTGCTGAAAAAGCTGCATCAAAGATTTGATACTGTAGCAATCTACAGTAACAAATGGTTATCAAGTGATTTTCAGTGAAGACTGAATTTATTTAATTTTTCCGCCAATATTCAAGGTCCTCCGACATACCAATAGGATACATATAGAAGGTAATTCGAATAGATAACACTGATTTTTCAAACACGCTTTCAATAAAAGTTGATTTTCTGGCAACTTAGATATGTCTATACACTTGTTGGAAAGGTCAATTTAAGTCGAAAATGATACATTACTCAAAAAAGTTTTGTTTATTTATTTATTATACACACAAAAAATATATAAAAAATAAACAAAGACACAAAAGGCGGCCTTATCGCTTAGTAGCGATCTCTACCAGGCAACCTTAGGAATAGGAAAATTTGTTTATGACTTATAAACACTTTTTATCAATCCCAGCACTGTTTTTTTATCAGAAACTGTTAACAGTATAATCGTCAGTAAACTCCAGTAGATTTAAATAACATTTGAGACACACATATTGGGAAGTATGAAATAACTATTATTTCTGCTTTTATAGTGTCTGTAAGCTTAGCCGAGTGTTAATAAGTATAGTACTTGCAATTCACGAGGGCGACTGACTTATGGTTGTGTGTATGTCGTATCTGTATAAGTGTGAGCGAGCGCAATGCTCGCGCCTGCCCGCTCCCATCTAGGCTTTGACAGGCACGCACACTTATGCAATGTGCATGTACACGAAGTAACCACTAGTAAAGCTCACTCGCCTTCGTGAATTGCAAAAACTGTACATAATTTGATATTTTAATTAACTACTCTCACATACAGATGGTGTTTCGTGTCGTGTCGTGTTGTGGTCAAATTGATAAGATGTGATATAGGGGTTGCTTTAAGGGGTGGCGGAGGCTACATTAGGTAGGGTTTTAGCGCTTGAGATCTGTTCTCTTAAGGCTTGATTAGTTTTAGATTAGGTAATAATTGCCGCTTTTGGAGCTAATAATAGTTTCATAACAACCGTTTAGTCAACTGTCCCTATCAATCCCATCTCCTAGCAATCGCCAGGCAAATTAGGAACTCGTTCTTCGCACACACTCGCCGCGGAAACGTAATTTCCTCCCCGCAGTGTTTTCCCGCCGCTGGCATCCTGCTAGCTACGCTGCTGCGGATGTAATTTTAGTAGGTTTGTGCACTTCATCAACCCCGAACCAAGTTTGATATTATTAATTAATAGAGAGGGAGCCGAGACGTTTCAGACCTTCGTTATTTTACAAAAGCTGAAAGTTCGTCTGCGTATATCCCCAATAGAGATAAGAACGATCCCCGACTATGAAGTTTGGATCTTGGTGGCTTTGGGAGATATCAGGTAGTAAAGGTGCATAAATTCTGAGGATACTTTCGTCATAGTATAAAAGCTGAGTTTTATATATGTTACTTGGGGATCTATCAGAAGATGTTTCCTCAGCAGTCAGACACTTCCGATGGTTCGTACGCCCTGTCAGACGCTTTAAAAATCTGCCGTAGGTAGGTAGGCGAACTTTGATGAAACCATCTACTTTTACGGGATATAAAGTAGCCTGAGTGTTAATCCAGGCTATAATCTATCTTCATTCCAAATTTCAGCTAAATCGGTTCATTACTTGTGGCGTGAAGACGCAATACGTGAATTTCGGGTTTTGAAAATATTTCTGGAACCATGAATTTTATATGTTGATGCAAATTAGACTATCTTCTTCCCAAATTTCAGCTAAATCAGTCCCTTAGTTGTGGCGTGAAGAAGCACTACGTGAATTTTAGTTTTACAAAATCCTTCTTTTTACCGCTGCGCCATCGAAGCATTCATGGAATGTGTAAAATAAACGAAGACAACAAGGACTGTGACGAAAAAATCTTACGCTTTTATTTTTTAACGTTACGGACGTTTTTTGCCGGATATGGTACCCCTCCGCCACGCCCCATAAGGAACTTCGTTCCAAAAGTTTAATAACTATAACCCGACTACGAAAGTGGTATATCACATCCATCATAATTGAATTTGCTCGTGTAAAATGTAGCATAAGTCTCTTGAACCACAATAATGAATCGATTGACATCATAATCATCAAAATCGGCGCATATACATTCACGCACATAGACTACTAACATCATGACATTAAATTGTAGTCGGGTAAAAATGTTGCAAGTTTTGTCTCTCTCTAATATCATTTTGTAATTATATAATTTAATACGAATGTGATGAAACTTGCCACTTTCATCCAAAAAACGATTAGTGTTTACTTTTCGTTCTATCTTATTATAGATATCGCCCAGGATCGAATTCAAAAGAATCTGCTAATAATAAATTAAAATTCCACTGAATATTTCACATTTAATTTAAATTCAAAATAAACGTAGGTATTGTTATCAGGAACAGCGAAATCCCAATCGGTCAGAATCCAATACATATTGAAATTGTTTCGTTCACCAACGTAAAGGTTTCTATGGGCTCCTTCGACAGCAGGATTTCGGGGCTTCAAAGTAAGCGTTTTTAAATTTACCCAACGGCCACGATATTCAACGTTCAAAGCGAATTCGTTCGGCGCTACAAGCGTCATTGTTGAGCTTTAAAAAGCAAACGTATTGTTTTCATACTTTATGGCAATGAAATAGCTCTAGAATTTGCACCAACTTTGCAAATAAAATCACGCTTGTAACAATACTCCTCATTATAACGATTTTCACTCGTAAAATTATAATATTTTGTCACTACTTAGTGCCGATTTTACCAACGTCGAGTTACGTTTAACCGAGAAATGAATTGGGCATCCTGACAGTTTTTGTATTGAAAGTCTGCCTGAATATCAATTTCACGCTCGGATAAGACTTATTTTGCGTTGCTGAAATCTGCTCTAAATATGATATTTTACTAGTAAAACTGTAATAATCATTATCATGGCTTTAACTCTTTGACATTGTATAATTAAAAATAATTTAATTACATATTGTATCATGTAAAAATCTTCTTAGTTCTTACTCATTCCCACTTGTGACGTCCACGAGATTCAACGCTCAAAGCGTATCCGCTCTGAGTTGCAAAAGCAAACGAATGTGTTCATACTATGACCACAAAAATCTCTCTCATTACCTATGTTTGCGTTGGTGGGATTCGCTCGGTATAATATTATCTTTCGTCGCTTATTTCGTTGCTTCAGCCTCAAACACTGAAATTCAAAACAGAATAACTCATCGAGCGCGGCGAAAGTTGGAGGAATGAAAATTAATGAAATTCTCCAGCAGGCGAACTAACGGCTTACAATGACGGGGTACAGCGGATATTGTTGGCTCTGTAGTCTACAGGCGATATAATTTGTTCTTCAGTCCTTTATCGATATAAATAAAACTAACTAGATTGAAATAGTATCCACGTCTGTATTCAATAGTACCTAATATTAATTATTCTGAATCCGAAAGTAACTATTTGTCAGTCTATGTGTTTGTTACCTTTCCATGTTTCAACCGCTGGATAGATCTTGATCAAATTTTGCACGGAGATAGAGGTATCTCTAGTTAATATTCTAGAGATTAGGTACTATTATAGAGGTATTCTAGAGATCTTAGAGATGAACACAAAATACTTAATCCCGGAAAATTTGTTCCCGAGAGTATTTAAAAAAACCCCTAAATCTAAGCGGACCAAGCTATGGTCAGCAACTATACTACTAGGTAAAAATTTATTTCGATAGCAATTCTTTTCAGAAAACTTTATGCTTCATTTAAGTTAGAAAACGTACGATGCGACAAAAGTATGATGGTGTACTGTGCACGCCCGATTTTTTCTGGCACTGATAATATATGCGGCTGGCCTTTCGGCTGGCCTAATAATGTAGATGGTAGGCACTTGACCGGTCCGCTCTTGACGCCGCGAACTTTGCCCTCGACTACTCGCCCCGAACTGGCCCACTGAGTCTTGCCACATTTAACTTAACCTTAACTTGGCCTGCGACTTAACCTATGTTCCCTTGATATTAACATTAATACTCCTTAGGCCCTGTAAAGAAGTAAATCAAACAAAAAGTTTATCGACCGAGCGAAGCGAAGGTCTCTGAGTTTACTAGAGCGATTTGCACTTGTCCGTCCGTCCGTCTGTCACAGCCTTATAACTTCTGAATTACTGAACGTAATTACTTCAATTTTAGATATGATATGTAAACCGATGGCCTCCAGCCGAAAATGGCTTAAAAAGTTATAAAAATCTTTATTTCAGGGGGGCTCCCATACGAAATGGGGGGCTTTCAAAGTGGAGATTGTATTCGAGGCTAGATTTCTAAAACCACTTTGTTTTAAAACTTGAAACTTACACATAATTTGAGTTATATTCTGTACTTGAACAACAAATACTAAGATTAGATAAATATTATAAAGAAACGAAATTATTTGAGTTTTAATGGGCATCAATGTTTTTAACAAAACTTCACTATACTGTTACTAGATGGCGCTGTCTTTAATATTGTAAATATGCATCCCATCCACGAAAGCAGATGACGATTGACGTCATCAGATTCGGCGCGTTTTAATTACAATATAATATAGTTAAAACTACCTTATGGGAATTATGGGATACCGCGAGGTCTCAGTTCGGGGCGAACCACTAGTTTTCAACACTGATCACAAACGAAAGTCGAAACTATGGCCGGACTATGTACGACATACCTGACATCCTGTTACCCAATATTCTGCTCCAACATCAGATCCTCCTCGATCCTCGATCATCATCTATCTAACACTAACTCATTGAGACCATTCTAATGAGCCCAAATACACTTATATCTGCTGTAAGTTGCTGAGAGTTAGTGTAAGTTCATTAGGGAGCTACGCGGGAACAGCTGACAGACACACAGATACATACGTCAAACTTATAACACCCCTCTTTTTTGTCGGTGGTTAAAAAGTTGTACATTCAAATATTACTTTGTAATTTTTTAAAGCATTATATTACAATTCAAATTCATAATTATTTAGTTTATGTAGACCTGTGGCTCCTATGATACATCGAGACTCGACCATCGGTTCAGAATGCAGATTCTTCTGAGAAGCTTAGCTATATGTTGAACTCGACTTATATTCCCTTCTCCCCAATAAATAAGAGGTATTTAAGTTTGTTTTAGGAATAGGTACGACTATGGTTCAACGGGTGTGGGGATTGATCTCTCGACCTTTCAGATTTCAGCACCTTTGATAAAGAGGCTCCAAAATTTATCTATTACAAAATTCATGATAACATTATTACCTATAGTCTTCCTCATCTTAACGTATGACCTACGGGTCGCTATTTGCAACAATTTTTATTAACCTAATGACTACGATACATTTTTTGCCGCTCCACATTGAACCTCGTGGCCCAGTTTTACCTAACTAAAGTCTATTTATTATTATATCTCTTTCATAATACTCCTTGCGGAAAAGGATAACACTGGATTTAGACCTGTCAATTTAGTTAAGTTTAGTGGTTAGTACAACAGAATAATTAGCTACAATGCACACAAAACCCTGTACCGTACCTACGTTCGTTCGTAGCTCACGAATTACACTGGACAGAGCAAAAATGTAGCATAGTTTTAGTCAATGTAATTAGTCATTTATTTATTCAATTTTATTACCACACTACATGGGCGTCGCTAAGGGGGGGTAGGTAGGGGCAGCTGCCCCCCCCCCAAGAGGTTTAAAAAATATAGGTAGCTAAATGCAATCTAAGCAAAAGCCAATAGCGAGTGAGTATCGGCCAAACTGAGGCGTATATTATGTAGTGCCTTATGCTACCTTTTTTTACCTTTTGCTATGTGAACTTGGAGAGTTCTCCAAGTCCACAACTATAGGTACCCCTGCAAAAAATCAGTTCGATCCGTTGCTTCATGATTGAAGGACAAATAAACACACTTTCACACACTAACTCAACGCATAAGTTTTATTTGTTTTACAGTCAAGAGCTCGTAACACTTGCTTTACCTACAGCTTCATAAGCTATCGACTGTAGGTACCTAAAATTCAGCTGCTCGCAGCTCAGCTGGCGACGCCCTTGCTACACCATGTAGTTACCACCATGTACTTACAATCATGCAAATAAATCTTTCTATTCTATTGTATGCAACAGGCCGGAAAATATCCTAGAAATGGGTCTTTGTGTCTGTAATGAGTAATTCTTGAAGAATTATTAATAAAAATAATCTTATCAATACAAGTTAAATCTGATAACATGACGTCAGTTTATATTTACAGAATAAATAAAATATTGTGCTTTAACTTATTTACGTAATAATAAATAATTAGCAAAGATTTCCAGGTCAATGTGCAATTATTGAAAATTCTTCAATATATTCCGTACTTAATTAATTCATACACAGGTGCCTAATTTAAATAAATCAACGTTACACAAATACCGCAAAGTTAGCTCGTCGTCGCGTCGTCCGCGTAGAATCATACATAATGCCCATTGCCCACTGGACTTGCCCAGAGTAATAATAAAATTAATAGCCACCCTGAATGGCGTAAGTAGAAAAGTAGTATATTTCCACATAATATCTTATTCATACCATTTAAGATTTTCTTATATTTTTGTGAAAAATAAAATATATTTTAGTTTTCAACCATCATCGTTGTGACTAAAACCAAATAAAAATAAAAAATAATGTATAAAAAATAAAAAAATAATTATTAAAATTAACATCTTATTATTTTTAAATAACTTTACAAGCGTTGCGAATCCATGCGAATTTGATGGTTCGCGTAGCTTTGACTCGATCGATTTGTATACTGGTGACGGTGCCTAAATTATAGGTACCTTCACCATGCACCATGGTGCGTTTACGTCTATAAATAATAGAGCGCCATGAAATAAGAGCCCCTTAGCCGAACCGAAAAGTCCCCCTGCATGAAATTAGGGCTTATTTAGGCAACAGAATCATAATGTAGCAAAATGGCTTTTCGTTTTTCAACAAAATACCGGCGAAATCCCTTCTCGACGTCGTCGAAATACTGACAATAACCTTTATTAAAAGCTACGACGAAAATATACCAATCAAATGGGAAATTTCTTGAAAAAAAAATTCAAACCCTCGCTCGCTAAGTATCAATGGTATTTACACGACGCGGCATCGAAATGGCAAATATACAGCGAGTCTTTTATAGACGACGATTCAGTTTATTTTTTACCCTTATGTACCGCTACTTGGTACCTAATGTACTTATGTATAGCTCGGGTATGTATACCTAATGTACTTATGTCTCCATATAAATAAAAAACAAAAAAATTATTAAACATGGAAAACCCTGTTTAACATTAATAAACAACAAACACGAGAAATAAAATTGGAGTCGCTGGTAAAACGTTTAAAATATTATTTTATATTTAATATATTATATTAATATATTAATATTAATATATTATATTAATATATATATTTAATATATTATATTTCCAAAAGACGATTAAATATACCTTGGTAGTAGGTACTTGGTAGGCCTATAACTTTTATTATTAGCGAAGATTTCAAAAGTTAAAGAAAAGATCAGGTTTTCCTCACGAGTACTTTAAATGCGAAAGTGTGTTTGTTTGTAGGTTTGTTGATTTGTCTTTCAATCACGGAGCAACGGATCGCCGTGATTTTTTTCATGGGTAGGTATAGTTGAGGACTTGCAGAGTGACACAGGCTACTTTTTATCAGGGAAAATCAATGAGTTCCCGCGGGATTTTATAAACTAAATCCACGAGGTCGAAGTCGTGGGCATCGGCTAGCTTAGGAATAAAAGAGGAGCTAATATCTATCACCATCGTCAGTGATGGAGCAGTGTAAACAAAAAAACCGGCCAAACGCGAATTGGACTCGCTTAAGGACTTGGAGAGTTATATAGACTACCTTTTATCCCGGAAAAACAGTTCTTGCGTTTTCAAAAAGCTAGTAATTTAATAATAGGAGGAAATCTTGTCGTCTCGTATAAAAAGGTTGGAACGCTTGGAAGGGTGCGCGGCAGTTTCGTGACGTCGTAGAATTCGCGTGCTCGATGAAAAAAAACGCAATTTATGCTCACGTAATAGGCGATGCGGATAATTCGCGGGGGTTCAAATTGTAGGGGCACCAAGTAGCGGGACAATCTATAACGTATATTTAAATAAATAGTATTAAAATATATATTAAGTTTAAATAAAATGAGATTATAAATAAAATTTTCCATTAAAATGTAAAACATCAAGATTTTAATTTTAGGAAAATTTGTCCAAACAATTTTTTATTCCTCAAGACATTCGACTCAAGATTTCCGACAAAAAAATAATAAAAGAGGAATATTTATGAATTATGAACAATATTTTTGATGGAAATCGGATCTAAAGAAACAAAAAATTTCTATGAATACATTTTTCTAAAGCTACTTCAACGCATCCCCGTTCTAATAAATTTTAACTCAAATTAAATAAAATTTTAATTTTAATTTTAATTTAATATTTAGGGTATATTTTTTTAACTCGTGACCTACTATCTACCACTGGCAACGTGACTGACCGAATTTTTCTTCAATCCAATTTTTTAACTTACATTCGACTCAAGATTTCCGACAAAAAATTATAAAAGAGAAATATTTATGAATTATGAACAATATTTTTGATGGAAATCGGATCTAAAGAAACAAAAAATTTCTATGAATACATTTTTCTAAAGCTACTTCAACGCATCGCGTTCTAATAAATTTTATTAACACATAATTATTCCATAACATATTGGGTATATTTATTTTAACTCGTGACATACTATCCACCACTGGCTACGTGACTGATGGAATATTTCTTTAATCAACTTTTTTTAACTTTTTTTAACGTTAACATAACAACTAATTCCTCGCTACTGGCGTATTTGATATTCATATCTGAAAAACTTCTTGAAAAAAATATGAACAATGGATGGTTTACATATCCGCTGCTTGTATACTTTGATTCTTTCACGTAGATACTACATTGCAAAACTCCCGCATTGCAAATTTCAATTTTTTTTGAATTATTTCATATGTTTTTTGAATAATTTCATAGTCACCCTATCCGCGACCTTTTTTGCGACAATTTGGTTCCATAATAGCCTTCTTCATTGACGTATTATATAAAATGTCGCAGCAAAATTCGATTAGCGAGTTTTTTTTACGGGTAATCGTCTCCCCTTGTGAAAACATGCCGTGATTACTTGCGACGACAGCGATACCTAATCTTCTTCATCCAATTCTGCAGTTCTGGCACATTCAGCTCACCCCTTGCCGGCCAACCTCTGGGCACGGGTCTCCCCCTGCATTTAGCTATAATGTTTTTTTTAGCATTTAAAATGCATAAATTATTCACTGTAGTAACCATTAAAATGCACACTATAGTGTTAGTTGAGGGTAGAATTTTATAATAACTACCGAGTGCGCCGTTCGTCAATTCCATAAAAGCCAACGAGTATCGACGCCAGGCGCCATTCTGCTTTGGGTTGTCAAGTGGTTCACATCTCCTTAAACCTAGTTTTGTAAATTATTTAATTATTGAGTAACGGATATTTGCTTAGTTACTAAATGAAAAATTCCTTACTTTGTGTCTTTTAGTAAAAATAATAAGGGTCCGCCAATAATAGTAAATTAGAAAATTTAAGCGCCATCTAGTTTGCGATTTTGAAACTCTAACAAGGTACTAGTTCGAGTTTCAAACTAGATGGCGCTTATATTATCTAATTTACTATGGCGTGCATTTAAATGGACACTACAGTGAATAATTTATGCATTTTAAATGCTAAAAAAACATTTATAATACAAAATGCCGCAAAATATTATCAAGACACTTCTGTCTTTGATCAGCTGTAGCGCCATCTAGTCTAGCCCTAGCCAAAACTTCAAGCGGTGACGATCGTAGAAAGAGAAACGATAAAACGAAGTCTAACTTGGCTACAGGGGCTGGAACGATTATTGTGTCGTTAAAGCCATTGGTATTCCACTACGAGGCAGTTGACTGCCGCGTTGGTCTAGTGGTTAGCATCGTATTCGACTACAAATAACGAGGTCCTGACTCCCGGGTTCGATTCCCGGGTCGGACTAAAAAGTGTATTGGGTTTTTCCGTAAGAAAGGACTATGCAAAAAATTGTATGGGCACTGTCCCCACACCTCAACAGACTTGACACTATTTTTAATATTATTGTGACATCCCATAAAAAGACTAATAACCATTTTCAATCCAACAATTCAAACAATTCTTCCAATCTTATTAAATAAATAAGATTTTATCTTATATAGACCATTTGAATCCATAATATGAAAACAAAACGAAAATGTTAGTTACTTAGCACTATTTTAGTATCTAACTATAAACTAAGTTCCTACAGTACTCGCTACCTAGAAACCTTTGTGCTGATGTGTGTACCGTTGTAACACTTCCAAACTCCAGCTTATGAACAAAGACCCTAGTGCGACTTTTCAAACATACGTTAACTGTGCGTAAATATACGTCAATTAGTATGGACGGAAAAGGGATGGAAAATACTCCGTCCCTTTCCCGACCATACTAAATGACAGATTTACGCACACTTATCGTAAACTTTTAAGTCACACTAGACGTAGTACGCTTAGGACAAGATTTGATAGTTAACTATAAATAGTAAACGATGACATTATCATCAAAGTAAAATAAACCTTAACAGTACTGAGTTAGAGCTTAATTTCGTGTATGTATTCTTATACGTTCACGTAACGAAAACGCTCCAAATTAAAATCGTCTATATTGAATTTGTGACTTTAAACTGATACTATTATGGTTCATATTACATTGATGCTAATGTCATTGTTTATCATTATAATCAAACGAATCATGACTAGCATTAACCGCACAGAATGCTTAGTAGTCTTCTCATTTACGCTCCGCTCCGCGTCAGTCGAAATACACCTTTATACCTTTCCGCTACCTCTCTTCGCTAATGAATGAATGAAGAAATGAAATATTCTTTATTGAATGATTCAATGAAATATTTTTCATCGTACACCAATAAACAACTTAAATTTAAAAAAAAAAACTTGAATTCTTGATAGGCACTAACAAGACGTACCACGAACAACTTAGCAAAACTGCACTAATAGAATATAGGTTAAATAATTTTAATTCAGCTCAACGTAAGCTTTCAGTGCTTAAAAATAATATATTCAAATGCTGTTCATTTTATCAGCGCGAATTAAGCCACAGTGAATTATGCACGTACCTACCTACTCTAGAGCGAATAAATGTTTGGCAAGACTACAAAACTACTTAGCACTTGGCACCCAGAACAAGGGGAAAACACTTGTCTTTTAAAATGCTGTAATCAAATAACTAAACGGTAATGCAGCTTAAACTATATCACGATCTTTTTCTTTCATGCGTTGTAAAGACGCGTGATTTTTGAGCCCTACTCATCCTTACTAAGTAATGTTGTGAATGTGAAAGTATGCTTGTTTATCTTTCAATAACGCAACAATAGAGCAACGGATCGACTTAGGACCTGGAAATTAACATAGGATAACTTTTGTCCCAGAAAAACAAAGGATTCATAAGGGATTTTTTTTTCTTAAACCTAACTTGCCTCAATGTCTAATCGCGAGCTACTCGTGGTTTTAAATACCTATAGAATACTAGCTTTTGCCCGCGGCATTATCCCTGTGAATTAAGGTGCTTAAAAATCCTGCGGGTCTTCAACGTCCTCAAAGTCTTCAAATATACCCATGTAAAAAATCACGTCGATCCGTAACTCTTTTGCGACGTGATTGAAGTACAAACCAACAATAAAACACTTTCGCATTTGTAATATTACAATAATTGCGATTTTATTGTGGAACATCTTTACCTGCCTCTTTTTTATTAATCTTTTTTAATCTAAGCGGAACATGAATTTCATCTAATACTTACTTCATTTTATTTATTTGGTCGGATAAAAGAGAACTCCTGAGAATATCTTTTATCGTGTCACACGGTTTACGACGAATCATTTTATTGCTATCATCTTAATATCAGGCGCTCCGGAGAATATTGTAATTTGAACTCGAGAGAGATACTTCATGTTTTTTTTTCCTTATAAAGGAAAATCTTTATGAACCGGTTACAGATTATCCAACTTGTAAATCATTTTTCTTTTTATTAAAACTAATAAAAATATCGTAACTGCCATTATAAAAGAATGTGTTTTGTCACGGTGATATACCTAAGTATGAGAAACTATTAGGGAAAATAGTGTGAGTGATAAAAGGACTGTATATAAAAAAGTGAGAAAACTAGTGAAAAAGTTCAGTGATAACCGAAATATGTCGTTGAGATGTGTCTGTCGGACAGGACGCTGACCCGATTGGAAGTTTAAGCAAATATAAGGAACAAGAACGTACTGTGTTAGCGTAAGATCACACTAGAGACTTTTTGTTTTGAAACTTTGTGTCTGTTTAGTTGTCATACTTTTTGTCGCGTCTGTTGTGCGCTAAGAACCTTCAACCCCACTGGGTTTATCTTTCCTGATCAACGAGCTCGATCCAATAGCGTAGCCAACTGCCAAGGTCCTGTAGACTGAACTAATACTAAATGTTACGTAGAATGCATCATTCTGACTTCTGAATGTTTTGAAAAAGAGACTAATCTATGTATAGGTGAAAAATCCTTCTTTAAATTGGCAGAAGAGACTGTTTTTCCGAGTGCTTTGACAATAGTGATGGGTTGCGGCAAGTGTTGGTGGTGTGTAGTATAGACGCTAGTGTGGTCTTGCGGCGTCAGGTGTTGGGTGGCGTCGGCGATGACGCGGGGGGAGGGCGTGCCACCGCGCTTATCAGGAGATAAGGCGGCGGTTGATAGCGGAGTCGCACACGGTGGCGAGGCTTCATAGTGACCAGGCCGCTAGGAAGCCAGCGGCCGCCGCCCGTCATGCTGCACTCGCTCAACGCACTCGCCGGCAAGATATCGCCGGGCGGCGGCCTGGACACGAACGCGAACCGACACTCGCACCCCAACAGGAACCACAAGCTCTCGTCGCCGGCGTCGCCCTACTCCAAGACGAAGTAAGTGTCTACATCTTATCAACTAGCACTATACATACTGTCGTGGAACTTAAACTAAATTGACGAGACAATAATAGGTGGTCGAAAAATATATAATCTAATTTTCAAATTAAAATTTGGTATGTTGACAAAATTGCGTAAGCAATATACTACCTGTCAATTTAGTTTAATTTATATAAAATATAGTTTATTTTATAGATATTATAGATAAATAGCTGACCCAGCGAACTTCGTACAACCAACAAAAATATTTAGGAGTGGGTCACCCTTATCATTTAGGGGTATGAAAAATAGATGTTGGCCGATTCTCAGACCTACTCGATATGCACACAAAATTTCATAAAAATCGGTCCAGCCGTTTCGGAGGAGTTTGGTAACAAACACCGCGACATGAGAATTTTATATATTAGATTTACACAAAACAGACTGTATTATATCGTTCAGTTTTGTAACTATATTATAAGTAGGTACATAACTAATAGTTTTTAGTTTTTGAAACTTCTTCTTTCTGCAAAATTCTAATTATTATTTTATAATAATTAGCTTTTTATAGTAATTATGATATGATTTTTAATACGTATTACTTGCTTGCATATCTACATAATGTTAGGTAGATACACTTAAAAAGTGACTCTTCCGTGTAAGGCTTGTTGATACTATATAGACCGACATAGTTATTTCCTTATGAGGAGTTATCTTAAGTATACATGAAACTAGATTGTCTCTGGTACTAACTCAAATCAAACCAGCTATATGATTCTGTAAAAGTGGTGTAAAATCAACGTTTTGCGCACGCGCAAGACACAGTTCACATTATTGACACTAGAAGTGGAAATTTCACTTCAAATGCGTCTTTCTCAAATAAGTTTCTACTTTTTATATAAAACCCAGCCAAGATATGAAAGTAGCGTTAACTATTTAGTGCAGATTTCACCAACGTCGAGTGACCTTTTACCGAGAAATAAATTGGGAGTTCTGACAGATTTTGTATTGAAAATACGGTCAAAACATCAAAGTTACGCTCGGATAAGACTAATTATTTTATGATGACGTATGTTAATGAAATCGACCCTAAGTCCTTTTTCAATAATGATGCTAGTTCTGTTGTACACAATCTGAAAACAAAACTAAAATGAAAGCTCTAAAATGTACAACAAAATTGCTACCAATGTCTACTCTAAACAAATCTCTTAACTCGCGCATTTTTCGTCATAAATAGGTAATATACCTACTCAAAAAGTTCCACCTGTAATATAAGGATAATGTTAACTTACACAACTTTTCCAAACTCTGCTTACAATAATTATGATCTGCTCACGAGACTTGAAAAACTCGCGCCCTTAATTAAAGCTAAGTGGAGAAGTAATTAAAATCTTACATTAAAGAAAATGAGTTTAGTTTCACACTGAATAGGTGCTTACTTAAGTACTTGTTTTCTGGAAATCTGAAATTCAAAGCTCTCCTTAGGTACTTATCCTAGTTGGGAAAGCGAATTTCATCAAAACACTCGATTTGGGTACCTATTTCATAGTTTGTACAGTCTCTAACATTTTAAATTCCGGCGGGTACGTAGGTACCTACTTAATTAATTGGGCACATCTTTGTTAATAATAATGTTAAAGAGATTAAAGTGTAACATTATTTTAGGCATAATAAAATATTAATCCACACTCACGAATTTAAAAGGTATAGAGTATAGACACTTAAAAAGTATAGACCTAAACACGCCGCTTGGCGTACGAGAAAAAGGCCGTATGGCGTCACATCCCTTGCTTCCCAACCGTCATTCTGTGCTTAAATTTTTAACTTAGAATATCTATAAGTATATCTTTAATTTCTTGATGGAGTTCAAAACTTTTTGCACCGATGATATTTGTTGTCATCTATTATATTATAATATTATATTATTATTTATTATATTTAAAAACTCAATATTAAATTATCAGCAACATGAAACTTTCCATTGCTTACCCGGCGCATGCAGTCGACCAACGCTATCACAACTAAAACACCTAACTCAAAAGTTTTTAAAAAACGAGTGTGCTTTAGACCACACGACTGAAGTAAAACTTACGAAATGCAACTGGCTATGAGAGAAACAGAGAGAGAAAATGTGTGCCTCTCTCTCTCTTGCCCCTACAGTAATATACGAAACGTAACTCCCTCTCTGCTTTCACTAACTTATATCTCCCTCTCAACTTCCGTTCGCCTCGCCCGATCACACTTTTCGTAACGCATTCACCAGCTTCCTCCCCAAGTCAAGCGTGCGTAAAGAAATTTTATTTCAAAAAGTGATTGTGATTGTACAGCCAAAGTTTGCAATGTTTTTTAGTGAGTCACTTGGATAGGTACATCGTAACCTTAGCTAAGACAAATATTAGTCGATGACTGCGTGGGTCATCTTGATGTAATCCTTAGAATATAGGTATAACTTTTATCAGTTTGATAAGACAATTGTTTGATAAAGATGCTTAGCCTTAATCCACGTGTTATATTGTGTCGATTCACTATTAACGTGTGCATATTCTGACATGCCTTTACCAGATAATTTTTTTTAAACACCATTGGGCAAGCTGACGTGAAAGTGAAGTGGAAATGGGCGGGGCACATAGTTCGAAGAGCTGATGGTCGTTGGGGTCCCAAGGTGTTGGAGTGGCGACCCCGCACCGGGAAACGCAGTTTTGGCAGGCCGACGACATCCGACGACATCAAACGAGCAACGAAGCCTGTGGAAGTCCATGCAGGAGACCTTTGTCCAGCAGTCGACGTCTATAGGTTCATAAAGAAGAAGAAGAAGAAGGGCAAGCTGAACTCGACTTTTATTCTCCTCTCCTCTCCAAATAAGCACAAAGATCCCCTCCAAATAAGAAGAAGAAGAAGAGAAGTCAGGAATAAGTACCACAATAGTGCAACGGGTGGGGACCAAACCGCGGCGTCGCGTCTACCTTTCAGTTTTCAGTCCGCAACTGAAACTCTGTGTTATTGAGACTAGTAATAGTATGACTGTATGATTTTCCAATAATAAGTGTCACTTTTACAATAATCACTTGCCATCAAATCGACCCATAACCTACTCATAAGCTACATAGTTACATTATTATAAAAGCAGGCCATTGCACTGAACATGCTTACTTATCTCAGCAAACATTGCGTGTTCTTCCTTGCCATATTACACAAGTCAGATGTAAATCGTGTCCCACAAATGTCGCTTTTGAGAGTTCCTTAGTCTTACAACGAACCCACAAAGTTAACGAAGTTTTTTCCTACATTCACTAACCCAATTCGGTATCACGATATCGAACGTAAAACTTTATGTTTTCAAGTAGTATCTATCCTATTATTGAAAACATAATAATGAACTTTGACCAATAGCGAAAGAATAGACCAATCAGCCCCCGATTGTCTAAAATTTGTCTAAAAGTGTAAAAAAGAAGAACAAAATCTTCTTCATTTCATGGCATTAGCGTCAAAGTAACATAAACCATAACATCATTAATTTAGATCTCAATTTCGTATATGCATTCTCATACGTTTAGGTATGTACGATATGCTCCAAAACGCTATATATGTTAGAATCGGTTGTACTGAATTTGTGACTTTAAATTAATACAGTCAAGGAATATTTTACTTTGACGCTAATGCCATGAAATGAATATGATTTTGACCGGTAATTTTAGGACAATCGCACCTCAGAGCTGATTACGGTCGTCATACTGATTTTGTAGCAATCATTTTAGATACTTAAATGTAATTTTGCACTCTCAAAGTATGAACACGTTGTTTTGACGTTGCGAATTTGTTAAGAGCATTAATTTCGGGGCCTTCGGGGTACTACATGACGAAAGTTTTAGAAAGTACTCCACTTTAACTATGAATTCATACATCTTCTTCTTCTTCTTCTTTCTTCTGAGCTGGTTTCCACACGTAAACCGTGATACTGCTGTGTGTGACCCATCCTTCCATTGTTATTGCTCCAACCATCCCAGATCTCTCCAGAAGCCTAGCAGTCATATTACACGTCGTTATAATATGATTCAGTTAATTCACGCGCCACGCACACGCAAAACTAATAACGTGTGTGTATCTGTCACAAATGTCACTCGCTTATTTGTTTATTATATCTGCAATGTCACATAATATCCCCTTGCCTATTACAATGTGGCTAGGCCACGCACCCACTGATAACGAAAGCTCGGCTATACTTGCCGAAGCTATAAAAAAATTATTTGTACAAGTTCAAATTGTGCAAATTATATACTTACGGTGAAAAAACTTGCAGTTTTATTTGTCGTTACATAAGATTCTATTTTATTAAAAAGTTTCTTATTTTGTAATAGAATTGGATATACCCAAATTAGAGATTAGGCAAATCCAAGGTCCAAATACATAATAGAACACATACAACGTAACGCAGGTTTAAACTTACACCCCAGCGGTGCTGCTCTTATGTGGTGCATGTTAACTGGTAATGGCAAGATTTTATGCCCGTATACATCGTATATAACTAATAATAAACTAACGGTAGTCTCACTATGAAAAAGTTTTTACAAATATTCCAGATTCTCTGTCTAAATGTATTTTTTATTATGTTTATTAGTATGCTTGCACTTTAGAACTCTATAGACCTGAGTTTTAATTGTTATTAAAAAAGTCGCTGTGGCTTGCCTTCACTCTGCTCAGTTGGTGGGCATTGCGCTTTACTATTATAGTATCGTACGAGCCTTGGACGCTATCTCTATACAGAATAGGCGACATATGGGGATAGAAGGTAATAAGCAAGGGGATGCTTATTATTATTGGGGGATTACTCATAGCTGATAAGGTGCGTTAACCGACATTGCTACAATATACTGTATTAATTTATTGTGGGATTAACGCGTCGTGTCATATCGGTAATTTTTTTTAAAGTACAATATAGGTATCTACTGAATACTCGAAAGCTATAAATAAACGGTTACTTAACATTTAATAAACACTGTTAATAAAACGGTTAATAAACTGTTGGTTAACAGTTAGTAAACTGTGCATAATATTATGACTTTTTTATGTACCGTCTAACCGTCTACGCTCCTTATGTGCCGATAAGTTCAGCCAAAGCACCCGCACGGCTTTTGTATTGCTCAACTTTGTGGTTGGTTATATTTTATTCGCACGGGTGCGGTAAAAGTCTACTTTACAGTTTTGAAAGAGATGTAAGACACATTTTACGAGAAAATGTATTGATAGCATATTTATAACTTTTGGGAAGATTCGTCAATGCATTACGATGCGTTAAAATCAGATTACAAGATTTTCAGGAAAAAAAATGTAAATTAAAAATTTAAATAACCCTTGACATGTTAATCTATGGCTGGATTATAAATGATGTACCCAACATCCTGTTACCCAGTTTGCTGGTCCATCATTAGATCCTCCTCCTGGATCCTCAATCATCATCTAACACCTAGTCATTGAGACCATTCTAATGAGCCCAAACAGACTATAGTAACTGCTGTAAGTTGCTGAGGAGTTGGGACCCCGCAGACTGCTAGAAGCTGTAACATCGGTTCAAGGTTACCATGACTTGGAAATAATCCGAAGTAACAGTACCTACACCAAGTTTTAAATGTGAAATTTTGTAAGCCCTTTAATCACTTTAATCAAGTAAGAATTGAGCTGATGATCTTCAAACACCTTTACAGATCTTCATAAATTATAGCTACGATCCATCTCGATCACGTCACGCCAGCTTTCAAACAGAAAAAAAAACATCAAAATCGGTCCATTCGATGGGGAGCTTCGAGGGAATAGACAGATACATTTTGACGACCTCCCTGGCTCAGTGGTGAGCGCTGTTGTCTTATAACTGGGAGGTCCCGGGTTCGATTCCCGGCAGGGTCAATTTGGGAATTTTTAATTTCTGAATTTTCTCTGGTCTGGTCTGGTGGGAGGCTTTGGCCGTGGCTAGTTACCACCCTACCGTCAAAGACGTGCCGCCAAGCGATTTAGCGTTCCGGCACGATGACGTGTAGAAACCAATAAGGAGTATGGGTTGAATGTTCACTGCCATACCCCTTCCAAGTTAGTCCGCTACCATCTTAGACTGCATCGTCACTTACCATCAGGTGAGATCGCAGTCAAGGACTAGCTTGTCATCGAATAAAAAAAAAAAAAAAAAAACATAGATACACACGTCAAACTTGTAATATCCCACTTTTTTCGGGGATTAAAAAGCAATTAATAATATCTATTATTCTCAACATATTCAACTAATCCTTTAACATGCATTTCAGTATAAATGTATTGCTATGTTGTCTCAGTAAATTGTCTCTGTAGCATGTTTGAGTGCGCTTTATGAAAATTCAGTTTACCTGAAAAATGGAAAAGTGTCGCCAATCAGGTATTTCATTTAATAGGAATATATACTCCACCCACTTGTTTACCTTATACATAAAATACTCCGCATTTTATTATACCCCGGTATATTTTACTACAAAACTTAACCTTTCAGAGTATAAAAGCCAGCCAGCATTGCGCGTAAATGAACACGCAAACTGAATAGCAATCAAAAAATAAATAATATGCGACTAAATAAAAATGGCGACATAATATTTCACTTTCACGCAATATTTTTAATTGACTTAAAAATCAGCCAAGTGCGAGTCGGGCCTCGCTCTTCTAGGGATCCGTACATACGACCAAATCACTTTTTTAGACCTAGATGTTTAGATATCTTAGTTCTGGGAAAGTTCTTAGAAAGTAATTATTATTATATAGTAAATAGGTTCTGCAGGGGAAAAATGCTCGTTTGTTTTGGTTACAACTTACAAACTGCATTATACATCGGTGTTTTCAGCATTTGTTCTTTAAATACACTATAATATAGTACATAATAATTACAGAAATTTCAAATTCCTAACTAATTTATTTTTTGATATAGTACAAAAATGGTCTAAAACCGACAACTTCGACGGCCCCACGTTTCTTCATTTTTTTAGCTAAAAAATAAAAAAAAATATATTATTTAAACTTTACTTAATGAGCTTTTCTATGTATGGGAGCACTGAATAGGTAAAGGAGCCCCCTTTATTTTTTAATTTCTCTGTGCAAAATTCAACTGTTTATCTACTACGGTTTACGATACCTAACCCTAAAAAGATGATGTTAGAACTTTGTGGAGTGAGTACATTTCAGCGATATTGCGATTCGTTCATATTTTGAAGTTTTCTGAAATCACGATCCAGAATACTAGAAATATAGGTATACTGATTTTCATTGTTCAAAACAAACCTGTTCAATAAATAAACATATAGTAAGTTGGAGTGTATACGTATGTAAGTTCGAAATATCTGCCTCTTAAGGATGATAATACGGGTCTGCCCGCGAAATTCAAATTTAATTTGGTTTTTCGCAATTTGTAAACTAATACGACTCGTATTAGTTTATACGACAAACTAGGCTAATGGCATTCTATTTGCGCCAGTAGATTTATCATCTTCACAGGTTTACATAAAAATCTTTACTTGAAAGTGACCAGTTTAAGAAATTAATCAAAATACTTACTGACTAATTTGTGAGTAACTCACGTCCAACTCGGTATTTTGATTAATTTCTTAAACTGGTCACTTTCAAGTAAAGATTTTTATGTAAACCTGTGAAGATGATAATTCTACTGGCGCAATTAGAATGTCATAAGCCTACTTTGTCGTATTAGTTTACAAGATGGGAAAAACCAAAATAAATTTGAATTTCGCCTTAATAAGTTCATAAATGATTAAATTACATACTTAATAATATTATTTGAAGGATGGCATAACAAAACACAAGTTTTAAATTTTTTGTCTGTCTGTCTGTTTGTGAATACTGATGTTTAAAACGGCGGAACCGACTTTGACGCTACTATATAGGATCGATCCAGATTACTGTTCATCCTGTAAAATCAAATACTAATAGAATTTTTAAATCACCTAAACCCATGCGGATAGGTAATATTTTGCTTCCTTATTCAGTATGCACCGCCTTTGGAATACACTTCCGGCTTCCGTTTTTACAACTACTTCTCTAAGTATAACTTGCGTACTTTTAAATCAAGATCGAATACGAATCTTCTATTAGGCATACGCTCTTCATCTTAGGCTGCATCTTCACTAAACATCAATTAAGATTGTAGTCAAGCGATAATCTATAATTATATTTAATAATTTAAAAAAAATGACTTCAAACTCACGCGCCACCATACAAAGTATATAATTTATTGTTGATATTTTAAAAACCGCTCGACCGATTTTGATAAAATTTCAATGGGACCACCTGGGAAGTATACTTACCTACCCTTTGAAACAAAAAAGAATTTTCCAAATCGGTTAAGGCGTCTTCGAGTAATCGGTGAACATACATAAAAAAGATTCCGACGAATTGAGAACCTGCTCCTTTTTTGAAGTCGGTTAAAAAGACAAAGTCGCAGGCATCACCTATTTCAACAATAACTGATCAATAACAAAATGCATGCTCGAACATACCGGCGTTATCTTTCGATCGATAATGTAACAGTGGTATTACCCTAACTTAATATTGTTCTTTATACAAGCACGTTGTCAAACCTACTCATATCATAGCGCTTGATATAAGTGTGTACTAGACTTGCTGATGCCCACGACTTCGCCCGCTTGGTTAACAAGTGTAAGTAAAAAATTTAAAACACCCCCCACATGTGAATTTATGCTTAGCTAAGCTCCATCTAGATTACGTCAGCTTTCAAACAGAAAAACCGCATCAAAATCGGTCCATTCGTTAGGTATCTACGAGGGAACAGACAGATACACAGATACACACTTCAAACTTATTACATCCCACTTTTTTTGTCACGGACTAAAAATAAAAGTAGGTGGGTAGTTGTAAAAAACATAACGTTCGCACTGCAATATTACTACCATCTGCCAAAACAATTAAGCTACTTAACATTTTAACAAACCACCGCGACGCCAGTCAACCTGCGCTTATTGTGCCGACATAATATAAGATCCAGTTTGATAACAGATATCGTGTGTAATCGAGCTATGTACACTCTTATCAGTGATAACGATAAAATGGCGAACTTCGTTGACTATGATGTGTGGAAGGAACGATTTTCTAGAACAATAAGGTACATACTCTGAACCGCTGTTGTTACTCTTACGATCGAACATTAAAACTTGACTTAGTAAGTGATTTTTTGTCATTTGTTTCAAATATGGGAAAACTTCGGAAATCAAACACTGAGTGCTGATTTCACCAACGTCGAGTGACGTTTAACCGAGGAATTTTGGCGTTCTGACAGTTTTTGTATTGAAAATGCTGTCAAAATATCAAAACTCTCGGATAAGACTTACTTTAAGTTGGTAAATTGGCTAAATAGTACTAAAACTCGTAGATGCCAACGACTTTCGTTTAGATTTGGATTTAATTTTTTTTAATACAGACTTCTTCTTCACCTTTTTAGGTATAAAATTTTAAAATGCCTTCCTTAAGAGTTTATATTTCCTCCTTCAAACCTCTAGATCTAGATTTGGACTGTGTATGCTCTGTCAATCGGTTAGTCACGGTACAGTTTTTAGTTATAGATAACTAGGTAGGTAGATAGCATCCTTGGATAATAATATCTGTTATATTATGTTTCAGTATTCGGCTAGACATACTACATACAGTTGTAATTTTTGTGACAGTTTTATTTCGATACGTATTGCAAGCCGATGCCTGCGACTTCAGCCACATGAAGTTTTTAAAATCCCATGGGAACTGTTTAATTTTCCAGGATAAGCCTTTGACGCCCTCCAGGTCCTCAACTATACCCATGCAAAAAATCATGTCGACCCGTAGCTCTGTTGTAGTGTGATTAAAGGACAAACTAGCAAAGTAGCAAACAAACACACTTGCATTTTTAGGGTTCTTTATAACATCTTCATTCCTTTACTAAATCTACTGGTACTACATCTGCCATAAAGTCTAAACTAAATTAAAATGATAGGTAAACAATGTGTGCTAGTATCCTTTAGCACAATATTGTCCCTGCGGAAAACGATAGCATTACGTTTAGAGCTGACACTTTATTTTAGTTTAAAGATTATGTGTATGAATTAACACGTATGCCCCTTTAAAACTCGAAAAGTCTGGAGGAGAGAGAAGGATTTGCCGTCTCTGCCGATTCTAGAGTAAAAATTGATTCTTCAATGGTCAAATAAACTGTAACCTACGTATTTATTTTAACTGGTTTTCAATACAACGTCAAATTTATTCCTCAGCTAAAATTATTTGGCAAATAAAATATTGGGCCTTATGGTTTAACTGATTAATTATATTTATTTTTATTTATTATTTAGTTTTTATTTAACTTAAACTGGAACCTAGTGAATCCTACATGGTTGGTTAATTATTAATTTAATTTTAAAACGGTTAAGTACCTATGCTACTAAATATTAATTTGTCCACCAAGAAAAGCCAATGAGAGTCAAATCAGGGATTTTTATCAAAATTTGGTAAAATAAATAATTTTAGCAAACAACTTTGAATATTTTTAACCGAATATTTTTGAAGAATCGATACCAAATTTTTGATTCTGTACTCGTAGGTTCCTGGTTCTTAAAAACTTTTTTAATAAACCTAAATAAAAAGAAAATTATTATTTTATAGACGCGGTGCGATCCTGGGACAAAAACCTGATACTTCATGGTAAGGAACATCGACTGTGACTACTCGACTACGGATTTACTAACAAATACTCACGCAGAAAAATAAACTTATCCATAATCTCATGCAAACGATGTTGATTTTTATTTAAATATTATAATCAATTATTTTTTAAACAATATTATTACATTCTCTCCCCACTTATAATAAGCGTAAAGCAGGGGGGATAGAAACGTCAACTTTTCAGTTTTCAATCCGCCCTTTCCCACTCGAATGACTAATTGAGGCTTGAACTTAAGTAATGCTTATCTATAAGTAAAAATCTGTCCATTTTACGCAGATAGAAGTCACGCACGCACTGCTTTATTGTGCATGTATGAAATTACATAAAAAATGTAAAGATCCAAAATAAGATAGGCTCCAAAACTGTGATTATTATTTGATGGGTAAAATTCGTTTTCTTTGTTGTTGCAGTGGGATGATGACGATGAACATAAACAACAACAGTACCAGCATAAACAACAACAACAATGACGAAAAGCCTGAAGTGCCGGACCCTGATTATATAAAGGTAATTTTTATATAGTTAGTAATCATCAACTTATTGATCAACATTAAAATATGTCTCAAGTCTTCTTTTCGTCCACTTTTACGGACTAAGCCTAAACCTTAAGCTAGAAGTTGGTACGACTTATTATAATTCTTATAATATATTGGTTAGTCCTTCAATTACGCAGCGACGGAACAACGGATCGACGTGATTTTAGTATTATTCTTCTTTCTTCTTCTTTATCAACCGATAGACGTCCACTGCTGGACAAAGGTCTCTTGCATGGACTTCCACAGGCCTCGGTCTTGCGCCGCCTGAATCCAGCGGCTCCCTGCGACTCGTTTGATGTCGTCGGTCCACCTGGTGGGGGGTCTGCCAACACTGCGCTTCCCGGTGCGGGGTCGCCACTCCAGCACCTTGGGACCCCAACGACCATCAGCTCTTCGAACTATGTGCCCCGCCCATTTCCACTTCAGTATCGCGACTCGCTTAGCTATGTCGGTGACTCTGGTTCTCCTACAGATCTCCTCATTTCTGATTCGATCCCGCAGGGACACTCCGAGCATAGCTCTCTCCATCGCCCGCTGAGCGGTCCTGAGCCTACTTATGAGGCCCTTAGTTAGCGACCATGTCTCGGATCCGTAAGTCATCACTGGCATCACGCACTGTTCGAAGACTTGAGTCTTCAGGCTTAGTATTATTGCAGTACATTAAAAATATTTCATATGTAGTCATTAAAAAAATGTGCATTTCCGATGCGCGTTTCACCAACGTCCACTAACTTTAACGGACTACCTAAGCTAACCACGCTTTTTGTGAATTTCATTTTCACGAAACTTTATAGGGAATGCCTGAAGGTCAAAATGACACTGGGTAAGAGATTGTTTTTAGGGGCTACCTACGTAATTTAGGTATGGTTAGTGAACACGGGCATAAGATTTGTGAACTAATTGAAAAAAGTAGATACATATTACTAATTTCGTTGCTGACGTGTAGTTCGACTTGGCCGTGGTGTAAGGTCAACACACTCGGGCGCGATACCCAAGAGATGTGATTATGCAACAGTTTTGACCTAAATCGAAGCAGTAGAACAAAAAATATAATTAAGAGCTGTTTTGAAAATCTTTAAGTATAAGGTTAATCATTGTGAAAATCGATCATTTTGTATGGTAAACTCTTGATTAAACTGCTTAATTTGAGAGAGAGTTCACTCATCAGGTGATTGGGATGATCAAGTACTGAAGATGTTATCATTATCACACTGCACTGCTGAATAAAGCGCGACCCAATTTCGCCTGATAACGCGATAGGTATCGCTTACTGAACGCTGTTCTCCACGTTTACCGAAATTTTCCAGTTTTTTTTCACCGATGTATCAAATTTTTATTATGACCCCCCCCATATTCCCATGTTGTAATTGATTTTTCAAATAGACACATACTATCTCTGCTATTTTGAAATTGTCAAATATTATTTTCATTTTGAGGGATGTGTGACCTAGATGCGACATTGCATATTAATCGGTTGCGATGGTTAAGTAACATTGATTCAAGTCCGTGACTTGAAGAGCGCGTTAAACCTAATAAAAATAGTCTTAGGTACCTAGCTATTACAAAAGATGATAAAAATATTATTATGAAACTTTGTATAAAACTTGTATCTAGTATAATTTAAAAGTAAAACTTTGCTAGTTATATGCAAATCATGCAGGTACCGCCTCAGTTGCCAAGAATATAGGAATTCTGGATTATTTTAGAATTTTCATTAAACTTTTAAAGTTATGAATAGTTTCTTTGGTTTGCATTATACAGTAGATACCAGATTGATTAATCCAAGTAAGTCTTGGATCAAAGCTAGGGGTCATTCAGTAGGAACCTTCAAAGGAAATAAATCGATTGCCTGAATAATAGTGTCCGATCGAAGGTCGATTTCTGGCCGAAGCCGAAACCGATTGATCGGCTGTCGCCCCAACCTTCCCAGAGCCAAAGTCGAAGGTATAATAAGCCTAAGAAATTCCATTCAAGATTAGCTAGAAGTTTTTTTTTATTTTATTTTATTTCGGGATAGGCTTGCGCTTGACGACAATCAATGCTGGACAGCACTGATGAGGTCTAGCTTGGAGGGCGCTTGCCTAGATAATGCCTATTCACTCTTGCCTTGAAGCTACTGAGGTTATACGTGGCCGGAAACACAGATGTTGGAAGTGCGTTCCACACCTTAGCGGTTCGATTCAGAAACGTTTTGTGCAAGTAGGTTGGATTTCAACCACGTAAGGATGCCAACGCTCATGTGAATGAAATAATTATTTTTTAAAGTTAATAGTGGCTTTTTCAACTTTGAAATAATAATAATTTGTTGTTTTGGCTATTTACTGGCGATCTCCTGCCCCCCGCGCGTTGCCTCTTCCATCGCCCTCTCTCATTCATTACATTCGTTCAATTTCGATTTTCGGCGCCCGCTAGAAACCTTCGGCTTCGGCCAAAACTTAGGCCCAATTTGGCCGCAGCCAAAGGTTTTTTTGCCCAAAGTTGGCCGAAGGTGAAGGTTCGGTTGAACACTACTTACTGAATAAGTAGGTACAGTGTACAGTATCATTCATTCACCGCATCCAATCGCTGGTCCTCTATTCGGCACTGTTTCCTCTAGACTGAGAACGGTTTTTTAACCGACTTCAAAAAAGGAGGAGGTTATCAATTCGTCGGAATCTTTTTTTTTATGTATGTCCACCGGCTTTTTTACCCACCACCAATTACTCGAAGAAGCCTGGACCGATTTGGAAAATTCTTTTTTGTTTGAAAGGTTATACTCCCCAGGTGGTCCCATATAAATTTTATCGAAATCGGTCGAGCAGTTTTTAAAATATCAACAATAAATTATGTACTTTTTATAGCGGCGCGGGAGTTTGAAGTCTGTTTTTTAAAAATAATTCTTTATAATATATTTATTATAACCGATAGCGAAGTTTGAGAATGTAATGGAGAACTCTCAGGCATGCAGGTTCCCTTACGATGTTTAATTTCACCGTTAAAGCAATTGTTTATTAACATAACATCTCGAAATGTTAAAGATGCGTTTCTGTGATTCAAACTCTGGACCCCCGAAGGAGGAGCTCTTAAGCTTTAGTCTTTCACCGCTACTAAACTGAAATTATTAAATAAAAGTTCGTTCTAGCTAATTAATGTCGAATCCCGATACAGTCTACACTTGAATGTAACCACGTTACACTCACAGCACGACTATGCCATCGGGCGAACCTTTTTAATTACGTCAATATATCACTTCATTAATGAATTCGTACGCGAAGCGCCCTCCACTGAACGAGACTTGTGCAGAATTTGTCGTTTCAATTTCGCGGAAAACTTTAATGTTCACTGATGTGATTTTACATAAATTATTATCTTTCTTGTAACTACACCGAAACAATTTTGTATGGAGACATTAACTGAAACTTTATTAATTTGAAAATTAAGTACCAAGTTACTCATCACAAAATGAATGAATGAATGAAATGAATGAAAAACACTTTATTGCACACCACATTAAAAATAAACAAAAACTAAAAATAAACTTAAAAATAAATAATAACACATGGTAGTACAAATGGCGGCCTTATTGCTAAAAAGCGATCTCTACCAGGCAACCACGTTGCAAAGGATATAATGATAAAATATAAAGTGAGGGTGCACGCAAGTTTATGAGGAAAAAAAGAGAGAGAAAAAAAACAACATTCAGATACCTAAATACACAAATAATGAATATAAACACATAATTAACATATGCATATATACCATACATAACTACCTACATATATACATAATATATAAATTATATAACTTCATACATACATAAATAAATATATATATATATATATATATAGATACAAACTTACACAACACATAAAATGTTCCTAGAAGTATCGTATTGAGAGTATTTTCAATGTCAAATTACCTAGATACTACCGAGAAGCTAAACTGATATTTATTTTTTAATATTACAACTTATTACACTAACGTCAAAGCAAAATATACTTAATATACAGAAATTTCAAATTGCTAACTAAAAAAAAAATTTAGTTTAGTTTTTGGGATAGACCCCCGGCCCCGTAACAAAAATGGTCTAAAACCGACAACTTTGACAGCCCTCCATTTCTTCAGTTTTGAAGATAAAAAATAAAAAATAAACTTGAACACCCAATGAGCCCTAGACAATGACACCCACATGCCAGGGTAAAAAAATAAAAATTTATTTCGACTCCTTTTTCATGTATGGCTCCCATTTATTTTTTAAATTTAATTTTATATTTATTATTCTTTGCTACAGCGGCAATAGAAATCCACACTGTGAAAATTTACAGCCCGCTAACAGACGGACGGACAAACGGACGGAAGGACAGCGGAGGCTTAGTAATACGGTCACGTTGGCACCCTTTGGGTACGGAACCCTAAAAAATGAATTCAAAATATTAAATAATTGCATAAACCCTTTTTCCAGCATTTTCGGTAGACATTTTTCAGAAGTTTCACCCTAATCACCATTTTCTTTTAAATTTCAGATGTTTGTCGGTCAAGTGCCTCGAAGTATGGACGAGAACGACCTACGGTTGATGTTCGAGGAGTACGGGCGCGTGCATCAGATCAACGTGCTGCGGGACAAGATCACCGGCGCGAGCAAAGGTCAGTTAACCGACCATGCCTCAACTCAAATACCTCAGTATCTGAGGGCCAGGCTAGTTCACCAAACGAAGTACCCAAACCAAAAGAATACTTAGTAAGAAAAATAAAGATTGCAAACTGGTGAGAGAGCGAGGTCTTCCCCGATTGTCCGTAGGCCAATACGGGTCTCGAGGCATGCAGGCCTCCTTACCCTGATATAGGCGCAGGGAAGAACGCTCACCTGGTAGATTTCTTTAAGATTAAGGTTCAGCTTAGGTCTGTCATCATGGCTTCTTCTTCTTCTTCTTTATCAACCTATAGACGTCCACTGCTGGACAAAGGTCTCCTGCATGGACTTCCACAGGCTTCGGTCTTGCGCCGCTTGAATCCAGCGGCTCCCTGCGACTCGTTTGATGTCGTCGGTCCACCTGGTGGGGGGTCTTCCAACACTGCGTTTCCCGGTGCGGGGTCGCCACTCCAACACCTTGGGACCCCAACGACCATCAGTTCTTCGAACTATGTGTACACATAGTTCGAAGAACATCATGGCTTAGGGCCTCGTTATTGGAGCAAAGGTTCAGGACCCCTCATATCATAATCGTCACGTCACGGTATCGTCAAGTCTACTACTAGACCCTTTGTATAACAAATTACGCTATAATTATTCTAGATGGCGTTACTAAGGATTTTAAGTCATATTTTATCGTCTAAGTCGACGAAACATCGTATTTTATTAGTCTGCTTCGTCCTTGGTTCGTCATATTTGTTCCGATTATGAAAATAGAAAATTTTCATAAAATCATATCAAAATAGCAAATTTTTCGCGTAGTAGTTGTATTGAACACCGTTGGATGGCATACCATCTGAAATAAATAATACTAGAATTACGCAACCTTTGCACTTATGTAGGTATAACGTCAGCTAAATAGCTAACTACTTCTTTAATTAATCTCCACCCAAACTAACAATTAATTATTAAATCGTGATAAGGATAATTGAAACACTTTCATTAGATTGCCGTTACCACATACCTACCTACTCGTCCTTTTAATATTAGGCATGTTTGAGAATATTGACGTAGTTAGGAACATACTAAAACAAATTAGCCATAAAATATACAGCCTTATTTACCGTAGGCTAATCACAAAGCGGGAATTAGCGCATTTACGTATTCTAATAAAAACATGTGAGGTATTGTTTAGATACTTACGGGTTTTGAAATAGTGAAATGTTTGTGAAGTTCTTAATTAAATGGCGATGTGAATTTAATAATTAATTTAACTGACAATACTGTCTGATGGTAATGAATCTATGTTGTTGTTAAGCTCAGGCAGTGTATCTTTCGACAAATCTTTATAAAATATGTCAGTTTTAGAATGGAATTTTGCCATGTAATTTTTTTTTTTTCAACTAAAAGCGTAAAGCTTGCGTGTGGTGTGGGTGGGGATTGAAGTTTGAACCATTGGGCATTCCGGCCTTTCCCTGTTGAGCTAATTAAAGCTTCAAAATTAAATTAAATATTGCTTAAATTATTTAATAAAGGAAAATTATTTTTAATAAAGGATTAATTTAATAAAGGATTTTGTAATTTTGAAGAAAAACATTCTTCGCCCACTCTAATCTCCTGACAAATTTAAGGGAATTCTTAAATACCAATATTTTTCTTTAAAAATATTTTTGTATTCTTTATGAGATTAATTTTCTTTTGAATTTAATGTCAACATAAATCGTGCAACAAATTCGAGTCAAATTATGTTTGGCTATAAGATTATGATTACTTTTTAATTATATTTTTATCTAAGAAACTTAAAAGAAATCTTTCAAAAAATATCAATGTTAAAAGGTTCACCAAGGGCAAAGTTACTAAGCCCTTTACGAGCAAAGGATAATTATATTACTGCCATTGTTATAGTAGGTATTTAACACCTACTTAGTTAACGCCTGGCAAATTAGTCTAGTAGTCTAATTAGAAAGACTAGACTAGATTGTTAATGTGTCTAATTTCTCTCCGGTCGCTTCGGGCTGCCGTCTCTTCATCGCATATCGGTAAAATCCATCCATCCATCCATCAGCCTGTATTCGTCCACTGCTTGACATAGGCCTTTCCGAGAGCGCGCAGCCAAACACGGTCCTCCACCTTCCTCATCCAACCGCTTCGGTCCAGCGAGCTGGAGGTCGTCATCGGTAAAATAGTGGTTTCAAAAATCGAACTTAACGTGAGCGAAGCTGCTGGCAAAAGCCTGAAAGTTTTTCATACACACGTAGATACCTAGATAAATCATTTTTTATTGTTTTAGATCTACAATTATGCCTAATATTGTTGTATTTTTGATATTCTCTCTCTTATGTGGCCTATATCTCTATTTCGTGGCATTAAGTGAGAACACAACTCATTTGTTTTGGTCGCTCAACCCTTGACGCTTGCAGCGCATGCCGAATTAAACCCTTGGCCCTCGTGGCTTCCGTGTTAGACGAACTACCGGTGGAATATAGTTTAAATCAAATATTCCCCCGGGATCTGACTGCACGTGTCGGCCATCATTGTCCCGGGAACAAAGCCGTCACGTTACAGAATGTTGACATTTTTGTTGCTTTGTTACACGTTTATATGAAAAAGTTCCTTTTGTAGGTTCTCATGCAAATATGGGAGGAGTAGCAGCCTTTGTTTGATTTTACGCGCAATGCTTCTCCCCTGCACTATTCAAGTGGTTGTGTTGTTTCTTATCAGCTCTATATTGTGCCTTTATGTGTGGCATAATAAAAGAATCGGGAGGATCGTCTTCGTCTCACAACATTATTTTAAGTATCTAAATTGATAGCTTCATCCTTACTGCCTTACTAATATTATAAATGCTAAAATGTATTTGTTTTTAGGGTTTCGTACCCAAAGGGTGCCAACGGGACCCTATTACTAAGCCTCCGCTGTCCGTCCTTCCGTCCGTCCGTCCGTCCGTCCGTCCGTCCGTCTGTCAGCGGGCTGTATCTCGTAAACCGTAATAGGTAGACAGTTGAAATTTTCACAGAGTGTTTATTTCTATTGCCGCTACAGCAACTAATAATAAAAATAAAATTAAATTAAAAAATAAAGGGGGCTCCCATGCATGGAAAAGGAGTCGAAATAAAATTTTATTTTTTTACCCTAGTATGGGTGTCATTGTCTAGAACTCATTAAGTGGAGTTCAAATATATTTTTTTATTATTTTTTAGCTTCAAAAATGAAGAAATGGGGGGCCGTCAAAGTTGTTGGTTTTAGACCAATTTTGTTAGGGGGTCTATCTCAAAAACAACTAGTTAGGAAATTAAAATTTTGGTATATTATGTACTATAAAGTGTATTTAAACAACAAATACTGAAAACACCGATTTATAATGTGGTTTGCAAGTTGTGACCAAAACAAACGAGCGTTTTTTTCCCATATGCTAATTTAGTACTTTCTAAGACCTAATATATCTAAATATGACTTAAAAAATGATTTGATCATATGTACGGAACCCTAGAAGAGCGAGCCCCGACTTGGCCGATTTTACGACGTGATAACGTCTTATAAATTATTTTTATATTAATTTATATATTATTTGAATACATGATGAACACCGGCTGCACGCACGAAAAAGTGTCACGTTCCGCCTAAGCCTATGCTTGCGCGAGAGCGCACAACAAGCGATAGAGAGGCACGATCGGCCCAAGCTTTGACTTGTGACACATTATTCATCAATGTTTCTTTATGACGTTATCACGTAAAACTATCGTCCGTAAACCGACCTTACAGACAACCAATTTTTGGTTTGTAGATTTGTCCTTCAATCACGCTATAATAGGGCTACGCATCAGCGTGATATAGTTGAGGAACTGGAAGGTGATGTAGGGTACTTTTTACTATTTATCCTGCTAAATGAGTTCTCACGGAATTTCTAAAAACTACATCTACGCGGACGAAGTCGCCGGCATCAGCTAGTATTACTATAATTTACGAAAGGGGATCTTACAAGGTTATGCTGAAAAGTGTGTTCACGCCTAACATCGAGATTTCCTTACAGCCCAGAAGGTCCAATTCACAGTCCAGTAGTCGTCTTTATCGGATCCGTGGTCCGATTCCCCGAAAGTCCAATGTGTCCGTTACGTCCTATTCCCCGAACGTCGAATCCCCAAAGGTCCTATTTGTACTTATATACTTATGTTTAATATCATTATTCATGTGCCAACTATGACCCTAAAGACTGAAAAACTGCATCAATCATTGCTACAGTCTCAATACATTGATTGGCCAAATTTTTGTCATTCTTGCTGCAACAATGTATTTTAACCAATAGCGAGAGTGCATCGGCCAATTTTAGTGGTGATTGCGATCGTCACAATGTAGCAATCATTTTTAGACGTACACGGATAAAATGTAGACAAGAAACTCTGAATAAGAACTGTGTCATAGTTTATAATTTCGCGGGCTGAGGTAGAGAGGGGAGCCGTAATGGTGAATGAGGATGCAAATCGTGCGCGGCCACGGTTGCCAAGGCGTGCCGCACCCCGCACCACGCACACCGTTGTGTGCGGGGTGCGGGAGCCTATCGTATCCTTGAAATATCGTTCGGTTTCGTATTGTAAAAGTATTTGAATACATCAAGAAATAATTTTTAATTCGTATCTAGTGTTACGAATTACGATGCTGTTATCTAATTATTCACTATAATAACTATACTTTTTGTTACTTACTTGAATATAGGCATTGTTGGCTTTTCAATTCACAATTAGGTACCTAGAAAGTTTTATCGCATAAATAGCGCCTGCGTCCGTACGTCGCGAATGCCATGCCATACTAACAACTAGTGCTCGGACATCAGTGCAATTCAGTTGAACGTGGTAATTAGTGTTCATAACCGCGTATCTAGTAGGTACTACATTTATCGGTGTTTTAGACAATCTCGCGGTTGACTTCTTCCAACAACGCAGTCCCTCCGCGACCACTACCGCAATTGGATCTTAATATCGACTTTTCTAACAAAAGTATTTATCGTGGTATGTACCCGTTTGGTAAATTATAACTGCCGCTAAATCGCGAATTAAGTCTTCATCTATCATAATAATTAAACAAAACAGACTTGAAGATCGATAATTTCAATTAGATTTTAATAAAATTGTAAACATGTGCCTGTGCAGTATAAATGTAAGTACCGACATTCTGTTTGCGAGAAAAAAACATTTGTTTTTTTGTTAGTATCAGGACTAATATTCGTGGCACGCATAGTGATTTTGTATGTTTGTCGGCTTACATGAAATTGTGTTACGTGTTTTAATTACGAAGGCAGTGATTTGTATATAATATAGCACATTGTGGGTAATTTTTTGTACAAAATCTAAACTACTTTGTCAGGCCTCGTACTATCTCTTTCCGCAGGGAAAATAATGAAAGGGATAGTCTGAGACCAGTGTGGTCAGTCCGAGTTTTAATTCGTTTGATCGTAATAGTAAACTATGACATTAGCAACAAATTAAAACTAACCATAACAGTATCGATTTGTCACAAAATCAATACAGACGATTTTAATTTGGAGCGTTTTCTTTACGTAAATGTATAAGAATACGTACACGAAATTGAGCTCTAACTCAATACAGTTATGGTTTATTTTACTTTGATGGTAATATCGTAGTTTATTGTTCATAGTTAACTATCAAATCTTGTACTAAGTGTACTGTCAATTAAGTTTATCATACAAAATAATGTAAAGTTCTTACCCGATTACGGCAATGCCCAAAGCTTGCGAAAGGAAGGGTTGTGATTTTAGCAGTCTATGTATGTTTGTATGTATGTATGTATGTATGTGACTATTTACGAATTTTCCACCTGCACCGTAGTGAATAGACTATTGATTTGATGAATGAGGTGCCAATCAATTTGTTACGATGATGTTGGCTTCATTTATACGAACAAAATCAATATGATAGATGTAAACATGATGTGCTTCATATCCAATTTTCTGTTGTTGGGTTTCAGTTTTTTAATTTTATCCTTGTTTCTTTATATCGAGATATGAATCGTAAACTCGAGCCAAAGGCTTTCTATTGTAATTACAGAGAATATTGGAAGCTACTTAATAACGACAAAAAATTTAGTTAATATACCAATTCACTTTTTACGTCTGTAACGATAACAATACACCCTTCTCTTGTAATGTCGTTATGTGTGTGGCTTTCCAAACGTGAGCGTACGCTAACAGTGAATGTGACAATATTACGTACCTATAAATACACTGCGTCAGGTAAAAAGACCTCTGCCCCCGATTGTCTAAAAGTTGCCGATCAAAATCGTAGTTATTTGATGGCATTAGCGTCAAAGTAAAATAAACCATAACTGCATTGAATAAAAGCTCAATTTCGTGTATGTATTCTTTTACGTTTAGGTATGTACGATACGCTCCATAACGCTCCATGTTGAAATCGATTGTACTGAATTTGTGACTTAAAATCAATGCAGTCAAGGAATATTTTACTTTGACGCTAATGCCATCAAATGAATACGATTTTGATCGGCAACTTTTAGACAATCGCACCTCTGGACTGCAGCAGTGGTCCAGTGGATGTATGTGGGCATGGATACTGTTCTATCCTACTGCACTGGGCGTTTCTTCATTGCACGGCACGGCTCCAGCACGGCACCGACATACACCGACATTAGGGAAAGGAAAGACGGGCTTCTTTTAGTAGCAGCGATCGCACGTTTTTATGGTCCTTAGCAATTTTATAGATTTGTGAGCATCGCGTTTCACACGCGTGAAAATCGCGACTCGTTCGTAGAATCGCAAAATCGCGCGAAACGCTATGCAAGCAAAAGGCCATAAAAACGCCGCGGTCGCTGCCGCTATAAGTAGTCAGTCTGCCCTCTCCCTTAGTGGACGCATAATTCTATGGAATTGTATGGCCGCTGTCTCACTGGCCCGGCCCGCTAACGACACGACGACGGCGCCGGCGGTGGCATGTCGTCGGTAGCAATTCTCCCGCCGGTGTCGTTACGGCATCGCTATACATGTATTGTGTCATCATCATCAACAACCCATCAACGTCTCACTACTGAGCGCAGGTCTCCTCTCAGAGAAGGGTTATAGGCCATAGTCCGCCACGCCGGCCCAATGCGAATTGGCGGACTTCACACACCTTCGAGAACATTATGAAGAACTCTCAGATGTGCAGGTTTCTTCATGATGTTTTCCTTCACCGTTGAAGCAAGTGATAGTTAATTGCTTAAACGCACTTGACTCCGGAAAATCAGAGGGGATCGAACCTGCGGCCCCCCGAATAGGAGACCACAGTCCTAACCACTAGGCTATCACTGCTTCATGTATTGTGTACGCATGCAAAACTTCCATGTGCACGTGCGAGTGGCGTGGTCAGCGACCCCGCCCCGCACCCCCGTGGCTCTTGCATACAGCCGCCGTGTCGGGTCGGAGCGTGTCGGTGTCGGTCCTAATGACAAATGTAGCTGTCTGTGTCGTGCCGTTGAGCACTGTCGGGGCCATATAGTGAAGAAACGCCCATTCGATGGAGCAAGGCACAGACTCAGAGGTTCAAGGTCAGATTTGTTTTTACCTGACGCAATTACTGTTCTTAGGCTGTCCCCTGTGTCTGTTGTGTGTGGTGCAACGTTATGTAAGTGTGCGCTTCTGTTGCAGGGTGCTGTTTTGTGACGTTTTTCACGCGCAAAGCGGCGTTGAAAGCGCAGGACGCTTTGCACAATATCAAAACGTTGAGCGGGGTAAGTGCGTTTTCCATGTTGTTTTCCCTTTTGTTAATTTATGTCGTGTAAAAATGCTGGATGTTATGATAGTTTTTAAGTACAGTTTAGACAAGGCTTTAATTAATAATAATTATATAGCATATTATAGAACATTAAATTATAATTATTCCAACAATATCGCCCAATAGCCCTATCCTGACGGAGTATAGAGTAGGTCTACTATTATATTACAGCAGCGGTCTGAAACTCCGAACTGAGTTTCAATTCAAAGAAGTTGCAAGCGGCGCGGCGTTTCAAGTTACTTCAGTGAAGTTACTACAAACTTGAAATAATATAAATAAAAGTTCTTTTTAAAAAGCGTATTAAAAATAATTTTTGTTTATTATACTATAAGAAGTTTACTTTTGTAGATCAAAATTGAAAACTTGATACGTGGTGCAAAATACTCTTAAATTTTAGCACACCTTTTTTTAACGAAAATTTTCACACAAATATTGTTTAGAAAATCAGTGGTAACTTAATACTTTTATAACAATCTATGAAACTAAGTTTTGTTTTGTGCTCATTATACCCTTTAAATTCCCGACGCGCGTAAAGTTCAAAGTTATCAAATTCTCAACGGGCTCAAATTTTATTATTTTCCTTCAGTGATTTCTAAATAATTTTGGAAAATTCCTGTAGTTACTTAGTTACTTAGTCATGTCTATCCACGGACCAAGTCATGGAAAGGCACTTAGGTGTTAATAAGTCCTTTATTAAATGTTACCTAACCAAAAAATAGCTGCTTAAAAAATTATTGGATACCTTTAGAACAGTATAAATCTTGAAATTTTTCCCTCGAGATGAAATCAATAAATACTAAGGCCCTATATCAAATGAGCTCCGCATAGCAGTAAATTAACGTTCCGTGCCGAAATAAAAGTATAAAGTAATATCTAGAGCCCACGTTGTATCAGTCAACAAATATTGACTCCCAATTATTCCTTCGAACACAGCGTTACCTGCTATTCGGAAAAATAGACCAGGAGCTTGAGATAATAAGTCATAAGGTAGAGTGGTAAGGTGGATAGACACTTAAACTGTCGCATACAATTACAAACGTCGCAATCTGTGAAGATTTTTGTAAAATTTCATGCATTGGACATTTATCGGTTGATGCTAGAGTGGATGCCTTTTTTCAAGCGAAATTTTTAAAATTAATAAGTACTAGATGATGCCCGCGACTTCGTCAGCGTGGATTAAGGTTTTTAATTCCCGCTAGAACTCTTTAATTTTCAGGATAAACTGTATGGTAGCCTATGTGCTAAACCTGGGTATGAGCTTTCTCTATTCCAAATTTCAGCCAAATCGGTTCATTCGTTGTAGCGTTAGAGTAAAAAAGATTATCCATCCATCCATCCTCACAAACTTTCGCAATTATAATAATATAAGTAGGATTTTGATTGTAGCTTGGTTTTGATCTGACAGTAACACAATAATGTGAAAACAATACTCAATGAAAATTAACCTTAGTACTTTTATTTTATCCTTAAATAGATAGTCCATCAATTAAAGTGTTTAGATAAGACACTTGAACATTTTTGGGAATAAGCTAATAAAAAAACTACGCAGGTAGGTACGTGACATCTTACCTAAAGACTGTCTCTGGGACTACAAAAAAAACAGAATCAATCGAGAGAAAACCTCGATAATATAATAGAATTGAATTATCGCCGAATTCACGAGAGAAGCGGGATATCTCGATATCTCGGATGGTGGAATCGGTAATTCGATTGTCTCGGTAACAATGGGTGGCGCCAAAAAGGATGTTTTTCGGTATCGTTTGCGCCCGGTAATGAAAATCGTTATGGTTGCAGCGAGCAACAGGTTGCGTAAACAATAGTTATTTGTGTTATATGGGGCCAAAGGAATTTTTTGTTCCCCGAGGGCGTTATTTTGAATTCAGAGCGAAGTGAAGGATTCTATAGTAGACTCCCGAGCGCAGCGAGGGATTCTAAAGTAGAATCCTGAGCGTAGCGAGGAATTCAATATACGCCGCCCGAGAACAAAAAATTTTGGCCCCGAATGACACATACTATTTTTCATCATTACCTATGAGAAAAAGCTAGGAGTATCAACCTACTATGTATAGAGTATAGACATTACCAATACGTATATTGAAAGTTTAAATAAAACACAAATATTTTTATATGAAATCCTAATTAAATATTAATATTTATGTTGGAAGTATGGGCGTATACATCTAATCGACATATTTGATCACGTGACTTATCGAAGACAACCGCTTCTCAAACATTTTGAATTCTCTCTTCTGATTGGTCCGCGTTAGTGCGGACGCGGAACGCGGTCCAATCAGAAGAGAGAAATGAAAAGTCCCATGGGGTTAAAATTAAATTTTGCTCCCGCTATCCTCTGAAGCCAATATTCGTTTTTCGAATAGGTATGATGAAAAAACATTTCTATTCAGAGATGGGGAACAGGGAAGTCTCTTATCTTGAAGTAATTGGTGCTTACTTTAAAGTTTGTAGAAAAAGGAAAGTGGAATTCGTTTATGTAGCCCTCTCTTCAATTTTTAAATGTGACGAGTACATCCGTATTAATATTATAATTGTGTGTTTTGTTGGTTTATTGTCGTTTAAGCAATTTAATATCACATGCTACATCGATGAAGGAAAAGTTCGTGAGGAAACCTGCACGCCTGAGAGTTCTCCATAATGTTCTCAAGGATGAGACCTGAGCTCATTAGTGAACCGTTGATGGATTTTTGATGATGATGATGATGATGATGATGAATATTCTTTATCACTATACTGAGCTCGTACAAACTTGAGTTAGTGAGTCTACCCGTTTCCAGAGTTTGTGTATATCCTTAGATGTATTTTTAGATTATTTTACCTAGAATTTTGCATTACATAAGTAATCAAAGTTTGAACGACTTTGTTTACCACAGATAACTAAGCTTGTTTTTCATCAGAATAATATTTACCTTCGTCGGCCTCAAATATCCATTGAACAAAGAATACACATTCATCTAGGAAAAACAACCAAAAGCGATGGTACAATAGAATTTAATTACCGCTGAAACGCGAGTGTCAAGACCTCCGATGCCGTAATTCGATTGTCTCGATAACAATCGAGGCGGGGAGGAGGGTACTCCGGAAAATAATGTTCGGTATTATTGGAACGAAACGGTAATGAAAAATATATTTAGGCGTAACGTTATACAAGCACTTAACCTGTAAACAAAAGGCAAACAAAAATGAACAATATATCCTCTTGTTAAGCTGCCTTTTTACCAAACATTTCCTGAGACATGTGGCGTGGGACGTTTGATACCAACTAATAGGATTGTATGATTTTTATTGCTTAGCTTAGTTTAACTGGTCCCTAAAAGTGATTGGTACATTGTAACGATCGCAAGTATCTCTCACTAGCTGAATTTATTGTATCTGGCGTTCTTCTTCTTACTGCATCAATGCAGTTTGAACAATAGTTAGAGAGTGCCAGCCAATCAGAGATGATTTCGGTCGTATATATTTTAATGTAGCCTATGTGTCACCCACAAGATAATAATGAATCAATCCGCAATCGACACCTCATTCATTCAAATCGGCTTAGTAGTTAAGGCGCTAAGCTGGAACATATTATTATGTAAATTCAAACAAACAAACATACATAAACTGTTAAAAACATAACCCATCCTTTTGGCTTTGCCGTAGTCGGAAAAAATGAATAAACCATACCTCCATCGGCTCACAAAGCGGCCGGTAGCGGATTGTGATCGATAGCCGGAGTGGCGGTCTAACATAATTGACCGGCTCCATTAGCCCGGATGGGTTTTTGGGTTCCCGGGGATGTATTAGATTTATGCGGTAAAAAGCAAGGTGAGGTTTGCACTTTGCAGGTGGTTTAACCTAATTTTTCCCTCGAGATTTGCAGGTTTTTCATTTTTGCCTTCACGGAAATACGTGTCTTTTCCTAAAGTGCCGTACGTTCCGGGAATACAAACCTGTCACATTTTCTTCACGTGCGTCCTCTATCTACAAGAACACCGCTACCTCAACGCTTGAAAGTTTAGTTTTATACTATTTATCACATGTCATATTATGTCGCAGGTTCGATTCCGGGCATGCACGTCTGACTAGTAGAAGTTAAATTGTGCGTTTATGCAATTAAATATCTCATGCTTCTACGGTGGAGGAAAACATGAAGAGAAAACTTGCACATCTGAGAGTTCTCTATAATGTTCTCAAAAGTATGTGAATTCTGCCAATTTGGATTGGCCCAGCATGGTGGACTATGACTTAAAACTTAAAACCTTTCTCTGAGAGGAGACCTACGCTCAGTAGTAAGCCGTTGATGAGTTGCAAATGGTGATGATGATGAACTCATTAATTAAAACGGGTGAAACCATAGTTTGTAACTCAAAATCATTACCTACTTCAGTTGGACTGGATTTAAGCAATTGAAAATTACAAACTCAAGTTCTTTTACATTACTTACCATAAAATAAAACTGCTATAAATGCGGAATCGAGAACGTCGGTATTTTATGACGACGGCTCGCGAGCATGCGAATTTTTAATTTATTAACTAACGTGACTCGATGTATTAAGGAGGGTTTTTAGGGTTCCGTACCCAAAGGGTACCAACGGGACCCTATTACTAAGCCTACGCTGTCCGTCCGTCCGTCCGTCCGTCCGTCCGTCCGTCTGTCAGCGGGCTGTATCTCGTAAACCGTAATAGATAGACAGATGAAATTTTCACATATTATGTATTTCTATTGCCGCTATAACAACAAATAATAAAAATTAAATTAAATTAAAAAAATCAAATTAAAATGGGTAGGTGGGTAGATGGAAATCTTTTAATTATCATTTTTACATCGATTTTGTAATATTTTTGCTCTTCATCTAAATATATTTACTTTATAACCTCTTCATTACATACTTAGTCATTAGCCTCGCAATGGGGACGTGGGTTCAAATCCCTTGCCAATAACTTTAATAGCCAAGCTTCCGATATCGATATATGAAGCGCACTGAACTCGGCACTTACGGCTCCCACCGGCGCCTTTATAATGTTACTTGTTATTACTAGGGGTGTCAACCAACTATTCATTTCTTCTATTAATCCTTAGTAGTATTATAAATGCGAAAGTGTGTTTCTTTGTTGGTTCGTCCTTCAGTCACACAGCAACGGTTTGTGTGACGGTTTTTTTCATGGATAATGTTGAAGACTGTGAGAGAGACATACCCTTTTCCCGGAAAACACAGGGATCCCGCGGTATATTAAAAAATCCGTATGTTTAAAGAACAACGCAGAAAAATTCGTGAGAGTGGAAAATTTAATGAGCAAATCAAAATGGCTGAAGTGTAATCCAAGCTTAGAATAAAACCCGAGTAAGTTGTATAATTTTGGGAAAAATGCCAAAGACTAGCAATTTCGAACTGTACACAATATATTGCGTTGGTGTGTTTCAAAGCTTTTTGTCGCTGATTTATGCAAAAATGAGTGTATAGACAATTAATATACCTATTTTATTTAGTTGATAACCCTACGTATTACGTGAAACTTAAAGCCGTTTGAAAATACGAGTACGAAGACCCACATGTTGCGAACGTCGAATAGGAGGTATATTGAAGTAATTAATATGTATTAACTACTTTGGTGTTTCTGAGATTCGAGCTTTGGTCCATAAATTGTATTATTGAATAGAATTATAGAGGTAACTAACTATTTACATTGTACTGTGAAGCTTTAATTAGAAACTTGAATAGAAATCGCAAACCAGCCATGGTGATTAATAAATTAGGTAATATTACTACGTCGCTATATACCAAATCCAACCTGCTCGCACGAAACGCTTCTGTTCAACGTTTCTGAATCGAACCGCTAAGGTGTGGAACGCACTTCCAACTTCTGTGTTTCCGGCCACGTATAACCTCAGTACCTTCAAGGCAAGAGTGAATAGGCATTTTCTAGGCAAGCGCGCTCCAACCTAGACCTCATCAGTGCTGTCCAGCATTGATTGTCGTCAAGCGCATGCCTATCCTGCAATAAAAAAAAAAAAAAAAAAAGTCAGGCCAACTTGTGACTCTTATGACAAGTGAATAATCTACCAACGGTTAGGAAAGCAGATTCTGCTGAGAAGAGCCGGCAAAAAACTCAGTAGTTGTTCTTTTCAAAACAAAAGCGTTACAATAGTAGCTTTTCCATCTGAAGAAAAGCCGATTGCTTACTAACCTAACCATATTATTACTATAAAAAAAAATTAATTACATACCTCTTCTTAATAAATAGATAGATAATTTTTAGTTTACTAGAATAATTTTTAAAAAGCACTTCCGTATAAAATCTGTATAACGTTTTAAACTTATCTAGGGAAAACTTGTAAGACTTGTAAGTTAATAAAGTACATACTCGTAGGTACGCTTGAACTTTCTATTTATTGGACTTTTTTACTCTTACCCGTACTGTCTAGAACTTTGTCTCGCAAAGAAAAGTAAGTTCATACTTTGGAGAGGATTTAAACTACTTTTTAATAGAACCTCAATAGCTCAACGATATACATGGGACGGTCTTAAATTCAATTAAATTTATTTATGCCTAAAGATAGACTTCAGGTAGACGCGATTACGAGGGGGGCATTAGGTAGGCGAATCTACACTCTTTTGTATTCAAATGTAAAAAAATTTAAATCACCACACAATACAAAATTTAATCGATTTCACATGCCATAATATAATGGACAAGCCACGCTGGATACATACATATAGAGCAAATGTCATATACTATAATCATACGTCGATCCATAGCTCTGTTGCAGAGTGATTGAAGGACAAACTAACAAACACACTTTCACATTTATAATATTATAGTGTGATGATATTATCTCGTGAATCATGTTCTAGCGCTCATACATATGGGGACGCATAATGTGTGTCTGGGGGGATGTTTGACCCTTCTAATAGGTCTGGCAGCTTACAGATAATATCGCAATAGTTTCCTGAGTATCATGTATAAAAATCAGAACTGAGAATATAAGTTAACTTAAATTATATATTTTTTTGGGAGCTTCAAAGTGTCTGGCTAAAGTAACCGCCGGCGGTAAGCGTCTGGCAGTATTAATTTATTAATTTTTACAATATTCTTTAAAACATATATGAAAATCAGCCCTGAGAATTTAAGATAAGTTATTCTAGTTTTTACCTACCTTTAGCACCTGGTATCTGGAAATTGGCCGTCGGCACAATCTAGCTAGTACGCATACACTGAAAGGACATTCGAACGGTACTCTATCGTACACAAATAATTGCTGAGAAAATAACTTAGGTCTGGCGGCACTGGGATCTTGGACCAATACGTACATACATACATACATACAACATACATACATACATACATACATACATACATACATACATACATACATACATACATACATACATACATACATACATACATACATACATACATACATACATACATACATACATACATACATACATACATACATACATACATACATACATATATACATACATACATACATACATACATACATACATACCTACATACATAAATACATACATACATACATACATATTTTTGCAAGGGGATAAATTGAGGATTTTGAGAGCAACATACAGGCTACCTTATATATCCAGGAAAACAGAGAATTCTCGCGGGATTAATTTTGTTATTTCTTAAAAACCTAACTCCACGCGGAGGAAGTCGTAGGCAAAAATTACTCGTCTACAACTTGCCTATAGTTATAGCAAAAAAAAACGGTTTCGAGACGGGATGTAGTAAAAGCCTTACTGTCTAACATTCCAGAATTTTCAAGGAAAGTGGTCATAAGGTTCTTGTGCGTAGGGTTGAAATGCCGATAGTTTATTAGGACGGAATGTCGATGCAAATAATGATAGGGCCGAATCCCTTCGGCATAATCCGAATTCTTTAACCCGGATCGTTCCTAATACCTACATCAGAACATTCCAGAATAAGATGTTTAATACAAAATTGCATACTATTGCCGACCTCAGCGGCACACAGCGGTTAACTTTAGGTAATGGGCTCACTAATTAGGTAATAATATGCTCACTAATTGGAAAATTAAGCAGGTATTTTTTGGGTTTTTACTGGTGGGTGTATAAATAATAAATTAAAACAAGTGTAAATTAATTTTTTTTTTGTTTTTAAATGCAAGCTTTTAGTTGCTACATTATTAGACTCTGGATATTATCTAGGATCAGAGTACTTGTTATGACGAATCGAGCGAGCCCAAACTCGATGGGGTTACTTCGTTTTATTACAGAGTTCCGATAGCCATCTTCCGTTTCCATCATCAGATCAGCTCCATGTCACAGTAATATTGCATTGTCATCCGATTTACACATAAATGCAAAATTTCAGCTCGATCAGAAACCGGGAAGTGGGTCTAATTCATCTTGCAAGATTTGACCCAAACAAACAAACTGGTCAAGCTAAATAAAAGCTTGTAAAAAATAAAGCTTCTCGTAAACTAACTCTGCTTTTTCTGTAGCCACTGCACGATCAGTATATTTACCAAAATCTTAGGTTAAGTTGAGTTTGTACATAAATATTCACGCACTGTCGCCCATTTATTAATTCAGAAGTTGGTATTCGATTTTTTTGAAACCTTTAATTTGACTTTGTATCTTATGCACGTTTAAATACAATCCATTAAAATTATTTTACATCTTAGGAAACAGTTTTCTTCTTTAATTTATATTGCACATATAATATCATCACATACGCGCATTTACTGTATGTCGCACTATAATATCATCTGCGTAGTCGGCTAGTCTCCACCTCCCCTGAAACTGGCTGCCATAATCGAAATTCGGTCATGAGGGTACGTTAACTATTAGGAGTAAGTAGTTAGGAAAAATAGTTAATAAAATATATAACGGAGGCCGAGGAGGCACCTCATTATCGTGGGCATGTTCTTCCTCTTGATCTGAATTCATAGTTGTGGGTACTCGGGCAAATAAACACGAGAAGCAGATCACATAATATATTGCACACAAATCACAATATTTACACTTTGTAGAATTAAATTAACACACAGTGGGTCACACAGATATCACTTTAAACACTTTGTAAATAACTAAGTAAATAGAAGCACTATATAGCGAACGATGGGTTTGGCGCGGCGCGGCGTGACTGGGAGACCATGCTCCACTAAGCTCTCATGAACAACTCTTAAGACTACTACTGACTGTCTCATAACTATCAGATGACTAAATAATAATGATGACTTGTCTAATAATAATGACTTCTCTAATCATAATGATAATAATGACCGTCTGGCGGGCACCAGGCCTACTTATAGACGAATCGTCAACCCCCGCCACGCCAACTCCATCCAGGTTTGAATGTCAATGGAGTCAATTGAGTGATTGAATAAACTAGTACATCCAATACCTGAGTTCGCTTATAGAGGGCGCTTTCGAGTCGCTTGAGTGACTTAATAAACTTGTACAAACAATACCCGAATTCGATATAGATGTCGCTTTCGAGTCAATTGAGTAATTTAATAAACTAGTACAAACAATTCGAGTCAATTGAGTGACTTAATAAACTTACTAACAATTCAAGTCAATTGAGTGACTTAATAAACTAGTACAAACAATTCGAGTCAATTGAATGACTGAATAAACTAGTACAACTATTTCATAACAGATGGCGCTTTAAATAATGGCCATTCTAATTTTAATCTCCGACACGGCCAGAACTGACAATCACACGTCCCCGTGTGGCAGCGTATCTGTCGACAAGAAAAAGAAACATTTGAGGCACCTTAGTCACAAGGTTCGGCCTACCTGACATGTTATTCAAAATGAAGCAACGTTATTAATCTGTACACAATTAATTGTAATCAAAATCATTTGACCAAATGAAAAGTTCCCATTAATCAAAATTAATCAAAATCGATCAAAGTAACAGTTGCATATCAGTACATCATAGTACTATACCATCCATTTAAGGAATCAATAATTGTTAATTTCTTAATCGTACATCTTGGCCCAACTGCCACATGCAGCACATAAGTAGCGACCATTGGTCACCCAGGTTGACACCACAATGTGTGATTTAACCAAAAACTGTAGTTTCATCAGAGACCCCGGCCACCCTAGGCCAACACAGTAGTCTCATCAGAGACCCCGGCCACAAAGGCCCCGGCCACAAAGGCCCACACCGTAGTCTCCACGAGACCCAAGCAACACCAAGTTGCCAAAAGTAGTCTCCACTGAGACCCCGGCCACAAAGGCCCCGGCCACAAAGGCCCAACACCGTAGTCTCCACGAGACCCAAGCAACACCAAGTTGCCAAAAGTAGTCTCCACTGAGACCCCGGCCACAAAGGCCCCGGCCACAAAGGCCCAACACCGTAGTCTCCACGAAACCCAAGCAACACCAAGTTGCCAAAAGTAGTCTCCACTGAGACCCCGGTTTCACCACATAGTCGGACGCTCATTACACCAATACAAAGTTTGGAAGCGACACGTCCGATGTCTGCAGCTACGCCTAGCCAATGTGTACGTTTAAGCTTTCTCATCAACATGCTCGTCACTATAGTTATCAAACTCTAAGGGAACTTCACATTCAGGCATCCTTCGGAACCTGTCGTGAGCGTACTTGTAAGTACGATTACCAGTTAAAGATTTCAGAACGTATCTGTCACCATCAAGAACTTCAATGACCTTAAAAGGTCCCTTAAACTTAGGATCAAGTTTAGTCTGGTTGCGTTCTTCATTTTTTAACAAAACATAATCATCAACATTAAATCTTTAGCTTTAGTTGCATCAAAACTAACTTTATCATAATCAGAATTTTTAGTTATGTTCTGGACCGCCTGCTCTCTTACGTCAGAAAGATCTATTTCAACCTCGTTATCATCAGGACTCAATAATGACAACGGTCTTGCTACACGCCCTATTAGAAGTTCTAAAGGACTCGACTTTGTCACACGATTGATTGTACAATTGATAGCAAGTTGTACTTCACCAAGTGCGTCTTGCCACGAACGCTCACTTGTCTCTACCGCAGTAAGCATTCCTTTTAAAGTACTCATCACACGCTCTACTTGGCCATTGGCTCTGCTGGAGCCAGTAGCTATGAGGTGTAATTTAATATTGTGCGAATCGCAAAACTCCCTATACTCTTTACTAGAGAAACATCTACCCTGGTCTGCAATGACACGAACTGGCGACCCGAACAACGAAACACTTGCTTTAAGAGCTTCGATCGCATTTTTAGCGTCGATACGCACGGTGTGGTTCAAAAGAACAAATTTAGTAAACGCGTCAATGTGTACTATCACATACTCTTTTCGGTCACTTTTGCCGCTTAATTTTCCTGTAATGTCCACGTGGACCGTGTGCCAGGGGACACTTATTTTTGGTATAGGGTGTAACTCTGCCTGTACTTTTCCGGAACTAGTTTTCGAAAGTCTACACGTCATACAATTTTCAACAAATTTTCGAACAAATTTAGACATCTTTTCAAACCAATAGTGTTCAAAGACCTTCTCAAGTGTCTTCTCCCAGCCTAAGTGTACGATAGACTCGTGCACCTGATTAACAACAGACCAGCGGAACGCCCTAGGCACTATCGGTAAACAACGAGTACGACCATTTCGTTGTACTTTACGAAACAAAACACCTGAACGCAGTTCGTAGGTTTTAGCTATCTCTTTAGGTAGTTCGTCGGTTTTAATCTTATTAACGAGCATTTGAATTTCGGGATCGCGTTCTTGCTCTGCAAGTAACCAATTATCGGACAGAGTCGCTATGTCTACACGTTTCTGTTCTACCTTATTTAACGTAACCGGCTTAACTGGAGCAGAAGGCTCGTGAAGGTGATTTCTAGACAGAAAATCTACATGGTTCATCCTTTTGCCTTCTCTATACACAATATCGAACTCAAAAGCCTGTAAGAAAGCCCACCACCTGTGGACTCGGGGGGTTAAATCTATCTTGTTACGAGACATTTTTAAGGATTGACAATCTGTGAACAAAGTGAACTTGCGACCTTGCAAGTAATGCCTAAAATGTTTTATGGCATTAACGACCGCTAGAGTCTCCAGCTCATAAGAGTGGTATCTAGACTCTGGACTGGTGGTACGTTTGCTAAAGTATTCTACTACACGCAAGACACCGTCAACTTTTTGAAAAAGAATGGCACCGTAGCCATCAGCGCTGGCGTCCGTGTGCAACTCTATGGGATAGTCAGGGTTAAAAATCATCAGTACGGGTTTGTCGCTTAAAATCGCGATAATTTGCTGGCGAATCTTTTCATGCTCTGGTTTCCAATTAAGTTTACCTTTACCAGTCGTCAAAGAGAAAAGAGGTTTCATTACTTTCGAAAAATTTGGAATAAATTTTCGAAAATAAGAAGCAAGTCCAATAAATTGCTTTAATTGTTGGACAGTTTCAGGGGGAGATAAATCTGTAAGCGCTTTAACTTTACCAGGATTTGGCTTAACTTGTCCTGCAGATATCTCATAGCCAAGATATTCGACCTTACGTTTGAGAAAAGAACACTTCGAAAGTTTTAGAGAAAACCCACATTTGGTTAAAATGTCAAGAACAACACGTAGTCTTTCGAGACCCTGATCGACGTCATGTGATGGTATCATAACATCATCGATGTAAATAATAGCATACGAATGCACTAAGTCACCAAGAGCCTGAGTGACTGAACGTTGGAAAACGCTGGGTGCATTGCGTAATCGAAACGACATGGTAAGGTACTCAAATTGACCTTCCGGGGTTACAAATGCAGTAAACTCAACGCTATCTAGATGAACTTTAATTTGATTAAACCCACTGGCACAGTCTAGACACGTAAAATAATTACCCCTACATAGACTCGCAATTTGATTCGAAATAATAGGTAAAGGAAAACGATCAGAAAGCGTGTTGCTGTTTTAGTTCTCGATAATCCACACATAACAGATCTGTACCGTCTCGTTTTTAACTAATATTATGGGACTCGAAAAAGGTGAACAACTAGGTTGGATAATACCCGCATCCAACATTTAATTAATTTTATCACGAACTAACTGCCGCTCATCAGGCGAAAGACGGTAAGGACGACGTTGAACCGTTTTACTAAGATCTACTAAACGAATCTTTAGTTCTCCGGTTGTAATTCTTGAACGCGATAATCCGTTAATAAAAGCATCTGAATATTCGTTAAGCAATGACAATAGTCGCGGTCTATCCTCAGCTGGTATATCCGTATCAATATTCGTAAAATCAATATCCGAATTAGAAATACTACATTCATCAACAATCTTACACTTTGAAATAGAAAAAGTACCCGCAGTCATCGTAATTGAAAAACCAAGCTTTAAAATATCACGACCTTCCATAATATCGAAATGTAAAAACTCATCTGATATCACGTGAAACAAGATTTCTAAACTACGTCCATCAATCGTAATCGTTACTTAAAATTTGCAATTTACTATCAACACTTGAATCTCCACGGTAATGTTTAAGACTTTATTATAACGCACACACGATAACCTATTTGCAACACTTTCTTTGATGAGAGAGCATTCGGCACCAGAATCATAACAAAATGAAAACGACCGACCTGATTGGTTTAATCGACCGGTGACCGGGCGAATCTCGCATGTATCCATGCGTCGCCGCTCAGACGCCCCAGGACTGCTGCTGCCGGCCGCATGCGCCGCACGCACTGCCGCCGACTCTGCCGGCGCCACTGCCGATAAGTGACATGCGCAGAAGCACCGCGCTGGTATCCAATTGCACGAAGTATTCACATGAAAATAAAAAAATCATTGTTAAGGTACATTCAAACTTCCTAAAGTACTAAACTGCAAACGAAGTACCCACATGTAACTAATAATCATTGTTTAAGTAGGTACCTGCAAACTTTTGCATTAATCAGTGGGTGAACGGGTACGTTCAAGTTTCATTGAACCTAACTAACAACTTGTAATTGTAATTTTAATGTCTAAACTGAATATCGTAAAAAGGGAATTTAAAATAACCTAAAATTCTTAAATATTCAGAGATGGGAATCGAATGTTAAAAAGCTCTGTCTAACTCTTCAACAACTCGTAGGTACTACATTAATACACACAACTAAGCATACCGCCGTACGTATGGGCTAAGACAACGAAATAATAAAGAGACTACAAAATAGTATCACTAAACATTGGAACGATACAATGAACTCACCGTACAATCCAGTAGTACTTTATAGTGTGTGTACAATCACACCAAGGTGATAGTAATACACCAGAATTCCTTTGTGTTAAGATATTTTCCACACAGTCATAATCGTTGACATCAAACGATTTCCATACGCAGCTAGACACTCGTTTTGTTTCGGACCACTATTATTCAAATTAATTAAGGTTGCAGCTGTAGTTTCATTACTGTCAAATCTCACTAGGAAAATGTCCTTTAACTGGTTCCAAGTAATACTGTACGCCGGTAAACGGAAACTTGCGAAAGCCACGTAGATGCAGTTCCTTTCATCGCTTTATTCAAAGCAATCACAAGCGCACAACCCTGGAGAGGCTTCTCAGACAAACACAGGTCTATAACAGTGGAGCACCATGCCTGTGGATCGATATTTTGGTGTTCAGGATCGAAATCAGGCAGCGATATTTTCGGCACGGAGGGTAGTTTAATCACCTCGATTAACTGCTTCATATTTTGGTTTTGTAAGTCCATTACAACACTCAATTAATCATCAGTCTTCTCGGTAGCCCGAGGCGATCCCACTTCTGATAACGGAGGCCGAGGAGGCACCTCATTATCGTGGGCATGTTCTTCCTCTTGATCTGAATTCATAGTTGTGGGTACTCGGGCAAATAAACACGAGAAGCAGATCACATAATATATTGCACACAAATCACAATATTTACACTTTGTAGAATTAAATTAACACACAGTGGGTCACACAGATATCACTTTAAACACTTTGTAAATAACTAAGTAAATAGAAGCACTATATAGCGAACGATGGGTTTGGCGCGGCGCGGCGTGACTGGGAGACCATGCTCCACTAAGCTCTCATGAACAACTCTTAAGACTACTACTGACTGTCTCATAACTATCAGATGACTAAATAATAATGATGACTTGTCTAATAATAATGACTTCTCTAATCATAATGATAATAATGACCGTCTGGCGGGCACCAGGCCTACTTATAGACGAATCGTCAACCCCCGCCACGCCAACTCCATCCAGGTTTGAATGTCAATGGAGTCAATTGAGTGATTGAATAAACTAGTACATCCAATACCTGAGTTCGCTTATAGAGGGCGCTTTCGAGTCGCTTGAGTGACTTAATAAACTTGTACAAACAATACCCGAATTCGATATAGATGTCGCTTTCGAGTCAATTGAGTAATTTAATAAACTAGTACAAACAATTCGAGTCAATTGAGTGACTTAATAAACTTACTAACAATTCAAGTCAATTGAGTGACTTAATAAACTAGTACAAACAATTCGAGTCAATTGAATGACTGAATAAACTAGTACAACTATTTCATAACAGATGGCGCTTTAAATAATGGCCATTCTAATTTTAATCTCCGACATATATATTTTTTTCTTTTAGCCATGCTGAATATAACTACTAATTATTCCCCTTTCTAGCTTGTGCTAGGAGTTTTGTTGTTTTTGGTTTTATGTCCCCCTAATGGCGCAGAGGGCATTTACAGTATAACGCCATTCCGAGCGGTTTGTTAAGGTGGATTATACGGGTCTGCCCGCGAAATTCAAATTTAATTTGGTTTTTCGCAATTTGTAAATTAATACGACAAAATGGGCTTATGACTTAAGAAATTAGTCAGAATATCTATTAATTTGTGAGTAACTCACGTCCATCTAGATATTCTGACTAATTTCTTAAACTGGACACTCAACTAAAGACTTATATAAACCTGTGAAGATGATACTGCCATTGGCGCAATTAGAATGCCATAAGCCTACTTTGTCATATTAGTTTACAAATTGCAAAAAACCAAATTAAATTTGAATTTCGCGGGCAGACCCGTATAATCCACCTTAAGAATAGCACGAGAACTATTGTGTAACGGGTGAGATTTGAACCGTAGACGTTTCGGTTAGAAGTCCTCTCCTTATCCGTTGCGCTATTGTGCCTGATTATTGCCAAATAGCCGCAACATCTCAATCAAGCCGTGAGACATGGGTAATCATCCGTGCAAAGTTTGTAATATACCCCAAATCTAAGTGGGTCCCGCCTCTACCCTTTCGTCTTCATTAATGTAGGCAGCCACGGGACTACACTGTTGACTGACTGCCTCAATTGTAGGGTGACTATCAACGGTAACCCAATAAAAATAAAACGAAAAAAGATAAAATTTAAAAAATAACACATGATTACAGTACCTAGCAATAAGTGCTACATAACCAGTCCCAAAAAGAGAAAATTGGCTAGACTTGGTTTAGTAGAGAGTCGTCTCTGTCTCTCATACCTTTGTGAAGTATACCTGCACTATAGCTAGGAGCGCTACAATATAGCTAGGGAGTTAAATTTTATTATGATTAGATCGTCGATGAAATTGATAGGAACTATGTATTGTTTAACTAGCTTTTGAATAAACTATTTTCAAAATCTTCACAGATAAAAACTATGCTTTACGTTTTGTTCGTCGTCAAAAGGCATAAATAAAAATCTGTAACCCTGGTTATTACCATAAATATCTACGAATGTGTTATTTTATTTGTTAGTTTCTCCTTCAATCGTAGTTTCTCCTTCAATCGTGAAGCAATGGATCAATGTGAATTTTGGAAAGAGTACCTATACTTGAGGACCTGGAGACTGGAGAGTAAATAGGATACTTTAATCCGGAATAAACGAAGGGTTCCTGCGGTATCTCAAAAACTCCACGTGAATCTTGAAAAACACGTGAAAAGCTACAGTGTTATAACAATAATTTAATGTAAAAAAATATTTTTAAAAAACAAACACCCGCGCGGCTATAATTTATTGTTGATTTTTTTTTAAACCGATTTTGATAATATTTAAATGGGACCACCTGAGAAGTATACCCTTTCGAACAAAAACAGAATTTTTTAAATCGGTTCAGGCGTCTTCGAGTAATCGGTAAACTTTTAAGATTCCGACGAATTGAGAACCTCCTCCTTTTTTGAAGACGGTTAAAAAGCGAGAAATATTAGTTGCTGTCTCAAAATGAGTTGATCTTCTGATTATCTTACTAATCTTACTAATATTCTAAACGTGAAAGTGTGTTTGTTGGTTTTTCTTTCAATCACGCTGCAACAGAGCTACGTATCGACGTGATTATTTGCATGGGTATAGTTGAGGACCTGAAGAGTGACTTTTTATCCCAGAAAATAAGTGTGCGCGGGATTTTTGAAGTTTTTTTATTTAATTTTAAAACTAAATACACGCGGATGAAGTCGCGAGCATAGGCTATCATTTTTTTCTATAATTTTAAACTTATAAAATAAAATAATTTGACTTACTCTATTATAACTTTTTTATAAAACAGTCAGGTTACACCCTAAACTAGCGGCACGTTATGATGGCCGGTTTGACGTTTGTCCGCTCATGAAGTTCCGTATTAATTGATAACGACTTTGAAGGAAATAATTGTATTACTTTATTGACGATAGTGATGTGCAGAGATTCATAAATTTTATCGAATGTAGTTTTAGGTTTAGGACTCAAAATTTATTTATTAAATTGATTTCTAAAATGTATACAAGTGTAGAAAAATCAGTTTGCACCATTTAAGGGGTGAATGTACTTGTGAATATGAACAATTTTCACTATGTGGACAAACCTCTGAAATCGCAAAAAAATATCAGCTGTTTCATACAAAAGGTAAAATTTTTATTTTTATATGATATATACCACAACTCGGCATTTGGTTTTCTAAATTGAAAATTTTTAAAAATGGAATCTAATACGATCGTCACATAGGATCGCTGGCTAGCACAACTACTACCTCCGGCAAACTCGCGTCAATGCTCAATGCAAAACAAAGCAGTTTCGAATTGACGTTGCTTCGAA